>OY019131.1:1325250-2618000 GCA_955652365.1 Eristalinus aeneus
CAAAATTTCCGGCTGAACTTACTGCTGGGGATGCTCGCGGCAGGACATCCGAACTCTTCATCGGCTTAAAGACAAGTGGCTTCAGTGACCATCGCGGCCCTTCAACGAGTGCTTTACCGCTTCGCCCAACTGCTCGTCACCGGACACGCAGACACATGCACGAATCGAACTTGATTACCCTACCCACGGCATAGTTCACGTATTCATAGTCCTGCCGGGACAGTACAAAAAAAGAAACACACAGATAATTATACACACATCCGATCCCCACCCTCGACCAACACAAACACACCGCCACCACCGCTCTGGGGAATGTGGAAAAAACACCTGAATTCAATCAAAGGACACTCAATTAGAATGAAAACATTTCACCTCCACAGGTGAAGCGGGCGAATGCGCTTGCAGCCACTGCGCCCAGCTCCTGAGGAACTGAGGAACTGAAGAACTCACCCCTGCCGGGGCGAAATTATTATTTTCTAAAATGCGCACTCATGTGAGGGATGATTTTTTCCAGGGGTCAATTGGGCCATGTGCATGCAAGTGGCCGCGGCACCCCTTGCGCCCGACGACTCAGTGGCACGCTTGACGAGGCACAGTTTCGCGGTTAAACGTCACCGGTTCCACTGGAGTGACTCTGAAGTCATATAGCACCTCACCGCAAGGAGGCACAGGTGTTGCATTCACGTAAGAAGTCAGACCCCGTTCTTAAACCAGACGCTTCCCACGTTTGAGACCTTCCATGAATCCATAATTTTCTCGAAGGTGCAGCTCAGCGATCCTTGACACTCTCACAGGAGCCATATGTCACGACTGTCTTCGCGAAAACCGGCCACCGTGGGAACCACGCACTGCGCCCGCATCCTTTCGACTACAATCTCTGACATCGCTGACACCGACACGTGCTGGCTGCGTCAAAAGTCAACTCGAATCTTTGACTTCTCAACCGAGTGCACCCTCAATTCGGCGGCAGCAGGGCAGTCTGACTGAAATCTGTTCGTGCGTCGATTACACATTTTAGAACGTTCACCGTCGTCGTTAGCCGCCGCCGCTGCCGCTGCCGTCGAGGACATGTGAAACCAGTTGAAGCCTGGTCACGCAAACCTCGGCCGCATGTTGTACGGCCTGCAATGTGTGCAGCACTGCCGCCAAGCCACACACCTTTCGATTTCCACTGTCAAGTGATTAATCTCTTTGATTCCCTGCGCCCCAGCGCACGGGTCGCCTTGGTGACGGCGATAAGCAAACACAAAACTATTTCACTTCGCAGATAGCGCAGATCACTCCTTTCCAATGACGGATTCCCAATCGAACATCCGTCCATCAAAAGCATCCCTCCCAGACGGCAAGCAATTCGCCAACTTTGCACAATCGGCAGCTCAACCCTTCCTCTCTGGTTGTTGGGAAATTAAGACCTAATGACATGTCGTCATCGAGTCATTGAGACGCCCTGGCAGCCAGGCCTATTGTGTGGCTCGGTGGCATGATAAATGAGTGTTGCATGATGCTGCTGCTGCCGGCCACTGCCGTTTAGTGCGCGGAAGGATATGCTAGGGGGAAGTCTTAAATCAATAAAACAGGAGTAAGCGTGTGGACTTAATTGCGAATCAGCTCGTCGAGACCTTGATGATTGATCGAGTGATTGATTGAGATTTCCTCGCCCAGTCAGGCTGCCTGTTAGCACCTTTCCCGAGGTGCAAGATGTTTTGAGGTGACGAGAGTTATATGCGCACCTGACATATTTTATAATTAGCTAGAGAGACAAGGTGAAGGGTCCTAATGCTTTCTGTGAAATATTTCTAAAAGGCCTTTTGAAAAGATTGGTCTTTTTTGGCATCAGTTAAAATGAGTTTAGAGTTTGTCGTTTTAATCTTTTTTATTGTCTAACTTTCTTTTAACAATTTTGAGTGTCGCGAATTCCTTCCTATTGACGAAGAGAAATACAAATAAGAAAACTGACAATTAAATATGATGCGCAATGTGCTGATAAAAAATGAAAGAGAAGAAAATGCGAAGAAAAGACAATTGCTATAAACGTGCCAGTTATGGATAAAGCGAGAAGCGCTTAAGTTGTGCAAATGATTAGTTGAGCGGGAAGCACCAAGTAAACCAGAATAATTTATAAACTCTGCTGAACCAAACGGAGTCTTTCAGTTTATTACCTCTTCTATCAATAAAACGAGCTGTTTACGAAAATTACTTTTTTTTACAAATGACCAGGAGCTGTGTCACACTTTCGCAGGTGAATGCAATGGCATAACCAAATTGGCCTGAGTTTTGTTATCCTAAATTAGGACTAGATCGTTTTTTGGCAATATTGAATATTCCAAATGGGAAGTCACCACTGATCCTTTCATTAATTTTCGAAATTTCAATACGATTCAGCATAACTAGCTGTCCATTCAAAGAGACAAGAAAAACTTATCGTTTCTCTATTGGCAAACAGAACAAACAAGAACAGAAACAGATCTGGGGCGAATGTCTCTATCAATTGATCAAACGAATGTTCGCTGATTTTACCTAAAGTTGGTGGGTAGAACTAGCGGCATGTTGTTGGTAATCAAAAATTCCAAATTGTTGCACTTTGACACTCTGAAGGAATAGGTTCATAAAACTGTTGCCATTTTTAACAACATGCCTTCACCGCGTTGAGAACCAACATCTCAAGAAAGAAAAAATTTCTTTTGTAAATTGAAAGAGTAAATTTGAATAGAAAAACAATAAAAAAAAACACAACAAAACAATAAAAGAAATATGAATTCAATAGACCAAACTATCAAAGGACATCCTTTTAAGTTTGAGACTTGGATCAAGATGTCAACAACACTGGTCTCTATGAAAAGTTCTTGACTTTCTTGGACTTCTTGACTTTCTTGACTTTCTTGACTTTCTTGACTTTCTTGACTTTCTTGACTTTCTTGACTTTCTTGACTTTCCTGACTTTCTTGACTTTCTTGACTTTCTTGACTTTCTTGACTTTCTTGACTTTCTTGACTTTCTTGACTTTCTTGACTTTCTTGGAGCGTTTTTTAGATCTTATAAGCCCTTGTTTCTGATATGCCTATTCAGCGAGAGATCTTCTGGAACTGTTTCGTTAAATAGTGTCAGCCATTGTTAACACGAACAATTGTGGCAATAGTGGGGATTCAAACTTAGGGCCAATCGTAGCGCCAAACAAAGTTAAAATTTTATTGTCTTCGCTTACACGATTTATATCATGCCCAATCTGAAACTGAGTAATCCATTGAGGAAAAAGATGCCTGATTAGAAGATTCGCATGAAAACAGAGCTGTTACCGACAGAATCTAATTTAGAAACTTCAGAAATCAATGCCTATCAATATTAACTACGTTTCAAAATTGTTTTTTTTTTCAAATACATAAAACATTTGCTCTTAAAAGGGCCTTCATGCAAAAGGGTTTTTATATACCCTACAGAGTGCGTTTAGCACATGTAAACTTCATCTTCTACTTGTGGCACTACAGTTTGAGGTGGAACTGGGCCTCAAACAACATGCCTCCTCAGCCAAAACAGTCTTTCGCTAGCTGCCTCCAATTGCGCACTCCAAGTTGGTTGAGGTTTTTCTCCACTTGTGTACGCCATCTTAGCCTAAGTCGTCCTCTGTTGCGTTGTCCCAATGGCTCTGATTTCGCTGTAAGCTCCTTAAATAGACATATATAGCCAAGCGTCTGGAATCGAATTCAGTTATATTATGGACCTCGAAATATGGCTCAGAAATGTGTCCACTTATTTATTTTCTTTCTAATGATGAAAGCTTGTGTTTCAAAAATGTTAATAATTTTATAAATTTTGTATAAGGTGTAAAACAAGTAAGACGATCTTTAAAAGGAAAATACAGAGTTTAAGGAAAATATAGAACTATACACTTTTGCTACCAAATATATAAAAACAAAATTAAGTTCCAGGGCTAGTGAGAATTAAACAAAAGTCTGACGTCTACGTCTAGTATTTCCATTTGCCATTAATTCTTAAAGTATTCAATAGTTTAACCCCTTTTATTAGACGAATAATTCATTTAGGGGATAAAAATAAAATGTTTCTATATGAGAAATTTGCTTTTCGTGACTTTACACGATTCAATATCCTCTGAGACATACGCAAAAATATGATAGCAATACCGCGTCGGCCCACGATATTTTGAATCAACATGTTTACATTAATTAACTGAAGTAAATTTTACATCCTTTCGTAGAGCAAGAAACGGCACATAGATACACACATTTGTAGATAGAGAATATCCAAAGTGTGCCTGAGATGGCGTTTAGAATGAAGACGGTGGACTAACATGTTTTAGGTTAGTAATCCGGTTCTAGAATTGTACATTTACCCGCCATGTTCACAACGACACTTTATTTCAGTTGCTGAAGAGACCGCCCTTTAAAATACACTAATCTCAAGTAATGAGGAATATTTTATGGCTGACCTAAAATTCACTGCAAATTGGATGAGTGCCGAAACTGGTCAAAATCAGACCATCAAAACATACGCTGCGGCTTACAGTACAAAAATACGAGCAAGCCCAAAACACATAAGAAAAGAAGGTTGCCTTTTATATTTCGGGATTGGGCAACCCTAGTGCTGCAATCTGGCAACTGCCAGCTCTATCGTAAAGTTTGACATTTTTGAGGTTATGCGTACTCAGAACGTTTCGACATACGAGCGCATTTGTGTTTTGTTTACAGTAAGTTAAAAGATTCATCTCGCCCAAAAAATGGAATTTAATCGTGAAAGTTTTCGTGCGATTATTTTTTACAAGTTTCGATGTGGATTAACTCAACAACAGTGCATCGATGAACTTAATTCAATTTTTGGCGATGAAGCTCCATCAAGGATCAGTATTTATCGATGGTGTGGTGAATTCAACCGAGGTCCTAGTTCACTCCAAGACGAATTTCGTCAAGGTCGTCTAAAATCAGTTGTTGTTCCGGAAACCATTGATGCCTTGTGCCAACTGATATTGCAAGATCGTCATGTGACCTATCGTGAGATTCAGACAACCTTAGACATTAGTGGAACCAGCATAGATTCAACATTGTATGAACATTTGACCCTCAAAAAAATATGTTCCAGTTGGATTCCACACAATTTGTCAACCGCTCAAAAAAGGCTTGTGTTGATCGGTCGAAAAAAAAATGCTCCAAAAATACGATCGCGGTGCTTCGAAACACGTCTATGACATCGTGACAGGTGATGAATCATGGATTTACGCGTATAACACCGAAAGTAAACAGCAGTCGACTGTATGGGTGTTTCAAATTGAGCCAAATCCAACAAAAGTTGCGCGCGCACGAAGGACTTCCAAGCAAATGGTCGCCTGTTTTTTCGGAAAAACTGGATATGTCGCAACTGTACCACTAGAATGACGTAAAACAGTCAATTCTGATTGGTACACAACCATTTGTTTGCCAGTTGTCTTCCAAGAAATGAAGAAAACTAACCGTCGAAGACGGATCACTCTTCGCCACGACAATGCAAGCTCTCACACATCGGCTCAAACAACTGCATTTTTGAGCACTCAAAACTTCGATTTGATGAGTCTGTCAGTTCTGACTTGGCACCGAATGACTTCTTTTTATTCTCGTACGTAAAAAATAAAACAAGAGGTCAACGTTTTTCGACACCTGAAGAAGCGGTTGATGCGTTGAGAATGCATGTTTTGGAGATACCTCAATCAGAGTGGCAAAAGTGCTTCGACAATTGGTTCAAACGCATGCAAAAGTTTATAGATCTTAATGGGGAATATTTTAAAAAGCCATAAAGCTATTGTCGATGATTAATATTTGTGTTTGTTGTCTAATCCCGAAATATAAAAGGCAACCCTCATATACTGCACTTCAGCACTCAGGTTCAAAAACTAGCCCATTTTACTAAATTCTAAGCACATACAATTCATATGAAATGAAAGCCCACAACCAACCGCTTGAAAAATTACATATGTATATTATTCTTCTTTCCTTCTTTTTTGTGTGGCGCTACAGTCCGAGTTGGACGTGGAAGTCATAAAACATTTTTCTCCAGTCAGTTCTATCTTTCAGCAGCAGCCTCCAATTGCTCACTTAAAGTTGATTGAGATTCCTCTCCACTTCTGTGCGACTTTTCAGACTAGGACGTCCTCCGTTGTGTTGTTGCCCGGAGCAGTGGTATCCACACGCTCTACTGGCTTAGCCATCTTTAGCGTTGTATTTAAAGATGCTTGACCAGTGGTTTGTTGCCGTGGTGCCTATAAAGTTCTTCGTTTAATGTTCTTTTTATGATGCCACCAACGCAAATAGAACCAAAATTTACACGCATTCTGTAGACTAAGGGGTTCTTCACCCGCTTGAAGTTAAGTTGAAGTTTGTGCGCCACTTCACGTCACTTGTCATCAAAGCTGCAAGACAGTACAGCTTTGTACTTGTTTTGGCCACAGTACATTGACTGGTCTGTCCCAATGCTCGCAAATCGGTCTAACCCTTACAATTACTTAAATAATTGCAGAGAGGCATCAATGAGCGAAGCTCTAGAGCATCTCTTCTGTGCCTGTGCTAGCTCAAATCAAGCACAAAACGGACAGCACCTTTCTTTAAATTCCTCAACGCAGTAGAAGTATTTAAAACAACAGTTATTACTCTTTGAGTGTTGTCAGCAGCTCGAAAGAGTTGGTGCTGTGAAAAATTCGAAAAAATTGGTGTTGAGCTGGGAATCGAACCTAGTCCCTTCGGCATGTGAGCATCGCACTCTACCCACTACACCACGGCGACCACGTTCTGCATCAGAGAATCTAATACTGACTGTACATCCAATCAGGAAGACTTCAAAAAGAGTCACAAGCGAGACGGAGACTTAAGGAGAAAAAGTGTTCAAGAAAGTAAGAAAAATTAAACGGCAAAAGATTGTAAATATTTGAAAATTAACGACAGTGGGTGACAGAACACTAAACCCCGGAATTCTGAAGAAAACTGCCAAGAAATCACAATTTCCACACGTTCAGTCACAATTCAGAGAATTTCGTGACAAATTAATTACACTGCAGATTTACGTTCATCAGAGCCAGAACCGCCCAACACCTCCGCGGTCCGCCCAACACCTCCGCGAGTGTAACAACAAAAAAAAAAATAACGAAAAACGAAAACCTAATTTAAAGTGCAGTGTAGTGCAGTGAAGTGCATTGGTAGAGCACACGCGGTCCGCTCCCCCCTCTCCCACTCCTTCACAAAACACTGTTGGGCATTCTCGGTCGCAACTCCCGTTTGATCTACCAGACGGGCTGGGGCGATGTCCGAGTCTGCCTAACATCTGACATAGCGGATTCGGAAGTGTAAATATTTGTTAGTGGACCAATTCAAGTCAATGTACGGGCATAACACCTACATTGATTTGTTTTGCGAAGCTAAACGCAGAATTTACACTTCTGAACTCTGCTCACTTTCACCAACTGCATTGTCGGAGTTGGTTTTCACATGCCTAAGACTGATATGAGGGGGCAATTTCGTGTTGACGTGAGCAACATTCGCGGACTGAGAACTAATCTCTTTGCCGTTTACGTCCACCTCTCCCGCCATAAACCAGCTGTCTTGGCGCTGAGTGAAACACAGGTGGGTGAGAATACCGATTTATCGGATTTGAACCTGCCTGGATATAGCTTGGTGCCCTTATTCTTTTTACACCGCGGTCTCGCCATTTATGTGCGTAGTGACGTTGCTTACCAAATTCAACCACAATATGGCCACTGTTCCAATCCGGAATTTAATTTTCTGTGGTTAAAACTCTTTGTCCGTAAGCATTTAATCCACTACTGCTTTGTTTATAGAAGTCCAAACATGGACAGCAACTCAACTTATAACGAGTTTGATGCGCTGTCCGACTCCATTACAAGAATTGTATCCCTGTATCCTCACACTGAAATCGCTATTGCGGGCGATTTCAATGTACACAATTCTACTTGGCTTCGACATTCAGGCCAGACAACACCCGAAGGAAGGTATGTTGAAATCTTCGCTGAGGTAAATAATTTAACCCAGCTTGTGAATGAGCCAACACGAATACCTGACATTGCAGATCATACCGCTAACACCTTGGATCTGTTTCTCACCTCTCATCCGGAAAAATATTCAATTGATATATTGTCGCCACTAGGCTCGTCCGACCACTGTGTCGTGTCAGCCAAATTCTCGTACTCCTCCCACACAGTTAGAGAACAAATTCCGAAAAGAACAGTATGGCTCTACGAGAAAGCCAACTGGAGCGGACTTAACAACTTCTTTAGGAATTTTAACTGGTCACTATGCTTCCTCGATAGTGACGTGGATGCCGCTACTGATGCGATCACAAACATTATTTCGCTGGGCATGAAGTCCTTCATTCCTCACAGAGTGAAGAGCATCAAGCCTAAGGCAAATGCGTGGTTCGACTTGAGCTGCAAAGAGGCTATCAGGGTGAGAGAGTTGAGTTTCCGGGATTATAAAGCCAACCCTTCTGAGGAAGCCCGGAAAAAGTTCAAACGGATCCGAAATGACTGTAATGCATTAATAAGATGTGTTAAATTCTCCTTTGACCAAAAGTTGAGGCAAAAAGTTGTACAATGCCCCAAGGGTAGCAGAAGCTTTTGGTCTTTCGTAAAAAACATAAGGAATTCAGCCTCGTCTTCGATCCCAACGCTCATTTGCAATGACATTCCTGCTGTCAGCTCTTTGGACAAAGCTAATCTGCTTGCTGCACACTTTGCAGCTAGCTCAACGCTGCCAGATAGCACTTTGTCCCCGCCTGTACTTGAGAGCGTAAATTTCTCCATGGGGCAAATCCATTTTCGCACTCGTACAGTAGCAAGAGTACTTAAAGATCTAAACATACACAAATCCGCTGGCCCGGATGGTATACCCCCTGTTCTTCTGAAGAGGTGTTCTTCTACGCTGGCAAAACCACTGCGCTTTTCCATCTGTCCTACTCTTCAGGGCTCTTTCCGAGTAAGTGGAAAACTGCATTTGTCCAGCCCGTCCCTAAAAAGGGCGAAAGTTCGTCACCCACCTCCTACCGACCCATAGCACTAACGTCCCTTCTCTCCAAGGTCATGGAAACGCTGATAAACCGTCAGCTTATGAAATATCTTGAGTCCCGGAAGCTTTTTAATGACCGGCAGTACGGCTTCCGAAGCAACCGTTCCACTGGTGATCTGATGGCATATCTCACTGAAAAGTGGAACCAATCTTTGCACAATTTAGGAGAAAGCAAGATTGTTGCGCTTGATATTTCAAAGGCATTTGACAGGGTCTGGCATCAGGCTCTTTTGTCGAAAATGCGTGCTTTTGGGATCGATGAGTCTCTTCTTCAATGGATTAGAAATTACCTTTCGAATCGTTCAATACAAGTCGTTTTGGATGGATTCAAGTCTGATATCCACTATATTAATGCTGGTGTTCCCCAGGGCTCTGTTTTGTCTCCGACACTCTTTCTCATTTTTATAAATGATCTCTTGTCTGTTACTTCTAATCCTATTCATTCCTTCGCTGATGACAGTACCCTCAGCTTTTCATATTCGTTCCTTGGCTCACGTCCCTCAACTTCGGCCTTAGACTCGGAACGGCAGCGTATGTTAAGCACATTAAATTCCGACCTTGACAGCATAATCGATTGGGGAAATAAGAATAGAGTGGAATTTAATGCTTCCAAAACACAGTGCTGTCTACTGTCGTTAAAGCGATCACAAAATAATCAGCCGTTATCCATGGACGGCACTTGTGTTGTTGAAACCGAAAGACTTTCCATCCTCGGTATGTGTATCAACCCAACAATTAGTTGGAACGATCACATATTTGAGGTCGCCAAAAATGCTGCGAAATGTCTAGGCTTCCTTAAACGATGCAAGAAGTACTTCACCCCTTCTGATCTGGCTACAATATACAAGGCCTACATACGCCCAAAACTTGAGTATAACGCTCCTATTTGGTCAGGTGCTCCTAAGACCTCCCTGCACCTGCTGGATAGAATTCAAAAGCGAGCGATAAAACTTATAGGTGACAGTAATATTGCGAAGTCGATTGACTCGTTAGAACACCGACGTAATGTCGCGTCGTTGTCACTCTTTTATCGCTATTTTAACAAAAAATGCTCAGATGAATTAGCCAGTTGCATTCCTCCCCTTCAAGAATTCACCCGCAATACACGCCTAGCTAGGAATGCCCACCAATTCACCCTCAAGCCCTCTTTCGGACGTACAGTCAAATTCAGAGACTCGTTCTTTAGCCGCACTACACGAATCTGGAATGCTCTTCCCAGCTCGATTTTTCCTCCTCATTACAATCCACAGGCATTTAAAACCAATGTGCATCGGTATCTCCTCTCCCTCTCTTCCTCTATACCTTCGGCCCGTGCTGTGACTTGACCTGGTCACTTAAGGGTACTCGCAATCCCTTTTGCACGCGTCAATTATAACAAAAAAAAAAAAAAAAAAAAAAAAACCCGTTGCAAACTCAAGGACTCCTTCCAAATACATGTTTCTGAGAATCAGCTTTAAGGATTTCGAGCATAAATAAATTGCTACCACATGGCAAAACCAACTTCTCAGGATGCACGCATTCCTGGTTCCCACACAAACTAGAGGCCACAATGCATCGTATGATTGTGCATACATTTCACATTCGTCGGAGGAGGGTAACCCTTGAGTGAATCTGCAACTGCCCTCATTCAAGAGTACAATGCTCCTCCCAAGAAATTAACATTCGTCGGTTACTTTATGTTTCCACCAAGAGGCCATAAGCCCTCCTTCACACTGACCACCTCCGACAGACGGAAATGCTCAGAACCCGTGACGACCTCGGAATTTGCGTGCGCCACGGTCGCTTGTCCTTTGTAACCGTTACGCAACAACAACAGAAATAAATTATGCGCCAGTAAGCCACTGCCAGACAGGTGCGCTACCGCCGTCCTGGGAACCAAGCAGGTGTGGAAAATCCGTAACCGTCGAAAAAGAATCCCGGCTCAATCAGTGAGCCCCGGCTCAGCTGCTCAGTCCAATTAGGAGAGCCGGCCACTGATCCGTGCTGCGATGCGCATGCAAAATCAACAAACACTGCGGATAATTAAATATCAACACTTTCCCATCGGATCTGTCATAAATCTCGCCTCGTATCGCCGCCTCACGATCGGCGCCCGCCTCTTGCAGATGCAAATGACTGCACGACAGCCCTAAGTGACGAACAGATTGGCATGTCACGGGGTGCAAACAGCGACGAACAATGCCGCCAATCATAACTCCGATCCGGGGGCGATTGAGCCATTCGATAGTGTCAATCCGCCCGGCTTAGGATTAAATTGACCGTGAGTTTATACGACGGCGGAATAAAACATGTGGTTGAGCCTCACTTATTCATTATGCCAGCTCGTCCCTGTCAGTAAATCCAACAGACAATTTATATAAATCCCACAATCAAACAGAGGATTGTCCTTTTGCCCGACACAGCCACCACCACCACCACCGTCGGGTGCTGCTGCTGCAGATGACAACTCCATTAGGCAGGCAGTGCGGACCCTCATGCTGCTCAGACCACTGCCACTGGCACTGCTCCTGTCTCGATGTTTATCCGCTTGCGACAATGACGCTGCATTATTGCGACAACGCCGGCGCGGTGCGCTAAACAAATAATTGTGTAATTGATCGTCAACACCGCAACACCGCCAGCATGTATCCCAAGCAACCCCGTCACGTCGAGCAGGCTGCTATCTCCTCGCAACCCCTATGCGAGGCCCACTAATCATAATTGATACTCCTGCGGACGGCGGCAGCAGTGTTTCGTGGCATGCGCTCTCTCGCCGATCGCATCTTACACACGCGTTAGCGCAACCCGAAAAGGATTTAGCGTTGTTCTCGCCAGCGACTTATGCAAAGGACACAGTCAGGGGTGCGTTGAACAGGGTGCCCCCTGTTAACGCGTCAAATTGGATTTGCGTACAACCCTGCCCCGCGAGGAGGGGTGACGATAATTAACAACCGGCGACGAGTTCGACAAAAAAAGGGTTACCCCCAGAATCACATAGTCGTCAGGGTGACACGGGCTAAAACAACACGAACAAAAAATCCTTACGCGCGTCAAGCCTATCAAATCCCGATTTGTCTTGGCTGCCATGCCCCGGGCGCACGTCAGAGTCACACATTTTTTTCTTCAAATTTTGAAACAAAAAAATTAACGATGTCGTCAGTGTTGACACGGTTCTTGTTGATTTTTTGTGTTTTCAAAAAAAAAAAAAAAACTCACCGTTCTCCTTCTCGCTTCTATCGTCAGCGTTGAACGCAGTGCCTGCGAAAATGTCATTGATGTGCAGCAGACTCTTGGCCTCGGAGTCCACGGAAATCTCCTCACCAGCTGGGATGTCCCGAATCGCTTCGTACCATAACTGAAATGCAAAAAAAAGGTTGTGAGTCGAATTGAGGTTGGATGGCGAAATGCGAATGGCTTACGTATCCCTCGACTAGGAAATTATGCAAATTAGCTTCTTTGGCATTGGCGGCTGAACGAATCTTTCTGAGCCACGTTGAGACCTCGGGCATTGGCTCAAGCCACCCTCGGAGTCCTGCACTGGCCATAACCTGTGTGAGAGAAACAAGAGTTTAGTTAAAAGGTGTTGGGAAAATGCTCTCTGTAGACACCACCGCCATCACAGTGGGAGAAAAAATATTCATATTGGGTTTGTGTATTTGCTAGACGGCTTATGTATAACAAATTGTAAGTGTGATACGTGTGCACAAGCAGCCATTTATTCTAAAGGAAGAGTTAGATTTTAGGTCTCCTAGAGAACTCATGCGGTGGGAGACGAGGGGACACTTTTTCACAAATGTATTATGTCAAGACAATTGACGCATTGAACAGAGAAAAAGACAGTCAACGGGACAATCGTCGATACATCCGTTGGAGTTAAGTTAAGTCTTATCAGCCCTTATGTCATGGATATGTAAACGGCAAAGCTTGACTCATTGCACGGTGGCCCCTACACGCCGCGAAGCACACACCAAGCAGCATTTTAATCGAATTCGATTTTTGATTACGATCGGCGATAGAAAAATCGACAGGTGATTGATTTATGAAGGCTGAAGAAACATGAAATTACGGAAAAATTAGCTAATCAAGCGGTGGATAAGCGCAAGGCACGTTTTATCAGACGAATTGCCTGCGCAGATATACTGTCTCCCACATTTGACCGCCGCTTGTGCCTCTGGCAGAAGTTTGCCATTCAATTTTGAGCGGACCAACCGCCTCCAAGTCAGCTTAAGCATCCTTCCCCGAACTCTGACAAACACAAAGCGCACTTTGGGTGAACCAATTCTCCACTGTGTGAGGCATGATGTGTACGGCAAATTATCAAGAAAGCACTGGTGTATATCAATAAAGATGGTGATGATACAGGCAGCTGATAGTCGCATTTAAACCGCACCTAATCGCAATATCTGTGGATGATGAGTAGCCCGGGGAGCGTTTTCCACTGAATTTCACAAGTGCTCCGATACCGGAGACTTTCAATCGCCAGTCAATCTGCCTGAAGCAGGAGATAAGCCCAATTTCAAATTTCCTATAATGAGCTAATTGTGTTTGGTTTGAAATAATAAATATATCCGGCTGAGGAAATTGCGTATGGCATGGGTTGCCACCCAAATCGGCTTGTCACAGCTATTTATGACTTTTTGATGATTTACTGTTTTGGAAACAATTAGGGGATCTACAGTTTTGTTCACCCTGTAAATGGCGAATTCGGGGAGTCTTCTGAGGACAGGGTTTATTATCTATACTTTATCAAACATGAGAAATAAAGGTTAATCGACATATGTACTGGCGCCCATAAGACTATTTTAACCGAAAACCACACCAAATCGCCTTAAACATCGAATCCTAAAGTCAAATGTCGTGGAGTGGATTAGAGGCATCCGTCAAGGAAGCAGCATGGTGTTGGTGTTGCACCACATTTTTGACTTAGAACAGAACTTGAACTAGAAATTGAATACGAAATTGGACAATAATACGAGGGTTGCCTTTTATATTTCAGAAAAAAACACGCGACCACATTGAGCTTGGAAGTGCTTCGTGGGCGAGCAACTTTTGTTGGATTTGGCTCAATTCGAAACACCCATACAGTCGACTTCTGTTTACTTTTGTGCTCATACGCGTAAGTCCACGATTCATCACCTGTCACGATGTCACAGACGTGTTTCGAAGCACCGCGATCGTATTTTTGGAGCATTTCTTGCGACCAATCGACACGAGCCTTTTTTTGAGCGATTGACAAATTGTGTGGAAGCGCGAACAAATTTTTTTGAGGGTCAAATGTTCATGCAGTACTGAATGTATGACCCACTATGTCCCACTACTGCCTAAGTTTGTCTCAGTCTCACGAAAGGTCACATGACGATCTTGCAATATCAGTTGGCACAAAGCATCAACGATTTCCGAAACAACAACTGATTTTGGACGACCTTCACGAGATTCGTCTTGGAGTGAACTACGACCTCGGTTGAATTCACCATACCATCGATAAACACTGGTCCTTGATGGAGCTTTATCGCCAAAAGTTGAATTAAGTTCATCGATGCACTGTTGTTAAGTTAATCCACGTCGAAAGTTATAAAAAATAATCGCACGAAAATTTTCACGATTTAATTGAATTTTTTGGGCGAGATGAATCTTTTAAGTTATTGTAAACAACACAAATAGTACTCGTATGTCAAAACGTTCTGAGTACGTATAACCTCAAAAATGTCAAACTTTACGATAAAGCTGGCAGTTGCCAGATTACAGCACTACGGTTGCCCAATCCCGAAATATGAAAGGCAACCATCGTATATACATGATCTTGCACAATAACTTTTACGAGAATTTGAACACAGAAATGGGGAAGAAATTAGAACAAGAATTTGGGCAAGAACTTAGACAGAAACTTGGACTAAAACTGGAGCAAGAATTGAAGTGAGAACTTGGACAGCAGTTTGGATGTTGACTAAGAAAAGAATTTGAAGGGGGACATGGGCAGCAATTTCAACAAGCATATGAACAAGAATATGAACAAGAACTGAGTACAAAATCTTAGCAAAAACAAACATTTGAAATATTTCTGGAACAAAAATTGTAAGTTTACAAGAATTCGAACAAATTTTTGAATAAAAGTTTCGATAAATACGTCAACAGAAATTTTGAAAAGAATTCGCAAAAGAACTTGGACAGTAGTTTGCACAATTTAGGTAGGGACCTGATCAAGGATTTTGAGAGGATCTTTGGCAAGAAGTTGAACAGTCATTTAAACAAGGGCTTGGCCCGAAACTTGACCAAGACATGAAGACATTTTTTACGAGAAATTAACAAGAGTTTTAATATGGACTAAAAGAAGAATTTTAAGGAGGTCTTGGTTCAAAAATCGAACAAGAATTTGAACAAGACTCTGTGTAGGAGCTTGCACAAGAATTTGGAGAATGGCGATGGCAATAATTTAGAAAAGGACTTGATATAAGATTTCAAATAGAACTTTGAAAAGAAAGCGAGCAGTAATTTGGACGTTGCTTAGCCCAAGTCATGTAGCACAGCTTGAGCAGGACCTTGGGGAAGTATTTTTACAAGAATCTCGAAGAGTTTCAAGAGAGAAGAGATTTTGGACAACAATTTGATAAAGAATTGAGAAAAGAACATGAATATGAATTGGAACAAGAACTTGAACAGCAATTTAACGGAAACTGTGACAAGATGTTGAACAAGAATTTGGATTAGCGCTTGTACCAAGATTTGGATAATAGCTTAAACATGGCTTTGGGTTACGTTTTTTTACAACAACATTGACTCTGGACATGGAAAAAAAAGAATTTGAAGGAAGTCTTGGGTCACAATTTTAACAAGAATTAGGACAAAAGCTTAGAAAGGAGCTTGCACAAGAACGTGGGCAAGTATTTGATAATGGATTCAGCAAAATTTTGAGGTAGGAGTTCAACAAACATTTTGAGAGGAACCTTAACAGGAAGTTTACCAATAATTTAGACAAGAACTTGGACAATAACTTGGGCAAGTCCTTGAACAAGAATTGGAACATGTTTTTATTCAAGAATTTGGACAGGAACTTGAGCGACTTAAACAATAGCTTAGAAAAGTGACTACGATCTGTCGCTTTAATATTTGTATAGCGCGACAGTCCAAAAGGGGACCAGGGCTTTCTTATTAGCTACTCGAGTTAGTGTTCTCTGACGGTTGGAAGGAAACTACAGTTTTTCGCCGACTCCGAACAGCGAAGATTGAGAATTTTTCTTAGACAGTTAATCGTCTTTAAATGTTGTCAGCAGCTCGAAATAGGTAGTGCCATGAAAAATTGGAAGTGTTGAGCCGGGATTCGAACTTAGACATTCTGTGTCTGAGCGTCGAAATCTACGCACAACGCTACGGAGGCCACCGAACAAGTATGAACATGATTTTATTCAAGAATTTGGATAAGAATTTGAGAGATTTAAACAAGAACTTAGAAAAGTGACTACGATCTGTCGATAAGTCCCATTAAAACTGTAAAATTATAAAAAAAGTTACTCAGATAATCAGAAACTCGACTTCAGTTTAATAAGAGGGCTGAATAGAAGTAGGGATTCAAAATAATGTGGTTAACCAGCTGAACGTAAATATAACGCATAAATTGCACCACTAAAGGGTGATTTTGTAGCTATTATCTTTTTGGCAACACTGGTTTAAACAGCTGACGCACGTTTTGTGTTTTGTTTCACTGTCAAACATCTTCAGTTGATCTATAATTTAAGCATGAATCGTCTTACAAAGGAACAACGCTTGCAAATTATTGAATTTTATTATCAAAATGCGTGCTCTGTTAAGAAAGTTCATTGCGCGCTTCTTCCATTTTATGGTCAAAAATTGACAAAGCTCAATTTTGGCTCAATGGGTACGTAAATAAGCAGCATTGTCGATTTATGAGTGAATATCAGCCACAAGCATTGCAAGAGCTACCAATGAATTCGGAAAAAGTCACAGTTTGGTGCAGTTTATGGTATTGTGGCATCATTGGACCGTACTTCTTCAAAGATGATGCAAATCGTAACGTAACTGTGAATGGTGAGCACTACCGTGAGATGATATGCAACTTTTTTTTGCCAAAAATGCAAGAGCTCGACTTGCATGACATGTGGTTTCAACAAGACGTTGCCACATGCCACACAGCACGCGCAACAATGGACTTATTGAAAAGCGAGTTCGGTGAACATTTTATTTCACGTTCGGAACCGGTCAATTGGCCACCTAGATCGTACGATTTAACGCCTTTGGACTATTTTTTGTGGAGCTATGGTTAAAGCTCATGTCTATACAGACAAGCCCGCTTCAACTGACGCATTGGAAGACAACATTGAAGCATTTATTAGGCCGAAATTTTGGAAAGATTATGCCAAAATTGGACTAAGCGGATGGACCATTTGAGGCGCAGTCAAGATCAACATTTGCATGAAATACTCTTCAAACATTCAATTATATGAACTTTGCTATCGATTCAAATAGAGATTTCATACGTTTTACTGAATTTTATAGTATTTTTCTTATAAAAAAATAACTTTATATCTTTTAAAAAATTGCCCTTTGATATCTGTACTGTTTAGAAATAACATCAAACATAACATTTGTTGAAAAACCAACTGAGACTGAACCAATCTGGGGACTACAACGTTGTTACCCTGAAAATACAAAAAAGAAAAAAAAAACACATCGGAAAATCGGTTCCTTTTAGGAATTTGACAAAATAAAATCGAAAACACGTACAAAATTGGATCATTAAAGAAAAAGAAGAAGAAATACAATTCAATGCATTCAAGGCAGTCTGTGCAACTCTGCTCAGTTTTGTCACTAATTTCAAATAATCGAAATAACTTCTAACAAGAATATATGTGAGGCACTGACATCTGTCCGCGCTACTATGCAACTTAACTTGAAGACTCCTATTTACACATAAATCTGCACACGGCATAGTCAAGCTTAAGATCGAATGATACTAATGATAACAGAATATCTAAGTTTTTTCCCAGTTAAACGCAAAACGTTCAGTATAATGGATCAATTTGGCTAATGTCCTTAACATAACATAACAAGTGATGTCGAAGTTGTATTCAATGAATATGATGGAGGAGATTTGAAAAACTTGTTTGCAATCTGAATCACTCAGTTCAATGTAGTAAACATTTTTTTAAAATGATTTGAAATTTTATATTTCCATTCCTTTTCAAATTATGAACAAAACACTCGCATTTAGCCTGAAATGATGGGCTCCCTCAAGCATTAGCTAGAGCAAAGACGATCACTGAAACAAATGTGGACATCTCAGGTTAGACTCACTGGAATATGTGAGTCTTGCTTAAAACTTTCTAGCAACTTTAACATTTGCAAACTTATTCCCATTCAAACCATCAAACGATTAAATTTGGCAACGTCGTTCAGACGAACTGAGAACATCGGCGGGCTTCATAACGATAATGAGTCGGAGTGCATCACAAGGGACAGCACAGTTGTTGAAAACTTCATTCAAGAGTTCCTTTCATTCAAATTGTGTTCTTCAAAACCAATCGTTGCCAACTGCCTTCACACAAAAAATTAATTTTTTGAACAACATCCCAACTAATGGTCACCTCTATTCATAATGCAAAAGGATCAACACCTTACCTCCAAATGACACATTTCACCACATAGGTGCACCCACGCATTCCATTCAAACACCAGTAGCTACAAAAAATTCCCTCAAGAAAAAAATCGAAACTGAAACGAGGAAAAAATCCCTCTCCCGTCAAGTGCAAAAACAACAAACACAAAAACAGTTAACAACTTATGATTAATTACATATCTCACTCGTATACACACAATAAACAAAACAAACAAGATAAGAACGTCAGTCGCCGCCGCCGAAGGAGTTGAACATCAGCAGAGATTATGAGAACATCGGTGTTCGACCGAAAACTCATCCGGAGGATCATTAATTCCCGTCACCGACTTGGTACGTGTTGGCACATGAATGAGAAGCCTACCTCCCTCCCTCGACAATTTTTTGTCCTCACAAATAACTGTACGAATACAAGGATAATCATAATTGATTCCTTTTAAAAATTTTATCCTTGCTTGGGCACATTGTCAACGTGACTGTGTAGGAAGAAACCGAATCATAAAGCAATCATCGTTATCCTCCTCCAACACATACACACAGATGTGCAGAAGATCCTTCGCTTTCTGTTTTCCTTAAGGCGGCATAAGTACACAGGGGTTTTCGATAATTTGCGTGTTTTTTGTTTGACGTCACGCACAACACACTCTGCCGCACCTCAACAAAGGTGAGGAACTTCTTCGGAAGAATCAGAGTGACAATGAAGGTGGAATCCTCGGGGGATTTTACTGCAATATGTTCGCGAAATTCGCAAAACCAAGGAACCACCCTCACTCACAACGCACACCAAGGACGAGGAGGTGGGGCGGAACAGAAGGGAAGAGCACCACAACGACGACGCGGACGCATTCACTTTGAAGTGTGCAATCCTTGAGGCCATCCAACAGCCAGCCACCAGCAACCTTCTAAATGAGCAACAAACAGGACAATTCCGGTTGGGCGCGCTAATTCGCGGCGAACTCACCACCACTTCAGATGATCTAGAGTGGAATAACGACTAAAAATTACATTCACACGAGTTGCGGCCGACCAGAGGGTGAGGTGGCGACAGCGGCGGCGGTCGTCTTATCTCGCAAGTCATTCGGAAAAACGACATTTTAATTGAGTGGCTCTCGGCGCGGCCCTAACGAATTTGGGTTGGTGGGCCGTGCTTCCTTGATTTCTCTGCTGATTTCCAATTTAGTCTCTAATGGCCCTAGACTCTGTTGCTCTCTACCGCTGCCGTGCTCTCCACGCCTGCCTAATGGGCACCGCGACACGAGTGGCGATTTGTGCAAATTACTTGTGGAAAGTCGTTTTTATTCTTTTAATTATTCAACAGGGCAGCGCGTGTGCGACGCCTCTCTCAATGTGTGTGTGTATCGCTTCGATTGGCTCAAAACAAACCGCATGGGTGGTGTGCCCTTCGAGTGGGATTTCAGTGAAGTGGATGCTGAGGGCCGGTCGATTACAGTCGTCAATAAGTATTCAAACAATGGCCCGCAGCTGCAAACCGCGCGATGTGCCGCCTCAACGAGTGTGTACGCACATCGAAGAGGGCCGTTTTGGCGATGATTCCTTCCGCGTGTGCACTCCCATCCCGCATCATTGTGAATCCGGCGGAGTTTTTCCGTTTTTTTGCAACAAAACATCGGAAACCGGTGCTGCTCGAAATTGGATTCCGGCCCCGAGTTGCCGCGCCTCATTGTCATGCAGTTGCTCGTTCTGAGCCATGCTCTGACAACGAACGAGAGATCATCTCTAATCCGCAGCCATTGTCATGTCCGCAGGCATTCACCAATTTGTTCTTCTCACCTCCTGCCCCAGAATACGAGATCAGGAGACAAATTGTATCCAGCGCGCACACAACTCCAGAACCCAATCGGGCGTGCTATTGATCGGAGACCGAGAGCCAGACCAGATCAGACAGAAGCCCTCTCAAGTTGTGTACATGTCACCAAGCGATCCTGCCAATTGAGATGTCAACATTAAGAAAAATATTTGTCTACCTGCCATAAGCGGTCCTCGTTCACACCTTTCCATGTCTTCCCCTGTCATGTACGGTGAGTATCTAATCTGATCGGCAGAGAGGACGATCGATAGATGAAAAAAAAAATCAAAAAAAGGAAAACACACACACGTCTGTCCACATTCGACGAGGATGTGACACAAGGATCACGCTGCAGTTATCTAAACACATCATCCCCGAACTGCTTCTGGGTTCCGTGCCGCCATACCGCTCATCCCTACGCAAGAACGAGGGGCAGACAAGAGAGCTCCTTAATTGAAATTACTGCCGTCACCGATTCCGAACAGGCGAAACCGAATTTAAGTCTCATTTAGGGGGCACTTTGTGGATTTACGCTTGTTTGCTTCTGGTCGACGCTTGAAATTAGGCTGCGGATCCGGACAGAGGATTATCTCCCGGGGAAGGGTGACAACTTCCTTCCCAAGGCCTCCTCATTGTCTGCGTCCTGTGCGATGATTGACAATCGTGTGTCGGGTTTTAATCAAATATTTTCCCAATCACTTAATTTTTGGGTGCGAAATTGCTGGTTTTGAGCTCAAAATCGCAGGGGACGTTGCAAAAAATTGAGAGAGCAGTCCAATTCGGGACGATTTCATTTGATGGGATTAAGTTACAAACGTTGATTAGACGCATTCGATTGCATCGATCTGCCGCAGAAAAGAGAGTGTTTCGCATGAAATTCGAACCTTTTCTGGACGACATGCGAAAGGATTATGTCAGTTGTGTACTCACCTCCCAGGCCAGCTTCCTGTCGGTGGGCTCGTTGCACAGCTTTACTGGGAACGGGCCGAAACGGGTGCCCCGGCGCAGGAAACTCTTCGCGAACACGCCGTTTTCCCGTATGTCCAGGTCGCAGAAGGGGTCGTGCATGCGCGCCATTTCTGAGAGAATGCGCTCCGTGGATCGATCGTGCAGGGTCTTACTGTAGAATTGATCTGCGGGGTTCATAGAGATTCCTTGAGCACTTGCGTAGCGCCGATAGTCCTGCAGCTCCTGCTCCTCGGCCTGTTGACTTAAACTCCGCGGGTTGTGGCGATTGATCGGCTCGAACTCATCACCACTACTCCCTGAAACAAAAAGAATGAAAATCGCGTTAGAAACCAGATATCTGGATGATTAGGCTCAGTTATCTCTGCAAATGATAATGAAATCGTTCCCGATATATCGGACACTTTGACAGTAAAGTTAAGCTCAGCTGACACTATCGCTTCCCCCCATCGGACATCGGAGACCACAACCCACTCGCGCCCCGAAAGTAATGGTAAATCAGTCGACTAGCGTCACGTCAGGCTGATGCAACAACAAGATAAGTCTCGTGTCGATCGACACAGTGCCGAGGGCTATCATCCAATCGCTATCTGTGCTCGAAATGTTTTTATAGAGGAAATTGTCTGAGAGATCGGTATCACTCTCCTTGTCAGGCGCTGTTTTCGTCGTCGGTGTGTGGCTCATTCCTGTCGCGTCCATTAGCGCTGCGCTAAATAATTGCACTGCGGTTCAAAGTGTGTTTGCCTGAGAAAAGCGGGGCCTTTCTTCTGGTCGCCTGTGGACATGTTTGCGGTGTAGGTGCGATAAATGAATGAATTGAGCAAGCCCTGCGGTATTTGATTGAGGTGGACGCACACGCATCAAGCAGATCCGAGGGTCTTTCTTTCCGGTGCACATTCGGATGCAATTTCATCTCAAGGACGCATCCTCATGTGAATCGCGCACTCTCGTCAACCACAAAGGCGAGATAGAGGACGGCGCGCAAAGAAGGATCTCTTATCTCCCGTGGTGGGTTCTTTTCATCCACGTCTCCTTGCAAACAATGTTGATTGCTCATCACAACAATATGAAGGATCGTTATCTGGTGATAGGGATGTGTGTACTTTTGGATTTGGAAAAGGAGCGGACACGATTCTGTGGCATCGGATTTCAAGTGAATTCTCGAAGTCTTGTTTGCACAAAGGTCTTTGAATGAGTGCGCACATCGATTTGATAGAGATTGCAGGTGCAATAATGGTCTTCTTCCTTTTTCCAACATTTGGGTGGAAGAATGCGATTGGGAATACAAATAGATGTTTGGTGACGCTAATGCGGAAAAGCGTTTTATTTAAATTCGGAAATCTTGGAATTTATGCCTTGATACCTGAAATATGAAAGCCTAGCTTGATTTTCTCCTCACACCGTGTATACTCAGTTTTGTCAGATACACACCAGGAAGCACTTTATTACGGTTGGCCAAAGTCGTTGTTAAATAAGAAGTAGACGCTTTATGTTTACAACTTCAACGTAAACATGATCTTAAAGATCTACTGCGAATCACTTCACGAAAAAAAAAAACATATTTGGAGAAGCATGCGCGGAAACTCTGAAAAGGATCTTGATCGATTCAGGAATTTTGTTACCCATATCTAGGTTTTTGTATTTCAAACGAATATCCATTAAAAACGAGCCAGATCACTTCTACGCCAGCAATAATATTAAAAACCGTCGATGCTGACCACCTTCCATTAAGAGACACTATTGGTACATAAATTTTAAAAAACCAATGTGATGAAAAAACCATGAAAAAATGAAAATGTTAAAACAAGCCTCCATATATGGACCTTAAAAAATTAAATGAAATTCAGAGCTGACAAAGTATGTTACGCTTAAGTTCGTTATATGATTGTACGGTGCGACGGCCCACAGCGGGACCAGGGCCTAGCTTGCTCATCAACTACTCGTGTTGTGCGCGCTAGTGTTATTTCACGATCACAAGGGACCTACAAAATTTGCCGACTCCAAACAGCGAAATTTGAGAAGCTTTCTGAGACAATTTGCTCTTTGAGTTTTGTCAGTAACTCGAAAGAGGTGGTGTTGTGAAAAATTCGAGGTGTTCAGCCGGGAATCGAAGCTGGACCTTCGGCGTGTGAGTATCGCACTCTACCCACTACACCACGGCGGCCACAAAAAAGTTCGTAATGCCGAGACCAAAAAGCAGGCTTGTTCATTCGTTTTGTCTGTTCTATGATTCACTTCATTATGAAGAGGTAGACTAATCGCCGTTTTTTGTAAAAACCAGAAGCGGCCCAGAATTTGAATGCCTTCAACTTCACTTTCGGGTGCCTTCTTTAGAGTTGACATTCTTCTTTACAATTCTATGCACGAATTCTGATGAATTCTGCCTTCAACTTCACTTTCGGGTCTTCAACTTTACTTTCAGGTGCTTTCTTTAGGTTTTACATTCTTCTTTATAATTTTATGCACAAATTCTGATGAATTATTTACAATTTGGATCAGCAAGGGCAGTACTAAAAAAGACAATCGTGTAATACGTTGCCAAGTTAAAAAACATGAACCAAGTTCGATGGCGTGTTGGCCCAACTTTACTTTAAAAATGCGTTGCCATGATTTAAGTCAAGTATTTATTACTTCGGCATAAGAGTGAAATTACCTTCAAAGTCATACTCCCTAAAAAAATCCGAAAACAAATGAAAGAAAACATCGATTGAATAAAACCCTTTCTGGCAACGTTAACGTGTCAATGGAAAAGCTGAACAGACTGGTGACCATTATGCCATTGCCCGACCATTAAGAAGGATTTCAACAATTTCATTCAAGCTTCTTTTAATTAAATTTAGTTTGTCAATTTTTTAAAAACTTGACTGCATTTGTCGGAAACGAAAAATTATATTGAAAATGCTTAAGAAAAAATGCTTTAAAAAAATATGTAATTTTCTAGAGTCAAAAGAAAAAGTCAAATTTTAAAAAAATTGTGTCAATACGAAGCTCAACGTTTTGTTGGAAAATAAAGAAGTAAATCAAAAAATTATGATTTCATTCGAAAATCATAGGTACGAATATTATCAAAAATAATGTTTTTCTAAGCGAGGACTTTTGTCGGTTTCTAATTTCGATTTCCAAATGCGGACAGATTTTGCTGATAACCTTTCAAAAAAGCTTTAAGCATTTTTGTCTAGAATTTAAGTGTACCTTTATGAAATAATAAAATGCAAGAAAAAAAAAAACAAACCTTTCCAAAAGGCCATAATATTTCTAACTCAAATAAATTAACTCTCATATTTTTTGTGATAAATAATTGTGATAAATAATTGTGATAAATAATTGAAGGTTGTGGTTTTAGAAAAAAAAAAATGCAATATTATTGAAGCTGCGGTTACTTTGTGAGAAAAAATGCAATATTTTTAAAACTGAGGTTACTTTGTGCTACTATACATTAAATGCATTCTTTGCATTGTGCAAAAAAGGCATTTAATGTATACCCCAATTCAGGCAGTACAACAAGCCACTAAAACCAATTCCAAACAAATAGTTGAATTCTGTTTCAATGCTTTTTTAAATTAAATAAATTTTGTATATATTCTTTCCTGAATCACAAAGTAACCTCAAAAATTTATAGAGCTCAACAAATCAAATTGCGGTTCAAAACCGACGACCAACGTACTTTGCTGTAATTTATTCAAACCACTATACCAGGCCGATTGGATACACATTCGATTCACTTTTAAATTACTAAAAAAGCCCTCCCCCATCAGAGGGCATGGAAAGGAAGTATGGTCGATTGAAGTTGGGTTTTGTATTCTTTAATTCTAAATTTTCGTTTTTTTTTAGGAGATTCATCCCGTGTTTATGGTGATCATCCTTTCCTTATGGAAATCATTAACAAATTGAAGAAAAATTACAGTTACAATTTCCCTGTACACAAAAGACTCTGAAATATATTTGACAATACTTAAGCCTGAATGAAAGGTTTTTTTCTAGTTATAAGCATGCCATTTTTATGAGAAATGATATTTACAGCTCAGTGTAAAAAAATAGCACCACGTTGAGATCTGCACTTTGGATGCTAATTACTTTTCTCCATGCGCATGTAAAGACATATCTATTGTAGGACATCTGTTGGGTATCAGTAATAAAATGCAAAAAACAAGATAAGCAAAGATGCATTTTAAGACAAGAAAATTCCTGTATGTTCAAAATCAAGATTGGATTCGAAACAACATCGTCATACTGTGTTATTCTGCAGCAGTTCTTGTCTTTTCTGCTGCAGAATAACACAGTATGACGATGTTGTTCCGAATCCGTCACTGAACAAATTTGAAAAGTTTGCGAAAACCTTCCAGGAAAGTTAAAAAGCACTAGGGGAGAAGTTTGTGTATTTTTCTTTAGTTCCTTAGTTGATAGAAAAAGAAATGATGGATGAACCAAGCAAAATCAACACATAAGCATCGACTAAGGTATTCATCACCAAATAGATGTCTATCATTAAGGAAGGCTGGTTGCAGGAAGAGGCTCTGTGTTTGGCAGCCACATGATATAAATAATAATAATAATAATTGTCATATCATGACAGTCCACAGCGGGACCAGGGCCTAGCCTCATCAGCTAGTCGTGTTGTGCGCGCTACTGTTCTTCCCCGAGTACAAGAGACCTACAGATTTTGCCGACTCCGAATAGTGAAATTTGAGAAGCTTTCTTAGACAGTTATTACTCTTTGAGTGTTGTCAGCAGCTCGAAAGAGTTGGTGTAGTGAAAAATTCGAGGTGTTCAGCCGAGAATCGAACCCAGACCCTTCGGCGTGTGAGCGTCGCACTCTACCCACTATGCCACGGCGGCCACAGCCACCTGATATAAGAGTGAGAAACAGAGCGAATATTAAATCGCGAATCTATGGTTAAACAGAAACGAATTGGAAACCATTTTAAAAAGATGTTCACGACGATAAAAAGTGAATGAAAGGTCTGAAAAACTATAAGTATAAATAAAATAAAACATGTCTTCAAGCTGCGACGTAAATGCTTACTTCCCTTTATATATTTTTAAAGGTTAAAGTTAATTAAAATGTAATGTATGCTTTCCATGTGAAAGAATTCTGTTTCTTAGGAATTTCAAATGTATTGATTTGTGCTTCAGTAAATAGTCTTCTTTTGTCTGTTTCAAACGATTTCATGCAGTTTCCATTCTGAGTGGTGGTGGAGAAAACATTAAGGTGCACCACAATAAAACATTTTGAGTTATTTAGAACTGACTGGCTTAGAATTGTGGGAAATAATATTAGTGGTGCCCAAAAAATAAGTAACTCACACCACCTACATGTGTCGTAAGGTTCTCGTAATATTATTTTAATCGAATGCACCAATTTTTTTATTTATTGCCGTAAAGTTGTATCCAATTTTACACGCCATGTTCATTAAACTTTTAACCCTGTAAGGATAGCTATCACTAAATGGATATGTATCAGTTTTCATCCGGTGAAGTCTTTTTGTACCCATCATTAAGTTTTCGAAGACTGAACATTTTTAATGAGAACGTTTGTCAATACTTACTGTCGATTCGACAAAGTTGTGATTTGATATAAATGAGGGTAGTCTTTCAGAAACAAACAAAATTGTTTCTGTCGCGCAAAGGGTTTTCCACAGTGTATATTAAAAAAAACAGTCTATCCGTTCTCTTTTATCTGTGGATTAAGAGTTTGTATTTTAAAGTGACTGGTGGCCGTGGCATAGTGGGAAGTGTAGGACGCTCATACGCCAAAAATGAAGGTTCGATTCTCGGCTGAACACCTCGAATTTTTCACGTCACCATATCTTTTGAGTATTAACTGTCTATGAAAAGAGCTTCGCAAACTTCGCCGTTCGGAGTCGGCAAAAATCTATAGGTCCCTTCTACTCGTGAGAGAACTGCAGTGCACACAACACGACTAGTTGATGAGGAAGCTAGGCTCTGATCCCTCTGTGGACTGTCACACCATAGAATTATTTTTGTATGGTGGAACTGTAGTGCAAACAACACGAATAGTTGATGAGCAAGCTAGGCTCTGGTCCACTGTGGACTGTCACACCATAAAATTATTTTTATTATTTTTAAGTGATATTAAGTAAATTGGGTCTGTACTCCTTTTGTTTATATTCATAGTTTTGAACAGTCAAACGAAAAGTAGATTTGTTTGTATCAGTTGAACTTTTGTTTGAGTTTGAGTCTAATCGATTGTAGTTTATGTTAGCATTTCGAGAAATCTCATATTGCAGTCCATCCACGTCGTCTACCAACTCCTAACTCAATGACTCTACGTATACACTGAGACCTTCAAGGCTTCCTTCTTCCTTACTCATTGCAAATCTTTAACCTTTGGAGTTTGACCCCTTTACCAAGAGAAAAACTTGTCTAAAAGTTTTGCTCACTGGGAATATTCTAAAACTTGTATGGCGCCCAACGAACAACGAAACCAAATATACATAAACTCTTGTATTTTTCCAAGCCCTCCCCACTTCAGTATGCTATAGGATGTATCGACTAATGTGATATAGACAACAAATCCTCCAAACAATTCAACACCGTCGGCAATTTAAAGAACTAGAAAAATTGTAGAAACACAATCAAACAAAGCTGCCTAACATCAGTTAGTTTCAGATCCTTGTAAGTTTTCAATTTGTTCAGAATGCCAATCAACGTACAGCACTTTCGTTTCGATCTCCACATGTTCTCAAGTTGACTCGAAAACCCGAAAGAGTGTCCAACATGATAAACTTTTTTGCCCAACACTCCACTTCTTCAAAAACAAATTTTAAAAAACGGCAACGTACCTGACATGGCATACCGATCAAATAACATTTGTCCCAATTTCGTATATCTATCCGAATCCAAGAAGCGAGTTGTCAGCACTTTGCGGGGGCGCGGGGGGAGTATCTTTTATCTATGGTTCACAAATTCTAGCACACTGATTCCACAACTGAAACTGATTACATTTTTAATTCACTGCACACGTCTTTTGAGCAATCGTCGGTGTTGCGAAACACGTATCACGCGAGAGGATCACGCAGCAGATCCGGCTGGCTGTCGGAGGAGTTGAACAACTTCTCGGTATCGCGGACACTCAAACTTCTTTCAAGAATCACAAAAAAGCACACAATCGATTTAATATCTTATCTAAGTTTGTTCAGAAAGACATCACCATCCGCAACACGCAATAGACTGCATAAAACCCGATTAGCAACGGATCACACACTGCTCGAGAGGATTGTGGCAGCGAGTGACGACACTGGAGATGCTCCGACTGACCGGAGTGACTAACTGCTCGGATGGAGATGAACACACACGAATGACACAGACAGTCCGAGAGCAGAATCCAATGGAAATCCGATTCCGAGTTCGATTGCGATGAACAGCAGTAGCAGCAGCAACAGCAGTAAAACAACCCCTAGGCCTCGCTCGCTGTGAGAGAGAGATGTTGTCTGTCTGACGGGGATGCTATCGCTGGACTAAAAACTGTGTTTTGATTCGATTGTCAAACGAACGGTAACATCCACAAACAGCAGGGGATGTGTTCTTATCCTGTTCTCATTCGCATTCGTAATCAACCACCACCGTCAGGCAGCGAGCAATGGAGATGGTGAGTGGTTGCGAGGATGGCAAGGATGGCGAGGACGATGCGGATGGTGATGACGACGATGGTCCTGATGATGTTGTTGACGATGAGGACGTCGGTGATGATTGTGATGATGATGATGGTGATGGCTCTGCTGGTGGTGGTGGAGATGGTGGTTAAATGTCCTGACACTGTCTGTGTGTGTAGAAATCATCTGGGTTATCTGTATCTTCACGACCATCGTGTGCACACTCGCACACAGCACAGACGCACACACACGCCACTGCACGCACACACCATAGCGGTCTCGTTCACTCGCTCACTTACACTGCCAGAGGCGACGAAACGTTTATCCGAATCATGCCGACGGCGCGCGATCCCAAACGTTGCCCACAGTTCGAGTCGTCAAACTGACATTCGCATACCCTCTGTGTGAAGTCGCAGTTGCTCGCTCGTCGCTGTTCATTCGAATCGTCGTCCGCAGGAGGGAATTCACTGCCGCCGCCGCGTTTGTGCCGAATGAACAGCTCTGTCTGTACAGCACACAATACTCGAGTCGGGGTGCAAGGATTTTGTTATCCTGCAGGCTGCGATGGAACTCCAATTGGAATGAACATACTCGTCGTCAGTCGTCGGTTGTCGGTGGTTTGACGTCGTCGTCGATTCGAATGAATGTAATTTGATACCGCACACACCGCACAACAGTACACACATCGCAGACAGAGTAGTATCTGTGTAAAACGATGAATCTTCTGCTTCAGCTCAGCATTCGTCGTTGTCCTCCTATTGCCTAACAGTCGCTGTGATGCTGGTACGGTTGCTATTTGTGTACGGAGAGCAGAGTGTGCTCTCCTTCTTTGGCACACAGCACGAATGCAGGATAACCGAACAACAAGGGAGGAGCATAAAAAGGCGGGATCTCCGAGTCTCTCTCTTTCCTGCCACCGCCGCAGAAGGCGATGGTGGTGGTGCTGATGTGCTGATGTTCCCGTCACCAGTAGTCGCCCTGTGGTGCGGTGAGCGCACAAAAAGTGATGCTGCAGCAGAAGCCTCACATTAGTAAACACACATATAAAGCAAATTATCACTGTGTAATCTTTGGCAGACGGAGGGATGGATCCTTTTGGCTTCTCCTTCCTGAGGGAGGCCGGCGGGGGAGCTATTCGCTTTGCGCTCCTCGCGTACGACGGCTATAAATGAATGTATGCCATGCGATGGATAGCGGTGCCGTTTCTGTGTGTTGCTTTTTTGTTGGTTGAACTTTGTTTTCATCCCCCGCTGTGCTTTGAACATTGGCGGCTCTAGGTGGGCAGACAGCAAGAGATAGAGTATTTGGCAAGCTTGCGCAATATGTCCGGGTGATTCCCTGGCAAGTTTTCAGTCAGTCGATAGGTCGGTCGACTGCACTGTGCTTGGTGCTCTGTGTTCTGTGTTCTGTGCTCTGTGCGTGTGGATATTCACTTGTTTTGTGTGTGGGAGGGTGGCGGTGCTGGTTAAATGGGGATAGTGGGGTTCCTTTTTATTTATTTCTTTTTTTCGATCTTTTTTGTGAGCGATATGATATATCTGTCGGTTGGTATCCAGGGTAAGTTCTAGGGGCTGTTTCTTTATTCCCATCCGTCGCACACACTCTCGCAGGAGCGAGCGAGAGTGAGAGAGCATTGAAAAGAAATGGGCTACGGCAAACGATTCCCAGTTATGGATGAATGGTGAATGGAATGAATGGTGGTTCTGCTACTGTGGCCTGGCCATAGATAGTTCCTTCAGGTATTCGTCTAGCTCTGTAAGTGTGTGTGTGCTTCTTCTTGTTTGTAGATAGTTACAAACCGCTGGCACCATGCGGAGTGGGCGGTGTGCTGGGATCACATCTGGTTGCGTGTTGTTGTAGTGGGATGTGGGATGTGGGGAGTGAGTGAAGGACTGATTTTTCTTGTGGAAAATCAAAACCGAATTGGCTTCAGCGGAGACGGCGGAGGGCTGGAGCTCTGGTTTTCAGGATAACTTCGAATACCGCCATCCCCACAACCAACCCCGTCTTCCTCGCCTCCATCACAGTCTTTTGAGATCTTTTAATGGATTTTGCCAATATTTTCATCTGGCATTGATGCCGATGCTTTTATTGACCTCGTGCACTGCGCCGGGTGCTTGTGTATGAGGATTGGGAAGTTTGTACACTTAAATGGCTTTGCATAGCCCCACAGTGATGCGAAGTCGAAAAGGTATTCGATTACCGATTTGATTTTTGTTCGGTTTTTCCTCTTCGCAAATGTTTGCAACCCTTTCGCAGCGCCCTATCGCTCCATTCATCGCCGACAATGCGCATTCGACAAGATAATAGTTTTGACTTTTATGCGTCAATGAATTTTTAGAGCCGAGGGTTTGAGGCGACGAGTGATCGCGATGAGTCGTCGATGGCATTGCATGCAAATAGGCAGTATTATCTGCGGCCGGCGACGAAGACCCTTCCTCGCAACACAACCCCTCTGGTTGCTGTCGACAAGGACAATTGCCGCAGTCTACGCAAGGAACAGGGGGATGATGCATGACAGCGTTTAACACCAATATTGCCTTAATTTTGTTGTCTGACGCGCGGATGAGTTTGTTAGCATGACATTAATGGGTGTCGCAGGGTCGTCGGGTGGGTTGTCGAGGTGTTATTTATGGCCAATGAAACAATTAACACAATCGTTCGGTGTTCCTTCCTGCTTTACATGACAAACTGGGAACTTGTTCGGGCGCGTCCTCACCGTGTGGAAGGATACGCTTTTCCAAGGGACATCCATCGTTCGATAGACGAAACAGATAGAGACAGTGAAATTAAATGGGGTTGAAGTTCATAATCATATTTATGACGGTCTATTTAAATTATGACTGTCTCTTCGAGCGCGGCGCTCCTGTGAATGCGAGAATGCCTGTCATACGTTACACCTTTCTGTGTGGAGAATGGGATTTCACCATTTTTTCATACGACATAAATTGAATTTCCAAAGGAGGATGTCTTGGTTCTGAGATCTATCGCTTGGTTGAAAAAATATGACTGTGACAGGGAGCATGAATTTTAATCTGGTACTCTGAACTGAAGTTTAATAATTTGAAGATAGCAGTCAGTGATGAAAGAGGCACTAAAACTCGGGACTTGGAACCTGTAGTTTTACTCCCCTTGATATCGAAGAAACGGGCTAGTCCACTACATGATTAAACTTTGCCTTATGGGGCTTACTTGCTTGTTTATTTTTTGTGCCATGATTCAGAAAACAAACATCACCCCACTGAAATCAAAGGGCAAACAAGGCAACTTTTCTTTTTTTTGATTTCTAAAATAAATAAACTAAAAGTCTGGCCTAACTTTGATCAATCAAACGCAGGTTCACTCTTTCGAATCGTTGTTTCTCTGGGCTCAAGAGGCAATTGGGTAAAAAAGCCCTCTCTCGAAGGATTAAGCTCGCTTTATATAACAGCTTGACCATCCCAGTCTTAATCTATGGACGTTACTAAAAGTTTTACGTGCGATTTTTAGTCCTGTTTGCGTTGATGGCATCTGGAGGAGAAGATTTAACGGCGAAACATATGGATTGCACAGCGACATGCGCCTGGTCCAGCGTCTTCAGATACAACGCTTAAAATGGCTAGGTCATGTAGAGCTTATGGACAACACTGCTGCGGCTCGAAAAATCTTCGAATCAGAGCCATTGGGACAGCGCAACAGAAGACGACCTAGGCTAAGGTGGCGCACACAAGTGGAGAAGGACCTCAACCAACTTGGAGTGCGCAATTGGAGGCAGCTGGCGAAAGACAGTGCTGGCTGGGAAGACATGTTGTTTGAGGCCGAGGTCAATCCCGGACTGTAGCGCCATAAGAAGAAGAAGAAGAAAAAGAAACTTGGTCAAAGCACTATAAGATTCTGGTTGCGTTGAACTCTTAGATGCTTTTTGCGGTTAAAACAGTTTGAAAAGATTTGTCTTGTCTTGTGAGCAATTTGACTGAAATGAAATAGAGCCAATTTAAATTTTTAAAGAGCATGTATGGAAGGCGATAAATAGAAACTACACTCAAACCTTTTCAATTTGGCCGCAGACTAAACAAAAACTAAACGAGGAACAGACAACTAAGCAAGTCGAATGAGGTGCTGCCGTAAGATGCAAGTCTGACGTTATTCGCGAAAATTGAAATCGGAAATTAGAGGAAAAAATTGAACTTCTGATGCCGGGTACAAGAAGCCTCAAATGACAGCCCTTGCAAACGATCAGGCTTCTCCATTACGATTCAGTACAAAAACCTTTACAAAAATCAGCTACAGTTCCATCGAATGATTTTCTATATTAAAAACGAAGAGCTATGCTCTCATCATTTTTTTCAGACAAGGGATAAGCAATCCGTTACAACTGTTTGGAATTCAGTTTTTAGACGAGATGGCTGTAGGAAATTCTTCCTTTAAGAGGATTGTCCACCTAATTGTAGTGAGCTTTGGGACATCAAACATAGAGACCATGCAATTTATCCAGTTATCCACTTTTTAAATCAACTTTGAATAAAATGCGTTTGCGATCTGTTTGGCTAACCCAAGTAGAAAAACTTTTCTTCGCACAATGTGAACTGAAGCCTGCACCAAGGTGATAAAAGACTGAATTTCCACTGTCAATATAAAAAAGATCATTTCTTGATTTATTCAAAAGCATTCAGTGTGGCCGCCGTGGTGTAGTGGGTAGAGTGCGACGCTCACACGCACATGCATCAATACACAATCAACACCATCTTTGGACTGAAGAAAAGTGGTCGCTGGTTCAAGACGCACTAGAGCTTTGATGACCTCGGGCACCGCATCTCCTATGACACTAGCCTCATGGACATACCGTCAGATGCGAGGTCACCAATGATACAGCTGTGTCGCTTTAACAAAGTCGACTTTCCACGCGTCCTTAACCGGCTCTGGCCAGAAACTGGATTCAGTGTGGCCGCCTTGGCGTAGTGGGTAGAGTGCGAAGCTCACACGCCGAAGGGTCTAGGTTCGATTCCCGGCTGAACACCTAAAATTTTTCACGGCACCACCTCTTTCGAGTTGCTGACAACACTCAAAGAGTAATTTGTCCAAGACGGCTTCTCAAATTTCGCCGTTTGGAGTCGGCAAAGAACTGTAGGTCCCTTCAACTCGTGAGAGAACAGTAGCGCGCACAACACGAGTAGTTTATGAGCAAGCTAGGCCCTGGTCCCCCTGTGGACTGTCGCACCACCAATTATTGTTATTATTATTATTCAGTGCATAGACTTATTCAAAGGAAAACTTGAAAAATTCAAGTGACGTGTGAAAACCCTTCATTAAGCACATCTTAATATCACTAACCGTTGAAAATGCTTTTAGAGAAAATTGTATTTTCCTTAACTGAGCAACATGTGATAAAACACTTCCTTTTCAGTTGCTGTTCCCACGCCTACGGCAAAGGGGCCAACATGCGAAAAGAAACTTAATATATCTCAGGCCTATTACTTCCTTCATGCTGAAAAAACTTAAAGAGGCTGGTCGAATAGCACCAGCGCAAAAATGCTTTACGATTACACCCTCTATCTCGGATGCAATATGCTTGCCTGCGTGGAAAATCTTGCGAGATTGCGCTTCAAAATCCGGTTGGCAGAATTAAAAAGGGCACTTGACAGAAAAGAATACGCACATATTCATCGGGGTAAAGGATTCTTTCGACAACGCGACTGTTGATGGCATGTGCAAGGCGGCCAGAACACGGCGTAGAAGGATCATTGGTGTTGTGGATAAAAGCAATGATAATGTATAGAACTGTAGTATACATATAGAACTAGTGTGACTAGTTTGTAATTTCGGGGGTAAACAAGGGCTGCCCCCAAGGCGGCGACCTGTCACCTCTCCTATGGTGCATGTTGGTCGACTCTTTGCTTTCCGCCTTGAATAGATCTAGCAACTATGCCCAGGCTTATGCGGATGATGTAGCCGTACTGGTTACTGGACCATGCCTTGCGGCCATTTGTGCAAGCAGCCAAGCAACCCTTGACTTGATCGATGACTGGTGTACTAGGAATGGACTTATACGCGACTACTGCTTTCACCAAGCATCAGGGATCTGTCTCGTCTGCACAGGGCCTTCTTTAGCACGCCTGGTTCTGCTCTTGATGCACTAATAAATCTCCCTCCTCTTGATATCCACGTCATGCACAATCAACACCATCTTTGGACTGAAGAAAAGTTGTCGCTGGTTCAAGACGCACTAGAGCTTTGATGACCTCGCGCACCGCATCTCCTATGACACTACCCTCATGGACATACCGTCAGATGACTGATACAGCTGTGTCGCTTATACAAAGTCGACTTTCCCCGTGTCCTTAACCGGCTCTGGCCAGAAACTGGACAGGGAAGGGAATGTAGTCGGATTTTCACGGATGTCTCCAAGACGGCGGAGGAATCTGGAGCCTTCGTGGAAGACGACAACATCAGACTTCATGTCTCCTTAGGTAATATCGTGTCAGTCTTCCACGCGGAAGCGAGTGCGGTCTTAATGGCCAATAACTATATTTCGAAGAATAGATGGAAGGGGCGAAGTACGAAGGTTGCCTTTTATATTTAGAGTGTTGCAATCTGAAAACTGCCAGCTCTATCGTACAGTTTGACATTTTTTAGGTTATACGTACTCAGAACGCTCCGACAATTGGTTCAAACGCATGCAAAAGTGTATAAATCTTAATGGGGAATATATTGAAAAACAATAAAGCTATTTTCAATGATTAATATTTGTATTTGTTCTCTAGTCCCGAAATACAAAAGGCAAACCCTCGGATCTGTGTTTGTAGTGACAGTCAAGCTGTGCTTAAAACCTTACTAAACCCTTTAACCACTTTCAAGATAGTACAAGAATGCAAGTCTTCCCTTGATTTGATCGGCAGACTGAATTCGCTAAGACTTGTCTGGGTTCCGGGACATCACGGAATCTTGGGAACGAAAGAGATTGCCGATGAACTAGCTAGGTAAGGTCCAAATGAGGCTGTCGTAGGGCCCGAACCCACCTGGGACTACCTGCATTCTTGGTTAGGGCCTCTGTCGACGTTTGGCTCCCCCAACAGCGTAACCAGAGGTGGCATGACTCTCCAGGATGCTGGTTGACCAAATGCATGCTCCGGAGTGATAGTAAGAAATGCCCAGCTTTTCTGCTATCTTCAAACAGAAATGAGTGCAGACGATTTGCCGGCGTACTAACGAGACACTTCACCTTCCATAAGCACGCATGTCGGCTTGGGTTTAGTGATGGCACCCTTTGCGAGGCCTGTGGAGAAGGTGAAGACACTTCAGAGCACTTTCTCTGTCAATGTCCCGTCTTTGCTCGTATCGGCTGGGCGCTGACGTGGTGGGAACTGAAAACCTAAGCGCCTTCTGGTGTTTCTTCGGAAAACCAAGAAAACGCATTAAGTGAAGCTTACTGCTTGGTAGAACGAATATAATGGACAAGTCTTTGAGTCAGAACGCTCCAGTACAGTGTATCCCAAACTTCAATAAAACAAAAACAACAACAGAAAAAAAGTGATATATCTCGCTTGAATTGAACAACGAATTTTGAGAATGTATAAACAAATTCAAAAATACAATTATATGTACGTGTGATTATCAAAACCATCCAATTAAGAAGAAAGAAAGAAGAAGCAAAGGTCAACCGTTGGGGATAACCTCCACCTGTCTTAAGGATTCGTAAGCTAAGAGTGAATCCACTGTATTATAAACATTAATTGTTCGTTTGTTGGTTTGTTTGTTCATTTGTTCTGCACACATTCTAGATCATGTCGAAAGTGGTACGCATGTTGAAGATTCACTTTTGACAAATTTTACGACAAAATGACGAGTCTGAACTTAGCCTTGCTGTAAGTTATTTAAAGTGGGACATCACGCACATAGCCGACAGATAAGGTGGAATCAATCTCTATGGAACTAGTGGTTGGTGAAAGATTGTGGATTCACATAGCATTATATAATAAAAATGTTTAACACAGTAAATTTACAAAAAAGTTAGTCGAATAAAACGAAGGACTGACGACTAATTTTCAATTCTTTCTTAGGTTTTGGTTGTGTCTAAGTTTATCGTTGAGTGCTTTACTTTGCAGGCATGACCAGCTCAGCGTGGAGCTCACCCAGGGTCAACAATTCCGAATTCTGAAGTTGCATTTGTTTACGACATTTAATAAAAACCAAAATGTGCTTACTCTGCAATGCTGTGCCGTTACTCGTCAGTGGGTGGTGCACATTTTTAGAAAATTCAAGAGCTAAGACAAGCCTTAAATGTTAAAAGCAAAATTTGTATAAGTCAGTCCGAATTTGTACATAAGATTTTTTTCTTCTGTATAAATATAAGGAAAAAGTTTCTGTGTAAAAATGGCTTCTTTAACTTCGCCTTTCGGAGTCGGTATAAAACTGTAGGTCCCTTCTATTCGTGAGAGAACAGTAGGACGCACAACACGAGGAGTTGATGAGCAAGCTAGGCCTTGGTCCCTTGTGGACTGCCGCGTCATCCAATTAGTATAATTATTAGAAATAATTTCCTTGAATTTTTAAAAGAATTTCTAGGAAAATAAAATATTCTGAATGAAAAACTTTCGATGCTGAAATTGTCGGTTCCTATCCTGAGACCTTATTTATACCAAGCAAGCTCCTTATTTGTTAGAGTGGCCGCCGTGGCGTAGTGGGTAGAGTGCGACGTTCACACGCCGAAGGGTCTAGGTTCGATTCCCAGCTCAACACCAATTTTTCGAATATTTCACGGCACCACCTCTTTCGAGCTGGTGACAACACTCAAAGAGTAATAACTGTCTAAGAAAGCTTCTCAAATTTCGCCGTTCGGAGTAGGCAAAAAGCTGTAGGTCCCTTCTACTCGTGAGAGAACAGTAGCGCGCACAACACGAGTAGTTGATGAGCAAGCTAGGCCCTGGTCCCCCTCTGGACTGTAGCGCCAACAATTATTAATTATTAAGCTCCTTATTTAACACAGTTCAAAATCGATCTTAAAACGTTCTGATAGTTTTTAATGCTGTAAAAATGTGGGTAGGCACATAATTTTTGATGCCAAAACTTTACAAGGCTTATAGAATAGTTTCTTCTTAATTTGTTAAAACACTTTTGTGAGACTTAATTGTCTTTTACGAGTTTAAAAGTTTAAAACATATTAAGAAGTCCAATTCCAAACTATGGCACACCTACATAAATCCACCACAACGTTATTCGATTTTCTAAAATATTTTTACTTGAAATAATTGTTTTCATTCTAAAAGCATGAAAGTTGTTGTATCACACAATCTCCCCAGATGTCGATTTCAAGCGAATTCCCACTGCCACTCGGAACTTCCCTCCAGAATTCATTCCTCAGTCGAACACCCTTCAAAACAACGCCAAAAGGCAACAGTACAACAGACAATACCAATTTATGCAAAACATATCTCCACTCTGTTCCGGTATTTCATCTAGAAACCAATCAGTGATATCCCGGTATTCGCCTCGGGCCAGCAATCGAAATTTGAAATTCTGATCAAAGTCCCAAGTGCCGAAATGAATCAATCCAAGCAGCGGCAGCGCAGTTCCCGCGCTTTCTCAAAACAATGACAATGGCGAATCTTAGCCGATGTGTCCTTGAAAACACACACATTCCTTGACTTCTGAACGTCGAGCGGCCGTGCCCTGCGAAAACCCTCCAAGGGGTTTCGCCAACAGATCAATTGTTGATCTTTACCCTCCCTCCATTTCAGCGCGTATTTTATTCACTATTTGCCTAACAAAGTCATGTTCCTCCGCACGTCCTGGGAATGACGACCCTTCAAGACTGCCACCGATGAACTCTTGGCATTTGCGATGACGACTTCGACGTCGATTTGGATGGCGATGGCGACGAAGACCCATAATTAACTCGGCTGGAAACCGAAACTTTATTCTTCCCCCGTGTAATGATGTCAATGGTCCCCTCCTTGTTTTTGCCATCAGCAGACGACGACTATCTTAAGTACTGACAATATCCTCGAATTCTGCGCTCTTGGCTGCGGTGAAGAGCGAGCGATTTCGATTCCGCTCCGACCTCCTTCTGCTTTCAGTCTTTGAGCCCTGAGCTGTGCCCTTTCTCAAAGGAATTCACATTCGTCCCATATACAGCTATTACAGATCCTTTGTGCCCTTTCGAAGCAGCAAAGAGGCAGACGAACAAAACGAAACAGCGAAACCGAACAGAAAAAATTTTAAAATGGATCTCAAGTCAACGCATACAGAAGTCATCGAGGATTCCATTCAGGAATTGCAAGCGGAAGTCGCGAAGAGTGGCCGCTCCGATGAAACAAAGACAAAAGCCCCCTCCGAAATAGTCCAAATGCGACGTGTCTGTGTGCGCGGTCTTGAGGGTCCTGGTCTCTGTACTCCTCGCCATGGAAGGGTCAGAGTGAAGGAGAGCGCCGCAGTTCACTCATTGTCAGAGAAAACATCTGACAACATCTTGACTGTCAAGCATTCAAATAGATTTCCCAACAATCGACTCCTTCTCTCCTGCGCTGGCTTCGAAAGTAATTACACACGGCGTCGCAGAGGTCCTACTGACAGCCGCGCAGTAAGAGCGTGAGAGGGAGGAGCACAAGGAGAGTGAAATTCAATCCATTCCTCTATGCGGAAAGCGGAACATCAACTGCAGCGATACACGGATGCATGCATAGGTGGTGTTCGGCACCATTCGGTCTGGGGCGCGCGTTGGGTTCACTCACCACTCACTACTCACCAGTCACCAGCCACCGTCAACCACACTCTCATGCAACTCACTGAGAACAGCGAAAATGGAGGGCGTAGACGGGGGAAGGACCTTTTGTTAAAAATCTCCTATGCGCTCCCCCTCCGTTCTCGTCGCTCGTGTTGTTCGTATTCAGTGTCAAAACTAGTCGATTGCACCGGAAGCATATTGACGCGTGTCTAAGGTCCTCTTATTGCATTTCCCGAAATTCCTTGACAATGCATTCTCGCGAGTCGATCATCTGCTCGTATGGATTACGACGCACTTTCGATTTCACAGATTCAAATAGAGGCATGTGCATTGTGGCGGCTCCCGGCGAGGACTAAGTGCAGGGCGTGCTCTGCTGCGAACAAAAGAAGTGCCTATCTTACGGTAATTACCTTGTCATTTGAGAGGAGTTTTTTTTTTTTGAAAATCTGATGACTTCTGACTGTAAAGTAAATCTGTCTCTTAATCTAACCATGTCATTATTCAACAATTAGTGACATTAAGTTGAAAAAAAAAACGAATAGGGGCTTTAAAACAAAGTTGGATGGTTTGTAAGAAATTTTTGTTTTGAAGTCAAATTAAGAAATCTTAGCCAAAGTTAGCTAATTTTTTTTTTCTTAGCCAAAGTTAGCTATTCTTTTTTTTTTCATTTTAGGCTAAAACTCGACGATATGCATTTTATATTCCAAGTTAACTTGACATTTTTCAGAAACTTTTAATTTAAAAAACTTAGCGGGTGAAACACAGAACATTTTAAAAATGGAACTGGTGTAATCTTTCTGTAGCAGTAAGCATAGAAAACATGTCGCTGTTATAAAGGCCCTGATTTTTAACAGATAGACAACTACTCGTATATTGAACAGTATTGGAAGTAGATAGAAAAATGTTTGAAAACAAACATTTTGTATTTAAGCGCATAGCACTGAATTCTTCCTAAGACAAGTCTGTTCTTTAATTATTTCAAGCAAACCTAAAGTTTCCAAATTCTGGAAGTTCAATTTTGAAAGTTGAACTCTAGAAAGTTTTAACGCTGGAGGGTCTTAGGATTCAAAGGCGCTTTGTTTGATTTTTCTATGTTCTAGGTTCTGAAAATTAGAAAAATCGGCTAAGGTAACATCTGTTCAAAACTCTTTAAAATTAGGAAAGTCCTGCAATACGCAACAGACTAAATACACTATAGTTGAGAAACAAGTGAAATTGAGTGGACTCCTATTTCATAGTCTACAAGTGGAACGGGACCTTCTTCATCTTCTTGTGGCGCTACAATGGGTGTGTGGACCTGGGCCTCAATCAACATGCCTCGCCGCCCAGCACCATCCTTTGCTAGCTGCCTCCAGTTGGGCACTCCAAGCTTAGTGTAACCCTTCCCCTCTTTTGTGCCCCACCTTAGCCTAGACCGTCCTCTGTGGCGTTGTCCCAATGGCTCAAATTTGAAGAGTTTTCGGGCCGGAGCAGTGGTACGCTCTACATAGCTTTGCCATTTTAAGCGTTTTATCCAACTACGCTTGACCACGCGCATGTCGCTGTGTAGAGCTTGTCGTTGAATCTTCTTCTCCAGATTCCATCAGCGCAAACTGTTGTGATCGTTCACAACAATAATGAAACACGACGCCATGCGATGAAGCACAGCGCTTAAGAACGCACAACAGCGTGATTCATTCACCTTTGTGCATTTCGTTTCCTCGCGTTTTCGTATTATTATTGTAGAGTAAGCAAAATTGTAGTATTTAAGTAAAATTATTTGTAAATAAAGCGCAGTTCATTAAAGTAACCAGCCCACATTGGCTTCCCCCTACTAGCGGTAAGGGGTCATTATGTTTTTTCTGTTTGACTACTAAATCAAACACAAACGCAACCAAAATTCGCAGGCAAAGCTTTTCTCTCGAAAAGACTAAGGATTTCCTCATTCGCGTTTAGTAACGTCCAGGTTTCTTCACCATAAAGTAGGAATGGAATGATCGAGCAAGCAAGCCTTGTCCTTCGAGAGAGGGCTTATACTCGATTGCCTCTGGAGCCCTAAGAAACAGTGGTAGATTGATTCTGCGCTTGATTTATTGATGTTTTTGCCCCTATTTACCGCTTAACCGAGCTAGACAAAGTGCTTGACTACATCGAACAGGATATAGCTTTCTTATTGCTTACTTCTGTTCTTTCACTAGTATGTAGAAGGGACGTACAGAAGGGCCGACTTCGAACGACGAAGTATGAGAAATTGTTTCCGTGGCAATTATTACTCTGTACTGACAATAGCTCAAAAGATGTGGTACGGTAAAAAATGTGAAACGTTGAGTTGAGGAATAGAACCCGGGACCTTTGCCGTTTGAGTGTCGGCCTCTACCCACTACGCAACGACGGCCACAAGGAAATGGATTTAATTAAAATGCTCTGCGAAATTTATTCTAGATGTTGTGTGAAGTTAATTACCACTCTGTTATGAGAGGAGGTAAATTAAGAAAGTGGGGACTTTGAACACCTCTTCTCGACGCATAATATATCCAAATGCGGAATATGAGTTTGCCTTACTATAATCGTATAATAATAATTGGATGGCGCGACAGTCCACAAGGGACAAGGGCCAAGCTTGCTCATCAACTACTCGTAATGTGCGCGCTAATGTTCTCTCAGCTTTTTCTCAGACAGTAATTATTCACACCACGCCACGTTGGCCACATTATCCACTTTATTATTATCAGATTCAGAGAACAAAGGAAGCGGCAAATTGTAATAAAGTAAATTTTCATTAATTAAGTTCGGAAAGCTGTACTTTCCAGCTTCGAGACATTTAAAATTTACTTGTAACCGTGCGCTAGTGTCTCTGTATAAGATGGGGCAAGCAAATCCCAAAGAATCCAGTATTCTAAAAAACAAAATTTAGAAAAGACATATTGGAGGCCAAAAATGGGGCTTAAGAGTATGGGCGAAAATTGTTCAATTGAGATGTAATCTCGTCAAAAAAGTAATAAACAATTTGATAGAATTATATCCCATATCATACGTATCATCTTCCATTCCTCGGCCTTAAGAAAATGCCCATAATTAACAAAAAAAAAATTAATGTTATCTTAAAACTGTCAATTGTCACTGCACATACCTAACTCTTTGACGTCTCAATACGAATCTCAGTGATATCCTTGAAACCAAAATCTGTTCAAACACCTTTCACAAGCAAACAAATTCACACACACACACACACAAGTAGCACTGAAAAAGAATTCGATTAATCACCGGTAAGGAGCTTCACTTCAAATAATCAATTCAATTAAAAGTCATCCCATTTTCTCAGAGGTCATACGACCCCGGGCAAGGACGAAACTCAGTCACCGACAAAAAAAAGAAAATCAATTTATTCTCGGGAAAAAAGGGTTTTTTCCTCCCTAAAATCGAAGGGTTAACCATAATCAAGACGAATTGTACACACAACGCACACGTAAACACACACTTATGTGGCCAGGTAGGTAAACCTTACCTCATCCAAAAGACAAGATAAGACAAGCGGTCGTCCTTTATCGTGAGAGAATTTTTCACCATTCACTTTTTTTGCTAATTTTCTTACCGTTTGAGTTATTGGTGTAATTCCTTATTCCTTCCGTTTTTATTAAAATCGAATTGTGTGCGCGCAACTTTTTCGCTTAAAGCCGGCGGCAAACGTGCGGTTTTATCACGAGCGTTAAACAAATATTTTCATCACCGCGAGTGTGCCCGTGATAATCATCCGAAAACGATTGACAACAAATGTACGAGACAGAGAGTAAAAAGTGAGTATGTCAAATTTGAAGAAACATAAGTATCTACGCACCTGCTACTATCTTCGGTTTTTTGAGGTAATGATAACGATTGACAAAGTGAAACAATTTGAACAAGGGTTCTTCGTACACTTGTTTGATTTACAGGGGAATTCGTGGCGACAAATGGCGTAAATGAATGAATTAAATGATCTTTTATTTCTACCTTTTCTGGTGATAAACTTGGTTCTGTCTGCGGTAAGGGCCATCAGGGGCATCTATAACACTAAGTTTGGGAGCCAGTGAAGCTCTGGTAATTACATGCGACTAAGACGGACGACAGAGATTTCGCGTGTTATTGCGCAAAGGATCAAGTCAAAACTACGTGTAGTGTACAGAATTAGGAGTATTGTTGTTTGTCTTTACAGGGTCTGAATTTGTGCGCATAATCGAGGTAGATATCATTTTAAACCGTAGTTGTTGCTTATCTAGATGGGGCCATCAAAACATTAAAGATATGAAGCTTACTTTAATTCCGGATGCAAAGCTGGCGGATTTCTTTCCCAGTTGTGTGTGCCGTTAATGTCAAAGGTGTCCTTTGGCGGGTTGTCTTATGGTAAACAGAATAAACAAAGTTGGGCTTATATTTCATTTTGCAAAACTTCTGTAAGTCAATACCTTGATCAACTCCCACATGCTAGCTTATTTCACTTGAGTTTAATACGCGCGAAGAAACATCTCCACTCCACTCTGTCTAGAACTTACGTACTGTAATTTGTTCGCAGGAGTTTTTAAATCGACCCAGGAGTTGATTTTTGAGTGTTCTCGCTCACGGTCATCTTTTTCACTCCAATTTGTCAATCAGTCCCTAAAGCACGTTCAAAACCCAAGTACCATCCTTTCTAAAGCCACCTCCCAAAGCAACATTTAAAAAAATAAAGCTCGACTAGGCATTGCATACCCAACTGATAAACATTTTTGGAGACCACGTATGTACACAGAGCGTCAATCAATGGATGTTTGGACATGAAATCCACTCGAAGCCACCTATCTTTCGCATCAATTGATAGAAACAAGTACACAACCAGAACACATCTATCAGCGACTCTAAATAAAAACCATAAATATATTAATAAAAAATTATGCCAACGGGCCCATAAACCCATAAATACAAGCAATAACGCATTTTTGATGATATCACCTCCCAATATCAGCGTACACGATTTTTGATAAATTGATTGATTAACCGTGTGTACAACTATAATGATCATGTCTCTCTAATACTGCTGAAACCCTGAAAAAATCGACAGATATCAATCGCCGCAGATAACCAAGCGCTTGGGAATGGAGCTAAACCGCAAGGACCAACATTTCCTCAGCTCTGTGGCACGGCCATTTTTCAGATGATCGGTGTGATGGGCTGATCGGATGATCGGAAGATCTTGAGCATCAGATTCTGAGGAGTTTGCACGGTGGTCTGTATTGCACACGCATTCCTTGCGAGATGACCAGGCGCACAATAGTGGCCGATCAACAGTGTAAGACCGCATGGTGAAGGTGCGCGATCGTTAAGATTGTCATCCTCGTTCATAAAAAATTAACACATCGTTTACCGAAATCTAAACCTGATAAGACAAGAATTCATAGCGAAACTCATAAAACCTAATTTTGTAATAAACTCATGTTTCGTCCGTAATTAATAGGCAATTGATCGCTCTTCGAAGGCGATGATAGCTTTGTGCACAGCCGTTTAGATGGCGGCAACGCGGCGCGGTGTAGCAACTTTTCCATTAAGACCACAAAATACCAGCGAACTGCGATTTTGAATAGAAGATTTTGCAATCTGTTAAGCTGATCTCGTTGTGTATGGCGCAGTCCAGCACCAGGCGCTGGTATTGGTGCGGAGAGATCACTTCATTGTGGAATAAAACCCTGACAGGCAGTTGACAGTTCTATGATGACAAACAAGCGATAAATTTCGACTGGTCACACTGTGCTAGATTGTGGGTATAAATGTGCTGAACTTGAGTATTGTTTATGGATTTATGACGCGATGGCATGGGTTGACATTATCAATTCTTGTTATTGAGCTTGAGGATCTTGTATTTGTGCGTCTTATCTGGAGTTTTGTGCGCCGATATCTGCGCGCTAGGATCTGCGAAGATATCCTTAATTGATGGATGCCAAAGGTGCCCTAGACAAGCTTATCATACATCGGCCATAGAAGACGTTATGGTTTATTAGTTTTAGAACTTAATCTTTGGTTAAATTTCGTCAAGTGGAAATGGAAATAGTTGGCGTTTGATGACATGATTGTGATGTGATGTGCGTACGTAGGAGCGAGATGACGCCAGTTAAAAACTTAGCAGGAACCTTATCAGTAATGTGAACAGTAGTGACACCTGAGCTGTTACTCTGGCTTTGTTGAAAATGATCAACGTGGCGAGAGGAGGTGGCTGAAGAAATGTATTCTGCGTCATGATTAGTATTATTCAAGCTCCATCAATCATTGCAACGGAAAACGCGACCATTAACCGCGCAAAGTCCTTGCTTTAATTTTTTTTAAGAAACAAACCAAACCTATGTACTTTTGGTCGCTTTTGCGAAACAAAGTGTTTGTTTGAGAGATGTTTGAGAGACATTCGAAGCTCTTGTGCACCCTAAACTGTAGAGACGAAGTTTCAGAATTTGTAAATGGAACGGACCAAAATTCAACGCTCAGCTGAGGAAGGAGGACATCTTTGCTAGAGTCATCGGTAAACACAGGCTGCACGACAACACATCCTGAAACGGACTCAGGCTGCTGGACTTCGCCTCGGGGCGGAACCTCTCTGTGGCTAGCTCGCGGTTCCCAGACCTGGACATTCTCAAAGGGACCTGGTGATCTCCTAACCAATTTACCGTCAACCTAAATAATCACGTTGCGATCGACGTCAGACACTCTTCCAGTGTTCTCGATGTTCCGAGGTGCAACCATTGACTCGGATCATCACCTTGTTGTAGCCAAGGTAAGAACCCGGATATCGAAAGGGCAACGGAGTCGAGACAGGCCAAAACGGTTTGACGTCGGAAAGCTACAATCGCAACAGATCGCTAGGATTTTTGCCGACCGCGTCTCCCTGAAACTCGCTCAGAGTTCAAGTCTACCTGCACTGACCACAGAATAAGACTGGAAACGTTGTCAAGAAGCCATCTAAGAAGATGCCACTGATGGGCTGGGTTTCACGTCACCACCCAGAAGAAACCCATGGTTTGACGACGAATCCAGGCAAGCGCATGCAGCCAACTAAGACACCTATAAAGCGACGCTGCTTCGAGCGACGAGAGCTATTCGTGACCTCTACGAACAGAGAAGAAGGGAAGAGCACCGGCTTCTCAGAAGGAAGAAGAAGGAGCATGAGAAGCGCGCGGTCGAGGAAATGAAAAGGTGCTATGGCAGGAATGAAGTCCAAAAGTTTTACCGAAAAGTAAAACAACTATCCGGAGGACACAAAGCTCGGGCCGAAGACTGCCGGGATCCAAGTGGACAACTCGTGGTAGAATCGCAGTCTGTGCTGAAAATCTGGAAGGATAGTTTCTGCAGACTTCTTAACGGCGATGACGGCCCAAATCCCGCTGTTAGGCAGAATATTCTAATCGATTTGGACGAAGACAGACAAGAATTCCGTCCCCCGGACTTAGATAAGGTGAAGATAGCATATCGAAGCAGAAGTCGAACAAAGTTGCTGGAGCGGATGGACTGCCCGCAGAACTATTTAAAGCAGCTGGAGATGATTTGGTTGGGCACATGCACCAGCTCATCTGTACGTTATGGTCGGAGGATAGCATGCCCGATGAGTGGGATATCAGCCTCGTTTGCCCTGTTCACAAGAAAGGAGATCCCTTTGACTGCGCCAACAACCGAGGGATTAGTCTCAACATTGCCTACAAGACCCTCTCTGCATATTGTGTGAGCATCTGAAACCGTTTGCCCATGACCTCATAGGTCCCTATCAGACCAGGAAAGTCCACAATAGACCAGATCTTCACATTTCGGCAGAAGTGCAAATCGACACACACCACCTATTCGTCGATTTAAAGGCCGCATATGACGGTGTGCATAGAGACGAGCGACACAGTGCCATGTCTAGATTTGGCATTCCTATCAAACTCGTCAGATTGTATAGGATAACGATGGAGAACTCTAGCTGCTCCGTCAAGGTCTGTAACGAACTCACCGAGACCTTCAATGTCAAAACAAGTTTTAGACAAGGCGACGCACTGTCATGTGACTTCTTTAACATCATCCTCGAGAAGATCGTGCGTAACTCACAAGTCAACACCAGAGGCACGATCTTCCAGAAGTCGGTTCAATTGCTGGCTTACGCTGATGACATAGACGTGTTTGGACGAACACAGCGAGCCGTCAATGAGGCGTTTGCTGGCAATTAAGCGGAAGCGGCTAAAATGGGTCAGTCGGTAAATGAGAGCAAAACTAAGTACATGCTGTCATCAAGGAAGGACACACAACATCGACGTCTCGGAGAGAGCGTCACTCTACGCAGCAGAAACTTCGAGGTAGTCAAGGACTTCATCTACCTCGACTCCGCGGTAAACAGGGACAACAACATCAGTACCCAAATCAATCGAAGAATCACTCTTGCCAACCGCTGTTTCTTTGGGCTCAAGATGCAATTGAGGAATAAAGCCCTCTCTCGAAGGACTAAGTTCGCTTTATATAACAGCTTGATCATCCCAGTCCTACTCTATGGTGCGGAAACCTGGACGTTACCAAAGCGGATGAGGAAGCCCTTAGTCTTTTCGAGAGACAAGTTTTGCGTGCGATTTTTGGTCCTGTTTGCGTTAATGGCATTGGAAGGTGGACATTTAACGACAGGCTGTACCGCAACGTGTGGCTGGTCAAGCGCCTAAGGATGCAACTCTTAAGATGGCTAGGCCATGTAGAGCGTATGGTTACCACTGCTCCGGCCTTAAAAAGTCCTTGAATCCATGCCATTGGGACACTGCAACAGAGGACGGCTTAGACTAAGGCGGCGAACACAAGTGAAGAAGGACCTCATCCAACTTGGAATGCGCAACTGGAGACAGCTGGCGAAAGATCGTCCTGGCTGGAGAGGCATGTTGGTTGAGGCCCAGGTCCACCCCTGACTGTAGCGCTACAAGAAGAAGAACAAACTAAAATGTCTTAATTTGAAAATAATACATAAAATAGAGTGTAGATAATTCCGGTTAATACCAACCGTTGAAATGAGCCAAGACTCCGCGACATTTTGTTTTCCCAACTTTCAGCTTAATCATTTCCTCTTCAATCTAACGAACTTTCTTATCGACAACTTTATGTTGGATTCGAAAAGCATTCAGTGCTTACACAAAGACCGTGCACAAAATGATTTTGCTAAGCACTGGAGAGATTCTTTTAGAACATTCCCAGATAAAGAGCCAAGTCAGCATATGCGCCACATGTGAATCCTTTCCTCGAACTAACTGAGATAACAGCAGTCTTTTTCTGAATTCAGCACAGTTGCCCAACACACCCTCCGATCACCGCGCAAATCGCATGTGAATACCCCGAGCGAGCTGCTCGTTATCTTCACCGCCACTCCGGGAATGTCCAAAAATAAGAATTTCCAAAATAACAAAACCCACAAGCAAAACAGATACTCTCACTCGTTTCTGTGTGCTTCCTCTTGCTTATGATAAGAACCTAAGAAACCGCCGAGTGCTAAGGGGTATGACTTGCTGCGCACTGGACACAGAGATTTATCTCATTTTCTCATGGAGGCTCCTTGAAATAGTGGCCGCTCGGTCGCTCGGTACTATCAGTGGTCGGTAGTCTCTCTGGCGTTTTGTTACAGCGCGCCGAGCAATTATGTCACCATGTGTTTTAAAATGAATTCAATCCCGCCCTTATCTGAGAGAAGTCCCAGTTTCCAGTTGTTGTTAGTGCTTCTCCGTGCTTTGGGCTCGAAAAAACTTTTCGCAACATTTCATGGGCAAATTTCTAATTACGATGTGGCTTTGGAATGCCTGCGAAGGCGGTTTGGTATCGTACTTCCTGCGCCAGCTATGCGGAGACTTGATACTCAGATAAACGGTTCGTTGAGATAGTGTTCAGTGCGAACTGCTATTGATGTTGTCATGTTCTGAGTTGATGTGTCAACTCAACCGCGGAATGCGGTTAAGAGACCGAGGGTTCGACGTTACTCTCTCGAGAGGATTCAGATGTGTGCCAAAGAAAGCGCACATGCTTGTAGTGTCTCGAGAGGGCTGGGATTTTACTGTAGTGATTATCGACATGTTCTCACGAACTATCTGCATGCGGGGTTTAACCGTAATCATTTGATGGTGGTTTCCCTTTTCAGATATCGATTTGTTTGAATTCCTGCATTTTCTTAATAATATGTAGGCTGGATGCAGAAAGTCAAAATAACATTAATTATGTCGAAGTATATCAAGTGAAGCGTTCCATCCTTTCTTCAACTCTTAGTGTAGGCTTAGGTTTCTTTACTTATACGCCCACATCCTTTTCAATGATGAATAATTGTCTGGCAATATAAGAGTTTTAAAAGGCAACCACCATAGTTTCGAAGTTTCTCCAGATTTCAAAGTTAGTAAACGCGTTAAGTCCCAACTGAATAGTAACATCATCAGCTGACGTGCCAAATGAAACCAAGCTACCGTCGACGCAAGAATTATCCTCACTACTTCCGGCACACAGTGATTTACCAATCGCCGGAGTTTGAAATCAAATAAATAAAGTTAAAAATCCGTTTGTTGTGCTCAAGGAAGGTACAGAATTTTCAAACCAAAAAATGATGGGGAGAAGTTAACCCCCCCACCCCATTGCCTTAGAATTAATATTTTGTCCTAAGGGATTAGATGCAATTCTTTGCGTAGAATACCACAACACAAATTAAGACAAAATAAAGCCTATTTTGAGCGAGGTGACTTGTGTGTCAAACCCAGACAATAAAGTATTTATCATTCCTACCTTCCAAGAAGCGGTGAGAGATTTGATATCTTACAGCCCCAGTCTCCCAAGTTAAGCTTCATTTTTCCTGCGCACTGGTCCCCTGTGCAGTACTTGACGTCATTCATGATTTTCTTTTTGCGCCTGTTCTCATGATGCTGATAACATTGGGTAAACATTTGCTTTAATAGGACTATAGTCGTCTTCACCCTCAGAACGTAATTGAAGATTCAAGACACATACTGAACTTTTTTAAGGTTAAGTGCATGTGCATAACAAAAAGAAGAGAGGAAAAACGAGTTGTCCAGTATTTTTTCTTGATTACTACTACACTTACTATATTTTGACAGCTGATTCTTGTTCAATATTTTAAGATGTATCAATCATCTGCGGGGCCAATGTTCTATTTAAAATTGTATTTAAAATTTATTTAAAATGTGAGAAATATGTTTCGACAATGTCAATGGGCTACTTCAGGATTGCACTTATCTATTAAACGTTTGTTTTTGCGAAATATTTAAGACTTAAGAAATAAGAAATATTTAAGATTTAAGGTACAGCCCGACACTAGATGTAAAACAATCTAAGGAATAGAATAAAAGTTTGAAAGACTTAAGGCATATAATGAACCAATTGAATGGCATTGCATCCCTGTCTACATCTTGCCAATTAAACCATTATAATAATACTAATTGTTGGCGCTACAGTCCAAAGGGGGACCAGGGCCTAGCTTGCTCATCAACTACTGTTGTTGTGCGCGCTACTGTTAACTCACGAGTGGAAGGGACCTACAGTTTTTTGCCGACTCCGAACGGCGAAATTTGGGAAGCTTTCTTAGAAAGTTATTACTCTTTGAGTGTTGGCAGCAGCTCGAAAGAGGTGGTGCCGTGAAAAATTCGAAAAATTGGTGTTGAGCTGGAAGTCGAACCTGGACCTTTGGCGTCTGAGCGTCGCACTCTACTCACTACGCCACGGCGACCTCCCAACCTTTATAAACAGAGAAATTTTCTTAAAGGAGACTTTTATAACAATTCTTGCATTTAATACCCAAGCATACCCGGAGAAAGTAATGGAGCATTCAAAAAAATATGATACAGTAGAAAAAATTTAAAGACTGCGTCCTATAAAAGCAGTTCACGTTTTTTTTTTGGTTTTTAGTGATTTGGAAACCCATATGTATGTCAATTATTTGAGTGCACATTTTACGAAATGACAAGAACATTCATAACACATACATACGTAGGTGCGTTAATTTTTTCCAAAATTGTTAAACTTTGATGTCGAAAGTCTGTCAGCGGGCGGAATTTATAAACCTTTACATTAACTGCCTGATTGCAATAAATAATAATAATAATAGTTGGCGGGAAGTGGCTGACGTGGCGATACTCACACGGCGAAGGTTTCGGATTCGATTGCCGAATCAAACCGAGCTGCTGACATCACTCAAAGAGTTATAATTGTCTATGATACTTGGCTATTCGGAGTCGGCAAAAAAACTGTAAGTCTCCTCTTATAGTATGAGAACAGTAGCACGTATAACACGAGCAGTTCATCAAGAATCCAGACCCTAGTCCCCATTTGGACTATTCAATATATGTATACGCGCTATTCAATATATGTATACGTTAAAAAAATAAGGTTTTCAAACTTGCGGGCTAGGTATTTTCAATTATCAACTTTTTTTTTGTTATGTTGGTATACTCATATTTAACATATTTTAACAGTAAAAGCTATATAGCATATTTATTTGTTTGTCAGAGGCATAGTGTAAGGCGTGTTTTGTGTGTTCGCCGATTTCCTGCTTTCAAAAACAATGGATCAAAGAATCCGCATTATATTTTGTGTAAAAAAGTAAGTGCTTAAAACTAATTGAAATGTGACAGAGGCATCCGGTGAGTCAAAACGATGTTTACATGTGGTGGAGAAGACGTGAATGATCCTCGCCCTGAGCGCCCCAGCATATCAGCAACCAATAAAAATGCGAAGAAAGTGAAGAATGTAATGGAAGTAATGGAAAATAGGCGAATCACTATTAGAGATGTTCCCATGCAAGTTTTTTTGAAATTTTGGGAATGAAGTTCCCTGCAGTGAATTTAGGTCTAAAGTTGCTTTTGACCAAAAAATGTCGCATGGGCATCACTCTGGAATTTTTAAATGACGTCGACAGCCATCTAGAATGGCTTAAAAGGGTCAAACTGGTGACGAATAATGTGCATATAGTGATAATATCGAAAGACTCAGAAAAGGAGCAGGAGATACCAAATCGCTAAGAGAACTCAATGGCATTCCAAAAGTATATATCAGAACTGATTCGGGGATTGGAAAAATGATCAGACAAGTTTATTATGTCTGAGGATATTATATTTTTTAGAAAAATTAAAATTCGCCTTATTTTTTGAAGATACCTTGTGATGATAATAATTGGGTTGGGCGACCGTCCACAGGTAAACCAGAGCCTAGTTGGCTCATCAACTATTCGTGCTGTGCGCGCTAATGTTCTTTTCCGACAATTCACAGCTGACCAGGGCTTAGCTTGCACATCAATTACTTATGTTGAGCACGCTACTGTTCTCTGACGAGTAGAAGGGACCTGCAATTTGTTGCCGACTCCCAATTTCGAAGTAAGAGAAGATTTTTCTGAGATAGTTATTACTCCTTGAGTGTTGTCAGCTGCTCGAAAGAGATGGTGCCGTGAAAAATGCGAGGTGTTCAGGAGGGAATCAAACCTGGAACTTCGGCGTGGTAACATCGCACTCTACCCGCTACGCCATGGCCGCCACAGAATAGACCTTGTATAAGTATATATTAAATTGGTAGGCGCCAAATTCCGCACCGATCTCTGGCCTTAGCTGTTATTCCTTCATGCGTCAAAGAATCTGCAATTCTTCACCGACTCCAAATGACAAAATTTTGAAGTAATAATAATAATAATTTTTGGCGCTACAGTTCAAAAGGGGACCAGGGCCTAGCTTGCTCATCAACTACTCGTGTTGTGCGCGCTACTGTTCTCTCACGAGTAGAAGGGACCTACAGTTTTTTGCCGACTCCGAACGGCGAAATTGGAGAAGCTTTCTTAGACAATTACTACTCTTTGAGTGTTGTCAGCAGCTTGAAAGAGGTGGTGCCGGGAATAATTAGAAAAATTGGTGTTGAGCTGGGAGTCGAACCTACACCCTTCGGCGTGTGAGCGTCGCACTCTATCCACTACGCCACGGCGACCACTAAAATTTTGAAGTATTGCATTTTAATTGACGCTTTTTTCTGTCTAAGCGCTGTCAGCAGCAGTGAAAGAGGCTTTGCCGTGGAAAAACGGCCGCCGTGGTGCAGTGAGTTGAAAGCGACGCTCACACGCCGAAGGGTCTATGTTCGATTCTTTGCTGAACGCCTCGAATTTTCCACGGCAGCACCTCTTTCGAGTTGCTGACAACACTCAAAGAGTAATAACTGTCTAAGAAAGCTTCTCAAAAATCGCCGTTCGGAGTCGGCCAAAAAACTGTAGGTCACTTCTACTCGTGAGAAAACAGTAGCAAGCAAAACATGACTAGTTGATGAGCAAGCTAGGCCCTGGTCCCCTGTGAACTGTCGGCAAAAAACAGTAGCGCACACAACATGAGTAATTGATGAGCAAACTAGGCCCTGGTCCCCCTGTGGACTGTTATGTGCCAACAATTAATATTATTCTTATGTCGCATGACTTGAGCACAAAAAAAGTTCTTCTTCGTTATTTTGGAGTAGATTGTTTTAAATTGTCGCTCTTTCTTAAATTTGAACAAAATACAAAACCTTAAGAGTTTCCGAAAAGATATACACAACCATCAGACAAAACAAAGACATACTTGAAATGATTCAAAATGACTCTACAAAGAAATTTTCTAGTATCTCAGTTCATGGATATAGTTAATTTTTTTTTAGAGCGAAGCGGCAACCAGCCTCTTATTTAGGTCAAAATGATATGAATATTATCTTCGCTCTGTTGCATCGTCCCTTTCTCGAAACAAACCGTGATGATATCATAGACTGGAAACTCACTCACAGGCTACACACCAGAGACTTGTAGTTGTCAAATGCTGGTCTTACTATTTTTGTTTTGATCACGACAAACTGAATGCACTCGAGAAATGAACGAAATAAATTATGATATCACCATGCGGGGGAGGAAACGGATACAATCTCGACGTACTTAAACACACTTAGCCACGTGGTTAGTATCAAAACTAGAAGTCCAATTCAGAAAAAATAAATATTTTCACACGTACAAAAGCTTAACTTAAAAACAAGCACACTTGGGTACTGTTTATCTTTGTATTCGATTCAGTAGTTTTTCAAACTTGCCGTTATGTCTAAGATGGAAATATGTTTCCGATCAGATTTCAACCTCAGAGAGCTCAAAACTGGAAAACAGCTTCTTTATTTTATAATGAACTAACTGGGCTACAGCAACCTTTCTCAGACTGCTAGGTGGCATTACTGGCAACGTGAAATGACCCATCTTAAAGTTTGAAAGGAAATTCTTTACAGGAACTCTTGCTACTGTCTCTCTTATCGTCTTCCATTTAATAAGAATGAGATTAGTTAAGCCTTTTAAGTTAAAAAATGTAAGTGTTGATCTGAACAAGTTAACGACGATGATAGTCAGAATTGAAAGTGGCAGGTTTCCAAATAACTAAAAGTCGAGTACATATTTTATGTAAGTAGAAACCTGCGCGTTCTTTCCATGGACATGCACTTCCAAAAACTTTTTCTCACGAAAAGTGATTTACCTCTGATTTGTCATTCTCAAATCATTGTATCCTAATCGAATTGTTCAAGCTAAAAATATTTATGAAGCACAATTTGACACTCAATTTGGAAGGTAATCGCCTTTCCAGTAAACCCCCGAATCCCATGCTAAATCTGGAAACCGTCCACCTCCATAGATCACCCGAAACCTGTGAACAAAGTCAAAAACAACCACACTCACCTTGATTGAGTTTCCTGGCAATCGCCTTTGATCGCATGATTATCTCCAACAAGGATGTCATATAGGCTTGCTTCTATCCACCGACTGAATATCATCAACCAACACCACCGATTGTTGCACTCGATCCAAACCTTGTTGGCCACCTCTGTTTTCTCAGTCCCGAAACTGTATGACTTGTGGCACTGACACCGCAAATCCGTGGCGCATTTATGGCTCACCCAGACCAGACCCAGACCATGTGTAATCAAAACAACTTGTTAATCGAATCACACAGCACCACCACTCCGCTCAAAGGACGAACGACATCTTATCGATTAGCGGACGGCGCGGCGGGCGAATCGCTGGTGCAGGGTGCAGGGTCACCTCACCACGCCAGAAGGTGTGATGTTGATCCACACAGAAAGGGGGAAAAATCGAACTGAAATATCCGTCAGTGGCGCAATCAAATAAGTTCGACTACGACCGTCGCCACCGTCTCAGCCGGGCTCGGTCTCGGGCTATGGAAACAAAAGTGGAAAGTGAAACCGCAAGGTCAACGATTCAAATTGAGGCAGCTGCCGCTTAATTTTCCACTGTATTGGATTTTCCGCGCGCTTGAATAAACGAAAAAAAAACTCAACTTTTTTTGCACATATACTATACACCAGTTCACGAACACATGCACACATACACACAGCTCGCCGGCACAACGCCGAGAGACGAGACGAACTCCTGAGGGTTGTGAACTTCAGTTCAGTTTACTTGCAAGCAAACATCCCGGGCCAATCGTACACACGTACAGATTTGCAAAGAGCGCCGCGTCGCGTTGCGCCGCACCGCCAGGAATGGAAATCCTTGCAATGCTTCACTCTTGCGGCCAAGATGAGGAGGAACAATAGAAAAACTCCTGTTCCACGTCGCACCTGTTTTCATTAAAGCACCTCAGTCGCGACTGACGAGACTCCTCGACAGCAAAAAACTTGCGACGACACAAAAAACTGCCAAAGAAAAACTGCCAAGCACTTGCAGTGAACAACGGCACGGCCACGGGACACGGGAGCGGACACGGACACGCGGCTACACAGAAAAAGTAACAACCGAACAAATTTCCATTCGAGAACCTAATTAGATGGGTATGTTTACATAGACCGAAGGGGGTGGTTTTCCCTGCCCTCACTGAGAACTTTCCAACCACCGCGCGGACGACAGAAGAATAATGCCTCCTCCCAGTTTGCGGTTGCACGAAGAGGGTGTCAATTGTTTTCCGCTTTTTCTCTATATTCTTGCTTGGTCTTGAATATGAAGTCGGAAAGTTCACATAATTACGTTGGATTGAGTTGTTGCGCGGGAGGATGAATTTCTGACGAATCGCGACACAAGAAGATGTGATGCAGGATCACGGCGCGTATGCGAATGTGCGCCCGGTTGGAGTAACCTCACGAATGTGACTTGGCATATATCCGTATGCTGGTCTTTCTGCGAGAGTTTCTAAAGCAAACAGACATTGACTCGTCGACAGTGTGTATCGCTATAAAATTCTGAGTTTCTTTCCCGAATGGTGTGACTAATGGTGTTGGTGTATGGGTACGCTGCGTCGCGAACGCCACTATCGGTTGACGAGACGTCGCCAACACTGACGTTGTCGTTGCTGGACATTCTTTCTCATTACTCGTGAATAATTTTCATCTCAGATGTTTCAAGATAAAACCGACAACCACTACAGCAATAAGAGCAAAACTTATTGTTGCATGCAAAACAATCGTTAAAAAAATGAAACCATACACACTAAGTGTCCTGGATTTAGCACGGTATTGAGGAAGTATCCGGCACGGACCAGTGGAAGTGGGATATTTAGCTCCCCCTGAGTATGTGACAAGGTTTTACTGCCGGCGGATCATAACTCCTGGTGACATGGATATTCCCAGTGTTACGAGAGGTATCCGTGACATGGTGTACGTTAGTACAGTGTGTCTATAATAAGCAATCTTCCATTCAGATGTTAGGGTGACTTAAAGTGGCCACTGTAAGCTTGCGTTTTATGATTTAAGGGATTCTTTGAGTGTGCCTTGAGTTTGCAATGGGATTCTGGAAGGCGCACATATAGACAACGTGTTGTTGTGCTGTTATCGAAGGTGGCATGTTGTGTGAAGGCACGATTTACATTGCAAAATTTGATAGCGACAATCACCGGCTTACCAAGTGGCTTCAGCATTGATAGTCCTATTCCGATAGGAGTCACAACGCTTCATTGTTTTTAAGTCCTTTTGCAAAATGGGTCCACTTCATCAACATCACCCAGTACCTAAGCCCTAACGAAAGTCCTTCTTCCTTTATTAGAGAGAGTGCATAAAATTAAAACAACATTTTTCTGTGCCGTTTAAGAACCTCGGCTTTTAGCAAATTACAATTTGTGGTCTTGGATCATTGACATCCTTCGATTTATTATTTTCTGAGTGATATATACCTTTCATCTCTCAACCAATCCAAGACCGTAAAGACAAAATTGCAAATTAATTTATATTGTGTGTATATTTAGTAACTTTTGATAAAAACATCAATTAGTGGTAAATATGGATAACTAATTCTAATTGTTGTGAGCTGCTGTCGACATACCAAGAAAATAAACAAATAAGGAATATTTCCTAAAGAAAACTTCTTATGGCAGAGAAACAAATTAGTTCACCAAAAGATGGCGCCACCTGCAAATTGTGTCTCATCTTGGAAGCGTGTACCTACTTCATTTTAAAGGTGTGAAATTAATAATAATAATTGGATTGAGGGACCAGAGCCTAGCTTGCTCATCAACTACTCGCGTTGTACGCGACCTACAGTTCTCTGCCGACTCCGAATGGCAAACTTTGAAAAGCTTTCTTAGACAGTTATAACTCTTTGAGTGTTGTCAGCAGCTCGAAAGAGGTGGTGCCGTGAAAAATTCGAGGTGTTCAGCCGGGAATCGAACCTAGACCTTCGGCGTGTGAGCGTGGCACTCTACCCACTACGCCACGGCAGTCTAGTTGCTTACCCACCCAAAGACTATACAAAACGGTAAGACAAATTTCCCGGAATAGTGTAGAATTGCATTCTCAACCGGGCGCTGCGACCCAGAGAGCGGAAGAAGTTTTAGGAAGGTGGAGTGATTGTCTCTCAAGCATGATCTCACTTTATTACTTGGGTGACTAAGGCGTTTAGTCTTGCGTCACCTACGTCTTTTGGGAAAATGGACCCCGTGATATAAGCCGAAAAGCAAGTGATCACGTAAAACCAAACCCACAACGTCATAAGGACAAAACAAGGCATTGCAGGTCATACGAACATGCAAATTTTCTATCAATTCCAATTTATTTACACCACTTTTTAAAGGACAGGTTTGCCAGTGCCCAACGTCATTCAGTGGCCTAGTGCGTTATTCACTCGTTGATGGTTCCATCTACAATTTCATCTTCACGTATTGCGAGGCGAACATTGTTGACCAAAATAAACAATAAGATATTTTGGAGTAAATCAAAAATCATATTGTATCGTTTATTTAAATTCGTTTTTCTGTATATTAATACAGAAGTTAATGGAGAAGTCGCTGTTTGAATGGTTCCATGCCACAGCGACTTCTCCGTAAACTGTCGCGATATACTCCCCAATTGTATAGTACAAGCGCGAATTTCAAATGAATTCGCAGGAGCTTTTAGCACGACGTGTTACACAAAATCCAATTTTAAAATATTTTGATTCTTCTTAAAATATAGCACTTCTAGCAAAATATCTTTGCATACAGTGAGTCATAATTATTACATACAGATTAAGTAAGTCCTCATATAGTTTAATTCATGTTCCCTCCAACTTGATATGTACCTAGACGCTGTTTAAAGTCCTTCCTAATGTTTTTTAGAAAGTGGATTGAATCCATAATTGACTTCCAACTTTGAAGCAGTTCGATAAAAAGAAATTGTTGCTGGTTTTCGTTTTATTTGTCGGAAACTAAACAAAATCTTTAATTATTCTGCGGTGACATTTATAAATTTTATTACAAAATATTTCAAAACCAAATACGAAGGTCATGCACAATTGAAACCATAAGTTTTCCATAATATCACTCTTAATCGCACCTTGAAAGAAAACCTTTAATGCCACAACATCGGTGCTATTTGTTAATGTTGTTGAAGCTTCATCCTCATTGATTAGCATTTAGAAAAATCCGAGGTCATAAAGTTTTTGGAGTACACTGTACTTAAATCCTAAAGTTACATACAGTGAACAAAAAAAATGGAACATTTATTACCTTCAAATTCAGCTTGAAATATCTCTGTCATTTTTTATTATAATAATAATAATTGTTGGCGCTACAGTTCAAAGGGGGTCCAGGGCCTAGCTTGTTCATCAACTGCTCGTGTTGTGCGCGCTACTGTTCTCTCACGAGTTGAAGGGACCTACACTGCCGACTCCGAACGGGGAAGTTTGAGAAGCTTTCTTAGACAATTATTACTCGTTGAGTGTTGTCAGCAGCCGTGAAAAATTCGAAAAATTCGAAAAATTCGCATTGAGCTGGGAATCGAACCTAGACCCTTCGGCGTGTGAGCGTCGCACTCTACCCACTACGCCACGGCGGCCACAAACTGCATTAGAAATTGCAGTTAATTTATTGTTAATTTTTTAATTTTGGCAAGTAAAGGTTTAATTCAAAAAGATTGCAAATTCATCGGCCAAAAAAAAAACTGAGACACTTGTTTTCCAAGACCAGAAATAATGTACTAACGGTACATTTTCTTTAATATCCTTATCTTTGATCAAAGATTACCTCCGCTATTCTGTAAATTTTTTTACAGTTGCATATTTATGTAATTAAATTTTGTTTTAAAAAATGGCCTTTCGAAATTTCTACGGATCAAAGTAAAGGAAGGAATTAGCTGTGGAAAGTGCCAAAACAGTGCCCAATTTTTTACACAAAAATGATCTAAAACCCCGCACACCTCGCAAAAAGCCAGTCTTATCAGAAAAAAACATAAAATAGCGACTGGAGTATGTCAAGGAGTACGTGCAGAAGACGGATGAATTCTGGAATGAAGTAATTTTTGTGACGAATCAAAATGTAACATTTTCAGTAGTGACGGTCGACGCTTTGTGTGGAGGGACGGAACTGCTTTGGATCCCAAAAATGTCACTTTTACAATTAAGCACGGTGGTGGGAACATAATGGAACTACCGCCAGATGTAATGCTGTTGCATGATAATGATCCAAGGCACACAGCCGGTATAACAAAATATTGGTGTATTTGGAACAGAAAAAAGGTGTTGCTGCATTCCCCTCAAAGTCCGGATAATAATCCCATAGATCATTTTTGGGCTGTTTTAGAAAAGGAACTTCGAAAAAGAACCATTCGTACCAGAGAAGAGTTAAGGACAGCAAAAAATTCCCTAAGGAAATCATTGGAAGACGTCATTCACAGACATCATTGGCAGACACAATTGGCAGGCATTATTCGAGAAGTTATACAAACAATGAAATACTTGTCTGCACTACGTCATAAGCCCAAGGCTGTTATTTAAACCTTTAGTTGCTAAAATTAAAAAATTAACAATAAATGTGTTTATATTACTGAAACCGTATTAAACTGCAGTTTCATATGCAATTTATTTCAAGCTGAATTTGAAGGTAATAAGTGTCCGAGTTTTTTTTTTTTTTGGTTCACTGTATTTGCTTTCTTTCCTCAAAAGTTAACGTAACAGCCGTGTGATGTGACCAACAACAACATAAGCCAATTCCCTTTCATATGTACGGCACAAGTGACAATTTGGCAATGGAATGCGAACTATACTTCGCTTCATTTTTTGTCTACAGCGCCGATAACACATGGAATTAATTATCGTTTCAAATATCAGTACAATCATCCACTCAATAGATTGTCTTATCAATTGTGACTTTTGCACCAGATTAAGTGATAAATCCAAAGGCGCTCCAAGTTCAATTTTTCGTAGCTGTCCGATCTCCCACTTCACCTCGGTGTTTTTCTAATCAACAACTCGTTTATTGCCGCCTGCGACCACATCCCGTCCATACTCTCATAGCGAAGTCGAACAGAAGCACTTTAGCACATACTGCCGCCAGTCGAGGTTCCGCACAGACGAAACCAGAAGCCAACTGCAATAAACTGAGCTGAACACACCCAATCACCAGAAGATACCGGATGCAATCTAATTTAAGATTTCTCACACAGTACTACGGTTCGCCCGACGAACGGTGTTGCAAGTGCCTGCGTGTGTTGGGATGCATCTGTGTTTGAACGAATGGCATTACCACGAAATCCACGTAAACTGAGATCCCATTTTATCGCCGTCAGTCCAACACAGATTTGCGCCAACCCATCATAGGAGAGGGTGTGCGGCCCCCTCGCCACTCAGAACTTTTTCATCATTCAGATAATGGAAAAATTAAAATTTTATTATTCTCACAGAACAGAGAACAGAGAACAGAAAGAGCCAAACCACCCTCCCAGCCAGCCCACATTCAACACCCCATTAATTCTATATTTCCCAACCGCTTACTATTCCGTCACTCCCCCACTCTCCACCACCACCACCACCACGATGACGACCATTCAGGGGACCGTGTATATCGTTGATCGATTGAATTTCCACTCCCCAGTTGGAGTTGGTTGGAAGGAGGGGGACATAGTGGGGCTCAGATTGTCGCCGAATCTCCCCCACAAGCCACCCCTATGGGGACGGGGGTGCGGGCACCGAGTGCGGTGTGGCTCTGGTTGCTCTTATCTCCTTCAATTATCTCTGGCCCCGCTACCGACTAACTGCACTCCGAAGCGAAGCGAACTTTCCTCGCGTCTGCGCCCTCAAGCCGTCGCACTTCTAACGACCCCATGTGGGAGGAGCTTTCCGCCGCCGCCGTGCCACAAATTTTACTTTCGCATCGAATCATGCTTCTGCTGAATTTTCTTCTCTCAGCAAAATGGATGTGAATTTGCAGTTTTAACTCGCGAACGCATAAAAATCATTGGAAATGCTCAAGTTAATGAAGTGTAGAGTATACGACTGCTTGGGGTGCATATTGTGCACAGTGCTCTGCCACGGTGGCGGCGGCGTTGGCGTTTACAAAAAAAATGTCCTTAGGCGCGTCAGCGGGATGATCCCTCTCAGGTCATCCGTCGGCGGTCACACTTTCAAAACGCGGGCAGTAATTTCAAACTGAGAAAAAAGTGCAAATAAAAGCGGATACGGTGACCCGTTTGGGGTTGAATTTGTGTGTGCGGTGACAATGATTTTTATTTGACGAAGCAAAGCTCAAAGGCGTGGCATGACAAGAGATATCTACGAATACGAACAAAACAGTATCATATCTCTGTGCTATTCTGTCGCTGCTAGTGTGGTTTATCTGTTGCCAGTTGGGGAAAATCGCAAAGAAAAAAGACAGAGAACAGACACGAAAAACCCAACAAAACGGGAAAAAGAGGAAAAACAACTAATGACTTCAGTGCTTCCACCCTACACCCACCCATTGGCTCCGACGACCGCACCAGCCCGATGGAATTCTAGTGTTGTTGTGTGACAAAGATATTCGTTCCTCTTATTATCACGTCGTCTTCGTCGTCGACGTCGTTGGCGCTGGCGTTGTCGCTATCGTTGTCGTTGTGCCCTCGAAAACTTTCACTATCTGCACCTAGTGGAAGGAGAAGAGCTATGGTTGGTCTTTTCCAACCCCCCATGCCGGTGTGCTGGTGTGGGTGCGGTAATGTGGGAGTACGATTGAGTACATAATCAGTGTGAATACACTCCTCTACATCCTTGCTGTTGCGGCGCTTAATGGGATTGTCAGCTTGCGAGGTCGTTCGTTGGAAGGATGAAGTCAATAAACTATCTACTATCTGATCGTATAATCAATTCAGGAATGACGCCACACATACTCAAACAAGGTAAATATTTACCCATAACCTGTAGTGTTCTGGAGGAGTGCTTATGTTTATCAGCGGTGATGTGCGATGTGGGGGCCACATCTTTTGGAATGTGCTACATTCATTCTTACACAAATTCGAGATGTGTATACAGGACGTATGTGCACATGGATGTGGGAAATGTTTTATTATATTTTTTTTGCTGAGAAAATTATTGAATTCCCTCACGACAGGACGTGGAACCGGATGTGTGGTATTCTATAAAAGCTTTCACATGAGTCTTTAGTTTGCTGCTACTGATTGAAGGTAACTTGGAGAGGTAGTGGAAGATAAAAATGGATGAAGCATTCAATTGTTGAACCAATTTTTTTTCTTGTTGTTTATAATAATAATAATTTGATGGCGCGACAGTTAACAGGGGGACCAGGGCCTAGCTTGCTCATCAACTACTCCTGTTTTGCGCGCTACTGTTCTCTCACGAGTAGAAGGGACCTACAGTTTTTTTCCGACTCCGAACGCCGAAGTTTGAGAAGCTTTTTCTTAGAATCGAGGAATCGAACCTGGACCTTCGGTGTGTGAGTGCCGCACTCTACGCCGCGGCGGTCGTAGTTCTTGTTCTTAGTTAATTGTATTTGAGGAACAAAGCTGGTGTTATCCTCAACGTCATGTTAGAAGAATTGAAATTGGCTGAGCTTTTGAAAATTTAGTTCTTTTCTTTGTAATTTTAAATAATAATCTCATTGTTCAAACATAAACCTAACATCCTCATCAGCTTCGGTTGACAGCCAACTTTAATTGGGCAGATTTCTGCCCAACTGAAATTTAAAACGTGTTAAATACAAGAAACGCAAGGCTCACTTTAAAGTGAACGCAATAAGAAGTATTTTCTAGGTTTACGTATTTCCTTTGAAGAATGAAAACCATCGTATCTCAACTATGAAGCAATCACTAAACCTGGCGAATTTGGGTTACTAAATTATCTGTTTAGTGGACGAAATTAAGCGATTGTTAGCGAATATGTTCTTGTGCTTATGGCGCACCAACGCTTTATATCCTGGTGGATACAGTTTGGTTGCGCCTGTAACCCAGTAACCCAGACCAAGAACAGATTTGTAAAAGACTGCAATGATTTGCAATGTGGTCCCTGAATTCTTGGAATTTTACAACTAATGATTCACTTAATTGAATTTAGTTCAAGAACTGGACTTTACTGTTGAAATGGCTCATTCTTTTTGATGTCTTGAGTGGGATTAGTCTTTTTCATCAATTTGATTACACGTGAAGTGCATCGATGGCAACATTCCGATAGATGTCGTTATAATCGGTCTGTTCCACCTTCGGCATTGTCTTGTCCACTGTTCTTTATGTAGCATCGTCCATTTGTGTGAAATACATATCAACCTCTTCGTTTGTTCGGTTTCTGTTTGTCGGAGGGTTGATCACACTCCAACTCATTTCTCCTGTTAAGGTTCCAGAGAAACGCGGCCAGTGCATTTTATTGTAATTGTAAGGATGCGTTTGCTGTATTACCGCGGCGAATGAATGAAAGTGATTCGCCTGACAGTGCCATTCACCGAAGTCACTTTGAAGTCTTTATCACTCACTTGAAGTCACCCGCATCAGTTTAAGTTTTTGGAGCTTCTAAAAATTTTCAGACTTTGGGAGTGCAACAAATTTTCTTTACAATCTTTGTGACTACACGGTTTCAGTTTGTGGACTCCTTCGCAGATAAGCGAACGTTTCTAATATTAGGCAACATTCATTCCTTTTGATTTTATATGTTGTCTGTGTACTTGGTACAAAAGCGCTTTTACTACACCCATCTGTAAGTCTTAGGCGTTGATGATTTGTTTGGTATAAAAATTAGGGAAACAATTTTTTTTCGTTGGATTATTGCTATTGATATTTCTTTTGACTTTGATAATTGCTGAAAATGTCAAAATCACTTGAAGACAAATTGAGGTATTTCACGTTTATTCTGATTCTGAATTTTTTAGACGACTAAGAGGCCTACAGCGCTGTGCAAAAAAATAGCAACGTGTTCGACTTTGTCACTATTTTGTAAATAACTTTTTCATGAAAACACATCACACTTACTCCAGAACACTCTCCTTCCATCAGTAATAAGGACCCATACAAAATAAATAAGAAAATACTGCATTCTGAACTTAAAACATGTTAAAAGTTATCCGGGATGACACCGAATTTCGGAGAGTGCAAGATAAAAGCACCAAATGCAAATGGAATAGTGAAGGTTTTTGCTTTTATTTTTTAGTGTCACAACGTCTCGGCATAGCGTCGATTAAGGCCTGACATTACTGAACATGGATAATCTTCCACTCAACCTGCGAAACATCCCATACATTGCATCAACAAATTGCACGTACTTCGGACTGTTTATTGAAAAATTCACATAATTATAACAAAAATACTTTCTATTAATTTATTTTTTAATTAATTATGTTTTCTATTATTATAGAAGTAAAAGCAAAATAAATTTCAGTAACATAGACTTCATAGAAATAAGATATAATAACAAAAGGCAAGAATATAAAATTAACATCAAAAAATTGCACATACACTTTAAACTTTTAAAGTTGATTATTTCGTTTAGTATTAGTATCTAGTATGGTAACCTTTTGCTTTTATTGCATCCATAAGACGGTTTTGCATAGGCGGGGCATGTTTCAAAGTCACTTCAGGTGGAATTTTGTTCCATTCTTCAATAATTGAGAGTTTGAGTTGAATTTTGTTTTTATATTTCCGATTCTCGGATTTTCTTTTTCAAATAATCCCAAAGATTTTCGATGGGATTAAGATCTGGGGACTGAGGAGGATGAGGCAACTGCGATTTGATATTATAGCAGCAGCAGTCATTCTATCACAAGCCTTGAGGAATGCTTAGGATCGTTGTAGTGTACTAATGCAAAATCCTCGCTTAAACCCATTTCATTGGCACTGCCTTTCAACTTGTCTTTAAGTATTTGAAGGTAAAGCATTTTAGCCATCGAATCAATAAAAACTAAATTTCCCACCCCGCTAGCCATTTGCATTACTGTTGGCTGAATATTTTTCGTCTCCAAAGCCGTGTTTGGTTGCCGCCACACAAATCTTCTTCCATCCGATCCAAGGGATGGAAGACTCTCTCTCTCGTCAAAGTATATCACGTTCTTCTAGAGATCGTGCGGCTTCGAAACAATCGCATTTGCATAGTCCAAACGCTTTTGCACGTTTGTCTTCGAAATATAAGGCTTTTTTCTTAATGCACGTCTTTTACGAGCATAACCCTTTCAATGCAATATGTTCCGAACTGTTTGTGGGTGTAGTGATTTTCCATAACCAACTGTGATTTCTGCTCTTAGGAGCACCAATTTTGGGTCGACCTTCGCCATTCTTCCAATTTTGCGTTCCATTTGCTCGTTTAGACATTTTTATTGGCCTCTTCCTGGGGCCATTTCGAAGCTTTTGTTTTTTTCTTTTTTTTCAAAATGTTGTTATGCACTGATTAGGTGATCTTGATCTTTTAACAATGGGTGATATTTCAGCATAACTTTTTCATTCTTTTTGAGATTCACAATTTGTTTTTTTTATTTCAATATAAACTTTTTTATGTAATGTTTCCATTACTACAAACACTTTTTTTTAATGAGAAAAGGTAAAATAAATACACATTCAGGCAGATCAATTTACCATATTAGACTGAGTAAGGGATTCATCATCATTATCGTACCACTTTTTTGCTTGGAAAAGAACCGTTTTTTCCTTTTTCTAGAAGTAAACAAAATGTGGTCGCCGTGGCGTAGTGGGTAGAGTGCGACGCTCACACGCCGAAGGGTCTAGGTTCGACTCCCAGTTCAACACCAATTTTTCTAATATTTCACGGCACCACCTCTTTCGAGCTGCTGACAACACTCAAAGAGTAATAACTGTCTAAGAAAGCTTCTCAAATTTCGCCGTTCGGAGTCGGCAAAAAACTGTAGGTCCCTTCTACTCGTGAGAGAACAGTAGCGCGCACAACACGAGTAGTTGATGAGCAAGCTAGGCCCTGGTCCCCCTTTGGACTGTAGCGCCAACAATTATTATTAAGTAAACAACCGCATATGTACATTTGTTTCACGTGGAATTAATTGGTGCTAATAGAAACATATGCTTATGAAAAAAAAAATATAAAAAGAGAGTTTGAAATTTACTAATAAACAATTTACTTACATATTTGTATAATTTTGTGTTTAAAATAAAGTCAATCGGTCCCTTGATTATGTTATAAGTGCATTAATAGTTAATAATTGTATGGCATGACAGTCCACAGGGGACCAGGGCCTAGGTTGCTCATCAACTATTCGTTTTGTGCGCGCTACTGTTCTCTCACGAATAGAAGGGACCTTAAACTTTTTGCAGACTCCGAGCGGCGAAGTTTGATAACCTTTCTTAAACAGTTGTTACTCTTTGAGTGTTGTCGGAAGCTCGAAATATTAGTACATTAAATATAATAAATTCGTTAGAATTCGATTGATATACGTTCAATTTGTTGATGCAGTGTACCTGTTTTGTAATTTTGGGTTTTGCTTCATATACAACTTTCCAAAGGTGTCCAAAGGTGTTCAATGAGATTCGGTTCCGGTGACTGAGGCGGCCACTCCATAACTTGAACTCCATTACTTCGGAAATATTTTTTAGACAGTTTGCTCATATGTTTAGGGTCATTGTCTTCTGTAGAGGCATATTCTACTCTGCGTAAGGTAGCATGGTTTTTCTCAATATGCTGACACAAACTCATGCGTTCATCATCGGTTTTAACAAACAAATGGGACCAGTACCACAATTGGAAAAGCATCCCCATACGTTAATTTTTTCTTCGCCGTGCTTTACAGTCTTGATAGTAAACTGCGATTAGGTTTTTCGCATGCGAACGAATGTCCTCGTCCCTGTAGTACCAAATAAAACTATTTTGGATTCGTTCGTCCATGATAAGTTGCGCCATTTAGAAGTTCAATTCAGGTGTTCTTTCGCAGATTAGGTTCGTTTTAGTTGGTTGGTTTTTGACAGTAGTGGCTCTTCTGGCAGGTAAATTCTTCATTACCAGTTTTCTGCTTATTGTTGATGTCAACTAACTGCTGGCGTGACAGTCCAAAGGGGGACCAGGGTCCACCCCTCCCGTTGATGTCGCCACGCGTAAATTTAACTCCACTTTTATTTTCTTAGCGTTCATAAACGGGTTACGTTTGACTAATCTTACTATTTGCTTTTATTATGTTTATTATTTGTTTCGGTTTTCTTTCTCTTTTTTCTTCCTTTTGAACGTATTTTTTGGCATTTGAACATCCAACTATATATTATCATTTTTTATAAGTTTATAAACTAAATTTTATTCTCAAAACCCAATTCAACTTTTTTTTATTAAGGCACGTTTCTCGTGAGTACAATGTACACCACGACCCATTTTGCTTGCTAACAATACTGCACTTTTTAAATACTAGCTTTTAGTAACTACAAAAATATGTGCAGACATAGTTTAAGGCCAAAAAATATTTGAAACATTGGTGTCAAAAACGCTTTTCAAAATGACGTCGCGCTATTATTTCGCACAATTTAAATTCGAAAGCATTTCCAGTAATGGAACCAAGATGCATATTATTATTATGATTTTATGACTGACGTAATACAGATGTGCAGTAAATAAGAGGCGCTTGCCTGACCATAGGAAAAAGTTATTAGCTTAATAGTGACAAAGTCGAACATGGTGTTATTATTTTACACAGTGCTATTCGTTAGTGCGTTATCCTACGGAGCCCATTATTTGCAATTGGATTGAACATTAATTTTGACTGATCACTTGTCGTTAGTTTCCGACAACAACACAAGTGTCTATTAACTTGATTAATGAAAATGGATTAGAAAATAATGTTCGCAAAAAGCTAGGAATCTAGATCCAGATTCCTTGGAGACCGACAACCATTATTCCTTTGAATTTTTTTTCCAAAAAAATTAAAACACTTTTTCTATTTCAAAACTCAATTGGAATCTGCAAGTTCAAACCGAAACACCCTCACAGTTCTCAGATGTCACATTAAATTGCATTCAACTCTCGAAAGCCATTACAGCCTTCAAATGAAAGTAGGATACTTCAACCAAACTGTACGCTGTGGCAAAGTGCAGATGGTATGATGCTGAATCAGTTTTCCTAGTTTCATATACCTTTGTGATAATAATTGTATGGCGTGACAGTGCACACTGGGACCTGGGCCTAGCTTGCTCGTCAACTACTCGCGTTGTGCGAGCTAATGTTTTTTCACAAGTAGAAAGGACCTAAAGTTTTTTGCCGACTCCGAACGGCGAAGCTTGAGAGCTTTTTCTTAAACAGTTATTACTCTCTGAGTGTTGTCAGCAGCTCAAAAAAGGTGGTGCTGTGAAAAACTCGAGGTGTTGAGCCAGGCATCGAACCTGGACCTTCTGCGTGTGAGCGTCGCACTCTACCCACTACGTTACGGCGGCCTTTGTGATATGTATACATATTGCATGGGGCAGCAATCCACAAGGGCTTAGCTTTCTCATGAACTACTCGTTTTGAACACGAAGACCAGAATTTGTTTGACTGCACCGAATGACGAAGTTTGAGAAGCTTCTTCACAGACAATTGTTCATCTTTGAGTCAGCAGTTTGAAACGTATGCTATGTAGCAACCTTAAAGTCTGTAGAAAGGTTGTGGGTTCGTGAGTTGTTAGACCAACCAACTCTCTTGTAGTATCTTTGAGATGACATTGAAAGCTTCACAAAAATAAATATGCACTTCGCAAACTATTTCCCGGGGAAGGACTGCATATGGGAATGATATTTGTGTCGATGGATACTTTTTCCAAATTCTCAAGTTTGCAGAAAGCCTGAACCCTCCAGAATTTCTTATATCCTTTGTTATTTATGTGTACGGTTGCCCCCAGCAATCGTCGTGTTCAGTGCTCATATGATCTGCGCCAAGGACACCATTTGCAAAATGACTATTTTGCTAGGCGCACTGTATGATTTTCACCTTTCTATGTCAAGATTCTTTTATCAGCAGCCTGTTTTATAAGGAAAATATGCAAGCAACAAAATAAACTTGAGTCCCTCTAACTGAAACAATGGCAGCAGGATTCAAGAGACATAGGTTGAATTAAATTGTAGCGACGCCCTACTATGTTCTTCGGCCGTGTTTTGGAATACCTAAGCCAATCGCAGAATTTAAAATAAAGAACGCAGACGTTAATCAAGCAGCTTTGTCTCCGTTCTCTCACAGTTTTTGCTCCTCTCTTCAGTTCCACATTTTTTACGAGGGAAAATATTCTGTCTTTATGTTCTGATGTTCAAAGTTGACATTCGCAGAACTGAAAAACGAGACAATCAACTTCTCTTTAAACTCTGTGGCATACTGAACACTCAGAAATGTAAACAAGCAAAATAACAGATTTCATGATTATCTCCTTGTCAGTAAAAGCAATTGCCATTGTCCAAGTTCCAGTGCGCGAGAGACAGCGCAGATGTGTCCCAATGCGGCCATCTTTCGACACAAGCAAATTCGATGCATTTCGCTTAGCGGAGCGTGCATTTTTCCCCCATCGATTTTCCACCGAACACAAACCACCACCGCCACAACGTCCAGCCCCAGTCTGACGGTGCACGGTAAAAGGGAGGCGGTAGGTGCGCAGTGCATTGAATGGGATTCGATGCAGAACCAAATGAGTCACATTGTGGAGTAAACTCTGCGACTCTGACGACGTATTCTCGAGTACGCATCCGCACGCCATAAAGCGCTCGACAAGCTGCACTAGGAGGAGTCTGTATCAGGCTGCCTCGCGTTTTGTGCCTCTCAAATTACCATAACGAATCCCCTGGTGCAGAGCGGCTGCCGATTCTCCGCCACACTCGAATTTATGTCTTTATTAAATTACTTGTGACGAACGCACCAGGGAGCTGGGGCAGACGCGGCGACGGCGACTGTGAGCTCGTGTTTGTCCGCATTGACACTGGGCCATAACCTAAGGCAACAAAAGGGTTGCCTCAGCAGCCATCTCCTATGGGTGCACCACCTCGTAAAAGCCGCCATTACCATTAGTGCATCTGAATAGAACGAGGTATCCGGTTGCAGTGGAAGACGTTTGTCACCATTTAGTGGAGCACATCGCCCAAAACCCATACAAGAAGTCACGTACGGCGGCGATTCGCCTCAAGACGAACGATGTCGCGTCCGAGACGAGACACTCGCGGCAGACAGGTTGCCTTCGCCGCGTCGTCTTCAGGGCGATGACACGTCGATCGCGGTGACCATGACTGGCCGGGAGCACTGCAGTCGAGGTATCATATCATCGTGCGGGCTGTGGGTGAAGCAGCAATTAAGGCCACAAAGTAATAGGACACGTGCCGCATGCTCGATGCCCTTCCTTCCGTGATTAGTATGAGTTCACCGCCGCGAAAGGAATTGTAATTTCATGCAAATGTAAGCCTGTTTCCATAACGCGAAACCAGGGTCATTTTGATGTCGGCCGTGGAGTACGAGTGTCCGTCCGTTCACAGGACACCTCCACTCTTCGGTTCGCCTTGCGCTCGTCGGGGCTCTTCAACTTCCGAAATTATGGTCTTATCTAGCTTCCTGTCGTGACACAATTCCCTCGGCCCCACACCGCCGAGTTTGCATACTGAATTGTTGACTTATGAGAGCAATGATAAATATGAGACCGTGTTCTGCGGTTATGGCGTTGGCGACTCCTAATGAAATTCAAAATTGAGTACGCGCACACACTCTCCAAACTCACATGGAACACGCGACTTTCATTTCACCTCATTACCTCCTTCGCGTCCACTGATTCTTCAGTGTGCGGACTGCGAGACTCACATCAAGACGGAGAGGCCCTTGAGCCGTGCGGGTCGGATAACAATCTTTATGACAGAAAATGAGGATTAATAACAGTTGGTCAGGCGGACTTCAGATTTCTCAGCTCTTTCCACTTTTCTATAATTTAGCCCCCACGGTGACCCCACTGGCGGTGGCGTGGCGGCAAACTCGAGTGCGCTGTAACGAGCGCGCCCATTAGATGAGGCATTCCCTGAATACAGATTGACTAATTACTCTCTTTTGCGATTTTGGGTCAAGCGAGGTGCCGACGAAGGATCTGCGCAGATAGCATCGCAGGGTGCTCGGCAAGCCTTCCTTCCCCCGGCGGCGCAGAAGATTATTTATGTCTCTGACAGATTGTGCGGAATTGCTTTGACCCCATTGCGGACAGCGCCCCATCCCTTCGCGCCCCACCCCAGCAGTGACATTAATTCGGTGGTGATCGGGAAACCGATTCGGTTTTTATTTGAGCTCGACTCCGAGCCGGCAGCCGGGACTTTGCCCGCGCTTCTGTGTGCTCACGAAAGTTGTCTCCGGCATAAATCAAAAACAACTTTCGACACAGCACAACATGGCGGATTTGTAAACGGCAGCTTTGGCCCTGTAGTCGCTGCCTGGTCCTGCCTGGCCGCCTGGGAGCAGGGGGGATGTTTTATGATTTCTCATTTTGAGGGCGAAAACCATGGGATAAAGAGACATGTTTATGGTTTTGTTTATGGGAAGCCCATGCTTGGCATTATGGCTGCCCTGCACGGCGAAGTGGGGAGGGAGCGCGTCGTTAATCGAGAATTATTGCGATCTTCGCTGGGCGTTTTTATTTGTAATTGCTTCAGCTACCTGGATAACGGCTCCATTGCGTATAACTCATTTCCGAAGTGACAGTGCTCAGATTCAGACTTCCCACAAACGGCCCTCCCGCATTGGTTCGTCCCTCGCGCACGGAGCGGCGAGTAATATCCTTGAAATTAGGAAATCCTTAAAACCAGATGTTACGCCCTCGTTGCTCCTTCGGATTTCCTCACACAGCCAAGAATTCCCGGGCTGTGCACACTCCTACCGCAGTGGTGTGGTGGTTGCAAAGGAACGGCAGTGGCGGTCTGCATCTTGCCCGCTTCATGTGCGCATCCAACGACGTGGAAAATTATGATTTACGAGTCCACCCGATTTTCATGTCGAGCGCTGTCGGTTTGGGTTTTCTGTTCGTGGGGCAGCGCGGCGACGGCGATGGCGGCAACCAATTTAAGACCACGACACGCCGCGCCGGGCTAGATCTTCCTTAAATCGATGATAGAGTCGTTAAACAATTTTCCAAGTTTCTGGACGATTTACTCCGCTCACTGGTTCAATTACATGTTTCACATGATTGTGGGAAGTGCTCTTGTTGTGGACGTGGCGGTGGTGTTGCGGAGTAGACGGAGTGACTGATGTGAACCGTGCGAGGACGAAGAGGTCAGGACACAAGGATGTTTGCGCCGAGTGAGTGTGAATGCAGGATTTAAGCAATTACCGAGTCTTGCCTAAGCAGATGCATGCACGTACACTCGCTGACTGGGTCGAGGGAGGGACGTCTGGCCCAAGGATAGAGCGAGTGATTGCACACAAAAGGAGCCGTACTCTTATTCCTTATGTTGTGTCGTTGGTATTCAATTTCCGCTCACCTTTTCAGCACGCCTTCCTGGGCGAGAGCGAAGAGGGAATTTCATCCTTTTTTGTGTTGATGGAATCACAAGGAAGCGATTTGAATGGGAATCGCTTGTTGCCATCAACCGTCAGAGGGAATTAATTGTGATGTCTGTGAGCTCTAGTGGTGGGTACTTTGATTTCAGTTCGCTGTCAGCTGAGTTGTTGACATGAGGAATGGAGGTGTGTCGGGGGACGCATTTATTTCGAGAACGCATAGTGACCACCTTGGATGTTGTACAATAGAGAAGCGGGTAGATTTGACTCGAACGGAAGACTGGACTACTTCTGCCAGTTCGTCGGTTGGCCGTTCGACAATTCTATTCTAGTTCAATTGAAATGTTTTGATAACATTTAAATTGGGATCTGTTATGTCAACTTGAAGACGCCTTTCTTTGTTACAGAGTAATGTACATAGGTGCGAAACAGCTTCAATTTTAATTTGACGTAAGAAGTGACTAGTTCTGTTATTGGAAGGTTGCGTGGACCAAGGACATCAATGCCCATAATATTAAGCAGGGGATAGACAATTGGCCCCATTTAGAGGATGTAAAATGATTTTTGGACCGTTCTGTGAACATAGAAGAAATTAAGAACAATTATGAGTGAATTGCTAACACAAGAACAATCAGGGAGAACTCGTTAAGGTGAAGAATGATACAGGTGGTTTAAAGAAGGCGAAAATTTAACCGAAGCGCTCTATTCCGAACAATTAAATGTGATATAAGCAAACAAAACAGAACCCAATTGGTGAAGGAAAAGTTTGATTTCATCATGACGTCGAAAAAGTCAAATTATTTGAACCAGGTTTTAATAATAATTGTTGGCGCGACAGTCCACAGGGGACCAGGGCCTAGCTTGCTCATCAACTCCTCGTGTTGTGCGCGCTACTGTTCTCTCACGAGCAGAAGGGACCTACAGTTTTTTGCCGACTCCGAACGGCGAAGTTATGAGAAGCTTTCTCAGACAGTTGTTACTCTTTGAGTGTTGTCAGCAGCTCGAAACAGGTGGTGCAGTGAAAAATTCGAAAAATTGGTGTTGAGCTGGGAACCGAACCTAGACTTTTCGGCGTGTGAGTGTCACACTCTACCCACTACGCCACGGCGAACCAACCTGCCTCCGATTAGACCTTTGATATAATTTTTTGTATGATTTACTGAAGTTAGACTCATTATAAGTTTTTTTTATTTGCAAACAAAAAGTTTTTATTGGATTACGATTGATTTGCTATGCTGTGCCTTCAGACACACCACTAGATCACGTCTTGTTAAATATTTATATACAAACCTCGGTGTTCACTCAAGATTCCTATAATAAATAAAAAACAAAACTTAATACTGATTAGGTCAAGGGTATGTGTGTGGCTAGATGCAGACGACATCAGTGCATTCCTCAAATGAACACTTTAATTTAACTCGTTCGGTGTTTTTTGATAGGGAATGAAGGAACGAATTTTGAATGGTATTGAAATGGTTCGCGTTTCCTTTTTTCAACAACAAAAAGTGTCTACTTTCTTCAGCCAAACGGAAAAAAAAGATATTGCAAATTCACTTTGCGTTTGTCTCCGATCTTATTCCAGCCTTCAATTCCTCATGTTCATACTTTTTGGCTTGCGCTCTCTGCCTTCGATGCTATAATTATCGCTTTTGAAGCGTTGAAACCGCCCTCTGCAGGTTCTATCGATGGGAACAAATTCACTATAAACTTGCACAATCATACCAATGGCTGCGGTCGAAATTTACTTCTGTTGGGAGTGCAACTGAGTAATTGCAGATTTCACTCATAGATGTCTTAAGTTGAATTTTAGGTTTGTTGACGTAATCGAAATGTCAAACTCATTTCGTTGTTTGATAGTTGCTACATGAACATTATCGTCATATTTTGCTTTTTTTCTGGAAAAAAAAACAGGCATCGCAAGCTCACAGAAAGTTATGTGCTGGTTATGGTTATGAAGCTTTAAAAGAACGGCAGTGTTTTACTTATGATTTTTTACTCAAAGACGAAAACGCTCTGATCATCCAGTTTAAGTTAATGACGACCAAATAAATGAATATATGGATTCCGCATGAACTGGAAGAAAATAATCTAGCATAACGCATTATTAGATTTTATTTATTGTGGCAATAGATTACATTTATGTGTTTGAATCTTACATTTTTAGAGATGCGGTCATATTACCTTACTACTAAAATATTAATGCAAGTCCTTAAATGATATATCACAGATTAATTTGAAGGAAAAGCTACAAAAAGTAGCATAATCCATTAACATCTGCAATTTGTTAAAGAAACGTAATGAAAGTGATTCATTTTTAAACGATTGATAACTGTTGGATAACAAATAGTTTGCTCACAATAAGCCAATGAGGCAGCTCAAACAACATAAAAAGCTGATGTTTATTAAAAGAAAGTTGTTTTATCAGTTTGGTCAGATTACAAATGAACTGTCTACTTTGAACTTTTACCACACAACCGAACGGTCGATTCAGATGTCTACACTGGACAACTAACAAAACTGAACAATGCAGTTGATGAATAGCGGTCCGATTTGATAAATCGCAAATAGGTTTGTATCCCATTATGATAATATAAGGCCACACACATCTTTGGTCAATCGACATACGTTACTGGAGCTTGATTGGGATGTTTTCCCACATCCACCATATAGTCCTGCCCTTGCACCTTCTGATTGCATTTTATTTCTATCTTTGCAAAACTCCTTGAATGGCAAAAATTTCAATAATGATGATGTCACGCCATAACTGGTTCAGTTTTTTCTACTAATTACGGCTAGAGTTCTAAGGAACCTGGCCGAAAAATTGCAAAATTTTATTGCTCAGTACATTACAAAATAAAGAAAATTCGCAATTACTAAGTTGAAAACGCTACAATTAAAAGTATTGATTCTTTCTGCAGATTCCGTTTTTTTAAGACAAACCGGGAAAATTTTAAAGAGGCAAAATACTTGTTGCCTAAGGTGCCAATTTCCAATAAAGTAGGTCATCGCTTCCATAATCAGCCATCTTTCGAATAAGTGATTTATGCCGCCAATACAAACTTCAATGTCAAGACAATACGCTACACTAATTTACATAACTTTGTGAAAATAATTCACGCAGAATCTTGCGTCTCTCACTAGACAACTAACACGAGGCAGGATCTGTTAAATTTCAGCTCTTGTCTTCCGGGGATGATATTGATGAAATTGGACGAATAGAATATTCTGCCAGTGAGCATTTTGAAGACAGTGGCTTACACGCGTCTGGCGGTAATCAAAACTTCAAGCTACGAGGGTTGCCTTTTATATTTCGGATAAGAGAGCAAAAACAAATATTAATATTAATGTGAGATATTCCGATGTGTGTCGTAGTGAAGTGTGATCCGTCTTCGGCGGCTGGTTTTCCTGATTTCTTGGAAGACAACGGGCACACAAATGGTTGTGTACCACTTAGAATTGACTGTTCTGCGTTGTTCTAGTGGTACGGTTGCGACATGTCCAGTTCTTCCGGAAAAACAGGCGACCATTTGCTTCGAAGTGCTTCGTGCGCGAGCAACATTTGTTGGATTTGGCTCAATTTGAAACACCCATACAGTCGACTGCTGTTTACTTTTGGGCTCATACGCATAAATCCATGATTCATCACTTGTCCCGATGTCATAGACGTGTTTCGAAGCACCGCGATCATATTTTTGGAGCATTTCTTTCGACCAATCGGCACTAGCCTTTTTTGAGCGATAGACAAATTGTGTCTATACTTAAAAACTTCGTCTGCCTCGGGTTCTTATAGCGCGTTGCCTATCTCCTTCCTGCTCTATGACGGACTAGATAGTCTTTCGCGGTCTTTCCGATCTACATGCGTTGGTCGTGACACTTGCAAAAATGTTAGTTTTCGGTTCAATGTTCGTGCCTATTTACACATACGCAATATAGAGGGGCTACGGTCAAAAGAATCTGTAAATGTGATCTATTGGAACAACACAGGGAAGGACGTGATTGCTTGATAGCGTGCACACAAATGAAAGGTGACCTCAACCAACTCTGTATTCAAATTTAAAACCACCTACACTTAACTGGAGAAATTTTTACACGAGTGAAAGGTCGTCTTCTGTTTGCATTGCCACCTGAGGTCATTTTTATTTGCACAGGATCTTCTCTAACAGACCGTTTACTACATAAGTCTTACCAATTCTTCTTCTTCTTATGGCGCTATAGACCGAGGTGGACCTGGGCCTCAGCCAACATGCCTCTCCAGCCAGCACGATCTTTCACTGCCTCCAGTTGCTCACACCAAGTTGGTTGAGTTCCTTCTCCACTTGTGTGAGCCACCTTAGCCTAGGCCGTCCTTTGTTGCGTTGTCCCAATGGCTCTGATTCGAAGTCTTTTCAGTCCGGAGCAGTGATGTCCATACGCTCTACATGGCCTAGCAATCTTAAGCGTTGTGTCCAAAGACGCTTGACCAGGCACATGTCTCTGTACAGCCCATAGAGCTCGTCATGATCTTCTTTTTCAGATGCCATCAACGCAAACAGGACCAAAAATCGCACGCAAAACTTTTCTCTCGAAAAGACTAAGGGCTTCTTCATCCGCCTTTTATAACGTCCGGGTTTCCGCGCCATAGAGTATGAAGGAAATCGTACCAATTATCATTGTTCAATCCCCATTGAGCCTTTCATTTCCTGAAATTAAAAAAAAATGTTTTTTATCTTGTATGAGGAGTCTAAACAGAAAGGCTTAGTTACCCAAACTGTTTGAAATGTTTCAAACTTCTCTTTGAATTAAATTGAATTGCACATAATACTCAAAAAGCCATAATAAGCAAAAAGAGTTTAAAATCTGTACCGGCATTCCCCTTGGCCATTTGGAGATGAAAATTTAAAACGGACGCTGCCAACTCTGAGTCTACAATTTCAAGCTAAACGATGTGTGGTGTGCCATCCATCCTCCGCTAAAAAATATCCTTAATTTATTTCGAGAGTGATTAACCCAAAGTGTATGTATGTGTGTTTGTATCCTTTCCATATTCTGCAAAGTTTGAAAAAAAATCGTTTTCATGTTCTGTCATCTAATTCACTTCCACTTCCCTCCTCAAACCGAATGCCTTCTGCCTTTGTGTGTATCCTCCCACTCACACATCAATCCCACAACACGTCGACGCACACGAATCGTACAAATGTCAAAGCAAATCCGCGTATCTGTGGTACGTGACTTGTACGGATATTGAGTACTAATAAAAGCGTGAAATTCTTTCTCCAGCAGACAGAACGAACCGAGCGAGAGAAAGGAAAACAGAACCATTTGATGTTATCAATTCATTACGGCAGCACATTTATCGCATCGAAACATTCGCACTCCGGTCCTGCGTATGTTTCGCGCCGCCTCGAGCCACCTCCAGTCGCCCCAGGAGCCAGCTCCGCTTCAGGCAATTTCATTTCGGCTGAGAGCAATGAAATTGAATATCCTCCGCGCGAAAATTTTCAAGAAGCGCATGCCACTGCATCAATGTTTATGCCTCCGGCCTGATCTGCGCTGATAATCTGGCGGGCGTACTGACAGCAAAATGAATAAAAGATGATCTCGGTGTCGAATTCGAGCATTTCGAACGTGACTTCTCTTCGCCCGAGGCCGCTGATCAGGGCCTTTCGTTTTGTCCGGTCGCGAGGAGCGTCCAAATCGAACATCGTCGGGTGCGAAGGAGGTGAAACTGATATCTTTTCGCGGTAATTATATTTTTAAGTATCTGCCGCTGCAATGCGATGAGTGGCAATCGAGAAGGAAGACGATGATTAACAAGTGCGGAACGAGCTGCTTGTTGCATTATGCAAGTCTCGACCATGGTTTCTTGTTGTTTTTGAACAAGCAAACAATGTGAATACGTTGACCTGGATTCGATTGAAGCACTTTTTTATATTTTGTAGAGCAACAGCTGTTTGAAATCTTTTGCAGTCGATGCGAAATCGGAGTTTTTATTCGGTGATTGCTTCCTTGGCTAATAAATTTTTCAACGGTTGGTGATACCTTCTTCATGGATTCGCATTCTAATTCAGTCTGAGGTTTATAAATGTTTGCAGATCGGCGACAGCAGGGACATGGTGCGAAAAGGCGAGTGGGCAACAGGAATATTCAATTCAAGGAGTGGAAATATATGCCATACGGAGCAGGATCCGGGCCCATTTAGAAACAAAGCCAAAAGAGGTTTTTGGATATGTTGTAATTTTCTCATTTTTTATAATAGCCGCGCGAATTTTTTACTTAGTTACGTGTTAGTTAAAAGAAAGTAAAAATTCTTTATTTACAATACGACCGAGTTAAAATACTTTGTGCTTATCACTAGGTTTTGCTGTTTGTATTTATATTTATCAAATTGATTATTTAATTATGCTTATCGCAGACAGTATGTCAGAATAATTGTGGGATTGCGAACATTGTCCGTGCAGCGATTATGCTCGTGCAGCATTAACGCTTGTTTCGCATTTATTTGTTTTAGAAGCTCATCAATCGAATTCGGCTCTGAGTGATATGTAACTCGCGCTAAAAGATTTGTTTATACCCTCAAGTGACCAGAAATAAGTCACAGCACCGAAGATATAGAGAATGTAGGAGAGATGTAGTGATAGAGACGCAACATTTCGTTGATGTCCTAGCGAGTCAATTGATGTGGCAGCATTATTATTACCAATAAGTTTCATCGCTCGCTGTTTGATTCTATCTAGTAGGTGCAGAGAGGTCTTCGAAGCACCAGACCAGTTCGGAGCCTTATATTCAAGCTTGCGGCAGATGTACGCCTTATATATTGTTGCCAGGTCAAAAGGAATGAAATATCTCTGCATCGCTTTAAGAAACCTAGACATTTCGCTGCATTTTTGCCAATCTTGAATATGTGATCGCTCTTACTTAGTGTTGAGTTGATACACATACCGAGAATGAAGTCGTTCGGTTTTAACAACACGGGAGCCATTTATAGATAATATCTAGTTATTTTGAGAACGTTTGTGTGACAGTAAACAGCACTGGGTTTTGGAGGCACTAATATTTAGTACTTCGGGAAATGGTTCCTAATAACAGCAAGAATAGTTCTCTACGCTGATGTAGGTCTTTTCGTAAACATAAAAATTTAGTAACACAGCGAGGGTTTGATTTATATCAGAAATAAATAGAAATTGTGATACAGTTCAAAATAATAATAATAATAATTGTTGGCGCGACAGTCCACTGGGTGACCATTACCAAGGTTGCTCATCAACTATTCGTTATGTCCGCGCTGCTGTTCTCTCGCGAGTAGAAGGGACCTACAATTTTTTGCAGATTCCGAACGGCGAAGTTTGAAAAGCTTTTTGTTAGACAGTAATTACTCCTTGAGTGTTTTCAGTAGCTCGAAAGTGGTGGTGCCGTGAAAAATTCGAGGTGTTCAGCCGGGCATGGAATTTAGACCCCTCGAGTCTCGCACTCTACCCACTTCGCCACGACTGCCACACAGTTTACAATGGTTCAGGTTTAGAATACTGAGATTGTATTTGGAACAGTCAAATTCAACAGGCATCTAACCATTGATAATTTTGTACTAATGAGAAGACATAAACATTTCTGTTCATAAATTTAAATCAGGGAATTTTGGTGTTGCCCACAGCTTTGCAAAATGGATGGATATATTGCGAGCTTGACCTATTCTTTACAACACATTCTCTCTTTATGTACTACCCGAGCAGAGTACCTGAATTTGTTTACTTAAACGTTTGATCTTTATCGATCTATATTTTGAAATTGTTCCCAGGGAAAAGTGTACGTTTCAAGTATTTTTTTGTATTTTTCTTTTTGTTGGAGGTTGGGATACACTGCACTGGAGCGCCCAAACTGAACGACTGGTCCATTGTACTACCAGGCAGTAACCTTCATTTAATGTGTTTTCTTGGTTTTCCGAAGAAAGAAAGAACAGAAGGTGCTTCTGTGATAAAGAAGTTGGGTTTTCAGTTTCCACCACATCACCACCAAACAGGCGCCACATGATATGAACAAAGGCGGGACATTGACAGAGAAAGTGCTCTGAAGTGTCTTCATCTTCTCCCCAGGCGACGCAAATAGTGCCATCACCCAAGCCGACTTAGGTACTTAGCGAAGATGAAGTGTCCCTTTATAACGCCGACAAGTCATCTGCACTAGTTTCTGTCTAGAGATAGCGGAAAAGACGCGGATTTCTTGCTAACGTTCGGGAGCATACACTTGGTCACCCTGCCTTCTGGAGAATCACGCCATCTCTGGTTGTGTTGTAGGGAGACCCAACCGTAAGGTAGGGAGGATACAGGTCCTCCCAGAATGGGATGTATTAAATATTACAATTTCTTTACTGGTAGAGAACCAATGAATGCATACTCCAGTCGAGGACGTAGCCGCCCATTCCGACTTACAGAAAGTCAGCACAATTCACAAAACAAGAAAATCAATTCGGTCAACGAATTATGTATGCCCCAATACACCAACAACTTTGAAGAAATATGATATGGAGTCATCAAGTCTCTGTTAGAAAAGTTGCTGAAGATGACGGCTTATCGGTAGACTCATGCCATGCAATTGTTTTCGGAAATTTTGGACATGAAGCCCAAAAATGTTATTTTGACCAACAAACCTGCTGTGAGGCCGCCGTGGCGTAGTGGGTAGAGTGCCACGCTCACACGCCGACTGGTCTAGGTTCGATTCCCGGCTGAACACCTCGATTTTTTCACGGCACCACCTTTTTCGAGTTGCTGACAACACGCAAAGAGTATTAACTGCCTAAGAAAGCTTCTCAAACTTCGCCGTTCGGAGACGGCAAAAAACTGTAGGTCCCTTCTACTCGTGAGAGAACAATAGCGCGCACAACATGAGTAGTTGAAGAGTAACCCCTCTGTGGACTATCGCGGCAATAATTATTATTATTATTAACAAACCTGCCGTACAGGAATTGTTGACTCACATCAACGGCAGTCGAGACTTTCTCAAACTGTTAAAGAATATGGTTATAACATGAAAATCCATGTCCAATCGTCCCAGTTGAAGATCCCATCTAAAATCTACCTTTCATGCCCCTCAAAAACAAAATAAATATTCTTCATATCTGAATCTGTAAACATATGTCCAATATTACCAATTAAAAAAATCAGTAATCGAATGTGCGTAACTGAACGTACGTAGTCGAAGTATCTCTTTATTATTTGAGCAAACCTCGTAAAACAGTCTGTTGCTGGTTCACAGCGATAATTTCAAGTTTCTTTTTTTTTCGGGGCAAATATGACAAGACGCACTGTCATGTGCCTTCTTTAATATCATCCTTGAGAAGATCGTGCGGAACTCACAAGTCAACATCAGAGGCACGATCTTTCAAAAGTCAGTTCAATTGCTAGCGTAAGCTGATGTCATTGACGTGATTGGACGAACACAGCGAGCCATCAATGCGGCGTTTGCTGGCATTGAAGCGGGAACGGCTAAAATGGGTCTGGCGGTAAATGAGGGCAAAACTAGGTACATGCTGGCATCAAGAAGCGACACACAACATCGACGTCTCGGACAGAGCGTCACACTAGGCAGAAGAAACTTCGAGGTAGTCAAGGACTTCGTCTACCTCGGCTCCGCGGTAAACAGGGACAACAACATCAGTACCGAAATCGAACGCAAAATCACTTTTGCCAATCGCTGTTTCTTTGGGCTCAAGAGGCAATTGAGGAATAAAGCCCTCTATCGAAGGACTAAGCTCGCTTTATATAACAGCTTGATCATCCCAGTCCTACTTTATGGTGCGGAAACCTGGACGTTACCAAAAGCGGATGAGAAAGCCCTTAGTCTTTTCGAGATTTGGTCCTGCGTGCGTTGATGGCATCTGGACGAGAAAATTTAACGACGGGCTGTACACCGACGTGTGGCTGGTCAAGTGTCTAAGGATGCAACTCTTAAGATTGCTAGCCCATGTAAAGCGTATGGTCACCACTGCTCCGGCCCTAAAAAGCCGTTGAATCCAAGCCATTGAGACAATGCAACAGAGGAGGCCTAGACTTAGGTGGCGCACACAAGTAGAGACGGACCTCAACCAACTTGGAGTGCACAACTGGAGGCAGTTAGCGAAAGAGTTTGGTGGCTGGAGAGGCATGTTGGTTGAGGCCCAGATCCACTCCGGACTGTGGAGCCACAAGAAGAAGAAGAAGAAGAGACATGACATAGAATTTATCCATGTTTCTTCGACGGATCGAAACATCTGGGCTTGAAATCCCTGGCTCGAAGGAGCACAATCATGGTTCACAAACTATTTATACTGAAAGTACTGATGTATGAAATTGAATGCTATACAAAAAACCAAACTGTTGAACTGGCTCTTGTTTAGTTCGACAAAAACAAGTTTGCTCTCGAAATATGTTCACTTTTCTGAAGAAGTTGGAAAAAAGTAAAAAGAAGTTTACCAGGTGAGGATGTAATCTTCTTCTTCTTCTTGTGGCGCTTCAGTCCGGGGTGGACCTGGGCCTCAACCAACATGCCTCTCCAGCCAGCACGATTTTTCGCCAGCTGTCTCTAGTTGCGCACTCCAAGTTGGTTGAGACCCTTCTCCACTTGTGTGCGCCACTTTAGTCTAGGTAACAAATAATTCAGAAAAGCCGAAATGCCTCGGATAATGTAGGTGAGGATGAAATATAAAAGTTAATTTAGAAGGCTATAATCCGTCACTGAACACCGATTGCATGGACACAGCCGCTGGAACAGAAGGAGGTTTAGCTTTTTTAGTAGAGTGCGACGCTCACACGCCGAAGGGTCTAGGTTCGACTCCCAGCTCAACACCAATTTTTAGAATTTTTCACGGCACCATCGTCGGTCTACTAAGTCCATTTGAATGAACGTTTGAGTAGAAAATATAAAATAAAAGTTTAAAACGTCTGTTCTAAGTTCGTATCGAAATATATATGTTGTCTAATTTTTGGTGAGGTTTGATTTTCAGCAGGCTTTCTATCCTAAATCACGATAAATTTCTAGCAATCCTATCGTCAAGGAAAGACTCAGACCACATCAACATCTCCAAATTGACCACCTGTATTATATATGTTTTTCGTGCAATTTGAGAAACATAATCTGCGCCTATTGGACCTACTGAAACCAACATTGCCAAGCCCATTCGTGAACTTGAGACGCAGTTTATATAAAGAGGTAAGAGGTGGTACTTGGCACAAAGACCTCATTCAGCACACAGTGTATGGACATTAGCAGAAGCTGAGTATGTACCCGAAAAGCCATACCGTACTTGAAGTGTTCTACATGGGAATCTCGAACTAATAGAGTACAAATTTAAGAACTTAAGTCAGACTCTAGAAGAAATCATTGAAGCTTCATTGTTTCATCGTAATATTTTGTTTAAAGATTTCCGACTCAATGGAAGCATGAATTACGAATTTCCGTATTCAAGCTGAAAAGAAATCCGAAGAGTACCAAGAAATGCTACTGCCTGTATTGGAAACAGATGTATTGCGTGCTTATGAGCTGGTAAAATCATTATGCATACCGTTTTTTTAAATCAAATTCTGCAAACGTTGTACTTTATTGCACCAAGTTAATGTTCTAAATTTGAACATATGGTTCTAGTCATCCGAGCTGACTAAACAATCAGACGCTGGAAACCATACAACGCTCAAAACAATAGACTTTTTGTGAAATGATTTCGGTGAGCACATCATTTTATGTTTACTACGTTCAATTTACCGCCTGTATTGTACAATATTATACTTTTGAGATATTTTTTCTGTTGTCATGAAGGTCTATCGTAATCACTTCTTATACCTACGAGGTAATAATCCCTATTGTCGAACGCATTATCCAAAAATAGATTATTATATTGTTCTTTCAAACGGGAACCTCAAATTATAAATCAAATCTCGTGAGAAATCGTCTTTGCTAAATAGTCGCAAAGTGCAACAAGCCCGAAGCACATCAAATATTTAGCATACTGCGAGCTAAATGACATCAGTTGAAAAACCAATATTCCAATCCATTACATGCCGACATTTCATAACTGATTTAATTATAAATAGGCCAAGCCAAGATGAACTAAATTCAGACTAATCTCGTGCCTGATAGCGCATGTCCATCAAAATTCCGAGTCGATAAAGCCACATATAAATTGACAGTTAGGGACTTATTTCAAGATCAGGGAAAGACGATTTTGTTCAAAAATAAAAACAGGATTGCGATCGAAATGTGTGGTTATCGACCTTGTCAAAATTGTTTGATAATTTTCCGTGATTTGCTTGGGCTCCCATCAAATTTGTCTTATCTGACAGGTGGTAATGGTGGTGCCTGGGTAATCTTATGATCTTCCATTCGCACGTTGCTATTGATAAGAATTTACGATTCATTCACAGTGATTTGTTTTCTTTATTTTATCAATGAGCAGTAGAAGTGCAAAAGATCAACGAGACGCTTAGGTGGAAACTATGGTGCGTATTAAGCTGTTCCAAATCATTTATGTACACAAATTCGTAGTCGATAAGTTTGCGTAAAAATCTCTCTTAGAGAGAGTAACTCCGCCGAAACTTGTGAAACGACTTTTCGTAGAAATTCGCAGAATTACGAAGGTTGTCTTTTATATTTTGAGATTGGGCAACCCTAGTGTTGCAATCTGGCAACTGCGAGCTCTATCGTAAAGTTTGACATTTTTAAGATAATACGTACCAGAACGTTTCGACATATGAGAGCTATTTGTGTTGTTTACAGTAACTTAAAAGATCGCCCAAAAAATGTAATTAAATCGTGAAAAATTTCGTGCGATTATTTTTTACAACTTTTGACATGAATTAACTCAACAACAGTACATCGATGAACTTAATTTAATTTTTATCGATGAAGCTCCCTCAAGTACCAGTGTTTATCGACGATACGGTGAATTCAACCGAGGTCGTAGCTCACTCCCAGACGAATTTCGTGAAGATCGTTCAAAATTAGGTATTATTCCGGAAACCATTGATGATGTGCTCCAGCTGATATTGCATGATCGTCATGTGACCTATCGTGAAATTGAGACAACCTTAGGCATTAGTGGGACAAGCATACTTTCAATATTGCATGAACATTTGACCGTCAAAAAAATTTTTTCGCGTTGGATCCCACACAATTTGTCAATCGCTCAAAAAAGGCTCGTGTCGATTGGTTGAACGAAATGCTCCAAAAATTCGATCGCGGTGCTTCGACACATGTCTATGACATCGTGACAGGTGATAAATCGTAGATTTGCGCCTTTGAGCCCGAAAGTAAGCAGCAGTCGAAGTTTCTGCTGCCTAGTGTGACGCTCCGTCCGAGACGTCGATGTTGTGTGTCCTTCCTTGATGACAGCATGTACTTCGTTTTGCCCTCATTTACCGCAAGACCCATTTTAGCCGCTTCCGCTTCAATGCCAGCAAACGCCTCATTGACGGCTCGCTGTGTTCGTCCAATCACGTCAATGTCATCAGCGTAAGCTAACAGTTGAACTGACTTCTGGAAGATCGTGCCTCTGGTGTTGACTTGTGAGTTACGCACGATCTTCTCGAGGATGATGTTAAAGAAGTCACATGACAGTGCGTCGCCTTGTCTAAAACCTTTTTTGACATTGAAGGTCTCGGTGAGTTCGGTACCGACCTTGACGGAGCAGCGAGAGTTCTCCATCGTCATCCTACACAATCTGACGAGTTTGGTAGGAATGCCAAAACTAGACATGGCACTGTATAGCTCGTTTCTATGCACACTGTCATATGCAGCCTTGAAATCGACGAATAGGTGGTGAGTGTCAATTTGCATTTCTTGGGTCTTTTCCAGGATCTGCCGTAATGTGAAGATCTGGTCTATTGTGGACTTCCCTGGTCTGAAACCACACTGATAGGGACCTATCAGGTCATGGGCAAACGGTTTCAGACGCTCACACAATACGGCAGAGAGGATCTTGTATGCGATGTTCAGGAGACTAATCCCTCTGTAGTTGGCGCAGTCAAAGGGGTCTCCTTTCTTGTGGACCGGGCAAACGACGCTGAGATTCCACTCATCGGGCATGCTTTCCTCCGACCATATCTTACAGATGAGCTGGTGCATGCGCCCAGCCAGGTCATCTCCAGCTGCTTTAAATAGTTCTGCGGACAGTCCGTCCGCTCCAGCAGCTTTGTTCGACTTTAGCTTGGATATTGCTATCTTCACCTCGTCTAAGTCGGGTGGACAGAATGCTTGTCTATCATCGTCCAAATTGAGTGGAACATTCTGCCTAACAGCGGGATTTGGGTCGTCATCGCCGTTTAGGAGTCTGCAGAAATGATCCTTCCAGATTCTCAGCACAGACTGCGACTCTACTACTAGTTGTCCATTTTGGTCCCGGCAGGCCTTGGTCCGAACCTTGTATCCTCCGGATAGCTGTTTTACCCTTCGGTAAAACTTTCGGACTTCATTCCTGCCAAAGCACCTTTCCATTTCCTCAACCGCGCGCTTCTCATGCTCTTTCTTTTTCCTTCTGAGAAGCCGGTGCTCTTCCCTTCTTCTCTGTTCGTAGAGTTCACGAACAGCTCGCGTTGTTCGATGCAGCGTCGCCTTATAGGTGTCTTGTTTAGCTGCGTGCGCTTGCCTGCACTCGTCGTCAAACCATGGGTTCCTTCTGGGTGGTGACGTGAAACCCAGCACATCAGTGGCAGCTTCTTTGATGGCTTCTTGACAACGTTTCCATTCTTCTTCTATGCTTAGTGCAGGAAGCGTCGAACTCTGGGCGAGTTTCCGGGAGACTCGGTCGGCAAAGTTCCCAGCAATCAGCTGCGATTGTAGCTTTTCGACGTCAAACCGTTTTGGCCTTTCTCGACTCCGTTGCTCTCTCGATATCCGGGTTCTTACCTTGGCTACAACAAGCACTTCCTGGTCGCCTGTTTTTTCGAAAAAACTGGACATGTCGCAACCGTACCGCTAGAACAACGCAGAACAGTCAAATCTTAGTCATACACAACCATTTGTTTCCCAGTTGTCTTTCAAGAAATCAGGAAAACCAACCGCCGAAGACGGATCACTCTTCACCACGACAAAGCGAGCTCTCACACATCGGCTCAAACAACTGCGTTTTTGAGCACGCAAAACATCGATTTGATTAGCCATCTGCCGTATAGTCCTGACTTGGCACCGAATGACTTCTTTTTATTCACGTACGTAAAAAATAAAATGAGAGGTGAACGTGTTTCGACACCTGAAGAAGCGGCTAATGCGTTTAGGACGTATGTTTTGAAGATACCTCAATCAGAGTGGGAAACGTGCTTCGACAATTGGTTCAATCGCATGCAAAAGGTTCAAACGCAAAATAGATCTTAATGGGGACTATTTTGAAAAACAAGAAAGCTATTTTCGACGATTAATATTTGTTTTTGTTCTCTAATCTCGAAATATAAAAGGCAACCCTCGTATATGTAAACGGCTATCAAATATAAGTACTGGCAGAGGTTTTCTTATTTTCACTTTGATAGTCATCTGCTGCGCACAGATTTTTCTTCGGCAGAAATTTGTAAGGGGAGATATTTTACTATCTCTAGAGGTGTATCTTCTAGAGGCGAAAAAAATCAGCAAATGTAACGCCTTTTGAGAGTTTTTCGGTGAATTTCGTAGGCATTCGTAGAATTCACAGCAATTGGAACAGACCTATTTTAGGATATTTTTGTGCATGGGCAAAGCAGTTAACCTCGATAAAGAGTTTTAAAGTTCACTCTGTAGATGTCTCTTTGGACCAAAGATCGTTTTTGTTTCAGTTTTGGCACCCTATGACTTTAAGCTGCTCCTCAATGCTTCAGGTCACATATTTTTCAGCTCACAACTCACAAATTATTTTGTACTTCCATCTAATTTAAAGATCCCTCTTCAGGACTTAGACGAGCACCGTTTGAATTGATTACTTTAAGTCCCGGTGGATAACATCTTATCGACAAACAAATAATCTGCAACATATCTAGATACAAACCGAGGAGCGGAAGGGGCCGCAACCGTCACTTTCGATATAATTGGACGAGAAACGTAGCGGTTTTTGCTTATTTTTTGTATTCTTTTGTATAACAATTTCTTTACTTCTGCCACAGACGAACTTCCATCGAGCGCGCGGAGTACGAGTATTATGCGAAAAGAATAAAGAAAAATTATTCAACCCTTCTTGAAAGCGAGCTCGTCTAGTGGAATAATCGCACAACGTCGTAATATCCTTATCAACCAAGTCACTTGGAAACTTCTATTCGCTGGAGAGACCTTTGCATCTTTCACAACGCAACTTAACAAAGACCAGAGGCATATTAAACGCTTCAAAAGTTCACCCTCTCTCTCTCTTTCTCTCGCTCTCGGATTCTCTTGTCAACCGGCATAGTCGTATTTTTTCTCTTTCTGCTCTGACTGGCTCTTTGGTTTGATGTTTTGTTTGCAACATTCCCTTGAATCCTGAGAACTCTCTGACCGAAGTGACATTCAGATATGGCTTCCGATCGGCACAGCGCGCGGTAACGGCAATGCAATAAAAACAAGAACGGAAAAAATAACATCGCTCCCACCCCGCTGATTGTTTTTCACTTACACACCCCACAGCACTAGAGGATAATAGCCAATACCACGGCCACGGGTAGTCAGCTGAGCTATGATGCCACTCCGCCACCACCACCACCGACGCCCCGCCACCGCTACAGTCCATCACGGCCGCCTGCTTGCGGAGCACACTGCACAGGCAGGGGTCAAGTACGCACTCCTGGAATTGATGGCTCGTTTATGATTTATTGACATCCTTTGTGCTCGATGTCCTCCGAGGTAATCATATTTGGAAATCAGCTCAATATGGATATCATTACCGTTTTTCACCCCCAATTTCGAAATTTTATCCATCATGTAGCAATAATGTAATACCCGTGTTGTGTTGCTGTTATTCAACTGCACTTAGGGGTGCTTACTGCTTACTGAGCACTGCCTCCTGCTTGCTCAGTTCAATCGGGCTTAATCGCTGTGCGAGCACGTCGAGGGTGGTTTGACAGCATGCCTCACGTCGGCCGCCGAAGTCAGACGCCACTTGAGCCAATTTGCCTATTTTGTGGGACTGTCAGTGAATGATGATCGGCCGCCGCAGAGGAGGCCTCCTTTCCGTTCTTCTCGCTCTTCACACTTTCCCATGATTAAAGTCGATAAATTGAAATTAGTTTAGAACAGATTGACTTTCAACACAAGGAGCCGCCGTCGGCGGACGATGAGCTGGCGGCACCTAATTGCGGCGGACAGAGAGGACCACGAAGACAAGTGTCGCATTTCCACTTGATGCGGCGTGAAATTATGAAGGACTCTCCGTCGTCGCACCCTCGTCGATGCACTTCACTGCCCTTGTCTCTGCCCACCACGCCGCTGTGTCGCGATGAGTGCGTGCGATATAAACATCCAGAGCGGATAAGTGCCTCCCCGCTTAGCCGCAGGCACGTTATGTCATAATCTCGAGTTGAATTTTGTTCAGCCATCGCTCGATAAAAACGAAATCACTGTAATGGGCCCGATGATGGAGGCAGTTATTAGCCTTAGTACGGCCGAGGCAATAAATATCTGCTATGACAACAAAAACACTGAAGCCTTATCAGAGTTTCCGTTCGTGACGGTTTTTCCACATAGCGAAAAACATGCAAAGACAAGGACAAGCCACAGCGCCACCACCACGACGCGATGACGAAGACCAAGAAGAAGGAGATTACGGCCGCTGCCTTGGTGGCCACCTTTGTCCCGTTCGATGTAGGTGAGTTGAGTGGTTGTGTCCTTTAATGTCCTCGAAATGGCAGGCGAACGGGGAGGCGCTCGGCACTCAGCGATCAGCTCGAAAAATACGAGGACATCTACGATGAACAAACGGTGGTCAAGTATCACGCAACCCATCACCTGGACGACACGAAACCGGCCACGATTGGGGCCACTTTGACGGACAACGACAATGAGACCGACTCCTGCGACGACAACGAACGCCACCGCCACCGCCACTGCTACCGCCAATGAATACAGCGACGACCACATCACAGGAGCGGATGGTGTGGCGGAATGGCGGAATGGCAGAATGGCGTGGGGTGTCACTCTATCGTGTCTCCGCCATTGGGGAGAACCACAAAAAAGGGATTAGAGAAATTGTTCATTATTCATAAATATGGAAATGAGCCGCCATATCACCACAAATAAATCGTTCATTCCATCCACAAGGATACAAGCAGTAGGCGTTCTCGACACAAGCGAGACAGAGTGCGACAGAGCCCCTGCCACCGCGGCCCAGTCAGTCGCGAGCGCCTAATGTGCCTGTGCGGAGCAAAAAACGAATAAAAATCACGATGGAAGATATCTAAAACGAATGACGAGTAACGAGCAATTTATATGCAAGGAGTCTAATGACCGAATGAATTGTCCTTTTTTCGTTTTCTTCGCCATTTCGTGGCCACTGGATTGAGACAATCGCGCTCTCCGGCAGACAACTTATGGTAATTTTGCTGGGCATGTGTCCTGTCCGGCAATGGGGTGCACTGTCGGTCCTCTGTGCTGGACACCTGAATCGAGGGAATAGATAGCTACCTGCCAGCGCTCAGGAAGTCGCCGGTAGTTAAATGGCTTGCAGCCGAGTGACCAAAGTCTGGACGGAAATGCGTGCTATCCACGACCACTGTGGACAGCATGTCAAGGCGATTCAGTCATCAGTAGACCGAAGCACATACATCCAGACCAACTTTGATGGATAGGCGGTCATAAAACGTGAGTAATTCTACTGATTTGCTGCACTTTTTTTTTTCTTGACGTTGTGTCCTTCGTGTCGCTTGATGTAGGTGAGGGGGGGTTGTCAGGCTGAGGGTCAAATGGAAAATTTCTCACTGACTAGTATTCCGCCATTAAGTCAAAGGTTCTTCATTAGAATCCGAAGGTACGTTTCAACTTTCGAACTGTGATATACCCAGCAGGCGCCAAGTATTTAAATTCATATTTAAATTCAATTGAAGAGAAGTACAGAGTACAGTACAGACAGACAGATTTTTACCCTAGGCTCCTTTCCATTTGAGATACCAGATCTCTTCTACACAGGTTGCTTAAAAAGGAAATAGAATGTAGGAAGTGTTGTTCTTTTTTGACTGAGCTATGGTGGAAAATGTGGTCGCCGTGGCGTAGTGGGAAGCCTGCGACGCTCACACGCCGAAGGGTCTAGATTCGATTCCCAGCTCAACACCAATTTTTCGAATTTTTCACGGCACCACCTCTTTCGAGCTGCAGACAACATTCAAAGAGTAATAACTGTCTATGAAACCTTCTCAAATTTCGCCGTTCGGAGTCGGCAAAAAACTGTAGGTCCCTTCTACTCGAGAGAGAATAGTAGCGCGCACAACACAAGTAGTTGATGAGCAACCTAGGTCCTGGTCCCCCTTTGGACTGTAGCACCAACAATTATTATTATTATGGTGGAAGATATAACAATTTGTGAAACTCCATCCAGAATATAACATTGTTAAGTATAGTATGTATCTTCAAAGACAGCAAAGCAGCTATCACAACGCTCGATCGCCCAGAACATTAAAGCAGTAAACTCCTGCGTATATAGAAACACGGTGCAGTTGAGTGCTCAACTACGCTGAGCACTAGAACCTCTCTTATTAAAAAAGTATTAAATATTAGATTTGCGTAAGATTTCAAAACCGAGAGTCTAAACTTATAGCTCTTGTTGAGGAGCTTTAATATCGGCAACTGTATACGAAGCAAGAATAGGTAGTCCAGTCTTCGGAAGCTACTATGGTGCAAAAAAAAATGTTACATGTCCTTTGTAGCAGCCGTACAAGTACTCTTGGTTATAAACAATTTGCTCGCTTTGCCCTTGTGCGCTTCCAATCATCAAATTTTTCTGTAGACTGGAGACTGGCATTGTACGACAGAAGTAGGAGGAAATGGTGGTCCTGGTGTTGAATATTCTTCAGCATAAAAGATAAGTCAAGTCAGCAAACTGTGGCATCCGCACATTACGGGAGAAGTCCTCTATATTAAGAGTTTGGCTTTTTGTGGTTTTGTTTATATTAGTTTAAGGGTTTTTGCCCAGACTTCCTCTTAGTTTAATTTGAAGACTTTTCCAGTGGGAACGTTGATGTTTGATTGTTTTACACAAGCTCGTTGAAGTTGTGGTATTTCAATTCATGTGATTAGATGGGTTCTAGACATTGTCTTTTCAGTTTTCTCCTAGAAACCTTTAAGTCCCGCCTGGTTGGGATACAATTCTATTTACATATTATTTCAATGCAAAAATTGGATTAGATTCTTCGTTTGATTTAAGGCTTTGGGCAATGTTTTTCATACAAAGACCTTAATTGACTCGTCGAATTCTAAAGAGTTGACAGTTATTTGTCAAAATTGATGCTTTGATGACATGTAAAGTGAACAAAATGTGGTCTTAGTTGTAATTTGAAAGCTCAAGCTATGTTCAGACAGTTGTCAGATCTCTCACAGCAAAAATTGATTTTTTATATCATCTTACAATCATCTGAAGAAGCGCCTTCTGCAAACAAAGTCAGACAAATAATTGGAATATCTCTGACAATATTTCCAGCTGCGTTAGTTGCCTGTGGTCGCCGTGGCGTAGTGGGTAGAGTGCGACGCTCACACGCCGAAGGGTCTAGGTTCGATTCCCAGCTCAACACCAATTTTTCGAATTTTTCACGGCACCACCTCTTTCGAGCTACTGACAACACACAAAGAGTAATAATTGTCTATGAAAGCAACAACAACACGAGTAGTTGATGAGCAAGCTAGGCCCTGGTCCCCCTTTGGACTGTAGCGCCAACAATTATTATTATTATTATGTTAGTCGCCTGAACACAGCTTTAGAAAAGCTTACGAAACTCATAGGCTTATTCCATCGAAAAATTCCTTATGTCAGGATTACCAAGTTTTCACATATTTATCTAATTACTTATTCACTGTAGCGTAGTGGGTAGAGTGCGACGCTCACACGCCGAAGATGTAGATTAAATTCCCAGCTCAAACAGGAATTTTTGAGATTTTTCGAGCTGCTGACAACACTCAAAGAGAAATAACTGTCTAAGAAAGCTTCTCAAATTGTACCGTTCGGAGTCGGCAAAAAACTGCAGGTCCCTTCTACTCGCAAGAGAACAGTAGCGCGCACTAACCTAGATGATCAAGCTACGCCCTGGCCTCCCTGTGGACGGTAATAATAATAATAAATGTTGGCGCGACAGTCCACAGGGGGACCAGGGCCTGGCTTGCTCATCAACTACTCGTGTTGTGCGCGCTATTGTTCTCTTACGAGGACTGTAGCGCCAACAATTATTAATTATTATCTAAGATAGTCGATTTTGTTTGAAGCTAAATTAAACAAATTTGTGAAGCATACTTGATTGACAATTCAGAGACTTGTATAAAAATGATTTCGATTTTCGAAGTCACTGTTGGACCTCTGTTGACTAGTTAAGCAAGCACTCTCCGTCGGAGTTCCTACAAAGTGAATAAGTCTTGTTTCGATGCAAACGGTTCAGACAACACCGTGTTTAAAGCATGGCATTTGTGAAAGGATAAGTAAACAATGCTGCAGAGTAACTTACTTTAGAGACCAATTTTAGTTAAATTTTTCACTTAGCACTTGGGAGTACGATTCAAGGATATTTTGTGCTCGCTAATGCTTTTTTTCGTTCTGCTTTTTTTTCAGCTGTTTAAAAACCGATGTTTGTTTGCAAAATACTAAATTGTTTGATATCCCAATCATCCTCAATCTACATTGTGTTTCTATTAAATTTCGAAACATTCGCAGACAGTCCATCTGTTTAGTCTTAGTGCCCTCATATATGTGTTTGTAGGTCAAGTGACTAAAAGGGAATCTTGTTCATTGAGTCCAAAAAAAATTGAAACCATCAACGCCATATCCTACGCTTCCACTTTGCATGATTTGCGGGAGGAAATTAAAAAGAAAAGACGGGGTAAACTCGCAGCGGGTGTGTTGCTTCTTCAAGACAACGCTCCTGTTCACACGGTGCGAGTTTCCAAGGTTGCTGCGCGATATTGTGGTTTCGAAGAATTCCAAAACCCACCATGTTGTTCAGACCTTACCAATAGTGATTATTAATCTGTGTTTTCGGATTTGAAAAAATGTCTTCGTGGTAAAAGATTTTCGAATGATGAAGAACTCAAGTCGGCAATATCGGCATTTTGCAGAGAAAGAGGAAATTAATTTTTTTGAGGGTTTGAAGAAGCTTATCTCAAGATCTAACAAATGCATTGATGTTAGGGGAGATTATATTAAAAAATAAAATCAATTTCGAGAATATATTGAACACCCCTCGTAGGTGTCTGATGAAAAATGGAAAATCGAAATGCACACTTTCGTCCTGTTTTGCTTCTTTATTTCCGGAGATGACAAATCGCATCGCAAACTCACGAAAAGTTATGTGCTGCTTATGAGACGAAGTTTTAAAAGAACGGCAGTGTCATATTTGGTTTGCCAAATTTCGTTATAATGAGTGAAGACTCAAAGAAGAAAAGCACTCTAGTCGTCCAGTTGAAGTTGATGACGACCAAATCAAATCATTAATCGATTCGGATCGTCACCGTACAAGCTTCATGTATCACATATGTTCATGCATTGAAAATAGCTTAAAACAACTTTTCTATGTGCGAAAACTTGATAAATTGGTTTCTCATGAACTGAAAGAAAATCATATAACACACCCCATTAACATCTGCGATTTATTAAAGAAACATAATGTCTGTGTAATGTCTAATGAGTAGAAGGGAAATTAAACACCCACCCTATAGTCCAGACGTTGCCCCTAGTGATTATTTCCTGTTTCCGGATTTGAAAAAAATCTCTTCGTGGAAGAAGATTTTTGGATGATAAAGAACTCAAGTCGGCAATAAATGAGTATTTTACAGAGAAAGAGGAAATCTATTTTTTTTGAGTCTTTAAAAAAGCTCAAGATATAACAAATTTATTGATATTAGGGAAGATTATATTGAAAAATAAAAACAATTTAAATTGAATTCGCATTTTTCTTCATATCGATACCGAGAACATATTGAACGCCCCTCATATCTGCTTGAGTGACACCCAAGGATTCTACGGGCTCTTCTTCTTGGCAACGATCTTCATAGAGTAATGCTGCCAGTCCTTCATCGTCAATGGCTTTTCAAGACGTTCATCGCCTCCCAAGCCACCATCAACACTTTTAAATCGTGTAAAAAACTAGCACATATTGACAATAAACATTAAACTAAATCAAAATAATGACTTTCGGCAGCAGTTTTGTTCATATTAAAGTCTGTGGTGAGTCCGCAAAAGTGCCAGGCACAGAGTTAACTATTACGATTTACGCTTTAAATCAATGAGAAAATAGATATGACGTACAATGACGGTGGCTTTCCAACGGATATTCCAATGGAATAATAACAATGGAATAATACAACTAACGCCATCTCCCAGCAAACCACAAGAGTTAAGTTATAAACTTTGTCATTCACTCAACGGGGGATTTATGTACAAAATTTAATATGTTTCAAATTTCAAATACTCGTATTGTACATTTCGTCTAGATTAGAAGAGGAAATAGCCATCTTCAGACAGACCAGTAAAAGAGCTAATGTTGTGGTCAAGGGTCGGAAGCGCAGTAAAAAAGAGGAGGGGACTGAGAATTTTTAGTTTCTTATAGACAAACTGTCTTTGAAATAAACTTATCAAACTTTCCAGTTCCGCTCGTGAGAGAAAAGCAGCACTCACGTCACTAGTAGTTGATGAATAAACTAGTTCCTCATCTGGTTGTGGATTGTTGCGCCATCCAATACAGTAAACAAACCCTGAAAATAGTGTAAGGTACTGTTATACTGTATAGCCAATGTGTCAATTGTTCCTCAAACTCACCTCTGTTCCTTACAGCCAAAAACACAAATATTAAACCTTTCCAAAATGTAGTGTCCATCTCATGACGTCTTCGCTAATCAGTCAATGAATTCCCATCTCCGCGCTCCAGACCATTGACCGAGTCAACGAATGCACGTAATATCTCCTCGCTCGTAAACGCAGTAGAGATGAACTCCTTCGGTTAATGAATGTGGGAACATTTGGTGACACAAAGGCGATCAGAACGCCTCAGATACAAATCTCTTCAAAGACGAGCACACCACACAAAGCCAGTCTGTACCCCATTGAATTCGGGAAGCAAAATGTCTAAGACTCACCTTAACTTGTTCCTTCTAGGCACTCCTCCTCGCAGAACCGCGAACATCCTTGTTTTTTTTTCGCAACCACTCACCGCATAACCCTTCTCTGCTTTACTTCCAGATGATCGCCACCGAACGCCAGTGGTCGCGGGCGGACAAACAAAGCACCGGATCCGGTCGTTGAGGATATCACTTGGTGTGGACCGGCGCGGCGGCGGCGCAGACAACACACTCACAATGGGAAACCAGGCGATGATGACGACGAAGCTAACGATGGAACGGCTATGAGGGACAGCGATGAACAGGATGTATCTGCATTATAAGCGGACATTGTCTGCCTGCGGTCGCGGTTCAACATCCGCTACCCCTGCCCCAGAGCCGCAACTCCCCCTCACGGTGTTTACAGATGTGAAGACGAATTGAAATAAAATTCAATTGAGGTCATCTCTCATCAGTCTGACATGCCCACTCAAGCTGGCCTGTCAACGGCACTCGCGTTTCTATTTACCTCTGCCCTCGGTTTAAAGAAGTTCATTCAGAGTTCCAACTGCGGCGGCGGTACCTCGGACAAGTGCGACGGCATGACGGGGGGCAGAATGGCACTTCTAAGGTGCTGGCTCTGATCAAAGCCACACAATGGCACCTTGGAGTTCCACAGAACGACAAAATAACAACCTCCCCGACACGTGTTGGACATCTTTCAGAAAATAACAAAATTTAAACTTTTACATCTGCCTCCCCCCAGGTGACGCAAGGATATTAGCTGTCTGGCGAACAATGACAGCCCGCTCGGCAGTCTCCGTTTCGAGGGAAATTCAAATGAGAGAAAACCGAAGAAAAGTCGAGGAAAATAAAAGGAAAGCCCAACGTCATCAAGCAGCTAACAATACCGCTATTCTCGGCAGTCCATCATCGCATTTGTCGAGGGAAATCTCAATTAGTCAGACACAAAGGCTGGTGTGTTTACCTCTCCGGGATCAGGTCTTCTAAGGATTCGCCACGTCAAGTGTGGGTGCGCACCTTGCCAGTCCACCCCGGAGAGGCTGTGTGTGAATGCGTCAATGCGAAGACGAAGGCGCTATCCGTGGGTTATCCTGCCTGGGAGAGCTGGCTGTTAATTGTGTGAGCGCCCATTGTCTTGGCTGTCCCATAAATTAGTTTAAAATTTCATTAAGACAAATTATTGTCTGTCAATATGTTGCCAGGAGCGTCGCACTCTGCTGCACCCCCGGCAAGCAGGGGTGGCTATGGTGTGGCGCTACATTGTAACACATTCCGTCCTCCGCTCTCAATGTCCTGGGAAACAATGGGTGGTGGTGGTGGTGGTGGCGGTTGATAAGTCATGAGAATGCCGTCGGCAGTAGTAGTACTCCGCCAGCTGAATGGTAGAGAATAGCGGCCGACGGTCGGTGACTGACGGGCGGGCGGGTTGTGTTGTGTGTGCCAGTAATTAAACAATTATTACACGAAACCAAACAACTCCCGATTGCCGGGGGCGACAAATTATAACTGTTCCTCAAGTTGTATTAACATGGACCTCTTTTATTGGATTTGGGACGACGTTGTTGGCTAAGCAAACAGTCAACCAATTCAAGGGGCACTCGTGTCGAGAGAGAGTCTTAGGCAGATTTGCTGTACTGACCCACTGCAAGGACTCGACTCTGCTCCGCGGGCAGCCACTTTCGCAAGCGAGAGTGGGATCTGTGAACGGTTTTTATTTTTTGCACAGGATATGCCGGCATTGTGTTTTTTTAGTGCCTTCTTTTTGTTTTGCTTTCCGCATTGCGTGCGGCGGCGGTGGGTGGTCCTGCTGGTTGGCGGATGTGGTGGCGAAGGCGCACTATTGAGTGATACATCGCCTGGAGAGGGATTTGTTTTCCAAAAATCATCCTGCCATGTAATTACATTAATTTTTAAGCACTGCACTTATTTTAATAATTTACATGGAAGCACACGGTTGGTCTTTCGACTGCACAGCCAACGTGCGGCGTGGCACAATAAGCTCGCATCGCCCCAGGCTGGATACACACAGGAACACAATTGACTGGCTTGCGTCTGGGTGGGTTTCATTTGTGATTGCCATTGTGCGGTCTAATGAAGGCCGGTGTCTGCAACTTAAACGAGAGCGATCAATTGCAGCTGCAGCACTGAAATCGACTGCGGGAAGCTGTCCCCGAATGGGGTCTGGCGGATGCAAATTTCAGTGGGGACACGAATCACAATACCGACTGCCCTTAGCACATGAAATCGAGTATTTGAAAGCCAAATAATTTGAGAAGTAGGCCAGTGCAATGTCACAAAAGCATCGAGTTGGCCTTCGGGGCGGGTGGTATTGTTTTAGTTAAGTAGCAAGATTTCTGAACACTTGGATTGAGAAGTGACATTTTTAATTTCAGATGACACATTCATATTGGACTCTGGATGTTTTGTTTAACATTCAAGTGAATAGAATTTGGATTGTCAACGTTCATCTTCGAGAATTATTTCCCTTATAAGGGGTTTGTATTAGATCTTCTACTCTTAAGGTTGGTGCTGCAATTCAGGGTGTCCCAGGGTCATGTCTTTTCGTAGCTTGCTTCAATTCCGAACACGAGTTGGTCTACGTTCTCCTCTTTTGTATGCCATTTCAGACGAGGACTTTGGTTGGATTGGATAACTTTTTGGTTCAGATAAAGTTGATCTTTTAAGTTGCCGCATGCTTTCATACAATCTACTGAGTTCGTCATTGAATCTTCTCCTCACGCAAACAGAACAAAACGCCGCAATAACCCATTAAAAAAACGACCTAGGGCGTTTTTATTAATTTTTAGCAACTTCTTGGACTTGGAAGGACTTGAAAACGGAAGAGATAAAAGTTTAATTCAAAACCAGTTTGACTAGTGGAGTCTATTGCTTCCTTGAGCCACATAAAGAACCAGTGGCAATGTAACGTCTCTACCTGTGGGGATGATGAAAACGAATTTTTTGACGTTTTTAAAATGTTCGCTAAAAAAATGGATGTCTGTCAAAGACGCTGATGTTGAACTTATTTTCTTACTGACGCCAAAACATGGTGTGCTTCTTACTTTTCCAACATGCTAGAAAATGCAGGAGACTCAAGTACTTCTGTTTAATAAGAAGAACCAAGTTGATTTCAACATTAGCGAAGAAGTTATCCCGACCGACACCGAAGTACCGCACTTTCCAAGAATCACCCTGAACTATTAGATTTTTACAAATGTAAAATCGGACAACGGTCAAGACAGCTGATAACAATTTGAAAATGTAGGGCGCAACAGCTTGACTTTGGCAAGACCTGTTTGTCATTGCACGCTGTGTTGGATTTATCAGAGGACGTGCAACGTTCATACATATTGTAAGCCATGGCAGGATGCACTTTGTGCTTCTAAGTAGGATGGCCCGTATTTGATGTAAATAGTAGAATGGATCAAACTGTTTTGAAGAGATGGCGAATAATTTTCCTTTCGTTGCCGCCCAAAGGTCTTGTGTTGTATGTTTTAGCCATTGCCCATTGAATTTGTTGACAAACTATAGAAAACTATTATTGGCTGCAAATATACGCAGCACAAGGGCTTTGCAGAGCAACAAAATAAAGAGTGGCTCTTGTAAACAAAACATCAAATGGATCAAATGGAAGAGAATATTTAACATTTCTTGGAGATGAAATAGCCCTTAAAAATTATGAACATGTGGCAGCACTTACAGTTTTTCCATCTACAAAGTCAGTATTTGTTGCTTTCCGTTGATTTTCCTTAACGTATCACAGAAATGTACTTTTTGATATAATCCGCTTTAGAGAATTCGCTATTGAGTTGTATACACTTGCGCCTCCGGCCAATCTTCGCCTCCTTGTTTGGTATAGACGCCCGAGCTGTCTGTCGTCTTTCTATCAATCGACTCCTGAATTTTATCACTTGATATGCGTTGCCTAACGGTGCACTATGGTGGTATAATATATAAGCATTCACAACTTGTTTAATCACAATGCTTTACACAAGCATTGTGTTTGAGTTTGAGGGTACAAACTATTTCAGTGGACGCCGTAACGTAGTGTAATAAGTGTCTTAGGAAAAGCCCCTCAAATTTCGCTGTTCGGTGTCGGAAAGAAACTGTTGGTCTTTTCCACTCGTGAGAGAACAGAAGCGCGCGCAACACAATTTTTTGATGAGCAAGCTAGGTGTTGGTCCCCTGCGGACTGTTGTGCCATCCAATTATTATTATTATTATTACTTACAAATTATTTCGTTTTCAAAAGATGGCGCCACTTGCAATCTGGTGACGATTGGACTTGGAAGCCGTTACTTCTTTGGAAAGATGTGAAATTTGTCGGCAATAATCAGTGTGCATCCGTGTCTGTTTAAGACAACAACGTTCCGTTTTGACTTTTGCATTTCTACCTTCAAAAATGTCCAGATTTTTCATGTTCTACATATGGTGGGAGCAGACGGATTTTAAGTATTATAAGCTCCTTAAAACAGGCACACACAAATGGAGAAGGACCTCAACCAACTACCTCAACAAGCGAAAGATCATGCTAGCTGGAGAGACATGTTGTTCGAGGCCCAGGTCCACCCCGGACTATAGCGCCACAAGAAGAAGAAGAAGAAAATCAGGCGAAAACATTGGTGGAAAAGTTATCGATTGAAACAAATGCGTTTGAGCCTTGCGACAGACACAAATCTACCGAAATTCATGACATTTACAATGATTTTTCTATTTTGGGCCTATTTTGCTCATCAACTACTCATGTTGTGCGCACTACTGTTCTCTCACGAGTAGAAGGGACCTACAGTTTTTTGCCCTCTCCAAACTGCGAAATTTGAGACGCTTTTCCTTTGACAGTATTACTCCGATAGTTGTAAGTTTTGTATATAAATGTACAAAAACAAAAAAAAATCTAGGTATACACATTTGTATATTGAGTGTACGCATGTGTATATGGGCGTATAGTATTATACACGCATGTAAATTTGTGTGTATGCATAGTTAGCTCATGAGTTTTACCACAAACAAAATAGGTTCAGTTTAGTTTTAAGTTTTCTCTTTCAAATTTGTCTTAATAATAAGTAGTAAGAAGTGAACTCCATAAATATATAAAATGTAAGGTTAGGTCGAAAGACAATAGATTAAGGATAAGTTTAGCTAAGAGTGCCCGTAGGGGGCCAGTAAGTTAGATTGTAGGAAAAAGAAAACAAAGCCCGTGCAACTAGTTTTAAGCATTTTTTGTCTAGTACGTAAGTCTGCAATGGATTTGAAATAAAAATGTATTAAAAATGAATGACAGTATTACTCTTTTAGTGTTGCCAGCAGCTCGAAAGAGGTGATGCCATGAAAATTTCGAGGAGTTCAGCTGAGAATCGTACTTAGACCTTCGGGATGTGAGAGTCGCACTACGTCACGGTGGCCACTGTTTATGTAATTCATTTTGTACGCTTATCAATAAATAAAATGATTTGTCCTCCCAAAACAATGACCCCCAAAATTGATTTTCATAACTTTGAGGATTTTTCAATGGTTCCGGTATGTTCAACTCAGTTTTGTGATCACTTAGACGTTTGACTTTCTAGTTTCCTTATTAAATCCGCGTGGTCTTCGATAGAATACATTGCTGTAGATAATATTTAGTACTTGGCTTCTGAAAAGTGGGGTTTCTTTCAAGATTTTATTTAATTTGCGTTCAAGTGCATTTGTGATTGTTCAGTTAATAACTTTTTTCTCGGCAGAAATTGGTAAATGCTGCTTATATTTTAACATTAAAATTCTGTGGCGGTAGTTAAATAGATTCCAGTTTCTTAGTTAAATATAATATATTCCAATTTCTTGATTTAACAAGTCAGCGAGATTATTGTATACAGGATAAAAACTTTCAAATCTCTGTCAAAGTAAAATGGAAAATGTTTTAAACCATCAGAAAATACCAATCGAATTGGTTCATGGGGTCGTAAGTGGGTTTAACAAAAGAAGTGATAACTGCTTTTACAGAGGCTGGCTAACCAACTGTTGGGATCTTCTTAAGAAGCGTATATGTTCAACGGGAGTAGGAAAGGGTATCGTAATCGTAAACGAATGGCTGCTCCGATGTGTGTTTACATTCTGCCAACCAGTTTTGGACCAGTTTGAAGGTATGCAATAAAAATAACAGTATAACTACCAAAAGTCCAAAGCAAATGTGGCAAAAGACTTCATGGGTTATAATTGGTATGAACTTCTGCACTAGCCAACTTTGGCTCAACACTATCAACCGAATATGAATCTGCGATGAATATCCTGAAAAAGAGGTGAAAAAATTAAACTTTAATAAAACTACATACATTGCTTCAGAAGCCTGTTGAAAATTGGTAAAATCCATCACAGAGAAGTAAAGCAATAGTTTTGCTTCCAATAGGAAATCGCACAAAGTTCATATTCCATTTCTCATGAATTATTTTTGTTTAAGAAATATTTATTAATAAATTATGATTTTTTTATTTATCTTTGAAGTTCATTAAGTACATTTCTTTTTTTATTTTAATACAGCCGTGTACAAATTAATTGCAATAAACGAAGTTTTTAATTTATTTTACTTTATTTTCAGTTGAAATTAGGAAATAATAACATAATGTAGCCGTGGTATAGTAGAGTACGACTTTTACACGCCGAAGGTCTGGGTTCGATTCCCGGCTGAACATCTCGAATTTTTCAGTGCACCACCTCTTTCGAGTTGATGACAACACTCAAAGAGCAGCAACTGTCTAAGGAAAATCTTCTCAAATTTCGCCGTTCGGAGTTGACAAAAAACTGTAGATCTGTTCTACTCGTGAGATAACAGTAGCGCGCACAACATGAGTAGTGGATGAGAAAACTAGGCCCTGGTCACCTTGTGGACTGTCGCGCCAACAATTATTATATTAAAATATCGTAAATGTCTCTCAAGTTTAAAAATGTTGACAAATCTGAGACTCACTGTATGTAAATGAAACGAAATATTGATTGATCGGAGGTGGCGATGATTCTCTATAAATTAATAGAGACCGGTAGCATTACCTTGTTTTCACTGAAAACAAGGTAATGCTGATTGACTGTCTTCACTTTTTGAAACCATCGTATTTCTGGTACAGAAGTGATTGTTTCACTTTTTGTTTTCTGGCTGTCGTTGCCGGAAGAATTAGTCCAACATTTTCAATGTTTTTCTTTTCATTTAACAAAAATTTTAAACAAAATTGTTGTAAAGTCCTATTTTAATTAAAAAGAACGAAAATATGTTCTAAGGCGTTGAACAAAAACTAAAAAAAAACAGCAAAGAGTACAAAGTTCCGGGAACTTTCCGGGGTTTGTACGCATTTTCTGTACGTAATTTGTTGAATGATTGCTAATCGAAATATTTAAAGAGAAACACCCTGTCTGCTGGAAGTCAGTACCTGCGCCATTCAAAACCATTTATGTTTTTTATAACGTGTACCATAATTACGCCTAATATGTTTCAAAAGTCGCTTTTATCTCACCATCAATCATCTGAGGGAAGCACTAAGACAACATTCACAACCGTTTTTCTTAAATTGCCCCTCGAGACATTCATTACGAAATGCGTTACAGAAAAACCTGACACACCCATTCCTCCCGGAATGCGTATGTGAACATTTCCAGAAACTGGTTTCGTCTTCTTCGCGCGAACTTGAAGTGTGTCACCCCAACTGTCACTGATGCCCAAAACATCTTGTCCTCATGCCCTTCGCACAAACCCACCCGTATCACATCCAGAAACATATGTTTTCACCAGCAACGCTCACTGGCAGTCGCAAAGCTTCTGTTGTTACCGCGAAAATAATACACAAAATCGCACACACCTTTCGGACTCGAACTCGTGCCAGATTTGTTTTTCAATTCTCCGGTTAAAAAAAAAACAAAACAGAATAAAATTATAGCTTCACGCCTCCTTGTTGGGAACCCTTAAATCAAATTGCACAAGGAGCGCACACATCTATTAACGCCAAGCCTTGTCTAATGTCCTACTTGTGTGTCTGTGACAATGGTATGTCCTCCGGCACCCTTATTAACATTTGATAACATCTTCAGCAGCATGCTCACCGACAACGCCTGCCTAAGAAAAATTTCAAAAAAAAAAGAAAATAATAAATAATAACCCACGACGACGTCCTTGCGAAGGGAGACAGTGCGAGCGGGGAGGAGAAAAACAGGACCTGGGCATAGGGATTATCAGATGACAATTTGCAGCCCATCAAAATGTAATTTTCCTGTTTGCACATCACACGGAGGCGAGATACGTTCTCGGCGATTGTCAACGACTTCCGACAGATGTTAGACGGCGGCAAAGACGCCGGCGATGACGAAACACCGTGCTGCGCGTTTATCCACACCGCCGCGGCAGTGTGCTGGCATAAATCCTTTCGACGGCAGCGCTCGGTGCCGGTAGTGGGGTGGATTTGGAAATGACATTTTTGCAGATGACACATTGTGACACAAGGATATTAACTTGCCGGGGCAGACTACTGCCGTGTTGATTATGGCTTAATAATGGAAGCAATCGCTCGTGATGACATTTTAGAACGATCCGGCAATCTCCGGCATGGGCCGAGATAACTTCTCCCGGACCATGGATGGAGGGCACGGAGTACCTAAGTAAAATTCATTTTAATTGGAATGATAATGTCTGCATTAAGACCTCGAGAGGACACTTATGCTCTCAAGACACGACATAAAAGGAACTTCGCAATGGGCTCGGCTGTTCGGCTGGTCTGCGGCTCGTTGCGGATTGTATGTGAAATGTGCAACGGTTTAGCATAAGTACCAGCAAATGTTTTCGTATTGTTTAACACTTTAAAACAACCCTTGGCCCGCCTCAATCGGGGTTAAAAGTACACACACTCCCTCTCACTGCCTCATGCATTCTGACGTCCCGTTTCGAAGGGAAGACATCATCAAATCACAGGACTCGACCTCGAATTCGAATTCGGTTCGCAAGTATTATGCCAAGTACTGCCACTAAAGAGCAGCTACCTAACGATGACGGCGACGACAACGACAACAACAACGACAACGTAAGCGACAGCGACAGCGACCAACAATAGCACGCTCAAAACGAGACCATAATGATGCTGCAGTAGCAGTAGGTTAAACAGGACGAATATGCTCCTGAGGTTAAAGGGTGTACTGTGCACACACATACCCACCAACACGAGGAGGATACCGCGAGGACGCGAATGAGAGTACGAGTGTGCTCGAACATTGTGTGCATCCACCGCGTATGCGGATTGAAAAGACATCAAATATCCGGTACAAACGGGGTTGCCGTTCATTTCATCCCCCTAAGCTATCAATAATTGCAAAACAACCAGAAACAAAACCGCGTGGAATAAAACAATTTGCTGTGCTTTTAGCACACACACACACACACTCGCCGCTCGACGCGAGTTGCGAGGGGGTAGAAGTGAGCAACAACAAAAAAAATAAAAACCGCGAAAATCTCCGAGTAATCCCATTCCGGACAGAAGTTCGCAGGAGTGGGTCGGCCGTCGTCGTCGCTTGTCGGGGAGAGAGTCCTTATCGACGAATGGGAAAACATTTAAATCTTTTTTGAATTCGGCATTCGAATTTGAATTTGAACAAAACTCGACATAATTGCTTGATACGTGCGCTAACATTTGGTGGGCTTCAAGAGCGATGAACTCGATAGAGGATGCTCGGTGGCGGGCAGTTTTTTTTCCGGTAATTTCATATTTCTGAACACAAAACAACCGTGCTGCCAAGGGAGTGAACTCAGCAAGAGGACACGACACAGTTAGCCGTATCTCCAACCCCTGAGACGGCCAGGAGTGCAGAGAGAAACCAATGAAGTTGTTACAGGATATTCAAATTCGCGACTTGACAGCTGTCGATCAAAATGAAAAAAATATTATCCTTTGGATATGCGAGCAGAGTTCACGGAGGCGATTATCCACGCGATTGTTTGACAGCCTCATGAATAAACTATGAGGTGTGAGTGTCTAAATTGGAAAGTAATTAACATGGGATTCTGGATGGATGAGATGTATAACAGCTCTGGATGTGTCACTTGAATGTCTGGTTCGATGTGTCAATTCGGAGATGATCTCAAGGAGGGATCGGTTATTGATATGCGTTATGAATTTCAGATCAGTCTCGACCGAGGGTTAAGGTGCAGCATGTTTTTTTTTTTCGTTTAAGAGGGGTGCGCCATTTGAATTTTATTAACCTCAAAAATGTCTTCGTTTGTGTTTACAATCAATCGGTGAGATGGGACAAGATTCACATCAAATTGTGGCAGTTTATTGTTAGCCCTTCATAGGATGAATCATGTTTCTCATTCTTCGGGATGAATTCGAATCTAGTTGGAGGCAAAGAGCTATTTTCTGGCTTTATCTCACACTATTCTAATGTTGTGTCTGGGTATACAACTTGGTACGGTTCAATGAAACCCACTTTCCTTGCTTTCAAATGTATCCAGCTACTTTTGAACCTTTTGAAATGACTGCTTGAGTGAGACATAAAGATTCTGCGAGTTCGTCTTGTGTTTGTCAACAATCTTCCAGGATAATGCTACCAGTTCTTTCTTTTTTAGCTGCCTTGGACATCCCACGCCTTCCAAGCGAAAATCACCACTTTTAAATCAAGCAGACAAGTTTTTGCAGGTTTGTTTAGCTAGCGCATGTTCATCATAAACTTTTACCAAAATACGATAACTTTCCGCGGCATTTTTCTTCACATTAAAGTAGTGAGAGAAGACTTCTTCTTCGCAAAAACGCTTTTCTGGCACAAAGTTTGACATATTTGAGTTTAACAATTTTTTTGTTGCTAAGGCTTTAAATCTGATGACGTACAATGACAATAGCTTTCCAACGCATGTCGCAAAGGAATAATAACTATGGAATAATACAAGTTACGCCATCTCGTAGCAACTCGCGCTACGAGATTGTACGAAGAGTCAGCGCACTGAATCGAAAGGACGGGCTTCAAGAGGAGATAAAGGAAAATGATATGACAGTGACCATCTGAAAGGTGCGTAAACCTCGCGATTTACATTTTATTGGAGCCCGTCGTAGCATTACTGTTTCGCATTGCCTGTTTTCCAACACTAATGTACTGAACAAAAAGCAAAAAGTTGAAGTAGGTTTCTGGCCAACTCCAAATCGAAAACAATATGTTAACAAAAGTGTTGCGAATTCTAACTGACATGAGCTATGAGCCATGAGGAAATGTTAAAGTCCTCAAACACTTGTGTACCGATGTTGACGCTTGTCAAATTATTTCTCTTTTGTCTGCTGTTGTCTGATTGATTCACGTTTGCGTTTGTTTTAGTCGAGATCCAGAACGCACGCTTGTTTGGTTTTTCCACAAACTAAACTAAACTAAAACTAAACAGAAATCTTTGTATTTGTTATGAAGTTGACCAAGTTATAAATAATAATTTGTGGTTGAAGAATGTAATTCCTCGTCGGCTGTCGGGAGCAGATGAAACAAGTTTATGGCATTTGTGTTGTCCAGACGTTTAGACAAGGGATGCTGTCATCTTCAGAGGATCTTGGTTTATTGAGGCGAAAGAAATAATACAGCATTCGCGCACATAAACTAAAATGAAATTAAATTACTTACAATTATGCAATGATTTTGGGTTTGGTACACAAATTTGTTGACACATTAACATTTAACATTAAACCAAACTATTAAATTTGAAAGTGTTCTATTTAAGCTAAAAACAAGTATTGCACGCAATGTTAACACTTCGTTGGGCGAAGATGGGCTTCATGTTTGTAGAAAGATGACAAAAAGATAACATTTCAAATTTGGCGAGCCGTTACCATCGCTGAGTAAACCGCCGATATGTTTTGTGTACCCCGCTTTCTGTTCATATGGTTGCTGTTGTTAATAATGTGAAGTGTTTCTAATGTATACCTCTTTGTTGGTGTGTTTTTTAGTCTGCAGAATTTTAAAGTTGTTGAAGTCCGGATGGTGGTTAGTTAGAAACAGAAATCTTGATTTTGCAACAAACTCAATTCAGAGGTAAGCAAAATCAGTCAAAGCAGCTACGAACATTTGCTAAAAATTTTATACGAGAGTTGCCTTTTATATTTCGGGATTAGAGAACAAAAACAAATATTAATCATCGAAAATAGCTTTCTCGTTTTTCAAAATATTTTCCACACTTTTGCATGCATTTGAACCAATTGTCGAAGCACTTTTGCCACTCTGATTGAGGTATCTCCAAAGCATGCAATCTGAACGCATCAACCGCTTCTTCGAAGGGAGAGGTCGAAAACATTGACCTCTCATTTTATTTTTTACGTACGCTAGTAAAACGAAGTCATTCGGTGCCAAGTCAGGACTATACGGCGAATGAATTATCAAATCGATGTTTTCAGAGCACAAAAATGCAGTTGTTTGAGCCGATGTGTGAGAGCTCGCATTGTCGTGGTGAAGAGTGATCCGTCTTCGGCGGTTGGTTTTCCTGATTTCTAGGAAGACAACTGACAAACAAATGGTTGTGTACCACTTAGAATTGCCTGTTCTGCGTTGTTCTAATGATATGCTTGCGACATGTCCAATTTTTCCAAAAGAACAGGCGACCATTTGCTTGGAAGTGTTTCGTGCGCAAGCAACTTTTGTTGGATTTGGCTCAATTTGAAACTCCCATACAGTCGACTGCTGTTTATTTTCGGGCTCATACGCGTAAATCCACAATTAATCACCTGTCACGATGTCATAGACGTGTTTTAAAGAACCGCGATCGTATTTTTGGAGCATTTCTTGCGACCGACACTAGCCTGTTTTTGAGCGATTGACAAATTGTGTGGGATCCAACGCGTACACATTTTTTTGATGGTCAAACGTTCATGCAATATTGACTGTATGCTGGTCCCACTAATGCCTAAGTTTGTCTCAATCTCATGATACGTCACATGACGATCTTGCAATATCAATTGGCACATAGCATCAATGGTTTCCGGAACAACAACTGATTTGGGACCACCTTCCCGAAATTCATCTTGGAGTGAACTACGACATCGGTTGTATACACCATACCATCGATAAACACTGGTCCTTGATGGAGCTTCATCGCCAAAAATTGAATTAAGTTCATCAATGCACTGTTGTTGAGTTAATCGACGTGGAAAGTTGTAAAAAATAATCGCACGAGAATTTTCATAATTTGATTCCATTTTTGGGTGAGATGACTCTTTTAAATTTCTGTAAACAACACAAATAGCGCTCGAACGTCAAAACGTTTTGAGTACGTATAACCTCAAAAATGTGAAACTTTACGATAGAGTTGGCAGTTGCCAGATTTCAACTTTAGGGTTGCGCAATCCCTAAATATAAAAGGCAACCTTCATATTATAGAACTTGGCGATATACTTGCCGGTATTCGAAGTCTGTTCAAAAATAAGTTGAACCCTCATTTCGCACATTCGATTATCGATTTTTTATTTTGTTATATTGGTACACTCCTCTCGAACATATGTTTACAGTAACAGCTATATCGTAAATTTTTGTCGTTGTTGGAGAAAGTGTTAGACGCACATTGCGTGCTCGGCGACCTCCTCCTGTCGAAAAAAATGGATCAAAGAATTTGACAAAAATGGAACAATATGTTCCAAAATATTTGAAAGAATGAGTGGCATCTGGTAAATGAAATTTTAATAAAGTTAAAGGGGATTTGAATGACGACGCTCGCTCTGAACGCCCCAGCACATCAACAATCTATGAAAATGTTTAGATAGTGAACAAAATTTAACAACTATTAGAAGTTGCTGGAGTTGTCCGCATAATAGTTGGCTCATGCTATGCAAGTTTGCCAGAAATGTTGGGCATGAAACGTATGGCACGAAGTTCGTTCCAAAACTGTTAAATTTTGACCAAAAACAATGCCGCATGAGCACCGCTCAGGAATTGTTGAATGACATCGACGGCGATTAAGATTTGCTGATAGTAGTAACAACGAAAGCAAAGTCTGATCGTCTGATCGAGCAAAGGGGAACCAATGCCAATATCGCAGGGCATTGAAAAAAAGATATGTTAGGCTCAAAAATTCAACCTTGCAGTCATTTATAAACACTCCTCGTATATGATTCTATCTGCGGCCATAACGAATTGCAAAAAACAAACACAATCTTAAATCTATACCAAGAATTAAATCTTTAACTATCACAAACAAAATGAAAATGAACAATGTGGTTCAAGCCAAAAGAGCGTATATATGACACTATTCCTGTTTGGGACGAGAAGACTACCTGCGGATGTGAGGGAACTGTTCGTTAGGAACTAAAAACAGCATGTCCTAATCCAAGAGTTTGCAGTTAGCTTTAGTAAGTTCTTCATGCCCTTCGTCCAAGTTGGAGTTTTGCTTTACTGTTTGCGGCTTTTCTCTTCTGCCGATCCCCCCAAAAATTATCAATCGGACTAAATCCTGCATATAATGTATACAATACGAGTACGTTTATATGCATATATTGGGTGGGACAATAGTTCAGAAAAAACCTGGGCCAGGCTTCCTTATCAACTACTAGTGTTGTGGGATTGGCGATTGGCTAAGCTTGAGAATTTTTTTTTTTAATACAGCAAAAGTCTTTGAGTGTTCTCAGTAAAATATGTCAGGTGTTCAGGCCGGGAATCGAAACTGTGACCTTCGGCGTGTGCCATCTCCTCATAACTACGGCGGTCTACGTTTTCCGAAACCAAGTCACTGCTTAATATAGAATCAGCTTAATAATAATAATTGTATGGCGCGACAGTCCACAAGAGAACCCGGGCCTAGCGTGCCTCGTGTTGTGCACGCTACTGTTTTCTCACGAGTAGAAGGGACCTACAGTTTTCTACCAACTCCAAACGGCGAAGTTTGACAAGCTTTCTTACACAGTTATTACTCTTTGGGTGTTGTCAGCTCGAAAGAGGTGGTGACGTGAAAAATTCGAGGGGTTGAGCCGATAATCGAACCTAGACCTCCGGCGTGTGAGAGTCGCTCTGTACCCACTACGCCACTGGCAGCGGCCACTAGAATCAGCTCGGAATTTGCATAATTCAAGTTTAGACTGTAATATACAATTTTTATTAAAAATTCGAACATTTTAGAATTTTAAATTTTAGGACTTAACCTGCGTGTGATTTATTAAATCCACGATTTCCACTGTTGTTTGATAAAATTGTTGATGATTCTAAAAATTATTTTTAATACGGCCTTTAGAAGTTTTATTCTGTTCCACATGTGTCACGAAATGCGAAATACTCTGCTGCAGTTGCCAACGTATAACAAATCAAAAAAAAAAATAACCAAAACAATATTCAGCATTCATTCGTTTACGCTTCTCACCATAATCAGTCATATATTTATCAATGCCCAAAATTATATTCCAAGTTCTCTCCTTCATATACCATACAAATCCTATGAAATACAGTTTAATTGAATGCAATGACAAGAGACAACTTACAACTCAAGATCAAAACTAGCGCGGAAGTAAATTTGTTCCCATTCCTTTCTCATATCAACTCACACTTTCAAAACTGAAGAGAGCAGAGCAAGCATCCATCACCCGCGTGACTTTCTGGCACACACTGTACTTAAAATGCCGATGCTCCCTAGCGCACCCTATTCAAGTGTGCGCCAATTACATTCCATCCCACAAGTATGCAACAATTTTAAGCACAAATTAGAAGAGCGCACTGAAACACACTCCCTAGGGGTTGGCGGTCGGTTAAATACTTCACATCTACAACACGAAGTTGACAATGTCTGAACTCCCGTGACTAATCTCATATCATCAGTACACCGCTGCACTAAGTTGAAGCACTTGTTCGAGTAGCAACGCACCCCGTCACGCTCGAATAGACACGGCGCAGTGCTGGGTGTCTCTGACCACAAAAACCATACGCCGTATGGCTTTCACGTCTTTCTGACTTTAAACTGATGATGAGCGGAACTGAATGAAACTGAGCCAAAAAGCGGCGGCTCTAAATGACTTTTCATGTTACTCGCACTTAGCGATTGATGCGGGCTCGAAGCGATGTCACACCCGACACGTGCACAGAGTGTGTCCTCAGACACATTTAGGGTTTTCATCGTCCTTTTCTTTCACTCACGCGCTTTCGTCCCTGCCAGCACACCGCAGAACAGGATTAATGTCCTTCGATTTGTCAAAAGGACCGACCATTCAATTTGAGGACGAACCCAGGGAAATTCAAATAAGGAACGTCCGGCCATCGGTGACCAGTTCCGCTCCAAGCACATCATCACAGGCGTGAGACAATGGGTTTTCATTTATTTTGCGCAGGATGTCCCTGACGCACCGAAGTCGCCATGACAGGCTGAAATTTATAAATTTCTCCACGAGCTGTTCGCAACACCCACCCACCCACCATCGCCACTGCGGTGGATTTTTACATTAATTTCCGGAACGATAAATGGATGGTGCCAGAAATCATTACCGCAACACGCAAAGCGAACGTGGTCCCTTTGATGCTCTCCCCGGGTGGGTTTGCTTCCTTTTTCCCAAAGTCACCGACGCGGCCACCGCCGAGTCGCGTGATACGCTGATGCATGCAGTTGAAATATCTTCACTCCACAGACACTCCGCAAAGGATTCGGATTCAATCAAAGACGTGTCGTCTCTGCCCTGTAATAAGGATGACAGGATAATCAAAATGTTGTTCCTTCGTCACGTCGCCAGCGTAATTAAAACGTCTCCACAGGTGATCTCTGATGTCTTACCGAAATGTCAGCAGCAGTCCTTCCAACTCCGCAAGGTTTCACTTACACCAACTCCGGCCGCACTCACTGTGTTTGCAAGGATGTGGGAAATTTTACGCACTTTCTCTCTCCCTCTCTCTCTCTCTCTCTCTTTCTCTCTCTGTCTTTCACAAGTATATGTATCTGCCCTCCAGCCGGGGTGAACATCTCTATTAAGAGACCATTAAACACTTAATTCAGACAACATACGCTTCCTCGTGCCAAATCCCCTCAAATCCGTCAGCAAATATGTTCCGGAATGGCAATCCACTGGTGAGCTCAAAAAATAAACCCATCATCCCCTGAAAGGGACGATAAATCACAGAGACATGATAATAGCCGTCAAGCACGTGCCACCCTCGTCACAGTTCTCGCCTTTTCACTTGCAATAACCTCCTCCTCGAACTTTGGGCAGGCTCGTAAAAGAACAAGTGCTGCAACCCCTTTTTTCAATTACGACATTAACCACCCTCATGAGGGGATAACTCCTTCGTTGTCACAAAGGCGATTGCCACGTCAAGGATACATCCCACTTTCAGTGCCGGGCCGTTTGACTGTTTGACTGCTGGGCGGCCCCTCAACGAGTCAAAGCGTGGGACTTCTCTACTCGACTCTTTCCTCCGAGAAAAAAAAAAACCTAAAGCCCAGGCAGTTGCAAACGCGTCAAAGGAACACACAAAAAAACGGAAAGCGTTCAGTCAAAAAGGGCAAACGGCAAGCGACTCTCCTTGAAGTGAAACATGCGAATTGTCAATTAAGACAAAATTAACTCCTCCCGGCCTGTGGTGGGAGGCGGCCAAGGGCCGCACACCTTCTGGGTGAAATCAGAATTTTAAGTTTGTTGCCACGCCGCTGCTGTGACTAATAATTCCGCTCTGTTCGCTGAAAAATGCCAGCGCCGAGATCCGAAAACTTTTCCAGAAATGAAATTATTTTATTTATTTTACTGCCTAATTCCTCCGCCCAGCGCTCCAGGAGAGGGGTGATTAAGAAAAATTCCGAAATAATGCCAGCCAGGGGAGGTGGAGAGCCGTGGCAGGGCACGTTAGTATGCAATACCTTGTCTGTCATAAAATTAGCTGAACTTACGATGAAGATAAATTCAAGAAATCTGTGCAATTACCAGTGCCAGCGGCAGAGCTGCCTTTGGCGAGCACACAGACCGTGCACTGAATTAACAGCCTCTCCAATCTTCCCTCAGCTAGCTGAACTGCCGGGTTTGGGGTGAATGTGAACTTCCTAATAATTACAATCTGTGATTTTATTAATTATTATTGTTATTGCCAGAACGGCATTGCCTGTGACGTCATCTGGTATTGATTGCCGACGACGATCTCGAAGAGTGACGAGACGAAGGACGACCATCAGGAATACCCATGAGGAATGATAAAACATCCGCACCCCAACACGCCCTCATCGTCATCCCATCCGCAGTGGTGTGCCGTGCCAAAGGATTGTGTGTCGATTTGAAATTTAAATTGCACACATGATAAGGAATCTATTACGGTGGCCCTTTGGCACATGTTTCTTGTTATTTTTTCTGATTTTTCTTCAATTTAGAGTCATGTGGCTATTTGCGAGAGAATGGTCTGCCAGCGATAAGAAATAGAGGAGAATACACGAGACCCCTAACAATGAGATGCTGGTCGTTTTAAAATTCATCACACGTGAGACCAGCACCGCTTTTAAAGACACACCCCTTTGGTGCCGATAAGCCAGCGGTAGAGAGAGTAAGAGAGTTGAAATCGCATTTTATTTGTGCATCCTGCGAGGTGTACAGCCAATTTTGCTCCAGGGTGTGGGATTCCAATTCACACCGCAGTCGTCCGGATAGTTATCTTAAAATAAATCTGAAAAGTAAATACAAGAACTTACTTTAAGTGAATTCGATTTAGAGTTGAACGCCCTCACTGATTTTTTTTTCCAGGATGACTTTCATTTTGTTGTTTTTTCAAATCTTTTTTTTTCCCAAGGAATGGAGGGGAATGTTAACATCATACGTCAAGAATGGAATTACAATCTCCGGAATCCCGGGATGTCCAAAATTACGAAATATTTTAGTCTCCAAGTTGCGGAAACTCGAAAAATCTCCAAACAAAAGGACAACTATCCGAAATCACAAAACTTTACTTCTCCTTTATACATCCGAACATGATTACTTCACTTAGGGCTGCAGCGGGCACAAGCGGAATTGGAGTGGAGCCGTATACCTGTTCGACGTCTCGGACGGAGCGTCACACTAGGCAGCAGAAACTTCGAGGTAGTTAAGGACTTCATCTACCTCGGCTCCGCGGTAAACAGGGACAACAACATCAGTACCGAAATAAAACGCAGAATCACTCTTGCCAATCGCTGTTTCTTTGGGCTCAAGAGGCAATTGAGTAATAAAGCCCTCTCTCGAAGGACTAAGCTCACTTTATATAACAGCTTGATCATCCCCGTCCTACTATATGGCGCAGAATCTTGGATGGTAGTAAAGGCGGATGATTAAGCCCTTAGTCTTTTCGAGAGAAAAGTTTTGCGTGCGATTTTTGGTCCTGTTTGCGTTGATGGCATCTGGAGGAGAAGATTTAACGAAGTACTCTTTAGGCTGTACAGCAACATGCACCTGGTCAAGCGTCTTCGGATACACCGCTTAAGATGGCTAGGACATGTAGAGCGTATGGACATCACTGCTCCGGCCCGAAAAGTCTTTAAATCCGGGACAACGCAACAGAGGACGACCTAGGCTAAGATGGCGCACACAAGTGGAGAAGGACCTCAACCAACTTGGAGTGCGCAACTGGAGACAGCTGGCGAAAGATCGCGCTGGCTGGAGAGGCATGTTGGTTGAGGCCCAGGTCCACCCCGGACTGTAGCGCCACAAGAAGAAGAAGAAGGTATACCTGTTCCTCTGTCACAGGCAAACTCATTCTGAAGTCGTTTTTTTTTCGAAATTTTACGAGAAATTATACGATTGGCGTTCAATATAATCTCGTTATCAATATGAATGAAAATGCGAATTCAATTTAAATTGTTTTTATTTTTCAATATATTCTCCCCATCATCAATGCATTTGTTAAATGTTGAGATAAACCCACAAAAAAATAAATTTCCTCTTTCTCTGCAAAATACCCATTTGTTGCCGACTTGAGTTTTTCATCATCCGAAAATCTTTTTCCACGAAGAAATTTTTTTCAAATCCAGAAACAGGAAATAATCACCAGGCGAAAGGTCTGGACTATAGGGTCGCGCCGTATGAACAGGAGTGTTGTCATGAAGAAGCAACACACCCGCTGCGAGTTTATCCCGTCTTTTCTGTTTAATTTTCTCCCGCAAATTATGCGAAGTGGAAGCTTAGGAAATGGCGTTTATGGTTTCACCTTTTTTTGTACTAAATGAGCAAGATTCCCTTTGAGTCCCAAAAAACTGTGGCCAAGAGGATTTTGAACATGTGACTTTACTTGAAAAATAAATAAATTTATATATATATAACCACAACTTCACCCTGATACAGAGAATATATTGAACGCCCCTCGAATATATATATGATGACTATAAATATGGCGTAGTGGGTATCGTGCGACGCTAATACGCCGAAGGTTCGAAGGCGTCTAGGTTCGATTCCCGGCTGAAAAACTCGAATTTTTCACGGCACCACCTCTTTCGAGCTGCTGACAACACTCAAAGAGTTATAACTGTCTAAGAAAGCTTCTCAAACTTAGCCGCTCGGAGACCGCAAAAAACTGTAGGTCCCTTCTACTCGTGAGAGAACAGTAGCTCGCACAACACGAGTAGTTGATGAGCAGGCTAGGCAATGGTCCCTCTGTGGACTGTCGCGCCGGCAAATATTATTATTATATTAAAATCGCCATAGATTTTGGGCTTTTAATATTCCAAGACTTAGTCATTTCAGGAATTTTCAAACTTCGGAACTTTATTCTTCGAAAAAAGGCAGTGTACGAGGTTTGTCCGAAGAATTTCGTGAATTTTCATATTTTGCAGAATACCCGCTGTTGTTGCCATTAAATTGGAAAAGCGGCGTGGTAGGCGGCGGGAGAAGATTTGCAAAAAAATGGCAACACCAAACTAAGGTATAACGCAGGTATCAAATCCAATGTCGGGATTAGGCATTACATTGTTTGCACGGCAAACTCTCATCAGCCTCTAACAACTAAAAGAACGCCTTCGGATGGAAGTACCGCATCAAAGTTAGAAAAAAATGGGGATTTGGGGGGCTCATATGCCATTGGGAATTTGAAATCTTCTACATTTGACGTGTATATTTACAAAGTTTAAGGCTGTGAGTGCATCGTTCCTTGCAACACGTGCTACTATAAATTTTTTTTAATTTTGTTATGTTGGTACAATTGTCTCGTACCCATGTATGCTTACACTTTTAACTGTATAGAACACGAAGGTTGTTTGTCAAAGGTATAAAAGTAGAACTTGTCATACGTGTTCGGCTGTGTTGCTATTGAAGAAAGTGGACCAAATAATTGGCATTCAAGAGTCGTAAGTAACGCAAGACTAAACGCCTTAGTTACCCAAGTACCAAACTGAGATCATGCTTGAGGGGCAATCACCCCACCTTGGTTTGCTGCTTTCCTAAAATCTCTTCCGCTCTTTGGGTCGCAGCGCTCGGTTGAGAATGCAACTCCACACTGAGAAGGAATAGTCCCCTAACCGACTTGCCTAGTTTTGCTTAAACAATGGGCTAGAAAAGTCAGCACAGTACTATCCTCGACTCTTCCCGCGATGTTAGGTGGTAAACCGCAGCCACCACGAAACTCCCACAAGGAGGCCTACCACACGGTCAGGCTAGAACCGAAGTTCCAGGGGCCCCTGACCTCCCGTGGCACCAGAATATAGCCTCTGGTTAAGCTGTCACTACCAGTCAGGTTCCCTCAAAGCCTGGGTCTGTTAGCCGCCATCCCGCCACAGATGGTCTTCTCTCAATCAGTGTTTCCTTTGTCACTATAAATAGTGATACGGATGTGATTTTGAATCATGTGATTCATAAATCCAGTCACATCATCTGGGTTGACAGTCACAGTCGTTTTTTCATGGCACCACCTCTTTCGAGCTGCTGGCATCACTCAAAGAGTAATAACTTCCTAAGAAAGCTTCTCAACCTTCGCCGTTCGAAGTCGGCAACACGAGTAGCTGATGAGCAAGCTAGGCCCTAGCTTGGCCTAGCTTGGGTGGCGCTATAGTCCACAGGGGTACCACCTGTGGACTGTAGCGTCACCCAATTAAATATAAATAAATAATAAAATAATTGGTGCAAACCTTTTGATGAATGAAAATATATGGAGATGTTTGCCTTGGACGCTCCAGCAACAGCCGAAAGAATCGTCGAATCACACTAAGAAAAATTGCTGAAGATGTTGACATATTGATTGGCCCATGCCACGCAACTTTCTCGGAAATTTAGGGCAGCGAAGTTTATTAAAAAATTGCTAAATTCTTTTGCTTATTCAATGGTGTTTTGCGATTATTGAGGAAATACAAACCGAATAGCTTAGAGGGCGCAAGGGCCAAAAAGTGCATATCAGAACTGCTTCGAGGATTCCAAAAATGCATGTGCAAGTGTATTATATCTGAGGGGGCACAGCAGAAATTGATGAATAAACAAATATTGTTGGGGAAAAATGAAGATTATTCATATTTTTTTAACAGACCTCGTACGCTGGCCGTTTAAGGATATAAAACCTACATTAACTAATCTATGCACAATGCTAATTTGTGAAATCACATATATCATAGTATTGGATATAGAACGGGTGTTGCTCAAAAATTTAGTTCACATGTAGACTACTTTGGGGTAACTCAATGATGTTGGCCAGCATTTATGGTCAATCGTTTCGCAATTTTCGATTCATATTATATATCCCCCCAGAAAAAATCAATCGGCGTTCAATCAGCAATCAAGTTGCAATCGAAGTCATTTTGCGTGCCCGTTAGGTGGAGATATGCGCTTACTGAACGTTTTAATAAATAAATCAATTGTGGCACGAGCTAAGTGACATGCTGCACCGTCTTGTCGATGACTGCAGTTCATGGTGATGCAATTGATGAACAAAACAGACAGTAATCATTAATCAACTTCGACAGTCACGTTCTGAACTTGTACAGACCAGCTATTTAATCAATTCATTAATCATACGAAACAGTAAGTTCTTCTGGGTGTGGCTGTGATTTGTGGATATTTCGTGAATGTCTCAACATATACTTGAGGATTATCATCGGTTCAAAAAATTGTGAGTTTTGAAAAGAGCTTAATCCCTACATAAAAAAGTTTTATGAAAATTAGGATCAAGGGCAATCTTATATTAGGCAATTTGGAAGAGCTATTTCGACGACATTCATGTTAAAATTTGAATCCAAAAATAAAATAAATCACGTTTCAACTGACAAAATGGCCGCTCTTTAAAGTAGTGTGGCCAACTCAATGGTTTTTAACTCACAAAAAAACGTCATGTAATTACATCATATTTGATTTTGTAACAGAATACAGGAGGCCCAGGGAGGCTCTTCAGCAACTACTAGTGTTGTGCACTCTACCCACAGCTGTTTGCCAACTTTAAACCGTGGCTTAGTGGGTAGAGTGCGACGCTCACACGCCGAAGGTCTAGGTTCCATTCCTGGCTGAACACCTCGAATTTTTCACGGCACCACCTCTTTCGAGCTGCTGACAACACTCGAAGAGTAATAACTGATTAAGAAATCTCCTCAATTTTCGCCGTTCGGAGTTGGCAAAAAACTGTAGGTCCTTCTACTCGTGAGAAAACAGTAGCGCACACAACACGAGTAGTTGATGAGCAAGCTACACCCTGGTCGCCCTATATACTGTCGCGCCAACAATTACTTATTGGCAAGCAGTATTATTAGAAACTCGAAAGAGGTGGCACCGTGAAAGAGTATGAAGTATTCCATCCTTAGCCGTATGAACGATCTCCTACTTTACTTACAAAGCCACATATCAAACCAAATGAAGCTAAATCCATTGATATTAATTTTACGAATACAAATTGTTAAAAAGTTTCCCGTTTCTTTAAATAATATCCAAGTTAAATATGTGCGTCAAAAAATAAGGACATTCACTGGTTTATTAGAAAATATTAAAATTAAAGTTTTAACAACACATTGCAGGTTTACTTTTAAGTATACTTTTGAGTATACTTAATTCTGGAATTTCTACTCAAACTTCGAAAAATCCATACAGTGTTTCCCAATCATTAAAAAAGTGGCGCGGAAATGTTTGCACCCGAGGGCTGTACACTCTTCCAAAGTACACTTTGTAACGTTGTTTGTATTTTTACTTCGGTGGAAATATTATGTAGTAACTTGAAGGAAATATGCGCAGTATCATAAGAACACAGAAATTCATACAGTGTCGGGTAAAACTAAGGAAACTGAAATGAATGAAACATTTTGCACGCAGGCAAAAAAAGCTTTTTCAAATTTGTTATAATAAATTTATTTCCCATATTAATACTGTTCAAAATAAAAAAAAACTTAATATTATTGGAGCTTCATTAATAATTTAGTAATACGAAAAAACATTGTACAAAATTTTCAAATATCTCTCTTCCTTTTTTTGCCTTTTGAATTTTCCGGCTATATACAAAACGCTACAGAGCTCGTATCTGACAATACTATAAAGGTCTTGACATAACGCACAAAACGACGCTATACATGGTTAGTTTGGATATTGCGTTCAATAGTTATAGACGTGTAAACATGGAGTTCACTAACGCCGAAATCCGCGCTATTTCAAAGTTTTCCTTCGTCAAAGGCAAATCCGCAAGGGAAACGTTCCGTGAGATTAATGGTGTCTTGGGGGATGGTGCTCTATCACTTCGAACCGCCGGTGAAAGCGACACCATGGATAATCCGGAAGACCCGTGACAACGAATACCGATCGAATAATGAAAATCATCGAGTTAGACCGGCATGTGACATCTAGTGACATCTAGTGATATCGGCCAGGAGATGGGAGTAGTCACCAAGCCGTTTTAAACCATCTGCAGAAGGCTGAATACAAAATAAGCTTGATGTTTGGGTGCCATATGATTTGAGGTAAAAAACCTTCTAGATCGAATCAACGCCTGCGATATGCTGCTGAAACAGAACGAACTCGACTCATTTTGAAAGCGGATGGTGACTGGCGACGAAGAATGGATCACATACTACAATATCAAGCGAAAACGGTCGTGGTAGAAGGCCGGTGAATCGTCGCAATCAGTGGCCAAGCCGGGATTGTTAGCCAGGATTGCTGTGTGTTTGGTGGGATTGGAAGGGAATCATCCACTATGAGCTGCTCCCATATGGCCAGAGGCTTAATTCTACCATTTACTGCGAACAACTGAACCGCTTGAAGCAGGCGATTGACCAGAAGCGTCCAGAATCGCCCAACAGGAAGGGTGTAGCGTTCCACCAGGACAACGCTAGACCACACACTTCGTTGATGACTCGTCAGAAGCTACGGGAGCTCGGATTGAAGGTCTTATCGCATTCACCATATAGCCCGGACTTAGCGCCAAGTGATTACCTCCTGTTCCTGTCCATGACGAACGCCCTTGGTGGTGTGAAGTTGAAAGAGGCTTGTGAAAAGTGGCTGTCCGAGTTCTTCGCAAATAAGGGGCTTCTACGAAGGCGATACTATGAATATTATATGAAAACAGATTATCGAACAACTGGGCATATTTGAACTAAATCCGATCACTTTAACACTTTTTATGAAGCATGGAATGAAGAGCAAAAAAGCGGAGATATTAGATTTAGATACCATTAGGCGGACAAAACTAAGGAAACTCAAATTTCTTAAAATCAAATAAAAATATCAAATGCTACTCCTCATATTTTCTCTTCTCATGTACCGTTACTTTTACTGTATAATATGATGACAAACTCGAGTTAAAGGATATATTTGAAAATTGTTTATTGCAGAGATAAAACGTGTTTTGATAATAAAAAGATTATAGTGGCTCGTAATAATTGGTACAAACTAAATGAAAGAAATCTAAAATAATGTATGATTATGAGAGGAGTGTGACTCAAAAAAAAATTTAATAATTATTCAATCCCGAAATCAATTATATCTAAACTTATAAAAAATATAATGAAACTGGTTCGGTTTAATTAGTCCATAGAGGAGGCAGGCCTCCGAAAACTACACCAAAGCACGACCATCTGCTGATTCGGAAAGTAAAAGCTTAGCCTGATGTTTCCGCAGGGGCACTCGTAAAAGAAATTAATTTAAACATCCATGAAAGAGCGACTCGTAGACGAGCTGCACCGGTTGAATTGTTTTGAAGGCGACTTCTCATTTCACAGAAGAATCGAAAAAATCGTATTAATTTTGAGCAAACTTACGGAAGTTTCGTTATTATATATAACTGAATTAGGAGTACCACAAGATTCCGTTCTCGGTCCCATTCTGTTCAATATCTTTATGTCCGATATACCAATACCTACTGGAAACACTTTCCTTGCTTTGTTTGCTGATGATACAGCCCTGTTCTCATCCAACATCTTAGCACAGGACACTATAACTTCGTTACAGAATTCACTTGACATTTTTCAAAACTTCTGTAGTAAATAGAAAATAAAGCTAAATGCTGACAAGTCTCAGGCTATGTGGTTCGCAGAAAACATCAGTTTTTACCCCAATCAAACCTGCAACTGAACTCTATCAGTATTGAATGGTCTGAAAACTGCAAGTACTTAGGAGTAACTTTTGACAAAAAACTAACTTTTAAAAAACATATATCAAACACAGTACACAAAGTAAACCTAATGGTTAAGATACTCTATCCCTTTATCAATCGAAAGTCAATGCTTAGTATTGAAAACCAACCAGTTCTAACTTATGCTTCACCTGTATGGGCAGATTGTGCCAATACTCACATTAGGAAGCGACAAACTTGTCAAAACAAGGTACTAAAACTAATGTTGAATTTGCCTTGGCATTTCTCAACTACAAGACTTCATGAAAAAGCTAATGTTAACACCATTGTATGTCTCATTCATAAATTAAAATACAACTTTCTTATTAAATGTAACCTCTCTGAGAGCGAACTTATCCGCAATCTTCTGATCTAACTAGCCTTATCATAATGTTGGGTTTAGGTGCAATTTAGTTATAAGAATCTGTAGCTGTAAGACTTATAATAAGGGCTTTTGCTTATAGTTTTTTCCCTTACCTTCGTTTTTTTATACTGTTATTATATTATTATATTATCTGTATCTTCATAGTTGTAAAGAACTCTTGTTCTGTATCTCTAGAATACGGTATGCTAATATGTAAATACTTATAAATTAAACTATAAATAAACTGAACTGAACTGAACTTATGGAAGTTGGAGCACGGCAAAATGGAAAACCGTACTTTTCTGTGATGAATCAAAGATTAATTTAATTCGTTCTGATGGAATGATGCGCGTAGGAGGAGCAACTGGAAAATGACTCGATTCACGCCACATCACATGCCCCACCTATGGAAATTTCAGCATGATAATGATCTAAAGCGCACGACAAAAAACTTGAATGTTTTGGTTGGATGTTATTAAATGACCATCCCAATCTCCTGACATTAACCCCATTGAAGATCTATGGGAAATAGTCAAAAGAAATCTAAAGAGGCAACATTTCAAAAAACATCAGCATTTTGATGCTTTTCGCGAAGAAAGAACTAAAACCCCACATGCCTTTGTTAACAATATTATAGAATCTATGCCAAGACGAGGCCGGGCAGTTTTAAAAAAACAAGAGGTACTATATTAATAATTGCATAGCTGGACAGTCCACAGAGGGACCAGGGCGTAGATTGCTCATCAACTACTCGTGATGTGCGCGCTACTGTTCTACGCTACGAGTAGAAGGGACCTACAGTTTTTTGCCGACTCCGAACGGTGAAGTTTGAGAAGCTTTCTTAGGCAGTTATTACTCTTTGAGTGTTGTCAGAAGCTCGAAAGAAGTGGTGCCGTGAAAAATTTGAGGTGTTCAGACGGGAATCGAACCTGGACCTTCGTCTTGTGAGTGCCGCGCTCTACCCACTTCGCCAGGGCGGCCACAAGTGCTACAAAATCAAATTTTTCCAAGTTTTCTTAGTTTTGTCCGCCCACAATAGTATGTTATATTATGTTCTTTGTTATTACTGAATTTTTAATAAAGTTTTAATAATATTTTATTTTTTATTTTGAACATTATTAATAGGGGAAATAAATTTATTATAACAAATTTGAAAAAGTTAACTTTGTTGTCACTGTATATGTATCCTCGTTATATGTTCTCAAAATCACTTAGAGGTTTTTATTTTAATTTTCATGAACGCGGGTCTAGTACTCGTTTAATTTTAACTTTCAATTTTATTCGCTCAGCAATTTCAATTGTTGCTTACGCTAGGTATGATTTACAATCCCTCCATTATGCGACAAATGATTTTTTTTAGCCAACCACCCAATCAATTTTTTTCTTGCATCTAACTTCATTAGCTCTTCTCGTTAAGCAATTTAATAATTACTCAAAAGGCCGTGTAACCTTAAAGAAATGTTTTTTTTTTTTTTTCAAAAATTAGTCAATTGCTTCTTCACGGTGCTCGATTGCTTCTCCTTACGCATGGCCAATTTGTGGAAGTCGTTGAGGCAAACATTTTTCCGACTGTTATTAAAATCGGCCCCGTTGTTTCTTTGGAAATATCTGTACTCAAGAAACTTCTTTGTAAAGGTAAGTCACTCAATGGAATACGGAAAACATTAATTGGTGAACTGCAAACAAACCCCCCAAATCCAGTCATAGCTTAAAATATCGATATACACCCATTCTTCTCACGAAAATGCGAATTTGTATCTAGCACCGTCAAAACACTCAAACATATCCGTCCATTCTCAAAATTGCTTCAATCCACACAATCAATTCCAACCAACGAAACTCACATCGGAAATGCATCGATTTACTCCTCGTACACTACCGAACCGTGCCGTGCCGTTAAATCTATTTAATTACTGTCTACCAGTTTCCCGCACAGAAGCGAGAAATCCTTTTTCCTCCCCATACCTCGGAGCTACATACCTGCTGCAAATGCGGACGAAAAGCAATTGTATATTGAAGTTTTCCGGAAATTGTATTTGTTTCCTTGAAGACTGCAGACTGCCTTTCTCACGTGATCTATCGGCTCTGTATCGTGCAGCAACGGATTGAGATTCATTCGCCAGTTGAAGGGGCGAACTCACAAAAAGGGATATAAACTTTTAATTCTGATACTTCCGTGACAGTAATCAATTTATTTCTTTGCGAGAGGCTCCACCGTTCGACAGACTTCCGCAAGGAGACAACGTCGTCGTCACTCTGCTCCATGCAGGGGCACCGTGAGAGGGGGAAAGCACAAGCAATAAGGTGAATCGGTTTCAGTTTTCATTAATTTTCCGGGGTAACTTGTCGATTTCCTTTGTCCGAGCACACAATTCTCGGCATCCCCCGTTCCCGGTGGTGGTCGGATAATGGTGCCAAAATATAATCAATCTTCGTGTCTAGTCATAGTCGCTGCGGGAGAGGCATGCGCCCTAACTAGGGCAATTTACTTTCACATCAAAGCCACTACACGGACCGACCGGCATGGGCTGAGGCGGTGGTTGCTCCGCATCACCAAGTGACCATGCAAAACTTGCAGTAAGGGAAAAACTGTGTAATGACTCCGTAAGATTGGGATGTCCTGCAACCAAACAGCACTGCCGCTATTTGGCCAATAATCGACAAAAGCTACACCACCGCCGCCACATCTCACCCGGTCGTCGTCGGCTGCCGATTGTCGTTGCCCTAATGATGTAATAATGCCACAAAAGCATTCCAGCAGGGGTCAAGCATCGCTGGAGTTCTGCGTCCTGGAACCGATGTTTCGATTATGATTTATGGACCAATCCCTTTGCATTTGATGTCCTCTCGGATCGAATGGCATCATCTCCAGCCAGGAATCGTAAAGAGCACGAAGGATAAATCAGATCGACGGCTCTTACGTAATGTGCTCGCTCGTCTGTGGCCCATATCAGCACACAGCCCACCCACCGCCTGTCGGCCGGCTGTAATGTACCCTTGATGTAATAACCGTGTTCAACCCATGTAATGCGGCCGGCACATTGGGGTTGGATAAGCGAAATTTTGAATTGTTTTGAAGTTAAGCGTGTGATAATTTAATGACTGCCGTCGACGCCGTCGCCACGCAGGGGTGTGTGGCATCGTGTCTTCGGATGTAACATCAGCACCCACTCAAGCGTGTGCCCAGACATTGTAATCCTTAATTAGACTTGTTCATCCACCCCCTCGATGTATTCAATTGGGAGTTCCGGTTGCTGAGGTGAGGGCCGTCTCACAATCTGGCGCAAGTGGCAACATAAGAATGCTGCCGGTGCAATGACACACCGCACAGACCCTGGCCTTACATATTCATCAATTTTTTTCGTTTTATCGGAAATTTCCACTACACGCCCGGTCAGTCCTTAGCCGACCAGAAGCGCGACCGCCATCGCGAAAGTGGCTGATGCAATAAAAACATCTCGTTTCGTGAGCCGGCTTACGAATTGCAAATTCAAATGAGCCATCAATGTGCCGCCTTGCCGCCACTTACCGCTGTGCCGCCTAACCGCGTCGTCGTAATGGGAATGTGTAGACGGTTGCCACAATTTGCATTTTGATACCAAGTGCATTTGATGAGCGGATTCAATCGAGTTTTTGGGTCGCACACACAAGACCACTTTCTGCGGCCACGCCACACGCATGTAATGGATGGCTCGATGCAAAATGCGTACGTGGCGACTGTGATTTATTGACGGGCCTTCCTGCACACATGAGACTTTACAAATTCGCGCCCAGAACCCACAGAACCATATTGTCATGTTGTTTTTTTTTTTTTATTAAATTGCATTAATCTTTGTGTGGCTGAGACTAATGGGAATATTTATTGCGAATTGTCGCGGGCGGCACCGTGCCACGTGCCACAGATTTTGCAAAACTCCGCTGACATATGAATTTTGCAATAAAGATCAGGGATACCGTAACGCGGGGTGAAACCTAGCCTCGCTCTTACAGGAGTGTGTGATCATTTAAATGAATAAGAAAACCAGTTCGCTGTGATTCATGGCGACCGGCTTGCGGCTTTGTCTTCACGATGTCGCTAATGTGTGTGCGAGATGCCGCTTATGCTTAGGCAATAAGCCCCTAGCCGTTACCTTAATGTGAAGAGTGCGTAGGTCAATTAAGATGTTTGCTGGCACAAGCAGGTTTGTGTGAAGAAACGTGTTCGCTGTCTGGGATGGGCACGCATGGCAGAGGTAAACAAAACAAAGTCCTATATATGGAACAAAGTTCGGTTACAGCTGGTTCTGATCCATGCTGTGATTTGCAATTCTGCTTAACAAGTTTGGAAATATAAACGGTCGCCAGCATTGAAATTTCCTAGGAAATGTTGTTCTTCTTCAAAGGTAGACGTACAAATTTGTTTATGCCATCTTCGAATAACTTTGCATTTCAATTATGAAGGTGACGCATTTGGTGATTCTTAATTGAAAGGACACAGTCACCTCTCTAATAGCATATTCTTGGAAAGGCTTAATGTTAATTTTTTGCAATTAAAATAAATATGTGGCGCTAAGAAAATATTTGAGGATCGATCAACAAATTAGCCTGAAACTCGTTTCTATTTCATCGGAATTGGAAGACGTAACTCTGGAAAGCATTTCTAAACCAAACAACCTTCTGTCACTACAACTTTGATTATCCTTAAAATTACCAACTGCGTGACATAATATTCCTTTCTTCATTTGTCGATTTTTTTTTGAACTGATAATGTTTAGCTTGGTTAACTCAGTTGTAGTGTTTCTTGTCTCATTGCCGTTAAGCACCCTCATACACCATTTTGCTGTTTGTGGCTGTTGACATGTATTGTAATAATTGGCATAATAGTAATGATTGTATGGCCCGACAGTCCACAGAGGATCAGGGCCTAGCTTGTTCATCAACCAATCGTGTTGTGCGCGAGTGGGTGTCGCACTCTAACCACTTCGACGGTGATTCTGATATGTGTTTACTTAAACATTTATTTTCAGTGAAAGTGGAACCTCAACACATCAAGTGAACTGTTCTACTTCTCTGACGCCTTAAAGAGATGCTGAAGGGAACTACACTAGCGGCTTGGAGGGACTAGCTCTTAATGAAGGAAAAGAAAGAAAGGGAGACCTGCGTAAATGGCAAAGTGACATACAGCTTCCTTCGTGATGTGTCACTTGTTAAGTCCATTTGTGGTCTTAATTTGGGCATGCATCTGAGCTACTTGCTTGCCGCACTTACTTACCGCACTTGCTCATTCTTTTTCAACTCAGAGTCTTGCTTATGCGGCTATAATAATAATAATAATATTTGTTGGCGCGACAGTGCACAGGGCGACCAGGGCCTAGCTTGCTGGTCAACTACTCGTGTTTTGCGCGCTACTGTTCTCTCACGATTTGAAGGGACCTACAGTTTTTTGCGGACTCCGAACGGAGAAATTTGAGAAGCTTTCGCAGACAGTTATTACTCTTTGGATGTTGTCAGCAGCTCCAAAGAGGTGGTGCCATGAAAAATTCAAGGTGTTCAGCCGGGAATCGAACCTAGACCCTTCGGCGTGTGAGCGTCGTACTCTACTCACTACACAACTGCGGCCACTATTTGATTTAACAAATTAAATTTCCTTTAAAGTTTGTCATGTTTCCAGAGATGGAATATTCCAATCCACTGTGCCAAACTTATGCCCAGTGAACAAAGATCCATTCCAGACCCTTCGGCGTTTGAGCGTTGCACTCTATCCACTACGCCACGGCGGCCACTTTCATTAAGAGTAGTTTTATTTTAATTCAAGGAAAATAAAAGTTGCGTCTGAGCAGAGTCTGGGTTGTCTGGGTTGTCAACTGGGTAATCTTCATCAACTTATTAGAATCACTAAATTTACCATAAACAGCTTTAATTGAAAAGAAATCGGTTGGCATGGTTATATGGCGTTCTAGTCCGGGGTGGTGTTAACTAGGTGTTAACTTTCAGTATCGCTTTACACAGCAGATGTTTGCTGAGCGTCTTAGGATCATCTACCGACTCCTATCCTAACTCAAATACGATGCAATAATCATGTTTTTAAATTCTAATCGTGACAAGCTAAAATCAAATTCGTTGCAAAGATCGTTAAATGTATTTATACACCTTGTAATAGGTTCATTGCGACCATAATTGGTTCTATGCCTTTTGTCAAAAAGTAAGTTTCTCACCCGTAGAAATCTTTGGGGAGCATATATATTTATGAGAAAAAGTAATTCTAGTGAATTTAATTGATAATTAATAATATCACGAATAGACATGGCTGACGTTGCCTTACGCCTGAAACTTAAGGTTTGTAAGCCAATTGTTCTGCATCTTTCAACATAATTAGGAAGATCTTCAAAGGAATACAACTTTCGGAAAGCATATCTCGTGAAATTCTTTTGAACTCGTTCGAGTCTAAGTTCTTGAATATCGTAAGCTGAGTCCCAGATAATGGATGCATATTCCAAATAGGGTCTTACTAACGAAACAAAGATGGTCTTTAAACTGGATATGTAACGAAAATCTTTACTATTTCTTTTTGAAAATCCTAACATAGAATTCGACTTCGCAATGGTGTAATCATAATGTAGTGAGAAATCCAACTTGGGGTCGAATATTACTCCAAGGTCTTTAACTTCTTCTGGGCGATCCAGTTTATGATTATTGATAAAATAATCATAAACAATTGGAGGTGTTACTCTATGTGCCGTCAAAATTTTAAATTTTGAAATGTTTAGATCTAGAGCATTATGTTTACACCATTCCGCTAGGTTATGTATATCCGACTGAAACTTAATGCAATGAGCTACACTATTAATCGACAAAAATAATTTAAAGTCATCCGTGAATGTTAGAATTTCGCAGAATTTAAATATTTCGTGTACATCGTTTATAAATAAAAGAAATAATAATGGGCCCAAGTGGCTACCCTGTGGCACGCCCGATGTTACCTTAATTACGCGAGAAATATAACTACCGACCTTAACTACTTGCTTCCTCTTCTTTAAATAATTGGAAAACCATTCTAGCATTGCTGAATGAATTCCCATGAATTTAAGTTTGTTTAAAAGCAAAGTGTGATGCACTTTATCAAAGGCTTTCGAAAAGTCAGTATAACGTACATCAACTTGTAGGCGATGTTCTAAATTTGTAAATATATAATTTGTAAATAAAGATAAGTTAGTAGAACATGACCTACCTCGCATGAAGCCGGCAACATGGCTTCATGCGAGGTAGGTATTTGAAATAAGCTCTTTTACTAGAAAATACATTTTTTCTTTTTCGAGATTCTCAAACAATTTTTAAATGGAAGAAAGCTTTGATCTAAATCAGCATGCCTCTGCAGCCAGCACAATCTTTCACCAGCTGACTCTCATTGCGCACTCCAAGTTGGTTGAGGTCTTTTTCCTTTTTACTTTGTCCCAATGGCTCGAATTCGAAGACTTTGCCGGCACCACTGCTGTCCGTGTCCTCTACATGGCCTAGTCATCTTAAGCTTTGTTTTCGAAGACGTTTGAGCAGGCTCATGTCGCTGTACTGCCCATAAAGTTCGTGGTTAAATCTTCTTCTCCACGCAAATAGGACCAGAAATCACACGCCAAACTTTTCTTTAGCTGTATTTCCTAAATTAAACCTCTGAATAAATGTTTATTTCTTACAGATGACACTTGCGTCCACTCAGCGTCAGCCAAGTGCTATAATGAACAACTTGCCATCTGCAAGCTGAGTCTTAGTTCTGTTTGTAAAATAATAAAATCAGCCCTCCAAAGACCCTCCAATCTCAGCTAAATATTTGTAATGCCCAAATCCCATGGCTTAACAGGATTCTGAGTCTTAGTTCTGTTCGTAAAATAATAAAATCAGCCCTCCAAAGACCCAAGCAGTGTTTTTCCTCAATCTCAGCTAAATATTTGTAATGCCCAAATCCCATGGCTTAACAGCATTTATTATATTGGTCTCAGCCTTATTAGAACATTATCCTACTCGACGCACATCAGCGCAGCAATATGAAGAAAATAGAAATTGAATTCAGCATTTAGTTCTTGCCCTATTTGTCAGCATGAATTTTTCGCCTAACAAATTACTTATTACTAATTATTACTTATTTTCCCGCCGAAGTAAAGGCGATAAACTTCCTATTTATTAAGTTGTCATGCAGTATTATCAACTCTTCTTTACGCTGCCTCTTGTCGGACAAGTTGTGCGCAATGTCATTTAAAAAAGCTAACAATTTGTCAAAACAAATTAATAAAATCTAAAGCTAAAAATAAATTGGACTTCCCTGCCACTTCCTTCCCTTAACACAACATAACAGGAGCAACCTTCGAAAAATAAAAGAAAATTTCGAAGGTCTCAATCAATTTTTAAAAATTAATGTTTCCTGTATGGAAGTGTATTACTAAATATTCTAACACTTAAGCACACTTTAATAGTTATAAGTTTGTTTTAAGTTTGAGTTCTGTTTCTTTCCAAAGAGTTGTTTCTTTCTTTTTCTGTTATAAATGCCAACTTTGTTTAGATTTTATTTCCTTTCCTCAACAACTTTAGTAACGAAGAAATCGATAATGTTCTGATCACTAAACATGAAAGCGTCAATATGCAACAATATACACGTTAAATAGAACAAATAAAGTAAAAGGAAAAATTGCATGCATCAAGTGCAAGTCACTTTAGGGACTCTTTGAAGTAAATAAAATGTTGATTCGTGTCTGAGAAAGTACCTAAGACATGTTGTCATGTTGTCATGTTGTTATTTGCAAATTTTGGCCCTGATCTCTTAAGACTCAATCTTATCTAAACTGATAAAATTATAGGCAATGGAGAGAGGGTAATATGTTATGACTAACATTAAAAACTACTTACTTGTGGAAAAATAGAGGATGAATCTACCATTCGCTTAAGTCTTAAAGTTTTCTTCTCTTCCTGTTGTTTCAATAAGATCCTCCCTTCTTCTGCAGAAGTGGATCAACGTATATGCATACCGTAGAACCAACAGCTGTATAACTACTATGTAGGTTGCCTTTTATATTTCGGGATTGGGCAAACCTAGTGTTGCAAAGTGGCAACTGACAGCTATATCGTAAAGTTTGACATTTTTGAGGTTATATGTACTCAGAACGTTTTGACATACGAGCGTTATTTGTGTTGTTTACAGTAAAAGATTCATCTCGCCCAAAAAAATGGAATTAAGTCGTGAAAATTTTTATGCGATTATTTTTTAACAAGTTTCGACGTGGATTAACCCATCAACAGTGCATCGATGAATTTAATTCAATTTTTTGCAATGAAGCTCCATCTATAACCAGTGCTTATCGATGGCTTATGGTGAATACAACCGATGTCGTAGTTCACTCCAAGACGAATTTCTTGAAGGTCGTCCATTGATGCTTTGCGCCAACTGATATTGCAAGATCGTCATGTGACCTATCGTGAGATTGAGACAACTTTAGGCATTAGTGGGACCAGCATACATTCAATATTGCATGAACATTTGACCGGCAAAAAAAATTGTTCGCGCTCGATCGCATACAATTTGTCGATTGCTCAAAAACAGGCTCGTGTCGATTGGTAGCAAGTAATGCTCCAAAAATACGATCGCGGTGCTTCGAAACACGTCTCGTGACATCGTGACAGGTGAAGAATGGTGGATATACGCGTATGACCCCGAAAATAAACAGCAGTCGATGGTATGTTTCAAAAAGAGCCAAATCCAACAAAAGTTGCTCGCGCACGAAGCACTTCCAAGCAAATGGTCGCCTGTTTTTTACAGAAGAACTGGACATTTCGCAACCGTACCACTAGAACAACGCGGAACAGTCAATTCTGAGTGGTACACTACCATTTGTTTGCCAGTTGTCTTCCAAGAAATGAGGAAAACCAACCGCCGAAGACGGATCACTCTTCACCACGACAAAGCGAGCTCTCACACATCGGCTCAAACAACTGCGTTTTTGAGCACTCAAAACATCGATTTGATCATCCGCCGTATAGTCCTGACTTGGCACCGAATGACTTCTTTTTATTCCCATGCGTAAAAAATAAAATAAAGGGTCAACCTTTTTTGACACCCGAAAAAGCGGTTGATGCGTTCAGAATGCATGTTCTGGAGATACCTCAATTAGAGTGGCAAAAGTGCTTCGACAATTGATTCAAACGCATGCAAAAGTGTATAGATCTTAATGGGGAATATTTTAAAAAACAATAAAGCTATTTTCGATGATTAATACTTGTTTTTGTTCTCTAATCTCGATATATAAAAGGCAACCCTCGTACTCCTAGTTAGCACGCTTCCATAATACAAATTGACTCCTTCTAACGCAACAGTTTCTTATTGCAGTGCCCCTGTTCTTCTATGAATAAGTGCTTTGTGTCAACACAAAATTACCAATTTGAAGCTGTTATATGGCAGATGTTTTAAAAAATGTTCCTAAAGTTAAAATTCGAAAATCAACAAATCAAATACTGAGGCAAATGAAGTACGAAACACGCTGCAGAAAACGGTTGCATCAGTTTTCCTATAATGGACCAATTTTCAGGTCTGAGGGCCTCAGTATAGATCTCCCAAACCTTCAACAAAATTTTTCCGTGACAACTTCAAATTTAGATATTCAAAGTTACACAACATTAGTATTGAGTAAACTCTTCTCTCCTGACCTCCTTTAAAATTACATCTGCATATCACGGAAAGCGGGGAAACTAGCAACATGCTAATGTAATTATACCGAGCGTGATAAGAATTGTATGAAGCCAGTTTGATACCAGAAGCAAGTGAGCAAGTGAGCAATAGCAAGTAATGCACTCATACCTGATCCACTATCACTGCCGACACTGTTCTAAACCTGTTGCAACACTTGACATTCGCACTGCCCTCAAGAACAACAGACACGTTATGCAGGCATGGCATTGTCACTTACGCTGATAAAAAAAAACTGGTTTAGGAACAAAATAGTTGGAAATGATTGTGAACTTTCAGCAACGTATCTTCCTTCACACAACGCCCTGTGTAACTGGCATTTCAAAAATATTCAAGACACCCACCCAGCATTTACAGCTTTGAAAGATTAAACACAAAAGTACATCACTGTCGTCTAAGGTATTAACGTTTATTTTTCTTATTCACTAAAACAAATGAGTTTGATGGGAGTATTAACAAAAATGCAGATCATTGAAGGCCTTCCTGTCCGTCGTGATCATCTTTGAGAATTTCCATTTGTCCTCGGTGGCGGTAGCGACGGAAAATTTACTTGAAATCGCCTTTGACGGCAGCTCCTTCTCCTTCATTGGTCGCATTGGACTGACGTCCTTTTGGATGGTGTTCTTGACAGAACGATGCTTCTGAACCATGTTGATGCTTAGTGATAGTAGAGTGCGCGAAGTGTAGCAAGTAATTAAAACCACTGCGGTGGGGAAATCAGGGTACGTTCTGAATGTAGGTCAGTACAGAGTTTTCCAAACAATTTGCACAATTGCTAGTGCGGGATCCCTTTTTACTGGAGAGATGTTTTGAGAGACTGCAATGAAAAAGGATTTCATTAAAGTGAAATTCGTAAGGACCTTCAGGTGTGTTCAACTCACCTAATATTAGCAAATAACTTCGCCTTTGTGTCAGCCCGGTTATTCATTGACACATTCCCTGTTGAAACTTCAGATTTTCTACGAAACTGCTTTGAGATAACTTTGATTGGATGTGTTGGGAATGACTGTCCGAGATTTGCTTTTATACCCAGCCTTGGTGCTGTCGCTCTCTATGCAAATCGGCTTTTCGATGAACTAGCCGAACGGGTTTTTGGAATATTTCTTGGGGATTAAATCGACAGTGTGCTACGTGATCGATTTAAATTCGAGAAATTTAGCCTTTTCAGAAGACAGAATCGCTCGCGAAATCCCCGAGTTCAAACGAAGACGTCTGAATTTGTTTACTACTCTCGGGCGTGACGTAAAGCGTGGGTTAATTTATTGTATTGCCTGGGTCATTATCAATGAAGACCAAGAGCCGTGGAGGGCAGTAGCCAAGCATGTTTGTCATTTTGCCGAGATGGCAAAGTCAATTGGCATTTGGATGCTTCCTGATACAGGTTTTAGGCACGAATCAGTTGTTTCCGAATTGTTTTCATTTGGCTGGCTTGTGACGTTTATCATGTTTTTTGACAAATGTATGACGCATCTCTTCTGGTCTGGTCTATGCCGAGCATAGCGGTTGGTAACTGGCAGAAATCATATGGTCGCTTAGCAACTGACAACACCGAAGTGTCAATGGTGTTGTGCATGAAAGCAGCAAGACCCGTTCGAGGCTGTAACTGCCCTGGAATTCTCTTTTATTATTATTTTAATCGATTGTTATTTGTAAAATTATTCCAAAATATTTTGGTATACAGAAAAAGAAGACTTAATCAGATTTAAAAAATCCTTTGTCTTTACAAAGTTTCTTAAAGCTAAATAATATGAAAAACACTTTATGTTTGCTCCATATATGCGGCCATTTGATTACATTTCTAAATTGTGTCGACCAACATCAAAATTATGTCCTGCGCTTTAGATGCAGGCCGAAAGTGTCATTCAATGAGAGTTTATCTTGGTTCAACCCAAATTGTATAAACCCTTTTAAGACCAGTTTGAAGGACCAACTTAAAAAAACTTTGCGCAAACGTTACCAATGAGAGAGACTGTCGTGTTCAGACCTCTGTTGTCTAGGACAGTCCGCCATCGAAATGGGCACATTAATCTTTAGGATTTGGTCGATCTTCACCTGGTCTCTGAAAGTGATTTTTGTTAGAAAAGTAATTGCTGGACATTTAGTGTCATTACAGTCCAACCGATATCTCTCAAAGAAGCGTCCATATGTTTTAAATTCGAATTCTATAAGTATATATCAGAGTTGGAGAAAATCACATAATTTGGATTGCCCTTTAGTCCAAAAGGAACAAGACAACCTTCCTCAGCTGCTCAGTCTAGTTGTGTTTGCTATTACTCTCTCAGGAATACCGATGAACTTCAGTTAATGATGGACTTCCAATGACTGAATTTGAAAGACTTTACCTAGATCAATATTAAACTTTGATATTTGTAGCTTTATAGAGACCAAATTTGAGATAATTAATCATTGCAGTACAATTCCAACAACTAGGCATAAATCATTACTCATGCCCAATACGCTTCGAACTCTACACTTGGAAAAAAGTTGGCTGAGGCCGTTTATCCGGGGACAGATTCTCTGAAATTTCTCCTGACGTGGTTTGAACAAACCTTTATCACTTCTCTTGGCGTCACTAAGATGCTTAAACTTTGCCACGTATTATCAAATTTTTGGGAAATATCGTTAACCTACTTCTTCAAGATTTATGACATTTCCAAAAAGTCTCTCAGCTCTGTGTCAACAGATATTTTTGGCGCAGTATAAAGTTATTTTTTTTTATCTTGACTGCATTCGAAAGAAATATTATACAATGAATTATGGAGAAAATACACATAAACTTTACAAAGATGTAGTTTAAGTCTGGAAAGCAAACAACCATCAATCGAGCTCTAGTATTCCGATGAACCTGCATTCGCTTAAGGCTCTTAGCATTTCAGCCGGAATCGCACAAAAATGGAAGAGATCAGTTTTGTAAAATCGTTCAGCTTATAGTAGTAGCATAGAAAGGCACACACACCTTACAATTACATAGAACGTAAGTGGACATGAAAAATGGATCAGCCAAAGCTTAATTTTCTGCAGTACCCGTCCTGTGATACGACTCTAAATCTGTGTAAAAACAGTATAAGACTTTGCCCCTTAGAGCAGGATCAAGAGCAAATTTAACCTACAACATGGCATCAATTTCTTTGTTTTTCAAAGAAGTAAACGCATATTTTTGTGGTTGCCGTGGCGTAGTGGGTAGAGTGCGACGCTCACACGCCGAAGGGTCTAGGTTCGACTCCCAGCTCAACATCAATTTTTAGAATTTTTCACGGCACCACCTCTTTCGAGCTGCTGACAACACTCAAAGAGTAATAACTGTCTAAGAAAGCTTCTCAAATTTCGCCGTTCGGAGTCGGCAAAAATCTGTAGGTCCCTTCTACTCGTGAGAGAACAGTAGCGCGCACAACACGGAGTAGTTGATGAGCAAGCTAGGCCCTGGTCCCCCTTTGGACTGTAGCGCAAACAATTATTATTATTTTTAAACGCATATTTTGCCCGCATTGTGGCCGCCACTGCGCTGTAGTGAGTATAGTGCGACGCTCACACGCCGAAGGGATATTTCGAATCTCGGCTGAAGATCTTTAATTTTTCACAGCACCACCTCTTCCGAGCTGTTGACAACACTCAAAGAGTAACAACTAAAAACAAGCTTCTCAAACTTCGCCTTTCGGAGTCGGCATAAAACCGTAGGTCCCTTCAGCTCATGAGGGAACAGTAGCGCGCACAACAAGGCCCTGGTTCCGCTTATTAATTATTAAACACATTTTCCAAGGAATAGAGAGAATACATTGCCTAATGCAATCCAAATCAAGTGCAGAAAGGATTCGTCTAGCTATCATAGCTCAACTACATCAAATTATATCATATCATAGCTCAACTACATCCAATTATATCAAAAACTACAGTTGGCCGAGCATAGAAAGCACACGACGTGTAACTCCGAACAAATCAGCATGGCTATAGGACAGGCCGGCACTGAAGAACACAATCAGTAAAGGAGCTTGACATGAAACCAAAAACGGTCCTCGGAGGATACTCGCTTTCGGTGTTGTGGCACACGCGTAAAGTAAATATTGCGATCACCGCGATATGAGTCAGGCGACACATAAACGAGGTTACGACTATGATGTTTTAGGTAATTAACTGCTTGGGTAAACCTTTGTTTGTTTCAGCCTGAAATACGCTACAGCGTAAGAGATGGGGAAGAAGATTGAGTTTAAGAATCTTAAGGCGATGGCGGGTTCTTAATTTTTTTTGGAATTCGACATTGAGTCAACATTGACACAGCTAGTACTTAATAGCTAAGAGAATAACTTTGGCAGTACTTTTCCTGACTTCTTCTACAAACAAATGCTGAAGCATACAAAGCGGTTTCTGTATTCAAATGCAAAAATTAATTGTGGAGTGCATTTTTTTGTAAATTCCAAGGCAGCGCTTTTTTACAACTTTATTGTTGACTGTGTCCGCAGTCTTCGCCTTTGTGTGCGTTTGACATTGATCTCAACACTTCCGATTTGCAAATTAACATGAACGCGATTGATCTCTATTAATACTAGTCCTCATTTGGTGTTGCCAAGTGTTTCACATGTACATATGTTGAAACATGTATTTAAATGATTGACTCTCATTACACAAGCACAATTGGATTTGCATTCAGTTGCCGGTGTTCCGGGGAGTCAACTGCAATTAAATTTCTGCATATTTTACCGAGCACGTTGCCGGTCAGCGGAAAATGCCGATGACTCCGAGTAAATGTGAATTTTAAATATAAAACCTAGATTACACAAGCTTTTTTTATGGAAAGAAAGATCGTTTAGAAAACTCGTTTAATTACAGCCAGGCAGACTGGAAATCCATAGGTTGAAGTATACAATTAATTTTAATTGTTTTATGGAAATTATAACTATTTTTAATTCTATTTACTGATGCTATTCTCATCTTCGGAATCGAATCTCTATAAGATAAATGCACTTTACTTTACTTACTTTTTCTACAACCACTCTCTTTCAACAAGGATTATTTCTTTTAGTGATTCAATGATTTCTCACTGATTTCTGTTCTATAATCAAAATATAATATAAAATATAATATAATGACCAAACTTCGGAGCAATTATAATCTATCCGACATCAAGATTGTATGCGGTGCGCAGAAAAAAATCATATCTCTTGAATACAACACTGGGTATAAGGGCGGCCATTCGCATTAACATATTGCAAACTGGCCTTTATTCAAGCTAAAGCGACCAGCTGCAGCGGCGAATTTTCAGATACTGAACCAGAGATCTACACTTTCATGAACCTAATCACTTTTACCAACGGAAATCATTTAATAAGATAATAAACGAAACTGTTGCATTTCATTTTATGGACGGTGTCCATTCCTTCAGACTTGCCAATGCAGTCGAAAAAATATACTTTTTTATATGCGCTTTGTACTCCGCAAGTTTATTATCACATTTTTCATTCAGAATTTTATTTTCAAAATGAGATCGAAATTAATAAAGCTTATGCATTCAATAAAACCAAGAAGGAGTTAATAATAATAATTGAGTGGCGCTACAGTCCACAGGGGGACCAAGCCCTGTCTTGCTCATCAACTACTCGTGATATGCGCGCAACTGTTCTCTCACGAGTAGAAGGGACCTACAGTTTTTTGCCGAATTCGAAGGGTGAAGTTTGGAATGCTTATTCTTGGACAGTTATTACTCTTTAATTGTTGTCAGCAGCTCGAAAGGGGTGGTGCCGTGAAAAATTCGAGGTGTTCAGCAGGGAATCGAACCCAAACCATCGGCATGTGAGTGCCGCACTGTACACACTACGCCACGGCGGCCACAAAGACGGAGATGCTTAAGAATTTATTTTGAAACATCAACTTTATGCCCATAGATAGTCCTCGATTTCAGACGTACAGAATAGTGCAACAAAGAAAATCATCAGTTAATTTGTTGTACGCATTCTGTTGGATTGCAGCAGAGGATTAATGTGCAACGCAAAATAGCGTGTCACTGTTGTTGTACGAATAACACAATAAAAGTTATCGATTGCGTAACTTGGGTCAAATGAGACACTGTGGCATACTGGGACAAGGCCCAAAGTCATACAGTTCACTTCTGTTGCTTGCGGAGTATAAATAATAACAATGATAATTGTTGACTGAAGCAAGCACCAGCCAGTTATTAAAAACTTCGCACGGTATGTTTAAGACTTTTTAAGCCAAAACATACAGACTATTTCAGACAGAATATCTTAAAAATGTTCAATGAAAGTTTTCATTAAACACGTATTTTAAGATCATCGGGCATTCAAGTTGGATCGTTCCTTCACATATCGATTGCTCCAAATTTGATTAATACGTTACGTTACGTTACGTTAATACTTCAAATATCGATTGCTCCAAATTTGATTAATACGTTACTTTACATGTTTTATGCAGATCACATTAATGGGCCTCCTTTTGTACGTTTTTACACTTAGTTCACCCATTTTGAGTAAAAGTAGACGTACATTCCGAATGCTCACTCCTAAATACATCTACACACATGTCGAATGTTCCAGATTCAATTTCGGAACTGAACATGTTGCAAATTTCACAGCCCCACAACTTTTGCGGTGGTGGTAATACTCAGAGAATACTAACTGATATGTTAAGAGCTGTTCAAAATTCTTTGTGTAGAGGCAGTAGGAAATTGTATGTCCCCTCAATCCGTACGAATATGGAAGTTCCTAAAAGTGCTTTGGGGCCTGATAAGCCAATACATCTTTTGTATAGATGAGATGAAACAAAACATTTGTACTGATTGAATTTAATGTATCTAAGCCTACGAACACCGTGACATACTGTAAACAAAGTATTTTGAGTCCCGAGTAACCTCGTTTAAGACTCTGTATGCCCCTGATTTTGTGCCAAACAATCATAATTTTAGAGAATTGCGAATTTCTCTCTGTGACTTAAGTAAAAAAAACGATGAAACATCTGGAATTCTGGAAAAAACCGTGCACATCTCGATCTATGCATAAAGTCCGTACTCAAAATCGACGGTTGCTAATTTGGGTACTAATATATTCTTTAAGTTCGGGCAGTATTATCAAGCACATTAGTAAATCGAGCAACTCGTGTGGAGTATGAGTTTAGAAAGGTTTGCTGTGACGTTACCCTAAGCGATGCATTTTGCCACAAAATGTTTTAAAATTGTACTGCCGTCAGCAACAGCAACATGCAGCTTACGGAGTGAGCTGGGGCCTTCGTGGAAGACGACAACATCAGACTTCACGCCTCCTTAGGTAATGGTCTTCCAGGCGGTAGCTTTCGCGATATCGAACGAAGAATTGGTGGATGGGGCAAAGTATCTGTGTCTGTAGTGACATCAAAGCTGTGCTTAAGACCTTACGCAAACCTTTAACCATTTCCAAGATAGTCCATGAACGCAACCTTAATGACCTTAATTTGGTCGGCAGACTGAATTCGCTAAGACTTGTCTGGGTCCCGGAGCATCACAAGATCATGGGAAACGAGATTGCCGATGAACTAGCTAGGCAAGGTTCAAAAGAGGCATGTTCGTAGGGCCCGAACTCACATTGGGACTACCTGCATCCTTGTTTAGGGCCTCCGTCGACAGTTGGCTCTCCCAACAGCACAACCACAGATGGCGTGCCTCTCCAGGATGCAGGTGGACCAAGTACATGCTCCCGAACGTTAGCTAGAAATCCGCGGCTTTTCTGCTCTTTAGATAGAAATGAATGTGGACGACTTGTCGGCGTACTGATGGGACATTCATCTTCGCTAAGCATCTAAATCGGCTTGGGCTTAGTGATGGCACTCTTTGCGACGCCTGTGGAGAAGGTGAAGATACTTCAGAGCACTTTCTCTGTCAATGTCCCGCCTTTGTTCGTATCAGGTGGCTGCTGTTTGGCGCTGACGTGGTGGGAACTGAATACCTATGCTCTTTATCTTACAAGCGCCTCCTGGTCTTTCTTCGGGAAATTAAGAAAACACATTAAATAAAAGTTACTGCCTGGTAGTACAATGCAACAGTATTTGTGTCTGAGTGCTCTAGTGCAGTATATCCCTTCCTCCAACAAAAAAAAAGAAAGACATATAGCTTTGTTGCATACTTCTTGAATTGTCATCACCATTTATTATGAACAGCTGATACCTAAATATATTATCACAAGGCAACGCGCTCGACTTTAAAGGCTCCTCCGTAAGGGATACTTTACATGCGTCAGCGTCAGCAATACTTTGACAGATACATAAAATACATGTGTTCTTATGGGAGGTGGCATATAGACCAACGCTGCCGCTCACGCAACGGATGTATTTGATCAACTTTTAACTTTTCTCCCTCCTTCAGCGTTAACAAGCGACATGTTGTGATATTTCAAACAAATTTGATGGTCATGTTGGCGGCCTGTTTGAATGTTTTGTAAGATCTTGATGTACTAAATTGAATAGTAAATCAAAGATTTATTTTTTTATTCTCACAGCCGTAGCAAATTGTTCGGGATTCTGGAAAAAACCGTGCACATCTCGATCTATGCATACAGTCCATACTCAAAATCGACGGATGCTTATTTGGGTATTAATATATTCTTTAAGTTCGGGCAGTATCAGCAAGCACATTAGTAAATCGAGCAACTCGTGTGGAGTCATTTTTGCAAAATAAATATTTCTGTTCCAATTGATTTGTGTACAGAAATTCGTAGTTGAGAAGTTTGGGTAAAATTCTCTCTTGCAGAGAGTAACTCTACTGTAAGTTGTGAAATGACTTTTCGTAGAAGTTCGTAAGCAACTATCAGACATATGAAATGTCAGAGGTAAAAATAAATAAATAATTTTTTTTTTTGATGCCCACAGTTTTTTCTTCGGCAGAAATTCGTAAGGAGGGGAAATATTTTGCTCTCTCGTGAGCTCTGTCTTCTACGAAAAGTTCGCTTTTTCGCAGTCTTTTGGTCAAATTCGCAGACATTCGTAGCAATTCAGAGCAATTGGAACGGACCTAATATTAGACTGCTCTACAAAATAAATAAAATTTGAAGCTACTGTCAAATGAAATCAGCTGTCTGTTTAAGTGTTCATTGTGTCATCCGCTTCCTTCAGGTACTTCACAATAAACGGATACTCTAACGCTACGCATGTAAAGTATTTTATGTGCCAGAGCATTAAGTCTTAAGCTGTGCCCGAAGAAAGTCTACAAAAAGAGGAAAGGCGCAACAATATAATTACAAAGCATGCAAAGGCTTCACGTTGCCAAACCCAAAAAAAATTAATTTAAAAAACTGTGTTCTGCACTCTTCATCTTTGCACATTTTCTAAGTGATGAATAGTTCAAGTCATATGAAGATACTCGTATCAAAAGGTTCGATCGGCGAGTAGCCTTTAAAGATGACGGTTTTATTGCAGCACGGAGTGGAAGGTTAGCAATTTGTCCGCATGTGGACCTTGAATATAATTGAATACGAATATGAACACATATCCATTTAACGTACCTTTTTATTGACAGTTGTTTTCTTAAAAAAAAATAATATTTGTATTAAAAAAAATATTGATTTAAATGTTTTCAGTTTGTAGGCTTCTTTGTCTGCTGACAAGAGTCTCATTTTGCATGTATTTGTTTTGCAAATCAGCCAATACTGAAAATAAAATTGACTGACGAAATATCTATAAAATACGCCATCATCTTTCTCCCCACAAAGCTATGACTACGTGCGTCGGATTCTTTTGGACACAGGGATTATATCGATACATTTTGAGGTGAACCTCCCACAGAGGTCGTTGAATGTCAACCAGGGTCCAACGAAATTTACATTCTTGTTTCAGTCAAAGCACCTGAAGAAGCCGTTATTGGCGTCAATCAAACAAATTAAGTACAAGTTGTCCTATCCACTTTGCAAACATTAGCCAACGATCGCGTCCTTAAATCAAAAGGAATGAAGGGCCAGGCAGAAAGTATTACCTCTTATCAATGCGCTTGACTGCGTGGGCTAACCGCCTTCAACGTAAAATTTTATTTCTCCACAAAACCCAAACTCGCTCTCACCTCTCCGCAAGCATCACATCACGGGATAGGAAGCCATTTTGAATCTCGCTTAATTCGACTGCGTCCTTTCCTGCGGGGCTCTGGTCAAAAACATCGCCATAAATTAGTGTAGAAATAAGCGATAAAATACTTTAGTTGCCATAAGACGACACTGCGGTTGCTTCCCTTCAGCACGCCGCCGTCGATCGATTTCTGAGAGCGGCTCAGGCTGATGCAATATGGCCGTTGCATTTCGTCAGCTCTTCAAATAGTTGATTACAAAATTATTTTAATTTATTCCTCCGAGTGGCATATACGAATTTTTGTGTCCCAAGGTGCAGACATTTGGGAAAATTTTAAATGAAAATCCACTTAATCCAAAACACTACTTTCTTCAACCGTCACACTGAATGTCAAGTGAAACACTAAAATCTCGAATGGAGAAAATTTCGTGCACTCTGCAACACTGGCGCGCTGAACGAGGGCACACATCACCTGGGAGAAACGTGATCAACCGCATGCTCATCGGCAGAAGCCGAAACAATGTTGCGGGCTGTCGCTAGCGGCAGGTCAGCTACATACGTGAGAGATCGCAATTGGCAAACCGGTTGCGCTAAATTGGCCGTTTCTGTGGGAATTCCTTATGGTAGGCTACACCGTGCCGGTATTTAAGAGACGGCTAGTGGCACGAAGCGCATTAGTATCTGCTTGCTGTTCTCAGTGTAGTGCACCGTTCTGCATATTCATTCGAAAGTCGAGCTGTATTATTGTTGCGTTTGGGTGTTTTTCTGTTTAACCAATGGTACCGGTGAGGATTACGATTTGTGTCAATGCTTAATCCCAAGTACAAGGATTCCAAATTGAAACTTCTGAAATCCTTAAGGTAAGTCACCGACAATCGCTGCTCTCAAGTGTATCACTGACAGATTCCTCTTTGATTGGATTAGATTATCGAAGAACCTTTCGTCGATCAAAGGCTCCCGCACCGGAAACTCCGCCAACAACCTGGAACTTCAAGTTCTGACTCTCATTCAGTACGTGCCCTGAGCAGCTTGTTTGTTGACCCTTGACAAATTGCACATCGATTCAAAATGGTTCACACAGAACGCACCGACAAATGTCCGGCCAGCAGTTCATCTGCCGACATGAAGTCACAGCCCTCCAAGTCTACATTCAGGGCAGACAGCAGTTACAGAAGCCAAAGCAGTTCGTCGAAGACGCCCGACGACAAGTGGAAGTACAACCGCATGGTCAAGGAGGACCGAGATAGGTTCAACAACTTGCACCACTGCTAGACGCCTGTGGCATTGTGATTGGTTATATTAACCAGTGAACTGGTAGTATGAAGCATTGACTGTACATATTTATAGAATAGGCTAGGTTAAGGCTAGGTTAACAAGAATAGCACAAAACAATTATATATGGTGATGTCATAAAAACAATAAAACATTTATATCAGAGCAGCAAATGTGTATCTATTTGCAGTGAGAACTGGGATGGGCGAAGATTGCAGTCAAAGCTGAGACCGAGTTAATTTACAGTGGGGCTTCACTGAAAATCGTATATTTTGTTTTAAGAAGCCCTCCAAACCGTACACAATCTTTCGCCACGTACATAGGTTGCTGTACAATATATACATTCTGAAATATACGAATATACATTTTTTGTTTTTTCACAGTTGAAACGTCAAGTGATATACCACTCAATCAGTACTTCCAAAAAATATTTATTTAAAATATGCGTGAGGTTTACTCGCGTGTGAATGGTTTCGTTCTTAGTTTTGCCTGTACAAACTTCAGTTCCAATTTCAATCGTCAACGGAATACATAGAATTACAACCTAAAGCAAACACAATTCAGTTATTAAAAACTTCGCACGATATGCTTAACAGTTTTTTAGCCAAAACATACAAACTATTTGGTCGAGAATATTTAAAAAAAATTTAAATAAAAGTTTTCATTAGACGCATATTTTATGATCGTCGGTCATTCGATTTAGAACCCGCCACGATAATTGCAGCAGACCTTTCTACGATAGATCAATTTCATATGTTCGTTTATGATGAAATTTGAGTTCCGTTTAAATTTGAAAGAAATATTTGTAGATGATTCAGTGTCCGGAATTTAAAATAATTGGGGTTTTAGGGAATCTGATTTTTTCCTGGTATGATTCATGCGTTTTTTATCTATGTTTTTAAGAAACTGTTGAACTGTGACTGTGACTGTGACTCATGGGGGTTCGACTTACACCTGCAACATTAACATATTTACCCCTATCCAGAAATGATGCCACATAAAATTTGAGTTTCTGGCTTTGGCTTTAAACAGGCCGCACAATAAACTTTATGGGACTTTAAGTGGGAAGTCCTAAATATGTTGCTCTCTGATGATGACAATGAACATTATTCTGTTCTAAAATGAACACACAAATAGCAAGGATACATATGACTAATTGATGTTCAATTATATACAGAGCGATTCTGGAGACTGACAGGCCAAGTCCATTATTTAACCCTTAAACAAAGGGGTTCGTTGGATACAATTACACAATAGGTGTTATGATGGCTCCGCGAGGAGGCTGTAGGTTAACTTAACCTATGCATTACCGGATAGTGTTGGAAGCTCGCCTTGTTGAGCGCGATCAACGAAATTGCTTCGAGTGCACAAGCCCTTGTTCCCCAAATATCTTTGACAAAAGCTCAAACAGTTAAATTTAAAATTTAACTTTGACGAGCTCACAGAGAAACAAAAAAACAACAACCGTTAATGTATACCGATATTCCCTCGTGGATTTTGGCAATATGCCAATGGCCAAGTGACATAACGTCTGGGCGCCACTAAGCCAACCAATTTCCAAAGACCCGTTTTAGCTGCTTCGCAGACAGGAAACCCTGCAAAGATGTTCGGTGAATCATAAAAAATTCTCCTTCATTCTAGACCACTTCCACTTAGGTTCAATGGAAATGTATGAATAAATTATAGGATCCAGCCAATTTAACAATACCCATTGACGCAAATGCTCTGCAGAATGTGTCCTTGATGAAATTAAGTTCATCCACCTAATCAGCAATTACAAAACGTGGCGTATCAATTACACAAGCCGTTTGGATTCGCCCTGAGTCAGCATCGATGCACTTCCGAAACTTGAATTTCGGCATTGGCCTCATTTAACCTGTTCCAGTATTCGAACTAATGTCAGTGGTGTTATTTGATCAGTGATTTATACGCAGTCACTTCAGAACTAAGAATTGTATATGTGACCATCACACCACCAGCATCTTCGTATTCTAAGAGAGAATATGAAACGTCCTTTAACCGCTCATCTTCTTGCGTGTATATTAGTTGATAAATGCCTTAGTTTCAGCTAATCGTCATTCGGAAGATGGTAGAAGCTTTAGCTGAAGACCGATGACCTATTCGAGAACTACTTCTGAGGTAAATGTACTTACCACGAAGTCTACGCAAAACTGTATTATAAAAACTCTCCAATTCATTAACGACCACAAAGGTTTGTGTACATGATCTTCTTAGTAGTGTATGCATCAACCATTTTATAAGGTGAACATATTTTATTGCAACAGTACACGTAGAAAATAGTGAACATACTTTTATATAGAAATTTTCAAATAATTTGCTTCGACTAGTTATTGGATTAATACTAAGTTTAAAGGTTTGGTCTTGTATTTCCGATAGGTTCGTTTAGTAATCCATCGTCAGTCGGCCACAATCTCCATATCTCTGATTTTATAGTAGCATTATGATATTGTACAAGCACGAACAATCGTCATTGGCTTGGTTGCCTGTTTTGTGAAAGGGGTTAGAGGCAGAACTTTTTTAGCACATGAAAAGTTTTCGGAGTGATGACTTTTATTTTTCCTTACAATATTAATAAAGTAAACTCTTAGATTTTGAAAAATTGTAGTCCCCTTCAAATAACCACTTCCAAAACCAAAAATTAAAAAAAAAACACCAAATGTTTATTTTCAATAGGACCTGAAAAATTTTTTAGGAAACAGAAGTTTCTTGAAACTTGCTTAGTTCCTTTTTTTTACATAGTTCAATTGTTCCCTCATATAATAATATTAAGAACTGTTGGCGCGACAGTCCACAGGGGGACCAGGACCTATCTTGCCCATCAACTACTCGTGTTGTGCGCGCTACTGTTCTCTAACGAGTAAAAGGGACCTACAGTTTTTTGTCGACTTCGAACGGCGAGTTTTCTTGAGAAGTTTGAGAAGCTTTCTTATCCAGCTATTACTCTTCGAGTGTTGTCAGCAGCTCGAAAGAGGTGGTGCAGTGAAAAATTTGAAGTGTTCAGCCGGCAATCGAACCTCGGTGTGTGAGCGTCGCACACTACCCACTACGCCACGGCAGCCACGTTCCCTCATATACTCCTGGATTTTAATGCGTAATCTAAGCATCGTATCAGAAATTACTTGTGATCAGGTGTAGTTTAGGACTGCTTTCCACTCCCCAGTTTAATATTTGTCGTTTTATATTTGAAGTTATAGAAAACTCAATGCGTGACTTACAAATGTGAAGAATACACCTCCGGTAAATTTTTAATTTTCGAAACAATATTTGCTCTATTCTCTTCATTGGTATAGAAGGTTTTGTTTTGGCCTAATATTCTTATTGCCTTGTAAATGATGTATTTTTTAGCTCTAAGACCAATCCATGCGCTTGAAAATATGTCTCAGAACTTTGGATACTTAAAATGTTTGCAGCAATCTTGTGAATTGTACAAATTATATCGAGTGTAAATCTGGAACAGTTCTTACGTTTCATAAGAGCAATGTCTTGGGGAATACAATTTTTCTTCAGTCTCAGTAAGTTAGATGTTAAATGATTGTTAAGATTAAGTTACCTAGTTTTAAGTATTTTCCTTGGATATAATCATAAGACAATTATATACAGTTCAATAAAAATGCGCTACAAAAAAAATGTTTCTTCAGCAAACCCAAGTCCATCTTTATCTATTTACGAACAACTGGAAGTTTCACCAAACATCCCTCTACAAAGGTTGCATTTTATATTTCGGAATTGGGCAACCCTAGTGTTGCAATCTGACAACTGCCAGCTCTATCGTAAAGTTTGACATTTTTGAGGTTACATGTACTCAGAACGTTTTGACATACCAGCGTTTTGACATACGAGCGTTTTGATATACGAATTTTTACAGGAACTTCAAAGATTCATCTCGCCCGAAAGATGGAATTATCGTGGAAATTTTCGTGCGATTATTTTTTACAACTTTCGACGTGAATTAACTCAATAACAGTGCATCGATGAACTTAATTCAACTTTTGGCGATGAAGCTCCATCAAGAGCTAGTGTTTATCGATGGTATGTTGAATTCAACCGAGGTCGTTGTTCTCTCCAAGACGAATTTCGTGAAGGTCTTCCATTGATGCTGTGCGCCAACTTATATTGCAAGATCGTCATGTGACTTAACGAGAGATTAAGACAACCTAAGGCATTAGTGGGATCCCACACAATGTGTCAATCGCTCAAAAAAAAGGCTCGTGTCCATTGGTCGAAAATACGAAATGCTCCAAAAATACGTTCGTGGTGCTTCGAAACACGTCTGTGACATCGCGACAGGTGATGAATCGTGAATTTACGTGTATGAGCCCGAAAGTAAACAGCAGTCGACTGTATGGGTGTTTCAAAATGAGCCAAATCCAACAAAAGTTGCTCGCGCACGAAGCACTTCCAAGCAAACTGTCGTCTGTTTTTTCGGAAAAATTAGACATGTCGCAACCGTACAGCTAGAACAACGCAGAACAGTCAATTCTGAGTGGTACACAACCATTTGTTTTCCAGTTGACTTCCAAGAAATGAGGAAAACCAACCGCCGAAGACGGATCACTCTTCACCACGACAAAGCGAGCTCTCACACATCCGCTCAAACAACTGCATTTTTGAGCACTCAAAACATCGAATTGATGAGTCATCCGCCGTATAGTCCTGACTTGGCACCGAATGACTTCTTTTGATTCACGTACGTAAAAACTTAAATAAGAGGTCAACGTTTCTCGACACCTGAAGAAGCGATACCTTAATCAGGGTGGCAAAAGTGCCTCGACAATTGGTTCAAACGCATTCAAAAGTGTAGATCTATACAGACACAATGGGGAATATTTAAAAATGTATGTATTTGCGATGATTAATATTTGCTTTTGTTCCCTAATCCCGAAATATAAAAGGCAACCCTCGTATCTTTTAACTTCGCTAATTTGTTTTGATCATAAGACTTGACCTACTTGAATAAAAGAGTGAGCGTACTAACTTAAATAAATCAGAATGAGAACATCAACAACGATATCACTAGCAAATAGTGTCATCGCGAAACTCTTGGCTGGGAGATAAAGATCAGACAGACGAATTTGGACAAACTCTCTCCTTTTCCATTCCCAAAAGGTTGCTGCTATAAAACACAAACTCATAATGAAGTCACATTCCAAAGAGACATAACCAAAAATGCGCAAATGAATGCAATAATTAATTATATGACCAATCAATCTCCACAAAGCTGCTTTCAATTTTCAAATAAACGTGTTAAACGAAAGCAAAGCGCTTTTATACGTAATTATAGAACAATATCACTATATCGCATCTAATGTGACAATCAAGACGTTAATGTGTCGCCAATCACAATGTGAATACAATTACTTCTCTGTTCTATAACACACAATGCTACTATTGTTATTTTTGCTTTCAAATCACGCTGCACAGATAATTTCTAATACTGACACTACTTAAACTTTTTAAAAGTGAATACTGGATATATGATCGAAACTTGTGGAGTTCCTGATTTCTCAATCAGCTGACTGGGTGAACAGTCGCACAATTTTGAATATGGCTGCAGGTTCATTGAAAGCGGAATCTATTAAAATCTAAATTAATTGGTTTCGCTTCGTAATAACACAGCTTCCATTGATAACTTCGTATCGATAAAAATTGGTGAAAAACTAACAAATCAAATTCATTATATTAGGTGTTTTCTATCTTGTCGCATATTTTTAATAAACTTTTAATTATAGCACTTTTGGAAAGGAAGCCTCTCGGTTTATGAATAACTCCTCATTAGCCCAAGTATGGAAAAAAGTACGCAAAAAAAAAATTAAAAAAAAATTAAATTAAAATTAAAAAAAGTCAAAACATTTAATAAGATAGTATGATTGGCTATAAAAAAATTATATAAGGTTAGTCAAATATCTCCCTTCTGCCTTTTTGTCTTTTGAATTTTCCGGCTATGTAGAAAACACTACAGAGCTCGTATCTGGTAATAGTATACATCATAGTGGGTCTTGACATAACCTAAGATGTGATGAACATGGAGATGTGTAAACATGGAGTTCACAATTCGCGCTATTTTAAAGCTTTCCTTCCTTAAACGCAAATGCGCTAGAGAAATGTTCCATGAGATTAATGGTGTTTTGGGGGATGATACCTTATCACTTCGTACGGCGGAGGAATGGTTTCGACGATTCAGAGCCGGTGGAAACGACACCATGTATTAGCCAGCCGGCGGAAGACCAGTGACGACGAATCATGGAAATCATCGAGTTAGACCGGCATGTGACATCTAGTGATATCGGCCAGGAGATGGGAGTAGTCACCAAGCCGTTTTAAACCATCTGCAGAAGGCTGAATACAAAAAAAACCTTAATGTTTGGGCGCCGCATGATTTGACGCAAAAAAACCTTCTGGACCGAATCAACGCCTACGATATGCTGCTGAAACGAAACGAACTCGAACCATTTTTGAAGCGGATGGTAACTGGCGACGAAAAATGGATCACATATGACAATATCAAGCGAAAACGGTTGTGGTTGAAGTCCGGTGAATCGTCCCAAACAGTGGCCAAGTCGGGATTGATGGAAAGGAAGGTTTTGCTGTGTGTTTGGTGGGATTGGAAGAGAATCATCCACTATGCGCTGCTCCCATATGACCAGACGCTTAATTCTACCATCTACTGCGAACAACTGGACCGCTTCAAGCAGGCGATTGACCAGAAGCGTCCAGAATTGCCCAACAGGAAGGGAGTAGTCTTCCAAAAGTACAACGCTAGACCAAACACTTCGTTGATGACTCGTCAGAAGCTACGGAAGCTCGGATGGGAGGTTTCATCGCATCCACCATATAGCCCGGACTTAGCGCCAAATGATTACCACCTGTTCCTGTCCGTGGCGAACGCCCTTGGTTGTGTGAAGTTGAACTCCAAAGAGGCTTGTGAAAAGTGGATGTCCGAGTTCTTCGCAAATAAGGGGCTTCTACGAAGGGGGTATTATGAATATTATATTTAAACTGATTATCGAACAACTGAGCATATTTGAACTAAATCCGATCACTTTAACACTTTTTATGAAGCATTGAGTGCAAAGCAAAAAAGCGGAAGGGAGATATTTGACAACTTTTATTTGCGCAATACAAACATTGGTGGTGTGAAGTTGAGCTCAAAAAAGGCTTGTGAAAAGTGGCTGTCCGAGTTCTTCGCAAATAAGAAGGGTGGCTTCTACGAAGGGAGGTATTATAAAGTTGCCGTCTAGAGGGAAACAGTTTATCAAACAAAACGGCGCATATTTGAACTAAATCCGACCACTGTACCACTTTTTATGAAGCATTGAGTGCAAAGCAAAAAAGCGGAAGGGAGATATTTGACAACTTTTATTTGCGCAATACAAACATTGGTGGTGTGAAGTTGAACTCAAAAGAGGCTTGTGAAAAGTGGATGTCCGAGTTCTTCGCAAATAAGGAGGGGGGCTTCTACGAGGGGGGTATTATGAAGTTGCTGTCTAGATGGAAACAGATCATCGAACAAAACGATCATGATATTGTTCAGCAATCATTTGATAACTTACCTCTGACTACAAATACTTTAGACTTATACTTAAAAAATAGGGTCACATAAGTAAACGTAACTTGACTTGATTCTTGACATCTTCTACCCATGCGCATCCGAAAAGCTCATTCTTTTCTTACATAATTTATCAATCGGCTGAGCTTTTTTGTACGCCACAAAAATTTGTAGTACGTTTTTCTTTTTATTTAAAACGGCCAAAATCGAGATTAGCCGGCAACAAATGAAAACTTTGTTTGCCTAGAAAGCGAAAGGTTCCTGCAAAAAATGCATTATGTTCCCACTAATGGTTACCCGAAGAATCCATATTAACTGTAGACATTGGATTTTAAGTAGACAAATGTCCAATTTAAATTTCAATGCATGCTTTATAGGAAATAAACTTGTAGAAGCCCAAGTGCTCGAAATTCGTTTTTCCCGTTCGCTGTAATGAGCTGTAAAGTAATCCGATGAAGTTTCACGTACAATAGGGACAGCCGTAGGAAATTTGGTTCCATAACCACCACAGACGTCTCTAACATATTTCGGTAGCACGACCAATCCAGTCTTTGTCTTCTTAGCAATTCTCTACTGCAATTTTCTTCATGCACCTGTCAGCCGACCACCCGATAAACAATTTTTAATAAAACATTTTAAAGTCCTCTAATTGCTCCTTTTGATTGAATTGATTGGATTTCATCAACATCTGACAACATTCGCTCAGAAAAACTAGTTTGCTAGCTTTCTCCCTTCGCAAGATGAACTTGTTGACAGAGGGGCATTCAGGTAATTTCGAGTTGAATTTGCAGTCGGGGAGCCAACAATAAACAAAAAAATAAACCTTGCAATTGCCAAAATGCATATCAAAAACCTGCGAAAACAGGGGAGGATATCCCCATCCAACAAGGCAACAAGTTAGTTAAATTGCAAATCACGATTGTCATAAATATTCATTAGCGGCACCATCCGAACTTAAAATTCCACAAGCAAGACACCTGCTCGCAGACAACAGAGTGTCTGCCCCCTCGGGCAAAGAATATGCACGCAGAACGGTGACACATATCTGGTTAAGTGATTCCATGGAAAGCACGGCGGCCACAAAGCACCACTGTTATCCAAAGTGCGACACGAAATATATTAAGGCTGAATTATGAGATCACAGCCGTCTGTCATTATCCAACCGGAGGCCGCCGCGCGCCCCGAGCCAGTGGAATCTTATAGAAAGTAGCGCAAGCCAATTGCATCTGATGGATCACAAAAACACGTTAGCGGCTACATGCAAGCTGCACTGATCGAAGTAAATATTGAAATTAATTGTGGATCCCCTTCCGCAGCCGCTGATAGACGAGAAATCACACTTCAGTGTTAAGTCGTGGAACCGGATGACATCACACAATTATCGCCTGTGTCGGGTGATTTAAAGCACTTCCCGAAACCTTCTCCACGGCAATCAAACACCACTTGACCCACATATAGCCCAAGAGTCTCATTTATCAGTTCCGATTGTCGCAATTGCCACAAGAGGGATGACGACACGCAGCCGCGGTCCACTCTATAGATTCTCAAGGTTATCACAACAGAAAAACAAAACTAAACGAAAACACTGTCCAAATATACTTAGAATTACGTAAACAGAGTTTATTTATTAGACACACACTAGAACATCAGATCGCTTCCTCTAGCACCTTATCTTCGCACATTTGACTGCACTCTTCGAGTGTCTGGAAGTTGTTCTCATTGCCTGCACATCCTCCGTAGTAGAAGGGCGAGCACTGGTTGCGCTTGAAGTTGAAGTAGAATCGCTTCATCTTCGCCCTGCAGTGTCCGAAGTCCATCGGCTGCAGGCATCGGCTGGGCATATCTGCAAGAGAAGAGCGAAACGGATTGAGACGCATTCACTTACAACCGTCGTCAGCTGGTTGAGCGTGTACCTCTGTAACGATCCTCAATCCTGCCGCTTATTCCTGCTATCAGCTGCAGAACTACGACGAGGATCAGCGCCAAACCAAGGGTTATGTGTTTCATCTTGCGATCGGTTGCTCGGGATGACAAAATTTGATCGGTGGTTAACGACACACTATCGGCGGTCGACTGGCGACTCGTGCTGAAAGTGGGCCAGACTTGTTGGATGTATTCCGTGAGAGAGGGAGAATCGACGTTGTTGTCGTCGTCGGTCGCCGCGATTTGATTCCACAGAACTAGTTTTGTTTTTGATTATTGCAGTCCTCCAGCTGTGCGCGCTAGTGTGGTTGTGGAACGCTTCTAACTGAAGATACGGACTCCACAGCTCTCTATAAACCACGAATATACGACTCTACCCAAATCGAAGCCACCACCTCCGGCATATGTTGTCTATGCAGAAACAAAAAACAAATCTTAATGACTAAAGCTTGTGGACTGAAATTGCGTAATTTGTATGTCTATTAATAAACACAACTTAGACTTGATTTACATTTCCAACGAAGCTTAAGCCGACCGCGAAAGTGGATGTGCTCGCATTCACAGACAGCGTGTAGCGCTCTAACTTTGGTAGTCGTTGCCTTAAACAATGACAAACCAAAGGCCACGAAGCGCTTCCTGGAAGCACTCAATTGGAGCACACTACGTCTTAATTAGAGCCTTTATGGGTGGCGGGTGACGAAGAGCTTAGCTTGTCGTGATGTTTTTTTCCCATTCGCGTAAACATCAAACTAGATTATTTCGAAGAATGAGCCAAAAGAACTAGACATCGAGCGAATACAAACAGAGGACGGACATTGATGTGATGATTTATACTGCAGGTTGTTTTCGTAAACACAGATCATCTCTTGATCTCATTTCATTGAATATATTACTTTGATTATTTTCAAATGGTGAAAGTCGAAAATTAAAACAAAATTGCTCAGTGTTGTGCTTAAACCTTGAGTACAGTTTTTAGACACTGCAAGTTATTAAATGAATAGTATTGCCTAGCAAGCCTCGCTTGCGTGGAAACTGGAAAGGGAAACATAAGTTGTTATTCATGCACGTTATAACTCGGTAAGGGCCGAACATACAAAGTACTAAGCCAACTTCAACCCTTCATTTATAAAGCGTGCAAAATTTAAAATTGTGTTAAACTTAAATTGTCCTTTCTCAACGATGAAATTAATTTATGTTTATTCAACATTTCTTCTAAATCGCAATTTTGGAAAACGAAACCTTAAAGCACATGAAGTGGATGGATCAAGATAAGAATTGGAGTAGAAGAAATTTGAGAACCTTTCTTAGAAAGTTGTTACTCTTTGAATGTTGTCAGCAGCTCGAAAGTGGTGGTGCCGTGGAAAATTCGAAAAATTGGTGTTGAGCTGAAAATCGAACCAAGACCCTTCGGCGTGTGAGCGTCACACTCTACCCACTACGCCACGGCGACCGCTTAGGCAGATAATATTCTTTGAGTACAGCTCGAAAGAGGGCCTCGTGAAAAAATGTAGAGTGTTCAGTCCTGGGATCGAACCTGAAACCTTTCTCGTTTGGGGGTCAGACTCTACCCACTATGCCATAGCGTCCACTATTCTTCTCAAGATCATTCCTGTACTAAGTTTTCGTTTAATGTGATCTGTATTCATATCAAAAATGGGTGTTAATTGATTATTTTGATCACAAGTCCCGTCAAAATGCGCAATTATGCCAGCAAAGAGGGAGTAGCACATAAAGTTGTGGTAGAAGCCCGACATTGAAAACTTGCATAAGTTAACGAAGAAAATTCTATTATACTATTTCTGAAGACAATTGAAGCAAGTTACACTATTTAAAAGCAAGCCAAAACTGTAGAAAAAAAAGGTTGGTAGCAACTATAGGCGGCTGGAATTATCCAGAATGAAATATGAATGAAAATCGAGACAAAAGATTTATTCTTCCCTCCCTTACCAACTACTAAAAAAACAGAGGTCAAACGGAGAAAGATGCACGAAATTTTGAATAAAAGCAGTGCTTTTGCAAAATCTTGAATGCCATTGTGACGTGTGATTTTTGACTTTTACATATTTTATGACCATTTAGAGACATCGCCTGTCTTGCATTCATTGATATTTGAAAATTTTGATTCCAGAAGTGCGTTCCAACCCCTAATCCAAACCACAAAAATGAAATCCGTGCAAGAGTTGAAGGAGGTGCTGGCTCAACCACCGTCGGGGGTGCATACCCATGCTACAATTGTTCGCAGTTCGGACACTACCAGAGTGCGTGCAGAAGCCATAGAATCGAGGTCGATTGATAGTCAAGATGGCCGAACTGACTCTTATATATTTTCTCAATTCACTATGCACGACGTAAGTAAACCTGGCAGCACTGAAGGGAGTAAGTCGGCTAGCAGCGCGCCCTCAGTCTATCATTTTGCTCACGTTAGCTCACGTTAGCCAATATATTCATCCTGTTCTGAACACGCGACGAAAGAGGATATACATATTACTAAATTGTAATAAACATTATTAGAGAGTTCAATATTTTCTTGGGTGAAATTTGAAATTAAAGACCGCTTTAGAATAAAAAGAGAGCAAAAGCTTTAAAGTGCGCATTTGGAGGTAGCTGGGGAAAGATCGTGCTGGCTGGTGAGGCATGTTGGTTAAGGCCCAGGTCCACCCCGGACTATAGTGCCACAAGTAGAAGAAGAAGAAGAAAAATTTTAACATAACAATTAATCCTTGGTTAACTTAGAGCACTTGCTAAGAGTCAGTAAGTTAAATTTAAGATCATTAGAATATATACTAAGCTAGTTTATGTGTTTTTGTCGAGCATATAATAGAACAAGGAAAATCAATAAAAAACAATAATTAAAAACAAAAACATATGTGAAGTTTGAGTCGAAACAAGAAAACTAAACACATTTGCATTAAACTCTTGAAATAGCGCCTAAAAAGCGAAAAACATGTTATTTTTTACTTCATATAGAATTCATGCTATTGAATGTAAATATTCAATAAGTATTGTATATTGTTTGCTTTTTGTATGAAATTACATAACTTTACCTGTTTTTCAAAGATCTTACTTGTTTTTTAAAAGTTAATTTTTTAAATATTATATTATGCTAATTTCTTATTTTTAAATTTCCCACAATAATTTCTGTAACTATTTGCTCGTTTTATGTGCAAAAATGACTCAGAAAACTACAGTCTCAGACAGTTAGTTGGCAGCACGCTCGATCGACGCCCGATCAACTAAAACGCGAAGAAACAGTTAATTCGTGGTGCTATCTCAAAGAAATACTTGATCTGAATATTTCAAGAATTCAAAAACAGTCACACGGAACAACTTAGAACACGACATCTACAAGATGGGTTAATGTGCCATAAAACGTTCAGAGAAACAAGTAATTCAATTTTTAATGTATTTTTGCATTGCGTTTTGCATTTCGGCAAAGTCGTTTGAAGCTTGTGATGATAAACGGAGTCGATGAAACAGTGCGATGTAGAATCGATAATGCAACTGATCTTTATTTAAAAAAAAGAATGGCATTTGGAATTCATTAGCAAGGTAAGTGTAACAATTTAGCAAGTTTTTTTAGAAGTACGTGCACATACTCGAATTTTCGGTTTTATAGCCCTCGAAAAACAAGGTATCAAATTGGATTACTTTATGATGAAAAATTATGAAATAAACTGGGCAAGTATGAGCCATATTCGAAGCAATTCAAGTAGGTATTAAGCTCAAGTTAAAACATGCAAATCTGCATCACAATAGTACAAAAAATCCTATCCGAGTACGTATCAATAATTTTTGTTAAATTTTTCCTTATTGACTAAAAATATTTACAATTTGAAAATTTTAAGTTTAAGACTATGACGAATATAAACTGGAGGGGTTCGGCTAGATAACACAGACCAGACGGTGACAATTGTCTTACATAGTTTTTTAATGTGTACATGTTTTTACAATCAAGCAATGTCCTGTCTTAATATCGGAGTGTTCAGATCCGTGTGTGTGGTGTTGGGTTGTATTCGCCAGTTCAGCCTTCTCAGCAGTAAAAGTGATACGGCTCGCATTCAGTATTCCGTGGGATGTACGTATGAACATGTTTACTTATGCATATGTAAGTTAAAAATGTATACACTACGTCTTCATTTGGAGGCTAAGCAACTAGTGATGTCCCCCTTTTATTAAAATATATTTCTACCTTACATCAAGCGTATAATTGCCTTCATTGTAACTTAAATCTATGTGCTGCGCAGACGCTGCATCAGCATAACTTCCACGTTCGGTCCGCACCAAGGTGTTGACTGCGTTCTGTTGACGCCACGTCTGTGAGTTACTGTAGGAACATTTAGTTCCCACAGTACTAAACGTATTTGGGGCACTCGAGTTAATTGGTACACATCGTTTTATCAATATTCTTACGTGACATGCCAAATCTACTCAAATCTACTCAAATCAACATACACACATCATGACTCCTTTTTTTATTCTTTTAAGGCTGCTTTCCAGATTTTCTAAAATTGAAGTAGTAGTTCTTTAGGCGTTTTTGAGGCAGGGTAGTCAAAAAAGTTTAAATTGAAAACTAAAATAAAAGGTAACAGTTTGTGTTCTTAAAATTGTGACATGAAAAACCGTTTTTGAACGAACCAAAATATGACATTTTCAAAACAAAAGGATGCCAACCGAACTAACTTTTTCAGTTCAGTCACCTAATTATGATTGTATGGCGCGACATTCCACAGGCGACCAGGGCCAGCTTGCTAATCAACTACTGAGCAGAAGGGACCTACAGTTTTTTACCGACTCCGAACGGCGAAGTTTGAGAAGCTTTTTCTTAGACAGTTATTACTTTTTGAGTGTTGTCAGCGGCTCGCAAGAGGTGCCGTGAAAAATTCGAGGTGTTCAGTAGGAAATCGAACTTAGACCTTCTTCGCGCGAATGTTTCACTCTACCCACTACGCTACATATGTCACGTTAAGTCACAGTCACATATGACATGTTAAAATTTTTATTATACAACTAAAAATGTAGACCCAACTGCAGGTATACAAAACAAAATATATTCCACTCCAATATTAAATCTTCTTGTACGGTATCAGCAGCAGCATTGACAACGCAGAAATCTATTATTTCGTTTCATAAATTCAAGAGACACGAGGAATGTTTGAAATATGATGGTGAAACGGCTGAGCAAACAAACAAAAATTCTGGAATTTGGAAAACGAAACCCTCAAAACGATTACCCGAACACGCACTTACGATCAATTAGAACGAATTACGTTAAAAACTAATTTCATTTCGAACATCAATCTTGTTTTTGCTCACTCATGTGTCAGTGTTCGTACCGATGTCATTAAATTTGCATATGACCTCACACATACATCATCATAGAGGTAACCTGGTACATAAATATGACTGGAATTGCATCCAATGTCAAGTGCAAACTTGTGACAGGTGTTAAAACCTGCGTGCATGACGCACGAAGCCTTCGGTTCAGTCTAGTTAAGAATGAATTTATTTCAACGAGAGCAGCATAATTTTGTGCTTTTCAGAGCTTTTCTTGTCATTCTGAGTTTGATTTTTATGATTTGTGTGGGCTCGCAACTTGATGAATCATACTCTGTCATTAGTTGCCAATCAGGTGTGGATATCTGTTCGATCTGTTTATGTTCTGTTAGATTATGCAAGCATTCCAAAACATGTACGTGTGCTCAAACAAAATAAAAGAAGCTACGTTTCTGGAAGGTCTTTTCAAGTTTAGTCGCGGACTTTACTAGAAAGTTCATTGGACCTCCACTCCTCGCATGCGCGTAATTGGAATGTGTTTACTCTGCTAACCAACAGATATCTCGACTACACTGCATTCTGCAGCAGCTAATATAAAATTTAAATGTTCGATTTTCTCGCGATGTGATTATAATTATTAAAATTGCATTATATTTCGATTACCTCCGTCTGTGTTTATCACACGAAACCATGCAGATCCAACAATAAACAATTAATTTTGACTTAACTTTGGAATGGCAACCCGAAAAGCTGGTTCTTGATTGTTAAACGTTTAAGGTGTAGTCAATGACTTGTGAATGATAAATAAGACTTAGTGTCACCCACCTGGAATGCGATGCACACTTTTAATATGGCGCTTGAAGATGTTCCACAAATAATGTAAGATAGCCAAGGTTACAGAATGTTTCTGGGAAAAGAGGAAGGAAGAAGATATTAATTTTCAAATATTTTTTTTTATTGGAGGGGTTATTGTTGATTGGTTAGAACCTCAGAACAACACCAACAAAAAGTCGACCTTATACTTCTTATCGCAATTTGAACAAACGACAGTGAATTTAATTAATCAGCTGCTTCCTTGTCCCTCAAGAATATACTTACAGCACAATTCTCGATCGGAATGTACCGTTTTGCAACTCGTTTCTTGTCCCAAAATTATTTAAAAAAATATTCCCTGAAACCAAACTTCATACAGTTTAGGTCTGTTCCAATTGATCTGAATTGCTACGAATGCCTACGAATTTTCCCGAAAAACTCCCAAAAGCCGTTCCATTTGCTGATTTATTCGTAGAAGAGAGAGCTCATGAGAATCAAATTCGAAGCAATTCGTAGGGAGGGAAAATATTTTGCTCTCACATGAGCTCTCTCTTCTACGAAAAAATCAGATAATGGAGCGCATTTTCGTAGTTTTTCGGACAAATTCGTAGACACTCGTTCAGAGCAATTGGAATGGACATATTGTTTTGTTGTGTAACAAGAGATATGTTGCGTTCAGTAGCGCTCAAACTGTGTATAAAATAGACCGTAGATGAGACGGTAGTGACTGGGTTAAGTGATGCAAATTATCGGCGATATCGTTTTGGTTGATGGTCAGGACGATGGTCGCTCGAAAACAGAAAACGAAAGAGAAGTTCTTAGTCTTAATGTCTGTAGTGCTGTTCACTCAACGAAAGAAACCTTTTAAGCCAACCTTTCTTCTACGACCCTCGTCTTAGTGAACCGACCAGACACTTTTGAATTCCCTTCGTGAGTTTGAACATACGAAGCTCGCTATTTATATTTCGGGATGGGGCAACCCTAGTGTTGCAATCTGGAAACTGCCAGCTCTATCGTAAAGTTTGACATTTTTGAGGTTACACGTACTCAGAACGTTTTGACATACGAGCGTTTTGATATACGAGTTTTTACAGCAACTTAAAAGATTCATCTCGCCCGAAAAATGGAATTATCGTGGACATTTTCGTGCGATTATTTTTTACAAGTTTCGATGTGGATTAACTCAACAACAGTGCATCGATGAACTTAATTCAACTTTTGGCGATGAAGCTCCATTAAGGACCAGTGTTTATCGATGGTATGGTGTATACAACCGATGTCGTAGTTCACTCCAAGGTGAATTTCGGGAAGGTGGTCCCAAATCAGTTGTTGTTCCGGAAACCATTGATGCTATGTGCCAATTGATATTGCAAGATCGTCATGTGACCTATCCTACGATTGAGACAAACTGATCCATTAGTGGGACCAGCATACATTCAATATTGCATGAACATTTGACCGTCAAAAAAATTTGTTCGCGTTGGATCCCACACAATTTGTCAATAGATCAAAAAAAAGGCTCGTGTCGATGGTTGAAAGAAATGCTCGAAAAATACGATCGCGGTGCTTCGAAACAAGTCTATGACATCGTGACAGGTGATGAATCGTGGATTTACGCGTATGAGCCTGAAAAAAACGGCAGTCGACTGTATGGGAGTTTCAAATTAAGCCAAATCCAACAAAAGTTGCTCGCGCACGAAGCACTTCCAAGCAAATGGTCGCCTGTTCTTTCGGAAAAACTGGACATGTCGCAAGCGTACCACTAGAACAACGCAGAACAGTCAATTCTGAGTGGTACACAACCATTTGTTTGCCAGTTGTCTTCCAAGAATATGGAAAACCAACCGCCGATGACGGATCACTCTTCATCACGACAATGCAAGATCTCACACATCGGCTCAAACAACTACATTTTTGAGCACTCAAAACATCGATTTGATGAGTACTCCGCCGTATAGTCCTGACTTGGCACCGAACGACTTCTTTTTATTCCCGTACTTAAAAAATAAAATGAGAGTTCAACATTTTTCGACACCTGAAGAAGCGGTTGATGCGTTCAGAATGCATGTTTTGGAGATACCTCAATCAGAGTGGCAGAAGTGCTTCGATAATTGGTTCAAACGCATGCAAAAGTGTATAGATCTTAATGGGGAATATTAAAATCAATATTAAATCATCGATAAAGCTATTCCGATGATTAATATTTGTTTTTGTTCTTTAATCCCCAAATATAGAACGCAACCCTCGAATCTTGTAAAGTTCGAAGTTTAATTTAAATCGCACAAACTAAAAACAGGTACAGGAATGTAAGTCTCTCTGGTCTTAGAGAACTGAGATTGCCGATGAACTTGCTTAGCAAAAATCAAAAGAGGCATTCATATATTCCGAACCCTCCTTGGGAATGCCGGTGTCCGTGGTCAGAACTTCTCTCGACAGTTATCTCATTCGAAACTACAACCAAAAATGGCATGACTCTCCAGGACAAAGGCTGACCAAGTGCATAGTCCCAAACTTTAGCCAGAAATCCACAGTATTTCTGCCATATCTAGACAAAAAAGACTGCAGACTGCTTGTTGGCATACTAAAAACACTACACTTGTTCGCCAACCCCTTAAGTCTGCTTGGACTTTGTGATTAAACTCTTTGCGACGCTTGTAGAGAAAATTAAGACATTGCAAAGCACTTCTTCTTTCAATGTCCTACCTCTGCTCGAATCAATTGGCGGCTGTTCGGTGCTCATGATGGTTGGATCTGAAACCCTAAGCTCTTTATCACAGAAAAGATTGTTGGTTAGCTTACAACCTAGAACTACAAAGGGCCAATTTTCAAGTTTGAGTGCTCCAGGGTAGTATTTTGAAAATTCCAACAAAAAATTAATCAGCTGTCTGCTCTTTCGAAAGTGCACCAATGGCAAATCAAAACAATTTTTGACAAAGCTAGCAGAGGATTTACCGGGCCTTGAAGCAGGACTTACGTGGATACAAATAGCTTTGTCGTCATTCAAGTCCTTCGACAAATCGATCGGTAAGAGCTAACACAGATAAATTAATTATGAGCTAGCGCTTATTTATTCGATTATTGCGCTGAATTTTTCAAACTGAACTGGAATTCAGCTGTTCTCAACCTTTCCAGATTACCACAGTAGTCTCCCACTGTGAGAGAATTTTGACGATGTCTCTGCAGGTTTTTATCGCCTACACAAACGATGAATGTAAGCTATTTCTATGGTGTTACTCTTTTAAGTGTACGCATTCCTACAACATTCATCTATCTTTCCATATTTCGCAAGTCTTGACCCGAAGCTAAATTTCGTAAGAGCAGATAAGGAGCGGCAGCATAAAAAGTCCGGTTCTAAGAGATCAAACCTAATCAAATATTTATTTTAAGACTTGCAAGAATCTTTCGGTACGGCAAATTTACTGACTATTATCTCAATAGTGTGCACCACTGAACCCACAGCAATCAACACAAATTATGTTTGATGCCTTTTCTGACGGAATTATGGTAATATTTTGCGACGCATGTATGAGGGAATGTTAACCATTTCTGGTAACTTGATTTCACTGTCGATGCTGTTTGTTCTGGAGGACTGGTGGAGTTATGAATGACTGGCCTTTTATCAAAGAACAAACATACTTTTGAATTGCAAACAGGTAGTTCATCTACTGTAGCCAAACAGGCAATAGTGGGTTGGCTTAACTCACACGGTATTTCGACACACCATATTAGGATGTGGCCAGAAATGGAAAAATTTACGAGATTAAAGTTGACTTGTTTTTGAGTGTGTGTAACATTAATAAAATGGTTTCATTAGCATATCAGTGAAATAGATTTGAAAAGACCGCAGTTGAGGTCTGACTCAACTCGTCCGGTTGGACTAAGTAAATACTAAAATTGTAAAAATGTAAGTGTCACACCTTTGTGTGATGTCAGTGTTTTTGATGGTTTTTCGGTTGACATAGACAATTATCGTGGCCGCCGTGGCGTAGTGGGTAGAGCAGCGCGCACAATACGAGTAGTTGATGAGCAAGCTAGGCCCTGGTCCCCTGTGGACTTTCGCGCCAACAATTACTATTATTATTATAGACAATTATCACATGCATAACTAATTTTATCCACCACAGGGAATACATGCTTTGTGCTAATTTGCAGAGTCACTGTGCTCACTGTGACCTTGGATCACATAACATTGTTACAATTTATCGTAATTTTAACAAATTTGAAATATTTGCCCACATTAATGACTCTACTGAAATGTCCTAAAAGTCTAGAAAATTTTCTTTGTTAGTCTGATCAGACTTCGAATCTGAGCCATTGGGACAACGCATCAGAGGAGGGCCTCGGACAAAGTGACGCACAAAAGTGGAGAAGGACCTCAACCAACTTGGATTGCGCAACTGGAGGCAGTTGCCGAAAGTTTGTGCTGCCTGGAGAGCCATGTTGGTTGAGGACCAGGTCCACCCCGAACTGTAGCGCCACACGCAGAAGTAAAAGAAGTCTTCAGCTACCCTGACATCATATGACTTTAGAGTCTCATCAAAAAGAGGTTTTTTTTGACTACGTTTCCTCATGGGTTTGTGGTCAAAACCAAATATGCCTGCTGGAACAATAATAATAATTGAGTGGCGCTACAGTCCACAGGGGGATCAGGGACTAGCTTGCTCATCCTTTCTTAGAAAAAAAAACAAAATAAATTATTTTAAACAAATTTTAATGCACAAACTATGCCCAAAGGCAATTTTTAAATTACACCAGGAATAGCTTAGAGCTAATGGTCAGTAAGTTAGATTTAAAAACTACTGTTAAGATAAATGTAAGCTAGTTTTAAGTATTTTTCTAGAATTAAAATAAGATAACATTAGATATTTAATAAAATATGCCAAAAAAAAAAACAACTACTCGTATTGTGCGCGCTACTCTACCAACTGCGCCACGGCGGCCACAACAATACATTAATATTTTAATCTGTAATTTAATCCTCTGCACGACAAGTTGTACTTTTTGAACAGACTTTACAAGTTTTTGTAGTGGACCAATTAGTAACTTCCATCAAAGCTGATACTCCTTTTCGAAAATTCGCCTCCACTTCGGCAACTCGTTGCATTTTCAATATTTGTTTCGGGTTGCACAGAGAATGTAAGCAATATTTGGCTTCTTCGCTTCATTTTGTTGACAACCCTTTCTGTTTTATGAAACTCTGCCCGGCACTCCCTTTGCCCTCCCTTTGTAATGTGAATAACATTCCCACAGCCTTTAGAATGTGCCTTAGGAAAGCTTTGATGAAATCATGTTGCTGGCAATAGTAATAAAGGTTGTCTTAACCGCATATGAAAGTTCTACTAAAAATTATTATGACCGAGCATTCCCACAGATGGTTTTTCCAATCCCAGGTCAAATCTGGATTGCAAGAAAGCCACGATGAAGCGATGACTTTTTTTTTCATTTGCAAACTTCACTGTGTAAGGTTCTTGATTTGCTGTTTGTCTTTAGATGTGTTCTGTTTTTGCTCAACTCCCATTTACCTCTTAGACAAGTTGCTTACAACACTGCGCGTGCGCTACCTATTGGTGAAAAAAGTCTCACATTTTGGAGAACTTTTCCACTCGAGAAAAAACAGGAACACACATAGCAGGAGTAATTTTTGTGAATACACCAACACTCTGGCTGTATGATTGCTCCTCATTTTAAAACATTAAACCTTTGCTTGTAAATTATCTCATTGTTTCTTCATGTTATTTTTATTTAACAAGCAGCTCCACATTTGTTATTGGAATGTTTTAACTTTTGAAAACCACTTCCAATTGATAAAATTGAATTAGAGAAGTAACCATTTTAAACTTGAACTTCTTTACTAAGATCTGTTGGGTGGTCAGGTCAGAAATTTATTCTACATAATTTTTGAGAAAAGCTTATATTTATCTTTACATCATAAGGACAACATAGACCTCTGATGATTTCTAATGCTTTGGTTCTTATTTGCGCTAATGATTATATGCACTTTCGTTCCATTAACAGGTTGACACAAATCAACTAGACAATGCATGTAAACAAGATAAGGTACCTGAATGGCGCTAATCTTTCAATGTTATTGTTTATCTTAAATCCACACTAAGTAACTAATCCTTTCACATTTCTTTTCTACTGAATGGCTTACGCAAGATGAACTTATAGCGTGTGCCTTTCGCATCTTGCACAAAGGTTTCACACAATCATAAGCTCAAACAATCTTACCAAATGTTGGGAGACACTCATTATCACTGAACTTAAAGATTGTTACCCCGCATCACTTAATGGTACGATAGTTTCGTAATGAGGCCACAAATCTTCGAGCTTATCTGGAAGACTAATTCTGAATGAAACTCACCACACTTCACACACACAGATTTGATTGGTGCTACAATTATTCAAATCAAAACAATGCCATCTGTGTGCGACAAACGAACGAATAAAACTGAATGCAAATATGATAATCCGCATTAAGTTGAAGATGTTGGCCGCTACTTGAATGGAGTGGTAATGCAATGCAAAGGAATTAATGCGGATCAGTGGAACGAATTGGATAATACCTTTCAAAAACCTTTCCAAAGCAATTGTTGCTTTTTTTCTTTGGATTTGAACAGAGAAAAAATTGCATATAAATCTTTCAAAACTGAAACAATGGCAAAATGGAAAATGCGTTTTTATATAAAGCGGCAAATATTGGGAAAGTGACCGCAGATGATTTTGATTTGCTGATGAGTGTAAGTCGTGGTGTTGATATTGGGAAGTAAAAGTAACCGCTTAGTTCCGTTTATTACTTTTATAGTAAATTCCTAGTTCTTGGGGAGTTTTGTACAAAAAATAAAACATAATTTCTCTAAGCTTCATCATGTGTACACAATTGGTTCTAATAAATACAAGCGGTTTTTGGCAATCAAAGTCAAAATTTGTTTTTTTAAATATTAACCCTACCCTACACAGTGTAGACGATTTGATACAACTCAAAGCAAACTGCCCTATTACACTATTGAACTTAAAATTGACTCTGACTACGCTTTGTGTATGATCTGCTACATCTATTTTGAAAGGATAAGTATTAATATGTTTGATTTACGTAGATTAACGGTAGATGACATTTCGATTATTCGTTATTGTGGTAGCTAACTTCAACTTGTGCAGATATTTGCGAGAGTAAGAATGTTAAAAGCGGAGAACACATTAAAAAGAAATATATTCAGGTAAGAAAAGTGATGGATAATTCAAGCATAAAATTAAAAAATCGTAATCGAATCGAGTCGTATCATTTCTGATACGTTGTGCTTTAAAGGGTGAATTTTGTTGCAGATAGCATGGCAAATTTCAGGGAGAGCAAAAGTTTAACTGATCGTGATTTGGAGGAGATATTGGTATATCTTTAGGGATTGAGGATGACTTCGATGGAGAGGCGTCCGATGATTATCTAGTAAATCAGGACTTAGGTGCTGTTGATATACATACTAGACCTGCCCATGGAAGACGAAATGGTTGGCACTGTTGCAGATAAAGAAAGCAATGTGAGTAATGATATTGTCAAAGAAGAAGAACAAAAAGTAGGGAGAAAGACATATCATATCAGGATGTATCAAAAAGACATACGGTAGAAGGAAATGTCACATAAACGGGTTTCCAAGAAACAAGCCAGAGAACTGAAAGAGAAAACAACCACATTTTCTGGAGAAAAAAAATACGTCTGGATGACAACGCCAGATCTCCTGGAAGGGTTAACTGGGAGCTATAAAATAAAAATGCGCACCAAAAATGATAAATTCGTGGTTGCTCAATCGAAAATGTCCTAGTAAAAGGGGAGAAAGCTGTTTGCCTCTAGCACAATTTCGAGTTGAAGTTGCTTATTGCTCCTGTAACCGCCACATTCAGTCTAAGCAAAAGCAAGAGCAAAAGAGGAAGGCCAAGTGATCTGAAAAAATGTATCCACGCACTTACACTTCTGCCTTAACAAAATAATAATACCACACCGAATTAAACATAAAACCTAGTATCCTACCACTACACGATGATATAACCACGTTTTTATAAATAAATGCAGAGTAATTAAAAACAGATGTTTTTTTTACTATTTTTCTAGTATTTGCAACCGTAAATGTTTTTAGTAAAAACTGTATCGATTTTAAAAATTCGGCAAAGGTTTTTCAATTTCGAAAAACGGATCAAAATGTTTACCTTTTCTGTGAAATAAATGTTGACTTTGCAAACGTCTTTTCTTTACGGAAACGGCTTTATTTAAGACTTATAATTCTCATAATTCCAAACCTACTCAAAGTTTGATCATCTTGTTCGATGAGTTCTGCAAAAGTAAAGTTATCAGTAAAACTTTGCCTTTCAGCAGTAAAACATGTTGCTCCGCATAAAGGGCACGGAATAAAATAATAGACAGTTCCCAGTTTGGTGGAGTGTCAACAGATATCCCTTGTACGTATAACACACTGCCTTCAAACGACACTTATGAGAATCCTTGTATGCTTAACGATACAACGATCTGCTAATTCGACAGAGATACAGACTTCATAATCTTATATTAATTATTCAAGTGGTAGCCAGTCCACGTTTAGCCTCCATTTTAAAGTAAAAATTGTATACACCTTTCTATGACATTGACAAAACAGAAAAGCAAAGTTACGTTTGACTTGGAAAAATGCTAGGGATTTAAATATGTCTCGCAACAACCGGAACAGAAGCCGGCAAAGAAGGAACATGCGCTTAATGTCCCATTCACTATATCAAATATCAAACACATAGTCGATGCTTGGCTCATCCTGGAGTATCTAACTAAGAATCTCTTTGTGACGGGTATGCATACACCGGAAAATCATTAAATGGTCATCAGATTAATGTTCTTGAGTATCACAGAAGCATATAGAAGTATACACTTGATGAGTCTTCTAGAGAGACTGGCTGCATCTCAAAGACGTATTGATCTTGTTATTTAAGAACAGCACAATAAAATATACCCCATCTCAGTCTTACAATAACATCTGTGTTTTTAATATCGAAAGACCAGTTGCTTGATTATGTCCGGCAATAAATTTGACTTGCCAATTTCCATTGCGCACGTTCACATCAACAGACAAAATGCACGTCATTGTTGAAATTATAAAAAAAAAAACGTTAATCTACAACTTTTATTCATTTCCATCCTCCTCCTCTAAGACAATTAAACTTAGTTGCGATCCCAACAAGAATACAATGTTCAGGTTATCTGCACTTTCACTGAAACCGAATAGTTTCTGAATGCCATTCATAGAGGTTATCAGACAATCAGTCTCTAAATAGACAACGCCATGAAAATTGTTTTAAACCTTTTTCTTTATTTACATTCAATCATATAAACACGCAGTTGCACAAACGATCGGCGTCTCTTTAATGTCCTTCATTAAGCTACACACGCCTTCTCACAGTCGGACTTTGTCTGGAACCGGTTGGCGTTTCCATGGCAGCCTCCGTAAAGGAAGAATTCACACTCGTTGCTGGCTGCGTTGTACCAGAAGCTTGGGCCAGAAGCACGGCAAGGTCCAATCACTTTGGGCAAGGAACACACTACAAGGCAAAGACGAATGTTATATGCAATTAGCCCCGAAAGGAGAAAATCCTATTTAACAGACCCGAATTAGCGCGAATACCAAAGGCCAAAGCGAAAATAACAAACAATGTCATAAGGAACTTCATTTTGAAAGGAGTCTGAGTATTTTGTTCTGTTATGGATGGTTCTCTAAATAACACTGGCGACTGCCTCGCAAACGAATCAATGTTTATACGGTAGCCACCGTGACAACAGCCGAGTCGGAGATTATCCAGAGATGTCCGAATTATGTAACGATGATGCTAATCTCACAAAGAACACAATGCCCAGCAGAAGCTCACCACACTCCACACAGATGTATCTCCATCTGTTTCTCACGTACCCCTCACACATACTATGTGTAGGAGGGTACTGAAACCACACTTCACTTGATCACACTTTTGGTAATCCACGCACATAGAGAACGAAGAGACTCTACAGTGTGTCTGTACTTCGACTTAAATTTTTTGAGTTAGTTTCTTCGATTGACGCAATCTGCAATAACAGAGAATCTTGGGAAACACTCGATCCGGTTATCAAATATATTCTATTAGAAATCACTTTTTCTTAACATATGCGGCAAATAAAGCAATTAATAAAAAAATCCCCTCAACATAATCGTCTGCAATTTAAAGAGAAGCAGAAATAATATTTTCCGAAGCGAGTTCAAAGAATTGCATCTACAAGCAGTCATCTGATTAAACAACATCCGATCCAGTTTGTCTGGCGCTACATTCGGTCTGACTAATATTTCACTTTTATAAAACAATCATGTGAATGAATTCTACAGAGCACGAAAGTGCACTTGGGAACTGCACTTGAGTGAGGAAAGTGAGATTCGCTCTGAAAGAACGTTTTATGTAGGTCAAAATTATGTCTAGGTGGGACTTTGAAAAAAATTTAAATATTTTTGTTGACACGTTTTTCTTAAAATGTTTAAAAGAAACATTCTCAAGTTCGTTTTTTTCACTTAACTGTTGAAAATTGTTTTGTTTTGGTACAAAAATCGTCTTTTTTTGCTTGGAATTCGAAGAAAATAAATTTTCAGGTTTTCCTTATTGTATGCCGCGACAGTCCACAGGGGGACCAGGACTTAGCTTGCTTCTGAACTACTCGCGTTGTGCCCGCTACTGTTCTCCCACGAGTAGAAGGGAACTGCAGTTTTTTGCCGACTCCAAACGGCGAAGTTTAAGAAGCTTTTTCTTAGATAGTGTTACTCCTTGAGTATTATCAGCAGCTCGAAAGATCACGTCTTGCCGTGAAAAATTCGAGGTGTTCAGTCTGGGAATCGAACCTGGACCTTCGGCGTATAAGCGTTGCACTCTTCCCACTACGCCACGGAAGCCAGTAGCTTTCAGTTCTCGGCCGTATTTCTGTTTGTCTAGCATGTCTGTCATAATTCATTATCATTTATAGTTAAAGATTTTTTTTTTTGGATTTGCATAATTCTTTGGTACTAGGTTCACAGTATCAAGACATTGGCTTCGGCACAGAGCTTTGTGGATGGGGAACGTTAAGGACGGCCCATTGCAGAATGTGGTTAGAATTAATAAATAACATATCTTCCTGGAAAAAAAACTTCGAATGTATGGAAAAAAGAGAAATGTGTGTTTAAGTTAATTTACAACAAGCAGTGGTAAATCCTTTTACCATTTGAAAGATAATTCACTAACTTAACTTAAAAATTTGTTTCTGTTTGTGTCTTATTTGTGGTTATACGATAAAAATTGTTAAACATTGACATTAAAATTTTGAAAAAAATAAAGCGCAGAGTTAAAATTGAATTCAAGTCAAGAAGTAATTACAATACGACCGATTAAGTGAAGCGTATTGATTTAAACATCCATAGTTTTCTTCACGCCAGCAGATTCTATGAAGAAATAGAAGGAAGGGATCACACAGGGATCGCGACTTTGACCTATACCGTTTAATATGTATACCGTAGACCAACCGCCATTATCGCCATCTGTTAACTGTTGCTTGTTCGCAGACGACTCGTTAACATACTCACCATCGCCGTCACCGCAGATAGCAGCACGAAGGATCGAACAACAAATGGAGAAACTCTACTTCTACTATCAGAAGTGGGCCATCCGTATCAACACCAACAAATCAGTCTTCATGTGTCTGCGGAGACCAACACGACGAGGCTGTCGAACAGCCGGAAAATGCCGGAGGATCAAGGTAGTGCTACTTTACGAGACAGGACAAGCGACAGCGGACAAGGCGAAGTATCTTGGAGTCAACTTCACTGAGAGGTTGAAGTTTAATCCTCTTTCCAAACTGACTTTTCAAAAGGCCAGTTTCGCTTTCCATCGCATCTACCCATTGATGTGACGTGAGAACCGATTTGCCGAAAAGAAGAAGTTTTTACTGTACAAGCAGCTAATACCACCCATTATAGCGTATGGCTTCCCTGTATGGTACAGCATCTCCAAGACTAGCATGGAGAAACCATCGATCTTTGAAAATAAGACACTACTTGCACCGGTCTCACATTCGACGAGGACCAGATGAAACATTATAGCAACGAAAAATCGCGCATCTTCCCCCTGCAACAGTTCTTGGTGCAACTTTCCAAAAAGCAGCTATGCGAAACGGAAATCCACATTAAAAGCCAATCGTCAGGAACTTAAGGAGTGCAGTGCCTGGACAACGACTTCTCAATGTGCATAACAAGTGAAACGAAGAGATTTTCCTCCCGAAATCTACTGCATCGAGGCTCAACCTGAACACAAACCCTCACCAAGGCACATCGTCGACACACGAATCTGAAAACACCGACGTTAAGACAGGACAAGTTGTAAATAATTTACATGTACACACTCAAAAACTATGTAAACAATTGTTCATCCGCTTAAAAATTTAAAATTGTAAATATTTTTGTTCAATAAAAAAATTTTAATTGAATTGATTTGAACAACTTTGATGTAAACTCATGCACTGTCCCTTTCCGAAGGATTGCAATTGACTGCACCGTATTTTTAATAATGGTATGGTTTCGTTTTTTCGCTAACCTAACAAGACATAATAACTTTACATTAGTCACTTCGCATTAATTTTAACTTAACTTAATGTAATTAACTTGTGGTTCATTTGATTAAGATCATTTAATTTAAAAAAACAAAAGTTGACAATTTTTTTAAGCTTTACAACGTCTTTCACAATCGGCCTTGGTTGTAAACCTATTTTCATTTCCTCCGCAACCACCATACTTGAAATTCACACATTCCTTGCCATTGAAGTAAAATCTTGGTAACGCAGCACGACAATTTCCAATAACCGCTGGCAGCGAGCAAACTAAAGAGTAAAACAAATAAAACCACCACTTCTTTTCTAAAGGAGCAAGAATTGCACTACAAACCGGACTTATCGCCATTTGCCTGATGGCTCATTGAAAGAGCGAATAGAACAATTAAAACGACTGTGAGCTTCATCGTAAGGAAATAATTAACAGAAGAAGTATAAAGTGACACTGTTTCCCGGGTGAAGTTTACGAAACTGAAGTACAGCTGCACATGCATCAGTGCTTTATAGCCCCGCTGCTGACATTAAAAACGAAACATTCATCTAATCAAGGGGGATTTTGCTAAAGAATCTGACTAGTATACGGAGATAATTAGTATGCTGACGATCGTTAAGTTGCTAGTAATACATTAGACTAAAGAACTAAACTATAAAAAACCACTCATGCACCATCTGCTTGTCAAGTTGTTCGGGCTGTTCAAATTTTAATAAAATCTCATCGTTTAAGAATACCACACTGACATTTTATTTTATCAGAATATTTTAGAAGAGACCTCTACTGCTTTAGAATAAATAATGTCCTCAAATTGACAGCTACCCAGATAGCGGGTATAAAGGGGGAATGTTTATAAAGTATAAGCGCGAAAAGTCTTCGAATTAAAGCCATTGGGCAAACGCAACAAAGGGCGGTCTAAGATGAGGTGGCACACACAAGTGGAGAAGGACCTTAACCAACTTGGAGTGCGGAACTTGAGGCAGCTGATGAAAGATAGTGCTGGCTGTAGAGGCATGTTGGGTGAAGCCCAGAATCACCCCGGACTGTAGAGCCACAGCAAGAAGAAAAAAAGTTTATTAGGTATTGCATAATTCATCTATTCAATCGCTACCTCTCAGCCCTGATCATACCAACCGAACACTATTCAGTTAATGTACTTATAACCAGATGAGATTCTAACAAAAAGCGTCCGTAGTTCACTAAATAGTGTATTGTGGTACAACAAAGCCGAAGATTTTGCATTTTCCAGATCTTCCTAAGCCCAAGATAATCATATCCTTAAAACTCATTTTTTGTTGTGGGAATGTTTTTTCTATGCTGACTTGCTTGTTTAAAGCGTTTGTGAAGGTACTTTTCGATTTCTTTCATGTTGAATACTGCAAAAGATAAGCTGGTTGCTTGACAGGTGCTTGACAGAATCGGGAAAGGAATGTAGTTGCATTTTCACGTACAACTTCAAGACGACAGAGCGTTCTGGAGCTGTGGCCTTCATGGAAGACGACAAAGTCATACTTCACCCCTCCTAAGTCAATTTCACGTCACTCTTCCTTCGCGATCCTACCCCTTTAACCACATCTAATATAGTCCAAGAATGCGAGTCTTCCCTTGATTTGGTCGGCAGACTGAATTCACTAAGACTTGTCTGGATCCCGGGGCATCCCGGGATCATGGGAAACGAGATTGCCGATGAACGAGCTAGGCAAGGTTCAAAAGAGGCATTCGTAGGAACCGAACCCACTTTCGGCCTCTTAGGGCCTTCATCGACGGTTGAGTCTCCCAACAGCACAACCAGAGATGGCGTGACTCTCCAGGATGCAGGTTGACCAAGTGCATTCTTCCGAACGTTAGCAAAATATCTGGGGCTTTTCTGCTATCTTTGGATAAAAATGAGTTTATATGACTTGTCGGCGTACTAATGGAAAACTTTACCTCCACTAAGCACCTAAGGCGGCTTGGGCTTTGTGATGGCAGCCTTTGCATCGCCTGTGGAAAAGGTGAAGACATTTCAGAGCACTTTCTCTCTGAAGTGTCTTCACCAATCAATGCCACTTTTGCTCGTATCAGGTGGCGGCTGTTTGTCGCTGATGTACGTAGCGCGTACTGTCCTTCTTCGGAAAACTAAGAAATTACATTAAATAAAGGTTACTGCTTGGTAGCACAATGGACCAGTATCTGAGTCTGAGCGCTCCAGTGCAGCATAACACAATCGTAACAAAAAAAATTATAATACTTGACAGTGAAAATAAAATGTATTTTCGTGTAATTTTTCATTAATGGGGTGTCCACCATTTTAAGTTTTTATTATTTTTTAAATAAAAAAAATGGAATGTAAAATTTGCCCTTTCTTTGACATTTTTGAGTTATTCCATTTGTTTTTATATCTAAAACTAAGTCAAAACAGCCTGGTGTATTGTCTTGCTTTTACATTCCCAGGATACAATTATGCAAGTGAACTCAGAATAAACTGAAAATGCACCCAAATGCTATTTCCATAAAACAAAGACAGCAAAAACTGAATTTTTTTGTTTACATTTTCGGATCTCTTTTGTGTAAGAGAAGGAAACACTGCATCAAGCAGTAACCAATATTTAATGGAATTTCTTGGTCTTCCGGAGGAAAACCAGCAATCGCTTCTGTGATAAAAAGGTTATCAGTTCCCACGAGATCAGAATTCTTACCATAATTTCAGCCCAACCAATGCCCAATAGATTAGATTATGACAACAGAAAACATGCAATCTAATAATTACTTATTCATCGTGCAAAAACAATAATTAAACATTCAACTGCAATTTTCGTTGGCAAATACACGGCTACGTCTCAGATCTTTTGCTACAAAACATGCGATTTGTATTTATATTTAGTATTTATATTTATATTTATATTTAATTTGAAATAACTAAATTTTACTTAAAAAAGAATGAATTAAATTCGGTTCTCTAGTAAAAAAAAGGAAATGCATATAAATATGCAAAAGAAATTAAAAACTGGTTTCAGACAAAATTTGAAAAATCACCTCGATGTAAATTGAACAGTATTGAATTTAAGAAGTTACTACTCTCTTCCTGTTTACCATTTGCCGTTGCTGTAACTAAATCCCGGTCACTTAAGGATACCAAATAATTTCTTCCGCACGCGCCAACATTATGAATGGTTGAATCGGAATTACTGATAATACAGATAACTTAACAGGATTGAAAGTGAAAGTTATTGTCATGTTAAAACTTTCAAACTAGACTAAAAATAGCCATGTCAAAAGTAATTACCTTAAAATACAGTTACTACTTTTTTCAGTTCAGTAAAGAAGGCTATTATACGCCCAGACATGCCCGCCCTGTGCTATTTAGGACCTCACTAGTTTTCGTGTAAGAAACTTGCATTTCCTAGGCAACGTTTACAGAACAACAGTACATGTGTCTTTTTCTAAAATTATATTATGCTTCTGTTTTTATGACGTTCCAAAGTCTAGTAGAAGCTTTCCTATTACTGGCACAAATTTAATGTTTACCGCTTTTACTGGGTGTTCATCCAATCAATTCCTCCGAATTCTGTTAGAAGCTCAAGTACATTATTTAGCAAAAAAGTTTATATCAAAAGGACGACAGAATCGATATAATGTAGAACATATTTTAACTGTGCTGTGGCATATGTGCCTTGCTTTAATAATAATCATAAAATTCAAAGAAAAGGTTGTTTGATTCCAAAACATACATAAAATGCCCACTTCAATGTTTGCACTATGTTCTAAATACAAAGTTCATAAGTTAGAGTCCAGAAAAAAGATAATTCGACCTCTTCTTACTAAAATACTCAAATTTCGCGAAATAAATCTTCAACTTTTATTTTTATTTAAACCATTTTTAAACTAATTAAACAAGTAAGCACGGAACATCTTATTTAGGCTTTACACAGCTTTTCACATTCGTCCTTAGTTCCAAACCGATTTCCGTTTCCCTCACAACCTCCGTAAGCGAACTCCTCGCACTCTTTGCCGTTGAAGTAGAAACTTGGTATCAAAGCACGACAGCGTCCACTATCCTTAGGCAGCGAGCAAACTAAGAATTTAAGAAGAATATCGATTATATCGACATCGTTTTCTACAAAGGACTAAGCTACGAACCAGACTTATCCCCATCTGCCTGGACACTCAGTGTAAAGGCGAATAAAAAAATCAAAACAACCGCGAACTTCATCACGTCTGAACTTAAACTGTTTTCCGGATAGAGACTGCAAGACTTATGCAGTACCACTGAACATGCACCCGTGATTTATAGTGTTGCTGATTAGATTGGAGGTGATAGTTATTTCTAATGAAGGGGCTACTTGCTCAAGTTGCTAATTTGTAAATGAAAATATTTAATTTGCTGATCGTAAAGTTCCTAGCTAAATGGGTGAAAAGATAGATAGATTTTCAAATTTGCCGATGCGCAGCCGGCTGTCGTTTCGGTGTGAACAAGCAGAACCGCACAAAAGAATGTTTCACGATTTTGCAACCCCTGTTTACCGGTTGTTGAATTACTTGTCAGTCGACAAATATCGAGATAACTGTGATAGATAAAAATGAAAAACAGTTTTCGATAGTTCATGGTATGTTGTGGTCCAATTTTCCTTCTCTTCAATAAAACTTCCCAACCAGCACATTACCTTAAACCCCAGAAGGCCACCTGGGGGGGGGCAATCCCTTGAACACAAGTTCAAATTGAAAGCCATTACAACGTTTTAAATAAACTTTCATAGATCGAAATGGTTACGGTGAAACGCAATTTTTACGAAAAACTACTTTTTATGAAAAACATTTTTTCTTCTTTCGCCAAGCGTTGCTACTCCTAAGATACTGTAAATACTGGTTCTTTAAAATTCTTATTCTACGAAATGCGCTTTAAGAGATTCCTGAACGTCAATTTATTTTTGAGCTCAAATCGACAATGGTGTTTAAATTGTTGCGATTTATCTGTTACTTAGACATGAAAAATCTCACTGTGCTAGCAGTTAACTTTACCGACAATGCAACAACCTATATACGACTAAATTAAGTAAACAGAAATAAATAAAATAAACATCACATCAAGTATCTAGTTGGTAAAGAGAACAAATCCCCAGAGAACAACAGGCGTCGAGTCAAGGAGCAGCAATGCTTTTGGAAGCAAAATCCATTTCAAATTTGACAAAATGTTAGATATTCTTAATCCTTTGAAATAAAAGCAACCGTGCTTGATTTTTGTATGTTCAAAGAAAAAGAAGCAATAAAAACCAAACAGGCAATGTCCCTGTAGCATCTTCAAGAAGGCATCCATCTGCAAAGGTTTATTTAATTTTATTTGAAAGTTGCATCAAGAACTGATTTTTAAATCAATTGCTGACCTATGATGCAAAATGTAACTTCCCCGATAAGACGACTCGAAATTGAATATCAGCATTTGCAACGAAATTACGAGCTTGCAGTATTCGTATAAATAAAGTTCCGGGTTATCTATGAGCTGCCAGCAAGCAAGTCTGCTTTTAATTTAATCATTTCCACTAATATAATACACTTAGTCCTTGCACACCCTTTCACATTCTTCTCTGGTTGTAAACCTGTTGTCGTTACCCCCACAACCACCATATGTGAACATCTCGCATCCTTTAGTTGCCGGGTTATAGTAGTACGCTGGTATCGCAGCAAGGCAGACCCCTGTATTCCATGGCTGAGAGCACGCTTAAAACAAATAAAGGAATGGTTAATTCATAATATAAGGACATGCACAGACTGCTCCACCTACCTGTTTTATCAACAACGTTATTAGAGCTGACACTTACAGCCAAGGCGACAATAAAAATTAAAACGATTGACTGCTTCATCACTTTGAAAATATATTTGCAGTTTGACCACGGCTTCAAAACAAATAAAGTCATATTGCAAATGCATCTGTGCTTTATATATTTCCCGATTAAATTAAAATTGATAACTACATTTACCAGAATTAGAAATATTCTCCCCTATCACACATATTGAAATAGCACAGAGGACAACACGACCGATTAAATCGAATTGTTGTAAAATCGATGAGTAAAACGTAAATATGTTTAATTAAAGTTTTTTTTTTCAAGAAAACATCTCGACGAGGAACAAGCAAGATACCTGTACTGATTGTTAAACAGATGATCCGTCATCTGGCTGCTGAAATTGTATTCTTAGCAGAGACACTACATTAAATTGTACCGATTACCGAATGTCAAAACCGAAATGGCATTCCTTAACGGTACTAAATGTTATTCAAGAAGTAAATGAACTTCCCAGAACTGATAACATATAAAACAGACTTGAATTAATTTTTGTAAAATTGCATTTCACACAGCAAGCAATTTGTCGACATCCAAACTTAGTTTTTGTCAACAGTTGTGGTGGTATTACGGACAAAGTGAAGCTAAACTAAAAGAAATTTTATTTTTCCACCACCTCCCTTCTCCCACTCCCATCAACGGAATTTATATAGAAAACTGTTTAGGGGTTTCGAAGAATAGATATATACTTTTAAGAAGAACTTTCAGTAAATGTAGACTTAATGATTTTGACAGACAATGTCTGTCTGTTTTTAAGAGCTTCACATTTAGGAATAATTATGTTTATGAATTTTGTTGTGCCAATCGTATATCTACATACAGTACCTCACAAAATTGAGCATACATTCACAGCTTAGACATATTTTTATCTTTTTCGCCTTACTAAAAGTAGTTAATTAATAAAACTTAAATGCACTTCGAGTTTACATTTTTTAGTTGCTAAAAACTATAAACAAAAATAAACAAAGTAGTCTGTTTTCGCATGTTTTCCATATTTTCGCACAAAGAAGAGAGTATCGGTCTTTTCAGTTCAAAAGCGTGTGCAGAAATGATCATCAGGGACATTTGTTGCTTCATTCCTGAACAAATTTGCGTGTATAGATTCTTCGAAGCTTGTGTATAACGCACACATGACTGTATGCTCAATTTTGTGTGTCGACTTCAGCGTTTGTTTCCTTTTTCATGCGAAAAGTACCGGTAGGAAGTCGCCTGTCTGTTAAGATATGTATTCAGTTATGATTGTATACCAAAAAAATAAAACAAAAAAGTGGTCGGCCTTGAAACAGCACGAATATGAAGTAATGATAGGTGTATGCTCAATTTTGTGAGGTACTGTAGTTATTTCACTGAAAAATACATATTTGTTTTAAAATGTACTGAAAGTGTAAATCGCCTTTCTAAGATTATTTTGTTGTGCTTTTGAAGTGCGCTGAAGATAAAAAAATGATCTAAGATATGGCCAGAGTACAAAAGAATATAAATGTGAAACAGTGTCTCGCCTCCGGTATTTCTTAAGTTTCAATGACCAATTATGTGCCAAAGCCCCCGAAACTAGCTATGAGCAACAAGGATTATCATCCCTATCCTGCTTTTGGACGCAGAAAAGTATAAAACAGATGAGGAAGTCCAACGTGAGGCTTTTGTGTCTGTTTGCGTAAAAGGAAAAATATATACGGCGAACTCTATAAGCCTGCAGATACTAGACTTAAGCTGCCTAAGGTTTATTGAGCATATAGAAAACTAAGCTCCATTCAGATGTCGAACGTCTGATAGCGGACGGGAAAGAAGCGAAGAACCTTAACCATGTTGATGTGATTAGAAGAAGACAGATAGACTGTGAAGACCCAGTCTGACAGCTTCGCTTACCCCGAAGTGCCTAAGAAATCAAAGAGCTTCCAAATTCGAGTGCGTTGACATTGAAAAGGTTTAATCACAGACAAGATCCACAGATATCTCACCGCCATAGAAAAGACTGAAACTGAAAAAGCTCAATTTTTATACCGATTGTTAATGCTGACAAATTTTGTCTCTTAATCATTAGGAAGCAAGGCCCTTTCAGTGAGAGACAGTTTCTTTTAAAGGATCTCCGTAACTAAAGCAACATAATAAGGGCAAATATATTGCATACAAATTCTAGCTAGAAGTGTATGGTACAAACACAACCGTGTATAACCCATGCGTTATCAAAAGTAGACAAAATTTGTTCTTGCCCTCTTTTCAGATTATCAACAAGATTTGCTATATCCGGTTTCAATTTCGAGGAGGATGATTCGATATCATTGAAATTTATCAGACGGTTATCTTATGTTATTTATTAAAAAATGAAATGAAAGACTCAATTTTAGATTGTCCTTAGATAGCCCAAATAACACTCATCTTAGATTACTTTTCACTCCTGTAAATAATTTCTTCCGTTACCGAGAGTGTACAAAATTGTAAAATTTATCCTCCACAATGAAGTCCACATATGTATTCTTAGAGATGTTTAGATAATGAGACATATATAGGTGTGGTAAAGATAGTATTAATTTTTGTAAGTACATGGCTCCCTGACAGAAGTGGGGTGATTTATATTTATATTATTGTGTGTTTCAAATCTCAAAATAATAAATAAAATTGATTGTTAAAATCAAACTGTAACAGATTTAAGTTGCGATCTCACTTTGCCCCCTACAGGCATCTACGTATGTACGTTAACACGAATCGATCTTGTGTTAAAGTACATACGTAGATGCTTTTGGGGGATAAAGTATGATTTTTAATTTGTCTGTTGAAAGCGAATCCAATTCTTTTAAAAAGGGTGTTGGATAAATTTTAGGTTTTAATTTTTGTTTACCAATTTTACTTGTATACGGCTTCTTTTGCTGTTGAAACTGCGTATGAGTTTCTTTATCAAGCAAGGCCATTCACACCGTGTATTTGGTGGTAACTTATTTAGGAAATCGAAACATTTTGATATATTGGCCCGTCCTAGAATGGCAATCGGTAATAATATATCTAGATTTAATCCATTTAATTTTTTCAAATAGCGTGAAATCAAATTGTTTCATACGTATATATGTAGTTTTATTTATATATATATATATATATATATATGGTATACATATACCATATATCAACGTCACTCAACTGCGAAAGTCGTAAGGAACTTGTAATGCTTAAGTATCGGCATATAAGTTGGTTTTTTGAAAGTGGTAAAAGTTCACTTTTTAAAAACTAAGTTAACAGTCATTTTACTGAGCTATAACAACATTTTGTCCATGGTAACAATCAAAATTTGAATCAAATTCTATTTCAACATATAATAAACAAAATCAGTTTTGCTGTATAATGCTATCATATTCGTATACATCATTTGATTCAAGACCAAAACGCAAAGTTAATATGTTACCACTTAATAAAACTTCAAGAAGCATAACAAGAGGGGAATATAACAATATGATACGTTTGTTACCTTACATACCACCTATTCATTATAAATAAATATGTGAACTTAAATATGCACCTGTTTTTATTTCTTGTATTAAGTTATTAATAGAATATTAGGCACATTTTTTTTTAACTGCTACCGCCTATGTGCCGTCATATCAGCCTTAATCAGTCCTCCTCCCTAAGCTGCTAATTCTGCACTTACTTCTCTATAAGTATGCTACCAGCGTAAAAATCCAAAGGTTGCGATTTCAAATATAAACAAAATCTTCGAATGAGACCCACATTCAACTACATACATATATATGTACGTACAATTATAAAATGATTTCTTCGAAATTCGCGTATTTAAAGATTACCTTAAATTTCAAATATTTCCATTGCGAAAGTAGTCAATCAACCTCTTTGTGTACCATATATCACTATAATAAATACAGCCAAACTGTTTACTGTCTTCTATATTCTCTTTAAATTTTCCTCCCCGCTTTATTAATCCTTGTCGGCTGGCTGCTTCTCTTTCAATTATTAAAATCGTTTGTCGGCTGGTTTTTCAAAACAGCAACTAGTATTTTGTCCGGGCTGAGACATCTGTGTATACTTGTCTATGGTTTAATTGTATTTAATCAAATATTTCCTTTAGAAAAACCTTCTTGGTAAAAAGTATATGTTGACTTTGGAAAAACTTGATGACACCGCGTACACTAAAGTCTGCTTATATGTCTGTAATACAATTACGTGTAAGCGATACAGCCGCCCCATTTCTATTATTTTTGTAAGAAGTCCCTAGCAGTCCTCTTCCGTAGCAGGTAGACAAATAAAACTCGACAATAACAAAATCTACACATACTTTTATTCACAATTAGCTTAAATAAAATAATTTTACAAAAGATAAATGAATTCTCAATGTAGGTGTGCATATATTTATTACTTGGGTAACAATAAAAATTGTCTGTTTTGATAATTATAATAATATTAGCGGATTTATAAAATGTAATAAATTCATATTTATTTAACAACGATACAGAAATATAGAATTCTTTAAAGTATTCTAGCAAGAAATGGGTAAAATTTGTTTAGCAAGTAATATTTAATTTAACGTAAGTGTATGGCGTACCTTATGCAACGATTGCACATAACAACGTTTTAGTTTTAGCAGAGCCACTACAGGCAATGCCCATAAATTGTATAACAAATAGTCCATAGTATTCGATTGGTGTTTTCATGTTAAATGTATCTATATGTACACTTTCTCTCTGCGACATAGTGCTGACTACGTTTAGGAAGACAATGATAAATTGAGGCACTAATGTTGCAAACGCCAAGTTAAGCAGTCAGAAAGCTTTCGTCTTATATGAAAATTTACAGATTCTTAAAATGTTTTGAGCGGGCAAATGATTGTTCGGCAATCACAATTAGAAATTGATGTCCCAACCAGAGGTGTCGTCTGGTGGTGGACCGTCTGGATCCGGAGGGTAGTCATCGAAGTTTGTGGTGTCAATTACACTCTTGACTGTTGGTAGGATTGGTGGCTCCAAGCTGCGGTTAAGTAAACCCTCCCAATAGAAACCATCAAACCACCTAAAGAAAATAAAATCAAATCAAAAACATGGACTGTGAACACACATCCAGAAGAAAGATAAAAACGGTTTGGCATACTTGTGCTTTTGGATTTCGCTGATTCCACCTCGCTGATAACCCAGACGTTCGGCAGGATTGTCACGGCATAATTTTTTAATAAGAGCACTGGCATTACGAGTAATATTGCGGGGAAATTCAATAGCATCGATTCCCTTTAGAATTATATTATAAGTGCGCATGGGATCTGACCCAGTGAACGGTGGTGTACCTGCAAGCAAATAGAACATTACAATCAATGCCCAGATGAGAAATCTCATGAGCTATACCTGTAAGCAACTCGAACATTAGTACACCCAGCGACCAGTAATCTGCGCTAATGTCATGGCCGCGATTAAGAATAACTTCTGGAGCCACGTACTCCGGTGTTCCGCAGAACGTCCACGTCTTTCGCCCAGATTGCAGTTTCTTAGCGAAACCAAAATCGACAAGCTTCACGTAGCCCCTTTCGTCGAGTAAAAGATTCTCTGGTTTCAGGTCACGATAGATTATGTTCCGCGAATGAAGATACTCAAATGCTTGCACTACGCACGCTGTGTAGAATCTGGTGGTAGAGTCATCAAAATTACCCTTGTCACGAAGGATTGTCCACAGCTCTCCTCCCAAGCAGCTCTCCATCAGCATGTAAAGATATTTCTTATCTTTAAATGTTTTGTAGAGCTTCACGATGAACTGGCAGTTGGCTTCTCCCATTATCTCCTTTTCGGACATAATGTGCTGCTGCTGGCGTGTCTCCACAATTTGTGATTTCTTCATTTGTTTCAGAGCAAACGAGCGTGTTGGGTCGGATATCATTTGAACCAGTTCGACTCGTCCGAACCCACCAACACCCAGTGTGGCAAGAACTCGCAGATCGGAGAGGTTAACATCACGGAACTGCTCGTTGATTCTGAAAATGAATGAAATGTTAGCAAGCGTTGTGTTTTGGTCGTTAGAAATGCAGATATAAGCACAACTTACTCAATATTGCACCTCGACTTGTTTGCATTTAAACGAGGGGAAAATTTATAAAATAATTTCTTTTAAGAAATGAATTGGTTCTACAAAATTAAACCTCAAACAAAATAAAGCCTTTTGAGATTAAACTAGAGAATACGGATCTGAAGATTGTTTATTAAGTAAATGTCATCAGGTAAAAGGAAGTCGAACACTGTTCCAAAGATTCATAGTCTCGGTTTAATTTTATTACAAGCGCGATATAGTACAAACCACGATTAAATCAGCTGATTGATATGTAGATTTGCCAATAAGACGAAATAAAAAATGACGGGAATTAGGTTTAAATATGTTTGCGGGGTTATCAAATGTTCGAATCTGCACCTCCTCAGAAAGGAAATTCTTACGATTCTATTTACCAGGTATACCGGCATAAAGTGAGCGTCAAGATACAAATGTCTCGATAGAGAACATTTGTTGTGAACGAGCCCTTATTTTTTTTTGTTTGTTTGCTATGACATCCCTAAAAAATATTTAGTATACGTCAAGTCATTGAACAGACAACATCATATTTTTTCATCGTGTTAAAAATGTCGAATTTCGTACCAGAAAGTGATGATTTGCGGAAAGCATTAATTTGTTGTTTTCATTTGAAGAAAAGTACTGCAGTCGCATCGAATGCTTGTCGAGGCATATGGTGATCATGCTCTATCAGAAGCAACATACAAAAGATGGTTTCAACGGTTCAGATATAATGAATTTGATGTGAAAAATAAAGAACGTGGAAGACCACCAAAAAAGTTTGAAGACGCCGAATTGCAAACGATATTGGATGGAGATGACACTTTAAGTCAAACGCAAATGGCAGCAATGTTAAATGTTGCACAACAAACAATTTCTGACCGTTTAAAAGCTATGTGAAAGATCCAAAAGTGTGGGAAATGGGTGCCACATGAATTGAAAGAAAGACAGATGGAAAACCGAAAAAACACTTCTGAAATTTTGCTTCAAAGATATGAAAGGAAATCGGTTTTGCATCGGATTGTTACTGGCGATGAAAAATCATGGGTTAATCTGGGACAACCATCAACATCGACTGCAAAACCGGATCGATTCGGCAAGAAGACAATGCTATGTGTTTGGTGGGACCAGAAAGGTGTGCTGTACCACGAGCTCCTAAAACCTGGTGAAACCGTTAATACTGATAGCTACCGACAACAAATGATCAATTTGAACCATGCATTGATCGGGAAACGACCAGAATGGGCCAGAAGACACGACAAGAAAATTTTGTTCCATGACAATGCACCTGCACACAAAGCAAAACCGGTTCAGGATACAATCAAAACACTTGGCTGGGAGCAGCTACTCCACCCGCCGTATACACCAGACTTGGCTCCTTCCGACTACCATTTGTTTTCATCGCTGGGACACGCATTAGGTGAGCAGCAATTTGATTCCTACAAGGAGGTCGAAAATTTGTGTCTGATTGGTTTGCTTTAAAAGAGGAACAATTTTATTGGCGTGGTATTCACAAACGGCCATAAAGGTAGTCAAAATGTGTAGAAAACAATGGCCAATACTTTGAATAAAATGCTTTTACTTTCCCATTAATAATTAGTGTTCTATTTCCAAAAAAAAAAAAAAAAACACCCATTTCATACCGCTATACCTGGTAAAGGTATGGGTAAGTGGCAACTAACGGTCAGCACTCACACTGATGAAATTATGTCAAGAAAAGTACAAACACTACCTTGCACTTACTCTCAGAGTAACTCTGATTGTCTTAGTATGGAGTGTCAAATGGCAACAAATTCTGCAATCCAGGTTCATTCATTCAAACGTAATGTTTTAAATGGTATTCAGAAAATACGAAGAACAAAATGTTAAAACGTTACTGTTGCTATTAATAAGTGATTTGTTTCGGCTGTACAAAAGACTTCTCTGTTACGCTTATGATGAAGTTTCTATCTTTCTTGATACTCGCGTCATAGCCTTAACTCTGTAGATTAGTTTCAGTGCCATGGATATGCTTCTGAGGCACGGACACTTATAATTCACATATGATGAATACTCCACTTTCCTGTTCTTAACACTGGCTCTAGATAGAATCTAAACCAGAAATCTTGTTAAATCTTCACGAATGGTACCAATAGAGTTGTGTGCCAGTGTTTTCTGTGTGAAAGACAAAATTAAACTCCAAGTGCTATAAGATTATATCGTATCATTTTTCCTAAAGGATTCTTATGGTTAAGAACTTTTTTTCTGTAAAGCAGGTGGAATGGCGGAGCATCTGTATCTGCAGCGGTGGACAAGGTGTGTTTTAGGCATTGTCTAACGCTTTTACTATTTCACTTATTTAGAATAGTATTCCGAATTAAATAGGCACTTTGAGTACATTAAAACGTATAACACACGATCACGGGAAGCAAGATTGACAATTGACTTGTCAGAAAGAGTATTTCATTCCACACTCCGAACCCATGGAGCGCGTTCACCGATGATCGGGCCTTTCGAGAGCAAATTCGTAGGCGGGATAACGCTGTAAAAAACAGAAAATCAAGTTGCTTCAGTCTCGGCAACTTCCAATAGAGAAAATAGGAGACATTTCCACACCTTTCTAAATGTGTCACGACTAACCCATGAAAACATCTGTGACGCTTGTAGAGAGGACGAAGATTTCCTTTACAAGTCCAGTTTAATTCAGAAATGATTTTTTTCAGTCAACACATCGCCGAATTAAAATTAAAAAGAAATAATAAAATACATCGCTCCATAAAATTGTATAAATGCATGTATCCAACCGACCGTATGAAAAATAAAATAAAATATTTATGGTCGATTGTTAAAAGAAAACACTCAAATGAAAAATTCAACTGAAGAGCGTTCATCCACCGTTTATTTCCATATCAACCAATTGCGATCGCGGAAAACATGCTCTGCGTCCATGGATTCATAAATCTATTTTGAGCCAGTGATTGCATACATTGGCAAATTAACAGATCCGCACTAGCCGTTCTGCAGTTCGATATTCAAGAGACGGCATCATTCCAATAAACTGTGCATCAAATGCATCTGTGCGCGGCACATCTATAGCTCTGGTTTATCGATTCGTGGGCAGTGTATAGGAGTGATGGGTAAATGTTTGCATACATCTCTTCGCATGAATTGTGCATTAGAAAGTACAAGTGAAATAATGCTCCCCGGACCTTTACAATTGTACGCCGTCACGCTTCTCGTGAAAGTTCAAATGCCTGACGAGCGAAACAAACAAAAACTAACCAAACAATTGTAGTTTGCAAAATCAATTGAACAGATGTGCTAATGTGCTGCCGTACTCACTTTTTCCTCTCTAGTGTTCCCTCATCGTCGTAGCGATGTCGAATCTCATCCAAATTCGATATGAGCTGGTTGAATGTCTCCCTATCGATCACGAGACAAGTGACGCCGTCTGGAGAATCACAAATAATGTTTGCCGTACGAAGATCGTCTCTGCAAATCAAAGAAATAAATAAATACAAAAATTACCGGCTGACTAATGGAAGAAACTCACCCTTGGAGTGCTTTTTCACCAAAGAAATCTCCCTTGCCTAGGGTGCGAATGAATTTCTCCTCTTGGGAGTCTTGCTGCTTTATAGTTACGCGCACTTGACCTTTCGATATAATGAAGAAAGTGTCGCCGCGGGCCCCCTGTCGCACGATGTAATCGCCCTGTTGATAGTATGTCTCCTCGAGTACGTCTGATATTTTGATGAGTGTGTCTTCCTGTAGATTCTTGAAGATGGGCACACTGAAATAAGAGCAGAAAAAACGTGATTGTTACATTAATTTTGTTTTTATGTTTTGCGCATTTCGTTTCTCTTCGTTTTTCGCATTTCCTTATTGTGGCATCGAACTCATTGGAATTGCTGCTCACTTGTCTGGTCTGTCTTCTCAGTCGTCGCAAGTGGAAGGCAACGAAAATGAGTGAAGAAAGTTTCGCACCTTGAATTCCTGGGACATTCACCAACAGGTATTACTCAATTATGTTGCCGGGCCACATGCCTATTCCGTAAGATCGTCTGATTCGCGCGAATTTGGTTCACGATCACGAGATAAAATAGATGATGGCGGTAGCTCGATTTTGATAGCACACAACGGTTGCCTGACTAGTCCACCTTGATGCCGGGAACGCATTAATTCCGATCTCGGTCATTAACTTGTGCAGCGCCTTAGTGAAAGTTTGTTTTTATGTGCAATGCACACAGGCGTTGCGATAAAATGGGTTTATTCGATTACTTTGGAAATTGCACATGAAATTGCCTAATCAACGTGAAGAGGATTGAAAATGCCCTCACGCATGCCCGCACTCAGCCGCATACGCTTCAGTGAATTCTTTGCACTTAATTTGTCTGTGCTCTTCTCATCTGGATGTTGGTGGAATCTCCTTATTATGGAATGATTTCACTATTTGCCAAAGTTGCTGCTGCTACAACCAATGCCAGTGGAAGACTTATTTTTTGCTTTTGCAAAGATGTGATGGACAGCCATGTGGAGCCGCAATTGGTCTAGATTCGTACGTTGCCCTCTTCATCGTCAGCAGCAGCTAATTACTGTCTGAAATGATTTAAAATAAACCGCTTGGGCGAGCTTTCTAAATCAGTGCTTGTTGTCAGTTTACTAGTTTCTTCTTAGACAACTCTTTGTTGCCTTTTTATGTGATTGAAATCGCTTGGATTTGATTCAAAATGCAGCGTTATGTGCACTTATCAGCTTTCATTCTTGGTATCAATATTTGACGAGTTGAACGAGTGCTGTATATGACGTGCAAAGCATTAAAAATTGATCAGGTCAACTTTTATTTCAGAGAAAGCTTGTGAGTTTTGGAATTCGGTTGATGCTTATAATTGGGTGTGGCGTGTACATTATTATTAGCTTTGTCTTCGCCACACGGAAAATGAAGAGCGGTTTGAGTGGTAATGTAGGAACGATACAATCTCAGGTGTAAGTGGAGACCTGTTCAGTTATCACGACTTCCGACTCTGATACTGCTCCCTAAGCTCATCTAGAGACAGTTTTGTTGACCGATTCTTGACAACACTTTCATTCTTTTCATTATGATGCAGTGCGGAAATTCGAAGCTGTTTCTTAGGATAGAAGTTTTACAGTGTCAGACATTGGCACCACTTCGTCATTGCAGGTTTTACTTTGGTCCGAAAAGGGCCTTACGATTTTTTTCCCTTTGTCATTAGGACTGTGTCACAACGATTACACTTCTATGGACGGAATGATTTCTTCTCAAATGAAATTGTGCCATAAAAACGGCTTTAACATTGCCTTAATGAATTAGATCCGAAGTACATGCGCTCTGAATAACTCGCCATCTCGCCGCATGTTCTTCAAATCTAAGAGAATTTATTGAAGTGCTGAGAATAAATCCTTCATGTGCTATAAATTTTCAAAACTCTCCCCATTAAAATTCACAGGAACAAGTAGTATTTCTTTCCAAAAGATTAACGACTTCAATTCGCCAACAAGCTCCCGCATTTTTAATTGTCTCTTCTCGCACATCCATTAAAGCAATCACTGCTTGGCAGTGAATTGTCCGTTTGCTCCAGTTTGAATTGTGTAAATACCGTTGAAGAGACTTTTAATTAGCCAGACGCACACTTTCGGAATTAGATCGTAACCTTGTCTTCATTATGCTCTCTTGCATAATCTCGCAGCCTGATGTCAGCCAGCAATCGAGCATTATTCTCAGCCGACAGTCATTGACATTATTGTTACATTATTTAAATGCCCCATGAATACTAATTGGCGGCGCATTACTGCCTTTCCGTGTTCACGTTTTTCTCAGCTTGATCATGAATCATTTGATAAGTAATAAAACGCCTCTACGCGAGTCTGGTCACTAACCTGCGCAAGATCTAATTTCAGCAAGACCAAACGGACACGGCTTGAAATTCGAGAATCCGGCCAGCACCCGGCTCAGTTCACTTTTACTTTCGGTCTAGGCCTCCTGAACGTGCATGGAATCCAATGAGGGAATAGTTTCAGCATTTTGCATGTAATTTCAGATCTCACCGCATTGCCTCGCCGCGCCGTGAGCCCACCCCCCATTGATTAGCGCGCCGTAGACAACAGAAGGCAGACTTTCCTTTTCGTTTGGTGAGGCAACTTCGCTTCAGCGCTTCGTTTACGATCATATTGTCATAATAAAAGGCGTCGTAAAACGGAAGTTATAGGTGAAATCAACCGCAAAAAATTCACCATTGTCACAGAGCAGTTCCTCTCCGCCGATTAGTTGGTACATCACCTCGGTAATAGTGTAACGCTTCAAATGAAAACACACGGAGTTGCATAACACCCAGACTGCAACCGGCCAACTGTGCATTCGAAACGCACGCGCATTATTTCCCAAGCGAACCTCTTCCCTGATGGACAGCCACATTTTATTGTGTTAATTCATTGGCTGCCACTCGTGCAGCATAAACCTTTGCGCACCATCGATTAACATTGGGTAACGCAACGACGAGCAACCGAGTCTGACGACTGCACAGAATGCGATTTCGGAGGAAAACGAAATGCATTTACATATTTAAATGACGCTTGTTGAAGAAATATGAGCTGTAACTCGTTTTTGATGGCATTCAATTTGTCTTACCTCTTGAGGAAGTCTGTGTATTCCGCCTGTCGGATTAGGCCGGTACGCATCATTATCGTCTGGAAGCATTGTCTCTCTATGGCCCACAGTTTGCACTCGGTGATGGCCGTTATCGTGGCGGTTCGCTGGCAATTGTAAAGTATTGCCAACTCCCCAAGTACCTTTGCACCGGACAACGTCGATAAATATTTGCCTTCTCGGGAGACCTCGACACGTCCCTCTGCAAAGAAGAAAACAAAACAAGAAAACATAAGAATGAATTACCGCAATTAGTCATGCACAGCCACATCAGAAGCCGAGGCAGCATGCCCCCTGGCCCCGCAACACACACAAAGTACACAACACAGCGCGCATTCGCGCTACAAACAATGAAGGTTCCGTCCATTTCATCGCAAAATGTCAAAGTTTGTGAGGAAAAGCTAAACCTGTGTGATTTCACCTGAAACGAGTTTCTATTCCATGACGTCTGATGCCCGCACGTCGTCGCCACCGCCGCGACCTCCCTGATGGATCTTCACGAGTGGGGCAAGAAACCGCGAGAGCTAAACCGCCGAAGAGCAATGCGGTTGTACATTCCACTTTTAGCAGCGAGATCTTCCTGCGCCATGGCCAGCCATACGCTGCATCAACAATGCGCACGTCATTGCATCGTGGTTTGTCTTTTTTGCCATTCGATCACTCATTTCTAATGTCACAGAGTGGAGGAACGCAAAGTTTCTCTCCTAATTAGAGTCATACGAGTAAACGGGAAGCGGGTTGTGAAGAAATTCCGCAGTGATCCTTCCCCCCACACTCGCCGCTATGCCCCCACGACTTAATTAAAGAAAACCATCAGACTAATTTGCACTTAGCGTGCTACCAGAGACAGCAAAACAAGATCACAACTCCGACACCCGAAAACTTGGAGCATTGTTAAGGCAGCAGCCGCTGCGAGGTCGTCGAAGACTGTCTGTTGTGTGTTCACACATAAAGTACTCTTGGAGGTTATTCGTTGTGTTATTGTCTCGGTCTCGAGTGAGGAGGCGAGCTGCACTGCACCAAATGGGGACGATCCAATTTGAGCTGGTCTTAATTGTGAGGAATTGTGAAATGTAAACTCTTTCGAAACACAATGCCCTCCGGTAGTTGTGAACGCAATTAATTATGACATTGATACGACAAATAAAACGAAACGAGGTTTTTGATTTTCCACTTCTAATAAAGAGAGCGCGGCGAGCGGGCTGGCGAATCGGCGGCACATTCCATGATTTTTTCTGTGAAGTTACTTCTTTTGAGTGGCAGAGTGGTGCTTCAATTTTAATAATGGCTTTTCGGTTGCGTCACAACCACAACCAAATTTGCTCCGAATCTTACATATCAGTTCCAATGTGCCGCTTCTGCCGCTGTGTGTAGATTTCTATCAATCGCGTTATCAGTTACATTTGGTAGGGAAGACAATGAAATCGTCTTAAATTTTTGCCACTCAATAAGGAAGTCAGGGTGGAAAAATACTATGACCAACGTACTTTAACGAACACACATTTTTCTTTAATTTTTTCTTAGTTCCTCCATAATTTTTTTTACAAACATGATTTTGATGAGAAAAGAGTACCGGGATAACTATTTTATTTTATTTAATTTTCCTGTTTCGTTATCTACCAAATTCTTTTAAATCGATGGTTTTGCTCCATATTATGAATCTTTCCATTATCATTCCCAAGCACTATTCTGAATCCGACACTTTTCAAATTTGCATTCAATGAAACAGTGAAGGCGAACCCGAAGAAAGTCATTGCATATAAAGAGCTCAAGAAGTTGTGAGCGTACCTGAACTTATTTTGCTCATTACTACACAGGCGACAAAACAGAATCAAACTTTCTGAAAAAATTGGGACGAGTTGTCGCAAAAGCACAACTTGCAGAAAATGCATTAGAGACTGTGAGTTTATCAGTGGGTGTGTGAGTTTTGATCTTCGAGCTTCTTCAACTACATGCGCAAATGATAAAATTGTTTCACCGAAATGGCTTTCTTGTTTGCACAAACCTACCTCTTATTTCGACCATCTGGCGCCCGTCACTAGCAGAGAAGTAATTACAAACTGACAGATAAATTTGAGTTAATAACTGCAATCATTATTAAACGCAAGGTTTATCGAGTCGGGCGATTGCACGTTGCTGACAAGAGCTAGACTTTTCTGAATTCACAACTTTGCGGATTTTTTCATATAACTTGGTCTTACACATAGTAATTCGCACGTTGTTGCAAAATTAATCAGATTTATGGGATGGTTTTATGCGAAATTTGACAAATTTGATAGAATCCACAAAATTATGATAGTTTTTTTTGAAAGGACATGCAATATGTGGCTCATTGGCGTAGTGGGTAGAGTGCGACGCTCACACGCCGAAGGTTTAGGTTGGATCCCCGGCTAAATACCTCGAATTTTTTTCACGGCACCACCTCTTTCGAGCTGCTGATAATACTCAAAGAGTAATAACTTTCTAAGAAACCTTCTCAAACTTCGCCGTTCGGAGTGGGCAAAAAAACTGTAGGTCCCTTCTACTCGTGAGTGAACAGTAGCGTACACAACAGGAGTAGATGATGAGCAAGCTAGGCCCTGGTCCCTCTGTGCACTGTAGCGCCACACAATTATTATTTTCCAATACACATGTCAAATGTGTTATTGAGGTTAGGTGAAACAACTTTTTTTGGGATTTGACAGGAAAATATTTCGGAATAAACAATTTATGCGAGACACTATATGAGTTCTTTATATCTCACCTAAGCCCAATCGCGGTGGCCTAATTGGTAGTGTGCGACAGTGACACGCCGAAGGCCCAAGTTCGATTCCTAGACTGAACACCTCGCACTTTTGACAGTATCACCCCATTGGAGCTGCTGAAAGCACGCAGAGGGTAATAATTTTTATGAAAAAACTTCTCAAACTTCGCCGTTCGGAGTCGGCAAAAAACTGTAGGTCCCTTCTACTCGTGAGAGTATAGTAGCGCGCACAACACGAGTAGTTGATGAGCAAGCTAGGACTTACTGTGGACTGTCGCGTCATTCATACATGTGTATACATATGTATAATCTCAACCACACAAATTCACTGTTCTTGTTGACTAACAACCCATATACCGTAAACATGTTTTTGTGTGGAATAATCTTCCTTACATTAATTTTAAGAATCAGAAGTTGTTCTTCACGTACGAACTGACTTGTCGTTGAGCGTTTCCTGTCGCTGGTAAACATTAAGTTTCAACTAGTTTCTTTATATCTGATAGCAAAACTTTCGGTAGGCCTGGTTGGGTCAAATACTCGTTTATTGCTATGGTTCCAAAATCTAACATTTCACAAAATAAATGTAGAAAAAAAAATGTAGAAAACATCGGAAAATAACGTCTTCGTAAGATGTTGAAGTATTTGGAGTATTTGGGGTGTATACTAACAAACTTAAACCTACAAACCTTATGCAATAAATGTTGATGGCTTTTCAAGATTTTATACAACAGGATGCGTCTTTAAGCTGCTTCTTCAAAATCAATAATGTACAAGAGTGACAAATTTGTACAATTATCAGAGGCGTAGTGTGAACTGAACCTACACCGCTTAGTGCACATCCTAAAATAAACACAATGTTCTTAAACTTAAGCTAAATGTCCTCTTAAAAGTAAATTCCAAATCTTAATTAACACCGCTACTTGAAAACCACACAACTTTATTCATACCCAGTGCAATTAAATGAACATGAACTCTCCACCAACCAGTTCCGACTCAATTAAATCTAAAAACAGACGTTCAAATGTAACAGGAAACCCGTTGAAAGGGAGTGCAGAAATTTGCATGCCAGACCCTGTCTGATATAAAACCCTGTTCAAAACTGGAAAAATGACATTTCTAGTTCTGGCTGTCTGATTCTATGACCTTCCGCCCGAAGGCTACCGCATGCAAAAGAAAGTAAACGCTAACGTAACTGCGACACAGGGACGTTCAATTAATTTCCCCCTCGTCTTGGAATGAACACGAAGGGGGATGATATATGCCAAACGCTTAGTCATGCATTTTCGGTTTCATTTGAGTTGGGTGAAAACAGCACAAGTCATGCACCACAGCTACCTACCCGGCATGACAAGAAACAAAATTTTGGGACCCGAATTCGAAATTTCAATCACGATTCTTTGCCAAAGCTCGCACACACACGTATTCTCGCACACATCCCAGCCAATTCGGAAACCGCAAACCCATCGCGAACTATATGGCATTTTGCATTTTATTGTTACTTTCCGAGAAAAGCACTAGCCGACCGCGACGCGGGGCGGCGAAACATTGACGTGAAGACCAGCCTCACAAGATTTGCATTAATCCGTCGATTGCCAAGTCAATTTCGCGTAGGAGATGATAAATATCGGTTGTCTGTAGCTTGCTTTTTGCCCGCAATTAGATGGGCTCAGAAACAGCAGAACGTAATGTTCTGCTGTTTCTGAGAGTTCTTACCGTAGCTCCAGCTGCAGCGTTGTCCAATTACCTGACAAACTGATTTATGCTGCAGATTACAAGTAAAACACTGTTGACATTTAAATGCCACAGAGATTCTTCTCTCCCTCTGAACTACGTGATTTCCACAACAAATTCAAGTCACTTATCTTTGTCGTGTTGGTGGAAAAGGGGAGCGTACCCTCTGCGAAACATATCCACACCGAGCTGAGCATCAATAAAACATTTTTAGACCTCTCCCAAAACAAAGCAAACAGAAGAACGTAGCGCACATGTTTACATTACCATACAATCCGCGCTCTTGAGAGGAAAAAAGTAAAAGTCAATTAGAAGTCCAAAAGAGGTGGGCCATGTGATCCGCTGTTCAGCAGCAGATCACGCACAGACCACACAGCTGAGTGTAAATGGCCAGCGCTTGCCCCACATCTCGCACGAGAATGAAAGTTTGACATTTCGAGGAGATTTGATGGCGTCAACGAATTCCTTTCCGCCCCCTCCATGTCGCGCCAACAGAGATATAGATACAACCAAACCGACACCGAATTATACCGGTTTCGGGTGAAGACCAACTTGAAATGCCGCGGCGGCACAGCGCAGTAATCGATTGCAATAGAGCTGTGTCGACCTTCCGTGCCTCCGCGTGCGATGGGATGATGTCATGTGGCTGGAGCGAAAAAACCCACACGCGGTGAGGGAGAGGCGTACTTACCATCATCTCTGTAGTCATCCGTGCAGATGGTCTCTATGTCCTGGTCTTTTAATAAGTTTCCGGTCCTCCTCTTGCGAGCATAGGTGTGAACGGGAACGATTAATCGTGGCCGCGGTATGCTGAATTGATCGTCGGAGTTATGGGCGCTATTCGACGAAGACGAACTTCCGGGTTGGCGACGAGTGCGATTTTCGTGAAGAGATAGTGAACCGAATGAAGTTTCCGTCTGCGACTGTAATGATGGATCGTTCAGGTTAGTTGTCGAGGCAGTTAGTCGGGACCGGCTGACGCTTTTACTTAGCTCCAGCTGAAGTTGCGACTGGGAGTGTAATTTATTGAGCTGACTGCCGTTGCTTCGGCCGGGAACATTTGTTCGCGGAGGAGGTTTAGGTGGTGTCTTGTTGCCCACTGGCGGGCCATGCTGCTCGTAGACGTCGGTCTGTATGGTCACACTTGGTACTCTGACACTTTTGGCTCTCAATATGGACCGTGGCCGCACAGGCGGTGGGTTTCTTTGTGCTGGCTGGGGAGCCGGTTCTTCTGGAGGAGTGAGAATAGTTTCGTATTTTCCATTGTTGCTTATCCTAGTATCACAGTTGCGAATGGGCGGCGGCGGAGGCATAACCTTTTGCCGAACCGGTTGGGTGGCGATCACCTTCTCTTGATCAACCTCTTTCTCGGTTGAGTGATAGCTTGTGGCTCGCTGCTGGTATTGCGGCTGGCGGTTTTCAGTTTTCCAAATTTTTCTGAGATCTTTGATATCCAAGGTGCTGCATGCGGAAGAGGTTTTTGGCGAGTACACAACTGTGTGAGATCTGCGCAATCCCTTGACCGGCGGAGGCAGTTCGCATTTCTCTGAAACAGGCACCATTTGTCTTGGGCGTTGACGTTTCTCCGTCGGATCGAGAACATAATGGTTCGCCGGGTTACCCACCTGAAGATGCGGACTTGAAGGGGGGGCTGCCTTCTTTGGAGTTAGGCTCTCGTTGGCTTCGATCAGCTCATCCCAACCGGGGTACTGCTTACGTGGCTTCCGCCTTAAAGTCGATGGCTTATAGCCGTTTAAATCCTTTATGGCCTTGACGATGCCCTCGTCGGCCTTCTGCTGCTCCAGAGCTCGAATCTGCTCCAGGGTCACTTGGTATTTGCTCAGCACTGACACTCCATCGTTCAAGTATCCGTTGCCGGTAGGTTGGAGTGGTTCTGAGTTCACACTGCTTATACTCTCATGCGCTTGCAGCCAATTTGCTTCGTAGAGGATACCCATCGCGTTTGTCTGATCCAGAGACAGACTCGCGTCTACTGCCTTTCCCGGATAACGTTTAATTCGCATTTTCTTCTAGATTTTCTTCTATTCTCCGCAGATATATGCGACTGACACACCCGATAGACCAGGTTAGAGCTGCAATCGAAAGTTTAATGTTTGTTAAATACTGTTTGTTTACCTTTTCATGCAGCGCAGATTCATCTGTGAGCTTCTTTTCGATCGCGCACGTGTGGTAATAGCTGATTATTGCCAACAAAAGAACCATTTTTTTAGATACAAAATCAATAGACTGCGCACCTGTACGAACAGACTAAGTACCAAGCATGTTCTCTTTGCCGTCCTCATTGGACCGTGAAGCAGTGCAAAAGATCAAATTCCAGGCAAAAAAAATAACCGCCTCGCTTCACCACACCAACACTTTTGAGTTTCATCAGACCCGACCGTGCGCTGTTACCGTTCATTGTTACTTGTTTGATGACAGAGATTTTTATGGGAGGTCATCGCTGACAATGGGTTTCGCGGTACCCAGTGCTCTGACTTAAGAGTACATATACTTGGAAAAAAAACACCAACACTAGTAGTTAAGTCGGTTTAGTTTTCTTTGCGCAAGTTAAACGCTACGGCAACCTTCACACGCAACCCAGCGTGGACGTGCTCTCATTGCAAATTGTGTAACTACTGGCTGATAGGTATTGGGCGACAGAGGCGTCGCTTTTGTCTCTCGCCTGGTTTGCATGGCGTTTTAATATCAGAATTAATGCATGTCTGGGTGATTGGGAAAATCTTTGCTGATAGAGGTTAAACGTGTAATTATAACGTATTAGGCATGCGGCAGTGGCGTCACTGCCGATCGATTACATTTATTTTATAAGCCGTTTATTTGGATAAGCAGTGATTAACGTAACCCACGCCAGCAGATCGAATAAATAATTCGGACTGATACGTATAAGTGTCTATTATGGATTTTTGATTGGTCTGCAAGGACACGCAGGTAAAAAAAATCATATATGTCGGCACAATGTTCAGGCCATAGCCGCATTCGAAAGAATACAATGCCACAACGTTCACAACAATTTTAAAAATCATCCACATACAATAACAAAAGCTATGGCTATCCAAGACTCGGAATATGTATTAAACGAGTTCTCAAATTTCGCCGTTCGGAGTCGGCAAAAAACTGTAGGTCTCTTCTACTCGTGAGAGAACAGTAGCGCGCACAACACGAATAGTTGATGAGCAAGCTAGGCCCTGGTCCCCCTTTGGACTGTAGCGCCAACAATTATTATAGTTTTTTCATGACTGTTCCATGCACCCTTATGCACCGAAACTAAACTGTTATATTATTTAAAAACTTAGTTGGGTATGATTTTCTTGAATTTCAGATTTTTCTGTCTTCAATTGATTTTTTCTTGAATTTCAGTTTTTTCTGTTTTCGACTCGTTATATGAAAAATCATTTTGTATTGATATAGCGCTTGGGAAACGTGTTGTTTTTTTTTCAACAAAATAAAAAATAGTTTTTTGATGCAAAGTTTTTCATGTGACAGTGATTTTTCTGCGGGTAGCGATGACGATGAGGTTGACATAATCGACGAGTTCAATTCGACTGAATCCGAGAGTGAGGGTGAAGAATCTAATGTTGTTTCGGAGGGTTGCGATTGTCCCTTAAAAGTACGGCTGAAAATTTTGGATGCAAGTACACATCCAAAATTTTCAGCCGAAACTTCCTACGTTTTAAGGGAAATAAATTGCAGGTACTGCTGAATGTAACCAAGGCGAGCGTGTCGTCCTGGATTTGGTACGGAAATTGAAGGGTTACAATGTCACTATGGACAGCATGTTTACTTCTTTTGGGTTGGGCGAAAAATTGTTGCAAAAGAATCAAACAATGGCTGTGTGTCGAATTAGCCAAAGACTACATGTCCAACCGATCAAGAGCCAAAGACTACATGTCTAACTTAGAGCATCGTCCGCACTTACCCTTCAAGCAACGCCAGCTGACTGTTCTTCGTCCACTAGAAATCAAGTCAATTTCAGTGGTGCATCTTAGCGGCTGAAGATAAACCACAGCAAAACAAGTGAGGCAGATGTGTTTTATGCACAGAAGAAAACAACAAATCCAAATATAATAAAACTGAGTTGGTATGTTGCATTTGTGATAAAAACGTTTGCAAGAACATGCATAACCGAAATATATGTGTAAAATGTACTAAACAAAATTATGTTTGTGCAAATCAATGAAAATAAAGAAAATTATCAGTTTTTGTAAAAAAATATTGGTTTTTGTTTATATTCCCTTAAGAAAAATATGAAGGTAGAAAACGATCCACCAACGTAAGATTAGTCGTTTTTTTAAGCGTAGGTCTACGGTTAAAGAAAAGGACAATAATTCATTTTTTTCCATTCAAGACACAGAAAGATAAGCATCATACCAAAATGTTCGTGCATCATATATTGTGCGCAAAAATTCTCATCCTTATTTTCGAAAGACTTATTACCACAAACGGCATAACTTTGAAAAAATGTTTATTGTATATGGAGGAAATCCTGCCCTTTGGATGGAGCACGTTTAGTTGTTTGGAAAATTTTTAAATCTACGGGTTTTGAATTGGAAGATTTCGACCGTTTTACTATTTTTAAGCCTTTGACTATTTATAGCCGGCCAATGAGGAAAGTTACGAGACGTTATCAATATCTTTTAATGCATGGATTTTAATGCATGAGCTTTCACACAGATTTACTTCAAACTTTTTAGTAACACAGAAAACAGCTCAGCCTTCTCCTAATTACAGTCTTCTCCTACTTAATTTTTAAGTAAAAACCCAGCCGTGCCTCGTATTGGGATGAATCATGCGTGACGTGTCGAAAAAAAGAAAGAAACCGCAAAAATATTACACATTTCAGCGCACAATTTACGGCCTCCACTCAAGCAAATATACACCAAAATTATAAATGACATCTTTGTTGGATTGCATAAGAAGCACTGACAAACCTTTGAGTTCGGCGCAAAACAAACTTTCTCACAGCCCTCATAAAAATGCACACTTGGATACACCCAACAAACGTATGTTGTTTACTGTTCAAAATTTTCACTAGAAATTCGCAAAAACAAAACTCAAATCAACACCAGTTTGTGCATTTTGAAATTCAACACCAAAACTCGCTTTCTATTCGATTAACGTGTGAATTTATCGACCAACATGACACTATTTGACGTTGAAAATTCACACAACTGACTGTCTTATCTGATGCGGTTGAAGTTGCCGTCACCGTGTTGACGCTGGGTCAAACAAAACCGCATTGTCGTTTGCTAAATTAACCCAAAAACCTCAATGATAGAGTTGATGGAGTTGAAAGAACTTGACATCTTGCAAACAAGTTCGAAGTGGAGACCTTGGTCTGCTGTTATGAAAAGGTGAAAAATTCTGTTCCGTAAAAGATCACTAATCAAAGATACTAAACTAAGTTGGTAGAGTTTAAACTCAACTCAGGGTAATATGTTTTGACCGTGACTCTGGTCGAATTTAGATACTATACGACTTTTGCATTTATGCAACCGAATCAACCGAAAGAGTCGCCTATACACGTTAAATGTTAGACCGTGAGACATGTGTCTATTTTATACGCAAAGAATTAGATTTTCTCTGGAACAAATTGCTACAGATCTGTTCAAAATAATAGGAACGATCACGCATAATCGATATTTCTACGCATTTACACGTTTTTTCAACTTTTCGCATCTGCTGCGTAACCGTTATTTGCAGAGCTGCATTGCATCTAATATGCATGCACATAATGTCAGCTAATCATTCATGTAGTGGTGCAGTAGTGCAAAGTACGGAAAAAGTTGTTTTCTTAAGTGTTCAATATAATATGGATTTTTTTTCTCCTCCTTGGCATTAAAGTTGCGCAAAACAGTTCCTTTGCCGGACCGAACATGGAACGGTTCCTTTGTGGAATGGAACTAGTTCCGAAGAACTATTTAATTCCGAGGAGATGTTTAGTTTTGGTGGCCGCCTTGGCGTAGTATGTGGAGTGCGACGCTCACACGCCGAAGGGTCTAGGTTCGATTCCCGGCTAAATACCTCGATTTCTTGAAGGCATCACCTCTTTCGAGCAGCTGACGATATTCAAAGAGTAATAACTGTCTAAGGAAAGGCTTCTCAAACATCGCCGTTTGGAGTCGGCAAAAAACTGTAGGTCCATTCTACTCGTAAGAGAACAGCAGCCAGACCTACGGCGTGTGAGTGTCGCACTCTAACCACTACGCCACGGCGGCCACGAAATAGAAGTATAGTTTAAATGTTACATTCGTATTATAACTTAGTAACTAAGTGATGAAATACGAATATGAAATATAAAGAAAACATTTTCGTAATGATGTGCCAAAATAAACGAAAAATGTAAGTTACCTGTTTCAATATTTGATATAATCCTTGAATAATATTCTATTTTATTCTTTATTTTGAACAGCTCTGTATATACCATATTTTGAGCCTACCCAAACATCAAATCATTCAAAAATTCCCAGGAGGTCACAAGAAATGTGAAATTGAAGACATCAGATTGAAGATTATAGATTATCATACATAGCAGACGAATAAAACGGACGAGTACACAATCGCCTTCACTCGAATGAAAGTGTTGCATGTCGCAAGTCTAATCCAAGTGAAGATAGGCGAAGGTAGGACTAGTGTTCGAGTGGGTGCGCAAGTAGAAACCTCGCACACACACTTTGTATTTTTTTATAAATTCTAACAAGCAAGCGCATTCAACAAATGCTGACGTCGAACACGCCTTGCTTGCTGGCAGTTGTTTTGTATTCCCGCAGCTGCAAGAATCAAGGGCCTGTCATTCAGATTTCCGGATTAGATACTGGGCTGAATAAAACAAGCCGTAAGCAAATCACACTTCGAAGTTCAACGCAGTTCGCAAACTATTCATATCTCACGAACGATCTTGCAGCACACACACACACTCACTCACGTCTACAGAATTCAGGCCAAAAAACCCTGCCCATCGACCAGCTCAGCACGATTTTACCCACGTTCAATTGAGGTTATTGAACAGTTGGAGGACGCTGCACAGTTGACTCTGCCCTGCGATCAGGTTACTCTCTCGCATTCAACAGCTGACGCCGCAGTTTCATGCATCTCAACCGATCGCAAATGGGGATAATAATAACAAGTTTCTCATTTGTGTGAGCACACAGTTCTCGCCTCAGCTCGACTCTCGTGTGCTGTGCGATCTCGAAACCAGTTGACCTTGTGAGCAGATCACAATTTATGCAAAATTAAAGCTCCATCTAGCAAATCCAGGCGGAGACACTGCTCGCATGGAGCCGCCGCTGCAAACACCTTTCTCTTTTGTGTCTGTACGCGTTATACCTGCCCTATGGCATTTGCATTAACTGTCTTGCCCCCAGTTCAGCTCAAACGCTTTGGTTTTTTTCCCAGGCAGCGGTGAGACATCATCATGTCGCAACACTGGTTGCAGGCATTCTGTCCGGCGTGAACGGTAGCCAAACACGGCTCTACACACTCAGTGGAGTCAAAGAACACCTTTTGGGTCGTTCAGGTTACTATGCCGAGTATGAAACATGTACCAGATTTTTTCTCATACTAAGCCGTCATATGCTCACCTTAATACCGAAAGCGGATCTTCGTGTGGCTTCTGACAAAGCCCGCTAACAGCAATGCGCACACAACCGGCTCCCACCGAAAACGTTGCATAATAGAATTTTAAGACGAATTCAAACCGAAAAAGTGGGCAGTTCGGGTACATAATTGTGCTGGCTGCTTGAATGAGTTCCGCAGCAGAGCTGTTCGTCACAAGTCAATTTGTTGGCTTGAACGGAGAGACGGCCACTTCAAGTTTGATTTCTGCGCCGATTTTTTTAATACGATTTTAATTAGACGTCAATTTGAATGAATGGCGGAGCATAGAGCTGGCTGCTTTTCACAGCGAACCAATTTCGGATCGGAAGTGGCTATGTGATCATCTCACTTGAATTACCATTCTGAGAAAGTGAAAAGCGACTCCGTTCGAGCGCTAAATTTAATTTGGAAATTGCGGAAATGCGGAGACTGTCTCTTGAAAAATACAGTCATTCAATTAGAATTGAAATCGTTTAAAGAAAGGAATCAGTTTTTTCTGACGTGTTAATCAAAAGTGTGGTAAATGCACTTTACAACCTATGTCAAGGTGAAACGTTATTCAACTGACCTTGGACAACCTACGTAGCAGCAACACAAGCAGTGTGTGTGGAACACAAGACCCTCGAAAAACCGGGCAGCAACAGCCTTCGGAATTCGTGCGTACGTGTGAATTATTTCCCACTTGTTCAAACAAACGTGAGTTCTTCGTTTGGAAAAGTAGATTTTCAGATTGTTTACGCCGGCGCAGGCCTCTTGTGTCGACAAGGTATGGGCGACAGTAGAAAGAGAGCATGTTCGTGCGTTATCTCTCGACCACCCGGATTAGACCATATCCGAAGCGGGAATGTACAATGACGATCCTTTTGTTATGCCAGCGACGCGTTGAAAGTTAAGACATTTCAACACGATTAGATTTTGTTAGCCCAAAGGCGTGGAAAATCAATGTTCTGTCGGATTTAAACATTGATAACTTTTTGACTGCAAGTCAAAAAATCGAGTTTTGAATTGAAGTGACGGTTTTGGTTCGCTGGATGGGTTTTAAATGTTGTTTTGAATATCAGCCAAGTTTGTGGTTACATTTTGAACGTGTATATAAGAATGGAAAGAATATAGCTGTACTTTAGTGTTTGAAGTGTACGAAAATAACAATGCCTTAGACATGAGATAAATATAGCAAGGAAATTCATTTGAACGAAAGGAAACGTAACCCTTATCGACAATTTTTAACATCCCCAATAACAAAATAAAATGAAAGTTGTTTTGTTCTCGTCGAGCCATATATAGCTCTTTTCAAGATCGTGGAGTACAGGTGTTTAGTACAGGTATCGAAAGTGGAGAACGTGATATATGCATAAGGCCATGTACGAAGTTAAACATAGAAAGTAATATAAAGAGACAAGTCTGTGTTGAAATATAATTGATAACTTAAAATCTAAGCCCTACTCAATGCTTGTTATTCGGTATCCAAGAGACTTGCAAATTTGGGGATATTTAAAGGCGAAAATGGTCGCCGTGGCTTAGTCGGTGCGACGCACACGCCGAAAGTCCAGGTTCGCATCTGCTGACAACACTCAAAGAGTATTAGATGTCTAAAAAAATATTCTCAAACTTCGCCGTTTGAAGTTGGAAAAAAACTGTTTGTATCTTCTACTTGTGGGAGAACAGCAGCGCGCACAACACGAGTAGTTGATGAACAAGCTAGGCCCTTGCCGCCTCCCTGTGGACTGTTTTTTTGTTTTGTCAGATTTGTTTTAATTAAATTCAATGCTATTCTTATACACTAGACCTGTGGACTGTCGCGCCGTACAATTATTATTATTATTATTTAAAAGCGACAGTAGAGCTAACAGCGGTCGGTTAGTCGTTGCAAAGTTTGTTTATTAAAATCTTTGTACTTGGGTATTATTAACTGTCCAATGGACGTGACTTTTACATTTTAAGTGTCGTTTAACTCAATGTCGTTTGCAAGAAACATTGGATGTACTTTGACATTAAGGGAAAACAACTAATTGACAATTCTTCAAAATGCAACTTCTTTTCCAATTTTCGATCAAACTGTAGATTGCACTTGTTTTTGTCATTGACAGTGAAATTTTTGTCATTTTTGATTTGAATTGAATTGAATTTGTATGATCTAGCCAGTCATTTTATTTTAGCTCGAAAACAAGTCGCATTCGTTTCTGAATAAGTCTATAAAGTAGTCTCATGGCTCCGCAATCAAAATCGTTTGGCAGCATTCCACAGAAATCGAAATTGTTTAACGACGTCCAATAGTTCGAGTCGCAAATTTGGGTAAAGTATGCAAAGACCCATTTTTGCAGGCCACAAGCTTTCAATTAGAGAAGTTTTTGCAGACCACGAACTTTCAATTTGAGAAGTAGTACATTTATTAAATTGATATGCGACTGTGATCAAGAATGGAAAACTCAAAACAAAAAGAGAAAATATAACTCCTTACATTGTAGACCGCCCGATGCACCACTTGCTAGAGTAGAGTAAGCCCTGGATAGAATTTTTATAAATCGTTGCTTTAAGAAACGCCTTTGTTTCGACTGAATAGAAAGTATTTGGATTAAGTGCCTTCAAGACAGTTTCTTTGCACTAAATTGTGTTTTCCGTTTTTCAAATACTGAAGGATTATACATCTCCTGCTCAACAAAACCAGAAAGGTTTTACTTTCAATTCAATTAAATTCAATTAAATTCAATACAATTTATTAGGTATAAGGGTACAATACGACTTTTATAGTACTAAGGAATTTTCACCAACTAGAGTTCTGTTTGTTTCATGAGTAAAAGGGGCATGTGAACTTTGTCAAGCATTTAGCACTGTTTATGGGCTTTTAGCACATACAGTTGTGTTCATAAAAATAACAGTAGTTATGTTTTTTGTAAAAATAATAAAACAATTGGAATTAGTAGAAAATTATTTGTCTTTTTTGAGGAGTACTGCTATTTTTATGAACACAACTATATTAGGAAAAGCAAAGAGCACCAAACAAATGTTAAAAAAAGTCTTAGATTTGAACCAAGACCGTTGGCAGGCAAATTGATGCAGTTACACAAGACGCACAATGGGCCCACCAGTAAAGTAAAATAATAAGAATGCAAACAGGTCGATACAAAATTTGTAAAAAAAAACAAATCGTTGCATTTCTGATGACATGAATTGCTTCGACTCAACAGCGCAAGGAAATATGCACAATAGAAACCAAAAGAAGGACATACCGAGAGAGAGACAGAGTGTATTCATCTGAGATAAGGCAAAAAATGTGGAAAAATACCTACGCTGACCTTATTTTCTATGTAGCTTGTTTGATCCCTCAACCATATTTCAACAACAATTCCATAATGGACCCTCTTCTCAAGCGAATGAAAAGGGCATCGACAAAATGAAATCCCTGGTACAACCCTTGTTAAAAAAAAAAAAGACCCAAAAAAAATGTTTCCGAATAGACTTCCAAAAACAATCGTGGAGAAAAGAAGATAGAAATTGATAGAGACACATTTTACGATAAAATCAGAAAATTCCAAGAAGGAAACATTCCCTATAAATTTATAACAAGACTCATAATCCAACAGCTGATAATCTACTACATATTTTTTCTTCGCAACAACTTGTGATGTCACAGTTTACCCATAAGACAGAATTCACACCCGTTGAGAAAAAACATACGTCCAAATTTATGAACAATCTGAAACTTAACATAAATGGCAGGTCCAATTTATGAATAATCTGAAACTAAACATAAATGGAAATATGTCGCAACCATCGTCTGACCACAGCCTCCGTCACACCAAGAATGAAGAATCTTACATCACTGCACAGCCCAAATTATGCAATAGCTTCATTTTTCTTGATCACTACCTTGTCTCTGCAAAAGTTTAACTAAATTGAATTGAAGCTCACGTATTAATTGAAAGGCTTCCAATCCGCATTCCTTCCAAATCTCCACAAATTTCGAAAACAAAGACCAAAAGAAACACATCGAGAGGCTGACGCTTGACGAGTTCAAATTGATTAATTATCTCCTGCTTACTGTTTGAACAAGTCGCCTTCCTTGTTTGGCAGGCCATGAGTGTACGGCACACAAAAAGCACATTTCTCTTATCTGTGACGTCAGTGCAGCGTCCATACGAAAAACCTAATCGCTATGAGCGGGCAGAGAAGCAGAGATGCGCGACTGCTTGACCTCACTGGGGATCACCCAATTCCCATAACGGAATTAATTCTGATCCGCACTTTTGAATACACAATTCGATAAGGCAACTTTGTTTTCGGTAAATTACAATCCGATAACCAAATGGCAGACAGAATTAGGCTAAATCTAAAAATATAAACACGGATTCAAAGCATTCCCCCACAATGGCCAGTCGGCGATGACCTGGTTCGTGATCCGCACAATCCTCCGCAGACAAAAGAAGCTCACAGAATTCGCTGCGCCGCCTTCATCTCCATCGGCGGAGGTACTTACACAAGATAAAAGATGTATACTCATATCCATGCTGTCCATGTCTCAAATGATAGAGCTGCCGGTGCAGCTGCAGCTGCAGATGCGGATGTTCGAAACACTCGCACTCACACAGTCATACACTTCTGGCATTTGCACACTAAACCAATTCGACACCACAAACCAACGCGAAAAAAATCACACAAAAACAAGAAAACCGGAATTTCACCAAAAATCTTGTAGGCAGCTCGCCGTGTATGCTAGGCCAGGTCAAAGCGAGATATTCGCGCGAGCCACAAAGCGCGGTGCACGGTGATTTTACTTTCGTTGGGAAACTCCAGACTAACTGCTGCTGCAGCAGCTTCCTTTGTCGTGCATACGCGGAACAAAGAAAATCACTCGCACATCAACCCGTCAATTGGCGATGGTGTAAACACGAAATAAGATCCACATGTGCTCATTTACTACCGCATTGATCAAGGTGCTCAGAGTACAGTTTTCCTGAAGGGTCACCACACAGAAATGCAACACACGAGAACGGGGAGTAAAAAACAGAGACGATTGCACACAATTCAAAATAAAAACAAATCTCCAGAGTTGGGGTTGTCAGACTGTGCGCATCGGGCATGCAGCGCAATAGACTACACTCAGCGACCACTTCGTAGCGAATGAATGAACCAGCGTGTGCACCGAAATCGAAAGCTGAATTTCGAAGTCGAATCTCGGATGAACAGTCCATTTCGCAAAGAAGGAGGGAGAGTGGTTTTCTCTCTTTCTTACGGTGTGGGCAGAAGAGTTGCCATCGTGGAGGTGGTATTTTTTACAGTTTAAAATTAAAAATTTTGCTGGTTATTAGTTTAATTTTTTGATATGAATATGGAGGATTAAGAACTTAAATTATTAGAGCAGAAGAGTTGCCAGCGTGGAGGCGGCATTTTCACTATTTAAAATTGAAAGTTTTGCTGTTTATTAGTTTACTTTTTCGATATGGGACTTTACACACTGGATGAGCAAAGTAGGAAAAGGGGGTGTAAGAGCTTAAATTATTATTAAATTATTTGTTAAACAAGTGTATCAATAGCAATACATTTAGTTAAGCTACTTTTCGGATCATACGACTTCAGACGACAATTTAGAGACAGATTCGTATATTGCCGTTGAATAGTTGAATTGTTCGCAATTCTGATTCCATTTTTCAATTATAAAAGATGCTTTTAAATAAAAACCTTGTAATGTGATAAAAAAAAAGCTATAAAGTCTATTTTTGCTTGGTTTTACGCTATGTTTTGATTCATTCTTTTTTGATCCATCATATACAACCGGAGATGTTGTTTTAATATGCCGTAAATACATTACATTTCAAAACATTAAGGTTCATGGCTGGAACTTAGTGTACCCATTTATACTGGCAGTCTAACATGCGAAAGTTAAAATTTCACAATATTTAAGCATATCGTGTACGCCATTGATTTATAAATTAAATAATAAATTAATACTAAATAATGCCACCTTTAAATATAAATGCTTTTCAGAAAAAATACCAAAAGCAGCAAAGCAAATTTTACACCCACCAGCATTCCAGGAAAATTAACAAAAGTTAAGGTTGCTTGCGATTTTTATGTAACTTAAGTTATAGAAAAAAATAACAATCTTATCTTAGTTCTTCAAATAAGAAGAAGAAACATGGAAAGAATGTGTGTCATATTTTCCAATAGGCGTTTGTAAGTTCAAACTTTTAACACATGTAAAATAGAAAATCAGATGCGGCGTGTGAAGAACGCCAACACTTTGTTTTATTATGTACTAAATTAATGTGATAAGGATGAAAACATAGCATCGAGCGAATGTTTAGTGGCATTGATGCGGAAACGGCTTAAATGGATCTGGCAGTAAACGAGCCCAAAACAAAGTATATGCTGTCATCAAGGAAGCAAGGCCTCGGACAGAGCGTCGCATTCAGCAACAGAAACTTCGAGTTAGTCAAGAACTTCCTCGACTCCGAGGTAAATAGGGACAACATCAGTTCCGAAATCAAACAGAATCACTCTTGCCAATAGCTATCTCTTTGAGCTCAAGAGGCAATTGAGTAATATTTTGTGTACCAGCTTGACCATCACAGTCCTGCTTGATAACGCAGAAACTTGAACGTTACTAAAAGAAGAAAAATAAGTATTTGTCAAGGCATTGCTAACGCTGGCGCATGGAAAGTATTTTATGTGCCAGAGCCTAAATTCCCGGAACATATAGGGGGCACCACTAACAAACATTATTAATTTAATACTAACTTTTTTTTTTAGTGTATTTTTCTCTATGTACTTATTGAATGATCTGTAAAATGGCCTGAAAAGTCTTCGAATCCTTTCCAAAACGCAGCAGAGGACAGCCCAGACAAAGATGGTGGAAGCAATTGGAAGAGGATCTTAACCAACTTGGGTGCCTAATTGAAAGCAGCTGGCGAGAAATCATGGGAGATGGAAATGCATGTTCGTTGACATCTAGATCCAGATCGGACTGTAATGTCAATCAAAAAGTCACTGTTTGTAACTCACTTCACGCTTGAACAATCAAGTTAATTTAAGGATAATAATAACAATAATATGGCGCGACAGTCCACAGGGAAGCCAGCGCCTAGCTTCCTCATCAACTACTCGTGTTGTACGCGCTACTATTATTTCACGAGTAGAAGGGATCTACAGTTTGAGAAACATTTACTTAGACAATAAATACTCTTTGAGTGTTGTCAGCAGCTGAAAAAAGGTTGTGCCGTGAAAAATTTGAGGTGTTCAGTTGGGAACCGAACTTGGACCTTCGGCGTGTGACCGTCGCACTGTACCCACATTTAGGATTTTCTATATAAAACGGAAAGGAATTTTTCAAATTTGGATCTTTATAATTGCGTCTAATATTTAAAAAAATTATAGAACTAAAAAGTGTGTCCCAATTTTACACATGAATAAAGGTTCTTCATATTACTTGAGCATGTTTCTCAATAAAGTCAACGTACCATATAGTTTAGGTCAGCGTTACTTTCTTTCATCGATAATTATGATTGAAGTAAGTATGTGGACGTTTAAGTGACTTACATCCGCCTCACACCGATCAGTAATTCGATTCCATTGTGTACAACAATTATGGATTACATCCCACTAAAATTGACAACCATATGCTACAGGCAGCACTTTCTTCACCAATTGATCTGACTTAAGCCGGTTTGTTTGTAACCTCTTTTCTGACACAAAAATAAAACATAATCGCATCAATTCGTTGTCGGAACTGTGGGCAATCATCTTTCTGTCTGTAATATTTGAGCCCTTTAATATCTTTTCAAAAAAAAAAAAACTTTGACTCGTAGTCAATAGACTTTATGAACGTCAGACTTTATGAACGTATTTAAGAATGTTTTAAAGTGTTATTATGCAAGTTGGTTTACTTTTGTTAGAACTTTTCATTTCGCTGATGAAAACTTACTGTTTAACTCATTAACCAATTCGTTTTTTTTCGAAATCCTCTGACAAAGTATTATAACCTAATACAAACGTGATGAATATTTGAATTCCATATATTCCTGTGTTTGTGACTATAACAAGAAGCTATGCTGTCTACAAATAAAAGTAACCAAGTATTGCAGGGAAAATGTATTCATATCTCGAAGCATTTCACAAAAAACAACCGAAAAGTATGCTTCTTGGAAATAATTCCACCGACAAATTAAAAGTTTTAAATTGCTCAGTGTTGACAGGGACTACATCGAACAACAGCCAACCAGCACGTGTTCTCTGATTACCGCCATTTAGCAATCAACCATTCGACTAATTGTTTGCGAAAAAAATTCACAATAGAATGTTAATTGTATCAAGAGAGGGTTATTTGTCATTTTTTCTTTTGAAATTAAAACGTTACGAGGAAAATAAAAGCAATGCATCATTTTACGCTAACCCACTTCGATAAAAAAAAGAAACGCCTTAAACATTGCATTTGACGCATACGTGCCGGCTGACGTGCTCCATTGGCCGCAACACAAAACTTTTCCCACTTATTCAGACTTTCAAAACAGCATTAGTGTGTCTTCAACTGCGAACGTCATTAACGCTAAACACGCAACTTCTTCAAGCAAACATTCCAGTATTGCACTTACCGCCCGACACGAGGATTAATCAATAGTGAGGAAAAGTGATTTCGATGCAACTGAATGTTTGCGTTGTCGGCGGCGCCAAGAGTTAATCAACTAACATTTTTTCTTTATTTTGGATGAACACTGCACTTCAGCACAGCACATTTGAATATCGAGTTACACCCAGTCCGGTTTCGCAAAGATTATCATCATTAGTCTTCGCCGTGTTTTACGATTTTTTACCACTTTGCTGACGCCAGTGCCATTGCTGATGCTGTCACTTGGTGACTTTTCATTTTTATTGAATTTTTTTTATGAGAACTCCAACCCGCAGCAAGATGTGATGGAGGAAGTGAGTGCTCAGTTGCAATTGCTTTTACTTTCATTCATTTCGTATCACTGGTAGAAGAATACATCACTGACATTTCTCATACATGCATTTTAAGTGATTGCAACAAAAATGTTCACTGTTGCATAGAATTTTGAAATTCCGAAATTTATGCGAAGAAAATTGATTGATCTTTTTCGGGCAGTATTTTAATTAAAAAGCCTGGCATACTTCTAGGCTGTAAGTTTGATTTTGCTGTCATACCATCCGATAAGATTCCGAGGTGTATAAATGTATGGAGGTGAAAACGATTTTTGAGACAGACTTTGCAATCAGTGCACGTTTCATCGTCTCTGGCGGAGTTGTTGCTTCATCTGGTGTGTTTTTCAGATTTTTAAATCAAGTTCATCTTAATCATCCTTAAGATTACAGCTGACAGATTTCTTATTCAACTTGCTCAACGTTCTACGAATGTGTAAACCTTCCCTAAGTGCACTAGCGTTAAGTATTTTAGCAACATTATAATGTTGCATAATTGCGCGGTATGAATATAAAATTCATGGCACATTCTTCAAAAGGAAGGTCGCTTGTCTAACGTTATATGTTGATTTTTATAATTTTGACGTCCATGCGATGAATATGAAGACCATCGGTACTAGACAGTGGTGGCAGTGTAGATTTTTCGAACTGCACATTTGATGTTTACACAAAATTTGTGGAAATATTCCAAGTCAGAAAGGTCTGTTTATTAATATGCAATGTTAAGGAATTTGTAAACAATATATTTTAATTTGTTAAAAATCAGAAACCCAAACCCCCGAAACCCTAATATCCAGAAAAGTGGAAGCTGAGAAAATTTGCGAAGACGACAATTCCAAAATGACTTGCCGGTGGTTAAAGATTTTCTAGAACAGTGCTCATCATCGTAAATAAACATTCGAGTTTAAGCAACTATAGTGATGTAGCATTATTATTTATACAATCAATTTGGAAAGTTCTTTTAGGGACAAAAACATTATAATAGTGGTAATAATAATGTTATGTACTGTCTGTATTAATAATAATAATAATAGTATGGCCCGACAGTAATCAGGGGGACCTGGGGCTAGCTTGCTTATCAACTACTCGTGTTGTGCGCACTACTATTCTCTCACGAGTAGAAGGGACCTGCAGCTTTCTGCCGACTCCGAACGGTGATGTTTGAGAAGCTTTCTTAGGCAGTTATTACTCTTTGAGTGTTGTCAGCAGGTGGAAAGAGTTAATAATTGTTGGCGCTACAGTCCAAAGGGGGACCAGGGCCTAGCTTGCTCCTCAACTACTCGTGTTGTGCGCGCTACTGTTCTCTCACGAGTAGAAGGGACCTGCAGCTTTCTGCCGACTCCGAACGGTGATGTTTGAGAAGCTTTCTTAGACAGTTATTACTCTTTGAGTGTTGTCAGCAGGTCGAAAGAGGTTGTACCGAGAAATATTAGAACAATTGGTGTTGAACTGGGAGTCGAACCTAGACCCCTCGGCGTGTGAGCGTCGCACTCTACCCACTACGCCACGGCGACCACAGGTCGAAAGAGTTGGTGCCGTTAAAAATTTGAGGTGTTGAGCCGGGAATCGAACCTGTGAGCGTCGCACTCTGCCCACAATGCCACGGCGGCCACATCATTCGAGTTTAAACAAATAAAGCGCTGTAGCAATATTCTATCCAAGCTAAAGTCGAACAAAGCTGCTGCAGCGGACGGACTGTTCGCAGAATTATTTAAAGTAGCTGGAGATGACCTGTTTGGGCGTATGCACCAGCTCATCTGTAAGATATGGTCGGAGGAAAGCATGCCCGATGAGTGGAATCTCAGCGTCGTTTGCCCGGTTCACAAACGAAGGAGACCCCTTTGACTGCGCCTTAACATCGCATACAAGATCCTCTCTGCCGTATTGTGTGAACGCCTAAAACCTTTATCCACGACCTGATAGGTCCCTCTCAGTGTGGTTTCAGACCAGGAAAGTCCACGATAGATCAGATCTTTACTTCACGGCAGATCCTGGAAAAGACTCAAGAAGTGTGAATCTGCACTCACCACCTTTTTGTGATTTTAAGGCCGCATATGACATAGAGACGAGCTATACAGTGCCATGTCTAGTTTTGGCATTACTACCAAACTCGTCAGATTGTGTAGGATGACGATATATAACTCTCGGTGCTCCGTTAAGTTCGGTAACGAACTCACCGAGTCCTTCAATGTCAAAAACGGTTTTAGATAAGGCGACGCACTGTCATGTTCCTTCTTTAACATCATCCTCGAAAGATCGTGCGTAACTCACAAGTCAACACCAGAGGCACGATCTTCCAAAAGTCAGTTACGCTGATGATATTGACGTGATTGGACGAACACAGCGAGCCGCGAACCATCAATTGAAGCTGAAGCGGCTAAAATGGGTCAGCAGAAACTTCGAGGTAGTCAAGGACTTCGTCTACCTCGGCAACAGGGACAACAACATCAAGACCGAAATCAAACGTAGAATCACTCTCGCCAATCGCTGTTTCCTTTGGGCTCAAGAGGCAATTGAGTAATAAAGCACTCTCTCGAAGGACTAACCTCGCTTTTTATAACAGCCTGATCATCCTTTATGGCGCGGAAACTTGGACGTTAGCAAAGGCGGATGAGGAAGCCCTTAGTCTTTTCGAGAGAAAAGTTTTACGTGCGATTTAACGACGAACTCTATGGGCTGTACAGCGACCTGCGCCTGGTCAAGCGTCTACGGATACAACGCTTAAGATGGCTAGGCCATGTAGAGCGTAGGGACACCACTGCTCCGGCCCAAAACGTCTTTGAATCCGAGCCATTGGGATAACGTTGAATAATTCATTGTACTATGCGAATGTTTCTAGTGGTATCCACGCCATGTTTCACATCATTTCTTTCCTGTATACTTTGTTTTAAATAATATCTAAACAGCGCTCTACCAAAATATTACTTTGAAGCGTCTTTGGAAAAAGATTGGGGAGAAATATTTTTAAGGGAAATTTCTTGACAAGCCATGCGCAAGAACTTTTAAAATCGAAAATATCGAATTTTAAAATGTTTTATAATTTGTTAAGTGGTTATCGAGGAATAGCACGAATTACAAAACGAACACTCCCCAATTGTTGCGGCACAACTTCCTTCGGGTTGCTGACGAAACTCAAAATGTATTCAGTCAGTAACAGTGCAAGTAGCTTCAAAAAAGGCTGCCATAATCTATTTCTTTGAATACCTTCATTCAATTTTTATTTATTGGAACACCTCTCCCACCGACAGAGAAGAGAGAAAGAGACGGAGAAAGAGAGAGAGAGAGACAGAGCGAGAGAGAGAGATAGAGAGAGACAGAGAAAGAGAGTCATAGAAAGAGAGAGAGAGAGAAAGAGACAGAGAGAAAGAGTAATAATACAGTGAAATTACACGCAAAAATTATCACGGTACAATTTTAATTTCGATTTTCGGAAGAACCTGAAGTATGCCCCCACAAGAAACAAATATACTGGGACAGTGAAACGGTATAATTGTAAATACCAAATGAAATAAATGACATACTCTCATTTAGGGATTATGCGTTAGGGACTGTCATTTCCTAGGAGATAGCTGGGTATTCATTTTGCGTAACTACCTTAGCCTATATAAAAAATCCTTTACTAAGCTTCCCTAGCGAACATAAGTAACTGCATTGTGGCGGAAAGATTTCTTTGATCACAGAAAAACCGGTAAACAAAAACAAAAGACCTGTAAATACGTGTAGCACATAAGTGCTTCCTTTTCCATGGATAAGTTTGTGAGTTTGGAACTTGCGTCTGCTTGGGTTCAATGTTAAACAATACAACTACAGTAACTAGGTTACGTTTTTTTTAACAAACATCTTCAGACATTCATCAACAAACTAAATGCTCAATATTGGGATGATGCCCGAACTTCCTCAAGTCGCAAGGTTTTGGAAATGCGCGCATAAAACTGACCCTCAAAGCTTTCATTATCCAAAACTCAGCCTGGTTTATGTTCGAGTCATGAAACTTGTTGAGGATGAAGGCAAACTACACTGACAAATATTTCTTTCAAACAGAAGATATAAATGAGGATCCTTCATATAACTTACACGAAAAAGTCAAGTGATTTTGATTTCATGCTGGAGCCATCGGAGGTTCATGTTGTATATAATATGTAAGCAATGATTGAGTATGAGTAAGTAAAAAACAAAAGATAAATTCTAGAACACCCTGAAAAGCTTAAAATTTAACCAAGCATTGAAGAAAAAATTAGGGAACTACTTTTACATTTAAAGGTTGTTCAAACAAAGCAAGTTTTTAGCCAAACAAAGGGTCATCGAACTCAACAAGTATAAGAAAAAAATTGAAAGGTATACATAGGTTGCCCGTTCTGAGAAATGTTTGAGCGGTTTTGTCAACGTAAGGTCGGTCATTGCTCTGCTGTACGATTGTATTGTACTTCTTAGGTAACCTTTTAATACAGTGAGTAGTTCCCTAGTTCGAGGTTTAACAACTTATATCATATAAGACCAAATTGGACTAATTGATATCCGATGGGGTAGTAGCACAACCGTCTCCATAACTTACAATTTAGTAAGTTGTAGTATTTTCCATTTTGGCTATTATAATTGTCTTTTTTTTTTTGTTGCTGAGCAATGCATATAGGGTAATTTTTGACACTTATTAGCAACAGGCATAAAAACTTTAATTTTCCACTCTGCCAATGCCGTTAGTTGAAAGAAATTACTTGTTTTCAAGACTTTACGATCGAAGAAGTAACTTATTTTGTAACATGAAATAAGTTTCTAATTCAGCACAATCAACGTCACCATTGCCATTCGGGACAATTAGCAAGCCTCTACATCCACTTGGAGTAACCGAAAAGAGAACGTGTTATTTAAGCAGCACAAACCCACGCAGGAAAAGAGATAACAACTAATGGGTAGTTAGATTGAACGTGTAGCCAGGCAATATCTGCAATCGGTTTTCCTGCATTCACACACATCATCGCACGTGTTTCAATACTAGCATATAAACAAAGTTGTTTGCTTGCACAGTAATAGAGATTAAAAAGTTTAGTCAAAATTCTTCAAAGAAAGAACAGATGTTTTAATCCGCTGGATAGGGAGATTATTCCGAGGAAATACCCATTACCACATTCATAGCATTTTTTATTTAAGCACTGGTCGGCAGTAAAACATTGGTGTCATGGTATTTTGAACAGGAGTCTCAAGGACAGACAAGAGATATACGACTGATAGTCGTTGAGGAGTCATTTATTCTGTATTCACAAATTTATTTAGCGTGCTGCTGTTTGGGGCATTAATTTCTGCTCCACAATATTGCACTACAGATCATTTTCGAATTAAATGAAAGAATTCTTGCAATAAATTACCCAATTTTTCATAAGGCGATAGCTAGAGCACGAGGTTGGTGGATTATGTTGACCATACATTTTGGAGAATCGTTCCAAAGGGGTGGAACGCAAATTTTTTGTGCTAAATTGAACAAAAATTTGTGCGCACGATTTATTAAATCGAGTGTTGAATGAATTGTCACTTGACGCAGACGTTCAATACAGTTGCAAAGTGATGTGATCTTTGTGGTCCGTATGAACTTTACAATATCGAGCTTTGATTAAAAAAAATGTTAGACTTAAGAAAATACTTCAATGAAACGCAAGATTCTTTTTCAAAAATTGCGTGGAAGTATGAAAAAAAACATCCGAATTATACAAGAAAGTATTCATGTAGACTGCTTTCTTAAGTCAATCATAAATATATGTACGTTCTTTGTGAAATACAGGAACCGACAACTGGACAGTTTCAGGTCAGGAACCTACAACTGAACAAGTTTTCATTTGGTCGAACATTCATTCGACCAAATGAAAACTGAATATGAATCGACAGATTTTCAACTCAACCCATGGGCTATTTTCTTACAATTTAATCAATTAACTCTAAAATTAATTTAATAAAACCAAAATCAAGGGTCTGAGCATACCAACAAAGTACATTTTCTCACCAATGTTGTCAAAGAAGTTTGTCAAACAATTTCGTTTGAACAGCAGTGCACAAGGACTAAATCACACTGTTTCAACTTAAGGGGTCACAATACTGTGAAGGTGTGGGATCTCAAAATTTTCTTAAAACATACTTATTCCTATAAAGAAACCTTCTGCGAAAAAAAAATGAATTGCTTACTTTTTTGGCAAAGCAATAGTCTAGCAACTCCTTGGCAATAATGGCAATGTTCAGAAAACCAATGTTTCTTGTAGTAGTAGTGCTTGATTACTTGGTCACGACATCTTTATTTGGAAGAATTAAAAATTAATTTAAAATAACTGTTGCAAACGGAGGACGCCAGTGCAGCACGCAACCCAGAATGTGTGACATACTTTGACAGAAATTCCATACGGCTCATTAGAAGCTTCGCTAATCACAGGGAACTGCCTGATTTTTAGCCACCTCAAAATAAGACTTATAGTATAACGTCTTCTGTAGATTAATATGAGAAGAATAGGGATGAAGAGTGAGTCGTATTGTTCTGATAATTAATACATTCACATGATTAGTAGGACCAGTTGAGCGAAATAAAATTCGAGTCAAGCCAAAAATACGTTCGTTTGGAAAATACATTGGTTTGGAATTTGCCTAAATGGACGGAGATAGATCCACATAAAAATGTCTTTCGATTGCATAGTACTTAAGCAAATGGTGTGCATACTGCAGAGCTTTATAATAATAACTGGTACAGTGTGCGCTTTCCGCGGTTAAGTCTTGTAAATTTATGTCCTATCGGGCATCAAGGACGAACACGAGGAAGCATAATCGGAATGTCAATATGCTACACTTTCCCTTTTGCCTTTTACAACTTGTTCCAAATCAAAAAAAAAGCCAAACCCCCTTTGAATTTCTATTTTCTTACAGATACGATGCCTTTAGTGCAACGTATGTCGAAAACACCGTCTTTAGACTGACGAATGCAGTGCAGCTGGAAGAAAGAGTAAGAAAAAAAACGATATCGGGCCGCATTACACCACTCACTGCCTGAAGCATTCATGACAAAACAGCATGAAAAACCAATACAAGATATTCGTTATTTTATCCTTCAATACACATTCATCGAAAGGAAAAGGAAATAACAACTGAGCACTTGATGACCAACGTTGTTTTCAAAGACTTTTAATTATCACCAAAAAAATATTCCCAGGCTTTTCTTAATTGATTGTTTTTCTCAACTCAGCACACTCACATTGAACACATTTTCACAAACTTCGAATGGCGGAGAAAATTTTCCACTCTTCGCCACCTCACCGCGCCCAGAGACCACACAATTAATCATCATTCGAAAAACAAAATTCAAATAAACGCTCACCTTCCATCACGTAAACAATGCTGCCAACATCTCCCTCTTTGATGATGAGACTCTTCGCCGCATACTTCACCGGATACATGCAATCGACGATTTCCCGTATCTGCGTTATATCCAGATTTTTCATGAAGTCGTTATCCAGAATCGCCGACTTGATGAGGTCACGAGATCTGCAAAAACAAAGTTCAACAACAAATCGATTAGATAAAGCAATTAACGAGAGCACCATTAGTTCTAGTCGAAAGGCATACAATCAGCCGCACAAATAAAATTCAGACGCTTACACCACTGATTTTGGAATTTTGATGAGCTCACTTTCGGTGCCGGCCATTTGGGACAGCGGCTCGGCACTGTAGCCCTGCCGCTTCAGTCGCGGCTCGGACACGTCAAACACCCGCGTGGACTCCACACCGGGCGCCCAAATCGAGGATTCCGCGTTGATATTGCGCTCCAGGAACGCCTGGGTAAGGGGTCGCACGACTTGTCGGAATTTGTCGATTTCATTTTTCAAGTCAACAATCACACAATCTTTCTCCGAGCACTTTTTCTCCGCCAATGAGAGGTCGCTTGTCAGCCGAAGGATCTTCTCATTGCAGTCGGCAAGCATTTTTTCTTTGATCCGGATCTCGGAACGGAGCCTCACTATCAGTTCTGTTTGATCGGGAGTCTCTGGGACGTCTTGCTTGTCATTCAACGAAGGGATGTCTGACAAGCTCCTGCAGGAGACCTGGCCCATGCTGGCTTTCCGCATATCACCACGAAACCCACTTACATCACGAACTTTGACATCTCGCACACTTGACAGACCTCTGTAATAGACTCTGGTTTCACTCATTGCGCTACGAAATGGACAGTTTTATAGTTTCACTTGGCATCGCCTTAAGACGACATTATCGGTCAGTCAGATCCGAGCAACGGCGGCGCACTGCGCCGCACAAGTCGAAATTAAAAATTCAAAATGGAAATTCGAACTGTCATTAACATTGACAACACTGTCGTGTGAAAGAAAAGGCTCTACGTGCGCACACTGGTTGCAGCGTTACTATATTGTATTCCGGCGGCGGCGTTTTCCCCACTTTCATTGCGTCAACCGCTTGTCAAGGGGGCGCACGACTGTGCGTGCTTTTGCTAACTAACCGTCAATGGATGTCAATTGGTGGCCGTTTGGCCTTAAAATCAAAAACAAAATGAACCGAGAAAAACAATTTCGATTTCAAGACTTGTACTTGCTTTTGTCAAGGAAAATTTGCATTCCGATCTTAAGCGCGCATTGTTAACGTCTGGCTCATCGCATACTACTTGTATCACTGCACCTCCACTGTCCGACAAACTGGGCTTTGCTCCGCGGGCACAATTAAGACACACGCGATGCAGCGCCAACGCGCCTTGGCACAGAGTGCATTTTCGTCACACAACCTCACGGCACAGCAAATGTGAGAAATAAATATAAATCCGATTTCACAAATAATTTTCCAACATAGGCGAGTGCTTGGGAAGCGATGCGCTGTGTCCCGGTGATGCGTACATCCGCACGGAACGAGCGGTCAAAGATTTTGGCAACCGAACGCGCGGAGGAAAATTTAAAAAAGCGTGTTCCGTCGTTTGATTCTCTATGGTTTACATGTCAGTCAGCATCGGGGTCGATTAATTGAAAATATATTTTTATCCGTTCGCAAGACGGCAGCACTTCAATGGATTTTTTACAGACCGGCACATGTCCCACTGGGCAACTGGGTAAATGGGCGAATGGACAAGTGCAGAGCACAGTTCCCGTTCCCGTAAAAGTGTATGAAGTGGCGATCGGCGTCGGAGTACGTGTAGTCTTTGTGGTTAGATCCCGACTGCCACTCAGAACAACATCGGTGAATAGACTGTTTGGAAAGCACGATGTTCTCCGGAGCCTAAGCGATTCACTCTGGCTGCGGGACGACCACTCGTTCGAACAATTCACTCCATCCCAACACTCCGCGCGACGCAGCAGCCTTCTCTTAGCTGAGAGCCTCTGTTTTCATCAGCTGATAAAATTGCGATACACTTAAGATGTCAGAAGTCTGGTTAGCCTTTGTTCGTGCCTGTCACAATCACGAGGGGGAGTGCGTAAAATAATAGCATGCTTTATTGCTTCATAAAAAAAACGAGCTGGAAAAGCTCCAGAAGCGGCAGCTCCTCCTGCACAATTCAACACAATTTGTCACAAAAGTATGATCGACGCCCGATCCAGATTCAAGCACTGCTGGTGCGTGGTCGATGCTCGACTTCACTCCTTCGCGCTCGCAAAGGCCGACAATTTGAATACCTCCCGGCCACGGAGCACAGCATAAGTTAAATTTAATTACGTCGTTTGCGGCAATAGAGACGGTGATTTTGTTTTCCACCACTTTGCGCAGAGCGTTTTGATTATAGAGCGTGCTGAAGCGTAAAGCTGCAATTTGTATCTCTGCTGGCAGCGATTGATAGTTCGCGTGGTTTATGCGAGCAAATTGCCTATGATTTGGGACGAGATTTATTGCGTTCTGCACAGTATCAACAGGATCAGTGAGTTATGAATTGTCGACCCAGGACATGGACTGGCGTGGCTTTGCAGTTGTTTAAACGAATTGGAGGCATTAATCTAGAATGGTCAACAAAGCTGGGGGATTTCAATAAGGGGGCCTGTACGCATAAATCAAAAACAAAATAACACGCCTCACTTTACGACTTGTCTTTCGGCACAAGGAATGATAGATAGGCCACACAGTCAGTCCCAAGAAACTCGTCGAATTTGTCCGGGGATGTAAACAAGTATCGTGAGTGTTATTGGAGCTGCGAAAAATTGCCTCTTGCGACCTTTTGATTACTTGAGAAGGTCGAGTGAAGTTTCGAGTAATTATATTGTGAGCTTTCTGAGAGGCGTGTCGGCATCGGCGATGTAAGGCTGCTTCGTCGCAAAATGTTGTTCGGGAGAGTCATGACCCTTAAACGTGTGTATTGCGTCAATCCATCCACAAGCCGCAGTTATCGAGGCTGATAAAATCAAATGAGGTTGTGGTCATTAGAAGGCACTTCACATTTCAGAAGTATAGAACCGGTAAGTAGACGTCAGAATTTCCACTTTTTTTGTCATATATTGATTTTGTGATGATGGTTGTCATATAAAAAACATACAACAGCTTATAATTGTCTTGAGACCGCGCGCTTATTCTGGCAGAGTGCAAATTGTAGTTTAATTAAAGAAAAACTTGTCAACTTTGAACTTATTTACAGTATAGATGTAAAAATATCTTCCTTCACAAGTTTTATTTTTTCGTTAAAATATTGGTCGTTATAAGTGACAGAAAAGAATTCTGTTTCGCGCGCAAAGTGAACGTTAGAGCGCATGTTAATACAGACAAACTTGAATTAATCAATCAAAAAAAAAATAAATATTTTACAGCTTGACTTATCTGTGGACGCATTTATATGGGGAACGCGGAAATAAATTTGTAACTTTTGAAATCATTGAACGATCTTGATAAATATAGTACCAATGGCATAAGATCCTCCTGCTGTCAAAAAATGGTTGCTAAAGGATGAAGGAAGTGGCCGCCGTGGCGTACTGGGTAGAGTGCGACGCTCACGCGCCGAAAGGTTCGATTCCCGGCTGAACACCTCGTATTTTTCACGGCACCACATCCTTCGAGCTGCTGACAACACTCAATGAGTAATAACTGTCAAAGAAAGCTTCTCAAACTTCGCCGTTCGGAGTCGGCAAAAAGCTGTAGATCCCTTCTACTCGTGAGAGAACAGTAGCGCGCACAACACGAGTAGTTGATGAGCAAGCTAGGCCCTGGTCCCCCTGTGGACTGTCGCGCCAACAATTATTATTATTAAAGAATGAAGGATAACGAAGTAATTTTAATTTTAATTTTAATAAAAAAAATATTCAATAAAAATTTACGACAGTTAATGTAGGCTCAAAACAAAGCTGGAATTCATACCTATACAAATTCATTACATTCAATACTATTTACTAACACAGTTTTGTTGTAAATTTTAAATCTGAATTTAGTTTAATAAGGATTGCGCCTAACTACTTAATGGTTCATGCCCATGATATAGGTCCCTTCCACCTTTTTGTCTTTTGAATTTTCCGGCTATGTACAAAGCGCTACAGCGTATCTGGGGCAATGCTATACATCATTGGAAAGGTCTTGACATAACCTACAAAACGCTATGCATGATTAATTTGGATAATGCGTTTAACAGTTATTGATATGTAAACATGTAGTTCACTAACGCCGAAATTCGCGCTATTTAAAAATTTTCCTTTGTTAAAGGCAAATCCTCTAGAGAACCGTTTTGAGAGATGAGTGATGTTTTGGGGAGTGGTACTTTATCACTTCGAACCGCGGAAAAATGTTTCGATGAAACAAAGCCGATGAAAACGACACCATGGATAAGCCAGCCGGCGGAAGACCTGTGACGACGAATACCGATCGAATCATGAAAATCATCAAGTTAGACCGGTATGTGGTATCTCCTGACATCGCTCAGGAGATGGGAGTTAGTCACCAAACCATTTTAAGCCGTCTGCAGAAGGCTGGATACAAAACAAAGCTTGATGGTTGGGTGCCGCATGATTTGACGCAAAAAAAACCTTCTGGACCGAATCAACGCCTGCGGTATGCTGCTGAAACGGAACGAACTCGACCCATTTTTGAAGCAAATGGTGACTGGTGATGAAAAATGGATCACATACGACAATATCAAGCGAAAACGGTCGTGGTTGAAGGCCGGTGAATCGTCCCAAATAGTGGCCAAGTCAGGATTGACGGCCAGGAAGGGTTTGCTATGCGTTTGATGGGATTGGAAGGGAACCATCCACTATGAGCTGCCCCCATATAGCCAGACGCTTTATTCTACCATCTACTGCGAACAACTGGACCGCTTGAAGCAGGCGATCGACCAGAAGCGTTCAGAATTACCCAACAGGAAGTGTGTAGTGTTCCACTAGGACAACGCCAAACCACACACTTCGTTCATGACTCGTCAGAAGCTACGGGAGCTCTGATGGGAGGTTTTATTGCATCCACCATATAGTCCGGACTTAGCGCTAAGTGATTACCATTTGTTCCTGCCCATGAAAAACGGCCTTGGTGGTGTGAAGTTGAACTCAAAAGAGGCTTATGAAAAGTGGCTGTTCGAGTTCTTCGCAAATAAGGAGGAGGGCTTCTACGAGAGGGGGTATTATGAAGTTGCCGTCTAGAAGGAAACAGATTATCGAACAAAACGGCACATATTTGAACTAAATCTGATCACTGTAACACTTTTTATGAAGCATTGAATGAAGAGCAAAAAAGCGGAAGAAAGATATTTGACAACTTTTATTTGCGCAATACAAGCATTAGAACGGAAATCGTAGAATAGTTCAAAAAGTATGACGACTCGTTTTTCCAAAGTGCGAAGAAGTGCAATTTTATTGTTGCACCATCGATAGAAAATATATCCAGCTTTCAGAAAAATGTGGTTTCCAGTTGAAGCCTTTTGGAGCACTTGTGTTATGCTTCACCAAATATGGAAGTAACACATCACCCAATTATTCCCCCCACATATAGGGCGTTCCCTTTACAGATTGTAGTCGATAAATTTTATTTCAATAATATTTATTTTACTTTATTATATATTTTACTGCAAACTACATTTTCCTTTTGCAGCTACCTAACGACTGTCCACTAACAAAAAAATGTCCCGGAGCTTATTGAATGATCTGTTACTTCCTGTAAAAGGTGACGTTAACCAGAAGCCTGGTCTAGGAAACTGGTGGTCAAAATGAAAAAACTGTCGATGCAGTTTGAACATATACGTAACATCATTTCTTAAGGTGACTATTTTAAGAAAAGCTTGTCGTACACCGAAACGATTCATAAGAAGTCAACAAAATTTTGGTTGTCTATGTTCTCAAATATATAGCATTGAAAACTCAATACCACTTGGCCGAGAAAATTATTTCATTTAACGTATGGCAGCTTCACTGCCTACTTTGTGTAAACCATCTGTTCACAAATATAATACCATTGCGTGTGAACCTTCTGTCCAAAAATACAATATCATTGCGTGTAAATCTTCTATATGTTCTATATGTGTCTCACTCCAGGGAGAGTATTCAAAATATTCATTACTGTTGTGACTCTCAGCGAGAGATAAGTTCAAGAAATAAATTAAAACATTAAACAAACAATTTTTTCTGCCTTTTTCGTTAAACAATTTACTAAAAGGAACAGCCACAAACGTATTTTTTTCCCCTCGGGCACCAGTGTGTGTCGTGCTGTAGTGGGTAGACAGAGCGACATTCACACGCCGAAGGTTCAGGTTGGATTCCCGGCTGAACACATCGAATTTTTCACGCTATGACCTCTTTCGAGCTGCTGGCAACACTCAAAGAGTATAAATAGTATAAGAAAAAGCTTCTCAAACTTCGCCACGCTACTCGTAGGAGAACAGTAGTGCGCACAACACGAGTAGTTACTGAGCGAGCTAGGTCCTGGTCCTAGTACTTATTAATAATTCTTATGTTTTTTTTATATTTTTTATATTACTTTGTGAACAATATTTGCAGAATTGTTCTGTTCAAAATCTTGACAGAAGGTGACAGGAACGAAGAAAATCCAATCTCGTCCAACATTTGGAGCCAAAATATGTTGCTGCCGTTTGATATATCAAAGTTCTTCTAACAAATAAAGGAAAATGTTTTTTTTTAAATGTGCATAAAAAAAAATATTGAAAAAAAAGGATGGGATTAGAGTCTAAGAAAGGACAGCATTTATCTTACAACTTATAACATTCTTTCTGTTTTTTTTACAAGTAGAGTGAACCATAAATTTTTGTCGACAGTGAACAAGGAGAATTGGAACATTTTTTATGAACAATAAGTTTGTGGTGTGCCGCATGACCTTTTGGCAGATTCTGGAAAAGACTAGAAGTACAAATCGAGACGCACCACCTTTTCGTCGATTTTAAGCCCGCATATAACAATGTGTGTGGGGACGAGGCACATACATTTACAGTGCAATGTTTTGTTTTGCCATTACTTCCCAACTCATCAGATTGTGTAGGCTGATAAACTCTCTCTACTCCGTTAAGGTTTGTAACTCACCGAGACCTTCAATCTCAAAAATGGTTTTAGACAAGGCGATGCAATTTGATGTGACTTCTTTAACATTATTCCTGAGAAGATCGAGCGTAATTCAAAAGTCAACACCAGAGGTAAGATTATCTAAAAGTTAGCCTAGCTGTTAGTTGACGCTAACGTCATTGATGTAATTGGCCGAACACAGCGAGCCGACAATGAGGCGTTTTCCGGCATTAAGTGGAAAAAATGTGTCTGACAAAATATAGTACTTACTGCCATCAAGAAAGGACACACAACATTGAAGTCTCGGACAGAGCGTCACATTAAGCAGCAGAAACTTCGAAGTATTCAAGGACTTTGTCTAATTCTGCTCCATTGGAAATAGGGACAGCAACATCAGTACCGAAATAAAACGCAGAATCACACTTGCCAATAGCTGTTTCTTTGGGCTCAAGAGGTAATTTACTAAAAGAACAGCACTATTATTATATTTTACGATGTTTTTATTAATTCACCGAGTAGTGGGGCAATACTTGAGCTGTTTTCCCTTGCGTTTTTCTTTCATTCTGATGTTCATTCTATGTTCCTGATGAGTATCTATCGGCGAGAACTATTTGTTACTTGTTCTTGCGCTGAAGTAAGACATTTATCGAGTTAGCTTGTGTTAGTAGTTTGTAATTAGTTAGTATTCACTCGAGTGATTAGTAGTCAGTGTAGAGATTAGTAGTCATTGTAGTGATTAGTCATTCAAATTATTAGTGGTCACTCGAGTGATTAGTAGTCACTCGAGTGGTTAGTGTTCAGTTATTAAAATATCTCGATTACTAAAGTCTCGATTCTTAAAATCATTCGATTATTCTCATTACTAAATAGAGCCCTCTCTCAAAAACAAAGTTTGATTTGTATAACAGCTTGGTCATCGCAGTCCTGCTTGAAGGTGCGAAAATAAGATGCTACTAGAACTGGGTGAGGAAAATTTCGGCGTACAATATTGTGTCCTGTTTGCCATTTGGAGGAGAAGATTGAATGGCGAACTTTATGAGCTGTACGGCAGCAGGCACCTGGTCAAGCGTTTTCGGATACAACTCTTAAGATGGACGGGTTATGTGAAGTGTATGGACAACACTGTTATGTCCAGAAAGTCCTCCAATCCGATCCATTGGGACAACGCAAGAGAGTCTGAGGTGGCGCACACATGTGGAGAGGGATCTCAACCAACTTGGAGTACGCAACTTGAGGCAGCTGGCAAGGGATTCTGGTGGTTGGAGAGGCATTTCGACTGAGGCCCATGTTCACTGTAGCGCCACGCAAGGAAGAACAAAACTTGTGTAGTCAACGACTCGAAATGTAGTCCGAGAAAAATCCTTTAAAATACTATTCGGTCTTCGGTGTATAACTAAACTCCCTTGCCCGTCCCATTTACGTGGATGGTTCAAAATCTAATTAAAACAGAGAAAATACATTTCATCGACTGAATGTAGGTCTTGTGTAAAAAAACAAAACGCTTTCGTGTGTATTTCCCACAAGTGCACATTTTGCGTATTGTCTCAAGTCGAAATCTTCAAATATTTTCCTTTATGCATGTAAACAACGCATTTCTTCTCTCCATAAGAATGTTAATATTCGAGTGGCATTTCTGATGTGCATAAAAAGCAATGGTGACAGTAGTAACAGCAGACTATAAATGGCTGCCGCCAGAAATATCCTTTCGTTGATCTTTATAATAAACATTCACTTGCTTGTACTTATCCTGTTTATTTTTAAATTCTCATAAAAAAATTCTTCGTAAGAACATTGTCCCTAACTCGTCAACTTTCATGGCCTCCTTTCATCATGAACAAGAATTCTGTATCTTCTCTCTCTCATGAATTTTTCTTTCCTTGATTTTACGAGTGACAATATACGTAAAGTCATGGAAAGGAATGTTATTTTCATCACACGCAATTGCATAGGGAAACATTGATTTGTCATATGGAACTGTTGACATAGAAGAAAAACAGAACGCCATAACCAAGTCCCACCGGAGCTTTCACTGTTTTCAGTTACTGTAAGGCAACAATTAATAGAAAGAGAGAACAAGGTACACCTTCTCAGAAAACCGTTAGAATCTATTTTGCAAAATTAGAAGTGCTAAGTATAGAACAAGCAAATCAAGCGAAATAGCGCACAATATAAACACGTTTCAGTATCATAGCGCACGTGTTATGGGTAAACAACTCACGTCAAGATTCATTACACTTTTTAACTAACAGTCTGTCAGTAACCTCATCAATTAAGTTCGGATAAGTCATTGTTTTCTTGACAGAACAATAAACAGACCGACACCTACAAGAGCAATTGTTTCTCCGCAGCAAAAAGTATTAACTGTATGCTGCGCCAGGCCATGCGGGTTAGAGAAGTCTACGAAAAGTATGAACAAAGAAACCCATACCGTCCTTGGTCATAGAAGAAGCAATGAAACTCTTTACCGAAGGCCAAACCTTACCCACTTATTAAGAAACAAAATTTTGAACATCGTTTTGAATTCGTTACGATTAATAAATTCCTCACTCTACAGCAAACAACAAATTTGTTTCTATTTTTAGAGCGACACACATCACTCAGCAGTCCATAACACAACCCGCAGAGCGTCGGCCGGCCCTCAAAAGAAACAATTGAATATCGTTTAAGCAATTGAATTCGCCTCAAAGAATAAAAAGTCGCTTTATTGAAACCCCAGTGAAAAAAATAATAAACCAAAACGAAGCAGACAGCAATAGTGACAAACAAAAACAAAAACAAAACAAAAAACGAAACCGGCAAACGACACGAGATTCACGTGCGCTGTGTCTAATTGCCGCGAATTGATAAATTAAATCCGCCATCATGACGCTTTCATCCGCTCGAAAGCAACTTTTGTACAGACGACGTCCCAGAAAAGTGCTCTTACATCAAAAATTAACACTTGACAACATCCCAGAATTCAATCACTGTCGACCTTTCCATTTCCAAAAACCACATGCTCATGATATAAAGTGACGTAAAAGGATACTGAAATTGAGATTCCAACACGAGCAGGGAATTGTTACTGTGCTGTCCTTGTGCACTTTGGAATCTGAAATGCGCCTTTCCTTCACATCCGTCGACGGACAAGCAAGAGAACAAAAAAAACCAAACAAAAACACAAGGAAACGTCCGTACACTTGTGACAGGAATTTTAATTGGAACTCTGCCGAAATAAGTCCACGAAACTATTCCCTTCCCAATCGAAAGAGAAACACGATCGGGATCTGATTCTGAATCCAATTCCAATGTTATAACTTTGACATGTCCCTTACACTAATTGGAGAGACAGCTTGAATGTCCCGTCAGAATCGATTGAACCCCTTCCCACCACACCTCGACTGAGTGCCGGTCAACCAGATCCGGTTCAGCAACGTTAGCCTGTCATAAGGTTCAGTGAATGTGATTATTCGCACTGCCAGTTCGGTCCCTTCCACACTTCAATCAGACCTTTTAATTACACGTAGTAATTCCTGATATTGCACAGATCACTAATCATGACATCCAGCGCACTTGATTGAACAGCTCAACGTCACTGGCCCTCCGACAACCCCTGCCAGCACGGCAACTAAATGCTCACAATCGCACTGCATGGCAATCAATCAAAGCGCCGCACGAGTGAGTTTCCATTAAAATGGTTTAGTGGAGCAGAAGGAGATAAAGAACAAAAAGAAAAGTTTCGTTCTTGCGCACGAGCGAGTTTCCGGCACAACACTACCGCCATCTGTCAGTGAGCGTCAGCAACCCACGAAAGCTCTCGCAATGCCGACGAACGACTATGATGCATGACTAAACAAGGCCATCCATCGCGCAAGCAAGCTTGTAAGCCCACCAGCACAGTTGGACAGGTGCATGATCGTCTACCGGATCATCCTGTGTGTGCTCTATCAATCACGACGCATCACATGCTGTCGCTAATGGGACCCGTGCGATTTCCTTGTGAGAATTGAGTTAGCACCAACTAAACCAACCAGAATGTTTGTGTCTATTATTAGATCCACTACCAGCGATGTGTAGACACTTGGCTTACAGCTCAATTACCGGCCGATCGAGCTGACTCAGCAGCGGGCGCACATAAGTACGTACGAGTGAGTTGCGAACGAGTTACGCCGACAGCTCTATCTGCGTATTGATCGAACAAATCCCTGGTACCAGCCGTCGATTTTATTTGCAATTTGCATGGCCGAGAGTGTTTCGCCGCAGTGGCATATTGTCTGCCACTTCGGTCGATGGGGATTATTCACGGCTTAGCGTCACTCAACACCTGCAGCCCCAGACACAACAGAGGGACAGACAAGACAAGAACAACCCACGTGGGCTACAGCCAGCTAGTCCGCCATGTTGCATGCCAAATAAATATGAGCATAAATCAGTCCCCCGGCACTATCGGCCGCAATCAGTCAGGTGGTATCCTTAATCTTGTTTTTGCGGTCCTGTCACCCAGACAGAGGTGCCTAATTAATGCGTGTTGCACCCGACAAGTTTGCGTCAAGACGATTGCCTTTACCCATTTCTGATCGCAGTCATTTGGGGCCAACCGAAGTAGGGAAACAAAACCTACGGCGTCACATGGTTGTCTCTTTTGATTGAACTGCCATCGAACCGAGAGGGACCACATCAATTAGTCAGTTAATCCGCGTGAAAACCGCACTAATGAGTTAACGTCGAGGCGTTGACGCGATTTTCGACAACAGTAACCTTTCAAGTGGAATCGAAATAATTGCCCACAAACCAGTGCCAAATGGTTAAATTCGTGATTAAGCGCTCGAGACAAGTCGTTAAACGTTTTCGCTTAAGTCGTGACCACCTCCGGTGCACTGAAGCGGTGCACAATTAAGTGTGCACTTGTAAATCTCTGTAGGGAATTAAAGTCTTGGGCTGGACTTACAAATTAAATTTATCGTGCGCAGTGCAGCATTAAAATCAATTACTAAGTTTTATAGCGAGAAGTCAATTAAACTGAGTTTGGCAGCACCGCTCGCCTTCCGATGGGTGCATCTAGCCGCGAATTAACTGCTGTTGTGTGTGGATTACTGTCAATATTTAACATTTATTCGCGAAAATCCCATTAAGGTGGGAATTTGCAACCGAAGGATTTCGTCCAACCTTGGGTGCGTGCACGGGCACGTTGTGCTGTGAGTTGCAGTGAGCAACATGAGCATGGCGGCTTAACTCTATGTTCTCCTGTCCAGCTGTCACTCGGGCGGCGTGAATTGGCCTACCAGTTTGCGCATTTCACCTTGGGCGACGCAGAGTCCTTCAGAGGAACCTGAATTATGTGGAGATGCATGAAACAATGGAGAATGCCCGGGACTTGTTAACACGGAAATGCTCTTCGAAACGTGATATTCCTGGCGGCAAGCAAGAAATTTGTCGGTGCGGTCTTTCCGGTTGGTGAGTTATTTTTTTTTCCGAGGATGTCGCCTCGCTTTTCACGAGTCCGTGCAATAAAATGGGACGACAAACAGTAAATTACATTTTTCGCATGAAGTCTTGGTGCTTGTTCGCGCAGTCTGGGGTGTCTCTACGCCTAGGTTGTATCTTTGAAGGATAGAATAATTCACTTTCAAAATGTTCTTCTTTATTGACAGAAGTAATAAAATAAACCCTTATCATTGCATTCGAAAGGCAGCGTAGGATCAGTGAATCGGGGTGTCAATTGTGTGCACACATCGCTAGTCTCGAATTAAGGTGTCAATATGTATACCCATGGAGCTTAATTGTGGTCAGTGGAGACAGCAAGTGTGTGACACTTGTAATCCAATATGTGATACATTTGCTTTGGCAGTGTATCGCGTGACACATGGAACCAATATGTATTAAAAAAAAACCATCTAAAAAACGTCATCCTCTAAAGAAATCTTTTTGAAATAAAGTCAATAGCCTTAAGTGATGACACTCCTGATAAGTAGATTTTTCAACTGGCTCTTTTCCAGAAAAATCAACATTTTTTTAAAGTATGACGAATACACCTGCCCTGTTTCTTGCCAAGAAGTTTTCAAAAGTGTAAATAAGTCAACGGGTCAACGTTGTTTCTTATTCGATTCAACTAGAGGATGGTGTTTATGCCTGGAGTTCCGTGCGAGCCTAACGATTAATCATCACCCTGTAATTACTTCATACATAGAAATTAAAAATAAAATAAATTTTATTAGACTGCCTAAATTTAAACCTTTCCCTGCAGGGCACAGTTTAGTATTGTAGCACTTGAGATTGGGCTGTTAAGTTTTCCTCTGGGAATCGCCTATATTCAGTTAAAATTACTGCCTGCGTGCATGATCGTTTTGAAGTGTTCAATCTCAAGAGCTTGCCACATATGTTAGTGAAGTGCCATTGAACAGATAGAGAAGTTTAAGTAAATCGCAGTCTTTGTCGTGACATTTAGGGATTAATGTACTCGTAAAGTTCTCCAAAAGCGCAGCTTAATTAATTTCCAAGTTGCAGTCAGACCAAACTCGGTGATAAATTTTCTTGGCAGCACTGTATAAAACGTTTGCACATCGGTATCGGAAATTGAATTAAGCCCTCAAAGTACATGGAAAAACATAGGAATCGCAAATATAATACGTGGTTGCCTTTTATATTTCGGGATTGGGTAACCCTAGTGTTGCAATCTGGCAACTGCCAGGTCTATCGTAAAGTTTGACATTTTTGAAGTACGTATGTACTCAGAACGTTTTGAGATACGAGAGCTATTTGTGTTGTTTACAGTAACTTAAAAGATACATCTCGCCCAAAAATGGAGTTAAATCGTGAAAATTTTCGTGCGATTATTTTTTACAACTTTCGACGTAAATTAACTCAACAATAGTGCATCGATGAACTTAATTGAATTTTTGGCGATGAAGCTCCATCAAGGACCAGTGTTTATCCATTGTGTGGTGAATTCAACCGAGGTCGTAGTTTACTCCAAGATGAATTTCGTGAAGGTCGTCCAAAATCAGTTTTTATTCCGGAAACCATTAATGCCGTGCGCAAACTGATATTACAAGATCGTCACGCGACTTATCGTGAGATTGGGACAATCTTAAGCATTAGTGGGACCAGCATACATGCATGAACATTTGACCGTCAAAAAAATTTGTTCGCGTTCCATCCCACACAATTTGTCAATCGTTAAAAAAAGGCTCGTGTCTATTGGTCGAAAGAAATGCTCCAAAAATACGATCGCGGTGCTTCGAAACACGTCTATGACATCGTGACAGGTGATAAATCGTGGATTTACGCGTATGAGCCCGAAAGTAAAAAGCAGTCGATTGTATGGGTGTTTCAAATCCAGCCAAATCCAACAAAAGTTGCTCGCGCACGGGGCACTTCCAAGCAAATGTTCAGCGCTGATGTGGTGGGAAGTGAAAACCTAAGTTCTATATCACAGAAGCGCATCTTGGTTTTTCTTCGGAAAACCAAGAAAGTACATTAAATGAAGGTTACTGCCTGGTAGTACAATGGACCAGTATTTGCGTCTGAGCGCTCCAGTGTAGTTTATCCCAAACTCCAACAAAACAAAAAAAGCAAATGGTCGCCTGATTTTTCGGAAAAACTGGACATGTCGCAACCATTAGAACAAAGCGGAATAATCAATTCTGAGTGGCACACAACCATTTGTTTGCCAGTTGTCTTCCAAGAAAGACGCCAAAGACGGATCACTTTTCACCACGACAATGCGAGCTGTCACATATCGGCTCAAACAACGGCATTTTTGATCACTGAAAACATCGATTTGATGAGTCATCCGCCATATAGTCCTGACTTGGCACCGAATGACTTTGTTTTATTCCCGTGTGTAAAGAATAAAATGAGAGGTCAAAATTTTTCGACACATGAAAAAGCGGTTGATGCGTTCAAAATGCATGTTTTGGAGATACCTCAATCAGAGTGGCAAAAGTGCTTTGACAATTGGTTCAAACGCATGCAAAAGTGTATAGATCTTAATGGGGAATTGTTTGAAAATTCAGCTATATTTATGAAACGCCACCGATCGGAGTGCGCGTAGTTCAAGACAACGCTTGCAGACACTCGTCTTCGGGTATCTGACCAACAATTATTATTAAAAATAGAGTTTATTAACATGTAAATATACTTTATTTAGAAACAAAACCAACCGCCGAGATTACAGGTTGACAGCAAAGATCTATTCGTGCAGGGCATTGCCCAAGCAACTTTAGATAGAAGTAATGGTTAAATTGTGGCCGCCGTGGCGTAGTGTGTAGAGTGCGACGCTTACACGCCGAAGGGTGAAAGTTCGATTCCCAGCTCAACACCAATTTTTCAGGGCACCACCTCTTTCGAGCTGCTGACAACACTCAATGAGTAATAACTGTCTAAGACAGCTTCTCAAATTTCGCTGTTCGTAGTCGGCAAAAAACTGTAGGTCCCTTCTACTCATGAGAGAACAGTAACGCGCACAACACGAGCAGTAGATGAGCAAGCTAGGCTCTGGTCCCCCTTTGGATTGTAGCGCCAACAATTATTACTATTATTAAAAATGGTTAAATTGAATTAAATTAAAGAATGCGTATATCCAAATTTGGGGTGTATGTAGTGTATTTCCAGAACCCTGATGTTTTAACCTTACAGCACAGGCATGTGAATAACTAAAAGAAATTGAATCGGACTCCTGTGTGCAAGGAATCAAGGTCTCCGTTTGGTAAGAAAGAATTTAAACAGTTTAATTTTTCTTAAAAAAATTGTGGGACTAACAGTTCTATATCAATACCGACTCGCAAATCTTAATGAGTTTTTTACTAGCTGCTATGTCAGCATGAGTTGTTTGGATTTGGACAAATAAAGTTGCATTACAAGGTGTATAGGAAGCCCTCTTCCTACCGGAAGTTGAACTAAAACAATGTATGACTTGGGATACATTAGCATGAATCATTTGAACGAAATAATGTTTAAAGCCAAAGAATGGGGCTAACCCCTACGACACACTTGAGTTACATGCCCAGTGCTAATTTCTATGAAACTTCAATAAATAATAATTGTTGGCGCTACAGTCCGAAGGGGGACCAGGGCCTAGCTTGCTCATCAACTACTCGTGTTGTGCGCGCTACTGTTCTCTCACGAGTAGAAGGGACCTACAGTTTTTTGCCGACTCCGAACGGCGAAATTTGAGAAGCTTTCTTAGACAGTTATTACTCTTTGAGTGTTGTCAGCAGCTCGAAAGAGGTGGTGCCGTGAAATATTAGAAAAATTGGTTTTGAAATGGGAATCGAACCTTCACCCTTCGGCGTGTGAGCGTCGCACTCTACCCACTATGCCACGGCGACCACAAGAAACTTCAATAGAAAAGCATAATGAATTCTAAATTTTATCAAATGACTTCTTCTGCCGTTTTGTCAAAACCCACGTTCCTCCGCTTCACACAGTTCGATTGATAAGATAAATTGGCTTTATTTTTAGTCAACAAGCACTTTTCCATTCAATTAAGTACCTAAAAATACCTCAACTGATGGATATGTTTGAGAGGCTGTCACGATAGAGATATCAAATGAAATGTTCGTCACTCCTTGTAAATTGTACGCGTGAGTGGAAAGTAACTTATTAGGAAACAGGAAAAAACTATAACTAATGTCATTTAATCGAATGCAGAGACAGTGATTCAAACTCTAAGGCGTGAGAATCTGAATGAAAACGCCCATCTTTATGACTCAATGACCTCAATAGTTTATGATTGTGAGTCCGGTTGAAAGAACACAACCAAGATCAGCACTTGTCGTTGAGATGAGGCATACTCCATTGATTTCCGCCTAGTTGCCATACGAACTAACTCTAATTGCATTTCGCACTGTCGTCGTCTCTAGCCCAGCAAACGAAGAGGGTCAAGTCACTACTCATAAGAGAAGTGAATTCTTGGAAAAAAACAAAAAACTCCCGGGACAGACAATTTTATTCCTCACTATGTCTTTTCCCGTCCGCTCCCGCGTCAAACACAAAATCGTTCCAATTAATTTTAATTGGCCCTTACTCATTGCAACTGCCACACTTATCACATGCGGCGCAAGGATTCAATTAGTTATCTTGGCTGGGCCAAAGTCGATTGGGGACCCCACACCGACTTTGATGAAGTCATCTGGCAAAACGCTTTGCCGTACATCTGGCCGTGCCCACATTCAGCAACGCACCACAGAACATTGAGGAAATTCCGCACGCATTGTCTGTTTACGGGAGACTGAGCCAAGAAACACCTGGCCAACCCATGACGCCGACTCCATAAATCACGGGACAAAATTAAATCTCGGCAATCGGCAGATAATTTACGAGTGAGCCAGTCGCGAATTTTAACTGCAGCCAGGGTGGTTCTCTTGAACTACTGTGCCACCACGCAATCGAGTTCAGATTCCCGATCAGCCGCAGCACCCGCCTTCTCGAGTACTGTTACTGTCACAAAGTACGAGCGTTTTGCTGTACGGAGCCTCATAATGATCAAATTTCAACACACACTGCTGTCTGTGCGCTGGGTCCATGACCGAGTTTGCAGCATGCGTCGTCGCATTCGCGCCATTAGATCATGAGCCCGACATTACTTGAGACGTTGCACGCCGCATTGGAATGCAAATCACTACGCAGGCACGCACTGCGAAGATAATTTGTCAGCATTATTCAAATCGACATTCATCGAGAGCACAATCATCCACGCGGCGCGCAGCACGCGTGGACGCGGACCGCGCTTACGCACTTCAGGTCTCCCCAAAAGGGAACCCCATTAGCCGCTCAGCTGGGGGGATGTCAATTCGCTCAAATTGCGGTTTTTGGGAAATCGAATTGGTGTTTATACGCCTCTTGTCCAGGCATACCCCACCCAGTTGGCGCAATTGGATTTTGACACTCCGCACGGTTTCACGTCGTGACGTATGATTAATGTAACGTGTTGCGAATTCACCTGCAGCCGGGGGTAGAACATGTTCCGCAGCAAAACGCCTTATCGAACTGGATGACCCGGGTTAATCGTCTGCGGTTGCAGACCTAGAGGCGTTACTGGTTCCGGGGAGCCCAACGAGCCGAGCGGACACCCCAGCCCATGGACCGACTGCACTCTAAATCTTGTTTGACAAGCTAAATTAATTACTGGCGATAAATTTCGAACGCCTTGCGCCGAAAGCACATATTCTGAAGCAAACACTGTCCCAGACAGCCCCGCGGTGTCGTATCGCCCCAGTGGCGTACAGATCGCGCCACCTCGGGGCCGCCGTGGTTGGCCTGGACTTAAGCACGACATCGTAACCAGACAAAGACCCTACAATGTATTCCATCTCTAGCCTGGCAGCGGAAAAGTTCACGGCGCGATTTGCCAATCAAAACACAAACAACCAGGATGATGGATGCTTACCGTCGCCGTGACGCCCCTGTACAGCAATCAAAATCTTAGATCCCAGCGCCTTTGTGTATGAGTAATGAGTTTATTCGGTGGCACCAGCATCGCCCACACATCTCGGCAGGTACCGATGGAAGGCTAATAAAACTGTCAGAGCAATAAACAGCAGTCGGGAGGTGGCCCGTGTAAACATTGGTGACGTCTCGAATCAATTTCGCGTTAAATTGAGTAAATGCAAGTGATTGACTTACCTTTCGTCCTTGTCGTGCTTCTGGAAGGTGACGTGCAGCAGCAACTCACTCTGCGGCTCCGCGGATATACCCTGCGCACGCTGCCGCTGTGCGACCTGCCCACTTTTCCGGCCTGGGGCGCAGGGCGTTGCAGCTCCACCAGATACATGGCGGCTGAACGGAAAGACGCTTTGGAATTTGTCAAGGTGAGATTTCAGTTCGGCTATCTCCGTGTCCTTGTACTGGAGGGCCATTTGCATTTCCTGGATCTTCAGATCCTTGGCCTGTATGATCTGCACGAAACGCTGCTCCTGCGGTGTGGTGGCCACAAACGAGTTCATGATGCTCAATGGAGCGGCGGGTGACGGCTCACAGTTGGAAGGTTGAATGAGAAGTCCTTGCATCTGGTCGCTGAGCAGTTTCGCACTGTAGTCTACCACGGGGTTATAGAGGGGCTGCGCCAGTGGCACGGGTTGTTGCGGAGCTGCGGGGAAAATGCCTTGTGTCTGCGCCTGGAGTTGCTGGTAGCGCTGCTTTATATCCAGCTCCTGCTGAAGGACATACGTTGTTAAATTCGGGTCTGTGTTGATAGCCTGAACTCCCGCGGGCACTGTACCGTATATGAGGGTGTGCGTAAGTACGTCTGCGGGCTGCGCTACTGGACTGTTGTTGTTCACTATTCCCAGTTCGGGCTGGAACTGAAAATTCGTGTTTGGCTCCTGCTGCATCTTGCCGTCGATCGTATCTGGACTCTGCCCACTTGTCGGACTTATTTTTCGCACCTCGGTGCTGTTGGCGTCCGCAACGGCCGCGTCACTTATAATATCCGCTTTGTTGCTATTTACTTGGCAATTATTGGCGGATGTCAGCACCAGCCTTGTGCCAGTGTCTGTTGATATTTCCTTGCCTGTGACCGGTTCCGGGGGTGCTCTGGGCGGTGGTGGAGCGTCGGTTTTCTTCCTGGTTGTAGGTGGGCCTCTGGCTAAATTGTCGTCACTTCGATCTGGCGGATCCAAAGCGTTGAATGAAGCACCATGAAAGTGTTGTGCTTTCTTGGCGTAATTGTTGCCGTTTGTGTCTAACCTGGGGCTGTTTTTTCTATGGCTTCTGGGGCTCTTTGCGTTATTTTTACCTGTGTTGATGATTACCACGGACGCATCAAGCGACGATTGAGCTGCTGGGGCAGGGGTGGTCGTAATCACTCCTTGGGTATTCGGTATCTGATTCGTGTCTGAAGTGGCTGGCCTCTTTGTTGCGAAGCACAGCCGATCAAAACAAATCCGCATGCAAGCGATTTTGTTGAATCACCGCGGACCAGAACAAAAACGAAGTTCCCTTAGGCGTCTCCCTGAAAGAGAAAAAAAAACAAAACAACTTAGAACAATTATCGGCAACTGTGGCATCGCATAAGACGACGCGCAATAAAAAATATGTCACTTTGAGATGCCCCCTGCATGCCAATCAGCGGCAAAACCAGCTGCTTGTCAGTCAAGCTTCGATCGTGTCACTGATTTGCATATTTAATGAATTATGTCACACTCTACAAATGACTTATCAGCGACAGTGACTATTTTCGGAGAGACCTGTGTGTTACGTGCCGAAAATCGTCGCAAGTTCCACGGTGTTCAGTGTAAACAAGACCCCCATGCCCTGAGTGAGCTGCCTGTGCTGATAAGACAGCTTTGTGTCATGGCAGACATGACATTGACACACTTTGGCGGACGCCGTCGTCTCCGCACCGCGGCGTCAAGCTGGCTTTAGCCGGCGGAGGTTTAAATTGCCAGGCTGAATAACCCCAAAAACGTGCCAAAATCTTCTATCTGCTTGGCTTGTTTTTTTTCGGTTAATTAGATGCAAGGGTATGAAAATTCAGATCGACAACCACGGAACAGTTGATTTGGGGTATGTAAAGCCAGTACCAGCCGGACATTAGTCATCACTGATTGGCATTCGGGCCACGCAATGAATGGCTCAAATTTGAAGCACAAAGGCGCGACTGATAAGTACACAGTAAAACAACCAAATTGCTATGCTGCCTGCGCCCACGCGGTACGCTGAAAACGCGAGTGTTTTCGGAAGGTGTTCTAAGGTGCTTTATCGGGCGATAATTGCCGAACGTCTCGGTTGACACGGTAATTTGCAAGCGTCTGTGATCGCAATTCAAAGTGCTAAACAAAGCGCATGTCTATTTTTGACGGAGGGTATCGCGGTAGTTATGTCAATCACGTCGTGAAAGCAATTCCGCTCTCAAAGCTGATCTAATTAATTAGGTATTTGTTGCAAATTGGATGGAGAGGGAGTGAGACTCGATTACTCGATGAATGTGTACTGAATTTGTAGCTTGTAGTAGCGTGTAAGGTAGAAAAAATGTACTTTGAACTGTCCCAATCACAAGCCATATTCAATATTAAATTGTAGAATTTAAATACAACTTATCTCCTTGGTTTGGCCATAAGCAATGAATCCTTTTTCTATATCCTTAAGCTTGCTTAAGACGTGCACAGCAGATTTTCGTGCTAATACGAATGGAGTTTTCTTCATTTGTAGTTAAGCGTTCTTAAATATATGGACCGGAATTTACAGTTTACATACATTTATGAAGAAATAGTGTTTATAAAGTGGCTACAATAAAAATGAGTTGGTTGAGTTCGGTGATAGAAATAGTTATAAATATGCTCAGGTCATATAGTGCATTTATTAGACGTGTTTTGGTTGAATGTAAACACTTTCTAGGCGCTCTTACTGACAGTCGAATAGCAAGATAATCAACTTCGATCTTCTTTCTATTTCTTTTTCATTTGCTTTTCTTCTCGATTAAGGCGCCAACTCACAACCACATATAAAACTTTCTCGATAATAAAGAACACTTTTCTGTTTTTGTATTCATTTCAATTTCGTGTGTGGACCCCGTGGTGTAGTGGGTAGAGTGCGAAGTTCATACGCAGGAGGTCTCGGTTCGATTCCCGGCTGAACACATCGAATTATTCACCATCTCGTTCGAGTTGCTCACAACAGTCAAAGAGTAATAATTGTTAAAGAAAAATCTTCTCAAACTTCGCCGTTCGGAGTCGGCAAAAAACTGAAGGTCGCTTCTAGTAGCGCGCACAACACGAGTAGTTGATGAGTAAGCTAGGCCCTGGTCTCTCTGTGGACTGTAGCGCCACACGATTTGAAAATTTAGGTAAGCATAACATACATTTTTTTTCATATAACATTTTCTATATAATTTCGAGAAGTAGAACTTCACAGGAATGTAGCTATAACGGTAAGATGAGAAAATAAACTCGACAATCGGCAAAAGAGTTCAAAGTTACCTAATGAGCTATTACTAGGGCAAGAAAAAAGCTTAAATTGAGACAAAAAGCTCACAACTAGGAAAGAAGGTGAGGCTTTTGCTCTCGGAAACGGACGGTAACAAGTTCAATAAAATTAATACTGTCAGACACCGACAAAAATATATACAAACAGTGATGGCCAGAAAAATAAATGCAACATACTCTGGCAGTCATTTTTTCATTTAATTTTAATTTTTTTTAATTGTTGGCCCGACAGTCTACAGGGGGGCCAGGACCTAGCTTGCTCATCAATTACTCGTGTTGTGCGGGACCGTGTTGTGTAAAGGACCTTTAGTTTTTTGCCGATTCCGAACGGCGAAATTTGAGAAGCTTTCTTAGACAGTTATTATTCTTTGAGTGTTGTCAGCAGCTCGAAAGAGGTGGTGCCAAAAAAATTCGAGGTGTTCGGCCGGGAATCGGAACCCACTATGCCACGGCGGCCACATATTTTTCATTTACCCTCTACCAAATATGCAGCCATCGTCTGGGCCTTACGTAGGTAGTAGGCAGAAAATTGTTCGGATGAAAAAAGGGACATCATATGAAAAATGAAAAGCGAAAAATTGTCGACGAAACTCACTTTTAAGATTTGGGAAAGACATACCAAAACTAAAAAAATATTGTGGCAGTCCAAGTCAGTATTAAGTATTCAAATATAATACTGGTTGACTTTTTTATAATTTTCAACAATTCCAGTAAATTTATGGGTGAAACATTGAAATGTATTTATCTTTTTGTCCACATTAAAATTCGACTTTTCTACAATATTGAACATTTTTTCCAAATGGAACAAGTTTTCTTATAAATAGCATACAGCACTGCAAAATAACAGCACCATGTTCAACCTTGTCACAATGTTGTCACTGTTTTGCTAATAACTTCTTCCTACCCTCAGGTAAACACATCATATTAATGGCACAACATCATTACTTCATTAGTAATAAAACTAATAAACAAGAACAGAAAAAAGTGCATTCTGAACTTAGAAAAGGTGCGTTATCCGGAATGACACCGAATTTCAGTGTGTGCAAAATAATAGCACCAAGAAAAAAAATATATAGAATAGAAGCAAAAGCCAATGGAATAGTAAATTTTTATTTTTATTTTTTTTTAATTGGGTTAATACTTGATCGTATAACCTTTATTTTGAAGTACAGCGTCGCAACGTCATTGAGTCAATATAAGCCTGATAACGCGGAACAGGGATATTCTTCCACGCAACCTGCACAACATCCCTTTAACTTCATATACAGATTTCTTTACATCTGTCCATAGTTTTTCAATGAGATTCAGGTCCGGAGATTGAGGCCGCCACTTCAAAATTTCAACTCTATTGGTTTGGAAAAAATCTTTGGCCAGTTTGCTCCTATCTTTAAGGTCATTATCTTAGTGGCATATTCCACTCTGCGTAAGGTAGCACGGTATCTCTCATTATGCTGACATAAACTCCGGCGGTCATCAACGGTTTTATCCAAAAAAATGGGAACAGTACCATAATTGGAAAAACATCCCCATACAGAAATTTTTCCTCCGCTTAGCTTAACAGTCTTGTGGCCGCCGTGGCGTAGTGGGTAGAGTGCGACGCTCACACGCCGAAGGGTCTAGGTTCGATTCCCGGCTGAGCACCTCGAAGTTTTCACGGCACCACCTCTTTCGAGCTGCTGAAAACACTCAAAGAGCTTCTCAAACTTCGCCGTTCGGAGTCGGCAAAAAACTGCAGGTCCCTTCTACTCGTGAGAGAACAGTAGCGCGCACAACACGAGTAATTGATGAGCAAGCTAGGCCCTGATCCACCTATGGACTGTAGCGCCAACAATCATTATCTTAACAGTCTTGTACACTCCGATTGAAACTCTTGATTTTTTCGTCTGCGGACCAATTTCCTGGTTCCAGGAGTGACAAATAAAACTATTTTGGATTCGTCCGTCGATAGCATATTGCGCCATTTAGAAGGTTTCCAGTTCAAATGTTCTTTCGCAAATTTGGATCGTTTAAGAAGGTTGATTTTTGACAGTAGTGGTACTTTTCTGGGACTTTTGTCACGTAAATTCTTCTTTACTATTCTTCTTCTTATTGCTGATGTTGCTACGGGTTGATTTAACACCACTTTTATTTTCCTATCTTTCATAAACGGTTTACGATTGACTAATCTTAGTATTTGTCGTTCATCGGTGGGGGTTAGTTTCGGTTTCGTTCCTCTTTTTTTTCCTTTTGAACGCATTTGTTGGCATTTGCGATGATTTTATTTTAATACCCAACATGTCCATTTATAAATTTGTAAGTTTTACATATAGAAAGCTATTTTTTATTAAGGCGCTTTTCTCGGGAGTATAATGCACACCGCGACCACTTTTACTGTGCTAATAAGGCTGCACTTTTTAAATATTATCTTTTAGAAACTACAAAAATATGTGTAAATATAGTTTAAAACCAATAAAATGTTCCAAACACTGGTGTATACTTCGAAAACGCTCTTCAGAATGACGTGGTGCTGTTATTTTGCACAATTTAAATTCGGTTGCATTTCCGGTAACGGGGCTTTTTAAGTGCATGTTTTTATTATATTCTTTATGGGTTTTATTCCTGATGGAATAAAAATGTTGTGCAGTAAATATGATGTGTTTACATTACGGTAGGAAAAAGTTATTAGCGAAATAGTGACAATTTCGAATATGATGCTATTTTTTTGCACAGTGCTGTATATAAGATTTCTTAGAATCTTAAAATTCTTAAAATATTAATATAATTAGAATAGCTGAAATAGAGCAAATCTAAGTGTTAAGTGGTTACAGGTGTACTTATGTTTTTGTCCATCACCGTCAATTTTGGCGGACGGTTGCCAGTAAATTTCGCAAGCATATTATAATATGATATCTATTTAAAAGAAAAAAAAAGCCTGAAGAACATAAGGGCAACAAATTATGGGAATTGATCCGAAAGTGATTTTTGAAAATGATTGGGGTATAGTGATATGGTCTAAAGTAAACACTCAACCCTTACTGTACAAAAAAATGATCATGGGTTCTGGAAAGGCAAGACGCATCGTTGAAGACTCATCAAGTAAAAACAAAACAGTGAAGAACGGATGTGCGTCGCTATTGCTGTGGGGCTACATTTGTTATTTTGGTGTTGGAATTTTGCATCTCATAGAAGATGTAATGGACCTAGCATGTATCTGTATATTCTTAGGTCAAGTCTCACACCAGCAGTGAATAACATGCCTCATCCTCCCTGTCAATTATTCCCGATAGGGATCCGGAGCCAAGAAAGTCCAAAAATGGCTTAAAGCGCAGTAATTAAAAAACAAAATCGTTGGGCCTATCTCAAAACTGGTTTCGCTAAGGAACAAAACGCCACCATCATCCTAGGCTGAGATCTAGGGAAAAGTGCATGAACAATTGAGGAAAATCAAAGGAAACTATTTTACTCGACTGTTCAACAAAAACGGATCAATCAAATTTCAAAAAAAAGTAAAAGGTCTGTGGACACACTATCAGCAGAAGTCATGGCACTTTAGTAATATAGTTCCTAAATGAATTGTTGTTTTTCTTTAAGTTTACTTAATTTGTTCAATAAGATTTCAATAAAAAAAATAATTATTTTAGACAAACGTTTCTGTTCGCGTTCAGTAAATTTGCGAAGTGAAAAGCGTAGCCCGGAAAACAAGAAAGAACATAAATGTATTTCACTAAAAACATAAAATAAACGTCCGATTCGGGTTAAAACAAAACTGCGAATGAATGCATGAAAATAACTGACTCTGAATGACATTTGGGTTATTAGAAAGAGAAAAGCTAGACACAGGCATCATTAAGACGGGTTTACACAGTTTTCGATGCTGTATTTTTTGAAAATGTGTTTTTTTATTGGATTTGAGCGATTCATTTTTGCACCCAACTGTAGTTCTGAAAATTACACCGGAGGAGGCATATGTTATTGTCCCTCAAAAACTCCGTTTTGTTTGGCGTAATACAAGATTGAAAGTGGTAGGGAGAATTCGGACAATTCAAACTTTCAAATTTGGAAAGCTCAGTAAAGGTCACCTTTGAATGAGATGGTTGATGTAAATGAAAAAGGAGCTTACTTAACCCGGTGTGGGCAACAAAGTCTGTTTGCGGGAGAAACTATTTGAGGTACTTTTCAATCCAATAATGTAACAAGAAACAAAATGGAAGTTGAATAACGATTAAAATAGGGCTTCACAATTCTTCTTCTTCTATACCTTCGGACCGTGCTGCGATTTAATTCTGGTCACTTAAGGGTGCCAAACAATCCCTTGAACCGGCGCCAAATATAAAAAATAGCAAAAATTGGAATCGCCCTTGAAGACAAACCTAGATCTTCCACGTGTGAGCCAAGTACTTTGCCACTTTGCTATGACTGTGACAAATTTTGAAAAATGCTTGATCAAATTGCTGATCTGTTCAGAGAATAAAACACTATCAATTTGAGTTACACCTTGTAGCAGCCTAAGACCATGACGAAGGTCGCTACTTTAAGTTACAACAATTTCAATTTTTTTTTTTTTTGGAACCCTATCACACGTCTTCAGGGAGAAGTAATCTTCTTTCCCCCACGCTCAATGTAATTGACATATTTGTTAAGATAAATGAATAATCACACCACAAGACTCAGACAGCACACGACACTTTAAGTCGCCCAGCACAAGGTCTACTGGTGTCACACTCAAGCGCAACATTATCCGTGTCATTTGTATCATTTGCGGTTAAGACGTCGACCAAGTCACCTATCTCATTAATCGTCCACAAAAACACGAAACGGTTACCGATCATATTTTTAGCTGCACATCACCTCGCATCGCACTCGGCTCAAGAACGAGCCAAAAACGAAACGAAAGCAACCGAACGAACTGGTTTCTAGTTAAACCCGAACAAATATGGACAAAACAACATTCCGGAACAAATAATCCCCGAGCAAGAGTACTCACCTCACCGCAGAAAAGGGTGTTACAGTGTTAAGTTTAATCTCAATCCAGTTCCTGTGGCGCACAGGGAACACCAACCACAGCCCTTTACCTTGCAAAGCCTCTCCCAAGGATGCCCCTGAACAACTACTACCGGGAAACATCCACCACCATGTCAGATCGATATCAAATCTCGCGCAATTAACGATTATGCGCCTAACTTAGCAGTGTACTTGGTGTACGGCATATTTATCGTTGCGCATTATCTTTACAACCTTTCGACCGGCTTCTGTGTCCGATCCCCTACTGGCTGAGAGAGCAGCGTTTGCAATCTCGCTCTGCGCGTTAAGACACGACTTATGGCACATGCAATGTGGATCTACAAATTCGGCGGCGAAAGCAACTTTTAGACGTTCGACTGGTCCGAACGAAACCCAACTGCAATCATCGCATCCACTAAATTCTGGTCTCAGCTTAATTGCATTTTAATTCAGGTACACGGGACTGAATTTATTCTCCTGAAGCATCATAAACTCTTGAGTTGTGCAATGACAACGTCTCTACGTTCAGGTGACTGTACCCCGTGCTGCGACACCAAGTACATGTGACAATAATTTCTTGTCCCGCTAATTGAAGAGACGTGACATGGGCTTCTTCATTGCATATGTATTCCTGCCAACGTTAATGATCTTCTTCGACTCCTTGCGATGCAGATAACGCGTTTTTCGAAAGGCGCTTGTCCTTATAACGCATCGTCCCACAGTGAAGGGCCAATCTGTTGTGACAGGAGTTTGCACATTGTCTTCAGGGGCCGCTTTTGGGTGGAACTCGCACTCGTTCCCGTTTCTCTGTACAGCAATCTCTCATCGCACAGAAGGTCAGATCAGAATCAGAAATTGACTTGCTGAACAACTGGTGCGTACTGAAACGCGGCAAACGTGATTGGGAAAATAAAAAGCGCGCTCTAGCTAATGACACCGCAGATCGAGAATGAGAACAGTCCACATAGAGCGTCGAATGTCACAATTGGCTGGCGGGTTGCCCACACTGTCGACGCACCTAACGCGCGATCAGGCCTACATGTCACTAATCGCCGGTTGCACGCGCATTACTCGCCCATTGGACACACCTTCCAAGACCAATTAGGCAGTGATCGGTTCCAATTGGAGCGACAAGTTTTCAAGCAGCGTAATCGATGTTGCTAGCGATTAGTATCCTCTCGTCGAAACTCCAGACAGATGTCCGCCACTTACGCATGCAAACGCCTCTCATCTTGACAGTGTGCATCAAAATCGTTCATCCCCGCCGCATCTCTCCGCAATGCAATGCTGTGTGGTTAATTACCAAGTACCGTTGTCGGTCAAGCACCTCTTGGTGGAGAGTCTTTGCGTCGGCCGCCGACTCCACACTCACTGGTCGAGAGTACACTGATGGGCGTGTAATTACAGCTTGCAGCAGTAGCGTACCACACACCTGGAAACCGGTTTCAGAGATGCATGTGTAGCCAGGGTTGTCTAACGCAGCGCTGATACGTCAGTGATTTTGCGAAATCGAAAACAGCTATACATCAGGCGCACGGGGACGCAACATTCATCATCTTCAGGTTGCTGGCAAAATATAGCCAATTCAGAGAGACCGAAGTGATAAATTAACTCAAGAGCTCTAACCTTGAGGATTCAGTCTCATGCCCAGGCATTCGTTTCTCCCCGAATGGAGGCGATTCAATGACCGGCAAACAGGAATACATATCTAGTCGCTTTGCGGGGGAACACTTAAGCCACTGCGGTGTTTGTCATTTTCTCCGGATAAATGCAGCTTAAAGGCCACTCGATGGAGTAAGTCTAGTGATTGGATAAGCAACGCAACGGTGCACAAGTTGGTGTCGATACCAGTTGACAATCAAGAATCGACATCAGTTCTTTACTGAGGCTTACACGTATCAAGATCGTCATTAGGCTGGGGTTTATTTGAACGTTTCGATTCGGGGATGTGCTAATGCAACAGCACGGGGTAGGATTTACTAAGTGAATTAAGCCGCGACGGCGATAACGCTATTAGCGGAATATGAACTCAGGAGGAATAAATTTGTTTATTTACACATGCGATTACGTATTTGTTATTCAAATTAATACGCTGCCGCTCCAAACGCAGACGACGGCACGCATTTGCAACGTAATGTGCGCTTGTCCGCACTGTCGTCCATTGTGCCCTGTTGAAGTAGGAAATCAAATTGCTTCTAACTGTGGTTTTCCGTAAACGAGTTCGGTTGAACTTTGGCAAACTAACAGATATGTCATGTACAAGTAAAAACTACAAACAGCGGCTGTGGCTAGTTCGAATTAATCTGATGAACTTCAAAGTTCAGGAAGTCTTGCCTGCTTCAGTTTTAATCAGTAATAGCAAATATAGAGCAAATATTTTAACACTGCAAAATTTGCGGCATGCATCGGGAGACTGACAGTGTCTCAGTACTTCCGTTCCGCTGGTCACGTATGCAGGTTAAAAGTAGTAAATGTAAATATTTGAAATCCGTGTTGGGATATAAGTATTACAAAAGAAAAAGGTGGAAGTGGCTGTGGTTTTACTTAGACCGCTCACAGGTCGTACTTCTTACGTACGGTTTCGGGGTGAAGCTGCAGTTATATATGTAAATTGACTTATTTATCAAGTAATACTATTAATTTAGTGCATTCATGTACAGTTTCATATAAATGAGATTATTAATTCGCGTTTTATCTCTAGTTAAACAGAGTCATAATGACAACTGAGACGATGATAGTGAAAATTGAACATCGCGCTGTAATTGAATTTCTCACTAAGCAAGGAAAAAGCCAAAAACTATTCATGACGAGATGGTGCTTGTTTACCAGGGTTCCGTACCTTCATTATCAACTCTGCAAAAGTGGTCAAGAGAGTTCAAGAGAGGGAGAGAGAGCATTGAAGACAACCGTCGCTCCCGAGCCCCGGCTACTGCTTGTACGGGAGCAAGCATCAAAGAAGTCGAAAAAATTTTTCTTGAGGATGCCTGAATAAAAGTGAAAATGATGACAGAGATCACCAAGCTTTCAACTGGTACCATTCACAACATTCTTCATGGCCATCTTAACCTTTTAAAAATCAGTGCAAGGTGGGTGCCACGAATGCTCACAGCGCCTCAGAAAAATGTGAGAATCGCATGCTGTAGAGAGCTTTTGGAGATGTGTAGTAAGAACGCGGACGGTGTTATGTATCGAATTGTTACTGGGGACGAAACATGGGTTCACCACTATGACCCTGAAAGCAAACAAGAGTCCATGCAGTGACATGAAAAAGGAACAGACCCCCCCGAAGAAGTTCAAAGTCACTTCGTCTGCCGGGAAGCTCATGGCCACAGTTTTTTGGGACTTTGAAACAAAAAACAGTTGAAACTATCAACGCCACATCCTACGCTTCCACTTTGCATAATTTTCGGGAGGAAATTAAAAAGAAAAGACGGGGTAAACTCACAGCGGGTGTGTTGCTTCTTCATGACAACGCTCCTGTTCACACGGAGCGAGTTTTCAAGGCTGTTGAGCGAGATTGTGGTTTCGAAGAAATCAATACCCACTCTATTGTTCAGACCTTGCCAATAGTGATTATTTCCTGTTTTCGGATTTAAAAAATTGTGTTCGTAGAAAAAGATTTTCGACTGATGATGAACTCAAGTCGGGTATGTTGCAGAGAAAGAGGAAATTAATTTTTTTGAGAGTTTCAGGATCTAACAAATGCATTGATGTTAGGGGAAATTATATTAAAAAATAAAATCAATTTAAATTTAATTCTCATTTTCCTTCATATCGATACCGAGAATATATTGAAAATCGAAACGCACACTTCCGTTCTGTTTTGCTTTTTAATTTCCGGAGACGACAAATCGCATCGTAAACTCACGAAAAGTTATGTGCTGCCTATGGGACAACGTTTTAAAAGAACGGTAGTGTCATATTTGGTTTGACAAATTTCGTTCTGATGAGTGAAAACTCAAAGATGAAAAGCGCTCTAGTCGTCCAGTTGAAGTTGATGACGACCAAATCAAATCATTAATCGATTCGGATCGTCACAGTACAAGCTTCATGTACCACATATGTACATGCATCGAAAATAGCTTAAAACATAGCTTTGCTATGTGCGAAAATTTGAACTGAACGAAAATCATTTAACACACCACATTAATATCTGCGATCTGTTAAAGAAACATAATGTCTGTCTAATGTCTTGTGAGTAGAAGGGACCTATAGTTTTTTGCAGACTCCGAACGGAGAAGGTGTATACAGTTATGACTCTTTGAGTGTTGTCAGCAGTGCGTTCAGTCCGGAAATTCAACCTTGAAGCCTTGGCACTCTATCCACTACCTCACGGCGGCTACTTCCAAACCAAATCATAATCAATCTTAATGTACTTGTTTTTGAGTAATGTGAGTATTAAGAATATTCGACTTCAATCTTTTATATCTGAATGCCAAGCTGCCATCGTCACTGAACTGTAGTAAGGATTGAATACTAAACTTTAAGGGGATATAAAATCTGTTAGAAGTTGCTTTTTATTCAAGATTACAGTATGCCAGTGTCGGGATACAACATGAATGATTGCTTTCAAATATACATTTGATTAAATGAGATACAAATATTAGATACACGTTCTGGCGACAGCTGATGTAGTTAACCTCGATTGTTGATTATTCAGAGAATGCCGGAAGGAAACTATGACAGAAACTGGGCAGTGCGAGTTAGACTCAAATATAAACGGCTTCGTTTTTTTTTCATATTCAAAAGATTTATGTATGGAGCATGGTAAAGTTTCCGCGAAACGTAATTTACCTAGTTTCAAAAATAAACAGCTATACACACATCAATAGCTTGTATACCCTACAACAGATGCGCCAGCCAAAGGTTCTACCCGGAAACACATAAAGTTATGGACAAAACAATAAGAACAGCTCGGAAAACATAGAGTACACTTTTCTCCAACAAAAAAAATTACAAGAGAACAAGGATTTTTGAGGAAAATTTGTCTATAATAGTATCAATATGCGTACAAAATGGTTGGACCAGATTAATTGGTTTTTTATTTTTAGAGTGAACATGTGTGTATTATACTATTTTTTAAGCAAGTCACTGTAAGTATAGTCTGTAAAATGCATTTAAGTATTTTTTCAAACAGGTAACATAGCCCGCGGAGTGCACTTTCTACAACGAAAGGGACTTGATTCGAAAACTTACACAGGAAGCAAAGTCATAGCGTCCGGGCTAGTGGGGAGATCGAAGACACTTGTTTTTAATGCGCTAGAGCCTCAAAAATTTTGCCTGCAACATAAGCATCATACAACCCTTGCATCATATAACCCAGACGCTTCAAACAAAATAACTCATCATTCAACTCTGTGTGAAAGTTAACTTCATTTGGGGATAAGAAATTAAGCAAAACTTTGAATTTATCAAAGAAAGCGGAACAATTCTATTATTGGTACTATCAGTTCTTTCCATAAGTCATGATTCATATTTCTGTCTGCTTTGCAGAACTGCGTTCTCAAACTTTCAATTGAATGAATTGATAAGCCGAACCTCAAGTTAACTTTAAAAGATTTGGTGATTAATGCATCATATGCTGGGTCGATGAATAAATTCTGTGCAGATAGAATTCATCGAAATGAAATGTTCTTAGTCTCGCCGTAAACTGAATCAGATGTATATTGCTGAAGGGCAGCGCAAGCAACATCAACTAAAATAGAATTAACATCCAAAATTGCAAAATGGCATGATGGAGTGTATTTTGCAAAAGTAGAAAGCTGGACTGTCATGTATTGCTTCTTACTAACCCCATGAAGAAGATATTTTATGGTTCAATAGAAGTATCCTACCTCGATACCCCTTAGACCCATCCTAGTAACATCAGATAGTTAAGATTTTTCATCGCAAGTCTTAAAGTCGCTTTCGTGAGTTACAAGTGCTTTGCGTCTTTCACGAAAGTGCATTCGGTCCTTGTATACCTTCTACAGAAATTTTATAACCTTGGTCATAAAACAAAAATTACACTACAACACATTCAGTATCCTGAACTGCTGCAGACACACAAGCAATTAAAACGTCTGCAGTCAAACGCAGCTCCCCGTTTATGGGGACTCAATTTTCTGAGTGATGTTACAAATGCAATTTATGATTGATTAACTCAACCTCAGTTTCAGTCTGTGGAATAGTGCGGTAAACTTGAAACTATTTTTATGAAGGAAAAGGGAAAACTATCCTTTGTGGGACTAATGTTTACGATTTTGTCCGTAAGGAGGGAGTTCGTATTCGTATCTTGAAAATTATTTTCCGAATAATGTGAGCGTATCATTAATTCACAAGGATAATTTTAAAAAACATACGGCCTGGTGCACGCGTCCGTAGTATGTTACGTTATGATGTAGTATGTAGTAGTATGTTATGTTATCATTAAGTTTAGTGTGAATAGCTAATAAGCGTAGGTTTTAATTTTATTCTTAGATTGAGTTAAGTTAGGCACTTTAATGACCCAAGTTTTTCTAGTTTTCTTGAGTGTACATTAATTAAGAACGATTTATGTAAAAAAAAGACAATTATTTAGAAACCGAAAGGCAAATAAAATTAATACTAGGTTGACTTAGAGCACTTGTTAAGAGTCAGTGTGTTAGAATTAAGATCAGCAGATTAGATATTAAGCTAGTTTTAAGTAGTTTTGTCTAGCATATAAGAGAACAAAGAATAGAAAATAGAAATGCATTAAGTCAAACAAACAACATAATCTTAAGAATCCTGCAAGTATAAATGGTGAATTCTTTGCTTAATGTTTGATAGTCAATGTATCGATAAGACTTCCAATGTAATTTACTCTGAAATTTCTAAGTTCCAATATGCCAAAGTGTCGAAAGCTGTAGAGCGCCGAAATCATACAATTAAACTGTGCGCCAGAATTTCCCGAAATCGAATTTTACACCTGTTTCTTATTAACAAAAGCCTTTTCTTATTTGAAATTATATGACATTTCAAGATTTATAATCTTTGAAAAATCAGTGCACCAAAAAAATTATTTTTGAATTTTAGTGGAAAAAATTAAATAAACAAACACCTATCAACAACTCAACAATGGAAAGAACCTAAACAACAAACTAGTTTTCCATTAACAAACAACCTAATTAAAATGGGTGTATCCTGCCTTCAATATCGATATCAGAGTCTACCTCGGAAATATAAAACATATTCCGGTCTAAAATTGCAGTTAAATATCAGATTGATGATAAAATATGTATAAGAAAAAATATTTTTTAAAAAGCCGTTAAAACAATATGCACATGTCGAAAATAAATATGCAAGACCTAGAAAATATTCGAGCAACACAACAGTTGAACATTAGGAGCCAAGTTAATCAAATATAATATGACAATAAAATCGATCTATCTGACAGAGAAGGAATTAAAAGTGTGCGACCTTGTATATATATACTTTAAAAACAGTGGCTCAGAGCCAAAGAGCCACCTACTCAATAACATAATTGATGTCTTATAATGAACCAAGGAAACGAAATTCTGAATAAGGTTGTATGAGTTTTAAAATAACACATAACATACATTCATTTGTTATTCCATCAAATTGTATAAACAAAAAATATAACATTATACCTTAAGGAACCAAACTCGGACGGCTATTAATAAATTTAGTAAAATTTTAGACTCTTGCGTTGTTAATAATAATTGTGGGCGCGACAGTCCACAGGAGGACCAGGGCCTAGCATGCTCGTCATAGAAGGGACCTACAGTTTTTTGCCGACCCGAACGGCAAAATGTGAGAAGCTTTCTTAGACAGTTATTACTCTTTGAGTGTTGTCAGCAGCTCGAAAGAGGTGGTGCCGTGAAAAATTCGAGGTGTTCAACCGAGAATCGAAACTAGACCCTTTGGCGTGTGACCGTCGCACTCTACCCACAACTCCACGGCGGCCATTGTCATTGCGTTGTTAAAAAAGTTAATTTTATATGTGAAAGTCTTTGTCTTTGTTCTTCACAACAATTTCCAACCTTTGTGCAAAAATTTGGTTCCCTTTTATTCCACTCCTCAAGAAGAATGTTTTTCAGCTCCATTTTATTAGAAATGTGGTGTTGCTAACTTTTTGTCCAGCTCTGATAAGTCCCATAAGTTCTCAACAGGGTTTATATCTGCACTTTGTGGAGGAGTTTCCCTAACATGGGGTCAGTTATAAAACAGCCAGGATTGTATGTTATAAGACATATGCTTGGGATCATTGTGTTGATAAAAATTCCAGCGAGTTCGACGTGAAACCACAGTATATTAGCAAGGGCGACATTCCACAAGAAGACCAGGGCTTAGATATCTCATCACACCGTGTTCTCTCACGAATTAAATCGACCGCAAGTTTTTGTCTAATCCAAACGGCGAAGTTTATGAAACTGTTCCAGTATAACAATGAATAAAAAAATCACCCACTGGTAGACTGATCCGGTGAAAGTTTACTTTTCTTATGAACTGAGAACATTTATGGAAATTTCTCATTGAAACCATGTTTACACTTTTTCAAATAGACGTTGTTTGGTTCATAAGCTGTGCGAGGCGTTCAGTCCGGAAATTCAACCTTGAACCTTCGGCGTCTGAGCATCGCACACTACCCACCACCTCACGGCGGCTACTTCCAAACCAATTCATAATCAATCTTAATGTACTTGTTTTTGGTTAATGTGAATATTAAGAATATTCGACTTTAATTTTTTATATCTGAATGCCAAGCTGTTTTTGTAAACATCATGATTTGCTTCTTTAACCTCTGAATGAAGTTAATCTTTGCCTCGGACCGCCCATTAGAAAAGTACAAATAAATGAACTCTCAATTTCGTAGCCCACTCCCATTTCTAGTGTTACTTTGTTTACGCTTCTAGCTCAAATTGCTTTCAAACAACAATACGAAATCCGTCCTTATCAAAATGTTATGCAAATACATTTAGCAGGTGCACTCCGACCTCACAAAAGATAACCGGCATTCGATGATAACCGATAGCTCCGTCGATTCGTAAACAAGTAATTGAAGCCACATCCAATTCATCAAGGCCTCCAGGGTTACAGGGGAACACGGCGAAACCGAATAATTAACTTAGATAAGGGTACCCATAGTCGTGTGTATATCTACATAGCTGTGCGTCACAGGCGGTAGGACTGCACGCTAAAACAAGACTGACTAAAAAAAGATCTCGGTGGAAGCCCGCAATTCACAACAACGAATCATTTGATGTCACGGAAACTTTTACTTCAGACCACTTTGTAGGTGATAACACTTGTAGCGTATGAATCGATGGGTGCGAGGAACAATGTTCGTTTGTGGGCGGGGAATCTCACGGCCGGAGCATGGCGCACGGATTTGCTTTGAAGCACGGACCTCTTTAGAGACGATTCATGAGATCATATGCAAAAATGTGCAAATTTAATCATGTCCCCTCGCTTTCCTTTGTGGTGGCGGTGATCTTGTAGCATGCATATAGGTTCAAACGTTGAATATAGAGTAAGCTGAACAGTGCGAGTATATTTGCATTTTGAGAAAGAATTTTATTTAAGTGCTAAAAACGCACGTACACAGACCAATGAACTGAAACCATGTCTCAAAGTTGCACATGCGACTGAGTCCTTGTGACATACGAACTCGAAACGAAGGTTGTCGGATATTTTATTAACATTCCAACGGCCGCAGCGTATTTAGGGAGGATACAGAGACACTGAGTGAAACACAGGCTGGCAGGCAGTATTTGGCACGCACGTAATACAGAAAGTGTCTCAGCAGTGAACAGAGTGTTTGATGAAGACAAATTATAAGCTTTTACTTTTTAAAAGGATTAATGTTTGATGAAGACAAACGATGAAGTCTTATGTACAGCATTTGAATGAAGATAATGCAAATACAGAATAAAAACGATCAGACATACCCACAGCAGCAGTGCGAATGGGATCAATGGTGAGTCTTCCACACCAGAAGTGTGCGATAATTTCGTTAAACTCGATAGTGGAAGTGTCCTTTTTTCAACATTACAAGGTTTTTAATAAAGGCTTCTTAATCTTGTAAAGTTGAAGTCTTAGTTTTAGAATAAGTGAAGGTAGAATAGATAGAATATACCCGTCAAAAAAAAATTGAAAACAGTGTTTTATTGCCAATCTGTCTAAACATTCGAAAAGATATCCCACATAACACATTGCATTCAGTACACTGGTAAGGCAACATCCAGTGAGTGGACAAGAGTGCTTCAATTTATAATTTCTAGCCTCAAGATTTTAAGATTTTAGACGGGAAGGTGAGGCTACAAATTGGGTTAAGATATTAGAAAAAAAAAAAAAATAATGGGATGCAAGACTTGCCCTAGATGGCTGTTAGCATCGCGGTTAATACCGTCTCAGATCAGGCTTTGAGCCATTGTAAGTGCGAAGATAATCAAATTGAGGTTAAACACGTGATGCTTTCGTCTACAGCGCATTTTGTTTTACAAAGCAAGAAACAACACCATCTTTGAGATCTCGAATTGCCTGATATGGAAACAGAATGGGTGATTGCTGCTGTCAAGGGAAAGACGTTCGACAAACCACACGCCAAAGAGGTTCAAATTTGGCGTATATTTTTTTAGGACTCCGTCCCCTCCACTTTGTTTATGATCGTTTAGCAAAAGCAATTTTTCTGAACTCTTTCCACAAAATTAACGACAGGTCGATTACATCTTACTCAGCAACATACATTTCTCCTATATTCCCGAAATTTCAATAAATTCAAATTTCGTCAGCACGACCTCCCGTCAGCAAAACCTCACGAGTCACTACACAAATACCCCTACCTATTCCCATTCAATAAATTGAATCAAAATAAAACTTTCCATTCAATAAATTGAATCAAAATAAAACTTTCCGTTCAATAAATTGAATCAAAATACAAATTTCCTCCCAATATTTATGTAATCCCCGACTTTTAATGGTAAACAGGAACTAAGAACATTATCACATATTCTCTCTCTAAACGCATTTCCACATCATTTCAAGTTTTCCAAAAATTTCCAAAATTATTGACATTACCCTTGCGACTACGTAAACAATGTCTACGAACGCAACATCGAGCACGTTTCTCTTCCGCTTTGTACGCGATTCAACGTAAAGGTGATCAAAGAAATTTATTCCCAAGAATTTAATTGAAACTACAACTTGCTGAAGCACATTTCGCTAAAAGCCTTCACTCGTTTATTACAACTTCAAAATATTGGCGTTACGTTTTAGAATTCCTTCCCCACGTCGTAAATTATATTTCAAAATCCTCTGTGATTTGGCAGATGCAAATTGCTCAAGTGATTTAGACATTTTTTTGAAAACAACGTCAGACACAAAGTGCAAATCAAAATTGTTCTCTGTTTTCAGTACATTTCGTCAAAGGTATGCTTGTTTAGGAGTCGAGTGCTTCTAGCGGGATACTATAATAAGACGCACTGATTATCATCGGGGATTACATTGTAGACCGAATAATGGCGCACTGAGAATTGTGTGGGTGATATTCACTGAGTCATTATTGCATGACTTGTACCTGTTCTATCTGTTGAAAGAGCGTTCATCCACACCTTGTGTAATGTTTTGTGTTTACCTGGGTAAATAAACAAACAAGTCCGAGCGAACGCTTGTTCAAGTTTAGAAGAATGTCAATAATTTTATTGATGATCTGCAAATTTATGGCTCTTTGTCAGAAATTGTACAACCTGTGGTTCTTATTTGCGCAAAAAGTAGCATTATGAGGCGAGAAAATCACTTTCGATAAAAACAACGAAATATAATATAGCGAGTGAAGCTGGGCCCGCATCGATTTTTATCCTAAGACCTTTCAATCACAAATAGTGAGACGTATTATTTTTGATTGTGACGGTGCACATTCTAAGTGATTATGCATTGCAGACGTAGTAAAAAAAAATCAATGGCGCCAACACGCACGAGGAATCAGTCACTTCAGCGAGTCACACTGTATTAACTGATTTGTAGTCCCTGTAGAAATATAGAGATTTAGACACGTAGACAATTAATAGGTGTGTCCCAGTACTTTCTGTGCCAGATTTTGAAGTCTGTTATTTGTTAAGGAATGGGCCTAAATCTCTCTCAGAGAATAAACAAAGAACGGGAACGTATCTTAACCAAATGTGTAAAGTATAGGTCTGTTCCAATAAATATTAATTACTACGAATGCCTACGAAATTCGCCGAAAAACTGACAAAAGGCGTTCCATTTGCTGATTTGAAGATGGAGCTCATGAGAGAGTAAAATACTTCACCTCCCTACGAATTTCTGCTGAAGATAAATCTGTGGGCAGCAGATGACTGACAAAGTGAAAATAATAAAAACCTTTCCACATTTCTACGAAAAGTCATTTCAAACGACAAACGGCACTCTCTCCAAGAAATTTTTTAAAACAAACTACTCAACTACGAATTTATGTACACAAATGAATTGGAACAGACCTTATGTTATTAAGAAATGTCAAATTCATTTTTTCGCTACAGAAAACAGACACAACAACAAAATTTGAGGCACATACACAGAGATATTCGGCCAGTGCTCACTAATCTCTGTACGCAGGCAAATTAGTTTGACAGAAAACCAACAATCTACCCACAAAAATATCTTGTGTTCAAATGGGCAGGGTAGGGAAATATTTTACTCGAGAGAGAGAGAGCGCTCGTTTGACGTAAAGTTCATATTTTCAGTATACGGGAACAGATTTTGTAATAGTTTGTGTTGTTTTGCATTGTTTTGCTTGTTTCGAGTACGGGAACACACCTAATGTTGTGAAGAGGTGGTGCTGCGGAGAAGCGTGACAGTCCACAAGGGGACCAGGGCCCATTTTGCTCATCAACTACTCTTGTTGTGGTCGGTACTTTCCTCTCACGCATAGAAGGAACCAACAATTTTTTGGCGACTCCGATGGGTGAAGTTTTGAGAACCTCTTTCTTAGACAGTTATTACTCTTTGAGTGTTTACAGCAGCTCCTGGTGCCTGGAAAAGTGCGAGGTGTTCAGCCAGGAATCGAACCTAGACCTCCGGTGTGTGAGGGTCACACCCTACCCACTGCGCCTTGCGGAGGGATGACAGGTATTAATTCCGTCCAAGTCGGAACTAGATCACAAATCAAGTACGCCACGCTGGTCACCGTGGAAATTTAGCATTTGACTTTCAATACTAAATTGAGTTCATTTTTCAATATATCTTTCTTTGATTTGTATACCTAAGAAGAGAGTTCAAGAGCACGGTGACTGCAAAACAAACCCATCCTCAATTGGCTCGAATTCGTCGTACAAGGTACGGCCATGGAAGAATATAGTTTTGTTAGGTTTAATTTTAGTTTCACAAATGTCCCATAATTTTAAAAATCGTAATGAGTATTCTAAGGACTTTTAGGAAAGGTTTGCTTTTGCATTTTTCATTTTTTGTATAAAGAAAACGTTGTCTAAATATAAATCTACGTCTTCCCCAGTTTTTAGAAAACTAAGTTGTCTTTGTAATTAAACTTCTTAAAATTATTTCTCTTATTATTTATTAATTTTTACTTTCAGTCAACAGTCAGCGAAGTTTATTTCATTGCGTAGTTTGTAAAACACTGGAAGTTGATTTTCGCGATCGATAATTGTAATTTATTACCGCAATTAACCTTACTTTATGCAAAAAGTGTGCATTTGCTTGAAACAGAAAAAGATTTAAAAAATATTTAAGGCCAGGTTACAAAGTACACAAGAACCCGAGTACACATTTTAATTGTACTGACCATTATAACACAGAGTAAACTCGAGCGCGCATCAGCTGATGGGTTTATTGACAGCCGTCAATTTATTTAATAACAGCTCAGCTGATAAACGATCATAAACAGCGGACCATTTTGTCGCGCAAACTTTACCATGCAATGGAGCTTATTTACCGAACTAATTATTTGCTGAATTGCATTGCATCTCATTGAGAGCTTCCCACTCAACCTATCTCAACAGCAGCACTTATAGGAATAGCTGGCTTTGTCATACAGGGTGCATCGCAATCGATGTCGAGCTAGAAATTAATTTAAAACAATAACATTATTGCTTGTGACATGTTAAATGACAAAATGATGTCATCAGCCGAAAAATTCCAAGCATGTTTCCCAACAGCGACCCTCTTGATCAATTATGTGTAATTAACTCAATCACAGCTCATGATCCATTCCGATTCAGTAAACAAGCAGTCCGACTCTGTTGCTAAGTGTCAACATTTAAGCAAGCAAAGCGTCAAGTGGGCATTTGAAGAATTTCCTATTGCTGCTGCCGCCGATGTTGACAATCACCGCACAAAAACCCCATTCGGTCAGAGCTGTCCAATTCACTGACGAACAGATTGTCCCAAAAACGACAGGTGCACACACGAATCACATTATATTTCATTTAAATCGTATTCAGTTTTTTCTGTTTTGCAAAATTCAGCCATGTCAAGCGAAGCCATGGGGTCCAGATATGGACCCATGTATGCATGCGTGCAGCGAAACGTCGACATCACTGCGTCGACTAAGAAACAACAAAAACATGAAAATAAATCGAGAATAAATCAATTGCTGCCGTTTTTAGAAACGCATTATTGAATTCCCTCACTAATCAAGGACCACCGTGGTAGGTTCGCACCACTGCCACTTGACTCATTCTGGGTCAGAAAATCGGAAAAAAAATTATTGAAACTGAATAACGTTCACCCACAATCGGAGACAAATTGGCCGTCCTGGCGGCACTACATATTGAGACATCACTTTTATGAAACCGGATTAGTGGTTAAGACTTAATTAAGTCAAACTTATGACGCTTGAAAATTCTCCGACCAATTCGCGGGGAAAACTCGACGACAGGTGCCGTTAATTGATCATTCCTAAGACTCTTCGATCGTCAATTAATCACAATTTCTAAAACAAACACTGCCGCTGTCGAAGACGAAGTTGAAGTCACCCTGTTAGTTGTAGCCAGTCATACGGTGGAGGAGAAGAAGAAAGAGTGGCCGATCACGACTATTTCTAGTCTCAAGTGCTGGCCGCTCGTCCGGCTGGACATTCATCGTTATCAATTAACAGATAGATTGCATAAAAATATAGAAAATTACTTTTCCTTATCGATTCGCATTTCAAACACGTATTCATGCGTGGTGGTGTCATCTTGTCGACGACAAGGTTTTCGCTACACTCGTTGCAATCGATCATCGGGGACAGCCCAGCCTGACCGAGAGTGGACCGTGCCTCAGAAGACGCTCTTCCAGGATCGTTGCTTTCAATCAACGACACAACATTCGCTCGATAAACGTGAATCGTTAATAATCGAATCATTCCGTGCAAATTTATTCATCACAACTTATGCCAATGAACTCCGGGCTTGTCACTTAAACCAGAGTGGAATCTCCCCGAGTGGCCATTAGACTGCAGTGTGCTGCCTCGTTTCGATGTCACTCGGTGGTGACGAGAAAACAATAACACAACCATTAGCTGCGCTTTATTGAGGCGAAGTACATCAATGAGTGTAAATATTTAACTCGACATCACATGATACACGAATTATTGTCGCCGAGTAGTCACTGAGTCAGAGGGTAACCGCACATTTGTTTGTTTACAGGCCGCGCCGCTTCAAATCACTTCGTGTTGCGGAAGACTACTTACGGGCAACAGATAATTGCTGTTGACTTGATTTTACCTCTTTGGCAATATGCGTCCACAGCCGACCTATCTGCTTGGCAGAAGATTTTTGTTAATCCTGTTTGACGATCGGGCAACAACAGCAGCAGCAGTAATTGAACGAAGATTCACCCCGAATGTGTGTGCGCAGAAAACCGAAACCGAGTTTGCTAACGTGTTTCAATGCAGTATTGACGAACCGAAGCAGAAGAATGCTAAAGATACACTGAATGGATTGGCGAACACTGAAACGGTTCTCGCCCCCCATCAGATAATCGGCAGCCATTATACCAGTTTCACGACCAACGTTCCACCACAACCTGCTGCCGCTGCCTGTCTGCCTGTCAGCCAGCCAACTACCCTATTAGCGGCACCACTACACTTCGACAGCGGCTGCTACTGCTATGGCGCACACATCATGGGGCCGGGGTTCGCATGTTGGCGCTGCTGTCGCCTCACCACCGGTTGGATCATGTTCGAGGCGTTCGAACAGGCTAACTCGTTCGATTAAGAATCTTACGCTGCCTTTGGACGGGATTCGATCTTGATTGGTGGTGATCTGGTCTAACCTGGTCGTCACTTACAACTTTGCGTCTAGCTTTTATCAGCTGTCGGTATTTTATCAACGCTTTCGGATCTCCTTATTGACGCCGACATTCTTTCTCGCTTTTGATTACCAACACTATTAAGCTGTTGCGAGTAGGGGGCGCTTTGACGATGCAAGATGATAAGAAAGCTTCCCGTTTTACATTAAAGAGAGAAAAGCTCGTTGCCTTGTTTCCAAATACTTCTCTTAATTCAGTGAATCCTACCAGAGCTTTAAGCGATAGGTCTCTTCTGACTGCATAGCACAATTTAAAATCAATTCGGAAATGTGCTTCATATGCATACTCTGTTTTTGATGCAAGAACCGTGCAAGGTGAAATTTTGTTTGCAGAAAAATATTGGCCGTAGCAATCATTTTTCGGCTTAAATATTTGCAAGGAAGTTGTTTTATGTTTACGGAGAGATTAATTCAACAGAATTTCACCCCGATTTATACCTGAAAATGCTTTAAAAGGAAAGAAAAATTCAACCTTTCGAACATACATTTGTAGCAATCGTTTTGATCAGGTCTAGCTGCGAAATAAAAATGAATTTCAAATTATTCTTATTGTTATTACTTGTCTTCGCTGGAGTTTCACTGGCCAAGGGTAAGTTGTGCTACACAATCAAAAACAATTTAAAAAAAATTTAATCATTCGCAGACTGTACAAGCCCACCTGACAGTGGCCCATGTCTTGCATACTTTGAGGTTTGGGCGTATTCAAGGTCGACTAACACATGCAAGCCATTTGTTTATGGAGGATGTCTGGGAAATGAAAATCGATATAAGACCAAGAGACAGTGTGAAAATGCTTGTAGAATCTAAGAAAAAAAAAATATTTTTCAAGTGATATGATTTACGATTAAAAACATTTGAGTGTATAATAAACTACACGTTTTCAAGCTTAAGCTGTGGTATCTCTAAGAAGAAAAGTACTTTCGCATTCCATACGCCTAGCACTAAGTTTCAATCAAACCAGTTGTATTGTACAAAGCTTTGGAAAATCGCAAGACAAGTGCCCGGCGAATTTTATTTTCTCTTTTGTTCTACAGCTTTTAAATTTTTTAGAAACCTTTCTGCACATTTCTCAAGGCACGACAAACGTTATCATTTTTACAAACAGTTCCTTTTGCATCTAAATAGACTGAACTAAGGAGCATCGACAACCCCTTTCTAAAATAGCGAATTTTATGTACATATACATATATATATTTATATGTAGCTCGAAGACATGAGCGAGTTGCAGATAAATCTACGTCATATTCATTCAAGATTTACCGGAATCTGTCCTTCCGAATTCCATATAATGTCACGAGGTGCGAGTATCAGATGCTATTACAAGACATGTGTTTCCTATGATGAAATGCCGAGATTTTTTGGTTTAGTTGCGGCTGCAAAGAGCCTCAGAAATGTTCATTCCGATCGTGCACCAGCTTGTTGGTTTGTCGTGGTAGCCCAGTCCACAGGGGGACCAGGGCCTAGCTTGCTCATCAACTACTCATGTTGTGCGCGCTACTAGAAGGGACCTTCAGTTTGTTTGCCGTCTCCGAACGGCGAAGTTTGAGAAGCTTTCCTAGACAGTTATTACTCTTTGAGTGTTGCCAGTAGCTCGAAAGAGGTGGTGCCGTGAAAAATTCGAGGTGTTCAGCCGGAAATCGAACATAGACCTGTCGTACTCTACTCACTACGCCACGGCGGCCACCCGCCCTTGTTAAACCCCAAATCAAATTACGAGTAGCATACAATATATTCTTGGTATCGGTGGGAAGCTGGTTATATATTTTAGTGCATTCAAGTAAAATTTTATATAAGTGTGATTATTAATTCGCGTTTTATCTCTAGTTAAACAGAGTCATAATAACAACTGAGACGATGATAGTGAAAATTGAACATCGCGCTGTAATTGAATTTCTCACTAAGCAAGGGAAAAGCCAAAAACTATTCATGAAGAGATGATGCTTGTTTACCAGGGTTCCGTACCTTCATTATCAACTCTGCAAAAGTGGTCAAGAGAGTTCAAGAGAGGCAGAGAGAGCATTGAAGACAACCGTCGCTCCCGAGCCCCGGCTACTGCTTGTACGGGAGAAAGCAACAAAGAAGTCGAAAAACTTGTTCTTGAGGATGCCCGAATAAAGGTGAAAATGATGGCAGAGATTACCAAGCTTTCAATTGGTACCATTCACAACATTCTTCATTTCCATCTTAACCTTTCAAAAATCAGTGCAAAGTGGGTGCCACGATTGCTCACAGCGCCTCAGAAAAAAGTGAGAATCGCATGCTATGTTGCGCTGAGCTTCTGGTGACCCCCCCGAAGAAGTTCAAAGTCACTCCGTCTGCCGGGAAACTCATGCCCACTGTTTTTGAGACTCAAAGGGAATCTTGCTCATTGAGTACAAAAAAAGATGAAACCATCAACGCCACATCTTACGCTTCCACTTTACATAATTTGCGGGAGGAAATTAAAAAGAAAAGACGGGGTAAACTCGCAGCGGAGGTATTACTCCTTCATGACAACTCCTCTGTTCACACGGCGCGAGTTTCCAAGGCGAGATTGTGTGTTAAATTGAATTCGCGTTTTCCTTCATATCGATACCGAGAATATATTCAACGCCCCTTGCAATGTGCCATACTGAACCCAAACCAGGCTGAAAGTCTACATTCGATTACCCGCTGAACACTTCGAACTTTTCAAGCTCCTGACAGCATGCAAAGTGTAATAAATGTCTAAGAAAGCTTCTCAAGCGTCGCCGTTCGGAGTCGGGAATAAACTGTAGGCCCTTCTACCCGTGAGAGAACAGTGCCTGGTCCCGATGTGGACTGTCGCGTTATACAATTATTATTAGTAAATGTCACTCTCATGTGGGCGGACGTCAGACTGATGTTCAAGCACCTTGCTGTTGTTTCGATTTTTAATGGCGTTCATTTATGGGGCCAATGGTTTAAGACTTTCAGCTTTCAACAAAAAATTCAGAACTGCTGTTTTCCCTCCTTGCAGCAACGACCTATATTTCAAGTAAAGAGCAGAAACATATTTGTACAAAGAAAGCCCTGGAATCACTTGAATTGCTGACTGGAACACCTGGTTGTTTCAAAATGAGAACATTTATTGTTTTTAAAAAAGAAGTCAGCTTCCTTTTGTTCTCTTGTCATAACGTCAATACTCATTAAAAGTTCGTCCTCTTGTTTCAATTGTAATACTCAGGTGTGTTAACGACTCGAGATTACTATAAAACGAGGAGCAAATTCGAACGGTGCATCAGATATATTTGAATATATCAGTCTGAGTTGATCTCTGTAACCCAAAGCAAAATGGATTTCAAGTTAATCGTATTTTTCCTGTTGGCGTTTGCTGCAATCTCCCTTGCAAAAGGTAAGCTTATCATTCCTATTTGTGGCAGATTTAACAACCACACCATTTCTAGACTGCTCCAGTCGTGCGGATCGCGGTCCATGCAGAGGTTACTTCATTTCTTGGGCCTATGAACCATTCAGTGGAAGGTGTGTTTCGTTCGTTTATGGAGGATGTCAAGGAAATAAAAACCGATACGACACCAAGGAGCAATGTGAAGCAGTTTGCAAAATTTAAATGACGACATTTGTAAATGTTTTCTTTTAAAATGGATCAAGACATTTTTTGCCATTATTGAAGAAGCCTGAATTTTAAGCTTTTGCCGTTTTTTAATATTTGGTTGAGGCCTAATGTTTCCCAAGTTTTATTTTTATTTTGCATTCCTCTTAAGGACCACTCTTGAGGTCATTCAAATGTAGTCAAGTATAGATAGTAAACAATAGAATTTTAGGCCCAGGTCTACTCCGGACTGTAGCAATACAAGAAGAAGAACAACAAGAAGGTAATAGACTGGATGGTGCGACAGTCCACAGGAGAAGCAGGGCAAATACGCATGTTGTGTACGCTACTGTTCTCTCACGAGGAGCCGAGACCTAGGACAAACAATTTGAATGGCGAATTTTGAAAAGTTTTTTTAGACAATAATTACTCTTTGACTGCTGTCAGCTGCTCGAAAGAGCCGGGAATCGAAACGGCCTGTGAGTGTCGCACTCTACCGACCACATGTACTAAATTATAGCAGTTTTATTAAAAACATTAAACAATAGGAATGGAATATGAACATACAGTGTCGAACAGAACAACAGCACTCAAAGGCATTTGGTTACATTTTTTCGAAAAATAATGGTACTTTAAATTAAAAAAAAACTAAAACAAAAAAATGCTGCATAACCAAATGCCATTGAGTGCTATTGTTTTGTCCGACACTGAATATTGTGAAAGTAGAATAAATAAAAAAAAAAGCAGATGGAAAGAAGGAGGGGACATGATAAAGTTTTGGCGTAAGAAATCATCAACTCCAGATAATCGCTCATCTGTTGGTTATTCCATTATAACGTTCCGAAAAGCAGGACAACACAACGTAAATGGAAAAACAAACCCTAAACATGAAAAAAAAGAATCTCTTCACAGTTCGCAAGTTGTACGTAATATTGTTCCCACATAAATGAAAAGAACAAAAAGTTTTTTTTTAAGATTGTCAAGATATTTTTATCAACTCAAAAGAGGGTTCAATTAACAATAAATCTACCAGTACTGGCCGAATTAACCGTCTTCAAACTTTTTTAAAACTTACTCATTTTTAAACGTTATAATAACATTATCAAACTGCATGAAACTTCTTAGAATATGCATATAATATTTTCGATGTTCTTCACTTTTAGTTATTTCTTCTATTTTCTAAAAAAAAATTTTATTCTGGTGGTCAGTCAATATGACCGGTGGAAAAAAAATATTATCCAGTTATCTCAGAGTATATATATATATACAGGTATCTCAGAGTCTCAGAATATATTTTATAGTTATCCCAGCCTCGTTTTCTATTGAAAACAGTAAACAAGAATAGTATTGCTTACAGTCACAAGTTGTGCACTTCTAAAGAGTTTTTTGTGCAATTATATAATCAATGCATCGAAACAGCTGCTGGTGGAATAGTCTGGGAAGAAATAAACGGAAGCCTGGCAGGTTAGAAGTGCATACTATTTTTAGGGATATGTCAGGGCCATTTTTTCTTGTGCCGTCTTATGTGTGACCGTCTGAAACCGTTTGTACGTAGCCTGATAAGTCCCTATCAGTGTGGTTTCAGGCCAGAGAAGTCCACGATAGACCAGATCTTCATTCTAAGGCAGATCCTGGAAAAGACTCAAGAAGTGCAAATCGACATTCACCACCTTTTTGTCGATTTTAAGGCCGCATATGACGGTGTGCATAGAGAGGAGCTATACAGTGCCATGTCTAGTCTTGGCATTCCTACCTAACTCGTCAGATTGTGTAGGATGATGATGTAGAACTCTCGCTGCTCCGTCAAGGTCGGTAACAAACTCACCGAGACCTTCAATGTTAAAAATGGATTTAGACAAGCCGACGCACTATTGGACGAACACAGCGGGCCGTCAATGAGGCGTTTTGAGGCCTTTTTAGCTTTGAAGCGGAAGCGGCTAGAATGGGTCCGGCGGTAAATAAGGGCAAAACAAAGTACATACTGTCATCAAGAAAGGACACACAACATCGACGTCTCGGCCAGAGCGTCACACTAGTCAGCAGAAACAAGGAACACACTAGTCAGCAGAACAAGGAACTTCGTCTACCTCAGCCCCGCGGTAAATGGGGACAACAACATCAGTACCGAAATCAAACGCAGAATCACTCTTGCTAATCGCTGCTTCTTTGGGCTCAAGAGGCAATTGAGTAGTAAATCGCTTTCTCGAAGGACGAAACTTGCTTTATCTAACAGCTTGATCATCCAAGTCCTATTCTATGGCGCGGAAACTTGGATGTAACCAAAGGCGGATGGGGAAGCCCTTAATCTTTTCGAAAGAAAAGTTTTGCGTGCGATTTTTTGTCCTATTTGCGTTGATAGCATCTAGAGGAGAAGATTTAACGACGAACTCTATAAGCTGTATAGCGACGTGGGGCTGGTCAAGCGTCTGCGGATGCAACGCTTAAGATGGCTAGGCCATCTAGAGCGTATGGACACCACTGCTCCGGTTGTTTAAAGTCTTCGAATCCGAGCCTTTGGCACAACGCAACAGAGGACGGCATAGGCTAAGGTGGCGCACATAAGGGGAAAAGGACCTCAACCAACTTGGAGTGCGCAAATGGAAGCTGTTGGCGAAAGATCGTGCTGCCTGCAGAGACATGTTGTTTGAGGCACAGGTCCACTCTGGACTATAGCGCCAGAAGAAGCAGCTTTACTCTTGTCATTGATCAACGTATAATGAATCATATTATAAAATGTACATAAGGAGAAGCATTTATTGTGTTGGGGACTGAGTGGGAGCTAAATGCAACATAACTAAACGCATTCACTTTTTCGCTATATGCTCGTGGCGCATATGAGGCAACAAATCTGGATGACTCATATTTGTGGAATAAAATTTTGTGGGGAAAAAAACCCGCTTTTTTCGAAAACAATGAGCTGAAACGATTTGATAAGAAATTTGCTATCTAAAACATGGGATCGATTTATTAAAAATTCACAAAATTGTCATAAACCTCGTGCAAATACTGTTGTTGATGAGCAAATGTTTTCGTTAAAGACTAGATGTAGATCTACGCAGTACCAGACAAATTTGGGATAAAGTATTGATTGGCATATGACGTCAGCAGTAAGTATATAATAAACAAGTTTCCCATAAAAGCAAAAAACGCATACCGGAAACTATTATATTTTATAATAGTACAAAATTTGGTGTAGACGTGGCAGACCAGATGGCAAGGAAATACAACGTGAAGTTGAAAAGTTGAAGGTGGCCGCTAGAGGTATTTTTCAATATTTTGGACCTTGCCGAAATAAATGCCTGGATTTTGTATAAAGAAACAACGGGTGACAACATTTCGAGGCAGGCATTTTTTTCCAGTTAGCTTCAGAACTCGGCGATACATATAAAAAAAACTCAAGAGAAAAGCTTTCGCCAACACCGTCCTCAAGTTCCGATTATTCGGTACGAAAAACTTGTTAAATAAATTTTTTTTTAAAACAACAAAAATCTTCACATTTCAAACTAAAATAATTTGTTAGTAAAGTGAGGAAGCCGAATAAAGTATGTGATGTATGCATGAAATTCTGTATACAAATTTAGTTTTATTTGTTTTTTTTTTATAAAGAATTTCAGAAATTATATTTGGACCAACCTTTATGAAAATTCTTTATTTTATATACATTTAGCAACAAATCAACAATTATCTACATTGAATAATAAATCGATAATTTGTTTATTTATCGGTCAATTTGACCGCACGCGGTAGGAATAGGGATACAAGGATTGTCGGTAGCTTTAGTGTTAATAAATAAATGCTGAAATATTAGAGTTTGATTTGATTTGATCATCTGCTGGTTTTGCATGACAATTTTGGCATTTCATATCATTTGATTTAGATCTGGAGAAAGCCATAAAATTTTTCAGTTTCGAATGTACCGTCAAAGAAGTGCCACTAGGAAATTGTTATTTTTCTACAATAATGTAAGCACATCTATGCATGGAGGAATAAGTTTTATTATCTATCAACATAACATTAAAACAAACATTGATATGCAAAATAAATTTTAAAATTAATAAATTTCTCTGTGACAATAAAAACTACATTAAACAAACGAGAAGTTGTTACTGTATTGACAACAAATAATTCAAATAATTCAGCAATCTTTATCCATAGTTTTTAAATCGTTATGAATTAAGTCTTCAAATTAGATTAATTGCAAAACTTATTTTGCTCTTAAACAATAGATTTCCAATTTGATCCAGACTATTATATAAGGTTGCCAAATATCTGTCTTCCGCTTTTTTGTTTTTCATTCAATGCTTCATAAAAAGTGTTACAGTGATCGGATTTAGTTGAAATATGTGCTTGTTCGATAACCTGTTTCCATCTAGGCGGCAACTTCATAATACCCCAATCGAAGAAGCCCCCTTCTTATTTGCAAAGAACTCAGACAGCCACTTTTCATAAGCCTCTTTTGAGTTCAACTTCACACCACCAAAAGTTTTCGCCATGGACAGGAACAGGTGGTAATCACTTGGCGCTATGTCTGGGCTATATGGTGGATGCGATAAAACCTCCCATCCGAGCTCCCGTAGCTTCTGACGAGTCATCAACGAAATGTGTGGTCTGGCGTTGGCCTGGTGGAACACAACATCCTTTTTCTTGGTCAATTCTGGACGCTTCTGTTCGATCGCCTGCTTCAAACTTTCCAGTTATTCGACGTAGATGGTAGAACTAGGCTTCTGGCCATATGGGAATGATTCTCTTCCAATCCCACCAAACACACAGCAAAACCTTCCTGGCCGTTAATACCGGCTTGGCCACTGTTTGGGACGATTCACCGGCCTTCATATTGTCGTATGTTCGTTCGCTTGATATTGTCGTATTTGAACAATTTTTTCATCGTCAGTCAACATTCGCTTCAAATATGGGTCGAATTAGTTCAGTTTCAGCAGCGTATCGCAGGCGTTGATTCAGTTCAGAAGATTTTTTTGCGTCAAATCATGCGGCACGCAAACATCAAGCTTTTTTTTATACCCACCATTCTGCAGATGGTTTACAATGGTTTGGTGACCAACTTCTATCGCCTGGGCGATGTCACGAGATGCCACATGCCGGTCTAACTCGATGATTTCCATGATTCGATTGGTATTCGTCGTCACAGGTCTTCCTCCGGCTGGCTTATCCATGATGTCGTTTTCACCGGCTCTGAATCGTCGAAACCATTCCTCCGCGGTGCGAAATGATAGAGTACCATCCCCCAAAACACCATTAATCTCACGGAACATTTCTCTAAGGAATTTGCCTTTAACGAAGGAAAACTTTAAAAAAAAAGCGCGAATATCGGCGTTAAGGAACTCTACTTACAGGTCTACAACTGTTGAACGCAATATCCAAACTAATCATGCATAGCATCGTTTTGTACGTTATGTCAAGACCTTTTAACACTATTGGCAGATACGAGCCCTGTAACTCCTTGTGCATAGCCGGAAAATTCAAAAGACAAAAAGGCGGAAGGGAGAATATGGCAGGCAAGTGAAAAAATGTGCATTCGAAAAATGTACTAGCAAGTTGTCGTCAAAAGCCTACTCATAAACAGAAGGGATTAAGATTTGCAGCATTAAACAAAAATAAGAAGCTACACTGGCAGTCCGAATAAGGAATAAAGGATAAGTATTAGCACTGGAAACAACAAACATATATATATATATATAATTATATATAAGTATATTATAAGAAAAATAATACTTATCATATACGGACTAGAACATAAATCTGGGGTACGTTCAAAAAAAAAATATTTCCATACATCAATATAAACCCATGTCACAATTGACCTACTTCCAATTGAGGCATTTATCACCGGCCAAAAGTTATTGGGCCTTCAAGGCAACATGACCTACTAATAGCCAACATCCGACTTGATGCCATTTCCACCCATTGCAGCAATTATTTCCCCAAACGCATTTCATCGATTTGTCAGAAGAATCCTTATTCAATTATCCATTATCGTCCATTATTCCATACCCGATTGTGTTGTATATTGCACAATGGAAATTTCTAATTTTATCGCCTCACCTTTTGACCTTCAAAAGTCCTTGCCATGCCGTCGTCACTGCGAAATACGACTTTTGAAAATACTCAGAGTCTCAACAAATCACAATAGCGGCAAAATTTCCGATCGGATTCAATAATAAAACGCTGTTGTGGTGAAAATAAAACAATTCTTCTCTGGGAACCCGAATCAGACACACAAACTTCCAAATTAGCTGCCAGCCCACGCACAACCACAAGTCCCAAGTGGAATTGACAAGTTCCGCAGAGAGATGGCAAGGCACCCAACAATAAATAGCCAGACCACAAGACCAGAGAAACAAAGTGTGACAACTCTTAAAAATTGAATGTTCTCTCTATTCCCTCTCAGTCTCTGACATTCTCAACTCCACTCTCTTCAAGCTTCACCCACACACAAGCATTGCGGCAAACACCGATTTTACAATTGAAAGAGACAAAAAAATATTTTTTATTCCGTCTCGTGTGTGTACGCTCTTCCGCATATGTGTTTGTTTTGTTTGGTTAAAAATAGATTTCCATTAAATTATTGCCGCGCTATTCGCGCTGGTGTCCCCAGTTTGTGGGAGATATGCCACACAATTGCTACTGCAGCAATTGACATTATTATTCACCCTGCTGCCACCTGGACACATGCGATTGAAGCGTATCTCCCGCTCCTCGCATTCGATCCAGAGTGTAGTTTGCAGAGAACCACCAGAAGCTCCCCGTCGTACACACAACACAACCCAACGCAGAGCGGCTACACCACTACAGACTGTGACGTGACACGCGATCGAAAATGACAAGACAATCGGAATTTCTATGAGAGGCCAGATCGAAACTGGTTTTCGATGTAAGTCGGTCTTCGAATTAGATGGCATCGGCTGCGCGACGACGAATCCGACTTGCACTAATTAAAGAGTGCAGAGCTCCCGTGTCTTATTTTTCGCTTCCCCTTAGGGTGACTAATCTCAATGCCTATCTCTTGGTGTGGCGGCGTGTTATCTGACCGTGCAACTATCGCTCTGCCATCTCGCCGTGTCTCTGAGTATAGCGTCCTTATCACCGTTGATATTCACCTACTTTTATATGACAGTCCCCGCAGATTGACGTCCCTCAAAGTAGGGGCTGCGGGCTTGCTGACAGCGGGCTGCGGGCAACTCACTCAGCGAGTGGAATATTTTCTGTGTGTTGGGTGGTGTTTTTCATTTAAGGCATGATAAGAGCCGGCCTGTTTTGTAGTCCTCGCATAATTGCGCAGATAAGACTCGATGGGCTTTGCGCGACTGTGTATTTACACCCGACCTGAGGTTGCGCGCTTGTCAATGTGTCAGGCATAGCACCCATTAATTTATGAATTTAATTTGCCTACGATCGATGGGCCAGTCACAGCAACCTCGTTTGCGGCGGCACACAAACTGCTGGATTATCGACAAAACTGTGGTGTAAGACCGGTAACCCGAGCCGCTGGGCGCTCGCGTTCAGTATGGTCATCGTCTAGCTTGCACAGCGCGTCAAGTCACCGCTGCGCTGTCAAATGGCTGCATAATTTAAATTGCATTCGGTTACATTATTTGCCATTGCGAACAAGAAGAAAAAAGAATTGCTGACGCAGACTACAGTAGTGGAACTAATTAGTGAACACAGGGGAGAATAAAGTCGGTTGGGTGATGCGAATGTGGAGAATTCACAGCGGAAAAGCAAATCGAAGCACCATGACAGAATGTATATAAACTCTTTCGAAGAATGGAAAATGAGTTAAGGAATGAGAGTGACTTTGAGTGTGTGTCACTCTTGGGACGTTAGTCACATGTCTGGACAATGCAGTTTGAATCCAATTACAAAGTAAAACAAACAGGGAACTCCTGAAAGAAGTTGTTTTATATTTTTGTCATTGATAGAAGTTTTGGGAGTTATGGACTAAGGACAATTTTTGGATTTGAATGTCATTGACTTGTAGGAGTCTCAAGCGAAAGAGATAAGGGGATGAGTGGAAGAGAAATAAAATGCCAACGATCTGCTGTTGTCTCGACTTTATTAAGGGCCAAACTGTACATTCTCTATTGTATTCATATGTTTATGCTTAGTACTAAAAAAAAGTACTTAGTACTAAAATACTGATTTGGAGACATTTCGAGAGAATCGTACCATCAGATGGCCAAAGAAGAGATAAATACAGCAACGACTTACAGTCTGGCTAACAAGTATTCTATGAAATAAAAGACTGACTGACTGACTACAGACTGATTGAAGACGACAAGCGATGTGTCCTAAAATTATCTGACCAAACGTGTGTCTAAATATTTTTCCGTGGATTTTGATTTGATACCCTTTTCGTTTCTCTTCTACATTTTGAGCTATTTCATATTAAAGACAATAATTTTACCTCATTGAAAAATTTGTCTGCTTTGTTTTAAGTATAAATTATGGATAAAATTCGTGTAAGGGGCTGATATAAAGAAGCGGCTATCAAAATAAATGATCTCTTATTTTGTTCTTTTCATTTGCTCACTGCAGGTATCTAAGTAAGAGTTGGAGAACGCCAATTATTATTCAAGAAATTTCTTATATGTAACACTTACGGTGTCCTTTTTCTGAACTTACATACGATTTAAAAGTCAACTAAGCAGAAGATTATATCTGTCAAATGCCAATTTTAGAACTTAAACTTTTTATATTTACTTAGAAGAGTGAACAAAATATTGAACTAACTAAAGTAAGCGACAGTAAAACAACAAGTTAAAGAAGAGTTAGGACCACTCAAACTTGCATAGCTTTATGTCTAAATAACTTTTTGCCTGGTATTGCACGAAGATTGGCGCGTAAGATTGTACGTATGTAGTTGCATTCATTGTGTTCGATACAGACTTAAATAAATGCGCTAAATAATGAGTGATTTACCAGAGCCATGGGTAAATGTCTGTCGCCCTTTTTCTCGTCTTGATGTGGATTTCTTCGGACTAAGAAGTACCTATTATTGCACCTTACCAGGGGCAAGGTGATTTACAAAGCTTATGTTGCTGTCTTCATTTGTTAGCTTCTAAATCAGTTCATTTGGACGCAGTGAATGATTTAACTTCTGATGCATTTATCGCATCCTTGAAACGGATGATAAGTCGCAGATGACCGGAACAATTTTGAGGCACTAACCCCTGGATATCTTCTTATCGGATCGACAATCAAGTTGATTCCGGAACATGTAGATGACGCATTTATCACCGAATACCGTGGTTATATATTTGCCTCCACAGAAATGGATACTTGGCGAGATCAACGGAGTTATCTCCGGACAAGGCAGAAGGGTTCATTTAGCTGAAGTTGTAACGCCCAGAAGGATGTTTACTCCACCGATTTGCGAATTGGCCATTAACTTGTTGAAAGCTGATCGTTTCAACGAGGGCAGAATGTTGGATCATACCAACAATGACAGCTTTTGTTTCTTATACTAAAACTTTTATACAAAAAGTGTTATAAAAAATATGTCGCTCTTCTGGTACTAGGCGCGAAATTCACATCACAAAACTCATAACTTGCTTGCAAAAGCATAAATTGCTTTTTTGACGAATTTGTTCAAATTTTAAGATTGGTGTAGAAACTAGAAAGAAGACACTTTTTTGCAACTTTTATCTCTTAAATTGAATAGATCTGCAAATGAAAAGGAAAGCTTATTTACAAAAAAAGATCTTTCGATTGTGAACATTTTATTTGCAAAAACGAAACCATAAAAAATTAGATACCCAGTCGTAAATTTTAGACATCGCTATCATAAATCTGCAACAGTTTAACTGCAGAAATGTAGAATATAAAATTTAAAATCGAATGCCAACCAAATTCCAAAGGTGACTGAAATGCATAAAATGAAAACCATCCCAGTATTTTATTTCGTAAGTATTTTAAATTGGTATGTGACTATATCAACCAAAACATCCACAACTGACTTAATTAGAAAATGCTTAAAGGTTGATCTACGGGCGCAGAATTTTAAAATAGATGATCTTATCATATTATCAAATTTCAGTTTTAATTGGATCTATTAGTCAATCTACCTAGAAATTAGTTTCGCAAACACCCATTGTTACTTTGTTGCCTTAAATTACTAACAAAAGAGCTAAGGAACTTAGCAATATGCAAATATTTACGGTTAGTAAAGAATTTCTTATTAAGAGCACTTTATCAAAAATCTCAAAAAATATGCAAAATATTATGCTTTTAAGAACTTGTAAAACATTTTACGAAGGTTGCCTTTTATATTTCGGTATTGGGCAATGGCAATCAAATATATCGTAAAGTTTGACATTTTTGAGGTTATACGTAATCAGAACGTTTTGACATATGAGCGCTACTTGTGTTGTTTACAGTGACTTAAAAGATTCATCTCGCCCAATTAATGAAATTAAATCGTGAACATTTTCGTGCGATTACTTTTTACAACTTTCGACGTGGATTAACTCAACAATAGTGCATCGATGAACTTAATTGAATTTTTGGCGATGAAGCTCCATCAAGGACCAGTGTTTATCGATGGTATGATGACTTCAACCGAGGTCGTAGTTCACTCCAAGACGAATTTCGTGAAGGTCGTCCAAAATCAGTTGTTCCGGAAACCCTTGATTCTGTGCGCCAACTTATATTGCAAAATCGTAATGTGACCTATCGTGAGATTGAAACAACCTTAGGCATTAGTGGGACCAGTATACATTCAATATTGCATGAACATTTGACTGTCAAAAAAATTTGTTCGCGTTGCATCCCACACAATTTGTCAATCGCTCAAAAAAAAGGCTCATTTCTATTGGTCGAAACAAATGCTTCAACAATACGATCGCGGTGCTTCAAAACACGTCTATGATATCGTGACAGGCTATGAAACGTGGATTAACGTGTTTCAAATTGTCCCTCGCGCACGAAGCACTTAAAAGCAAATGGTCGCCTGTTTTTTCGGAAAAACTGGACAGGTCGCAGCCGTATCACTAAAACAACAATGAATAGTCAATTCTGAGTGGTACACAACCATTTGTTTGCCAGTTGTTTTCCAAGAAACCAGGAGATCCAACCGCCGTAGACGGATCACTCTTCACCACCACAATGCGAGCTCTCACACATTGGCTCAATAAACTGCATTTTTGAGCACTCAAAGCTTCGATTTGATGAGTCATCCGCCGTATATTCCTGACTTGGCACCGAATGACTTCTTTTTATTCCCGTACGTAAAAAATAAAATAAGAGGTCAACGTTTTTCGACACCTGAAGAAGCGAGTGATGCGTTCAGAATGAATGTTTTGGAGATACCTCATTCAGAGTGGCAAAAGTGCTTCGACAATTGGTTCAAACGCATGCAAAAATGTATAGATCTTTTTGGGGAAAACAATACCGCTAATTTCGATGATTAATATTTGTTTTTGTTCTCTAATCCCGGGATATAAAAGGCATGACTCTTGGTTATGACTTAACAAATAAATACACAAAATTATTACTTTGCAAATTCCAATATTTTATTTATTTTTTTTTTTTTTGCTTTGGAACCAAACTCTGATTCTTAAATGGGGTTAGAGTCTCCAAGAACGGGATTTCCTATAAGCGAAGTTTTTCAGGAACCTATTCACCTTATTGTAGGCGGTTTACCTGTACTGCTCCATGACGATATGGGCATACATACATACATATATGTCAAAATAAGAAAACTTGAAAAAAAAAATTCGGTGACGTTTACTAATTCTATCTAAAGAAACAAGGATTGGCTTATGATTTATGCAAACCCTGTTCTATTACTAATGTACTTTAATATTTTTCACAATATACCTTTCAATGTCCACCTGAACATCCAAGCTAATTACGAAATTCGAAAAACATTTCCCAAGACACCTCTGATAAGATTGTCTTTTACACGGAAATTTGTGTAATCGGTTAGATTCAATGCCTCATAAATTAGACCAAGATACAAGATACAAAGACTTTAACAGGAATTCATTTGAGTTTCAGCATTCTTCTGCTACAGACTTTTTGACTTGTTCTTATCAAGATTTCAAGCTAAAGGCTCCAGTGGTTATCCATTATTCAACAAGGTTACTTTTTCTGTCATTTTACACACGTTAGTGATACGATGCTTATCAAATTCCTGCTCGTCGCTTGATTCGTTATTCATCTAAGGAACATCTCTGGTACCCTTAACTTGAATGGAAGAAAGAATGTTTCTAAGAAATTAAGAAATGGGGTATACTCGTATGTGACTTATATAAGAACAACAATAATTGGGATCTTTGTAATAAATACGTTCATCCTTCACTGGATTGCTGAACTACATTATAAACTTCATAACATTTAATCGTGTCATCGGGTGATTATAACGGTGTAGTGTCTAGCCCACGTTGCAAATTTAAACTACAGTCTCACTCAACTCAAGATAATGACTCTGCTATAGCCCGAACTGGTTATATGCACACATTTCTAGGAGTCAATTGAAGACGTAACTTAATCAAATCTACTCGTGCAAAAAAAAACGGACGCACAGAACTAGCAAAAGCTTGACCTGCATATCTAAGCGGAACCCTAATATATCTCCTTCATAAGATTCAGTTCATAAGTTCGAGTTAGGAAATAAGAAATAGGTTAGTCAAAAAAGTTGTTCGATTAAAGTATTATTCTTCTGTAGGCTCAGAAAAAAATTCCACGCCATGTTTTTTTGCTGCCATTTTGGTTTTTATGGACAAAAATTAAGGATCGTGGATCGTAAACAAAGCCTTGTGAATTTCTTCTTCTTCTTCTTGCGGCGCTATAGTTCAGGGTGGACCTGGGTCTGGACCAACATGCCTCTCAAGTCAGCACGATCTTTCGCCAGCTGCCCCCAACTGCGCACTCCAAGTTGATTGAGGTCCTTCTCCACTTGTGTGCGCCACCTTAGCCTAGGCCGTCTTCTGCTGCGCTATCCCAATGGCTCAGATTCGAAGACTTTTCAGACCAGAGCAGTTGTGTCCATACGCTTTACATGGCCTAGCCATCTTAAGCGTTGTATTTGAAGACGAAGACGAGACCAGCCGCATGTCGCTGTACAGCCCATAGAGTTCGTCGTTAAATCTTCTCCTTCAGATGCTATCAACGCAAACAGGACCAAAAATCGCACACAAAACTTATCTCTTGAAAAGACTAAGGGCTTCCTCCAAAGTAACCTCGAAGTTTCTGCTGCCTAGTGTGAGGATCTGTCCAATACGTCGATTTTGTGTGTCCTTCTTCGATGACAGCATGTACTTCGTTTTCCTCTTATTGACCACCAGACCCATTTTAGCCGCTTCCGCTTCAATACCAGCAAACGTCGCATTGACGGCGCGCACGTCAATATCATCAGCGTAAGCTAGCAATTGAGCTGACTTTTGAAAGATCGTGCCTCTGGTGTTGACTTGTGAGATACACACGGTCTTCTCGAGGATGATGTTGGAGAAGTCACATGACAGTGCATCGCCTTGTCTAAAAACTTTTTTGACATTGAAGGTCTCGGTGAGTTCGTTAGTGAACTTGACGGAGCAGCGAGAGTTCTCTATCATCATCCTACACAATCTGATGAGTTTGGTAGGAATGCCAAAACTAGACATGGCACTGTATAGCTCATCTCTAAAACGACGAAAACGTGGTGAGTGTAGATTCGCACTTCTTGAGTCTTTTCCAGGATCTGCCGTAAAGGGAAGATCTGATCTATCGTGGACTTTCCTGGTCTGAGACCACACTGATAGGGACCTATCAGGTCGTGGACAACGGTTTTAGGCGCTCACACAATACGGCACGGAGGATCTTGTATGCGATGTTAAGAAGGCTGACTGCTCGATGATTGGCGTAATCAAAGGGGTCTCCTTTCTTGTGAACCGGGCAAACGACGCTAAGATTCCACTTATCGGGCATGCTTTCCTCCGACCGTATCTCACAGATGAGCTAGTGCATATGTTTTAGATGAACAGAATTCTGACGCTTATGAAGACATTTTATGCACTCTTTTACACATACATATTTACTTTATCAGTTATCGGATGGATGCGTACGTATGTTTAGCTGTTTAAAGTAGCTACAATGTCAAATCTTTCTAGGTCAAACTACTAAGAAGCATCATATACTGTCCGATATTCGGATTTCTGATCTATCCACCTGAGGTCTTCCGCATTCCGTAAGAAATTTTTATGGGCTACGTAGAATCGTTTGTTTTGCACGGAACAGCGTTGGACAGTGTGAATAAACAATTTAATGAAATCCCTGCAGTTAATGAATTAAGAAGTTCAAGTCAAAAAGTGTTCCAGATGTGGATAATGGTGATAACCACCTCTTGGAATTCAACATCATTGACAGTTCTATATGGTTACTGTAGAGCGCAGGTCCCTATAACAGTTCACTATAATATTTCACAAGGTTTTGTGCAGGTTATGTTAAGATTTACTACATTGAATCGACAAAAGGATAATGCAAGACGATTTTTTGATCTTTATCATTCATGCAGCGTCGATAAAAATCTTCGGTGACTGTTTGTTTGCGCGCTGATTAAGATTAACACCCCTGCAGGATTATTTTTTCAAAAATATGTAATATGCACCATTCAAAGTGGCGTTGTACGCGGCATAGAAACGTTCTCTTTTCTCAATCATTCAATCAGAAGAGAAACTACAGAACACTGGAATAGTAAGATAAAGCAGCCTACAAGAGGAATTGTTAATTTCGATTAGAATGAATTGCGGATGGTTGTTATTTTCATAGCCACACACTTTAACTCTTTCTTACTCTGGATAGATTAAGGTGCGCCCAACGTCACACACCCCTTCTGAAAGGGCGTTCCATTATTGTTGCCTAAAACCAAGTTAAAACCCACTTCTGTAAATAGCCCCACAGTTCACAGTTGCATTAGCTTTATAAACTTGCTCAGTCGCTTTCCTCAAGTTAGTTACGTTAAGCTAAACACTCATCTGTGCATGTGAGTGTCAGAATATGCATCCTGACAATCGGTCGTCACGTTGTTACAACTACACTGAAGGTCTGTAAACATTTCACTTCAGCCGCGGGATTTAATTTATTAATCTGCTTTTATTATTTTCCACCGAGAGATAAAGTTAAATTTATTATTTGAATTATTTTAAGAAGCAAAACATCATAAATTGATTTCGCCAGGTTTCAGCTGCTTTGTCAGTGTGCTTGCAACCAATACACGCAAAAATAAACTTTGTGGCCGAACTTGACAAGGGGGCCCATAGCCACTCGAAGATATCGATTCGTAATCGTAAGTTGAGATTACATAAATCGGGCTTATCCCACACAGCATATTGATTTTTGATTTAGTTTTGACAACAGCTTTAAGTGTGTGAAATATATCAGCGCTCGTTTATCAATACATTGCTCACGAGATTAAAAAAATCTGGAATTAGAAACTACATGGGTATATCGTCGATTTAAATAATATGACGTATTTAGGCAACATGGGCTTATCAAATTGGGAGTTACATCTTGTCTTACATACAGTCGATGCTTAAAGTGGGCGTACACTCATCGGCATAACGCTTATCTTTCTAACAAAAACTCAATAAGTTGGACCAGGGTCAATAGTGCACCAAATTAAAGCTTGGTTTAAAAAAGAAACTGACGTCTAACGAACGTTAGACTGCTGTTACATCCGGAAATTTATACCTGCATTTTCACACAAGGCTAAGCAATAACAAAATTTCACGAAAATAACTGACGAACTACTCATATATCCCAATATACTAACGTTAGAGTACTCCGAAAACAGACTTCCTAACTCGTTCGCAATACCTTTTTTTTTCTTTGACAATATTTAAGAAACAAAACCTTGAAGGGCAGTATTCCAATAAAATAGAATAAAGGATTCTTTTAACTAGCGCACTTGACCTAAAAATAATAATAATTGCATTGCGCGACATTTCACGGACGAACCAGGCCCTAGCTTGCTCGTCAACTACTTGTGTTGTGCGCTGTTCTCTCACGAGTAGAAGAGACCTACAGTTTTTATGTTGACTCCGAACGGCGAAATTTGAGAAGCTTTCTCTTGGACAGTAATTACTCTTTGAGTGTTGTCAGTAACTCAATTCGAGGTGTTCAGCCGGGTATCCAACCTAGACCCTTCGGCGCGTGAGCGTTGCGCTCTAACCACTACGTCAACGCGGCCACAAGACTGTTAAAGTGATTAAAAAGTGGAAAAATATTTCAACGCAACATTTAATCTTATTATGAAAAATTCTTTACTATGAAATGCATATACATAAACCCAACTTCTCCTATTGATATAACTATAATGTATTTCATTTAAATGCGGTTTTAGCTATGTACTATAATCGTTTCTAATTGATTGCTCATATCTGTATGCTCAAGAGACAAGCCGATCGAGGAATAGAGGGGGCTCTGTCAAAGGATCGTTGCATAAACAACGTCAAGAGGAGAGGATTTAACAAGGAACTCTATACTATATCCGACGTACAGCCTGGTCAAGTGATCAAATGGTAAAGTCATGCAGAGTCTTAGAATCGTACCTGTTATTTCAGAACACCGGAGATCAAACAAATAATGCAACCTTAACGAAGGTGTGCGCAATTGGAGACAGCTTAAATCACACCTACCTAAATAAGCCATCCCGAGATAAAATGTTGAACTCAATTTTGCCGAACGTTTTTCAAACTTTTCCTATGTGCGACAATGATTAGTTGAATGTTTATCAGGAACTATATAAAAGCTGTTCAAATAAAACATTGATGTAACAAACCTCAGGAAGTATATATTACCTTCAGTCAAATTCAGCTTCACGAAAACTTTCCGCGTAATCGATTTTGTTTTCTCAAAACTTTACCACGTCTTTAAATATGCGCATAACTTAGTGTCAAAAAAACGTCGAACAAATGAAAGGTAAAAAAAGGGAGATTTGGATGATATTTGGGCTGACACTGTTTTTTTTTTTCAAAGTAGGCTAATGGCCACTAATTCTGACAAAACGTTTCGGTTGTGATGAACATTATTCACATGATTAAATTGCTGCTAACTAACCAAAGCGAAACGCATCCGAAATAAGAACAAACTTCACTCCCAAACTCGGCTTGAATTTGGAAGAAGAGTTCATAAACTTACGTTTTTATGAAAAGACTGCCGACCGAGACTCTAACGCTCTTTGACGTTTCTTCGGTTCAGTAGATCAGTATTCAGCCGTGACGTAAGACATGTCATACCAAACATTCTTACAACGGAAGACTTAGACAATTCTGTTGATCAGATGGATGTAATTCAATTCCATTGTGATTCATCTGAATCTTGGGAGCACCAACACTGCCTCCGGAAATGAGAGCTGCAGTAATAGAGAAATATTCCTAAAATACGATACGTTTGGAACACTTTTCATCGTTTCCAAAAACTAGACTATCACGCATTCACACATTTCCATGTAACATGAACTGAGTTCATGGATTAAACACGAACAAGCTCAAGCGCTGGCAACCACATTACAACAAGCACTCCCCTTGTTTACATCCATAAAGCACACACAAAACACGAAAACCTGACACGAATGTGTCAATGCTTTATAGCCCCAACTACGCCCTCACCGCCGTCGCCGCTCAAATTCAGATGTGGTTTAAGCCCGTCACGTTCTACATTACATCATCTCGGGCGCTTACACCACTGGGTGATCAAATATTTGCTGGAGTATTACCAGCGAATCTGTGAAAGCAGCAAGCACAAAAATAGCCGATCATCGGAGAGACAGATCACGGAAATCTCTGCATTGGGCATCGCATTCCATTTTTGCTGGCGGCCACTGTATCTTCTGATCGCGTACGAGTACACTGCTCTGATTGCCGCCTGCGGCTGGCACTGACTCGGCTCACACGACTCTAACCAAGAAGACGTGAGGCGACAGGCGATAGGAACACGTTTCGTCTCCGCCAAGAGGGAGAGAAAGAGAGATCAATGTTCCAAAAATAGAAAACAAGTGGTTGGGGTTGCCTGCGCGTTCAGTGAAGGAAAGCAGAGCCAATCGCTGAAACAAAGACGACACAGAAAAGAACTGAGAGTGTCATCGGGAAAGTTTCCACCCTCCGCCCCGTCCCTTTTCCAAATTTTTTGCTAAACAAAAAGTGTATCACTCTTCGGCAAGGTTTTCTTACATTTTTGTCAGATCTATTCACAGCCGAACCGGATAAAAAAAAACTTTATAAACAGCAGTGTTTGTCCTCTCCCAGGTGGCGTCTTCGATTGCGTTGATTGTAATCCTCTTGCGTGCACTTCAGCACCGCAGCGTTCCGTAATCAGCAACAAAGTCGGTATCGAAAGTGAAAGCGCGCTCTCGCGATGGGAAATTTCTAGCACAGCACTCGCACAGATCACTTCTCGGCAGCGGCGGCAGCACTTCAAAACAGGTCGTTCAGAGGCGCGTGTTCACGTCAGCGTCCGGTGCACTAGGTAGGTCGTCCAACAGCTCTAACCACGATGACAATAAAAAAACTGAACGTAAACTAGTTATCACCTATACCGGTCGACTGACTGGCAAATGACGATCGGGGAACCCGCAGCCGCGCCACGCACTCGTACACAGTGTGGAGCAATGTCTCCCCCCGACACGAACGACAAACACAAAACAGATAATCGTATGCACAGTACAGGAAGCACAAAATTAGAAGGAATGCAAGCGAGGAAGCAAGACCTCAGACCTGAGACCTCAATCGTCAGATGTCAGCCGTCAGATGGTCGACCCGACGACCAACGAAACTAAAAGCAGATACTGCACGTCCGTCCGACCACGACTGCGTTGTCAATGAATTCTCCTCGGTGTCCGTCACACGCGAAGTCGTCTCGCTTGTTGGGATTTAATAAATTCACTTAAGAGCTCGTTAATCTAATTCGATTGTCCGACGCGTCGTCGTTGTCGTCGTCGTCGTCGCGTACCGCACCGCGTGGAGGCAACCAAAGGAATGCGTAGATTTTACGGAATTTCGGGTCACAATATCGCCTAATGGCGCATCTGGGATACGCGGATGGCGTCTTAAGGTTTTTCTTTTCTTCTCTTGTTGTTTGCACTCGCCCGCACAATGCACTGTTCAGCTTACACGCTTCACACAGATGCAAAAGTCACGCAGAACACAGAACCTCCAATTCCACTGAACGCGTTCACTTGTTTCGATGTGGAAAATCGCACTGAGGAGGTTATCACGTTCGAAACTGCTCTCGGCCACCGCCGGTGCTACTGTGCTAGTGTTGCTGTGCATTGGTGTGAGCCTTTGTTACTCTCGCTGCTGCTCCACCGCACCAATACAAGTGCACTGTGGCGTTTTCAAGAAGCCAAGCAGACGGACAATGTAAGAGAGCAAAGAGGTGTTTCTCTTCGACTTTATGAACTGATTTTCAATTCAGCCGCCGCGCCGGTGGTCTATTTCCAGACTGACGCAGCGCAGCAGGTGGATTTTAGTCACGCCAAACTTTCAAATGGATTCCAAGAAGCTTTTAACCTGTCGCCGTTGCAGCCATCCGCATTGTTTAAACCAATCATCCATCCTTCGGTGGTCGAATTTCTAGACTTTGTGAGCTTCGAATCTACTCTGTGAGAAAGCTCGCGTGCTTTGTTTGCCATTGAGGGGAGCCTGCTCTTAAGTGTAAGTTCGCTCGCTCCATTCGCGCTATACGCTCCCGCTGCACTTAATCCCCTTTGTCCGCGAACCGCAAACATTTCCTGGCGTTTTGACACACAAAAACTCCGAAAGTGATTTACAGCGACGGCGGCGGACATCTCGTTCCAATGACAGTCTGGCTGTTGACTCGCCCGACTGTGATAATGTTCCGTCGCCGTCGTTGACCTTCCGCACCCGCATACTGAAGGGAGATCCGAAGATGTGTCCGATGGCATTCCACGATATATGTAGGCAGCCACTCGTGGTCGTAGGCTGACGAATGCAGTGTGCAGTAAGGGGCGAACTAGTGTGTGGGCCGCATAATCATGCATATGGAGAATGTGCAGCGCTTTTGTTTATCGCCCTGAAGCTGAAGCAATTAATTGATGCAATTATTTATTTACGCAAATAAGGCCGGCGACGTGCATCGGAACCGACACCAGCACCAGCACCACTATCGACCAGCCCCGCTGCACGGTGTGTCTGTTTGTATGTAAGGTAAAGTCATCTGGCATTCTTAAGTGCATTCGTTCGGCCGTTCGCTATTATTATTCAACGAAAATTATTGTTTCCAACACTGCTCACTGACGACGCGCTGTGATAGTTTATTTATTTTATTCGCACACATAGTTGTAATTGTTGATTTAACATTACTGCTGCAGTTTGTTTATGCAACGGGCTTACTCAACATTCGATAAGACTCGATAGTGCCGGCTGCGTCGTTTGTGGGCAGACACGGTCAAGGTCTTTGGCGGAAGGGTGAAATGGAGAAATGGCACGTGTCGCACCGGCCATGTTTATAAACTCGCTCAATAGAATTTGTCACAAAAATTCTTCAGCGTTCGTTTCTCTCTGGCAGAAACGGGTTTGTTTGGAAAACGTCAACTGTCACGACTGCAGAGAAAGTGTACATCACGCGGAAAGGACGTTTGACAAGCAAAAGGAAACAAATGCTGGTTGCTGCTAAATATAAATTCGATATCAAGGCGTCTGTGAAACGCCTACGATGTCGCCGAAAAATGCGACTTGGTGACGTAAGGTGACGAAACTGTCAACAAGTAAATAAAGACGACACACCATTATTTTGATATGATTTGCTGCAGATATGCCAGACGTCGTTTTGCGTCTCTCTACATAGTTCGCGTAAGATGGAGATCGCCGTGACTATAAATATTTATAGTTCCAGGAACATTTAGTGCGTCAGGGGGTATTTACAAAGGAAAGTTATCGCGAAGGCAGATGAGGTGTCAAAGCCTTGCTTTTTATGAGGTATACATACAGGGATGAGAGAACGATCGTTAATGTGATCTGTTGTTGAGAGAACACGTATTTAATATATTTCTGTATTTTAACCAACCGTCGCAGATTGTAGACAACTTTTGGCCAGATTTTAACATTGTTGCGATCATTAATATTCCTTATTCTGAAAACAACCACTCAAAAGAACAAGTTAATTAAAAATTTGAAACATAAATGTTCGTTTTATGATTTTATTTCTTTATTAAACAAATTGACACATTTTTTGTGTAGCATAGTTGTTTCATTCAAAGTCGAATTTGAGTCTCAACCAGCATGATTCTCCACCTGGTACTGTCTCTCGCTAGTTTCCACCAATTTCACACACCAATTTTATTCAGATCCCTTACCATTTGTGTGCGCCATCGACAACGTCGGCGTCCTTTGTGTTACCCCGCGGATTCATGCTAAAGCTTCATTGTTTATATTTGAGTGTTGTATCCGTATAAGGTATGAGTTCAAACTTTTATGGTGGTAATTTCGAATTGAAGGATGCAGAATGTCCCTAGTATTTTTAAATGAGGAATTTGTGCCATTGCATAAATATCAGTGATATGCTTGAAGTGACTCAAAAAAACATTAAGTGACATGTGGCTCGCAACATTGGGACGTTAATCGACGAGTTTGGATATCAGACATAACGCTTTTATATTTTTGCGTTGAACTTTGACTTGTAATGGAAGCTGAATCTAATACAATGGCTTAAAGTTTCCACGCCAAATATTCACGGCCATATTGATCATTTAGTTTACAATGCATTTTCGTACATGATAGACACAAAAAAGAACTTAAGACTAAGACACCATATCTAAATCTTAAGTAACTGGCTCTTCAAAAGTGCTTCACAGCAATCTACATATGAAGGCAAAATCTAGGAGGGCAGAATTGTATTTTGTTCTTTTGACTGATCTACCCGTGTGTTGTGACTTATGAATGAAACGATCGAATGTGATGCCTGTCAATCACAATTTATCCGTTTTAGTCTAGCTTTGAAAGAAAGCCTGTAGCGTTATGTTGTACAACTAAAATGCACCGTCATATGTTTCGACATCAGTCAAAGCTGAAATAGAACGTTCTCTTACACCCGATGCATAGATCGAATAATGAGTCGTCCCACGACGTCATTGACGTCAAACAGACCATTTGGAACATGTTCTGTTTGACGTCAATAAGTGGAATGATTTCGTTTCAACAGAATTTTTAAAGAAACAGAAACTCGATCTAGTCAGAAAAATAGGAAAAATATGATTCTCGTAACAATAAGTTCGCTGAAAGCAACCTTGTTTCAAAGTGTTGAATGTAAAGTTTTGCACTGAAAACTACTTTCCACTACCAACGGCAACTCGCGTAGATTTTATTTCCACTTTATTTAGAATGCTCCACTTTTGTTTGAGACAACACCTCAAATTAGTTAGAGGCTCCGCTTGGATGGTGCTCCAAGTGGCACTTGAGCAAATTAATGAGTGAATGACACCACTCACATGTTGGTTGAAGTATAATTGCAGTCTCGTGCTAGACATTAAACTTTGCTTAAGTAAACTTTGCCACTAGCAACAAAAAGTAGCAAGACTTGATTTTATTGTGGCAGTAAATTTGTCATTTGCAACACACACACAGTTGCAGTAAAATTACCAGAAGAATTCGAAATTTGAGTTGAGACATTCTCACTCGTTCCAGAAGGTGTTCAAACATTCATTCCACTTTTTTTTCAGTCTCATGTTCTTGTAATGTTATATTGACACAATGGGCATCCACGCACCTTTTAAGAATGAGTTCCGACGTAAAAAATTGTCTTTCGACAACTCTCGATTCCATCCGGACATTTGCGAAGACGAAAAAACAGTTGTCCAAGGCAGACGCTGATGTATTTACATACACGGTGACAAATATCACACCATTTCAATGCAGTAGGTAATCCCTTCCAAGATCGTCCACAGCTTGCAGGTGGCGCCATCTTTTGAAAACGGACAGAATAATTTGTCCGAGGATGTGCTCAGCCTAAAGAATGCCAATAATCGGCTGTACGTATGTTACTTTAGGTACTAAGAATTGTAGTCAAAGACCACTCGCATTGAAGAAGCATGTTTTTGAGACTGAACTGCTGCGCAAACTCAAGGCAAAAACAAAGAAAAAGAATAAATTCAAAGTTTATAAGCTGTCAAAAAGTTGTGAACCAATCGACGACGATCGCCCAAAGAAGAGAATGCTATTGAGTTGATAAAAGTATTGGGGAGCTTTATTGACTCTTTGTAATTACGCCCTGCTGATATATTTTGAATGCGCGTGAATTTTTTAGGCATAAAAAAAATGCTGACATTGTCCTTGGTATCGTATCCTTTGTGAATTTTTTTTATTCCCGGAATATTTCAACAAAAAATGTTCTAATGTGTTAGACAGCTGCATTCCTCTCCTTCAAGAATTCACCTGCAATACCCACCTCGCTAGGAATGCCTACCCATTCAACCTTAAGAGCACCTTCGGACATACACAGGTTTAGAGACTTGTTTTTCAGCCGCTTCAGGCTCTTTCCTACCCAACTACAGTCATTTCAAACCAATGTGCTTCGATACCTCCTTTCCCTCTCTTTATCTATACCGTGCTGTGACTAAATTCCGGTCACTTAAAAGTATAAACAACCCCTTTATGGCACGCCAAATATGGAAAAAGGAGAGTAAGTGGCCACCGTGGATAGTGTGCGACGCTCACACGCCGAAGGATCTAGGTTCGATTCCCGGCTGAACACCTCGAATTTTTCACGGCACCACCTCTTTCAAGCTGCTGACAATACTCAAAGAGTAATAACTGTCTAGGAAGGCTTCTCAAACTTCGCCGTTCGGAGCCGGCAAAAAACTAAAGGTCCCATCTACTCGTGAGAGAACAGTAGCGCGCACAACACGAGTAGTTGACGAGCAAGCTAGGCCCTGGTCCCCCTGTGGACTGTCGCGCCAACAATTATTATATTATAATATGGACGGAAACGCTTCTAAGATAACGACAAAGGAGCAGCTGGTAGAATTCAGACAAAATGTTTTCCTCAGTGCTTCGAGGCTCGAAAAAAACTTCTTGCAGGACTAATAGTAGTTCAAGAACTGACAGAATAGACAGAATATAGAATTTTTGATGGAAATGTAGGTTAATTTACTGTAATTCGCATCCGAGCGTATTGATATTTGAAAAAGCGATAAAGCGACATTGCGCACTCATTTACAACTGTAACAAGCGAGCCGCTTAGTCTGTGTTATGCAAAAACGAGTTGTTTCTCTCGAATTAAAGCCGTTCCAAACAGCAATATAACTCGAGAGCGTTTCAAGAGAAGATTGCATGCTATCGAAAGTATCCATTAAATTCACTTAGTCACTAAGTAACCGATCGCCTGCTCGCTGCAATTCCTCACGTAACCCCAACAACTGTTCCTTTGTTTACACTGCATGCCATCGCCCGTTCAAACATCACCACTTACCGACGGAAATGTTAGTGTCAGAGAAATATTCCAAGAGATGCAAATGTGCTCTGTAAACACAGCGTTTTTCTCGAAACTCGGAAGTAGAGGGGCGAAGAATTTTTTTTTGAACAAGGAACGAACGCCGAACGATGCGATTCCCAGGCGCAACGAGAGTAAACGACCCCGATGCGATCGTGCATTATTCGGGGGGTCAATCGCTCGCTGCCTTTTCCTTATTTGCGCTGATTATGAACGATTGTCACGGATGCAGTGGGCTGGGTATAATGTTACGATGTCATATTTATGTCGGAATTGCTAATTAAATATTCCTCATGTTGAAGGCTGGTGGTTTTTGTTCGCCAGCGATGAGGAGATGACTTCATTGGAGTGGAATTGTGACCGCTAATTTTATTTATTTATGTAAGTAAGAAAATGTTCTTATATACCATAAATACGAAGGAGAACAAATAGTTTTTAATTTAATTTAATTCTTTTCCTTCGTTTATGCAAAATCATAAGATTTTTCTGCTCTTTTCTATAAAAGATTTGAAAATACATGGTTAATGTTTTGAATCAAAAGGCGACCTGTTTATCAATATTTTAGGCAGATTATTTGATGACAGATTTGACGAAAATGTAGTTGAATACTGTTCTATTTAAATATGTACTTCAGTGAGGAACAGTGTGTGCAATTCCATTGTTATCATTCCATTGGAACATGCGTTCGAAAGCTACTGTCATTGTGCGTCATTTCAGTATATTTCATTCATTTGACTCAAATATGTTGAACATTTTCCTTTTCTTTTTCATTACTTAAATAAAAAGAAAATTTCTGCCGTTAGTTATAGTATTTTGGTAGAAGTTTATGGTGAACATATACTAGCTGAGTGAACATGCCAAATGTGGTTTGCACGATTTAAAAGTGGTGATTTTGGCTTGGAGAGGGGTCATTGGTCTGTCCACGCGAGGTAACGTTGTTGATTGCGCTCAACAAGGCGAGCTGCCAAAACTATCCTCGTTAGTGCACAGGTCAAGTCGACATGCAGCCTCTCTGCGGCTCCCCCTAGATGGCCATCACAACACCCGTTGTGTGGTGAACCAATGTATGCAGCGAATCCCTCTGTCCGAGGGTTTAAATAATGGACCTGACCTACCAGTCTGTGGGTTATGCGTGAGGGTAACTTCCTCACCACGTAAAAGACATTACTTCAGAAGCAACAAATGCCTCGGATAATGAAGGATCAACTGTTGACGACCCCAGCAAACATTTAAAGGACAAAGATTTTCGGTCTTGCACGTCGAATGCTTGTTCCCTTAGCAGGTCACGTGCAGCCGAACAACTGGCGGAGGCCCTTGACTGCTACAAGGGAGACGTTACCACCATTCAGGAAGTACGATGGGATGGGCCCGGCAAAACAACGATGAAAAACTGCGACATGTATATATATATTCCTACAAAGAGAGAAGGCAGCGCTTATTCCATCAGCGAACGTCTCATAACATCAGCGTAATATGCGCTCATGCCTCGACTGAGTAGAAGGATGACAACACCTAGAGTGACTTCTATGATCTCCTAGAAAGAGCATACGATCGATGTCCCAGCTATGACACCAAGATCGTTGTAGGAGACTTCAACGCTCAGCTGGGAAAGGAGGACATCTTTGCAGGAGTCATCGTTAAACACAGCCTACACGACAACACATCTGAAAACGGACTCAGGCTGTTGGACTTTGCCTCGGAGCGGAACCTCTCTGTGGCTAGCACGCGGTTCCAAACCTGGACATTCACAAAGGGACCTGGCGATCTCCTGATCAATCAACCGTCAACCAGATTGATCACGTTGCGATCGCTGTCAGACACTCCTCCAGTATTCTCGATGTCCGAACCTTCCGTGGTACAAACATCGACTCGGATCATCACCTTGTTGTAGCCAAGGTAAGAACCCGGATATCGAGAGAGCAACGGAGTCGAGATAGACCAAAACGGTTTGACGTCGGAAAGCTACAATCGCAGCCGATTGCTGGGAACTTTGCAGACCGAGTCTCCCTAAAACTCGCTCAGAGTTCGGCGCTGTCTGCACTAAACATAGAAGACCACTAGAAACGTTGTCAAGAAGCCATCAAAGAAGCTGCCACTGATGTGCTGGGCTTCACGTCACCACCCAGAAGGAACCCATGGTTTGACGACGAGTGCAGGCAAGCGCATGCAGCCAAACAAGACGCCCATAAAGTAACACTGCATCGAACAACGAGGGCTGTTTGTGAGCTCTACGAACAGAGAAGAAGGGAATAGCACCGGCTTCTCAGAAGGAAAAAGACGGAGCCTGAGAAGCGCGCGGTCGAGGAAATGGAAAGGTGCTATGGCAGGAATGACGTCCGGAAGTTTTACCGAAAGGTTAAACAGTTATCTGGAAGATACAAGGCTTGGACCGAAGCCTGCCGGGATCAAAATGGCGAACTCGTGGTAGCGTGCTGAGAATCTAGAAGGATCATTTCTGCAGAATACTTAACGGCGATAACGGCGACAATTCCGCTGTTAGGTAGAATTTTCTACTCGGTTTGGACGATGATAGACAAGAATTCCACCATTCCGACTTAGACGAGGTGAAGATAGCAATATCCAAGCTGAAGTCGAATAAAGCTGCTGGATCGGACGGACTGTCCACAGAACTATTAAAAGCAACTGGAGTTGAGTTGGTTGGGCACATGCACCAGCTCATCTGTAAGACATAATCGGAGGAAAGCATGCCCGTTGAGTGGAATCTCAGCATCATTTGTCCGGTCCACAAGAAAGGGGACGGTCTTCGGACCCGTTTGACTGCACCAATTATTGAGGGATCAGTCTTGTTTACATCGCATACAAGATCCTCGCTGCCGTATTGCTCTTAGTCTATTCGAGAGAAGTGTTTTGTGTACGATTTTTGGCCCTATTTGCATTTCTGGCGTCTGGTAGAAAGGATTTAACGACGAACTCTATGGGTTCTACAGCGACATGCGCCTGGTTAATCATCTTCGGTTACAACGCTTAAGATAGCTAGGCCATGTAGAGCGTATGGATACCACTGCTCTGACCCGAAAAGTCTTCGAATCTGAGGCATTGGACAAAGCAAGAGAGGACGGCCTAGGCTAAGGTGGCGCATACAATTGCAGAAGGACCTCAACCAACTTGGAGTGTGCAACTGGAGGCAGCTGGTGAAAAGTCGTGCTAGCTGGAGAGGCGTGTTGGTTAAGGCCCAGGCCCACTCCGGACTTTGGCGCCACAAGAAGAAGAATATTTCGGCTTGGAAGACCGTGCGCTTCCTAGACAGCCAAAAAAGTTTGCAGATGAGAAACTGGAAGTATTACTCCATGAAGATTGTTGACAAGCACAAGAAGAGCTTTTAAAATCTTTGGATGTCACTCAGGCCGCCATTTCAAAACGTTTTAAAACATCTGGTTATATTCAAGAGCAATGGAATTAGATTCCATCTGAACTCAACCCGATAGACGTGAAAAGGTTATTTCGCCACAAAAGGAAGTCATTTTTGCATCGGTGATTAAAAATGAATGCATAACGACAACCCTAAGCGCAAAAAATCATATGTGAGACCGGACCACCCGCCAGATCATATTTGTTGGGATCAGAAGGGTTAGCTGTATTATGAGCTGCTAAAACCGAGTGAAACCATCAATTGACAACCGAACACAAGTTATGTGTTTGAAGAGAGCAGTAGCCGAAAAACGCACGAAATATGCGGTAATAATTCTCCATCATGACAACGCTCGGCCCCACGTTGTTATTCCGGTTAAGAACTATTTGGAAAACAATGGGTGGGAAGTTTAACCCCACCCGCCTTATTGCCTCTTCTGACTACTATATGTTCCAGTCTATGCAGAACGCCCTCACTGCAGAACGCCCTCACTGCAGTACGGTTAACATTAGAGAGATAAAAATTGGTTTGATCCATTCTTAACTGCCAAGTCGGCCCAGTTCTTTTAAGATGGGATCCACAAATTACCGGAGAAATGGGAAAAGTCATAGCTTTAGATGGTCCATACTATTGTACATGTTTGTCTTAAATAAATGTTCAAATTTTGGAAAAAAAACGCACGAATTAAGTTACATACAAAATGTATTAATATCATTTTATGTTGTGTGGGAGTCTATGCCGACAACTGTGGATATTGCCTAAATTCAAATCCAAAATTATAACAAGTCATGATGAAATAAGGATTTATCAGTCTTCTGGCAGTGTAAGGAGGTTTTTGGCAAAACCTGGGGTCTACCACCGAAAAGATCCGTTTGGATCTACACTGCAATGATGAGACCACTCCTCTCATATGCATGAGTCGTTTGGTGGAGCAAGCTTTCGCGCAAATATGTGACTCCTGCTTTCACCAAGCTTCAAAAAACAGTTTGTCTCGGCTTCATAGGGGCCTTCCCCAGCACGCCTGGCTCTGCACTGATTAATCTCCCTCCCCCTGAACACCACATCATGGGACACTAAAGGTCATCTCTCAATTAAAAATTAATGGTCTTTGGTTCCTCTCGCACTGGAGCTTTGATGACCTCGCACACAGCATTTCCTATGATACCAGTTTCTTGGACATACCTTCTGATGTGAAATTACCAATATACAAAGTCGATTTTTCCCGTGTCCTGGACTGGCTCTGGCCAGAAATTGAAACGGGAAAGGAATGTAGTCGGATTTTTACGGACGGCTCCAAGACGACGGAGGGTTCTAGAGCTGGGGCCTCCGTGGAAAACGACTACATCAGACTTTACGCCTCCTTAGGTAATTTCGCATCGGTCTTCCAGGTGGAAGCCTTAGCGATCCTAATGACCACCAACTACGTGGAGCGTTCAATATATTCAATATATTCTCGGTGAAGCAATGGTTATATATATATAAATTGACTTATTTATCAAGTAACACTATTATTTCAGTGCATTCATGTAAAATTTAATATAAATGTGATATTAACTTGCGTTTTATCTCTAGTTAAACAGAATCATATTGGCAACTGAGATGATGATAGTGAAAATTGAGCATCGCGCTGTAGTTAAATCCTCACTAAGCAAGGAAAAAGTCAAAAAACTATTCTTGAAGAGATGGGGGCTGCTTACCAGGGTTCTGCACCTTCATTATCAACTGTGCAAAAGAGGTCAAGTGAGTTCAAGAGAGACAGAGAGAGCATTGAAGACGACCCTCGCTCCGGTGCCCCGGCTACTGCTCGTATGGGAGAAAGTATCAAAGAAATCGAAAAACTTGTTCTTGAGGATGCCCGAATAAAGATGAAAAAGATGGCAGAGATCACCCAGCTTTCAACTGGTACCAGTCACACCATTCTTGATGTCTAAATTAACCTTTTAAAGGTCAGTGCAGGGTGGGTACCACGAATGCTCACAGCACCTCAGAAAAAAGTGAGAATCACATGCTGTAGAGAGCTTTTGGAGATGTGTAGTGAGAATGTGGACGGTGTTATGGATCTAATTATTACTGGCGACGAAAAATGAGTTCACCACTATGACCCTGAAAGCAAACAAGAGTCCATGCAGTGGCATAAAAAGGAACATACCAGCCGAAGAAGTTGAAAGTCACTCCGTCTGCCAGGAAGCTCATGGCCACAGTTTTTTGGGACTCAAAGGGAATCTTGTTCATTGAGTACAAAAAAAGGTGAAACCATCAACGCCACAACCTACGCTTCCACTTTGCATAATTTGCGGGAGGAAATTAAAAAGAAAAGACGGGGTAAACTCGCAGCGGGTGTGTTGCTTCTTCATGACAACGCTCCTGTTCACACGGACTGAGTTTCCAACGCTGCTGCGCGAGATTGTGGTTTCGAAGAAATCCAACACCCACTCTATAATTCAGACCTTGCCAATAGTCATTACTTCCTGCTTTCGGATTTGAAAAAATGTTTTCATGGAAAAAAATTTTCGGTTGATGAAGAACTCAAGTCGGCAAGAAATGGGTATTTTGCAGAGAAAGGGGAAATTTATTTTTTTGAGGGCTTAAAAAAGCTTATCTCAAGATGTAACAAATGCATTGATGTTAGGGGAGATTATATTAAAAAATAAAATCAATTTAAATTGAATTCGCATTTTCCTTCATATCGATACCGAGAATATATCGTACGCCCCTCGTTTATTGTGAAGAATAGGTGGAAGGGAAGAAGTATCTGCGTCTGTAGCGACAGCCAAACTGTACTCAAGGCCTTACCCACTTGCAAGATAGTTCAAGAATGCCCTTAAGTCTTCCCTTAATTTGGTCGACAGGCTGAATATGCTAAGACTTGTTTGGGTCCTTGGACATCACGGGATCTTGGGAAACGAAATTGCCGATGAACTAGATAGACTAGGTTTAGAAGAGGCGTTTGATGGGGCTGAATCCACCTTGGGACTACGCGCGTCCTTGGCCAGGGCCTCCGTCGACGGTTGGGTCTCTCTACATCACAACCATAGATGGCGTGACTTTTTAGGATGCAGGATGACCAAGAGTATGCTCCCGAACATTATCAAGAAATCCGCGTCTTTTCTGCTATCTTCAGACAAAAATGAGTGCAAACGACTTGTCGGCGTACTAACGGGACACTTCACCTTCACTAGGCTTGGACCTAGTGATGTCACCCTTTCAACCTTTGCGACGCCTGTAGAGAAGGTAAAGACACTTCAGAGCACTTTCTCTGTCCGTGTTCCACCTTTGCATCAGGTGGCTGCTGTTTGGCGCTGATGTGGCGGGAACCGAAAACCCAATTTTTTATCACAGAAGCGCCTTTTGATTTTACTTCGGAAAACCAAGAAACTACATTAAATGAAGGTTACTAGCTGGTAGTACAATGGACCAGTATTTGAGTCTGAGTGCTCCAGGGTTTCTATTTGGACACAGTTTTGATACTGTTGAAACAGCTTTCGTACGACGAAATTTTGAGTTTTTGTTTTGTATGTTCCTAATTTACACGCTGTGACCGCCGTGGCGTAGAAAGTAGAGTGCGACGCTCACACGCCGAGGGTTCGATTCCCGGCTGAACACATCGAATTTTTCACGGCACCACCTCTTTCGAGCCGCTGACAAAGAGTATTAATTGTCTATAAAAGCTTCTGAAACTTCGCCGTTCGCAGTCGGCAAAAATTGTAGGTCCCTACTACTCGTGAGAGAACAGTACCGTGCACAACACGAGTAGTTGATGAGCAAGCTAGGCCCTGGTCCCCCTGTGGACTGTCACGCCAACAATTATTATTAATTTATACGCTACCACCGTTACCTTTGAAAACCAGTTTTATTTGTGTGCGCGAGCCCATTGAGGCCTGTTCCTTACATAAATCCAATTATAAACCAAAATTAAATAACCTCCCTGCCAATCCAAAGTAGTACTGCGCCCAATATGCGAGAATCCCATTGTTGTCAGAGCTGAACTTTTCCCACGTATTTTTTCCATTTGTTCGTAAATGCTTAGTAGATGCAGAAAACATAAAAATTACAATTCTTGGATAATGCAAGTAAAGTACAAGTAAGTGGAAAGCAGCATGTTAAACTCTTAAATAATCAGAGACTTGAATGTAGTAAAAGGTGTAGAGAAAGTTCATTGTTCCTTCTTTTTCAAATTCGAGGCGATTCGTCGAGACGCCATCTGCCCATCTTGCTAGTTTTGTTTGTGGAAGACGCTTATTATATGCTGGCTTTTCTAGCAAAAGATTACGTCTTCTTTAGCAGCGACAAGTGCTCATCAAAAGTCATCATTCTTTTCTGTAAGAAATATTTTAGAAATACAATCTCAAGTCCCCTACTTTCACCAAAAGTTCAGATTCATTTTCAATGCTCTTAGACCTTAGACCAAGTCTAGTCGTCCTTCCACCTTCTGATTGGTGGCGGTTTCTAAAAGATAGGCCTAGATAGTGTAGGGTTGTAGTCATTGTAAAAGTTGCTGTACACGATATTCGTATTTTTCTTGCGTATAGAGTCGGATTAGTATTTTATAAAATTATGCTGAAATCGTATCGTAAAAGGTGTGTATGAGAAAGCTTAGGAATAATCCGAAATTTCTAACATTTCCGAATTATACCAACCCAAGCTGACTTATGTTGCCATTTGGTCGAAAAAGTTTCTACAAATTAAAAAAATCGACTCAATTCGATTTATGGCTTATTGTTTGGCGCAGTGAAGTGAAAACACTGGGTATGCGAACGTAAAGTAAGCAAGTGATTCGGGAGTGTTAGTCACAAATGTGTATTACCAACACTATTTTTTAAATCCACTAAAATGAGTAAGTTAAATTAACTTAACACGAATATTTTATTGAACCTAGGCACCTTCGCAATGGGCGTCTTCTTTGGCGTTAGGCACACATGTCTTCGCCGTCCCTTTGGCGCAGAGGATAGCGCGTTGGACTTCTAATCCAAAGGTCGCGGGTTCGATCCCCGCAAGGGATGCAACCGGGTTTTGAGCCCAATTTTTTTCTTTATTTCGCTCAAACTCCTCTACTCGTTATCCTTTTAACAACAGCGTCTTGGCTGTCAAAATCAATCAAACACTCCGTGTTTTGTTTTTAATATTCCGAAACTCTGTGAGAAAAGCTTTTTCTTGAAAATATGTAATTTATTCATCGGTTATTGCCTCGGGTGAAAAAGCACCATTCGTTATGTCATTTGGTTTGTGTCTGAAATTGAAAAGGACCAGTGGGACATTTTCTGAATGTGAGGAATTTCTCCACTCAATGGAAATCAGTTGTCAGCTGGAGTTTCATATAAAATGGCGTTTCCAGCGAGGGGAAATTTTATAGCCACACCCTCTGCGCATCGCACTCACACGTCGACAACACCAGTGGCATCTCACTCTATGCGCTCCTTCGATGGCCGACGGCACGTGGTGTCAGCGACAGTGCCAGTCATCTGGCATTTTCTCCACCTTAACACTCTCTGGTGGGGGAACCTGATTAGATAGATTTTTTCTTGTTTTTAATCACACACCCATTATTGAATCTAGGGGGGCATTAGCAGTTTTTGTTTGGAGTGTCTTAGCGTAACCTGGCAAGCGTTTTTCTTGCGCAGATTTTCAATTACGAGACTTTTTGGTGTTTTCCTTGTGGCGCTGGTGATGGTCGCAACTACCGAGTGCGTGGAGAAGAGAGAGATACAAGGCTTTCCTCCAGGACAAGACGACCGGGTGCACAGGAATTGGAAAATGAAATTGTTTCGATGGCACCTCGATGGCGAGCGCTTGTGGGCGGGATGGTGGCAGCACATTATCGAAGAAACACAATACACAGGCCCGGTCTATCACATTCAACGATTTTGGATTTTCACGATACCGCACACGGCCACTCGCAAGCAGGCCAACAATCACGTCCTTGACGAAGCCCGACGAGCGTGGTCCGGGGGAAAATGGTGGCGACTGAAATGAGGTGGTGGTGGCCGGCCTTCTTAGCCGAGTAGCGCCAGGGGAGTAATAACGTTGCGATATATTACATCCCCCAATGGGAAGGGAACGAGCGTGCTATGAGCCTCGGTGCAGGACAGGGGCTGAGGCGAAATATTCTTCTGTGTGTGGTACGGTAAATGGAATCAAATAAATTGCGCCATCAAGAGAAAAGATTAAGCAATTTATATTTTTTATTCGCTTCGCATCTTGTACTCTCCTTGGTTTATACATCCGAAACGGAACTGACATGCTATAGCGGCAGGCAGCAGGCAACAGGGAACGGGCGGAATAACTGGGTTGGGGAAGCATGAAGGTAGTCAGGCGATTAATGTCCGTCGGGTTCTCTCCTTAGTTGCCCATAAATGAATCCATTTACTCGTTGAATTTGTGTGTTCGATATATCTTCTTGGTTTCATGTCGTCCTGGAGATTTATCTTGTCCTTTCAAAATTGGTTACATTTTTTTTTATTATTTTAACTGTAACACAGTTCTCATATTTTTGCTGAAATGTACTATTTGGAATTTTCATGATTAGTTTAGTGATCAAATGAAGAATATTTTTTTTTTTGCTGAAAATTGCTTCAAAGCAATAAACGTGGATCTTTTTTTACAGAGTGGGTCTTGTAGAAACTTCATAAACGTTGCTTTTGATTAGATCTAGTAGAAGAGGGAGAAATTGGAATCTTTCTCTTTTGACGAAATATGAAATGATTGAAGAAAATCTGTGAAGGAACATTTTACTGTTTGGTGCTTTTTATTTTCCTTCAGGCACCGCCTTGACTGTGGAAGTTTCTCAGAGCTGATGTTCTAGACCTGCGCAGCATGGTCATCTTTCTCACTTACTTTTTGTCAAAACTAGCAATTTTCAAGAAATGTCCTCGCAGTCACTCGATTTGTTTTGAGGAAACTGATTTTTATGGTTTGAACGATTTTTGACAACGGATAAGCAACAATATATCCTTATTCATTTTTATATATTTTTTTTTGTTTCAATCTAATGCTGCAAATATGAGGGTGGTTGGATATCAAAATATTCTTGTTCATGAAACGTGTTTCTCTAAATTTTATTTTAAAACACATCAGCTTTAGGGGTTAACCACAAGTGTTGCTTAATTTACTTAATGTTGACATTATTAATAAAAATGAACAAACAAAACAATTTGTTATTCAAATATCTTTCTCTTAGGTTGCACAGCAATCCATGCAAACCTAAGTTTTTGATCAAAATACCTCTTCAGAAGTCACATCTTGCTTTCCTGTGCCTCCAATTTGTATACATAAAGTTTGAGGTTCTCTTCTTCTCGATTTCGTAGACCGGGGGTCATCTTCAGCATTTTTGTAATCACTCTGATCCAAATGCTCTTGGGCATCTGTTCAGTTTTCACAGTTCGTCGTTACATATTCTTCGGAAGTCATCCAAATTGCGACTTATGTTACCTAAAACATTTTGTTTATATGAATGTCTTTGGTGAAATGGACAACTTCATCGAAAGATTTCTTGAACTGAGACAACGTTTTTAAATGTACATAGCTTTCGCCTCAGTACTCTAATGTCTAACATAACTTTATTCCGCCCATCGTCCGGAATATTTAATGCTTTTTGAGGTCGTTGTACAATTGGGCAAGTGCACTGCAATGATCGCAAGACTTGAAGTATGGATTATGGTAGTATTTTGTTTCCATTACGGTGAAATTACTGTTTCTTCTTCTTCAACAAATATGCCTCTCCCAGTGGTTGATTTTTGTCACTATATCAATCTTGGAAGCCATTAAAATTACAGCTGTCACATTAAAAACCGACAAAGAAATGCGTTTCCGAATATTGTCATAAGATGGAAGAACTATCCAACAATCTGGAAACAAGAATCAACATCTTTCACTAGCTGCTTCCGATTGCGCACTCCAAATTGGTTGAGGTCCTTCTCCATTTGTGTGCGCCACCTTAACTGGCTCAGATTCGAAGTCGGGCCGGAGTAGTGCTGTCCGTGCGCTCTATACGCTCTATATGCTATAGCTATATTAATCGTTGTACCCGAAGATGCTTGACCAGGGGTTCATAGCTAATTTTTCTCTTTCAGAGGCAATCAACGCAAAGGGCTTCCTTATACGATTTTAGTAACGTCCATGTTTCCGCGCCATAGAGTAGGACTGGGATGATCAAACTGTTATATAAAGCGCACTTAGTCCATCGAGATTGGGCTTTATTACTTAATTGCCTCTTGCGCCCAAAGAAACAGCGATTGGTAAGAGTGATTCTGCGTTTGATTTCAATACTGATGTTGTTGTCCCTATTTACCGCGGAGCCGAGGTAGACAAAGTCCTCAACCACCTCGAAGTTTCTGCTGTCTCGTGTGGCGCTCTGATTGAGACATCGAAGTTGTGTCCTAGAATTACGAATTACGGTTTAATAATAATAATAATTGTTTGGCGCTACAGTCCAAAGGGGGACCAGGGCCTAGCTTGTTCATCAACTACTCGTGTTGTGTGCGCTACTGTTCTCTCACGAGTAGAAGGGACCTACAGTTTTTTGCCGACTCCGAATGGCGAAATTTGAGAAGTTTTCTTAGAGAGTTATTACTCTTTGAGTGTTATCAGCACCTCGAAAGAGGTGGTGCCGTGAAGTTTCGAAAAATTGGTGTTGAGCTGGGGATCGAACCTAGACCCTTCGGTGTGTGAGCGTCTCACTCTACCCACTATGCCACGGCGACCACGAATTACGGTTTAACACTTTAAAATAGGGAAGAAGATAGGACGAAGAACTACGGGATTCGTTAAAAGTAAAATATCACTGCAACGATAATCTTTAAAAAAGAAAGTAAATAAGTTGTAAAAATCGTAACCTTGGACGTTAGCAAAAGCGGATGAGGAAGTCCTTAGTCTTTTCGAGAGAAAATTCTTTCTTGTGATTTTTGGTCCTGTTTGCGTCGATGGCATCTGGAGGAGAAGATTTAACGACGAACTCTATGGGCTGTACAGCGACACGCGCTTGGTCAAGCGTCTACGGATACAACGCTTAAGATGGTTAGGCTATGTAGAGCATATGGACACCATTGCTTCGGCCCGAAAAGTCTTTGAATCCTTGCCATTGGGACAACGCAACAGATGACGACCTAGACTCGGGTGACGCACAAGTGGAGAAGGACTCAACCAACTTGGAATGCGCAACTGGAGACAGCTGGAGGAAGATCATGCTGGCTGGAGAGGCATGTTGGTTGAGGCCCAGGTCCACCCCGGACTGTAGCGCCACAACAAGAAAAAGAAAAATCGTAACCACCTAGGGCAAAGCACCGAATATAGGGGTCTTTTACATTCCAGTGTCATTTATGTAGCAGCATTTGTTCTATTCTTTTGTTTTTTTTCTTTGGTACATCCGTCGGTCTCCGCTATTACTTCCCAATCGACAGTCATTTTCTTCCTGGAGAGCATATTTTTCTGATCTGATTAAAAATACGCAGGATGCAAAAGCAATTTAAGGACTAGCAAACATATTTATGGATATGTACCGAGGTGTAATTTTCGAAACAGAACACGAACGAAAAGGTCCTGTTTACAGTTTTTTAACAGTTAACGCCATCCATGCAAATGCTTAACTCGCATTCAGAGAGTTCAGCCTTGTAAAATGGATGAAGTCTTCATACTATTCAAGATCTTTACACATTGGTTAGAATCATAAATATGCATAAATTAAAAGTGACAGAAATTTTTGGCGATTTATTTATGCTCTCTTTGAAAGGTAGTGCCTGTCGCCATTGCGGAGTAGGGAAGGCCACCACCTAATACGCCGAAGGTCCAGCATTTCACTTCAGAATAGAACGCTGCGTAAAAAAAAAACTTTTTGAAATTTCACTGAAGAATATAAACACTGGCCCAATTGTGCACTATTATTCCATTTAATTATACATTTTGATGGTCTTTCTTGAGCTAATTACGAATGTTGCCTTTTATATTTCGGGATTGGACAACCCTAAGTGTTGTAATCTGGCAATTGCCAGCTCTATCGTTAAGCTTGACATTTTTGAGGTTATACCTACGCAGAACATTTTGACATACGAGCGCTATTTGTGTTGTTTACAGTCACTTAAAAGATTCATCTCGCCCAAAAAATGGAATTAAATCGGGAAAATTTTCGTGTGATTACTTTTTACAACTTTCGACGTGAATTAACTCAACAACAGTGCATCGATGAACTTAATTAAATTTTTGGCGATAAAGCTCCATCAAGGACCAGTGTTTATCGATGGTATGGTGAATTCAACCGAGGTCGCAGTTCACTCCGAGACGAATTTCGTGAAGGTCGTCCAAAACCAGTTGTGTTCCCTTGATGCTGTGCGCCAAGTGATATTGCAAGATCGTCATGTGACCTATCGTGAGATTGAGACAACCTTAGGCATTAGTTGGACCAGCATACATTCAATACTACATGAACATTTGACCGTCAAAAAAATTTGTTTGCGTTGGATCCCACACAATTTGTCAATCGCTAGAAAAATGCTCGTGTCGATTTTTCGAAAGAAATGCTCCAAAAATACGATCGCGGTGCTTTGAAACACGTCTATGACATCGTGACTGGGGATGAATCGTGGATTTACGCGTATGAGCCCGAAAGTAAACAGCAGTCGACTGTATGGGTGTTTCAAATTGAGCCAAATTCAACAAAAGTTGGCCGCGCATGAAGCACTTCAAAGCAAATGGTCGCCTTTTTTTCGGAAAAACTGGACATGTCGCAACTGTATCACTAGAACAACGCAGAACAGTCAAAAACAGAGGAGTACACAACCATTTGTTTGCCAATTGTCTTCCAAGAAATCAGGAAAACCAACCGCCGAAGACGGATAACTCTTCACCACGACAATCGACACACATCGGCTCAAACAACTGCATTTTTGAGCATTAAAAACATTGATTTGATCAGTCATCATCCGTATAGTCCTGACTTGGCACCGAATGACTTATTTTTATTCCCGTATGTAAAATAAATGAGAGGTCAATGTTTTTCGACATCTGAAGAAGCGGTTGATGATGCATGTTTTGGAGGTACATACCTCAATCAGAATGGCAAAAGACAATTGACAATTAGACAATTGGTTTAAACGCATGCAAAAGTGTATACATCTTTATGGGGAATATTTTGAAAAACAATAAATCTATTTTCGATGATTAATGTTTGCTTTTGTTCTCTAATCTCGAAATATAAAAGGCAACCCTCGTACACTTGATAGTACACCCGATGATGTTACAATTTCATTAAGCAGTCAGAAAATGCGTTCTCTAATGGTGTGCAAAGTAAGCTTTCATCTGTCCTTAATTCAACCCCAATGGAACACTTTTAATTTTGGAAGAAAAAACAAGTTAAACGGGTAAAGATGACAGTGAATAAAGTTTACAAATCGGTTGTCCACTTTGGAATAACTCAGTGCCAGATTCAATCGACGAGTTCACTAAACAAATAACTGGTGCACAAGCATAAATGATGCACATGCATAAACATTTATTTTTTATTTTTTTTTAATTTTATTTTTAAAATAGCACTAAAATTCTAGAAAAAAAATGGTTTTACAGGACTTTTTGTTTGTTTTAACATAGTCTTACTTGCCGTTTGCGGGCTCTCTAAGATTAACTTGATTTAATATGTTTGCATGCATAAACGTTTTCGAATTTTTCACGGCATCACCTCTTTCGAGTTGCTGACAACACTCAAAGAGTTATAGCTGTCTAAGAAAACTTCTCCAATTTCGCCATTCGGAGTCGGCAAATAACTGTAGGTCCCTTCTATTCGTGAGAGAACAGTAGCGCGCACAACACGACTAGTTGACGAGCAAGCTAGATCCTGGTCCCCCTGTAGACTGTCGCGCCAACAATTATTATTATTATTACTATGTATAAACGTTGCACGGGCAATGTTTCCAAAAAAGGGGACACTTAAGAAATATGTTGACATGCTATTTGCAATAAAAATGCGATCAGTTCTTCAAACGGATCAGTTCATCTAAGTGTAAGAACATTGTGTAAATTTGGTTGTAATTCGGTCCTATTCAAATGAAGACTTTGAAGATTTTTTTTTTCACAATAGCACGGTTTCAATACTTAATAAGAGCTTTTTTGTTTACCAAAGGGGACCAAATTTTTTGCAGTTTCTCATTCAATTGGGCCAATAGTTTGGCCCTATAAGCGCCATTCCGTAGGTAGTGTAAGTAGATAAATGCACTTAAAACATGGTGGCCACCATTGGTTGCAGGATTTAGGTTTACGTTCAATCGGTGTTTGGCGTATGGCAAGTTTGTGCGTCGTTTCATAAAAATTATGAAACGACGCACAAACTCGATCGGGCTGATCTTTAACAATGGCCAATGGGGCTCATTGCCTTGTTGTACAGCTTGACAGACTAAGAAAACGCAGCATACATTGCACAGGCAGCAATGTTCCATATTTAATTCAATGTATGATCTTTGCGGCATTTTGATGTTCATCTACGGCGTACATCCTAAGTAAAAGTTCTGCCAGTCGTTGATTTTTGTCACGATATCAATCTTGGAAACCATTAAAATACAGCTGTCACATTAAAAACCGACAAAGAAATGCGTTTCCGAATATTGTCATATGATGGAAGAACTATCCAACGACCTGGAAACAAGAATCAACACATTCAAACCCTTTTCTTATTTTTCCTAAATTTTCGCTTGGGACTATTCTACAGACAAATAAAACAGAAAAAAAGAGTGTCTTTGACAGTAATTTTGACAAGTGGTCCACACGAGAGTGAATTTCTCTCGTTGTAATCAGTAGTGTGTTCCTCTAAGCACTCAGTTTTTGATATATTTGAACCCTAACTCTACTCTTTCACATAAACCTTTACTCAAATGTACAAAAGTTGCTTCATCAGAAATGCTTCACGCAAATTAAGAGCTATGCAGTTTTTTATTCATGTACTTTATATTGTGGCTGCATTAGCGTAGTGGGTAGAGTGCGACACTCAGACGGCGAAGGTCCAGGTTAGATTCTTGGCTGACCACCCCGAATTTTTCACAGCACCACCTCTTTCGATCTGCTGACAACACTCAAAGAGTAATTACTGTCTAAGAAAGCTTCTTAAACTTCGCCGTAGCCAAAAGACTGTAGGTCACTTCTATTCGTGAGGGAACCTTAGCGAGCAAGCTAGGCCCCGGTCCCTCTGTGGATTGTCGCGCCATACAATTATTATATTTTGTCTACTTAAATATGGTAGAACGTGATTTTGTAGCGCTTTTTTGTCGTTTGATCCACTGAACAGAATTTCTACTTCCAGCAAGTAGAATCCGCTTCAAGAGGCCAGGAAAGCAGCAGAGCGTCCGAGATAAACGTTGATCAGCTGAGGAGAAATCTCTAGGAGAAAATTGGGGAACGCTCATATAGCTCCGAATAAGATCGCATGCAAGCATGGTTGATGGCTTATAAGGGACCAGGGCCCAGCTTGTTCTCTCACGAGTGGAAGGGACCTACAGTTTTTTGCCGAATCCGAACGGTGGAATTTGAGAAGCTTTCTTAGACAGTTATTACTCTTTGAGTGTTGTCAGCAGCTCGAAAGAGGTGGTGCCGTGAAAAATTCGAAAAATTGGTGTTGAACTGGGAATCGAACCCTTCTTCGTGTGAGCGTCGCACTCTACCCACTACGCCACGGCGGCTATGATGATGGCTTATCCTATCCGTTTATTAAATATTATATCAAACTAATTACATAAAAAAATCTTTTTTGTGTCCATGACAGTTACATGTTCCGAAATGCTGTACAAAATTCAGTCCCCAACTTGGCACCGTTCAAAATTGCGCCAAGGCACCCGCTCCCTGTTTGAGAGCATTTATTAAATATACTGTGAATAATTCACGTGTCGTCACACGTTGGCCTTCAAATACGATCAACACACGCGTGTATTAAAAACAATTTTATTAACACTTCTCATGCGAATTTTTAGAGAGGCGCTAAAAAATTATGTGCCGCTTCGCATCGGATAGTTGATGGTCATAAAGTTGACGTCGTCTACTGCCCCCATTGCAGTGCGGAGCTCTCCGTGATGGATGCTGCGTCGTTACAGTGATAAACGCAATAAAACCGCAATGAAATTTTATTTCGGCCAAGCTCTGGGAGAGAATGTGGGGAAAAAAACTGCGCCTGTGCCTGCGCCGCGCCATAAGTCTTCCGGTCCGGAAATAAATACCTTACGAACAGTACTTAAAAGCTCAAGCAGCTATAAAAGTTCATCATTCGAATGGGAGTGGGGCCTGTGTCAGCGTGGGGGGCAAAGAGTCGGACGAGTGAATACGACGGCGTAAAATTTACTGTTATTCGCAGAGCCCACTTAAATACCCTCATCGTCTTGCAATAAGTGAATCCTTGCTTCGTCCATTTTGAATAAGCAATCGTCGAGGGATCTCGTCTTCGTCGTGTCCTTAGACTCGAAATGGGCGGCAGCGACAACGGCACAACTAGATACCACTACCACCTCCGCTCCGTTCCAGCACTGAGAAAGTAATGGCCGCGGACGACCCACCGAAGAAATGAAACATTTTAACCCTCAACTACCGCACAATAACTCACGCAAATGTAACTCAGTCTCCGGCCCATCCTGGCCCGGCTCGGCCCGGCCCGACACGGCCACCTAGCCGCACTCCCACTGTGTCGTGCTTGATGTCGGTTCCGGCCGTAAAATAAAACCATAAACGCAGTCGGAATGAAATTAATTATTTTCCATTAAACTTAAGTGTAATATAAAATTTCCTCGAAAGGCAATTTAAACCGTCAAGTGCCCATATAAATTACATCAGTTTCGCACAAAAAAGAAACACACAAAAATAAACGATTAAGGGTTGATGGCGGTGCTCTCGAGGTGGAGCACGGCCGGCGGCGTCGTGGCGGGGGGTAGCGCGAAGCTCAGCAGCGCAGTGGCAAAACAGGCAAAAGGGATCGTTTATCCCATTACTCACCACCGCCAAACAGGCATAGGTGGTAGCCAAGAACCACCCCGCCTGACGAGCAGACACGGCGTCCGCCCGTCCGCCCGTCCGCCCGCCAGCCCTACCACCGCCCACATAATCGAAAGTTATACACCGAAATAGAAAAACTGAATGGCGATTACTTGTGGGGAGCAATTTAGTGAATTGCTTGTGTAGTAGTGGGCGGTGGCACCGGAGGTTTGAGTCACCCCGGCCATTGTGCTACCGCTGCGACAACACTGGGAAAACCTTCCCCCAACCCCATCCGGAGTGTGCAGGCGAAGCAAAAAGGTAAATAGGGAAAAAGAAAAAGGAAAAAACTCGAGTTGAGGGAGTGTTAGGGACATTTTCTTATGTGTGCATTGTTCGTTCCCCTGAAGAATGGCTGTGTGGGTGAGCAGGTGCCCCCCAATAGGGTGGAAGAATAAAGATCTCACTTGCGTTTGTGTGTGCCCGTGTGTGTGGGAGCTGGATAATCTAAATCTGATGAAATTAAGGAAAATTGATTGTGGCTCTAGGAGGAGATAAATTGAAATGAAGTCAAATGGAAACTGTATACACTTGGCTTCAAATTATTTCCTTTCCATTCTCTTCCTCGCTCTCCCCTTTCCGGTCCCCCGAATGAGCTGTTGTTTTGTTTTCTCACTCTGGTGATTTTCCCTGTAACAGATATTAATGGATGCTTTGTTTTTTTTTTTTTTTGCGTGATTTCTGGAAAATGGAATTATGTTTGGCAGTGGTTTAGAGACGAATACTGGATGTGTGGAGTATACACTCTTTGAGCAGTAGGTTTAGTATACTTGTTTCATGATACACTTGGCGTTGCTATTTTTATAGCGATCACCATGTTTTACCTAGAAAGTGCAGTCATTGCATTGGCTTCATTTTTAGTTAAAGTATAATGTATCCGCGTTAAGTACTCTTATAAAGTATGCTCACTAAAAATTTTAAATAAAATAATAGGAATTAAATGAAACTAAGAAAGTTTAGTTTCTAACGAAAAGTTGGTACCTGAAATATATAGCAGTCACCGATTAAAATATTTGAGTAATTTGTTCAATCTGTTGTAACCGCCTTCGATTACTGTTCACTAACATTTCCTGTTTTACTTGTTTACTTTATATGGTTACTATATATTGCCGAGGAATATCCAAAAGAATTATGATGTCTCTGAAAACATGATCATCAAAGGCGAGTTTGCAGAGGTCCAATTGTTGAACCCGGTTTTGAGCACTTTTTCACATATATTGCCCGGGATTCAACCCATTTCAAGAGCAATAAATCCCATATAAAAGGGAATAGTCTAAAGGCGCTTAATTGAGAGCTCGTAAAACTTAATCTTCAATAAATCGATTATACACACGCTGCAAAACAACATATTGGTAGGTTATATCACACATCACGGTGCGGTAGCAATTTTCATTCACACTAATGTGGCGAAGTGCATCATGACTGAAGCGGTGACTGATTTTAATTGCTTGCAAATGTAGTTGAAGAGTGTTCCAAGATGATTTGCCACCTAAATATAAGTATAAATTTAAAAAATAGTAATAAATATGGGTTTGTTTACCGTTAAAATCAAGCGAGCGTCCCAATTATTAGGGTTATACGATCAGTTCAGAAAGGGGTCTTATACAAAATAAGTCTTATTTCGTACAATACACGAAACCAGAGTTTCTTTATTTTTTTTTAACATTTTTTTAAAATAAATATTTTTCTTTTTTTTTCTCGAGAAGATCGTGCGTAACTCATAAGTCAACACCATAGGTACGATCTTCCAAAAATCAGTTCAATTGCTAGCGTACGCTGATGACATTGACGTTATTAAACGAACACAGCTAGCCGCTAGTATTGAAACGGAAGCGGCTAAAATGGGTCTGGCGGTAAATGAGGGCAAAACAAAGTGCATGCTGTCATCAAGAAAGTACACACAACATCAACGTCTCGGACAGAGCGTCACACTAGGCAGCAGAAACCTCGACGTAGTCATCGTCTAGACTTCGTCTACTTCGGCTCCGCGGTAAATAGGGACAACAACATCAGTATTGAAATCAAACGCAGAATCACTCTTGCCAATCGCTGTTTCTTTGGGCGCAAGAGGCAATTTAGTAATAAAGCCCAATCTCGACGGGCTAAGCGCGCTTTATATAGCAGCTTGATCATCCCAGTCCTACTTTATGGCGCGGAAATCTGGACGTTATCATAGGCGGATGAGGAAGCTCTTAGTCTTTTTGAGAGAAAAGTTTTAAGTGCGATTTTCGGTCCTGTTTGTGCTGATGACATCTGGAGGAGAAGTTTTAACGACGAACTCTTTGGTCTGTACAGCGACATGCGCTTGGTCAAGCGTCTACGGATACAACATTTAAGATCTAGGCCATGTAGAGCGTATGGACACCATTGCTCCGGCCTTGAATTAGAGCCATTGGGACAACGCAACAGTGGACGGCCTGGACTAAGGTGGCCCACACAAGTGGAGAAGGACCTCAACCAACTTGGAGTGCGCAACTGGAGGCAGCCAGTGAAAGATCGTGCTGGCTGGAGAGGCATGTTGGTTGAGGCCCAGGTCCACCCAGAAGAAGAAGAAGAACAAGAACAAGAAGAAGAAGAAGAACAAGAAGAAGAAGAAGAAGATGAAATATTTTCCTGGTTAGCTTCCTAACAGAGTTTGGACGCAGGCGCACGAAAATGTCCGTCCGTTCCCGTGCTGCATACTGCTTACAATTCACATATTCACAACACACTAAAAAACAAGGTTTGTATCTTGAGGAACGCGACTTCCATAATACTTCTTATACCTTACCAAAAAATTTATATTCGTCATGACATTATTTTTTTTAAATTCATACGTTATATAAACGAGGGCTTCTTTTGTAGTCATGTCCCTTGCGGTAAGAAAAATAGAAAAAAAGGGGGTACTGTATTTCTTAGATATTTTCGAACGATCATTTATGTGATAACATTTCATATTAAAGTTCCATTCTAACTAATTTTGCATCCCATTTTTACTTTTGGCTAAATGATTAATAATATATACATCTACATATGCGGTAGATCCGTTCCTCACAAAACCGCGAAAATTGAATCAAACATTTTACATAGAAACACCACGTAAAGTAAATAAGACTAGAAATAGGCTTTTTAAAATAATTAATAATAATTGTTGGCGCGACAGTCCTTAGGGGGACCAGAGCCTAGCTTGCTTATCAACTACTCGTGTTGTGCGCGCTACTGTTCTCTCACGAGTAGATCTACAGTTTTTTGCCGACTCCGAATGGCGAAATTTGAAAAGTTTTCTTAGACAGTTATTACTCTTTGAGTGTTGTCAGCAGCTCGAAAGAGGTGGTGCCGTGAAATTTTCGAAAAATTAATGTTTAGCTGGGAATCGAACCTGGACCCCTCGGTGGGTGAGCGTCGCACTGTACCCCCTACACCACGGTGGCCATAATGTTAACAGGATATAAAAATATAAGGTAAAACAAAAATGTTCCGACATAAGTTTTTGTTGCTTATTTTTCTTATTCATATCTTTGTAGACTTCTTCATATTGTTTCAATAGATCATTAACATCTCGTTGAAATTAAAGACCACGATCTAAAATAACTTTTCCTCCTTAAAAATTGCTTCCTAGTTTTCTTCCCAGTACAAATCCCTGTTACCTGTGAATACATTGGGTTTTTTGATTTCAGGTCATAGTCAACACTATTTTCCTCACAATTTTTAACTATTTCAATTAAATCTTCTCCATTTAATTCCTTATTGTGCATCAATTCATTAACATCTTCTTGAGTTACATCGACAAAGCCTTCTTCACCCGATTCTTGACCCGCTCCATTATCTGAGAAACCTCTTATTCCAAATATTTATTATTACTCTGGACATTAAATATATCAGGACATAAAGATGTCCAGCAGTCATGGAGCATTGATTTTCTAATCTCAGAGTTGCATATAATATGACAGTAACATGAAGCGTTACCAGATTTACAATTAACAAGCAAAATAAATTTTGCAAGACTTAAATTAAAGTAAATATAAAAAAGACAGTTTGGATAAAAAAAATTGCGTAAATTCAAACCCGCGTAATCCGTGTAATGAGTAAACCGAGGTACAGGTGTACTTCTGTTTAAACAATCCAATATATTATATCGAGTCAGATTTAAAAAAATTGGATTGTTTGGACTGTGTCTGCATATTAGAAAAAACGCAAATTACAATTTTAACACAAAGGTGAGGGTGAAAAGGGTGAAGGTGATAAAAGGTGAAGCTTTGAACCTTGTTTCGTGAAAATATTTGGTAAAATAACAAATTGACAAAATTTAAGTAAGCTATTGAAATTCCCTTTGTCAATCTTTGCTCGACATGCATCGTCAAAATTAAGACCAGGTATGTTTCAGAGAGAGAGAGAGAGAGAGTGAGCGATAGAAAGAGAGTCGGAAGGAGGGATGTTAAAGTACGATTTATGAAGATGATAAATGTACAGTGTTGTAAAAAAATACAAAACAGGAAAACAAATATTCTATATGATTATTTTTAGTTCAGTTGTTAACTTCAAACATTTTTCATTGACTGTACAATTTGGGAAACAGAACGAAAACAAGAAAATATGGTATTAGGCCGCAGTGGTGTAGCGAACAGAGAGCAGCAGTCACCAGCCGAAGGTTCCATGTTTGATTCCCGGACTGAGCACATCCAATTTTTTACGTAACCAACTCTTTCGAGCTGCCAAGAACACTCGAAGACTTCTTCTTCTTCATTTTATTCTTCTTTTTATTCCTCTTCTTCCTCAACTTCTGCTTCTTCTTCTTCTTCTTCTTCTTCTTCTTCTGCTTCTTTTTCTTCTTCTTCAACTTCTTCTTCTTCGACTTCTTCTTCTTCAACTTCTTTCCTTTTCCACTTTTTCTTCTTCTTCTTCTTATGGTGCTACAGTCCGGGTGGATCTGGGCCTCAACCAACATGCCTTTCCAGTTAACACGATCCTTCGCCAGTTAGCTCCAATTGCACACTTCAAGTACGTCGAGGTCCCTCTTCGCTTGTGTGGAGAGGGAGAAAGAGAGACTCTGTTGCGTTGTCGCAATGGCTCTAATTCGAAGACTTTTCAGTCCGGAGCAGTGGTGTCCATACGCTCTACATGGCCTTGCCATCTTAAGCATTGTATCTGAAGATGCTTAACCAGGCGCATTTCGCTGTAGAGCCCATAGAGTTCGTCGTTAAATCTTCTCCTCCAGATGTCATCAACGCAAACAGAACCTACAATTTTGAGGCACGAAAAACTTTTGCCAGATTTTGCCAGATTTCCGTGCCATAAAGTAGGACTGGGTTGATCCAGCTGTTATAAAAAGCGCGCTTAGCCCTTCGAGAAAGGGCTCTATTACTAAATTGCCTCTGCGTTTGATTTCGGTACTGGTGTGTTGTCCTTATTTACCGCGGAGCAGAGGTAGACGAAGTTCACACTCACTCGAAGACTCTGACTATGAAAAAAACTTCTCAACCTCCGCCGTTCGGAGTCGGTAAAAAACAGTAGCGCTCATCTTCTGGACTGTCGCGCATTTCAATATGTACATATGTGTGTATATAATGTTATAAAAGAAAATAGAGAAATCTAGCGTCAAATTAAGTATTTAATTTTGGGTCATTGTTGTCCAGGAACATTGTGAGGTTCATAACCTTAAATGTGTCTCACTTATTTATTAGTCATTTGAATTAAATGACTAACAATAAAAACGCAACTGGAGTAATTTGGAATTATCATTTCTATTGAAATAAGAAACAATAAAACGAACACATCCTTCCAAGTTTAAATAAAAAGCTTAGTAACGATTAAGTTGAAATAACTCATACATTCACTTGTACGAATTTATGACCGCATGGATCTAGGAGATCATTTTTTTCATTCGGTTAACATGGAAACAGTGATTCGCTATCAGTTTGTCATGTTCATTTCATTGTTATGGTTTTCTTAAGAAGTTCTGAATACTTTATTTCCATACTATTAATCGGCAGAAAGAATTTCAAAGTTCAACTACCATGTTTCATGATAGTTTTGGTATAATTTTGTTTAAATATATTTTGTTATTCTACTTCGTTCGTAGTATCTCACGGAACATATCTCTAGCGGATTTACCTTTAACGAAGGAAAACTTTAAAAAAGCTAGAATTTCGACGTTAGTGAACTCTATGTTTACACGTCTATAACTGTTGAACGCAATATCCAAACTAATCATGCATAGCGTCGTTTTGTACGTTATTGCCATATACGAGCTCTGTAGCGCTTTGTACATAGCCGGAAAATTCAAAAGACAAAAAGGCGGAAGGGAGATATTTGGCAACCTTAATAATATTTCCGTCATTAAACTATAAAGTACAAAAAATAAAAATAACAATTTATGCAATGAACTTTCAATAAATTTGAAATATAAACTAAATGTATCCATCATACATTGTTCTTCTTCCTTGTACGGCGCACAAGCTTGGGATGGACCTGGGCCTCAACCAACATTCCTCTCCAGAGAGAGGCTGAGAATTTGAGGTTCGGCGCAACACTCAAGACCAATTCTGAAGACGCTGCTGTGTGATGTCTGTGCTTTGAGCCAAAGCTGTAACCGGATCGTAGAAAATTACAAATGGTTAGCTTTCAATTTCCTGCAAGACATCTCAGAAGTTCAGTAAAAACACGTTCTTAACTTAGACATACTTCCAATTGTTTCTCTTAGATCATATTGCTGTCTACGTCCTAGGAAGTTTGTATTATTTATTTTCATTTGAAGAGATTTTTCTCCCACATCAATATCGGGATAAGAATCGGATATTGAAAAATCATTGCAACGTTTCAGTCTCGTACTTCCCATCTGAAAATCTTGCCAATCTCAACGCTTTATCTCAATCTTTACCAATCACCAGCGTCCAGCACACCGTGAAATAATCCCATGACCTCGTACAAATTCAGATCCGAAAGTTAACATCCCACCCACCCAAATCTCTTTTCAACCACAATCTCTTCCTCCTTCCTTTCTTCACCGCCATCCTCCTCTTGGGCCATTCCTATTTGCTTTGGCCCTAATCTGTTTCTAGGAAACCAATTAGTTATCCGCACCCTGCGACACTCTGCAAAACAAAAGGAAATACATACATATCTACGGGTACCCCAACGAATACGAAACGAAGCAAAAATCGAAACAGCAAAACGTAACACCAACTCGTTTCAGTGGGGCTCCACTCCGAGCATCCATCCGCCCTTCACCCACGACCTGCTCTCGGGCTTCCTGCATAGAACAACAGAAGAAAATTAATACAAATAAATTGAGTTGTCAGAAATGATCTCCCAAATAAATGCCTTTGTGAGTAATTTCTTCCCTGTCATCCCCCAGTGAAACAGCATCAGTCCGCCAGCCAGCCATCCAGTAAGCCCATACCCACTCTGCCCAGGCAAGGCCAGGACAGGCATCGCACAGAAATCTCTTCGCAATGTTGCCAACCTCACAAATTGAGTGCAGACCAGGCAAACATACTCCCACTGCGTCCGACCTGCCACTCTGCCATTCATCCCCCGTTTGTTTCCATTCCATAATGCAAATTGAATTTCAAAGCGAGGAAAACGAGAAAATTTTCTTCGTTTAATGGCGGCTTCATAGGTGGTGATAGTAGCTCATCCATGCTGGGGAATGTCCCAAGAAAACCATGAAAACAGTAAAAATCAGCTTCATTCCAACTAAGGGACGGGAGCGCTTGACGCGCAGTCTCCTTGGAGGGGAAATGCTGCCGTTCCGTGCTGTACGGAAGCAAGTGCTTGCAAAAGAGCAGTACGCACACAGTGCCACAATGAAAAGGAGGCGTGTCCACCACCACTGCCAGTCGGTTTTATGGAAGAGAGCTCAATTGGGGTGAATTGAGCAAACAACCCCGTTGTCGTTGTCATCATTGTCACACTGTGCTGGTACCGCTGATGCCACTGCTGATTCTGCTTTTGCTTGCGCTGTCGTTTCTCTGTCCGCCATTTACATTGAAACGCGCTTAGAGTGAAATAAACCCTCGTGACAATCGCTGACGTGCTTGATTTCATTCGCAGACTTGCCCCGAGAAGGTTGTCGCTGTTCGGAGTTGCGTGTGTTCCTTCTGTACCGGGACTTGAACTAGAATTCGTGCCTCCTGCCTCGTGCAACAAGCGATCTTGGTGTTGTGATTGTGTTATATAAGTTCCGCCGTGAATTCACTGCTTCCCACGTCACATTTGAGAACTGAGTTTGAAGACAAAGTTTCGGCCAAGTGTTCCCACACCCGGGCGTTAGGAAATTGGATTTACCTGTGTGCACGGTAACTTTCTAGGGCAACGTGTGTGTATGTTGTGTGTACCGCTTTTCCCCGAATTTTCAACTTGAGTGATGAAAACTTTCCGACAAAGTTAAATTGTTTCACAGACTCCACAGCACGAGGACAAAAAGAAAGGACTACAGCGACGACGGCTTGTTTCACCTGACGCACGACGTACTCGTGTATTGTACTGCTCTTTTCGAGGATAATTAAGTACTTGATTGTGCGAACAAACGTCAGACAGACAGATCTCCCTTCCTTGCGCTGTGCTTATGTGCTGAATTCGTTGCAAGGATAACGACGTGAGTGCCGTGCCAGAAATTTGTGCGAAAAAGTTTGTGTTTGTGTTCTGTACTGATATTTGCTGAGCGTGAGACTTTTACTCGACGAATACTAATTGCATCGAGAAATCGGTGTGCATTCTGGTTTGTTTGCTAATTAAACTTGTATTCTCCTCTTCGCCTCTTTTCTACGTGGAAACGTGCGGCGGGGCTTCCTCTTGGAACCCGCTAATTTAATTTTGACAAAATTTTCACAGACGGGAACAAGGTAATTGCTTTTTGAATATAAACGTTGAAAGTGTGGCAGTCTTGTAGATATGTTCATATTCTTCATTTGAACATATATGATTTTTGTAGATATGTTCTTTTGGAAGAACCGACGGCGTACTTCCAACGAATTCAACTGCGTTTCTTACATCTGCTTTTAACAACAAATATTCATAAATTTCACTTGAACTTCTTCCCTAACAACTGTCACTGGACGTAATGTTTTGCTTTTTTCAAATTGAAAAATCCACAAGTACTTAAATAAAGTAAATTTTCTTGTATGCAAGGGCAAGTTCATCGTGTTTTATTTCTCCTATTGAGAATTCGATGTACAACAGAGGGAAATGTCAAATTTTTATTTAATATATGGAGAATTTTTTGTTACACTTTTGTTTTTATATGAGTTTTTCTTCAGCTTAAGACAAATGTGTAAACTCTGCACTTTCTTTAAAATAAGGATACAAAAATACAAAGTTTACTAGGGTACTAGGTTCTGCAATAATTTATACTATGTTCAGTCTTGAAACGATATAATTTATTAACCATTCGCGATTACAATCTGAAATACAATTTTAAAGTTTTTTTTTTCGAGTGTGCCTACTATAAAAAGTTAGGTTAGAATCAATTATACTCGAAGCCTGTGAAGAATATGTTGTATATTGTACATATACCCTGCATCCTGACTAGTGAATGCGTGAAAATGCACACTATTTAACAAACATGTCCGATGCAGTATTAGTTCTTCTGAGATTGAGACATGAGACATGAGACAGAAATGTTTGTGTAATTACCTTTGAAAATTATCTGCTGCTAAAACATAATTTGTATTGTTTTAGAAAAGACAAAGAAAAATTACGAAACGAATAACATTTAAATTTTATTGTAAAGGAGACCTTTCTCAATTACATGGAGTACATTTATTGACTGAGTGTAATGTAGTTGCCAAGGCGTGTTATTCACCCTTTACAGATAATTACAATTTTCAAAATGGAATTTAATTGGAAATGACATTTAGTTTTACCTTATTCCATCACATTCGTTCAACTTCGTTGAAAGAAAAATGTTTTTTTTTTTTCAATTACTGTTTTAATATTTTCAAACATATTTTTTTTTCTATTTTATTAATATATAAAGGAACACTTAAATTCTAGACAACAATGCTAAAAGCTTGTTTATAGGACTTTTTATTTGTTTTATCATAATCTTTCTGGCTCTTCGCAGGCTCTCTAAGATTAACTTTATTTATTTAATATAAGAACATTTATTCATTCTTAGACGCATTATTTATTAAAATAAGAAAAAATGTTAAAACTTATATCTAAAGCTACAGCTACTAAAACTAAAAAATAGAACTTAAACTTAAACTTACCAAAACTTACTCGTAAAGTAAAACATTCCATTACTCTGTAATTAAATTTTTTTTTCCGTTGTTTTTGTTGTTTACATTTTTAGTTATTTGTTGACTGTACCATACGTTGAAAGTGTGTTTCTTTATGTACTATAAACGGGCTTACAAGGAAGACACCAGTTTCGATTATTCGGGATTTATTAAATGAATAGTGTTATCAATAATAAAAATATTTCATTCGAACATTTCTTGCTAAGTTTATTTTTTTATTTTTATTTATTTATTTTCCCATTATTTCATTAAACAATTCATATAATTATTTAAATATAGTTTACAATATGCTGAATAGGGTATTTACAATTGAAATAATGTTCATGACATTTGATATAAAAATAGTGTAATAAAAATAGTGTTAAATGTCACCTCTTAATTTACTAAAACTAATAAATTAGGGTGGGTACTAATACTAATAAATTAGGGTGGGGTGATCAATGCATACCTTGTTCAGAAAATTGAAAAGGAAAACACTAAAAAAAAAAAAATAAAATTTAAATTTAAAAGGTTAAAATTTACAGGAGAAGCGCGAAAGACAAGAGAACTAACACATTCATTGTAATTTACTTTTTCGTTAACTTAAATGAGAATGACAGAGAAAAACAGTTCTAGGTCAGAGTAATTTAAATTTTATAGCCAATTTCTTAAATGTTTTTCAAAACTTCGAGAGACAGCTAAATATCTTATAAAAACTGAAAGTTTATTAAACATGCGGCATGATGATACCAAATAAAAATTATGAAAGGCAGTGGTTCAGTATTTTGGAACGGGTACAACCAAAGAAGTATTCGAATGTAGTCCAAAGTTTGAAATTATTCTCAAATTGCGGTGACCTGATCTCACGAAAAACACGTTTAGTATCTTAAAACAATAAAGATGTCTAATGGGAAGACTTTTGAACTAAGAAACAGCGGATGACATGGATGATGATGGCTTTTGTTGAATATGTTTCTTATCACCTTTTTTTGTTCAAGTAATAAAGGTTTTTTTTTATTCACAAAAGTTCCACCCCAACATGTTATGCCATATTGCAATCTTGAATGGAATAAACCAAAGTAAATAATTTTTAGCAACTCATTCGAGCAGATTTTTCCTAAGTAAAAGTGTGTCCAATTCGCGTACAATTTCAGTCACTCAGATTTTTTGAGCAAACACGTACCGCCTTGAATCAAAACAAAACAATTTGATTTCAAAAATGTCGTACAAAATAGGAATTGCTTTCCTTCAGTAATCATTCAGCAACAAGCCGTTTTTTGTTCGCAAGCTTGTAGATTGTAGCCAGGTCATTGTGGATCCTAAATCTAGGTTCAAAATTTGAGAAATGGATGTTGATTTAGGGAGAGAAAAAAATATAATCCGATAAGTCTTGAATCAGAAGAATATTTTTGAATAGTGTGTGCAGTAAGATTAAGTTTGGTTTAAGTCGTACATTTCTGTATTATTTTCCAGAATATTTCAATGTTGACACATTCGTAATGAGAGATTTTATCGAAAAGTAATTTATATTCAAGAGTACATAAAACGGATTTTGTCTTGGCCCCAGTCCTGGCCCATTTACAAATAAGTACCGGGTCCCTCGACCAAACAAGTGCTAGTCTCACGTTGAAATTCACTTTCTACGTTGCATAGAGTGCGAAGAGTGCGACAATCAGTCGCCGAAGGTCCGGTTGCGATTCCTTGCTGAACACCTTGAATTTTTCATGGCACCGCCTCTCTCGAGCTGCTAAGATAGGCCCTGGTCCGACTGGGCCATTCAATAACTGTTATTATTATTGTTATTGCGCTAGATCAAATATTTTGTCGCAATAGGGAAGATTTTAGTTCAAAATGTAGGTCGATCTTTGCAAAATTCAAACCAGACTTGCGAAGCTACATCGGCGACAAAAAAGTAGAAATATTCGAAAGCCTAAAATGCCGAAATCCTCAAAAATATAGTTAGAAAAGAAAGTCGCTGAATGTTAGTACATATTTGAAATCCTTCGAATTGTAGAACCTAAGACTGGAATGGAATTTCAATTGGAATTTTCTTTGACTGCGTCTTAAAATTTGTTCTATTGATTTGATCACACATACAGTGGTGGAAAACTAATTAGAAACACAATTTTTCTGTAGTAGCGTACAGTACTCAAAATAAATAAAAATTAAACTTTTTTATCAAACGTCAACGATAAAAATCTATTCATTACATAAACAGAGAGAGAGAGAGAGAGAGAGAGAGAGAGAGAGAGAGAGAGAGAGAGAGAGAGAGAGAGAGAGAGAGAGAGAGAGAGAGAGAGAGAGAGAGAGAGGGCGAGAGAGAGAGATAGAAATGTTATGTCATAATCAGAGTCATACAAAAAATAAACAAGGAAGTGTATTCCATTTTTCAGTTCAAATATAATTATAAACATAAATTAAAACAATTATGAAATAAAAATAAAGTATTAAGAGGGAAAGTTTTATACTCCAAGCATTTGTTAGTAAACTAGTACTTTATCGGGAATCCTTTTTTTGCAACAACGGGTGAGCAGCGGCTCAGTAAACTAGCTTCCAAGTCCTGACATCGTTTCACTCGAATAGTTCTCTAAGCTTGTTAAATGTTTCCAAACCATTCCTCGGAATTTTTGGAGGCTTTTGATCCTAAACTCCTTCCAACATCAGCTCACAATTTTTCGCGATTTTAAGCTTTTAAGCTAAAAACAATTTTTCACTTGGATTTCACTCAGGATTGCTTGGGATCGTCTCAAAAACAAATGGCTGCACGACGTTCATTAGAATGTTTTTGTACACATCCTGACCCATCCGGCCATTTATGTTTACAATAGGCCCAACGTACCAGGAAAAGGTTGCCCACACTATAACATTTCTACCATCATGTTTTATGGTTTTGATGATGTACTTAGGATTGAGTCCTTTGTTTATAGGTCGCCTTATGTACCGCTTGCCATCAGATGCTGAAATGTTGAGCTTGAATTCGTCGCTCCAAAATAGGTTTTTCCAAAACGAGAAGGGTTTGTTTAAGTGGTCCTTCGCAAATCGCAATCGACTTTTTGATTTGTGCCCCCTTTTTTGCTTGCAATGAACCCTCGCACAAACCTTTTAGCAACCTGGTCTTGACGTAACTTCAGAGCTCAATCGACTCGAAATAGCTGAGTAAATATTCTTACTGGTGAAGAAAGGATTCGCCTTACCCAGTTTGTTCACTCTGACATTTATCTTTGTTGCACGTTTAGTTTGTTTTTTTTAATTGAGCCATACACCATCCTGTTTTAGATTTGTTGTGCCAAGGATATATTTATAATAATAACAATAATAATAATTGTTGGTGCGGCAGTCCACAGGGGAAGCAGAGCCTAGCTTGCTCATAAACTACTCGTGTTGTGCGCGCTACGACGAGCAGAAGGGACCTATAGTTTTTTGCCGACTCTGAACGGCGAAAATTTGAGAAGCTTTTTCTTCGACAGTTATTACTCTTTGACTGTTGTCAGCAGCTCGAGAGAGGTGGTGTCGTGAAAAATCGAAAAGTTTGTTTTGAGCTGGGGATCAAATCTAGACCTTTCGGCGTGTGAGCGTTGCACTCTACCCACAACGCCACGGCAGCCATATTTCTGAAGGAATTCTTAAATATAGATAAGTGTTTGCCAACATTCATTTTATTCTGTTAAATGAAGGTAATACTTCTATGTATTTTAATTCAAAATTATTATTAATGCTGCTCTAATATTATACAACCGAGACTGGGTCAGAGTTGATTAATTTTTGAATCCAAAACCATTTTTTAGCAATAAGCCAGCTTGTGCGAATGAAGTATTCTCGAGTAACAACATTTTTGAAGTCAAAAAGTCTCAATTTTTTGGAATAGAAATGCCGCTTGATTTTTTTTTAAATGCAAATTTATAATTTATTTACTTTAAGCGGCCGCCGTGGCGTAGTGGATAGAGTGCGACACTCAGATGCCGAAGGTCCGGTTTTGATTCCCGGCTGAAAACCCCGTATTATTCAGTGCATGAGTTCATGAATTGAAACAACTTCGAGACAACTACAGCACTTTATGGCACCTAGCGCAGTGTTAATGCAGGTCCCTGATCTTGCTGTACGTTAATGTTTATAGTTATAGTAGTAGGAAATCTTTTCATGCATATTAGATATTTAATCAATGTAGATGGTGTAAGACAGGAGAGATTTAAGAGAGATGATGGTGTGTTGTAAGGTTTACAAGCTTAAAATTATAAGTTTTGAAATTATCAAGTCTTACGGAAACATTTTCTGTTTAACTTGTAATTGATACATTCGGATATAGGTGAAAAAAAAATTGTCATTGCTATTGATCCTTGAACAATTCTATTTGAACGTTAATCATTTTTCAGATAACCTACATACACAATTGGTTGATCTGTTAGAAAAAGAAACAAAAATAATAAAAATATGTTTATTCAACACTTTTCATAGCAACGATTCCAATTTACATTCGATGTACATGCCTTAAGCAATGTCTAATTTATAAATTCATATTGAAGGGTCTACTCCTCATTTACTCCAGCCCTTCTTTACATTCTGAGCCGAAGAGAATGGACATGTCTTGAAATCTCAATTCATCTTTACAAAAAAATTCCCGCACACTTTCTCAACATTATTGAATTTTCCTCAGCATAATGACATTATTCTCTCATCTCTGCCCATTCACCATTTTAATCGGCGATAAAATCCGAAAACGAATCCCTCATAACAGCGAACACGATCGTCTCAAGTGCCATGCCGTGCCCGTGAAGTGTTTTGTTTCATACCTCGCCCGTGAAATTGCACGCTCCGTTCAACTTTCAAGTGCCTCCCTTCACAATGCTCCACACGATAGCCATCTTGCACATATCCTTTCTACGAAATTAACAAGCCACTCATTCACAAACGAATTTAATTCGAATTACAATAGACAGGATAATGAAAACAGTACGCTTACCTAAGCTAATTTGTGTCAATTAAGCGTTTTCCAAAAGCAATCGATTAAATGCACGGCCCACTTGGTGTTTCCTGCCGATTATGTTATGTAATGAGGCTTCCAATCCGCTGCCAGGATGTGCCGAACAAGCCTGCCCGGCGGGAGAGTGCGCTATTTTTATGCATGACCCACTCGACACTGCTCCACTGCTGACGCGGCTGTGGCCAAATCCTTAAAAATTGCATGAGCAATATCGGATTAAGTGGGTCGGTGGGGCGGTATGGCAGACTTAATTAAATAAATATGATTCGACATCTACATAGGCGGCCGTTGCAGGCTGAGCTGGATACAGGCCGCTCCGCTTGATCGAAAATTCAATCCGAAAAGCCAAAAAGTGATCAATTAAAATGCAGTTTGAATAATTGATTGTAATTAAACAACCCTTGCGGGCTGCAATGTCTGCCAGGCTGGTCGAGCCGCGCGGGTTGTCGGTTGCTGGTCGCCGATAGCCAGTCGCCAATGGCAAAAAGATGGCGTCGTCGTCGTCGTCGACCGTCGATGGCCGCAGCACAAGCCATCGGAAAGTCTCTCGTCTAGCACAGCAGACCAACAGCAGCGTTGACTGCGGATGTCATCCCTCCCGCTCCAAACCGGCCTTCGATAGGCAAATTAAAACAAAAAAGAAGAAAAAATACACACACACAACAACAGCTGGAAACAAAAATAAAGCACGCTCCTTCATCGAAGACTACAGAGGGACGCACTGCAAAAAGAGAACCGACCAACTGGTAGCGCTGAATTGAATTGATAAGCCACAAATTAATTAAAACTGGCGGCGGCGGTCAGTTCTTTTGGCGGGCGTTTTTCTGTTCGATTATTCCGTGTATTTCGTTTTTATTTTTTATTTTTTTGCTTTTTTTCGCTTTCGCAATTCAATAAAGAAATTATTGAACAAAATTGCGGAAATTTGATTAAGCGTCGATGTCGTTGTTCACGTCGCCATCATGGACTGGACTGCTACACATCGCCGTCACTGAGTACGGCTTGGTCTACAATTCTAGCGGGGAGTTGGGTGGTTGTTTAGAGTTTAAACGCACCCCCAGATTGCTTTGCGCGACATGTCACACCAGACCAGTGGGATGGAAATTAAGCAAAGGGATGCAAAGCCCACACAAAGGGTTGACGCGATACTGCGCCATCAAGAACAAGATAGCAGCTTAATTGACAACATAAGCTCCAACCTTAGGCAGGGTGTCCAGTCTCAATCAGCTGATGCAGTGATGCGACGATGATGCGAAAAGTGTCAGCGGATTTTCGTGTCACGCTCAGCGGATGAAAGCACAACCGACAAGCCCCAGAGAGGGCCTATAGGGAAAATTATGTCGTTACGGGGAACGTAATTGAATTTAAAATTTAGCAAACGTCGCAAGCATCGTTGTCATATCATAATCATAGCACTGATGCGGGTCGCCGCCGCCGACGCCGTCGTCGCGTTGTACGCTGTGCGGCTATGTTCATAAATAAAATCTATGCCGGCTGCAGAGCGACACACGGTGACAGAGGGCACTTGGACGACGACAAAGAGAAAGATGAGGCGGGGGAGGCAGCCGGTGGCAGAGATCTAAACATCACCGAATCTCAAAGTGACCATGCGCTTCACGTTCACGTTACCTACGCTCAATTGCCACAATCAAATTCAAAAACAATTGCCTCAATTTAGCAGACGACTACAGCGGGCAGACTGCGACGGATGTCGGATGTCGGAGCGAAGTGTAACACCAACACTGGTAGTGTGATGCGGTATATAGTTATGGCAAATTGACTGCTGCTAATGGCCCGCTCGACAGGGGATGATGTGGAGCGTTGCCCCGTCTCGCCACCACCACCGGCCGAGATTCTATTGCACAAATGCATCCATCAGAGAGTCGCTGCAGCAGCCACCGTCACAGCCGCCAAACTTATATCTGATTATGAGGCGAATTTTCATTCTGCCAGATTGCAGGTCAGATCGACACTGCCTGTGCCGAGCCGATACAGTTGCTGTTCCGCCACTCTCTCTCTCTCTCGCGAGAGACCAAACTGAATTAAGTGCAATATCAGTTCTGATGGCATTATGGAATCGCACGTGGATTGTAAATAATCTCGGTGATAATTTGCACTTTAGATTTCCCATTTCCATGCGTCGCGGTCTGCACTCTGATCTGGGTTAGATTCGCTCGCAGGCCGTCAGCGACGCGGTGGTGGTGAGCGGTTGGCGGACGCAGACAGCAGGCTGTGGGCAGCAAGCGGTAGTGACTATGTCATGCTGCTTAATTGGAATTGTCATGGCTTGCAACAAGGTTTTCAATTTGCCGCCTCGTAACCGCACGGGTGGGCGGCTGCTTGATCTAGACATCTTCGCCTGCCTCAAATGCACTTGAAGTTTCCTTTTTCTTTGGCCCCACGTGCTCCCCGCCGCCGCCGCCGCCATCGCTGACTCACACTGCGCTGAAAATATCCAATAAAGGCATCGAATTAATATTAATTTAGGGCAATTTGATTGAGTCACAAATAATTCGTTCGTGTCGAGTGTTTACATAAAATGTCAGTCAAACACGCAGTTTGTGAGGGAATCCTGGGTGCAGTGGATGCACTACCCGCACATACCTACTTCGCGACGCGCCGGACGCAAAGTAGAAGTCGTCGGTATCCGTCGCATTCGTGATCGACGTTGTCGGGAGAGAAAATGCAATTAATTTGTGCCAGCCAATTGATTTGTTTAAGGACAATTTAATCAACGGCGTTATTATACAGAGAGATACACTGGCGCAAGGAGTATGAGTGCAGTGCGGCACTTGTGCAAGCAAACTGCAGGCGTCTATGGGCCGATGATAGAGAGCACAATGGCATGCGAGCACAACACGTTGGTGGTGGTGGTGCTCTGTACTTAATCGAATCGAAGCGAATCGATGTGTGTTTGTCGTGCGCTTTGAGCAACAATAATTTCTAATTGAATCGAATTTAAGGTGCAATTGACAGTAATAATTGAAATCTGATTGGAGTGGTGAGTGAGTGAGTCCTGATTTGAATGTGAATGCGCCTGAGGAGCGAGTGCATCTGATCAGTAACGACCTTGATGTATCGAGCTGATGGAGAATTTATTTTGGTCGTGTCGATGCGCCGATGCCTTGTTCAGGGAGATCGTTGAACACTTGCTGTGCTACTGTACTCGATCGATGAAGTAGGGCCACCAAGATCACGCGAGCATATCATGTACACACATTTGGTGTTGGGAATTGAGGGTACACATCAATAAGCGCAACTTCTAATGACTCCCAACTGGTGTTGCTTGGGAAATTACAAAAAACACTTTCATTTGGATTGTCTTACAACGGCAGGGTCTATGTAAGTGTGTGCGTCAGAACAAATTCTTATTGATTGCAAAGTAGTAATAAGATTTAGAGTTCATCCGAAATCTTATGCTTGATATCTTGTCAGAACGTTTACAGGCTTTGTTTGGTATTGAACTTTGTTTCCATGTTCAATTCAACAACTTATTTCATATTTTATGCTATTAGAGACATTGAATTCGTTTTTTTAATAAACTTGTCTTGTGAAGGCAACTTGCACTTTTCTTGTTCTCGAGTCTGCAGACTAGGATTTAAGTCTGAACGTGAATTAAGTTATTGTCAACGGAATCACTGATGACTTCAAAACACAGTTGTTGAGGGAACATGGCTGAGAGTTACAACTTGACAATTTTCTGATACCATTTGATGTCGGGAACTCGCGGAACATCTGATAAAGTCTACATGATCAGGTATCTGTTGCTTAAAACAGATTTTTAGATTTTTACGAAAAGACACTGATACACTGACACTTCTATTCCTCCCGCTCACTAACAGGGAATGGCTGGGGGACTTTTCTTGGTTCAGTGTAGAGTTGCATTCTGAAGTTGGTGCTGGTGACCCAAAGAAAATCGGAAGTGCTTTCTGCCAAGGGGTAGTCACTGTCAGTCAGGCTTGAATTTAGTTCACCACTTGGAAAAGTGTTTTTTTTTTGCTTTATCTATTAATCTTCCGAAAACGGAGCTCGTGGGGTCAGGCTATCAGAGCAGATGATTATTTTAATCTAAGTCACAATGGGCAGAAGAGACTTGGATCTAATGGGGATGGAGAAATTTTAACTGATTATGTATTCTATTTTTGTTTTTACACAGATTATTACGCGGAGTTATGGTGAAGTGGGTGTTGGGCTCCGCTTTTTATTTTAATGATCAAATTGTCTTGCGGACAAGAGAAAATGTTTTATAGGTATAAAAAATACACTCTTGCGTTTATTGTACAACATTTAAGTCAGCAGAAAATGCTTTTAAAAAATGTAAATGAGTAAAATTATATTTTGCAATATTAAATCGTCCATCTTCTAAACGGCGCTATATACCATAGTTTTATTTGGTACTTTTGGGACCAGGACATTTGTTCGTAGTCAAAAAACCAAGAGTTTCAAGAAGAGTGTACTATCAAGATTGTAAAGAACGTCGGAGCGAAAATTAACATATGGGGATGCTTTTCCTATTGTGGCACTGGTCTCATTTTTTGGTTAAAACAGATGATGATCGCCGGAGTTTATGTCAGAACATTGAGAGAAACCATGCTACCTTACGCAGAGTGGAATATGCCGCTTAGATGATTTTTCTACAAAAAGACAATGACCCCAAGCATATGAGCAGACTGGCCAAACAATTTTTCCAAAGCAATGGAGCTCAAGTTACGGAGTGGCCGCACAGTATCCGGACCTAAATCCCATTGAAAACCTTTGGAAAGATGTAATGAAAGCTACATATGAAGCAAAACCTAAAAATACAAAACAGCTATGGGATGTTGTGCAGCTTGTGTGAAAGAATATCCCTGTTCAGCGATGTCAGGCTTTAATCGACTCCATGCCACGACGTTGCGACAGTAGTACGAGGGTTGCCTTTTACATTTTGGGATTAGAGAACAAAAACAAATATTATTCATCGAAAATAGCTTTATTGTTTTTCAAAATATTCCCCATTAAGATCTATACACTTTTGCATGCGTTTGAACCAATTTTCGAAAGACTTTTGCCACTCTGATTGAGGTATATCCAAAACATGCATTCTTAACGCATCAACCGCTTCTTCAGGTGTTGAAAAAACGTTGACATCTCATTTTATTTTTAACGTGCGGGAAAAAAAAGAAGTCAATCGGTGCCAAGTCAGGACTATACGACGGATGACTCATCAAATCGATGTTTTGAGTGCTCAAAAATGCAGTTGTTTGAGCCGATGTGTGAGAGCTCACATTGTCGTGGTAAAAAGTGATCCGTTTTCGGCGGTTGGTTTTCCTGATTTCTTGGAAGCCAACTGACTAACAAATGATTGTGTACCATCCAGAATTGACTGTTCTGCGTTGTTCTAGTGTTCCGAAAAAATAGGCGACCATTTGCTTGGAAGTACTTCGTGCGCGAGTAACTTTTCTTGGATTTCACCTAATTTGAAACACCCATACAGTCGACTGCTGGTTACTTTTGAGCACAATGCTGTAGATGTGTTACGAAGCAATGCGATCGTATTTCGGGAGCATTTCTTTCGACCAATCGACACGAGCCTCTTTTCGAGCAATTGACAAATTGTGTGAGATCCAACGCGAACAAATTTGTTAACGGTCAAATGTTCATGCAATATTGAATGTATGCTGGTCCCACTAATGCCTAAGGTTGTCCCAATCTCACGATAGGTCACATGACGATCTTGCAATATCAGTTGGCGCAGAGCATGAATGGTTTTCGAAACAGCACCTGATTTTGGACGACCTTCACGTAATTCGTTTTGGAGTGAACTACGACCTTTGTTGAATTGACCACACCATCGATAAACATTGGTCCTTGATGGAGCTTCATCGCCAAAAATTGAATTAAGTTCATCGATGCACTGTTGTTGAGTTAATCCACGTCGAAAGTTGTAAAAAGTAATCGCACGAAAATGTACACGATTTGATTCCATTTTTTGGCGATCTTTTAAGTTACTGTTAATAACAAAACAAACAACTTCACAGTTCCATTAAATTTTACTTCATATTAATGAATTTTTGCACTTAGTGCTACTTTTTTGTACAATCCAAAATTCGGTGTCATTTCGGATAATGGTCCTTTTCTAAGTTAAATAATAATTGTATGTTACGACAGCTTGCTCGTCAACTACACGTGTTGTGCGCGCTACTGTTCTCTTACGAGTAGAAGGGAACTACAGTTTTTTACTGACTCCGTATGGGGAAAGTACTAAAAGACTACTGCTTGTCAATGAAAAAGCCTCGGATTCAGAAATATTGTAATTTTGTACAAAAAGTGGAGATGATGTTTTTGAAGTTGATGTCTTCTAGCTGAATCATGGTACATCGAAACTTGACTTTAGGATCCTTTACATTATTTGGAAAGATCAATAATCGACTTAACTTACAATTCTGTTCGCATACGGGAACCATACGCATACGTTGTTGTGATATAAAATAACATTTGCGTGTATAGCCAAGGATTAAAGGATTAAATGCATCAGCATCAGAAATTTTATTCAAATCAGCCATTACAGTTGGAGGAACAGACGAGCAGACTCTATCATAAGTACATAAGTATAATAAGTTGTGGATCTAAGTAGAGGCAGCCTAAAAGTTTTTTAAGATGGCAATAAGTAAAATATTAAGTGAAATATACTCAGCTGGACGATAGTTAAACTACACGATTCTGTCCATTGATCAAAGTTTTCTTCAAAACCGATTGTGCTACTTTTAACTGTTTGTCATTCAAGAGTTTTATATATCTTCATTTTGCATATTAAATGTTTTCTTATTTATTTTAAATTCAATGCAGAATTCTGTTTATTTTTTATGTAATTTTTTAATTTTTTAGCGTCAATTGAGACGAAAGATTTCATGTAAAAGGGGCGTCAAGCTATCATTTTTTGGGAACGAAACCTTAAAAAGTTTTACTTTATAATTCATTGCAAGGTTCTTCTGCTTTTGAAATATTTAAACAAATTGCTCTACTCACATAAAATAACACGAAGAAGTTTGCCAAATTACAAGAATACAAAAATCAAGTTAAGATTAAATGTAGTGCGAAAGCTTCCATCACAGCAGCCCAACATTGGCCTTATCAAGATGCAAATTGACATAAAGTCCTCATTAACGAATGCCTGACAAGACGTATAATTTTCAAACAAAATGCAAACTCTCACTACTTTTAGCAAAAAATGTAATGACAAATTAATTTTAATTTTTGTTTGGCACTAGTGTCACTGCAGTTTAAAACAAATTACACAACATTTTATTTCAACAATATGTTTAAAATAAAGTCAAATCATTCCCACGGTAGTATGTTATTTTATTGTTATTTATTAAAATCGAACAAATTAAAATGTCAATTATACACATTGATCGTAAAATGCAACACAAAGAAAATCCTGAATAATCGCTTATTTCAACTCCTGCCCAGAAGTTGGTAAAATGTCTGCAAAAAAATAATAATATTCTAATAGAAGCAAACAAGTATCAAGACTCACATTAAAAAAACGCCTTCAAAGTTCACAACGGAATCGTGCAACTGTAAAGTTATGGCAGAGCGTTTTAAGTAATTGCACGCCCAGCTCCGACCGCCGAGCACACCCAAACCCCTCTGCCCGCCACCGCATCTCAGTCCGAAAACAAATGTGAATAATAATTTTTTAATTTATCTGAATTATTTTTCAACTCCTGTGAATTTATTACCTGAACACGCTTCTGCTTCTGCTCTCAACTGTTTCAGCTTAATTTGTGCGAATAATTTGCACCTGAGCTTGAGCGGAATGATGAAGTTAACCCCGGAAACGGGTGTGGGTCTACTCCATTTCATTTCACTGAAGCGGGCGCCGGGGACAACGTGCGGAAGGTTGTGCATGCGGTGCTGGTGTTGAAAGGAACGACAACAGCGTCCCCATCAGCAGCCAGCCGGGAGAGCTTCATAGATTTTCATTTCGAAATGAAATTTAAAATAACAATTTCTGGTTGTCGCTCCAACACGTCCCCACCGGAATTTGGGTTTCTCATTTCATCCCTTCGGCTGCGGCAGCCCCTAGCATGAGTTTTAATTCGTTATTTCGTGCCATTGTATGTTTTTGGATGTGTTGTGTTCGTGCTGCGTGTGTGTTTGTATTTAAGTTTTTTATTTGCACCCTGTTGCTGGCCGGGTGGCAGGCTGGCAAAGTCCATTAGTTAGAGCGTCAGCAAGCCGAGACCCTTTTAGGGTGAATTACTATCCGCCTCCACGGCATCCACCACAGCGGCCAAATGGAACACACATGTGAATCAACAACAGAGGCAGCGGCTGGCGACCGACTCCATTCCGGCCGGGCACTGCTCTCGCCAGCTGCGTTCATTTAATCATCGCTGAGCGGTGATGATTTTGTGCGTTTAAAATGCAATTTCCACTCAAATCTAATCCGGCGTCGGCCTGGTCACCACGTTTAGCATGCCAAATGGAAATTGCGACTGAGAGACAAGTGCGCTCTCTGCATCCACATTCAATTTGCCCAGTTCTGCGGCGTATCTACTTACCCGTACCACGGTGTCACTGATGGCGTTCGCAATGTGTCGACACTCTCGGTGTCAATGTCAGATGCTGATGCAGATGATATTTCACGAAATTTTAGCAACAAATTACATTATTTGCCATGATACCTGAGCATTAGCGTTCGCAGGCGAATGGAATCAGATTTTGGAATCCTAAATGAGAGCCGCAGGCACACAGCGAGTGCCGGAGGAGCACACTTGTGCACGCGTGTGGGCCTCTAGGTCGCCCTCCGGCACAGCTGCCGACGTCGACGGCCAATTGAATAATTGAAAGTTTTAAGTGTGACTATTTTAATCTCGTATCCAGGTCCGTGGGCTTGATGGTGATGCTAATGCAGCAATAGCAGTGCAGCAGCAGTAGTGTAGTACACAGTAGCAGCAACTCTGAGGCAAGGTCGCTTGAGAGATCTAGCAGCAGTCGGCAGTGGAAAATCGGTTCTAAGTGCCGGTAGCTTCGTGGGTGGATGGTTTAGAGATTTATGATCATTGGTCACAACGTGTGTCACAGGCGTCCTCCATCGTGTCCGCTTGAGCCGGGCAAAGGATACCTTCTGGCTGGCAGGTTTGCACTGGCAAACAATGATGCGCCATGATGTAATGTCGGTGCGAGCAGCTGCTTCATTAAATTCACTGAAGTGCTGCCTGGGACGGGGGCTGCATCCACCATCCGGATGACAATTTATAGAAAAGGCACTAGTGCGGCCGGATAGGAGAATAGACTGCCTAATCGACTGACCGTCCAAGCTGACTGCGCCACGCCAGACCGGACTTGTGTTTCTGTGTTTCGTTTTAATTTAGTTAATTCAAATTAATCAAGGGAAATTGCATTTTACTGCATGTGAATGTGCATAAATTAGCGTAATTGGCGTTAGCTGATGCAACATGGAACGAGGCTGCTTTCGCGGTTCCCATCTCGTAATTAAAAAGTTGTCGATGACCTTTCATATGAGCACATCCTTCGGGTCGCTTAGGAGAGTTGGATGCTGATCAAGTGAGTCACTTGCTCTCGCCCCGAATGGAATGCGTCTTGACAATCGAAATGCTTTCGTGTCCGTCAACATCTGCTGCGTCACTTTGACAACAAAATTAGCGACACGAGTCACCGCGCTACTGGCGTAAATAGCACAATTGAGAGGCACTAATCTCATTAAATTAACTTAACTGGGACAGTGCGCGGTCTTGGACGCTTTACGCTCGGCTCCAGTGTCTTTTTGATTTCGTATGTTCAGCTTGTATCCCCGCACAAGTGTGGGGAATTAACGTTAATTCAATAAGCATCCGCTGTAGTGTAAGATGCGTGCTGCTGAGGGCCTTCGCTGCGCTTATCTTGAGAAGGGTAAGGTCTCACTCCCTCCCGCAGCCAATATTGCTTGAAGAGCCAGGAGGAGGCTTGACAAGTGCCCTTAATCAAAATGTTGAATATGTTCCACTTGAAGTTGAATTTACTTATTAACTTTTTTGCTGGCTGCATGTGATTGAATGTTGGTTTGTCGTTCGCGCTATAATTAACGATTGAGCGTGGTGGGTGAGAGATATCTAGTTGGAACCTCAAAAGATGAGGGCAACTAATGAATTCAATTTGAATGCCAGTAGAACAGGGTAGAGCAATTTATTTAATTTGACGCTAAGTGATTCCCAATCGTTGTGACGTGATTTTGGAGAGCATTTAAAGGGAACTGGAGTAAGACTCTGGGGTGGGGACTTTGACTTGATTGCGTGTAAACATCGATCTTTGGGACAGACCATGGAAATATTAAATTAGGAAACCGAAAAGAATGATTTCTAATTGTTGTATTGCGTGAAATACGAAAAAGGGCGAGAATGAGAGACAGAGAAACACGAAATGAAAAACTGTTGTTTCGGCGATGGAAGGAGCTTATGAAATGAATAAAAAAATAAGAAAATAAACTAAAGCATAAAATTCAACAGCAGCACACCACAGATTAATAATAATAATAATAATTAGATGGCGCGACAGTCCAGAGAGGGAGCAGGGTCTAGCTTGCTCATCAACTACTCGTGTTGTGCAAGCTACTGTTCTCTCACGATATGAAGACACCTACAGTTTTTTACCGACTCTGAACGGTGAAATTTAAGAAGCTTTTTCTTAGACAGTTATTAATCGTCAAGTGTTTTCAGCAGCTCTAGAGAGGTGGTGCAGTGAAAAATTCTTAAGCCTTAAGTCTTAAGCCGGGAATCGAACCTGGACATTCGGCGTGTAAGCTTCGCACTCTACACACTGTCCCACGGCGGCCCACACACCACAGAGTAGATGACAGATTGTAGTGAAAAGTTAGAAGATGATGGATAGTATTGCTCAACGTCACAATGTGACAGTAAGAAGTCATATTGTTCACCTACGTAGTTCAGAATCTGAACAAAACAGAGATCTCCTCTAATAAGTATCGTAATTAACAGATATTTGATACACCAAGATCTAAAATTTCGTTAATATAATACTCATTCAGTAAAGCTGTCCCCTCTCCGGCACTTTGATTAATATTGGAAGGGAATAGAATTCTGACTTTGCACAAAAAAGTACGATTTTTGTGAAAATAAGATTAAGAAGATTGAAAAGACTTTATTTTCTATACAGTATTCCAAACATGACTTTATTCCAAACAATTCCCTAAATAACAGACGACACAGTCTAATCCGAAGTAAAGAAAGATATTTTATTGGATAAGAGTAAATGGAACAGAATCCTGCATAGAATTAAATAAAGATGTATTCGAATATATACCAATTTTTTAATGCCTGTATAAGTTTCACACTACCAAAGAGTGTTTTTGTAAGTAATCAAACGGAGATAATTTATTTAAACAAGTTAAATTTCTGGCTATGACCGCCACGTTAAAATCGAAATAGCTTTATTGTTTTTCAAAATATTCCCCATTTAGATCTATACACCTTTGCAATCGTTTGAACCAATTGTCGAAGAACTTTGCCACTCTAATTTCAAAACATGCATTCTGAACGCATCAACCGCTTCTTTAGGTGTTGAAAAACGTTGACCTCTCATTTTATTTTTTACGTACGGGAATAAAAAGAAGTCATTCGGTGCCAAGTCAGGACTATACGGCGGATGACTCATATTGTTGATGATGTTTTAAGTGCAACAACTGCAAATGCAGTTGTTTGAGCCGATGTGTGAGAGCTCGCATTGTCGTGGTGAAAAGTGTTCTAGTGGTACGGTTGCGACATGTCCAGTTTTTTCCGAAAACCATTTGCTTGGAAGTGCTTCGTGCGCGAGCACTTTTTGTTGGATTTGGCTCAATTTGAAACACCCATACAGTCGACTGCTGTTTAACTTTCGGGCTCATAAGTGTAAATCCACGATCCATTACCTGCCACGATACCATAGACGTGTTTCGAAACACCGCGATCATATTTTTGGAGCATTTCTTTCGACCAATCGACACGAGTCTTTTTTTGAGCGATTGACAAATTGTGTGGGATCCAACGTGAACAAATTTGTTTGACGGTCAAATATTCATGCAATATTGAATGTATGCAGGTCCCACGTATGCCTAAGGTTGTCCCAATCTCACGATAGGCCACATGACTATCTTGCAATATCAGTTGGCGCACTGCATGAATGGTTTCCGGAACAACAAGTGATTTTGGACGACCTCCACGAAATTCGTCTTGAAGTGAACTACGACCTCGGTTGAATTCATCATACCATCAATAAACACTGGTCCTTGATGGAGCTTTATCGTGATTACAAATATTATTTTCTCTAATAATTTACTTTAATAATTTATTAACAGTGTTATTACTTATACCCCTCAATATTTTCATAAGGCCATAGCCTGAATCAAGCTCAACTCAGTTGTTGCTATGATCGTCAAAGCTGTCTTCAATTTTCTTTTTTTTGCTATAACCATTTTAAGAAATAAGAATACAAAGTTAAACAACATCAGAAATTGTATGTTTTCTTTAAATCTATTTTTTAAAATCTTTTTTTGTGATTCCCGTTTCTCAAAGTACTTTCCGAAAATTCTTCTCAAGAAGAATTTTGGGCATCGGGGTGCCATAAGATTCCATAAAAATGTTCAACCATAGTGTTGCAATCTTACAAAATATCAGCTCTATCGTAAAGTTTGACATTTTTTAGTTTATACGTACTCAGAACGTCTTGAGATACGAGCGCTATTTGTGTTGTTTACAATAACTTAAAAGATTCATCTCGCCCAAAAAATGGAATTAAATCGTGAAAATTTTCGTGCGATTATTTTTTTACAACTTTAGACGTGGATTAACTCAACAATTTTTGGCAATGAAACTCCATCAAGGACCAGTGTTTACCGATGGTATGACGAATTCAACCAAGGTCGTAGTTCACTCCAAGACGAATTTCGTGAAGTTCGTTCAAAATAAGTTGTTATTCCGGAAACCATTGATGCTATGCGCCAACTGATATTGCATCGTCATGTGACCTATCGTGAGATGGAGATAATCTTAGGCATTAGTGGGACCAGAATACATTTAATATTGCATAAACATTTGGCCGTTAACAAAATTTGTTCGCGTTGGATCCCACACAATTTGTCAATTGCTCGAAAAGAGGCTCGTGTCGATTGGTCGAAAGAAGTGCTCCAAAAATACGATCGCGGTGCTTCGAAACACGTCTATGACATCTTGGCAGGTGATGTATCGTGGATTTACGCGTATGAGCCCGAAAGTAAACAGTAGTCGACTGTATGCTTGTTGCAAATTGAGCCAAATCCAACAAAAAGTGCTCGCGCACGAAGCACTTCCAAGCAAATGGTTGCCTGTTTTTTTCGGAAAAACTGGACATGTCGCAACCGTACCACTAGAACAACGCAGAACAGTCAATTCTGAGTGGTACACAACCGTTTGTTTGCCAGTTGTCTTCCAAGAAGCCAGGAAATCCAACCGCCGAAGACGGATCACTCTTCACCACGACAATGCGAGCTCTCACACATCGGCTCAAACAACTGCATTTGCAGTTGTTGCACTTAAAACATCATCAACAACATGAGTCATCCGCCGTATAGTCCTGACTTGGCACCGAATGACTTCTTTTTATCCCGTACGTACCATGACAATTAAAATGAGAGGTCAACGTTTTTCGACACCTGAAATGCATGCATTTCCCGATGCGCTCAGAATGCATGTTTTGGAGATACCTCAGATACATCAGAGTGGCAAAAGTCTTTCGAAAATAGGTTCAAATGCATGCTAAAGTTTATGTTATTTTTAATGGGGAATATTTTGAAAAACAATAAAGCTATTTTCGATGAATAATATTTGTGTTTGTTCTCTAATCCCGAAATATAAAAGGCAACCCTCGTAAAACTCGGTGGAAAAAAAGCATTTTAACACTTTCTACCCGGCATGGACCACCGGTGGTCCACAGGCAAATCCATTTTATAGAATAAATCACCAAAAGTAAACGAGCTATTTTATTTTTTAAAATATTCTAAAATTCACGAATCAAGTAATCAAGCACTTTAAAAAAATATTCGCACAATAACTTCATTCTGCCTTCTGACAGCAATTATGCAGCAAAAAACTACCGTTATACGACCAACTTGTCATCTCGTGTACGCAATGCATAGCAACATAGAAAAAATAGGCCGGGTAGAACGTGTTAAAAATAAAGATCTTGAACATTACACTTTTGAAAAGACTGTCCTGCTTTCCTTCATTGTTTGCAAGTTTGCCTTCATTTTGTGACTTTAACACATAAATTTCATTAAGAATAAAATGATAAAGTTACTTCTTTATAACCACATATATAAATTAAATAAACCAGTCAAAGTTTGAGTTGTCACCAAGTTAGATTAGGATACAAACCATCACTGATTGTGTCTGTCTGCCACAGTATTCATTCATTCCATCACGTATTCAATTACATCCAGCTCAAGACTGTCCACACCCCAAGGCATATCCGTGTCGCTGTTCAATACTCAGTTTGCCTTACTACAGTATTTTTCTTTAATTTCTTTCAGCTGGGTCCTGCTGCAGCGGGAAGAGGAATGTTCTGCTATCACTGTCCGCCAGCGCTTCATCCAGCCGGACCCCATCCGCCGCGGCTGCCATCATTGGAATACCCGTTTGCTGCCACACATCCATGTACGTACAATGTTGCCATATTTGCCATTCATTCCAAAACGAAGTTAGATACAAAGTTCGAGATAACCATCCTTTCCGCAGCCAGAGACCGTTCCCGTCCCCTAGGATGCGCCCGCTTCGTGCACACACATTACCGAAACCGAATTATCGAATCAGCAATATCAAGTTACATCCGTCGCTGTCTGTGACGTAGATTCCTGCAGAAGATTACCAAGTGATGAGCACTCTAGTCTCTGTTATCTATTGATTTATGAGCATATGTGCTCTCGAATAGTTTCCTCCGGTATCTCTGAGAGAATCTTGTGAGCACTTTATTATCGCGACACAACTTTTGCTTCGGGGTGTGTGTTGCTTTCGCTAATGCACACACCCATATGTTGCCGGGGAGGGCCTCTGTTAGACATCATCGGAATTAAGGCAAATTAAGTTTCGGAAGTTGTTCCGATCTAGTCTGAGGAGGAGACTAGCTCGCAGGGATGAAATTCGATATCACTTCTAGAGACAGGAACTCGATTAGTTGCTGCAGTGCAATGAGTGGCAGTGGCCATCGCCATCTCTTAGTTGGTTACTGCTCAACAAGTCTAACAGCATAGCAATACAGTGGTCCCCCATCCCCGGGGATAGGGGAATCCAAGTCCGTAAACGATGTTAGCAGCTTAATTTTTCTATTCAATTTGCAAACTCTCTACAGGGATTCGAGTCGGACAGACGCGTCTGCCGACTGCAGCCTCGCTGCGCGGACAATTACTGTCTCCATTTGCGGGCGCCTTTCACCGGATCTGTCGAAGGGTGACTCGACCATTGTTATGTGACCAATTTTTTTTTCATTTCACTGTCCACGTGGACGGAACGACTCGCTAATGAATCCAATGGTCGTCGTCGTTGTCATCGCAGCTGGTGGAGTGGGGCGATACCGGCAAGCGAACGGAAAAACATGTAAATTCGCTTGCTTTCATGCCGAATTGAAGGTGACAATTGATTGTATTACTCTCTCGTGAAATATGTATCATAATTTTCGCCTGTCGCCAGCCAGGCATTCGACGAATTCCATTAGGAGTCAACCGTGTTCGTTTTTTTTCTTTGCTCCTTTTCATTTTTCATATTTCGCCACCCATCCCATGAAATTCCAAGTAAATCCCTGCACTTCTTCCGAACCGATCGATACCGGGGCGCACAACATCACCAGCATCGTCATCATCACCGACGGCATCGGCATCCAGCACGCCGCTGAGAGTACACAGCACCCAACATCAAGTATCCAACAATCGGCACCGGTGACAGGCTCAGTGGCGAAATTGGAGAGGAATGCGTGCAGGTGCGTCGATTTGTCGGTGTGTGCCATTGACGCTGCCGCCGCTGTTGGCTGCCTTATTGCCTGCATCTCAAAGGTATTGGATTCCCATTACAAGCGATTGAGTGCGATTGCTCTGAGATTCCGATCCATTTCCGCGAATTATTTAGCATGTAAATCGAACTGGTGTGTGCACACACTCATGAAAAATTCCTTTAATCAAATAACCGAATTGAAGACTTGCCGGGAGTGTGAACAGAATGAAATGGGCTTCGTGTCGGTGTGACGATGCTCAAGACATCCGGACCAACAACCATACAAGGTGCGGCTAATCCTAAGTGTTGTGGATTTCATTAATTTATAGTTGATGTGAAAGTCTAAGCGCACACCCAAGGTGTCGTCGGCATGTGCAATAAACCACCTCGAACTGAATGCATTAGTAATCCTTCCTCTGTGGGGCCAACTCTCGTAACCACTACCATTTACTTGATTAGAAGGATATTTAGCTTGCGGCCATCAATCCTTCCCTTTGGTCTTCATCCTCGGCGTTGTCGTCGTTGATGCTGCTCCAGAAACTCCAGACATCCATTGGAGCCAGGGCAGAAGTGTCGATGTCTAAGGAATTCCAACACTTTCCTGCCACCGCCCCCTCTCCTTGGCACTCTGGCAGCCTAATGAGATAATCTCAAGAACTTGTAAGCGCATTAACAAGAAATACTAAAATTACTTTACTCTAATGGGTATGTGTCCAAGTGGATGATGAAATCCAGGAGCAGTCCATGGAGTCTCTTCTAATTAATTCCCATCAACTTATTCATGCACACACACCCTCATGTGAGTGTATGTGAGGGAATATCGCTCAAAGGTGTTAAATTATTGCATTTAGTGTCTTAATCATTTATGCGAAGGACTTTGTCCCATGATGTGACCTATGACTTATCCCTTTCCACACCTATTTCCATCTGCTCCTCATCCAAAATCAGATAAAAATCAGTGATCCCTGCGCAAAAAACTCCAACCCATCACGCCGCTCATAAGAAAAAATCGGGTGTAAGTATCATCCACGATGGAAAATCAAAGAAACCCTGATTTCCATTCGAAATTGAATTTTTTAAGGACCTCTCACTGTCATCGTCGCTGTACGGGAAACGGTAAAAAGGCTCAAATGCCCCGATTATGCCAAATTCAATTTGCCATTGAGAATGTGACACTTAAAACATTTTATTTCTCGTCGTCCTTTATCCTTCGCTTGACTCGCTGACTCCCTGTAGACTGGCATCTATGCAGAGCACAGAAGGTTCCACTGTCTGCTGGGTGGATGGAAAAGGGCTGCAGTGAAAGCGATACTCATCACTGCACCGTTGAAGGGGTTTGTCGTCCACCCAAAAAAGAGCAAACATTTTTACAGTAATATTTCAAATTTGCATAGCTCTATTAAAATTCATAAAAAGAATAAAAAATAAGTGGAAGAAGTTGGTTGTACCTCTCTACCGAGTGAGAGGGGTGGTTCGTCGTAAATGTTCAACCCTCCTCAACACATAGTCACTCCAATTACTGCCATCACCATCGCCTCCCTGACACACAGAGTGGCAGCCAGTGGCTGAGCCGGTGCCGGTACTGGTGGTTCAGCGCACTCATTCCAGGCTCTGGGAACAAGATTACAAGCAATTTTCATAACGAGCGTTATATTAGTTTTGGCCTAAGTCCTTGGCAAGGACCTTTTCTCTCCTCTCTCTCTCTCATCTGTCGGTGTGTCTGCAGCAGCTCCCTCGTCAGCTTGACATTCGATACGGGAGGAACACCGTCGTCGTTATGTCGTTATCATCATCAACACACCGGTACTCCTGTGCTATCCACACACAAACACACATACTCATGCAATCATTTAGCCAACACTCACTCAAAAACAAGACGAAAGGCTGAGGATTGATTCTCGATTCCTCTCTGATTCTGTGAATCCTTCGAACTCAATATGGAAATTCAACTATCCGCCGGCACGGGGAGGGTCGTCGAGTGGAAATCCTTTAATGATGGTTATACCAACTGTCTGAAAATTGAATTACGTCCTTTATGTAACGATAATCATCAACAACAAAATGTATACAGTCCAGCTAGCAGGATGTGTGCGTGTGTAAGAGGCTTTCTAATGGCGAGCTGATGGCTGGCGGTGGTGATGTTTCTGCCACCTTAACTTGTTGGCCGAATGAACTTAATTCGAATGAGTGAGGACGACACTCACCCCACAGGGGTTGATTTGGACAAAGACATGTGTTGAGATAATGTTGTACAAGGAATATTTAATCCTGTGAGATGAGATGTGTTATTGGATTACTGTTTTTAACACTAAAATGTTTCAGATACACGGCACTTGATCTGTTTTTTGCCACTGTTTCGGAGTGTTTGGGAGGGATAATTGGAGAGCAATCGCCGGGGTACTTGTGGTTTAGTTGACAATATTTTCGAACAGGATTGATCATTTAATGGAGGGATGATGTCGTTTTTAGACAGTTTGAAGGGGCGTTGTAAGTGTAGGGGTGGGTAAATATTTAATAGGGACAGATTGTTAACAGATTTTACACATTGTATATACAGTATCGGACAAAACATTTGCAGCTCGAACGGAAACTAGGAAATTTCATTAAATTCTTTATACTTTTTATCCGAATACACAAAACACTTCACATACTTTTGAAGGTCTGTATTTAAAGAAAACAACAAAGTAAAAAATTCATGAAAATCCAATAAATATTTCTTAAGTTGTGATACATTATGCTAAGACAATTGCAACTGAAGTGACTACAACGCTCAACAGTTTTTTTGTTTCCCATTATTTCTGAGTAATATTGTATTGATCACTTGTTAGAAGCTCGCTACTTGCAGGCTCACTTGCGTAAATATTTTTGAACACACCAGACCTCGTGTGTTCTTGCAAATTTCAATATTGACATCTAATAAGTTTGGTAATGCGTTAAGGCCGCGTATTGCGGAAGATTTCACATCAAGCATTTCACAAAAGGAAATAGCTATAAAATCATTCACAAATCGTCGGTTTCACGAATTATTGATCGATATAGGAAAACAAAAGAAGTAGCTGTTGTGCACCGTGGCGGTGGCCCTCTTAAAACAAGCTCCCGAATAAACAGTTTATTGGCACGAAAAGTGAAACAAATCCCTTCATATCTGCGCCGAAATTGATTCAAGAGTTCCAGCTAAGAGTAATTGCTAGAACAATATCTCCTCGGTTAATCGAAGCTAATTTGGGCACTTTTCGACCTGCGAAAAAAAATATTTATTTCGAACCGAAATCAGAAAAAGCGAATTCATTTTGCAAAAGAACATCTGTGTTGGGACATGCAGAAGTGGAGCTCAGTCCTTTTTAGTTATGAGTCAAAATTCAATATTATGTCTAGCGATGGAAGAAGAAGACCACTTGGCAAGCGACTTGAACGTAGCTATTGCCTAAAAACTTTTAAACATGGTGGAGGTAATGTGATGTGTCACATCAAAGTTGGTCAAATCATGGCGCAGTGACAAAAATGTCACTGTTATGGATTGGCCACCGCAGTCGCCCGATTTAAACCCCATTGAGAATCTTTGGGAAATTGTAAAAAAAAGAATAAATAATATAAATATAATATAATAAATAAATAATAAATAAATTGATATACGAAATGCGGACGATTTATTATAAATAATAAAAAAAGCTGGGAATGAAATTCCCACGAATATCTTAAAGAATTTAATTGAGTCCATGCCACGGCGATGCAAGGCAGTGATTGAAAACAAAGGATTTGCTACAGAATATATATATATATTTATATATATATATATATATATATATATATATATATATATTTCCATTTGAATTAAAAGTTGCAATTGTTTTGTTGCGAGACAGTTTTAAGTTCCTTCGCATAATGTTTCATAACCTAAGAAATACAGGTATAAGAGTATTTAATAAGTTTTTTTTTGAAAATAAAACACTCATTATTATTGGGAAAGTAAAAACATTTTATTCAAATTATTGGACATTGCTTTCCACACATTTTGACCACTTTTCTGTCAATTTGTGAATACCACGCCAATAAAATTGTTCGTCTTTTAAAACAAACCAATCAGACACCCAATTTTTGACCTCCTCGTAGGAATCAAAGTGCTGCTCAGCCATGCGTGTCCCATCGATGAAAACAAATGGTAGTCGGAAGGAGCCAAGTCTGGTGAATACGGCGGGGGGGTAGCTGCTCCCAGCCAAGTGTTTTGATTGTATCCTGAACCGGTTTTGCTTTGTGTGCAGGTCCATTGTCATGGAGCAAAATTACCTTGCCGTGTCTTCTAGCCTATTCTGGTCGTTTTTCGATCAATGCATGGTTTAAATTGATCATTTGTTGTCGGTAGCGATCAGTATTAACGGTTTCACCAGCACACCCTTCTGGTCCCACCAAACACACAGCATTGTCTTCTTGCCGAATCGATCTAGTTTCGCAGTCGATGTTGATGGTTGTCCCAGATTAACCCATGATTTTTTCCTTTTATTATTCTTCAAATAAATCCATTTTTCATGGCCAGTAACAATCCGATGCAAAACCGATTTCCTACCGTGTCTTTGAAGCAAAATTTCACAAGTGTTTTTTCGGTTTTCCATCTGTGTTTCATTCAATTCATGTGGCACCCATTTTCCACACTTTTGGATCTTTCCCATAGCTCTTAAACGGTTAGAAATTGTTTGTTGTGCAACATATATAATTGTTGCCATTTGCGTTTGATTCACAGTGTCATCTCCATTCAACATCGTTTGCAATTCGGCGTTTTAAAACTTTCAAACTTTTTTGTTGGTCTTCCACGTTCTTCATTTCTCACATAAAAATCATTATTTTTGAACTGATGAAACCATCTTTTGTAGGTTACTTCTGATAGAGCATGATCACAATATGCTTCGACAAGCATTCGATGCGACTCTGCAGCACTTTTCTTCAAATGATAACAAGAAATTAATGGTTTCCGCAAATCATCACTTTCTGGTACAAAATTCGACATTTTAAACACGATGAAAAAATATGATGTTGTCTGTTCATTGACTTGATGTATACTAAATATTTTTCACAGATGTCATAGCAAACAAACAAATAAAAAATAAGGGCTCGTTCACAACAAATGTTCCCTATCGAGACATTTGTATCTTGACGCTCACTTCATACGGGTACACTTATTGTACTTATTGGATTTTCATGAATTTTTTTTGTTGCTTTCCTTAAATACAGACCTTCAAAAGTATGTGAAGTTTATTTCGTATTCGAATAAAAAACGTAATGAATTTTTTGAAATTTCCTAGCAAATGTTTTGTCCAATATTGTAAAGTATATGTATAGAAAATATGGACTTTTGTTTTTCTAACGTGATAACCTATCCTACCTAACCTAACCTAAATGTAAATTGGCTCAGCTTTTTTAAGCTAACAGCAGTTGGGACACTCTATGTGGCTCTAGCGACCAATTAAAATGCCTATCCCTTTCCTCCTCATTTCTGTCACGAATGGGGATGGATGTACTGAACTGAATATCACCCGGACTTATGATTCTTTCATTACTTTGGTAAAGCAGTTGTCCACCGCCCGTCTTACGACGTGGCAGAGAAGTGGATATACCTCTGCATTCTGGACCAAGCCAAGTCGGTCCAGATACAAGAACGCTTCCGTCGGAATGAATCCACTTCGGCGTGCGCTCTCATGATATGCGTTCTTTGGGTACCTAGCTTCGAATATCAGCTCGTGCAACATGTCTTCGAATTAGCTTAATAATAAAATTATCCAGCCTATTCACGTTTGCTGCATTGTACAAGATTTCATTAGCATATAACTCAGATTCTGGGGTTTTGTACATCTTAAGGCAACCCCGAAGCCGTTGCCTTTCGAAGACCCTATTTTTTTCCATCTGGGAAGAATTTAAATTGAACCACAGCGGACAGCCATACACCATGACTGGCCGGACTACCGCCATGCATCAGACAACCCTCACCCTGGAATCAAGTTGGCTGCAGTAAAGCAAACTGCTCGCCATAGTGGAGGCTTTTCTGGCTTTTCCCAGATCCGTTGCTGCATAGATATTACCATACAAAAACTGATCCAACATAACGCCCAATTATCTCACCACACTCCTCACAGCAAATTGTCGCCCATGTGGTCCCAAAATGCCGAGCTTATGCCAGTTTTTATTCGCATACCTTGAAGCCTTGTATAACGGAGCTCGAAACAGGATGGTTTGACACTTCTGGTAGCAAAATCGCTGAATTTGTTCGATGTCACGCTGCAAGAAGAGACAAGTTGTTTAAATTATACCATTTATGAAACATCGGAAACATACCTACACTTCAGCAGATCATGCGAATAAAAATTTAATTGACAGCCAACTTACTTTTTTTAAATATTGGGGCCGTGAAGACATGTCCAACTCATAAGAGTGTGTGAAATGAAGAACTCTTGTTGCTTCGCCAAGGTCGAAAATAAACTTACCGAGGCATTGAGTGCCAATAAAGGGAAATAAAGGTTATTAAAATGACGACGCGAACTCTTTCAAAACTGTTCTTGAGAATGGGGGATATATATTACGAGGATCACTTACAACAGTTTGTAATACTGCAGTCTAATATAGAAGCTTTTAAACGAATACAGAAAACAAAAATGCATTTGCTATCTTACACAATTTTATTTTGCGGTGTTACAAAACGATTTTGTGTATTTTTTTTTACATTTTTAGGTGTAACCACATCAAGTTGCCTTCCAGAGCGTTTAACATCGTTGGTTTTTGTACGGCCACGTTAGAAGTCAGCATACCACAGACAAATAGTTGTTTTTGATGGAGCAGAGTCTCTGTAATACTTTTCTGTTTTTTCCATTGTTTGAAAAATCGCAAGAGTAGCGTCACTTGAAGCACTGTAACTTCTAACCTAATAACCAGATTTTCATGAAAATTTGACAGGTGTCATTTGTTTGTTTTTCCTAAAAATAATATGGATTGTTCAGTCCCAGAACTTATTCAGTGATGTGTTATAAAATACAATATCTAACAGTTTTCTGCGAAAAAAACTCAGAACATCTCGTTATTTTTAAAATGGTTCTTAGATTCTGTACGATATTTGCCCGCTAAGTGACTAATCAGGTTACATATCAAACACTTTCAATAGAAAGATCGAGACTTAAGGGCTATTTTCTTAATTTAAATAAAGGTCTCATTGAGAGTAATACATTTATATTAACTTAGATTTCTAAATTTATTTTAAACACGCACATTAATTATGCTACATTCAATTTGCATTTGCTGTTTTTAAACACAATTAATGACGTGAAGCAAATAATATTCTCTCTCCTGTTTACGTTAAAGTTTTTGGTCCATTGATGTACACAAAAAATGCAGAAAGGCCAAAAATGGTTGGGCAAATGTTAACCTTCGTTAATTGCATTATATTAAGTTGCAACCGCTTAATTCACACACCAATCGGCTTGCCGCTGTGCAAAGTAATCTACCAGGATGTAAAAGTTGTTTCTTTACTCCTTCTAGTGAAAAAAAAAAACAATTAACCTTAAGAGCTTGTAAGCTCTTTGTTGTAACAAACATTTTTGTTTCATTTCAGGGCTCGATAATTAGATCTGATAAAATTTAAAACTAGAAAATTTGTATGAAACTAATTTCAATATTCCGTTGCAATGCAGAACACAGGGTGTGGAATCAAGTTTTTGGCTTCCTTCTGACTAAAACTCATATTTTATGAAAGCGTATATATAATTTTTCATAAGTGCCCGAATTACGTTTGAATCCAATTAATTTTAAATTCAGCCGATTCCTTCCAAAACAATTTGATTTTAACGGAAAAGACTCTTAATGCAAACTGCTTTCAAAATGTAATCCCCCCTTTCCCTTCTGGTAATCGGAACCGACTTGCTTTGGTTGCGGCAAAACTATTTATTTATTACTTCTTTTGCTATTTTACACAGTGGTGAATGTGTTAGCCTTTGTCGTGGGTACTCCTCGCCATCCAAATGCCTCTGCAAAGGGTAATTCCAAAACAGTTGCCCTTCTGAATCCAACATAATCCGATTATCCTCGGTCGAAGGAGCGCCTAGGAGCGATGATAGAGGCACGAAGGTGGAAGCAGGCCTGTGCCAAGTACACCGACTCACTACAATTGAATTTTGTAATTTACTTTCGCTAATTAATTATTTAAACAAAATTGAAAATTAATTTTCAAAGCAAGAGGCATGACCTTTGTGACGAAAGGCCATGTCAGAAGTTTGGAATTTTTAATTTTAATGCCCATGCCGTTACTTTCACTTTTCGTCAGTTCTCCTCGCTAAAGAGGTGCGGGTGTGAAGTGCTGGAGATGACAGTGCGCGACTTGTTGAAGTACACAGAAACTTTGCTCATGAAATAATTACGTTTCAGGTGGAGTGGGGCGGGGTCTTTGTTTTTTGCTTTCACTCTCATAACGGCTCTTAATTAGTGCAAAAAAAAAAAAACACAAGTCTATCTCATGGGGCGGATTAGAAAGGGTTGAAAATCCGTTTAAAGTGCTAACAAATTTGTCCGGCTTTGGAGCTAGTGCAGTCCGCAAGGGATAAACGAAGACTAAGAGGATTCCTTTGACTTGTTGTTTTTCTTTTTTCAGATACGAGTTATTCGTACCATCCTGCCATTCATGATGAGACTTTCGTTCGACGAAAGCAACGAAGGAATCGCACAACCTTTACCCTGCAACAAGTAAGTGCAGTTTTAATTTCTTGTAGCTGTAGTAGTTTTTTGCAAAACTATTTAACTTGGCTTGGTTTTTGTGTTCGATTGTTTTTACTTTAAGCTGGAAGAATTGGAGACTGCATTCGCTCAAACCCACTACCCAGATGTGTTCACACGCGAGGATCTCGCAATGAAAATAAACCTCACGGAAGCTCGTGTTCAGGTGAGTGAGAACGCTACTGTGAGTTTTAGTTACTGATTTTTATTGGGTGCAAATATGGTACTTGGATAGTTAAAAACCAAACCCTCCTCTTATATACCAGTCCTTAGTATAAATAGTGGGCTTGTTAGAATTAAATTAGGCTGCAAAAGTATGTTTTTATTTCATACTATTCAGTAGGCGACAACTTATGGAAGAATGGCAATTTTTGATTTTTGCTAACACAATAATATTGTTCACTTGTTCCCTAAAATTAAAAACTAGAAATGTATTAGCTTATAGAAAAAAGAAAAGTCAGCATTTGCTTGTTAGGTATTCATTGTTTCCGTTCTATGGTAGTTCACACAACTAGGGATGCCGGTACAAAGTCTGCTTAGAAAATAAAGTGATGGTCAAATTTAGTGGGCTACTCACATTCGGTCATCGATTTTTAATTTTATTTTGTCGGTACATTCGTCTCGAACATATATTTACAGTTTCAGCTAAATTGCATTCATTTTATTTTCTTTGTGAGAGGCATAAAGGGTAGATTTAACACATTTATTTCGCGGAATCTCCTTGTTAAGCTGGTATATTTTGTGTTTTTTTAGGTTTCCCCACACACATATGTTTTTCAGAGGTTTAAGAGGACTTGATCTTTTGCAATAAAATGCTTGAATTTACAGAAATACTTTTATATTTTTTTGTATGTAGTAATAGGCCTACTCAGTGACTTTGACTTCAATCCAGACGGAAGTATTCTTTCGAAAGAGTATCCTTCAATCAATGTTAAACATTACGCATATGATTGACGACAATTGATCAATTGACTTCAATTACGTGTTTGGTCCTTGAGGCTGATCGTATAAAGAAATGGGGAAGTAAGTTTTGAAGTACAAGTCCTATAATGAATTTGTGAATTAAAAAATTGGAGATATTTCTTAACTAAAAGATTAAAATTAAAATCCACTAGTAGTTTTGGGAACGATTTCCACTTCCAGAAATAGCTTCTGTTTGTTTGTTTATTCTATGATTTATTTTTGTAAATCTTCATTGCTTTCCTACATGCTAGCCAAAATTACTTAACACTGGCCTAAGAATAGAATCTATTTATTTTGATTCTAACTTTACTTTTAGATGTGCTCTAAGCTAGTCTACCAACAGCTTCTCTTATTATTTGTGTGTGTTCTGTTAATAATTCCGAAAAATTAAATATAGGGCTGGCAACTAAGTAAGTAACCTTTTGCCATCTTTCAGAGAGCATCATAATTCCGCGTTCATAAAACTTCTGCTTTTTCATTATCAATAATTTCATCATTATTGAAATTCCATTCAAGGAGTTTTGCAAAGATCAAAATAAAATCCGATGGATGTGGCAAAACATCCCAACCAAGCTTTAATAATTTTTGCCGAGTGACCAAAGATGTGTATGTCCTTGCATTGTCATGATGGAACACAACACCTTTTCGATTTGTCACTTCGGACCGCTTTTCTTCAATTGCATTGTTCAATTTTTTTACAGTCATGTGCAAATTAATTGGGACAACCGAAATTTTCAACACATCTTACTTTATTTTCAATCAAAATTAAAAATAATACAGATCAATTTTAATATTTTATATGGCCTCCCTTGGCTTATATGAGTGCATTGACTTTTTTGGCATTGATGAAACAAGTCGTTCACATATATTTTTAATTTCTTCGTCATGAAACCAAATATCAGTAATAGACAAAATCAGCCCACAGATTCTCAATTTTGTGGTTTGCAATATACTGTTTAATTTTTTTTTCGATGTGTGATCATGTTGAAAAATTGAATTTGCTATGGAACGTCTTCTCTGAATGGTTGGAAACAGCATTGTACCATCTATTATCTTAAAACTTCCAGGGCCTTCAAATGTAAAACAGCACCAAAACATGACTTTTGGAGAGTGGTTTGACTTGAATGATATGACCGGGTCGGAATTTTTCTTTCGGACTTTTTCTTGGGCTCCATAGTGATTCTTGTCCGAGAAAACAACTTTCTTCCAATTGTCTACTGTGCATTCCTTATAGGAGGAGAGATTGTCCCTTAAGACAAGAACTCATATTGGTACTTGGGATCCCCAAGGCGTTAGTCAGCGTTCTCCTGACTATGGGTGTATGGACTCCGTGGTATAAGGCTTTAACGGCAGGTGATCACGTAAATCCAAATACACACACATGTCCATTCTTTATGTGGTGGCTGTGGTTTACCACCTAACATCGCGGGTAGAGTCGAGGATAGTGTACTGTGCTGACTTGTCTAGTTAATTGTTCACGCACAACTAGGCAAGGCGGTTAGGGGACTATCCCTTCTCAGTGAGGAGTTGCATTCTCAACCGGGCGCTGCGATCCAGAGAGCGGAAGAGGTTTTAAAAAGGATTAGCATTAAACCAAGGTGGGGTGATTGCCCCTCAAGTATGATCTCAGTTTGGTACTTGGGTAACTAAGGCGTTTAGTCTTGCGTTACCTACGACTCTTGGGAAAATGGACCCCGTGATATAAGCCGTAAAGGCAGGCGATCACGTACAACCAAATCCCACATCTGTCCATTTCTTATGTTTCTTAGCCCAGATTAGAAAGGTTCAGCCCTATTTTTTCGTGCAAAAGCTGTTTTTTTCAAAGGCTTTGTTGCCTTTCGATCAACTTCCAAAAGACTCCTACGGACAGTAAGCGCATTTACCTGAACTCCAGCTGTTGTTCAAGTCAGAATATGCCTTGCCAAGGTTGATCATACTATTTTTTATCAAAACCTGATCGTCATGTTTTGTTGTTTAGCGACTGTAGTTGTTCTATGTAGATGACTGAATTGATCTATCGGTTGGGTGTAAAAAGTTCAAAGTGTAAAATTCCTTTGTAATCCCACCATACTATTAACATAACTTTCTTTTGATAAATACCAGCTTTTGATGTTGTTTAAGCAGGTTTACAACCCATTTTTCACCACCAGTTATCAATCGTTTTAAAAATGGATCATTTTTATTACGTTTCTTTAACGAATTGCAGATTTTAATGATTTACTCTCACTTCATAAAAAACCTTGTAACGATTTCAATCGATTATTGCTTTGATTTGGTCATCAACTTCAACATCAATTTCAAGTAGACTTACAATTTTGAGTGAAAAATCACCAGAACGAAATTTGGTAAACACTGCCGTTTAAAAAACCTTCGTCACCATAAACAGCACATAGCTTTTTGTGAGCTTGCGGTGCATGTTTTCCATTCCGGATATAAAAAGCAAAACATGACGAAGGTGTTCGTTTTGATTTTCCAGTTTTCAAGAGAGGCCAAACAAAAACTACACAACTGATCCACCTATGATTGACTATTGAAGTACCAACTATCAAATAACAAAATATATTTGACATCTCTATTACGTCATCTTAAACCATCTGTGAGTGGAGTTCTGAGTGGAATTAGTTGTCAACCCAATAATTTCCGTTTACCCATCTTTTATGTACATACGTGAATACGTATGAATTATCCCCCAACATATCACATTGTTTTTTGAATTCTACAAAGCAATGTCTTCAATATAAAGACATGTCTTAGGTCTATCACCAATATGTCAAAAAGTGCACTGGCGCCTGTCTCAGTTTTGATTGATTCTTGTATTGTATTTCAATAATTTAAAAACAAATCCAAACAAATCGCACATTTGCAAAAAAACACGTGCGGCACGCCATCGTTGACGTTTCGCACGCTCCCAACAGTGATTTATGCAACAGCCGTTGAAGTGCGACACGTTTTTTAATAGGTTTTAAGGCCTTTCGCTTTGTAGCTATGGGGTCAAAAATTTTTCAACTCGGTACAGTAGAATTTAAAAGTTTGTTTTTTAATTTTTGACATTTTGTTGGTTAAGCTCTACATATAGTAGCCTATATTTAGCGTTTATATCTGCCTCTACCCCTAGTTTCTATTTGTGTATACTTGGGCTTCGATAAGCCCATTTACATACAATACGCTGAGTTTCTATGAATGGATTCCTTGATGAACACACAATGTTTAAGCGAATAATACTCATTCGTGAAATAGATAACTCGTTGCCGCCATGGCGTAGTGGGTAGAATGCGACTTTCACACGCAGAAGGCCCAAGTTCAATCCCCGGCTGAACTCATTTTCGAATTTTTCACTTCACGGCACCACACTCAAAGCTTCTCAAACTTCGCCGTTACGAGTCGGCAAAAATATGTAGGTCCCGTCTACTCGTGAGAGACCAGTAGCCTGCACAACACGAATATTTGATGAACCAGCTAGGCCCTGGTCCCCTGTGGACTGTCGCGCCATACAATTATTATTAATAAAATAGATAAATGCATTCAAAACACAGATTTTACTCTGTTGAATACAGTTTTAATGGAATTCTCTAAAAAATTCGCTTCTTTCATGGGAGTCCCAAAAGAGTAAGTCTCAAAATGTGTGCCATAAATGCGGAGTTAAAACAGAACAGAAATTAAAACAATAAAGAGCGTAGCTAATTTGTGCACTAAACTGATTCTTTTGCTCAAAAGAAATGTAAAACATTTTTCTCTTAACTACATCTCATCTGTTTCCAACCCGTTAGTGGAGTCTCAACAGAAGGGGGTCCGCATAAGCAAACCAATTAGCACAATTTTCCATTTTCATAAGCGATTATTGTGTGGCACGTTCGAGCAGAGGTTGTCATCACCAGCCAGTCGCCTTAACAAGTCACTGTTTCGTCTGTCCGAATCACAGCTGCACAGCTTTCTAAGGAACTATCCAATTAGTGGGCACTTCCCCTCCAGCATGGAAGAGACTCGCAAGTGATCTTGGCAGTGTGACAATTGCCTCATTTCCATGTGAGTGCATGTTCCAAGGCGTGCATCATAGGCCCATTCTCGCACGAAAGGCTAGGTAGGTGTTTGCTGACGGAGGTGCATCAAGTAAAATTATCACCAAACGAGGAAGCTTACCCCAGCTCGTAATAGGAACTAACGAGAACAACGTGCGGAGTACCCATTTGTCGCCTAGAATCTCATATTTCCGGACCAATTACACAAGGATTGTTTCGTCTTTGCTTTCTCCAGCGATGCTGATGAGGTTGACGAGTCATCTGCTGTTGCACGATACTCGTAGCGTCTGATTATCACATAAGCAACACAATTACCCTAAGTATTGAGTGAGACCCTTGCCCGCTGAGGGCGCACAACCACTTGGTTTCGGTTTGTTTTTTCCTAAAACAATGAGTCGCTCGTCAAAGAGTGCTATTGTTGATGTTGTTGCAACACAAACAGTTGGTACCGCTTGAGTTCCTTTCTCCATATTGTCAACGACTGCCATTCACGTCGAGCCCTCCAATTACTGGCAGCGTTTCCGTGTAATTTTTCAGCAAATGCAATTTTCCCGCAGACGCCCCAAGTCGATTATGGTCGCAAGCCCATGTGGCAATTAAACAATAAACTTCACATTAATTCTCACGAATTAATTGGCGCAGACTCTAAACCATGTGGTTCTAAAACGCGGCGCGCTTCAGTCACCAAGGGGTTGCTGGTGGTAGTTCTCAGTTCTTTTTTGCTTTCCCACCACTTTCAAGTGACAGATTGACAAATATCCGTTTATGAAATTAGTTTTGCACACCGCCAGCGTGCAGAGCAAAGCGGAGAATTAAAAGCAAACCGAGAAATTTGACACTTGATACCTCGTCGTCGTCCTGGTTTACACGTGCACGTGCCAATATGACATCTACTCCGGCACGACACACACATGAGACCATCGCGAAGTGTTCCGCATTTGACTCCTGTCACAATCGATTCGAAACCACAAAAAAGCCTCCTTATCAAATTAGGTAAGATGATGTCCTGTCTCGGGATGCCCCGAGATGTTTCTTCTGCTTCGCTTTTTTCAATTCGCCTAAAAGGGGATTTAATAAAATTCAATGGTTTCTATTTTTTGTTTTCTGGTCTAAGCATCTTCCAACAAAGTTCCTCTCCGTTTTGACAAGGGTGGATGGTGGCTTGTCCTCCCCCACCGTCGAAGAGCATTGCAGGCGAGCACACGCTCTTGAAACTTGACACCAATCTAAATTGTTCAAAATGGTTTTTCTACCTTGGCGTGGGGGTGGAAGTGAATGAGAATTTTGCCGGGTCTAAGGTCCGTGCTTACATCGCGGCTACGAGGACGAGCGAACAGACCTCAAACTCCGAAGAGATTTGTATTACATTATGGTTCCGTTCGTCGCTTTCTTCGGAAAGAAAAGAAAGGAGAGGAAAGACAAAATATCTAATTTTCCCTAATAGAAATGGACATTATAATTTCATTTCCATTTCGGTTTCGTTTGGAGTTGAAATTTAGACAAAGTCGGGAGATTTTTTAATCTTGTTGCGAATATTCTCAATGGACAGCGGTACTTACATTTAATAATTCACGTGAAGAAGGAAAAATTGTGTCCATCTGCGAGATTCCCGCTGCCGTTTCGGGATCCTTTCTTCCAAGAATTACACGTATTTATGTAGTTTATATCGGTACAGATAATTTGTTATTCAATTCGTTTTTTTCTGGTTTTGTATTTTTGATCACGAACTTTGGGGTTCGTGCTTTGAATAGCGTTCCCTTTGAAAAACTTTATGCTGTCCGAGATTAATCCTTTTTATGGGAATACCCTTTCTGGCGGAGTATTGTCTACTCTCTTCCAATGGCAATTGTATTATATCGGAAAAGTGAACGTGAATAATGTAAGAGTCTTGTTTTTGAAGAAATTGAAAAAAGAAATCATTTATCTCTAGAGACGAGTCAAGGCAATGAACTTTAAACTTATTGAAAATTTTCATTGTGGCTTAGTTTTTGGTATCGATTTGTGTGTGGGGGTGCGCATAGTATGCAGAAGAGATAGAACTTAAACAGATGTTGCTGCGGTTTGTCTTAACATAAATTTCTTAAAGCACAGAAGCAATTTTTCTTTCTCGAAAATTTGTAAAGCTTCTCAAACTTCACCGTTCGGAGTCGGCACAAAGCTGTAGGTCCCATCTACTCGTGAGAGAACAGTAGTGCGCACAACACGAGTAGTTGATGAGCAAGCTAGACCCTGGTCCTCTTGTGGACTGTCGCGCTAACAGTTATTATCATTATTATTATTATTATTATCTTTCCATAAAAACTACATTGTATTACGCCGATTTTACCTCACCGGTGGGCAACCTCACTTGGGTAAATGCCTGACTAACAACGAAGAATGGTCGTGGTCGTTTGCTTTAGTTTTCTCAGTGCGTTCCGGAACAAGACCCCTCATAATCGACCACCTTTTGAATCAATACAATTCTCTTTAGTTAATACAGTTTTATTAACTTAAAAGTATACAACTTTCTTAATTCAACATAAGTCTTACATCCATTTCAAAAAACGAAAAACAAATTATAAAAAGCAAAAAACAGGAAAAAGGTAAACACTTTTTATTGTTATGAGGCCCAGGTCCTCCCCGGACTGTAGCGACAGAAAAGAAGAAGAATCAGTTATTAAGTCTAACTGGAACCCTAATTATTACGTATGTTATATAATTTAATGTAAGCCAAAAACTAAATTTAATGTAAGCTGCTAAAGAACTGTTTTCTATGACGAACGCAGAACCCAGACGTCTGTGTTAAAATACAATGTACGAGTAGACCTTATGGTATTTGGTAACAAAAGCCACAACCACGTCAAACGTCTGTCTCTACTCATTTGTTGTTCAGAGATATTAGCCGCACGTTGAATTTAAATTAGTTGCGGATACTTTTGGACGTGTTCACTGTTACTTTTGCTTGAAAAACGAAATTGATTTCAAACAAGGAGAAGGGAAAGCCTGGAAAGCCTTCTCCTCCTTAGAAGTTAAGTTAGTGAAATTCCTACCTCTCTTTCTTCTTACTAATTAAAAAAAAAACGATACAGCAAATTAAAAGACAAAAGAAAATGAGGACTGGATCACTTGCGAAATATTATTATTACAATTGGAACTACATACATATCATTCCAACCGTCAATGTGCATACCACGAAATCGATAACAAACTAAAGTAAATTTATATATAGTGCATTTTAGAGAGTTGCGTATCTCCAAAACACCATTCCGTTCGCAATACAAAAGTTCTAAGTTAGTTCAAGGAGAAAAAAAAATATCAACGTTTTTCTTGATCCCTTATGAAATTAGGACTAAAACCCCTGGACTCATACATGCTAGTTTTATTTACTTAAATTGAAATGATTTAATTAACTTTTCTTAAAATGTTTCTTTAATTTTTTCTTAAAAAAACTATTGTGCTACCTGCACTAATCCTGGTTCCAATTCATGCGCACTCTGTGCACGTATTATACTTCTTAAGTAAATAAGCCGCCTTTAAATCGGTCCTAAGTTTATTGAACTCTGTTCGCGAAATTCCCCCGTTTACGCAATTCTATTTAAGATCGTGTAACACACATTGCGAAATAATAAAACGGATAACGCCAAAACGTAAACTCTTTGTTTCTTTCTGTCAGTCTTTTACACTATCTCACTGGTCCCTACACTAAACAAATTTATTATAATTTTATTTAATATAATTTTTTTATTTAATATCATTTTCTTAATTTTAGCATCTTCTGATATTTTATTCGTAAATTTTGATTTAAATTTTAATTTATTTTTCATTTACTTTACTCAAAACGAAGAATATTGTTTGTAAAACCTTAGTAACTAATATCCAAACCAGCAGAATGAGCCTATTGAGCCTATAAGAAATGTACACTTATGAATAAAAAAAATACTTTTTTGTGTCACTTACGGAAATCGAAGTTATATTTTAAACCAAACGGGGAAATAATAATTTAAGTGTTTCATTGTGCCTATTTTAATATTTTGCGCAATAATAATAATAATTGATTGGCGTGAAAGTCCGTAGTGGGACCAGCGTCTAGCATGCTCATAAACTACTGGTGCTGTGCGCGCTACTGTTCTCTCACCAGTAGAAGGGACCTATAGTTTTTTTCCGACTTCGAATGGCGTATTTCGAGAAGAGTCCAAATAAAAAAGTCCAATTGCAATTAAACTCCTGCAAAAATTTATTGGTCTAAGAAACAATCTTTTTCAAATTTTAAAACATTTGAAAAAAGTACTTTTTGGGGCCACGGAGAAGTCTATTGTCCTGATTTTGCCACGCCGTGGTTTCTGAGCCGCAGTCTAGAAATACCTTTGTAACGGCAAAATAAATAAATACGTAACAAAGTTGCAAAATTATTGACTGAATACAAGGCCCAAAGCTGCAAAACTATTGACTGACGAGTAGCTGATGAACTATTAATCGTGATTGCAACTTTAATCTTTTTATAGATGTGTTATGTGTCGAAGAAAGAAAAGCATTTTTAGAACACATTCAAGACTTTAGTCCCTCATGTCAGTTAATTATCGTCGACAACTTTATTATCCCAAATACTAAAACACATGTTGTGTTTTATATGCTATGTATTATACTCTTAAAAAAGAAAACTCAGATTTTTTGCCTTTCAGCAAACATTCTAAATTCTTTCGCAATTGTTTCAAAATTTAAAATCATTGAACCCCCTTAGAAGTAACAAAACAAGTGAGTGCAAAACAATCATTTACTCGACTTGCCACTTGGAAATCCTCAGTCCCTCTTTTGACATCTTCCCACAGTAGCCAGTAGTAGAAACTTCAATTAACCCATTCCAAACGCAGAAATCTATCGTCCATTATTCGGCACTGATGGAGAAGAAAAAGTCTAGAATTACAGAAATTAGCCAAACACACGAACCCCGCTGCCCCGCGGAAAATTGGTTGGTAGCTTTGCCACCGAGAATCACCGGATTGTGAGCCCGAGGCACAATGGGTTGAGAGTAATTGCATTTGGTCGAATAATCCTTTAATGCTGATGCTAACTGATGGCCGCACCCCAAGATCGCAGCCCGGCGAAAGGGGTACGGCTCTGGGGCGTCGCTTATAGCTAACACATCTGTTCGTTCATTCCACTTGAAACGGCACGGAGAGGGTGAGGCACAGCATCAGGGCGCGAATTTGACTGCGGTTTGGGCGCAGCACACCCCTCCGGCAACGATTCGATTCTTCGATTGTGCAACAAGAATAACACACATGTAATTATATTCATGATCCCGGCATGATTCGGTTGAAGTCTGTCCAAATTGCCACCGAACCACTTATCGCTTGACAAGTACGAGCGACTGGAGTACTTGTTCTCATTGCCGCGGCGCGGTAGCAACCCCTACCAGGACTCGTCATTATTTACAGATTAGTTTCTGTTTCATTTGTTTGTTTGTTGTTTCTGGTTTATTGTGTGTGGTGTGTCGGTAAACATTGTAACAACTGGCAGGCGACAATTGGGCCGGATTCCTGGGTGGACGTGCCAGCCCCGGGCTGAACACTTCACGTCGAGTATGCCGATCATTAAAGCGGGAAATTTTTGTTTAATTCAAAACTCTTCTCTCTGTTTGTTCACATGGATATCTGGTGTTTCTTTTTTTAAATGGGCTCTTTCCTGGGGCTCTGCCACAGCGAATAAGCAAACGAATAACGACCGGCGCGTAAAACGCAAAAGGAAGCCGGAGAGCCTGTGAGCCGGTGAGCCGGCCGCCCGCTTTTCAACCCTCTGAATAATTCAATTTCCGTGAAGTTCATTGAAATATGAAATTGTTGTAACTCACTTTGGCGAGGAGCCCTTTTTATTGTCTTCGGCAGCTCCTTCCGCAACCCGTGGATGCCTGTGAGGCTTCTTCTCCGCCCATAAATGTCTTGGAATACAATAAATTCGAAAAGCTCTCACCATGCCACCCCCTAGAGCACTGACAATGTGTAATGCGGCGCCGTAAGTGGAGGGCGTACATCTTGTTTGCCATCAAGGCAGCTCTTCCCCCGCCAAGTGGGTGGATACCGAAAGAAAATCCAGGAAAGGTTTTATTTATTACAATGTATCTGGCGGGGGAATCCTTTTCAATTGTTTTCCTCCTTTTTTATGGTCGTGTTGTGTACTACTGTGCGCTGCGTGTCTTCTTGGTTCTGATGCGAGAATGTGTGTGTACTCTTCCGTAGGACCGGAGGGGTAATTGCGCCCCTCCTCCTTCCTGGCAGTGTAGTCGTCCTTAATAGAACAATTGAAATTATAGCTATGATTACAAGGCACCACACCCGCTGGCTGTGTTGACTGGCTGTGCTCTTGTGGCTGTGTGGGTGTGAGATTGGGTCCGCCAAGTCATGTGTTCGCCCTGTGTAGACGCTTGGGAAGCTCGCACGAGTATATGCATGTGGAAACATCCAATTTGAATTTTGATTAGGAAATATATTTACTCGAAGGATGTTAGGAAATGCGTGTGTGTGTGAGTGCGCTCTGCTGTTTAGGGATGTAACAATGCGGAAGGGAAATCATTGCAAAGAAAATGATTGTCTCATTAGTTAAGCAAATAATTTGTGTCCCTCCTGGTGGCATTCACTTGAGGTGGTGTACGCCGCCAACCAGATGCCAAACAGAATGACGTTTGCAGCTCGCAAGGATAATGATATTGTTTTGTCAAATTCCGTTTCGCAAATAAATTGGATATGTGATTTTATTTATTTGCCCCTCGGTGGGGCCCAAACGAATTGAGTGGGTGGCCAGAAACACGATGGAATTGTTTCTTCAACTTGCATGTCGTGCGCGTTGTTGTGTGTGTGTTTCAGATTTCAAGTGCAAGGAAATAAAATGGAAAATCTTGAGAGTTTGGCAGATTGACAAAAGTTTCGAGGCAGTGAAGCTGAAAACTTTTTCAATCAACTTGATGTGATATAAGACGCCTGAAGACATGAACGCCGTCGACTTTGAAACTCAATTCTGTACCCTCTAAATTTCAATTGTGATTTGAAAGTGCATTTCACGCCGTTGAATGCTACATGTAGGCAGAAATGAATGCGAAAATATTCGTTAAAATGCTCTTAAGTAAGACATGCACATTTGAATGTGAACTTCAAGAACGTGTTGACAATACGTTTGATTGGCCGAGGTTTTATTGTGAAATGAATTCACAAAATGATTTCATTCATTCACTCAATCTAAATGATTGGGTAACTTACATACTTCTTTCATGAAGCAAATATGTCGGTCGTTGCAAATCTGTCATGTGCTAGGAGCGAAATTAAAAAAGTTCATACATAAAGCACATCTTATAGTTACTGTTTATCTATTTTGTCTCTGATTATAGAATTATTACTTCCAGTCTTCATTAGTCATTTTGTTGTTTCATTAGTGATACATTTTTACAAACTTCAACAGATTAATAATTACTAAAGATGAGATTTACATACAAATATGAGGTTCTTTCAAAGATGCCATACACAATTTCTGACATTTTCTTCGTGTTGTTTCTCTCAAGCAGCGCATAACTTCAAAATTATACTCCCTATTGACGGTACGGTCTTGTGGTAAGAACTCCTGATACACTACGGAACAAAAATCGGAAAAAAAACAATCAGAAATCTACCTTTTCAATTGGGACGATTGGACTCTGCTTTCAACGTTATGACCATATACCGAAATGCGTCATAAGTTTGACTCTCTTAAGCAAATCCTTAAAATGCTTATGCTACTGTTTGTTTTTTGGTAACAATTCAGCATATTTGAGACAAACTTCTCTGGCACACGCTTCATGTTCAAGATTTCTGAAACAACCAACCGAGTTGCCGACGTCTTCAGCAACGTCTCTTATGGTATAGTGATTCGACGTTTCTCCGTAACAGTTTCCTTCACTTTTCAACATTTTTACTGGTTGTTGATGTACTGGGGCGCCCAGAGCGAACGTCGTCATTGACATATTACCGACCTTCTTTGAAAGGCTTGTAGCATTTGTAGTTATTTTGTTCACTCAGAGTACACTCTTCGTATGTCAACATTTCAAATGTTTTTAAGCATTTGATTCCATCTTTCACACAAAATTTAATGTAAATGCGTTAATCGATTTTTTCGACATCAGGAAATCGCCGAACACGCAAAGCAAACTTTAAATACACATATGTTCGAAGCGAGTGTACCAACATAACGAAATAAGAAATCGCCAGCGATATTTCGAAATGCACCTTATTTTTATGAGCACCTTGGCTACAAGTAAACGTATCGTTTTTTTTTTAATGCCATTGAAGTCCATATTTTTGAATATTATCCTATAAATACATACACTTAGACACAAAAGTAAGTACACCTATGCGCGTCTCACAAACTTATGAAGAAAAAAGTTTATTTCAAATGAAACATTACTCACAATACGTCATATATGTTGCTTGACATTTACACAGCTGCTCAATTCAATGCCATCTAGAATAAGCGCTGTCATTAAGTTCAAAGGCTATCCTACTAGGTATTAGTTTTTCATCATAATTCAGTATTTCAGCTTTTTTGTTTTTTTTCTGTGCTGTGTATACTTACTTTTGTAACGTATTTTAAAATTAATTTCGCATATTTTTGTTGTGTTTGTTACTTTCTTTTGTAATTTTGTTACTATTAGTTGTTACATAAAATATATATTGGAGTTACTAAAAGAATATATTTGCTTATTTGGTTAAAACTAATTACGAGTGGGTGCTTTTGGTTACTAAACCTATTATGCCGTACTGTATACTTAATTTTGTGACTAAGTGTATTTTGCGGTTTTTGAGATATATTTTACTTGAAATAAAAATCTCGTTTTTATGACCAATACTGCCCCATATATAGGAAAGACAGCTCGTGGATTAACAAAGTCGTATCCAAAAGTGTTGCAAGTCACTTGCTCAATCAATTCAATTTCAATTTTTCTTTATTGAACAAAATATTTACTATTTAAAATTTGTATGCTTAAGACTACAATGAATATACATACAGTTACAGACAAAACAATAGGACCATTGAAAATAATTTTAGCTTTAATAGAAAAACTTAAAGTATTTTGTACCTTTTGTCATTTTTATTATTTCAATAAAGAGAAAAAAAAAACAAAACATAAAAAGTTAAAAAAGTAAGTCGGCTCAACAATAGGGGCCCGACGAATGAGCAATTGTCTTACATATTTTGAATGTGTACACGTGAATTATTTACAATTTAACGATATCCTGTCTTAACATCGGGGTGTTAAGATCCGTGTAGCGATTTTGATCCTTTGTGTGTGGGAGAGGGGGGGGGGTTCAATTCAATTCAGCCTCACTTCTCGAGAAGAAGTGACACGTCTCGTATTCAATAGGTGTCAGTGGGAAAATGTCTTCATTCAACATGTGTGTTTTTAGAAATCATTGTTCAGAGACTGAGCTTTTTAAACATCATTTGCTACACATATGTAATGCACCAAAGTTGCAAAAAAAATTGATGAGTTATTTTTTAACGGCAAAAGAACATTTTTGAAGCCGCCATTATAAGTCGAAATTTTTGAAGAAATACATTCTTTGACTTCTCTTAAGCCTTAGCATATAGTTGAAGGCTGTTGAGGATTATGCACAAAACTACAAAACGTTTGAAGACAAAACACCGTTGTTAAAAAGCCAAATAATGTTTATAACTTCAAACAGCAGTTTATTTTGTGACGCCATCACAAATTTAGAGGGCAGGGCCACCTTAATGAAAGATGTAATTTCAAAAACAAATGTCGTTGAACGACTTACCTGGCAGTCATTTAAAGCAATTTCAGTGCGTTCTGGACAAGAATGAAGGAATTGAAATAATGCAAAATTCAAGTTAGACCTTCATGTTAGATTGAAATGAGGAAAATAAAAAATATGACCGGAGATGGGAATAGTAATTTTAAAAATTCTCCAATGACTTCAGCTGCCGTAGAGTGTTCTGCTTCGTTGTGATTTTTAGACTAACAGGCAAGGCAAATTAAGGAACTATAAATTGTATATTATTTGTTTTTGTTATTAGTTATTAAATAAGATTAATTCTGAATGCACATTTTAAATGCCTATTTGGTGTATTGTAAGGGTATATTTTTAGCGCGTATTTCAAGATTTTCAGTGCACGAAAATCCGAACTCTAATTATTATCTTATATTTTCAAATAAACAAATCGATGGAAAATCTTAGGCATATTTTTTGCATTAGAAACCAAGAATCAAACCAGAAGACCAAACAATCAAATGCTGGACCAAATGCTATTCCGACATGAGTATGGGAAAAATTCTTATTTTGACGTGAGGATGATTGAAAGTGCGATTTTAGATCATTTTCAATCAGAAAGGACAATGTGGCCGTCGTGGCGTAGTATGTAGAGTGCGATGCCAACACGCCGAAGTTCCAGGTTCGATTCCCGGCTGAACACCTCGAATTTTTTACGGCACCACCCCTTTCGAGCTGCTGACTCAACACTCAAAGAGTAAAAATTGTCTAAGAAGAAGCTTCTTCATCTTCGCCGTTCGGAGTCGGCAAAAAACTGTAGGTCCCTTCTACTCCTGAGAGAACAGAAGCGTGCACAACACAAGTAGTTTATGAGCACGCTAAGCCCTGGTTCCCAGTGGACTTTTGGGCCCCCAAATTATTATTATTTTAATATGTCTTAATAAATGTTACTCCTCTGAGCAGGCTAAACTGGGATTATCCATTAATGTTTATAACAAATTGGGTATCGAGCGCAAGAGTATTTAAAAAAATTCAAATTATTTAAGGAAAATTTTGCAACCCAAAGAGCATATTACTATTAAACTACTATTACTGTAGTTTAGCAAGACTTCTTCTGAATTTGAAGCATACAAAAGTTTGCTTAATCCTTGAAAGCTCTTTTGAACAACATAAACTAAATATTTTCTTTTCCATTTCGAATTCTTATTCATTGTTCATCTATGTAGGTTTGGTTTCAAAACCGTCGTGCTAAATGGCGCAAGGCCGAGAGACTAAAAGACGAACAGCGCAAGCGTGAAAATGGCGGAGACGCTTCTATTTCCCTAGATAAGGTACTTTCTCACCACAACCATCAAGCCTTCGTACTCTTATACATTTTTTTAATTTTAATTTAAGATGGAAGACAGCAGAGATTCGTCACCCGACATTACTGGAGAAATCGATGACGATCCCCGAAGCTCCCACAGTCCGCCCCCGACAAGTCCCCGAGTCGACTCAGACCCCGAACGACCGCTCTCTTCAACTCATCTCACTCAATCGGCCTCGCAGTCTGGTGGCTCGATAAGCGCAGGCTCACCCTCGCCCGGCATTAGGACGCCACAAAACTCCGGAACCAGCCCAACCAATTCGAACAATACGGACTCGCCAATCGAGGTCGGCGGACCAATGTCACTGACATCACGTGCTCCGCAGTCCATGACAACATCCACATTCAGCAATCACATTTTTAACAGCTTTACAGAAAGGTAAGTCGAATTCCTATCCCGGTCTCTTGTTCCCACAGCACGCACTCGGTGGAGTCCTAATGCGCTCTTAACCTTCCGGTGCCGTTTATTATGCTCTTTGATTAAGCGTAATGATCTGCACGTGCCGACAATCGAAGTCATTAGATTTGTGAGCCCAAAACAAACACTGGGCCTGCATTTATCGAGTTGGAACAAAGTTCGAGAATGCACACTTCCTCTGCTCACGTCCTGGGCACAGTTCTCGCCGTGCTGGAGTCAGAATACAACAAGAAGAGGCAAAAGTCATGCAACGTACGAACGAGCAAACAAAAGGACATTACCATTACCAGTGTCGTTTCCGCTTTTGCAAGCCCTCAACCACCTAACTGCCAGACAATTCCAGTAGCATCGGCTTGGCTCGGAATCCCTTCTAACGTCATTACGGAGGAGTAGGAAAATCCACATAAAATGGTGGCAAAATGTTTTGGTATATAAACACGTAATTGCCGGACCGCCCGCTGTGGTGAACGCGTGCGCAAGTCGTCTTGCTTGATAGCAGAAAAAGTCGAAAAGTATACACTCCACCGAAAGGCAGCCACCCCGTGGCACTATCAGCATGATTTCGCGAAGGGATTTCTCATGCATGCTGGGTGTGTTCAACATCGAACGTACACACACACACACACACACAGCCAGCAGTCGTCTTGGGGGATGGAAACGTCTATCCCCGGCCATTCGGTGGATAACTGTCTTGATTGTCTGGGAGGAAATGAAATCAGAGTTCCTTAGAGTTATCTACTTTCTTTTGGATCAAACGTCCTTCCGCTGCTCACCGCGTCCTCATGATGTGTTTCTAAATCAATTGCCAATCGCCCTGATGTGCGATTGTGTCTTCCTGGGGTGACAATGGGCCAAGAAAAACATCTCAGATTAGCTGGAATATTTATGAGGCGCTGATGGGTACTGCTGCAGTGAGCCGGGCAGCGACAGAGGGCGACTAATGATACGTACACAATTAGCCCTTGTCAATAAGATTGTTGTCGCTGATTAGGGGGATGATTTCGATTCAGTTTGTTGGAACACAATTGCTGAGGAATTCACCAGAGAACAGCAGGGTGGTTATTGCTGTTTAATTGAGACAAACACTAAATTGAGTTGCTAGAGTTGCGCGAATTTAAGGAGAGAATGGTGTAATCCGAAGATGAGTCTTTAATTGGCATTGTATAAATATTGTGGGGCAAGGATGATGATATGCTTGCAAACTTAATAAACGTGAAATTGGCGTTGAACTTAATTTGAACATCATTTACAATCTATCGGGGCCATTATCTTTTAAGCAACGGAAAATTGGGGAGAGATTTTATGTGTAAATTGTAGCATGTATGTATGTGTAATTGTCGTTTTTTGGTAATAGGGTGGGGTGAGTTCATAATGAACAAGTACAAACCTTTGCTTCAACTAAACCTGAAATAAAAAAATTGAAATACGGTATATCACGGTTCGTGTATTTTACCGCGATAAAAAAACTCTGAAGTACATTTTCAAATTTTCCTAAAAAAATTGTTGGTTGCCAATAGAATATTCAGTGCTTTAGGCCTATAGTTTATAATTGCTCAAGAGAAAGTGGATTAAGTGTAAAGTGTGATAAAGTGTAATAAATCTAAGTTTGGTGGCTGCCGTGGCGTAGTAGATAGAGTTCGACGCCCACATGCCGAAGTTCCAGGTTCGATTCCCAGCTGAACACGTCGAATTTTTCACGGCACAAACTTTTTCGAGCTGCTGATAACACTCAAAGAGTATTAATTGTCTAGGAAAAAGCTTCTCAAAGTGTATGTCCCATCCACTTATTTATTATCAAGCCAAGTTCGGTCTGCGTAATGAATGCATAAAAAGTTCTTCCAACTTATTTCTAAATAAGAACAGAAAGCGTTTGTGATTTGATTCTTATTTGGGAGACTTCCCCTTCTTTCTAGCTGCTTCAAGCGACCAGAGTTACTTGACCGGCCTGCCGTCTTGCCAATACACACTTCTTCGCACTGCATGCATTGTTGAAGGAAATAGAAATTTGCAACTTAGCAAATCGTTTTCTGTCTATAATGCATAATGCAAATTAAAAGCAATAGTCCCACCTGCAAATTATCATATAAAACCACTACTACCGTTTTTGAGATAATGACTCTCCCAAAAGAGGCGTCAAAAATTAAAACTTCAATAGAAAATGGAAATAAAACCAAAACGTATGGCAAGTCTCGAGCCACAAGCGTATGCGTCTTTTTTATCCCATTGTTGCTAGTTTCTCGCCTCCGTTCGAGGACTTCCCGTCGAGATGCTGTAAAGCACACACATAAAAAAAAACAAACCAAAACAATCTCACCCCACGGGGGTGGTAAGTACGGATAATCGAGATCCTTTTAGAAGCAGGATTTGTTTGTTTGTTTATTTTCCCCCAATTGTCAATTCACCACCACCGCACCACCAACTAAGGGGCGTTTACCCTTAGTCGTTATTTTCGCATGAATACATCCGAATTGCCATTGTAGTGATTTTGTTTTTTGTTCTCCTTTTCAGTGAATTGCTGATTGAATTCCCCCTTGTGTTGTACTTAAGTAGTACTTATCGTTCATTTTTTATCTTCAGTGCGGTGCATTGAAAATGAGTGTGTATCTATTCAATATGTGATTTTTATGAAGTGTAACGCCGGACATCCGATGGGCTAATAAATCATCTAATGATGACAAACAACATTGGTGACCAATGTGGGGGTGTGGTGAGGAGAGAGGATGGAGGATTTAATGAGGTGTAATGAATATTTTGACAGAACAATGAGATGAAGGAATTCGAATGGAAGATGAATTTTCGCAAATGAATAGCTTTTACAATCAGATTTGACGTTTAATGACTTAATTAGAATGCAGTTTCTTTTGAACGAGTTTAAGAAGTCTTTCTATTTATTTAAAGCGTTTTTAAATTATTATGCTTTTACATTGACACCATGAAGATAGGATCGATTTACAAAATAACAACTAACCTTCCGATACAATGTTGTATCTTCAAGCCCAAATACAATAAAAGAAATAACTCAAAAGACGTGGCGTAGTGGGTAGAGTGCGACGCTCACACGCCGAAGGGTCTATGTTCGATTTCCAGCTCAACACCAATTTTTCGAATTTTTCACGGCACAACCTCTTTCGAGCTGCTGACAACACTCAAAGAGTAATAACTGTCTAAGAAAGTTTCTCAAATTTCGCCGTTCGGAGTCGGCAAAAAACTGTAGGTCCCTTCTACTCGTGAGAGCACAGTAGCTTTGGACTGCAGCGCCAACAATTATTATTATTATTATTAACTGAACTGATGCATATATCCAGATTTCCGTATACGTGAGACCTTGCAGAAAGCTCTAAAAATTTGTAAACACTGTTGTTTGTTGGAAGATAGTAACTAAAGATCTGACAATTTGATATGAATTATTTATAAACGGAAGCAACGATGAAATAATCGTTTGCATATACTTCCCTCTAGCTTAACCGAATTTTTAATTACAACTTTGAACACCCCTCCGGTATACATGAAATATTTCTACAAGTCTACGCCAACTCACAATTTGGAATTAAAATGTTAAGCAGTAGGCTTTTTTCTTAGCTGTCCACAATGTTAGAGTCGTTGTCGATGGACTGTTACATCATTATTGCCCAAGCCGAGCGACGTTCCATCCTCAGTGTGTGTATTAACTCAACGCTAAGATGGAATGATCACATATTCGAGATTGCTAAAAATTAAGCGAAATGTCTAGGTTTTCTAGAGCGATGTAAGAAATAGTTCAATCCTTTTGACCTGGCAACAACATATAAGGCGTACATCCGCCCAAAGCTTGAGTATAACGCTCTTATCTGGTCTGGTGCTCCTAAGAACTCTCTGTATTTGATACAATCCAACATTGAGCGATTAAACTTATTGGTAATAATAATGCTGTGAAGTCAATCGACTCGCTAGAACATCCACGAAATGTTGCATCTCTATCACTGTTTTATCGCTATTTCAACAAAAAATGTTCTAAAGAGTCAGCCAGCTGCATTCCTCCCCTTCACGAATTAACCCGCAATACCCGTCTCACTAGGAATACTCACCGGTTCACACTTAAGCCCACTTTCGCACATACAGTCAAGTTTAGAGGCTCGTTCTTCATCCGCACCACAAATGGAATTCGGAATGCGCTTCCCAGCCCAACTTCCCCCCATTAGAATCCACACGCATTTAAAACCAATGTGCATCGGTAACTCCTTTCCCCCTTTTCCTGTGACTTAATTTCAATATAAAAAATCAATTGCCCCTATATAAGAAAAAAAATTAGCATTTCAAAATCAACACCCCACTTTGTAATGCAAAAAAATTTTATTGTAAGTATTCGCAAAGAACACTGGCGTAGTGGGTAGAGTGCGACACTCACATGCCGCAGGTCTAGGTTCGATTCCCGATACAACACCTCGAATTTTTCACGAAAGCACCTCTTTCGAGCTGCTGACAATGCTCAAGGAGCAATAATTGTCTAAGGAAAAACGTTTTAAACTTCGCCGTTCGGAGTCGGTAAAAAACTGTGTATTCTTTCTACTCGTGAGAGAACAGTACCGCGCACAACACGAGTAGTTGATGAGCAAGCTTGGCTCTTTGTGGACTGTCGCGCCGTACAATTATTATTATTATTATTCGCATAGAACTGAAATGTCACAAGTCAAAAACCTTTTTATAAGGGATTCATAAAATATTTAAATATTCTGATTCTGTTCTAACATATATACTATGAGACTTAAATTTATTTTTCGCGTCTTCAAAATGTTTGAATTTGTCTGAGAAAAAAAGTACAGCTGAAGCCCATCGAATTCTTGTAAGCGCTTATGGTGAATCTCTTTCTTGTAGGGAGTCGAAGATAAAGAACGTCTTGACCAGTACAAAAAGTTTGAAGATAAGGAATTGAAGTTTTTGCTAGATCGATATCCGTACTAAACGCAAAGTACAGATGGGAGTGAATCAGGAAAAAAATTTCCTTCGGCTGGAGAAATTTGCATTTGTTCAAAATCAACGAAATTGGGTGCCTGGCGAGTTGAAACTGAGAAATACTGAAAGGTGATTTTTCACCTCAGAAATGCTTATTGAAAAACATCGAATGAAGGGATTTTTGCGAACCGTAACTGGGAATTAAAGTTGGTTGTACTACAATAGCTCCAAGTCGGAAAACTATGCAAAGACATCTTTTACATCGACGGCAAGGGAAAGCATCTTTGGTTCACAGGTCATCGAAACCATCGAACACATTATCGACAGGAACTAATTTGTTTGAGTTCTGCGTTGTGTGAAAAACGGGCAGAAACGACCAAAGGGCATGACAAGGTGCTTTTGCAGCACGATAACGCTCGGTCCAATAACAATAACAACCTACAATTTAAGATCTTACCCCACCCGTCGTATTCTCCAGACCACTTTTTTGACGGCTTTTTCGGTTTTTTTTTTTTTTCAGAAATTAAAGAAAATATTAATAATTAGAACAATGCCAGAGAAGAAAACTTGTGCTTTGTGTCATTAAAAATGTTATTTGAAAATTATACAACAGCAGTTTTTTAACTAAATTGTCTTTAATTACTTTTCATTACACTTCTTTCATTTCGAAATTAATAATAATAGTTGTTGGCGCGACAGTCCACAGGGGGACCAGGGCCTAGCTTGCGCATCAACTACTGTTCTCTCACGAGTAGAAAGAACCTACAGTTTTTTGCCAACTCCGAACGGTGAAATTTGAGAAACTTTTTCTTAGACAGTTATTACTCTTTGAGTGTTTTCAGCAGCTCGAAAGAGGTGGTGTCGTGAAAAATTCGAAAAATTCGTGTTGAGCTGGGAATCGAACCTAGACATTCGGCCTATGAGCGTCGCACGCTACCCACTACGCCACAGCGACCTGTGGGCGTCGCACTCTACCCACTACGCCACGGCGGCCACCCACCGAGAGATGTCGCATTGCGTAAATGCCCAATCTGGAAACTATCGAAAAGTCTAGAAATCTGTGTTCAGAATTTAATCGTCTATTTGCAAAACAGTAATTCCCCAACTTGTAATCTTCAATATGATAGATCAGAGAGGTTCGCAACATGATTTTGTTTCCAAAGTATGTTTGCATAGATTTAAGTCATGAGTAATAAAAGGTGATATATTTTCTCTTATCCATACAACTCAAGTTGTACAGCATTTCAAAGTATTTATAGTGCATGGAATGTAAATAAGATTGATCGTAGAGACAGATCAACTCGTACCATTTATACCTTGAGCCTGTGTAAATACATTGTATGGTATGTAGAGGTTGCTCGTAGAGATAGAGCAACTTGTATATAGCAACCGTAGTGGAGTGAATTTGGACGTCTGTCGTGAAAAAGTTTATGTAATAATTGTGAGTGGTACTCTTAAGACTTTTAACTTTGTTGTTACTTTGTATTCTGAAGTATTACGAATCATTGATTGATTCGAATTGAGCAGATCTATTTTGCATCCTTATCTACGTAAGAAATTCAATTCTACCGTGGACGAGCTACCCTTGTATATATTAGATCTTAAACAAGCGTCGAATCGCTTAATACTTTTGTCCCGACTGCCGAAATCTCTCCTTGAAAATAGAATTGATTTGTCTTGATGGAGTTGGGTCCAACATATGTGTTTTTTCGTCTCTTTTTTCCAAAAAGAAAAACATATCTCAGAGTGCAGAGTTAGGCACTCAACAAAAACTACTCTACAAAACTTTCACTGGGTGCAACACAATCAGCGACACAAATTCGAAGAAATTAACCTGGAAATGGTTTAAATACAAACTGTCTAATTAAGCTCGGACACAATCATCATCTCTTGTAATTACCGCTTAACACACACATCGTTCGCCTGTCATTCCTTTCTTAAACATTATCCCAGTTGAGATTGAGATTGAATTAGCGCTACCTCCCAGGGTGGAAATAATTAACAGAAACTTTTTGAAACTTTGCTCGTGTTAAATACACGCATACACTCCTTTTAACCCACTCTAAAGGATGAATGATGCTGCGATGTAGCCAAAGAAAGGATACTGTTGAAAAAAAGAAGAGAAAACACACGAAATGAGATTTTCACCTCAGAGCGTAGGATTTGTTCTTTTCAATAATTTATTTAGTCTTAATCCTTCACAGGCTGCACCCTTATCGTCATCCTCGTCCTCAACCACACCAGCGGCAGCACATCGTAGCAAATCGAAATTAATTTAACTCTTCACTTGATCTTTTGCGAGCGCGGAATGTACAAAAGTCAAGTCAAGTGAAAGCAGGGTTAAAAATAGGATTCTGCTCCCTTTAATTGTGTTGTGCCCTGCAGGGAGTGAGAGAGATAGCAAGAGGTAGGGGGTGGTGATAATTCCGTAAAGATACTCCATTTCTGGAATTCGCTAGGAAGAATTCATATTTGTTTGTGTGAAGTTCTTGTCAGCGTCGTGGGTGACGAAAAGGAGAGAGGGAGGGAGAAGGAGAGAAATATTTTATTCATCGCATACTGGTTCATGTTTATGAGTGAATGAAATTGTATCGCAAACACAAGGCCGACGCGACGCGCTTGGGAGGGAGGCTATGAGAAAGTTTAGCAGAAAGTGTCTTCTTTTAATTGGTTTAATCGACAAAATGAATTAGTTGGTTACATATTCATGCGGCAGTGGTAACGGCAGCAGCGACGGCATTTCTCTTGAATTTCCATTTAATTGGGTTAATTAATTGAAATTTATTAAAGTGGCACGGGAAGCATGTATGGTGTGTACATGGTGTGTCATCGATTCTAATTCTCTGCGTTTGCTGTTTTATTTTCAAATGTTTGTACATAAGCATTTTTGAATTTTTTGTGCGGCTGTGAAATTTTTAAGACACAAATCTCACATTTCCTTCCTAAAAAGGACAATCCAGTTGGAAAATATTTTTTACATTCTAATAGTTTTTCTCATTTATTTTTCTTGGCGGCACACTGCCCCTGCGGATCCCCGACTTGGGGTAACTGTGAACATTCAGAGTAGGTGTGAGCTTTCAATGAATTGATTAAGTTAAATTTTGCATATTTTTCACGATCTGCGCAATAAGATTTGGCCTTGAATTGAACTCTAATAAAAACGAATATGTTCAAAGAACACACGCATTTAATACAATTTTAAGATTTCCTTTGAGGTCATTTTAGCCACATTTCCCTGGATTTGTGCAGATCTGTTGACCGATCCAGTTTGCTCGCCTCAAAAGAATGACCAACCGTATGCCTGTTTTGAATATAATCACGGGATAACGCTCTCCTTTTAGGCTTTTGACTTGAATCTTCCGTGTCAACATACATTCACGCAGACAATCTACCGATAAGGACGAGTAGACGATGATGAAAATCAAAAAGCAAACACAAAAAGGACGGGAATGAAGCAAAAGCATAGCAGAGGAAGTCTTAATTCGGCTTGGATTGTTCTGTGCACAAATTGCGAGTTGGGTGTAATGATGGGACGCAACCCGATTTGTCTGGATACACAGACACATTCACACACACACAAATGACGAGTTTGCATCATTGAGAGACATTGTGGCGCAGTGCTTTCCATCTTTTCAAAAGGATCTCCTCCAACTGAGTGGAAGTCATTTCTCTTCCGGCATTAGAAGGGTCCAAAGTTTGTTTGACTACCACCCGTATAAGGTACACTTTTTCTCAGCCATTCCGGTGCCTGGGAATATGAAGGGGGTGCGGTGGGAGGCAGAAGGTAGAATAGGATGCACCCTTATACATATTTTTGAAAAGATTTCTGAATAATTCCTAAAAGTGTTTTGTTTGTCCCGTCTTGTCTTTGGTCGGGCAAAACGAGACTTTATGTTGCTGTGCGGGCTATGTGTCTGTGCAGTGTGTGCATGCACTCAACAATTCAACTGTACACATCCGACGTCGTCGCCGGTACTCCTGAAGCAGACAACTTCCCTTCAAATGCGACGACTGCTATGGTGGCAAATGTGAGAAAATTCCATAACAATGCGAGGCAATATCTGTTTGTTTCATGCTCCAGTCGAGGGGGGCACAACTGCACAACTCACAGAGGTGCCATAGCCCGGCTGCATTGTTAAGTGAGCTTTGACATGCAGTGTATGTTCCTTCAGGATTTTTCTTAATTAACAAAAATTGCTGCAAGGGTAATAGACGGACAAGAGTGAGACTTGGAGTGCTGACAAATGGAATAAAGCAAACAACAAATTTAACAAACAAGAGCCTAACGACTCACGAAGATCCTTCGGGCATAATGTGCATGCGAAATTAAATTACGCAAGAGGATGAGTGCTTAATTACGGACATTTATCGTCGCAAGAAATTCCCTTAATTATATGCACTCTGATTTAGCCAAAAGCCTGCTTTGCCAGCTTCTCCGGCGAGTCGTTGACACGCCACCGCACTGCCGCGCCGCTGCATAGTGCGTGTGTATGGCGGGCTTGCATTGGCAGCTGAGATTTCTGCTGACTGATCCTAAATTCCGCAACTAAACGAACCGCTTTTTGAGCCCTACCCTCGTGTTCCACTCAACGTGAATGGATTACGATGATAACATAAAAACTCACAAAGCCATGATGTAAACCCCTAATAGGATTTTCATTTAATTTAGGGCTTTCCGGCGACACATCTCTGCGCGACACATCGTCAAAGCAAACGCTCACAGGTCGGAGTTGAGAGGGCCGACGACAGCGACGAGTTCAAATTCAGATTGGCAATGGCCCCAGTTGCGGTGATCTTAAAAGCAAAACGGGGAAAAAACGTAATACCTCCGTTTGCCATGAAATTGTGTTTTCAAATTTATTCACGTGGAAACGTTGCTCGCCCGCTGCAAAAGCCGAAAAAAAACACGCCAAAACGTCAGCGCGGCTTTGCTGCGCCCTGCCCTGGACACAGGTTGATGAAAATTTCATTTGTTCGTGGTTCGCGGTAGAGTTCCATAAAGTTCCGCTTCTCCTGTCGTTCTACGTTTCATTTCGTGTGCTTTTTTCTTTGGTTTTATGTATCTCCTGGCAAATGTAATAATTTTTGAATTTTAAATATCCTACGGGCTTCCACTTAACTTTCGTTCCGACCGCAATCGCGAGAGAGCTGGGCGTCTGTGTGGGTGTGTGCAGGACTGGTTTCTAAGCACCGACCACCGGTCGCATGATTCCATCAGACCGTCACCACACCATCGCCCGGTCGCCACAAACCTACATTCGTACGTACACCCAGTGCTCTCGTCCCCCTCTTCGTCTGCCGAACAAGTACTTTCCAAATTTAATATTCCAATGGAAATTATTATATTTCCCCCGAAAATTGCCTCACTAATAATGTAGCATCTCCGGCAGAGGGCGACAGGGGCAGCGATAGCAGCGGTGGCAGCGGTGGCGCGGCGAGCGAGTTGCGCGGCCTGCGCCAGGGTTTGATGGTAAAAATGAAAGAAATTTTGCAATAAAAAGTTTTATTCTCATGCAAAATTGATGGGGCTTCCATAATGCGCCAAGGATATCATCGCCGCAGAGCGTGGAGACGTCAAGAGACTCCGTGTACTTCCATACACACTGTCAAGGAGGGGGTGGTGTAGGGCGGATAGAGAAAATTGGAAAATTGCATTTTCATTTTGCTCGGTGAAAAATTATAATCAAAAATGATTTTTCTTAGTCTGCACTGCACATCTATTTGCATGCGCTGCTGCAACGCCGGTTGGCTGGCTTCACACCGTGGGAGGTGGCCATGCATCCGATAAATGCCGGAGCTGTCTAAAGCGTTCAGCTTTGCATTCGTTAATGTGGAATGTGCACGCTGGTAGAAAGTTTTTCAATATTTTCCACTGGAGTTGCAAGCGCAAAAATAAACTAAAACAGTGTGTGGAGTTGAGTTAAAAAAAATCCGCTGAAAGTGGCGGATGGCAGCGGGAATGCTGAATGAGCATCTGCAGCCCAGCCCCCTTGCTGTTGCAGTGAGATTTTATTCTCTGCAGTCTTTTACATTTCACTTAGAGCTTGTGCTGATTGAATTTTAAAATTTACATGAAATGACGACGGAGTGCGGTTGTGATGCGGGCGGGACGGCAAAGGAGTCGGCAGCGGGAAGCTTGTGGCAGTTGCGATGATTGCAATGGAATTAATTAGTTTGGGATTTTATTACTTTTTAACTTCCTGATTTCGCAATCAATTAAAATTTGATGGTGGGGATTAAGAAAAGTTTTGGGTTAAATTACGTGAGAGTGTTCGGGCTGTCTGCTGTGTGCAATGGAAGGGGTAATAAAAACAGTAATAGAGTTTTGGGTCAAGCGTTAATGTTTTTCTCTAGAAGCGGCCTACTAATAAAGACGTAAGCACTTTATTTGGTGTATGATAGAAGTTGTTGCGTTTGGTATTTTTTGGAAATTCACTATAAACTTGAACTGCAGTTGCACACATTATAGTAAGGGACAAAAGAATGTACCGCCCGTTAAAGGTACACATTTGGTATTTGAAAATGTAATAAAAAAAAATTTACCAGGACCTAGCTGGCTTATCAAATACTCGTGTTCTGCGCGCTTCTCTTATGAGTAGAAGGGACCTACAGTTGTTACCGACTTCGACCGGCGATGTTTGAGAAGGTTTTCCTTAAACAGTTATTACTCTTTGAGTGTTGCCAGCAGCTCGAAAGAGATAATAAATCGAAGTGTTCAGCCAGGAATCGGACCTGGACCTTCGTTGTTGCCTATCATACATATATGCATGTATGTGACAACCTAGAGCAACATTTGGTTTTCCTAATTTTTGATGTCAGGTATTCGAAAATAAAGAACTGATATTTAATACATCTCTATGCTTTTTGAAACTCGTGAGAGAACAGTAGCGCGCACAACACGAGTAGTTGATGAGCAAGCTAGACCCTGGTTCCCCTTTGGACTGTAGCGCCAACAATTATTATTATTATGCTTTTTGAAACACAATGCTTGGCTACGCAAAGAACCATATTGTGTGACTTCCATGTCAAGCATGAAACATTAAAAACATTTTGTATTGCAATGCCTATTGCTTGATTTACTTTGTTCATATGTTAGTATTAAAAGCCGTACACTTTTCTCTTCTATAACTCCGTCTTAAAATTTTGTATAAGTGCGTTTCCTTTTGTAAATTGTTTAGTGTACACGTGTGTTAATGCATTTCCTACCTTTCTATTCTATAACATTTCGTTAATTCAAACTAATTTCAAATAATTAATCAAACCTCTGCTATTTATCAAAGTGTAAACTTTTTCAAACCTACATTTTGGGCTAATGTGTTTTATGGACTCATAGCTTAAAAAATTCAGATTCGTGTTACAGTTCGGGGTGGAGCTGAAACTCAACCAACATGTCTCTCCATCTCGGACAACCTTTCACCAATTATGCACTCCAAGTCGGTTGAGCTTATTCTCATGTTCTGCCATCTCAACCTAGGCGATTCTCTGTTGCGTTGTCCCACTGGCTAGAATTCGAAGACTTTTCGGGCCGGAGCAGTGGTGTCCATAAGCTCTTCATAGCCAAGCCACCTTAACCAGGCGCATGCGGTTGTGCAGCATATACAGTTCGTGGTTAAATCTTATCATCTAGGTGCTATCAATGCAATATGGACCAAAAATTTCTCGAACAGGGCTTCCTCATCTGCTTTAAGTAACGTCCAGGTTTCCGTGCCATAAAGTAGGACTGTGATGATCATTCCGTTATATAATGCAATCTTCTTCCTTTGAAAGAGTACTTTATAACTCAATTATCGCTTAAGCCCAAAGAGACACTGCTTGGCAAGATTGATTTCAGCACTGGTGTTATTATCCCTATTTACGCGGAGCCAGGGTAGACGAAGTCCTTGACTATTTCGAAGTTTCTACTGCCCAGTGTGGCGCTCTGTTCGTGACGTCTATATTTTGTGCCCTTCTAGTGACAGCACGTACTTTGTTTCTCCCTCATTAACCACCAGACCCATTTCAGCCCATTCCGCTTCAATCTCAGCAAACGCTTCATTGACGGCTCAGTTTATTCCTCCAATCACGTCAGTGTCAACCGTGTAAACTAGAAGTTTAGCTGACTTTTGGAAGATCGTACCCCTGGTGTTGACTTGTGAGTAACGCACGATCGTTTAAGAATGATGTTGAAGACGTCACATGACAGCGCGTCACCTTGTATAAAACCTTTTCTGACATTGAAAGTTACGGTGAGTTTGTTACCGAACCTAACAGAACAGCGAGAGTTTTCCATCGTCATTTTAAGCAATCTGACGAGTTTCGTAGGCATGCCAAAACTCGACAAAGCACTCGTCCCTGTGCACACTCTCAGATGCGGCTTAAAAATCGCCGTGGTGGGTGTCGATCTGTACTTCTTGGGTCTCTGCCAAGATCTGCCACAAAAAGAAGATCTGTTCATTTCTGGACTTCACAAACATTTTTGTTTTTCGTAAAAGAAATTGGAGGGTAATTTCAGTTCAAAACAGAGACCTTGTAAATTTTTGAAATTCGCCATGAAAGTATTACCTATCATATACGTAACATATCACTCAATAAATCCCAGGATTGAAAAATATTGGGCGTCACTAATAAAAAATCTATATTATTTTTAGGAAGAAGTTCCTGATCTGAAATTTGTTTATTAGGTTACAAGTTAGTGCTTCAAGTAACGCAACTTTCGCGGTTTATAAAACAATGGAAAAAACCGAATTTCGTTTGTTGACTTTAAACGTGGTCGCACAGACATCAACGACGCTAAACGCTCTGAAAGGCCAATTGAGGTCGTTACACTTGAAAACGTCACAAAATCGTTTTGGAACACCGCAAAGTGAAATTGCTCACACCTTAAAAATATCAGAAGGCAGTGTGTACAGTATTTTGCCTCAACATTTGTCCATGAGAAATCTGTTTTCGAAATGGGTGCCTCGTTTGCTCACAATGGACCAAAAACAACGACGTATCGATGATTCTGAGGGCTGTTTGGATCTGTTTCGCCAAAAGAAACAGAACTTTGTGCGTCAGTATGTCCAGCAGCCGGTGAACCAAGCTCAGAGCGTCCAAAAACGCAAAGGTCGGCCGGTAAGGTTATGGCAACCGTATTTTGTGATGCGCCCGAAGTTTTATTCATGAACTATCTTGAGACAGTCAAAGGATAACAAATGCTACCTAGGAAAATTTGTGCATTTGACGGAAGAATTTGCAAAAAACCGGTACCATATGAAGCAGAAAGAGAGTGCACTGTGTCACAAGTAGTTAGCTACCAAGGGCAAATTGCACGAATTGGGCTTTGAAGTGCTTTCACATCCACTATGTTCTCCAGATCTGTCCCCCAGCGACTGCTACCTCCTTTCAGACCTCGCAAAGGTGCTCTTCGGGAAAAAATATGGCTCGGATGAGGGTACGACCGCCGAAACTGAAGCCTATTTGGAGGCCAAAGATAAATCGTTCCATAAAAAAGTATCAAAATGTTAGAGCGGCGTTGGTCTGCTTGTGTCACTCTTAAAGAAAACTATGTTGATGAATAAAGTCGAATTTTGTTTAGAAAATGTGCTTTTATTGGTTACTCCCGGGACTTATTGTACATATAATCAAGTGAGTCTAAAATCCTTTATGTGCTTTTTCAAACCAAAAACAAAAGGATTCATTTTGCCTCAAACATACAAATAGTGTGACTAAATAATTTGTGAGTCCGACAACATGGTCCCACCATACGTTTATTCAGCTCCCTTATCAAACACATACATACATATGTAAAACAAAACAAACAAGGATCAACATAGATATCCAAAATGTTTAGAGTGACAGACAATGCAAACAACATTCAAATCGTGTATTCACAATTATGTAAGTCATCTAACATCACCACGTTTCCACGGGAGGGGCTGAACAGGAATGCGACTTCTCCCTTTGAGCGTGTGTCATCATTATTAATGCAATTACAAAACATACTTCAATTACTCTCAATTAAGAATTAATTGAATGTCTTGAGCGCGAAAAATTGAATTGTATCCAAATAAGATGATGCCAACACAAATCATTCCATCTGCTGCCGGAATGAATTTGATAGATGACAGCACTTATGATGGCGGTGTGCGATCGTATCGCACTCGTCTCGCACACACCATCACTCAACCGAAAGGGTTTTCAATTCACATGAACAGTCATAATCTAGGAACCCGCATACGCCATGTCGGGTGTCAATTATGTCAAATGGATACATTCTTCTTTGTCGGCGGCGTGTGTTGCGACACCAGCTCCGCTCATGCAACAAAAATAAAATCTCCTCCATCCTCCACTGCTCCCCGTTGCCGAAGTGTAGTCCTATAGCTAAAATGACATGTATCGCATTGTGTTCGTTAGAGGGACCAGAACGACAGATCCCTGGCGCAGATATAAGTGTCATCCATCCATCCATTTCAATTTTGGTAAAAATTAAATAATTCATATTTTGGATGACGAGGCTACGGAGCATACTAATTAATTTCTGTTGGAAATTAATTAATTTTAATTTAATATGCGCGACAATTGCCAACTCAATCATGTGACTCTCTACTCGACACTGTTCTGCTCCGAGTGCTGACGGCCGAGTGCGTGTTTGTTTTGCGCGATGGCAGACTAATTAAAACCACGCCGTTCAAAAAGAGACCATTAATGTTGACTAATCGAATTATTTGCTTTCAGTAATGGGGGCTTTCGGCCGGTGCTCGACTCGGCCGCACAGAGATCCAATCAACCGTTGTTTCTGCCCCATCACCACTTGGCATCGCTAAGCTCTCAGTTCTCACAGCCCCTGTTTTCAGGACTAAAAGGTAAGTTTATCAAATTTCTTTTTTTTTTCTTGGTCTTGTTGTGTGTTCTCCATCAACCACCAGCAGAGTGCCAGTCAAAACTTTTGGAAACCACCTCATACCCTCGGTGTCTGTCATTGAAGCGTAAGACGGATTACTCCAAATCCAATCGGAGCGGAGCTATATTTAGAGATTTGATGGCTGTCAATCAATGCAAGCGATCCGCATTCAAGCGTCTCCTTTCGCCTACCCTTAGCCAGTGCCATCCGTGTACTTGTTGTGGAATTGTGAATTTCTGAATTTCCCATGGCAGGATGACAGCAGATTTCATTCCATTACGGAATATTACATTTCATTTTATGGAAACCGGGGAAGCACACCTGACACACTCTCCACCAGGCAGACGGGTTCAATACTTCACGCCGTCATTTGTAACAAATGGGCGGCCAATGGCAGCAGTGTGCAGGAACACTAGCTCCTTTTGTCGTAATTAAATTTCATTATGCGCTGCTTTATCAAATTTTAAAAGAATTTCCCTGAAGAGTAGTTTAACTTTCAGCAGGGCACTCGCTTTTAGTGAAATTAACTTTTAATGACAGCTCTCATCCTGTCATCGACAGAGGCGTCTCGCGCACCAGGTGTACCCGCCGACCTGTAATCGGAGATTTATAGCCGCATTAAGTGGAGCAGCGCACTGTCAGCGGCAAACAGACAACCACGAAAAAAAAAAACTATTTACAACGGGGACATTTTTCACTCTCGTCGACTGCCACCAACCACAACAACCCTTTTAACGCTTTTCTCTTTCCCTTGGTTTTTTCTTTCAGCCTTTCCCGGCCTTTGCTCGTGCTGCCCGATAAAGCCACCCTCGGTGCCAGTCTCATCATCCAATTCGCCGGGGTCACCGCCAATCTCCAGTCACTCTGATCCACGGTCGAGTTCAGTTGCCGAGCTGCGTCGCAAGGCGCAGGAGCATTCAGCAGCTTTACTGCAGTCATTGCATGCCGCCGCTGCGGCAGGACTGGCTTTTCCAGGATTACATCTCCAGCCGCTCAACCTTCACCACGCGCTGAACAACAATCGTAAGAACGAGGCCCAAGACATGACAGCTACCACAATGAATGGCATCACAAACAACAACGGCAGTGGGCCCGAAATCCAACACCACCAACACCATCAGCCGCAGCCGCAACAGTCAGCCCATGCTCTCACCCATCAGCCGAACACTGTCAGCAACGAGAATGTTGATTAGGGATACGGTGCCCGTGCATCTGTATGATATTGTAAAATAGTAACTGAGTAGTCTTAAGTGTGTTCTAGAACACGGATATGATTGTTCAGCAGTTTATATTTTAGTATATAATGGAGGGAGGGTTGGCGACTGCTTGGAGTATGGCAGAATTGCCTACATGTTAATATTTTGCTAATTTTTAATGGAAATCGCGAGAATATGAAATTTTTATTTCTAGACGACGTTGACATGACATTTACTGGACGTGGCGGTGCTTACAACCTACCATTGGTATTCAAATGCAGCACATAATCCCTTCGCCCTTGTTAGATGCAATATTTGTTTTTTTTTATAAACATTACCTTACACTGACGATCACAAGATCAAATCAGCTGAATCGTGGGAGGCTTAATTGTAAAACAAACATACAATGGTGAGGCATTCAAAAACGAATAGCAAGTATATCTATAGTTTACTTTTATCAAAACTAACGACGTTTATCGGGTATTAGGACAAATTTCCACAAAATAAGTTCTGAAAAGGGGCAGTTTAATTTAGATGGATTCCACTGTACGAATAATTGTCTTGCACAAACGTAAAAAAAACATGCTTGCTGTTTTAAGATTGCTGTTTCTTAATGAAGTTCAAATTTAATTCTAAATATAGTTTTCCAAAAGAAAAAGTGATTCAAGAAAACGAGAATTGAAACAACAATTCAATATTTATCGTAAATGCAGAAAAAAGATTATGGGATTCGCTGGAAGGTTAAAACAAAGGATTCATAAATAATACGTGTAAATTGACTTATATCAAAATCTAGGATGCTCACAATATTAAGCTTAGAAGGCTATCATCATCATTGACGCGAGAACCACGATCTAGTCATCAGCCCCATCAAAAAGTCTCTGCATCTATCCTATTCACAAGCGGCCACTCGAAAGATAAAGCCAAAGGAGTGCGGCTTTATCTTTCGGGTCTACGTCTTCTCTTCGGCGTAGTCTGCCACGCTGTCGTCTAGTACAAAGCAAGGTTCATTTACAAGTTCCCTTACAATTAGTGATTGTAACTTCTCTGAAAAAATCCCTCCCCATATACGGGGTCAACAATTCTCGGTAAGACTTTCATCTCGGTACAAAATTTCGTTGCCATAGTACTGGCGAAACCACCGTCCTGTATAGCAGCAACTTCGATGTTACGTTGACATTTCTTGACTTGAAGAACCTTGACAAAATATAATAAGGCTTTGTCGGATCTTAGCGACCGGCCACGTAATTCTTGTTCTATGTTTTTATCGACTGCTAATGTTGACCGCCGTGGCCGCCGTCACGTAGTGCGACTCACAGGCTGAAGAGTCTAGGTTCGATTCCCGGTTGAACACCTCGAATTTTTCACGACACCACCTCTTTCGAGCTGCTAACCACCCTCAAGAAGTAATAACTGTCTAAGAAAAAGCTTTTCAAACTTGGCCGTTCGGAGTCGGCAAAAAACTGAAGGTCTCTTCTACTCGTGGGAGGACAGTAGTGCGCATAACACGAGTAGTTGACAAGCAAATTAGTCCCTGGTCCCCTGTGTATTGTCGCGCCATAGAATTATTATTATTATTATTATTAATGTTGACCTACTGTAGCTTTGAGACTGCACAACTAAAAATTCATGCTCCGCTACTAATCGCTTAACCAACGGTTACTTCTGCAGGTAACGCCCCATGTCTTTTCTTTAATGGTGCACGTACCAGGTTTCTTCCAACGTGATCTACGTGTTTTGTTCATTTGAAGTTGTCAATATCGCCTGTGTAAGCTTATATCGACCCAAGTCCAGGTCCACCACCGATTAAAGCTCCACACTATAAAGAAGAGGCTTATATCCAGTTGAAGCAGCTACTTAGAAGTCCTGAAACTTGTTACGTCCTAGAGATTCCAAGTCTTAAGATTTGACCAAGTTTTGTGGATCATGAAATTAGTTTAAAGAATACTACGAACTTATTTCTCGGGCTTAGATAAGCCTACAAATAAATAAACTAAACTTAAAGACAAATAAACTAGAAATACAGTAGACTCACTATAAAATGAATATTCACAAATCATTCTCGAGCGCAATTAAATGTTTTTTTTACTTCAAAGGAATTCAGTTCTTATTCGTCGAGTAATAAACAGCTTACTGTTTTTGTAAAGCTCGTAATTTTTCTTCTTGTATTTATTTCAAATACACTACGCCGTGGCGTAGTGGGTAGAGTGCGACGCTCACACGCCGAAGGGTCTAGGTTCGATTCCCAGCTCAACACCAATTTTTCGAATTTTTCACGGCACCACCTCTTTCGAGCTGCTAACAACACTCAAAGAGTAATAACTGTCTAAGAAAGCTTCTCAAATTTCGCCGTTCGGAGTCGGCAAAAAACTGTAGGTCCCTTCTACTGGCGAGAGAAAAGTAGCGCGCACAACACGAGTAGTTCATGAGCAAGCTAGGCCCTAGTCCAAATGTGGACTGTTGCGCCAACAATTATTATTTATTTCGAAGTAGAATAGTCGGTTATAGTCAATATCTTAATTCTTTAATTAAACATTTTTATTTTTCTGCGTTTTTTTATAAAAAAAAATTAATTCAAATATATTTTTTTCGCATTTAATATGTAGAAAGTTTAGAAGAAAGCTTCACCTCCATAATTCGTTTTGCCCGTTCAAACTACCTCTATTAATCGTGAATACAAATCAGAAGGAAAATCGAAATGAAAAATCTTAAAATCTGGCCTACTTGGAAATTAGAAAACTTACTGTTTCAGACAATTATTTTGATGAGGTATTGAATGAATAAGGAGGATTAAAAGTGATAACTGTAATTAAGAGTCATTTGAGCACATATAAAAAAGAAAAAAATTTCCACTTACTCGCATAGCCCAAATTGAGGCATTGATCAATTAATCGAATAGACTTTAGTTTTAGATTCACATCTCTTCCCTTTAAAAGAGTAAATCTTTTATAACACTCTTTAATAGAACCAAATTTTAACATAAAGCAAGCAACTTTTAATTTCTACGCTTTATTTGAACGCATATTCTTTGAGGTATTGGGCTATATATTCAACATGCATAAAGTTGTCTTACTATTGATGTTGCTCTAGTTTACCTTGTTGGTGGACCTTAATGAATTTTTCCTACCGGGCCCATGCAAAAATGAACTTTGTCCGAACTTTCTAATACTGCAATTTTTGTTGGATTCTTTATATGTCATTTTGTTCACGTTTTCATTTCAAAAAATGTCTTTTTATGAAGTTTATCAAAACAAAAACGTTGCTTTTGGTCCCACCGCAGGTTTGCTATATACACCATATTTCCTTAATACATACCATATATAGAAAGTAAACGGGTATTAGTTCATCGCTAGGTATTGACACGAAGAACCTGCACGTTTGGTTCAAGTAACCATTAATTTGGTTACTGAACCGGCAAAATGAGGTTGCACGACATTTAGCCACGTCATTCAACGTACAGAATTTTGCTTTTTCACATCTTATTTTTTTTTTTTTTTTGAGGCCCAAGTCCACCACTGGACTGTAGCGCCACAGCAAGAATTCTTATTATATAATACTTCAATTGCTTTCAGGATAAAACTAAAAGTAATACAATCACGTTTCGATAGGTATTTAGACTCTCCTTGAGATGATGTCATCCTTCCGGTGTTGAAAAAAAAGGTCAGAAGGTGGAAAAGAAAAAACTTTCCCCCATCTAAAAGACATAACTACTAGGCAGAAACGAATTTTCTTCCTTAACAATAACACCGTTTGTTTACGCCTCAACCTCTGAGCCACGTCAATGTCGTATCCAACGTACCAAGTCCAATTCCCAAGCCCGCCCCCAACCGTTATAATTTCCAGATTTGTAGTCATATTTCGAGAACTTCAAGATCATTCTCGTCGCGAAATCAATTGTTTTTCATTTTAAGCGTTTTTTCCATTGCAGTGAGTTATTTTTTGGTCGCTTCAGTATTCTATATCTAAATCAATAAATCTAATAAGTAAGAAATAAAATCAAGAATGAAACATTTTCGTTTATATAATCTTTGCTCAAATATTGCACATTTCCCGAAACATTTAGAATCTTAGTCGTAAGCTATACAAGATGTAAGAGATTAGAATTAAAACATGTTACACTCGAAGGCGTAAGTTCAGAAAGAAACCAAATTAGAAATTCTTTGAAATAAACGACATTAAAAGTATGCGAAGGTCATTCATTTTCGTTAATTCAGCTCAAGACATGCACTTCTGCTGGCAGAGTGCTTCGGTTGCAAAGCGATTGGCGTTTCCTTGACATCCGCCGTAGATGAATTCCACACACTTATCTGCTCCGGCATCGTAGGTCCACATGGGCATGTATCCCATGCATTGGATGACTCCGTTTCCGTTCTTGGCACTTGGGAGGAGGCAGTCATCTACATTTTGTTTTTAGGAAATTAATCTAAAGTGGATTTAATTAAATCTTTATAAGTCTCACCTGACTTTGCTGCGCTGGCAAGTGCAAAACAGCTAAGGATAGCGACCAGAAGAGCGAACAAGAGTTTCATTTTGCTTTCCGCGAAGTTAATTTGTCAAATAATTGAACTTGAATCACATTCGAAGCGTCTAACCGGAGAATCGGGCTGTTTCTCGAATAAATCTGTGATCCATATCAGTCAGGGTCAGAGCAACTCTGATTAAGATTAAGAAATCTGGCAACTAAATAATAGTTCCGTTCTCAATGCAAAACAAATGTGTGCTTGATACATGAGCGAGAAACGAGATGTGAGAGCGATAGATAAGCCTTATCTGCTGCAGAGCGATAATTGTCTCCCGCTCGCGAGCTCGGCAAATGCACGCCACCAGCGAAAGGGGCGCATGGTGAACCAGTGAAACATTTTCCACCGGCCTATATCTATCTTGGAAAACGACAACGCTCTGCGAGAATGTTTGGATTTACGAAGTGGGCTTTCGTCACGCTCATAATGGTGGTGTCCATGTATCAGATGGCGGCCCCAGCGACTGTGGCCTACGCACGGATGCCCGGTAATATATTTGCTTGTGTCGTTTGAACTTGTAAATAAGACAAAGAGGTCAATTTGCAGGTTACTGCATGAAGCCACCGCCGACATCGTCCGGCCGTTGCACCATCGACATCGAAGGCTTCTACTACAATCCCCGCACGAACGACTGTGAACCCTACCAAGTGGGACTGTGTCGCTCTACTCCTGGCCAGAGCTTCGGCTCGCGCTCCGATTGTATGGCCACATGCGTCTACACAACGCGTCTTATAAAGGATCAATACTCGGTGGAATAAAAAAACGTGTTACACATATTTTTGTTTCATTTGTAAGGCTTTTGTCTCTGTATTACGAATAAAGACTACGAGGAGCGCTTGGGCGGGTGGGAATTGTCCGACTTGTCTAATCTCTCTCTCTCGGTTGATAAGTGCGACGTTTGATTTATGTTCTTTTGGGCCAGGATCGGAGTGAATCGAGCGCAGATTGGACTGTGCGCAGCATTTCTGGTATCAGGTCGAGTCACCACCAGTTGAAGCTGGTGTGAGGAAATTATATTCGGCCTACACATTAAATGCCAGGCAATTGCGATCAACTTTGCTTTTGCTTTTCATTTCTGATCAGTTTCTCACCGACAATTGTTGTGATTTGTCCGCCTAAAGTCTGACGATCTCTCGGTCGATGCACATCACATTAGGGATCATTTAGTGTATCTCGCGACTAAACTTCATTCCGATCGGAGTACACAGCGATTAGTGCCGATTTTGTTGTTTGTTCTCTTCGGCCTGGTTTATCAAACGAGTTGGTTTGAATGGATGCAGTGATAAGCGACGGTCTTTCTGATAGAAATAAATTAATCGAGCTTGAGAGGAAAGTGAAAGTTATTGAAAACGAACCCATCAGGAACGGGTCACTCGATTGGAGTGTGAACACACATCACTGCTATCGCTACTATTTTGAAATCGCTTCAATGATGAAGTTGGTGATTTTCTTTGTGTGCGCCTTGTCATGTGTTGCAGCGTCAAGGACAAGTAAGAGTGTGATGGTGGCCGCAATTTCGAACTGAAATTGAATGACTTGTGTTTTTATAGAGATTTGCGACAGAAGGCCAACAATAAATGGGCTCTGTGTCACGTCGACTCTGGGCATTTATTACGACGCCGAGACTGAACGCTGCAAATATCTGGGATGCAGCACAGACAAAAGGATATTCTCAACCCTGCAAGACTGTGAGAGAATTTGCAACAGCGCCCGGCGGAGACGACAAAGACGGGTGAATGGAAAAAGTATGAGTCACCTGAAGGATTAGTCGGTAGTTTAGTGTGTAGGAACAATATCTTAGGAGTCTGAATAAGAGTATATACATACGTAGTTAAAAAATATATAAATTATTTTTGAATATTTTCATTGAATCGGTTGTTTTTGTTTGGCTGCGTATCAAGTGAAAAAGTTTCAGTTCGTGACCTAGATATGGTTTGATTTCGGATTGGTTTAAGTTTTTCTAGCTTGCGACTATCGTATCTCTCACTGGTCACTGTTAACAATGCCCTCAAATGCAGACTAATTGATGGCAATAACTGCCAAATGTCTTCTTTTCCTATTATTTCGGGTATGTCAATCCATCATGTGGGCAGACCGTGATTTTTGAAGAACACGCAAAGGTTATCAGTCGAATTGATTAATGGATCAACATCTGAAGGTGGAAGCAATCGCATTTTGAACTTTACATGAGACAATTTCATACAACGCAAGCACGTTAGTCAACATTTTCAGAACAACTTTTGAAAGCAACGTCTTCCAGAGGTCTTCTTAAGGACCGGAAAGGCAATTACATGAAATGGCTAAAAAAAAACCTGTTGTGGCACCTACGGAGACGATGTATTTGTTTGTGCAGAACTTTCAAGGACTTAAACCTATCCTGGGATATATTCCAAACGTTTCTAAATTTGCTGTTTGTTTAACCAAAAAGGATAGGATTAATAAATGTGAATAATCTTTAAAAAAACACGTTCATATGTAAGTAAATCGTTTTTTTGAAGATAATAATAATAATTGTTGGCGCTACAGTCCAAAGGGGGACCAGCTTGCTTGCTCATCAGCTACTCGTGTTGTGCGCGCTACTGTTCTCTCACGAGTAGAAGGGACCTACAGTTTTTTGCCGACTCCGAACGATGAAATTTCAGAAGCTTTCTTAGACAGTTGACAGTCTTTGAGTGTTGTCAGCAGCTCGGAAGAGGTGGTGCCGTAAAAAATTCGAAAAATTGGTGTTGAGGTGGGAATCGAACCTACTCCTTCGGCGTGAGAGGGTCGCGCTCTACCCACTACGCCACGGCGACCACATACATCTTCAATAACATCTTAAAATTTAGAAAATGGAGATCTCACATAGAAGGTTCCGTTTTTCTTACATTTGCTTACGCAAATCTGAGTTATTCATACACAGAATTATGTTTCCTATACCACATTACAAACAAAAATGTTAAAAGCAAAAAAGCGGTTCGCTTAATTTATCAGGTAAAGTTACATATAACTGCGATGTATCGTAATTTTGCAAATACTCAACAAATATTCCCGGTCCATTGTCCTACCGGACTTGATCTTCCGAAGGAAAACCAGCAAGTGCATCTGTGATTGAGAGCCTAGGTTTTTAACTCCCTCTGAAACAGCCGCTGCGGATTTGTTGCTGACATTCGGGAGCATGCCATTGCTCAGCCTGTATCCTGGAAAGTCATGTGATCTCGGTTTTTGCTGTCGGGAGACCCAATCGTCGACGGAGCCCTAACAAATGACGCCGGTAGTCTGTTAGTCAGAACAGTGGCTCTTAAGAGCTGACTGTTCTGGCTATTATTCAGAACAGTGGCTTTTAAGAGCTGACTGTTTTTGCAAATCGCTGTCTTTTGTGATTGTAAAAAAAACCTGAAACTGTCGGAAACAATGTTATTGAAAACTGTAATTGATTGTAATCGTAAAATCATGTATTTCTTTTGATGACCACCGTGTTTTAGTCGGTAAGTAAGTCACATGATCCAAAATTATATTTTCAGATTTAAAGAACTGAACACCTTTGGATATTGTCCATCACTACAAATATCGTGAAAGAATAATAATTATGCGTGTTGACACGAAAGGCTATATTCTGGTTTTCTGTGGAATATACTGCAATCAAATTAATTTTTAAATATTGAAATAACATTGCCCAGCGTTGACATGAGAAACGACACCGCGAATTAAGGCCTAATTTCCTGTGACAATGCTACTGCCTACTTTTCCTTACATTTAGAGAAGCAAATATAGTTCCACTCCACTATCTGGACTGTTAATTTAATTTAATAATAATAATTGGATGGCGCGACAGTCCACAGGGGGACTAGGGCCTAGCTTGCTCATCAACTACTCGTGTTGTGCGCGCTACTGTTTTACGAGTAGAAGGGACCTACAGTTTTTGCCGACTTCGAACGGCGAAGTTTTCAAAAGCTTTCTTAGACAGTTATTCCTCTTTGAGTGTTATCAGCAGCTCGAAAGAGGTGGTGCCGTAAAAAATTCGACGTGTTCAGCCGGGAATCGAACCTAGACAGCGTGTACGTGTCGCACTCATCCCACTACATGACGGCAGCCACGGACTGTTTATTTAATTTGTACAAATATTTATAATGACTTTTATCTATTAAAGTTACAAGTTCAGACTGCTCATAACTTCAAGAACTAAGAACTTCAAAAACTAAGAACTTGGGGCATTTCATTTATTTCGTTTATTTGTAAAGCACGCTGCTTCCAATCGTCAAGACCTAGGTCCCTTTCGTCCATGTCCATTTGATCTCTATACAGAATACTCTGGGGAGGTAAAAACCAGTAGGCCGAAGCATTGTTGTGACTTCCCTGGATCTGAATCAGTATATTTTCCATTTGTATATGAATATATTCGATGGCGCAACAGTTGAGAAGGTGATCAGGGCCTAGCTTCTTCGGTAACTACTCGTGTTGAGCGTGTTATTGTCCTCTCAGGGGAGGAGGGATTCTTTGAGTGTTCTTAGCAGCTTGAAACAGATAAGAATATGGTATTCAGTCCAGGAATTGTACCTGGAGCCTTCTGTGTGTGAGTGTCCCACTTTAACCACTGAGCCACGTTGCCCGATTCCGCCTTACGGAAAGTTTTTGCATCCTAATGCATCCGGAAGAGTACACAGTTGCGTCTGTTTCTCTCTCAGTGTCTCAAACACACACCACAATTTTTTTGTTAAAAAAAAACTACCAGTTCTTTATGTTCACATTAAGGTGAGTTATTACTTCATTTAGTACTGCAACCAATAAACCAATCCAATTCAAGAACAAACAAAACTTAACCTAATTCGCCTTGCACAGAGTGAGCACATGAATAGTTTTACTGCTACCTGTGCTAAATACGATTTAAACCGTGACGCTGTTGTCATAGCGATCCACACTGATTTACTGAACTAAAGAGAGACGATCAAAACACACATCAGGGCGATCGATTACGATTTTAAAAGCGAAAGTTCCCCACCACCGCCCAGTCGAGCCATTCATTAGGCATTCTGTACCATCACCTGTCTTGTAGTCACATAAAGCTTCATGCCGCTACCCTCACTCGCATGTTTACTTTACGGGCTAACGAAAGCCCCGATCTAAGAGATCACCTTAAGCTTAAATTGACACACTCTAGGCGTCTGCACTCAGTTGATTATGGCTAATTCGTGTGCTTGATCGCTTCTTTCAGTTTAATTTTTTTTGTTTCGTAGTACCTTGTGACATACTGAAGCTAACCAAGTTTTGAAGAATTCAGCAGAATGAATACCACTGTCGCCTCTCTTGTTATTTTTGCAATGTTATTCGCAGTGAACTTAGAAACACATGCACTCCTGAATCGAGGTAGATGCGACATTTCTTTAAGGCGGCAGTCTCACTAACTTGAAGCTCCCTTTAACAGACAGGTGTCGCCAACCCATGACAGCTGGCAGGTGTTTTGGGTATGTGCCCAGCTTCGCGTATGATCCCATCTCTGGTAAGTGTGAGCAATTCATCTATGGCGGATGCGGAGGTAACGAAAACCGATTCGAGTCGTTGAAGGCGTGCGAGAGATCTTGCAGGGGTGTTTGAAGGTCGCCATGTTTGTTATGTTTGTAAATAAATGTGAAACAATTAACAAATAAAGATTGCTCGTCCCAAGTGTGAATCGATAAGTGCTATGCATTGTTGAATTGCGAGTTTGAATAAAGGTTCGTTGATCTGTGCTGATTGCGCTTCAGGAACGATTCCGTCAAGCGATGACTCTCCGTGACCCATGCAGTGTGCACAAACCTGATAGAGCGATATCGAAGAGATGTGATGTGCGTTGTGGTCTTCGGCACTTCCATCTTCGCACGCAGACATCCCCCACGCATTGTATCGTAGTTAGCAGTGGGCTTTGGACATCGCACTCTCTGACATGTGTCGTATTGTGATCATCTTTGCTCTAGCCATTATCCTTGGATGGGTTTCCGCTTTCGAGATTCCAAGTAAATGAAGAAATAGTTCTTAGTGCACAATATATCATTTTTCTTTTCAGAGGAATGCGTAGGTGAGGAGCCTTATGCGTTAGGAGTATGCCGAAAGACCTTCACCGGCTACTATTTCAACATCATCTCAAAGAAATGTAAGAAATACGAGACTGATGGGTGTTTTCTGAAGTCAGGAAACGCCCACAGTTTCGCAACAAAAATCGACTGCATCAGGAAGTGTAAGGAACCACTTGAAGCTGCCGCCAGACTGCAAAACTAAACGATAACAATGTGCGGGAAACTTCTAGTCCTCAGCAGTTTTAAGCGAATAAATCTAGTAGACTTTGCAATCTTTTTGTTTGACTGCGACGCTACTTAATGGGCGTCTGTATGGGTGTGTTTTGTTGATGATCGGTGTGATTTACTGACTTTCCAGAGTGCTGGAGAGATAATATTTCAACGTGGTGTGATGCATGAATTATAACTTAATTGCAAACATGACCTAAATCATTGAGTGAACTTAGTGAACCCGTTTGAGGCTCGTTTAAAATGTGTATTGCATCTGGTTGATATGCACTGACACGTCATCTACCATATGCCGACTTTGTTGTACGACAATAAGAAACGTAAAATATTAAGTTGCAAATTGTAATCTCTATGAAGATGAAACGGATTTTCTTGTGTATGGTTGGTTATGTCAAGCATTTGATTTGCCTTCAAGATTACTTTTTAGCATAACTTTGTTGAACACATGGCTCCGACTAGGAAAAAATCTAGACAATGAACTTATTCATTTAATACTTTAAAATGGCGACAACGTCGCCTCACATTAAGTAAAAGAATTTACTATGCAATACCATTCACTTCCATTCACTAAAATAAGTAAATTGCTGAAGTTGTTAACGCCCTGTTGAGGTTTATTCCGAAAATGTTTAACTTATGAATAAAAAACTTCCGAAGTATCTGTGCTTGGGGATGTTTCACTACATTCATTTTTATGGTATTGTTTTATCATTTAGTTTCCTCGGATTTTGGACATTATTTTAATCTTTTTATTTTTTTTCACTCGTATTGTTGTTTTCATACAACAAAAATGTGTAAAAAAAAACTAAGAGAATCTAAAACTACTTCAAGATATTTTCGCAAAAATTGTATTTGTTAAGATGGAGTGTCAGAAAAATAGAGTGTACTTGAAATTGCGATATGACCATAAAAATTTTGTGTGCAAAATCATCATCATAAATTAAAAGAAGATTACGAACTACCACAAACCTTGCTACCTATAAGATGGTTAACAAAATTATCGCATTTTTAGCGGTATAAATTTAATGGAGTACATGGACTATGTTCACGAATATGGAGCATCTTTTTTCCCTACAAATTGCAATGTGTTCTCAAACTAAAATCGTGACGTGTTTTACCGCTGGCCTCTGGTCATATTTACTCTTCATGCCCAATTATTTCAAATAATTTACCCAAATTCAGATGATAAGCCCATTAGCGGGAAAAAGTGTTTCAGTTCTCATCCATCTCTAGACCGCGCCGCATCTCAAAATGCGTTCATATTTCTCAAAAATTATAATTTTTTTCGCGTTTTTACTCATCCTGGGACCCCGGTCGAATGAGGGAATTTCCGTAGGTTCAGGTACACAAGCCATCAGTAAGTCAGTTTGCATACAACCAAAACCAATCAGTTTTTGCCGAATTATATGCTTTACAAAGTGTATTAAAATAGAAGAAAATTGCAGTAAAGCAAAACTGAAGGGATTTGGATGCGACAATTTAGTTAAACATGAAAATATCAATTTCATATTCCCTGAAAGATTCCTTCTGCCAATGGCCACCAGAGACTGGAGAATGCCGCATGCAACAAAGAAAATTCTATTACAACCCGTTGAAAAACTCTTGCGAACCATTTATTTACGGCGGATGTAGAGGTAATGAGAACCGTTTCAACAGTCAGTATGAATGTGAAGTGACTTGTAAAGCAGGGAGATATTAAACAGTTATTTTATGTAACGTGAAATGTTTTGTAGTTTTAATAGATGTGTTTGGATTCAATCCGACACGTTCGTTTCGCTTCGTTGAGGCCAGACACCAATAAAATTCCTTATTGGTTTCTGGTTGATGCGTTTTGTATACTAATTACATGTTTATTTGTTAATTGTGTGGATGGAACAATTACTACTTATCACACCAGATTAATCAAGGAATTCCTTCAAGCACTTAAATTCAAACAAATTCTGACCATGGTGGTGTTGAAGAGCCTGTATATAGACATATTCCCAATTCTAAGGAGCTGCCCCCCATTTTACATCACGTGTAAGATATCCTTCGCTGTGTAAAATGCAACGCCCACGCGGCATACGTCTCAGGTCCGACTCCTTGACTAATAACCGCTCATGTTTTCACGGCACCATCTGCTTCGAATTGGTGACAAAACAAAGAACACGCAGGCACACGTTCAGAAGACACGGTTTCTAAAAGTTTCTTGTGGATGTTAACGCTATTGAATTTTATTGTTTAATTGACAATACTAACCCCGCTTCCCATCACGAGCTTTCTAACCAAAAAACACTAACTGACGTATCGCTAACTCTTAGCAGAATCATGTGCGTACTTGATGCACTTGTCAATGACAGCTTCTTTTTCATAGGAAACCTTTAAAGCTTGAATGCCATGAGTAATGTGCAAAAATATTAAAATAACAAATGCACAGCTTGAAACCGGGTCAAACAAATCAAAGTGATATAATTTGACGCGACTCTTGCATTGTATAAATATATTTTATCACATCATATTATCTAACAAAAGATGCAAATTAATCTATAATAACTCCTTCATTGTTACATCCTTCCGAACCGCATTGGTAAAGCCCAGCTTGTACTTGAACCAAATGGGACTCTTAACAACAGGATCAACTTCATCTGCAAAAGAAACAAAACAAATCAACTTTGATCACACTTACAGCCTCTAATACTCACTCTCTTTCGCTATATCTGCCGCTGTCTTTTCTATTATCCTGCCAAAGAAGTCTCTGGTAACCTGTAAAAATTACATGGATATCCATTGGTTCCCCACTTGGAAAAGTAAAATGCATGGGAGTGTGGAAAAGGGATTGGGCGATATCGTGTATATATACTATTGTTTCAGTGAAGACATTTCGAAAATTGAACTATATTGCTGCGGAAGATATAGCCTACAGCATCGAATATCCTTTGCTTCGAAACAAAAGGATTTATTTTCAATTTAACTTTATAATTATGTTTACGGAAGCCGAATACTCAAGTCTTACGCTCGACTCCCTTCAGCGCACACGAACTGGCAATCCAGAGGTGCACAATAAGAATACGATTCCGTACCACCAAGTCGTTGTAATTGAGACAACCATTGACATAACTGTTTAAATAGGAATGCCACAGCATTATTAAATGATGCCTTAAAACATTGTTTTTTTTTTTTTTTTTTTCTTCCCTAAGTCGGAGGAAAAACACAATTACAATTTGGCCGATTGGGATGATAACTAACTAAAATAGGGAGCGAAAAGGATCAACTCTTTAAGCGAAACAAATGCTTTCATAGATCTGCTATACACTCTTGTTTATTTGGTAATCCTCCATTACCGCCGAGTCATTTTTCAAAATCCCAGCAGGGATTCTGTGGTGCTAAAAGGTGGCACATTCGGATGAAGGCGGATGGTGGAGGAACCACCGTCCGATTGGCGCAATAGCAAAAAGAACAGCATCGAGGTAGTGTAATTGATTTATTAACATTAAAAATGTGCCGCCGCAGCCATGGAGGCAAATAACTTCTTGTTTTTCGTCGTGATCCACTTACAAAGGGAAATTAAATCCACTCTGATGGAATCTATACAAGCACGGCAGCAGAAAGGAATGACTGAGAATTCCATCAGAGATATCCCACTTCCCACGGGACTCCGGAGATTTTAGTTCACCAAATCAAAGTCTTGCGCTTACGTTGGCAGCGATAAATCGATATATTAAGAATACGAAAGTATTCCGGCGGCGCCCTTCTGAAAGGATACATATAACTGGAATCAACTTCCGAAAGTGTTTTTTCCCATTTATACAATCCATACATACGGACTATGACTAAGTTACGGATATCCGCATTGTTCTCTATCATCCTGCAATTGAATATTAATTTAAGGGGCGGCTGAATATAAATATCAAAGGGGTTGGAAACTATGCATCAGACAATAAGGGAGGAAAACTGCGTGAGCCAATGTGTTGCAATTCTCTTTTCCTCCACCGCCATTGTGGTTTTTGATACAACATGTGGGGAACGGTGTGTCTGTGTGTGTATTGTGAAGCGATAGAAGGGTCAGAATTCTATTGCCAAGTAAATTTGAATATCTTCCTTTTCCATGCAAAACCTTTGTTGGCTTTGACGCAAGTGCGGTATGCAAAAGTTTAAATTTACTTTCAATTTTGTTAGAATTGACCTCACCACATTGGTGAACGCATTGAATAAGGCAGGTTAATATGTTCATCTAACAAATTCGAAAGTGGAATGCAATTTTTACAAAGAATTTGATGAGTTCTCTCAAAATGTCCGCGAGATACGGACGCTTATATTTGAATAAATTGAATATTATTTAAGAACTGAAGGGAAATTCAGTGTATGTATGAAGGGAGAGTTATTGTTTAGTTTTGCTACAATTCCTGCACTATACTGTCATGTTTAACCTCATAAGCTTCTGGATTGCATTTGTTATGAATTTAAAAACCTTGTTCGAACACTTGTTCATTAAGCAATTCATTGGAATGTGACAAAATACTGATTTTTGGATTTACAAATCAGTTTTATTCGCTAGCACTTCTGCAAAAAAAAAAAAAACAATGCTCACTGTAAAAATTGTTCTTGATTACACTTTACCCAGAAATGGTTTTTGATCCTATTGAGTAGTATAATGAAGGGTGTAAGAGCCAGAATCAAGTACATTGCTTATAGATAGGGTGAACTGACTTAATGAATGACTAAACTGAATACATGATACACTTCTTGAAGGATTTCGATGTGAATTGTCATGAGATAAGATCAGCTGTCTCTCCACTAACTTTAGGACGTTAAATTGAAGTGCTTTTTTTTTACAGTAAGACTTAAAGCAAACATCAACCATAAGGATGTTAAAGAATGATCTTTATAACAGCGATTTACTGTAGAAGAAATTAAGAAGAAAACAATACAAACCATATTCTTCTTGGATTTATTTAATGTGAAAGCCCGCGGGACAGACGCTGCCTTGTCCTTGTCTTCTGCTGTGTTGGGTGCAGAATTCTTGGAAGTTCTTAGAGGACCAGAAGTTTTTGGTGTAGATCTTCGCATTCGTTCTAGGTCCACTTCCCGCCCAAGTAGCTGTTTCTCAAGATAATTTAATGTTATCCCCGGATAGCCTGCAGTGTGTATATTCAGTAACGTTCTCAAAATCTTCTAATACTCTGTACTTTACCGGGAAACTTGGCCAATAAATCCAAATCGGGCTCCAAGTGAAATGTAAACATTCCATCGGGCATTTTAACTTGTGAAAAACTGATCCCCAGATCAACCATAATATTAACAGTGTGCGTGAATTCATTCTTCTCCCTAAAATGAAGGATGCGATTAGGAAAAGTTTTCTAATTAAAATCTTCGAATACTCACTTTTCGGTCAGCAATTGTTCTGCAACTGTTCTTATTTTTGGCGATAGAATTTTCTTCAACAGCGGCACGGTCTCAACCAACACAACTTTTCCCTGCCCAATGCCAACAGCGCCACAGGTGATGCCCTTCCTCAGCGTTTGAAATATTTGCGCTTGTGTTGTTGACTTTTGATTGAACTAAAACAGAGAGCAGAGAGAAAGAAATGAAAACACCCAACGTTATTTCCTGTTTTTCAATAATTGCATCTGTGAACTGAATACATCTCTAATTGCTGGATGCATTTTTAATTCACCACTTAACTGCATCAGAATCGAAAATGCTCACAGCCCACAGTTTAATTGTGAAATTTCTCTCTCAATTTCAGCAAATTGTGCAAACATCCATGCTCATCACTTATTCATCCAAAGAAATTCTTTGTTAGGGAATTTTTATGGAAAATCTTTTCAAAATAATATGATGACATGTGCTGTGTACACACACGGGTCCTCGATTCGAGGCTGCTTACGGACGAGTACACCTTATAAGCTCTTGTGTTCTTGCTCCACTCTCTCTATTTCCACTGAGCCACCGAGCCACCGATGTGCTTTAGAGGGGTATGATTGAGTGGTATGGGATGGAAAAATGTTCATTAAAAGGATAAAGACATAAAAGGATAGATTTTATTTTCGTCATTTTTATCTCACTAAAGGGTAATGAAGATTGCATAATTTATGTCCCCATCAGCATTTGATCCTCGCCACGTAGTCATACTCAATGTGTGCTCTGTTCTTGGCAATTGGAAAGAAAAGCGAACAAGTATTGGGGCAAACAAGCCTGTGTGTTTATGAATGAATGGTGGTGGCTCAATGTATAATTTCTGATCTCCTTACTGCCGAGGTCTAGCGGGAGTACACGCGCATCCGATGACGAACAAACATGGACAGACTCATCACACTTTTTCGAGTCTTTTAGTTCAGCTCAGGCGATTCAATGTGAAAGGGGCTTCTCTGTTAAACTTATTCAATTGCAGACTGCTGGTCATAACGAATTTTTGTTCTCATTGAGTGTAGAGGAATTTTTGATCTCCTCCGTAAATAAATGTGGGCAAAGGATATGCCTTGGTAAAAAGGAGTAAATGCAAGAATGTATAATGAAGACACTTTCATTGAGGTTGTGTGGTAGTTATCGTTTCAGCTTATTAGATTCGCGTTTTATTTTCTGAAGGTCATGTTTTCAATTATTTTAAATTTTCCTTTTATCAAAGAAGTCTTTATTGGCTACTTGTTGTTAGTGTTATAACAGATCGTTCAATAAGTATTTACAAAAAATCCATTGTCGGCTATGGTTTTTTACAAGTGGCGCCCCGTGCATATCCCGATACTTATTGAGTGATTTTTTATTTCATTATTTTCAAGAACGCAGCAATTAACAGAGAATACTAATCAGCTTGAAAATATTTTCTGTATCCTATCAGGTCAGAGTGTCTTAAGAATTGTAAGTGGGTGCCATGAAGGCGAATGTTTAGCTCGACAAATAATAAAGAGGTTTATTCAGTTTTTACTTTTTAAACTTGACAATATTTAAAACCACTAGTAGTTCAAAACCAAAACAGAAACATTTGTACACAGCATGTAAAACTGTAGACATTCAAAGAATTGTGGAACTCAGCGAATTATTAAGGAAAAAGGTATCTAGGCTGCTTTCTTTGAACTTGAAATACTTAAAAATGAGGCCGCCGTGGTGTGGTGGATACAGTGCGAAGCTCACACGCCGAAGGTCTAGGTTCAATTCCCGTCTCAACACCTCGAATTTTTCACGGTGCCACCCTGTCCACTGTCCCAGAAAAAGCTTCTCACACTTTGCCGTTCGAAGTCGGCAAAAAACTGTAGGTCCCTTTTACTTGTGAGAAAACAGTAGCGTGCACAACACGAGCAGTTGCTGAGCAAGCTAGGCCCTGGTCCTCTTGTAGACGGTCGCGCAGTACAATTATTAATTATTACTTAAAAAATATTATATATCCTTAGCTGTCTAAACTCCTGTGCTTAAAGTTGGTTATACTTAAACTAGAACATTAAAAATGGAAACCTATGAGAAATTCCAAATGAAGTGAAGTCCAAAATGAAGTGATCCATTATAATGTAAAAACAAATAATCTTTTAAACTCACCTCATTTCCCTGCATCGGAAAATGTACATTCGGCCAAGCCAATGTTGCAAAGAGTAAGTGCCAGGCTACAAACCCAAATTGCAAGTACGGATAAACTGTATAGTTCTGGAGATGCTTTATTTGCTCTTGAAGGATATCCGAAAAGCAAAACCATCTGGTCGCCTCTGCAACACCGTTCATGTCCGGATCAGGCATCTTTTGCTGAAGATAGTTTTCATAAACACCCGAAATTAAGCTGCAATAAGAAGACTGACATCAAAACAACTGCACACAGGGTTTTAAATGCTTTTGCGTACATATTGTAATCTCCTCCCGAATGAACGACATCAAGTACATGCCGTGCTCGGGTTTCAATGCTCATGTCTGTCATTGTCACCAATGGACCGCCGTCCAGAGCAGCACCTGCCTCCAACTTTTTCTGTGGCCTTTGTATCTGAAAAGAATCTTCGTGTTAATTTTTGCTTATAAAGATTTAGAGAACACAGTACTCTGAAAATAGACGTCCAAACATCAAAGAGTCCTCTATGTCTGTCCTTAAGACCAAAGTTACTGTTTAGCACGTCAGACAAGGAAATACCTCTTTTCATTGCACTAGAAAAAAAAGATACCATTAACATTCAATGTGCGGATATTCAATGTACAGAGGCATACTTAAAAAACTGCATTGTAGATATACACGATCGCACATCGTTTCCAGACTTCTCCGCCAGGGTTATCAACGTCCCAAAGTCTGTTTTAATACGCTCCTTTTTCGCTATCTCTGCCAACCTTTAACAATATTCATTTAAGCAGGGGAATATAAAAGGAATTTGAGGTACCTCTCGGCAAGGCGGGACGAGTTTATTGGGGGAAACGTCAGAACAAATGCAACTTGTCGCAGAGGCCGCAATGATGGTTCGTAGAGGTCATTGCAAATGCAGATTATTGGACGTCTCAAAACATTTTTTTGTGCTTTGGCTCCCTTTTTGTGAGCCTTCGCTATAACATTATCGCTGATGAAACGAATAAGGAATTCTATCGACTGCTTTGGCGCGCCGTCAATCTCATCTGTAGAAGAAAATGTCACCTACTACATTCAGCTGCATACAGTTTACGTGATTACCTAAAATTATACAGTTCGGCCGGTTATCCGTGTTCAATACAGACGTCATCTGAGTCCCACTTTCAAGAGCATTTTGGAAAGCTTCAGGACTTCGGTCATCGGATGCATTCAGTTCTCTAACTTGGTAGCCGGCATGCCTGGCGATTGTGTGAGCCAATGTTGTTTTTCCTAATCCAGGTGGACCACAGAGAAGTGCAATCTTTTGCATGGGACGGCCTAGGTCATCACGATTTGTGTTCAAATTTTGTTTCTTATTTCGCTTCCAACCACCGTTTAATTCAAATTTTCCCGTAGTCTTGTTAAAGTTGCTAAATCCTTTCGTGGGTTGTTTCTCTTCTCGTGGTATAAATTCTCTGCAAATATGCCCTCTAATAAGTGATTTCCGAAGGAAATTGTTTCTACTCACTTTCCAAAAACCACCTTATCCCACATTTTTAACCAAAGCAAAAGACTTCTATTGGTTCCCTCATCTGAGAGTAAATCAACGTATCTTCTGGGCTTATACTTCTCAACCCAGAGATCACTGCCTCCAACCAGGCCCTGCTCGGGCACGTCTATATGAGCTGGGACTTGGCGAGCCACAGTACTGGTTGATGTCATTCTTCGCAGAACCTATAATAATTATGTGAAGTAATTTAACCTCTGTCTAGCCACCGACATACGATTTCTCTGGCCTCGTTCCAAATATCTTGTTTAGACTCTCCTAACAGCCCGCAATATCCCTTGTTGAACACGTTGATGTCGTCTATTTGTTTTGTTTCAAATTCTGCTGAGTGAAAGCGACAATAAATTCGTTCGTGGTCACTTCGTTGTAAAGGAATAAATGGCCACCTGCGCGGAAAATTGATATATCCAATAATTAAAGAAATCAAAAATATAATTTAGCATACTGTGGGACAGTATAGGAAAGATTCTTCATTTTAAAGGCGTGAATAGCATCAAGTTGACTCAGCTTCGGTTTTTTTAAAGCACTCGCGGCGGCATTTTTCAATCGTCTTGCCTCTCGAACTCTTTCAATCATGTCTAGATCACGTTCTTCTTCAAATTTTCTTTTCTTTGCTTCTGGATCAACGTAAGTAACACAACCATCCAAGTCATCAATATCTCCAAAGAGATCTCTCTCCAAACGACGCCTCTTATTAATGCCAATATTTTGCAATTCCTCTTCGGCCGTACTCGGCATAACAACTTCTTGAATTGATGGCATTCGGCGAACTATGGGTGTAGAAACTGCTCTCTTCGCTCCAGTTGGAGTGCCAAACAATTGTCGGTTCACTGTTGCTGGAATCTGTGAAAGTTGAGGGGATCCAAAGAAGCTGTTGCTTGTTGACGCCGATTGTACATCCTTGGACGAACAAGGTTGTATTCGCGTACTCAAAATTTTTGGATCTGGAACTGCTTACAATTGGTTTACTCAAGACTGCTGTACTGTTTGTGGCTACACTTACTATCATCCAACATCTCCAGTTCCTCTTGGTATCGGAATTCATATTCCTCTTCTTCAGTGGGAAATTGATCCATTTTATTTATTTATAACTAGGAAACATTTGTTTACTCGAAATTTCGCAGAAGATATCAACAGTGTAAAACTCGCGAAATTGAATTCCCGCGTAGTTCTCCCTTAAGAAATGTCATAATTTTTTTCTGCAACCAGAATTTTAAGTCACGAACCTGATTTTAGACCCATCTGGCGGGGCATAGAAAATATTGATGATTTAGTACAGGGTGCGCAAGTTGAAATTCTCCAAAGCTTATTTGTTAATACAGCAGCAGTTTGAGTCATAACAAAAGTATGGTTATTTATATTTTTTTATTATAAAACGCTAAAGTCGAAGCGCGCTTTAGCATTAAATCATTGAACATGAACGGTATCCCTTGCATTTTTATTCATACGCTAGTCTGTAAACGTTGTAGAAAATACAATTGTCTACCTATGGTATTTCTTGGCAGTTGTTGACGGTTGACAGTAAAATTGCTTATGCATAGACTGTGTTCTGTGTGTATGGAAAAAATGGAGAGCCTTTGATGTAAAAGAAAGTAAAGGAGAATAACAACAGGAATTCCTAATTCTGAAATCGCTCGTCCATAACCTGATAGGTTCCTATCAGTGTGGTTTCAGACAAAAGAAGCTCACGATAGACCAGATCTTCACATTACGGCAAATCCTGAAAAGGACTCAAGAAGTACAAATCGACACTTACCACCTGTTCATCGATTTTAAGGTCGCATATGATATTGTGAATAGAGACGAGCTATATAGTCTGTCATGTCTATTTTTGGCATTCCTACCAAACTCGTCAGATTGTGTTAGATGACGATGAAGAACTCTCGCTGCTCCGTCAAGATCGGTAACGAACTCACCGAGACCTTCAATATCAAATTAGGTTTTAGACAAGGCGACGCACTGTCATGTAACTTCTTCAACATCATCCTCGAGAAGGTCGTGCGTAATTCACAAGTCAACACCAGAGGCACGATCTTCCAGAAGTCAATTCAATTGCTAGCTTACGCCGATGACATTGACGTGATTGAACGAACACAGCGACCCGTCAATGAGCCCTCATTGAAGTGGAAGGGGCTAAAATGGGTCTGGCGATAAATGGGGGTAACTATCGACACGAGCAGAGCGCCACACTAAGCAGCAGAAACTTCGAGGTAGTTAAGAACTTCGTCTACCTCGGCTCCGCGGTAAACAGGGACAACAACACCAGTGCCAAAATCAAACGCAGAATCACTCTTGCCAGTCACCGGCAAGACTGGTAATAAAGGCCTTTCTCGAAGGACGAAGCTCGCTTTATATAACAGCTTGATCATCCCAGTCCTACTCTCTGGCGCGGAAATATGGACGTTACTAAAAGCGAATAAGGAAGCCCTTAGTCTTTTCGGGAGAAAAGTTCAGCGTGCGGTTTTTGGCCATGTTTGCGTTGATGACATCTGGAGGAGAAGATTTTACGACGAACTCTATGGGCTGTACAGTGACCAAGCGTCTTCGGATACAACCCGTAAATGGCTAGGCCATTTAGAGCATATGGACGTCACTGCTCCGGCCCGAAAAGTCTACGAATCTTAGCCATTAGGACAATGCAACAGACGACGGCCCAGCCTAAAGTGGCGCACACAAGCTGAGAAGGACCTCAACCAACTTGGAGTGCGCAATTGGAGGCAGTTGGCGAAAGATCGTGCTGGCTGGAGACGCATGTTGGTTGAAACCCAGGTCCACCCCGGACAGTAGCACCATAAAAAGAAGAAAAACAACAGAAATAAAATTAGAATCTTAATGTGCATCAAAGTTTTATTTTTTTCGTCGGACCTATTCTTAATGTTTTGACAATAAAAGTAAGGATGAAAGACATTTTTTCCACAAGAAATCTTTTCACCGAAACGTTTTAAGCTCTTAAGTGATGTAAGTCAAAAGCTATTTCTGTTGTTTGACGAATAAAGCACTTTACTTCGACATTTTTATGATCAAGGTAATAATAGGAAATGAAATAATATACAATGTGGAAAGTGTACCAAGTATTGGCAAAGTACGTATATTTAGCTCTTGCCACTTCAGTGTGATTATCATTTAATCCCCTTTTAGAATGGCGGCTTAACGGATTATTGACCATTAACCTTCCTTTATTTTCAACTATAATATAATTGTCTAATATAGATAGATAGATTTTTATTTCGTTCTTAAATGATACAATGTCTGTAGTCTGATATAATTGTGAACATGAAAATTTCTGAGATATTTTTGAAATTAAAATTTAAAACAACCGAAGTCATTGTGTTGCTATTAGATTTTAGTTTTCTTTGTAGTTGTGCAACTCGAGTGCACTCATTATTTTGAGTTTCTATCTCTAAAGGATCTGGCACATAGAATACTTTCCATGCGTAGCGGCAAAGTATCCGTTGACGGTGATGTACCTGAAGGAAGGGGATGGCACAACGAATACTTCAACGCTCAGCTGATTTCATTTGACCGTAGCTTTAAATTAAATTTGTTTTGGTTATACTGTAGAGCAGTATATTTATTTTGGAAAAATACCTATAGACGAGCTACTGGATTTACTTATGTGCTTAATGATATTGCTCGAATTTAAAGAATATATTTATACTATTATTATATATTAAGACTTTATACATAGATCGTAGTGTGCATGGCTTTTTTTGCGTTCAACTTTGAAAAACCATACAATGATGATCCGGAATAATTTTTACGGCTTTGAGAATAAAAAAGAAATGTTTGATAAACTATTCAATATATACTCAACCTAACTCTAACAAACGGTAATTTAAAATTCAAAAAAATTCTCTGGAAATGTCACTATGTGTAGATGTCAACGCTGACGGAGAGAGAAAAGTTAAAAGTTGAGCTATTACATGCGTCGCATGACCGACAGCGTTGGTCTATGGGCCATTTCCCATAAGAATACACGTATTTTATGCATGTGTAAAAGTATTGCTGACGCATGCAAAGTATTCTATTTGCCCGATCTATGTGTTCAGCCTCTGTTGTAATATGATCATTACGTGCCTTAGTTAACCTAACAACATTTAAACAACTCGAAAATTTCATAAATTTAAATTAAGAAAGAAAAAACACAACATTTAAGTATAGTTTTGATTTTTATTCAAGCACTTACACGTCTAACGGTTATATTGTATTGATATTAATGTAATATCAATCGAATACGAAAAAAAAAAAAATATTCTTAACCTCAAAAACAGTATAGGGTGTCATTTTCGTCTAAAATATACAGTTTAATGGCACATGTTTTGAAGAAAACCGCTTCTTCCTACTTAGCGTACACATACAGTATAAATAGAATTTACAATTACATTTGCTTCGTTATCAGTTAAGTTATGTTTTTAATTTAGTAAGACGTAGGGAAATAATTTAAAAAACTAATAGTCAATTGGTAGACCTTCCAGCAGTCACCTTGCAGGCGAATATCGATCCCCTTTAGAAGCCCTTATTAAGGAACATATCACATATGCTGAAACCAAGCGGACGCCAACTGACTGCTCGCGGAAACTTGGGTGGGAGATATGCAACTCTTAGAGAACAGTTTCATTTCCGTAGCGTCCGAACGTTTGTGGCGGTGGCAGCACATAGCCACTCCGCGATGAGCTGTGTCGGGGCATGTGACTTGACGAGTGATACTTTCGGGAAGATGAATACCTCGAGATCTTGTCCATTGAAATGGCTGTGCTGGGTACTTGGCGAACGGTTTGATACGAGGCGGTGCTGTAGGCCGTTGGTGGTGGGTACTTTGTCACTGGTGGATGTTTGCACTTGGGGGTCATCTGATTCTTGTACATTGTTGCTATTCGGGGACCAAGTACCCATGAAGATGACACCACACCGAGCATCAGTTCCATGAAGGCTCTAGTCATGAATGGCCACATGGGAGCTTTGACGGCGGATGACGGTTCAAACGACGGCGCTGGAAGGTTAAGCCACACATCACTATTGGCGAACTCGTAGAAGACGGAAATCAGAAGAAGCGCACTTGGAATGCAGTAAATGAACAAGAACGTTCCAACGCCTTTCATGTGAACGGCCTTCTGGTGCTTTGTGTTTATGGGAACAGCCGGTTGCCCGTACGGCATATTAACGGGACCGCTGCGACGATGCACCAGATATCCTGCAAACAAATTTACCGAACCGAAAATCCAGTAGCAGAAGAGAGGTGTCGCCACCAGTATCCTCAGGCCCCTGTCCGACTGATTGCCGACGAAGCAAGCACCTGAAAAGGACAAGAAAACGTGCAAATTAGTTAGAAATGGATACCTGATACTTTTGCGGGACATGCAAACGCCGCACCGCAAACACAGTCACAATCATTCATAGAACATTAAGCAACCAACAACTACTCTCGCACTCATTCGATGGCGCAAAAAATTAATTCAATTGAAAACCCAGCCGAAACTCCGTCATGAATTTCCTGCTCAGTTGGTGGTGGTGGTGGTGGTGAATGGTGTCGAGTTACCACGCTGCGCATTAAAAGACAAAGGATTCTCTTCACAAGAACTTTCCACTCACTAACCCACCCGAAGCATCGTGAGCTGTGTCGATGCGACTTAAGCTACCACCAGCAAACATATGCGCAATGGAGCAGTGCCATGTGGATTTTCACCTGCGAAGCCGTTCAATATCGGATTATCAAATTGCCATGGAGCACTACACGGTCACCCGCACCGTCTGAACAGAAGGATTTCCGAGAATTCGACGCCATCAGTACACATGTGAGGAGCATGTCCAGTTCTGAACACAATAATACTCCTACAAGCGACGACTCCACAGATTAAATGACATATGCACGCAAACATCTGCAGTCTATTAGCCGTGAAAACGAAACGGATATCATCAGCAGCGGCCTTGAAAGACATCTAATCTTTCGCTTCGTAACAGTAATTAGATTTCCAGCAATCCTCGCAAAATGCTCCGCGCTCCAGATGTGATGTGTGCATTCGGGCAGGCCATCGGTTTTACGCCAATCGTACAAGCGCTTTGACATACTTCCGCTGAGTTTTAGTGGATTATCGTCTAAAAATACAGCCGCGGCGACGAGCTCGCCATTAATATGGCTTATACTTTATGTGCCAGCATAATGATTGACTTCTCAACACATTCAGTAGGTGTTGCGCGAGGAGACTTGCTGCCAAATAAATTTTATTGCTTTTTTGGTGAACACTGTGATTTTGGATTTTGAAAAATTGCCCTTGATTTTCAAACTGAAATTGGCTTTGAGAGCGTTAAAACATGAAAACGAAAATTTGGTAATGACCTTGGGACAGCCATTATTTCCAGATAGCGTGCCGGGATATTCTCAACCTATTTGCCGGCTGTGTTGTTTTCAAATGCAGTGAATCTGGCGGCCAAATGCGTTGGAAATTGAAAAATCGAAATTCTGTGTATTACGTCTTAAAGAATTAGGTGGCGCTACAGTCTACATGGGGATCAGAGCCTTGATCATCAACTACTCAGGTTGTCGCGCTACTATGCTCACACGAGTAGAAGATACCTGCAGTTTTATGCCGACTCCGAACGGCGAAGTTTGAGAAGCTTTCTTAGACAGTAATAACTCTTTGAGTGGTGTCAGAAGCTAGAAACAGATGGTGCCGTGAAAAATTCGAGGTGTTCAGCCGGGAATCGAACCTAGACCTTCGGCGTGTGAGTCTCACACTCTCGCACACTCAATATCTGACATAATGGTTGCAATATTGTTGTGTTCTGAGCACTGAGTTAAGACCAAATTGACTCCAATGGAATACTGGCCATTTGCCTTTAATGTATTGCTTTTACTGCTAAGTGCAGTTTACATATTTTTTCTGTCTTCTAAAATCAATTTTGAATTGCTTAAACAAAAGAGCGAGTTGCTTATTTGCACGTTAAGTACGTCCTTCAGAAGTAAAGACGGTTTTAATTCTTTTCCAATCAGGTAAAAAGCATTTCAATTTATGCTTCCAAATATAGTGACTCTAAATAACCAAAGTGACAAAACGTAACGAAACAACTTACCTAAAAGTTCGTCAGCATCAACAAGTCGTGTTACCAAAACTGCAACCGTCTGCAGTGCTGGAAGTCCCCATGCGGCAACTTGCGCTAAATTACTGTACGCATCCTGATCTTTTCTCATTGACAGGCTGGTGCTCTTTGCAGTTGTTCGTTGACAATTCACACTACCACCGCCGATCAGAGCAAGTGCATTGGCCGGCTCACAGAACTCGGTCCTCGTCTGTCGAACACCACGATGCCATTCCAGGCACAGAATGGACCACCTTTACGAAAAGAAAACCAAAAAAAAAAATGAATAACACATTAATGGGCAGAGAACTCAAACAAATAAATAAATAAACTATCTGATCTGAGGGACAATCTTAGCGCAACACAGAAGCAGTACATCACTGCGGGCAGCACTGTCAGGTCTGTCTCTCAAATTTGTCTGCTGTCGATCATTGATGCGGAGCAGGCACCCTTAGGCGATACTTGAACAGCGCTATGCGCTCCAGACAGCCGCAGGAGCATATGTGCTGTTTGGTAAATATTTACCCTCAAAGGAAATGTTCTCAGTGGCAGACAGCATTGGGGTTCCAGCCAAAAGTAAACAAATTTCCTGTGTAAGGTTACCTAAACACCAGAATAGAATACATTGCGGCCACCGACGACTACCTTTAAAAACCTGGGAGGCGTGCAACAGTAGAGTGGGACCCAAAAAACAAAGCCCGTGTGCAACAAAAATGGATGGAGTCTCCGACTTAATGAGCTGAGCCTAATCGGAATGCCCATGTAACTTGCGTTCGTGCTAAAGATTGCCATCACACCAAGAACCACGTACAAGATGAAGATCCAAGAATGCATACGCACACAATACGGGGCACACAGTACACAGCTCACATCAACGCGGAGAGCGAAAGGCATCGAGAGTAAAAGAGAATCGAAATCTCCAGGCATTATCGCCAAGAAAGCACACCATCAGAACCTGCTATAGCATCATCACCTCATCAAGGCACCCATTTAACATGCAGGGAGGGCCGGGCAGTTTGGTGAAGCCCCCGCCTTGCGTCGCACACCGCTACAAGAACCACCTCACGCAGCACCGCATCGCCGTGGCCATCACCATCACCATCTCCATGGGCAGCAGCAACAGCGAGGCGGTGCAAGTGACTGTGTATGTTGCTGTTTGTTTCCCTCAGCCAAATGTGGTCATAACAATCAACCGATGTAAACCGCGATCCATGCACGAGATAAGTGAAGTAGACGAATGAAATTTAAACGAGCTCAACCGCTCCCTTCTCCACCAGGAAACAAGAGAGCAATCCCGCGGGCTCCGCTACGAGGCCCACATGCATGCATGCTACGGAGGAATATACCCAAGAAAATGCAAGAAATGCTTACCTTATCTTAATTACAAGCAGTTTTATTGCATTTCTCGACAGCTGAACAGGAGGATCGCAGCCCCGGTAATCGTAGAACTGTCACAAGTGACAACACATGTAATAATTAGGTTCCGATGCATACACACACAAATTTAGTCAACTGATTGTTAGCCCGATTGCAGGTGATTTATAAGGAAGTGCTCGTTGCGAGCGCGAGCACGAACGCGAGTGCGATCGTGTGTCGTGGCTCTCCTCTTGTCATTGTATAACAAATAACAATAAATAAATATTCAAGAACGACAACGTTCAGAGGCTTGTTGTTTATGTGTGTGCGCGCGCCCATTCGAACTGTATGTACGTAAACAGATCTTGTGACTCAGTAAGGCGGCAGCGGCAGCAGCAGCAGCAGCAGCAATAATTTATCTATTGACAGCTTAGTTACTGTATCTGCATGTGGGGTACACAGTGCGGAGCCGGTGTACACACCGGGTCCCCATAATTGTACGCCTCGTGTCTTATCTTTCCGCAGCCGCTCTATACGTAAATATACATTTGGATTGCCAACCGACAACGGCAACGGCAACGGCATCAGCGGTGGTGATGGCAATGGCGATGGCGGCTGCAGGTTGATGATCGCTGATTACTGATCGCCGATCACACTGGTCTTCCGTATTCGTTTTCAATTTGCCCAACTCTCAGACGCGAATTTTCCCCCGCAGCTTTGGGTTGCACACAACTGGACCTGTGCAGGACCAGAGATCAAGTGCACCTACGTACTAACGACGACAGCGACGGGCCTTCGTCAATTTGACATCGATCTTGCTGCCGCGATCACCCTCGCCTTCCTCCGGTGCAAATGAGTACGTACCCACTCGCGTACTTGTACGTGTGGATCATTCGGTAAAAATAGTAAGAAATAAACAAATATTGGAAATAAATTGATGGACATACAAATCAAAGAATTTCAAATCGATTTCTTCACGTTTTTCACATTCCGTTCTCAATGCGATGCGATGAATTTTCGATGGATACGCGATGGAGAACATATTTTAAAAGATCTAGAAAAACTGGGTTTAACATTTTGTGTTATTCTTTTCGTTCAAACAGTTTTTGAGTGATGACAGTTTGTTTGTTGATCTTCCCAGAGGACTTGAGGAAAGCACCCGGGCAAGACCAAGGTAATCGCTTCTCGTTAGTAATTTATTATACAATCGGTTGTGTTTGTTTGGGTTAGCATATTCGGGCGGATAAGTTATACACCCAGGCGTAATTAATTGCTGTACGGAGAGATCTGATAAAACATTTGTTTTCATGTACATTCAGTTTCCTCCAGAACGGATTTTTTTCCTTTCGAATGCAGGAAAGATGGCGTCGAGTAATTTGCTTTTCTGTGTGCTTTAATCAAGAATTCGGGAAATGAATTCCAAGGAATTACTCAACGGCATTGTGTAAGGAAACGTAAGAAGGTTAACATTTCAGTATTTTTCATTTTTTGCTCTCTACGCCTTGCATTTGACTTTGACAGTAATTCAAATAAGAAACTTAAACGTTTAACAAGGGAAGCGAAGAACTATCATTGAGGTAGTGGAAATTTATTCGATAGTTCAATAATCCACAAGAGCATCAGGGCTTAGCTTCTTTACTAACAAATCTCCTTTAGCGTGCGATTGTTTTCTCACACGTAGAAGGAAACTGTAGCTTTTTGTAGACTCTGAACGCCAAAATTTTAAACCCTTTTAATTGGCAAACAGAATTCTTAGTCAAGAACTCAAAAAATCTGGTGACGCGAAGAACTGTGAGTCCAGGAATCGTATGTGGGACTTTCAGAGTGTAGGTAACGCACTAACCCACTACGCAACAGCATTGATTAGATTGAGAATTTTCGAAAATGCGAATTTCGCCTTTTCTAAGGACTTCAAATTGATGCAGTAAATTTCGTTGTTTATGACAGGACTATTGATTTGTTTAAATCCAAAGTGTTGGCTTTGATTTGTTATTGGAAAGACTTTATATTCTTTGAACAATTGTTCAAAAGATCTAAGACTTCACAGACTGTGTGAATTTGGAAATTTTGTATTATTTTTAAAAATGTATTCGTTACAGATTGCTTTGTGGTAAATAACCATAAGCACGGACTAAATAATGCTTTTGCTTAGTTTTTACCTCTATGCGACCAAGACGATCTTTGCGAACCTTGGAATTTCTGTCTGGAAATATTTCAATTTTTTTGCAAATAATCTTCTCGCTTTAATATACCACTTGACAACATGCATAAAATAATAAATGAAGAACTGAACAAACATATCCAGGAAAGAAGTCGAATCTTTCCACCAATACGAAGTGGAACAACAAAGTATGCACTCCTCTATCAATAGCTCAAGTTCAAAAGACAATCCTTACTCATTGCATAGAATGATATGATGATGGGAATATGATGGGATATTATTGACAGATGGTCTTCAAATCAGACCCAATGGGACAATGGAACAGAGTAAGGCCTAGGCTAAGATCACGCATGGAAGTGGACCTCAACCAACTTGGAGTGTGCAATTGGAGGCAGCTAGCGAAAGATCGTGAAAGGCATGTTGATAGCGCCCTAGTTTCACCCTGGACTGTAGCCCCACAAGAAGAAGAAGACCTCAGTTGATAAGCATCAATTCTTATGGCAATTGATACAGGTTAAGTCGGAGCTCAGGAAGTTCAGCTATTATAGCAGCTTAAGTTAGAGCTTTAATTATCAATTAAATTGTATGTTCTTTAATAACATATAATCATTATCTCCCACGTACTATTTAGTTTCGTAACAGGCTCAGGCCACCCTAGTTCAACCGTATCCAGAATTCATTAACAAGTGAAATCTTTCATTTGATTATATATACGCATCTATACACCCAAACAAAATTAATTACAGCACAAGAGATGGTCCGTAAAATATTGCCTAGCTAACGGTGTGTATTCTTCCCCTTTCAAAACCCAAACAAGGCAACCCGCAGACATTGAATTTTAAGTTCAAATGTTGACAACCACTCTGGATACCTGCTTGTTTGGAAATTCTTATACAACGTATGTGCGTTTCTCCGCCTAACAAGAGGTGCAGCAGCAGGAACGTCAGCGACTAAAGGTCCAATTATTTATGCAAACGAAAAACCAGAATTCCGAATTCAAATTCGTTTGGACCACAGCCTGCCGACAAACTAACTTGCAAAGAAAAAAACAAAAACGAAGAAAAAACAAGACAATAAAAAATTGAAGAGCTATAATTTAAAACCAATAAACACAACCAAGAGTCCTTTATGCTGCGCGTCGACATCGCCGTGTTGGGAAATGAGCAGTGGAGATTCTGAATTCTCAAATATCGAATCAAAAAATCTTAAGCGTACAACAGAAAAGTAAATAAAGGAAAAAGGTCCAGAACCCAAATCGAAATCTGTCCCAATCGAGACGATGTACAATCTTGGCGGGCATTTAACAAGCACTCATTAGTTGGCCGAGATTGTGTGTTGCGTTGGTTTTGTATGTGCGCAACATATGATAATTTATTTTTTTGCTCCTTCAGAACCAGTCCGGTCCGCATTCTGAACGGCGAGTACGCATGCTGAGAGCGGGGACTGTAGTTCGCCTGGCAATTAATTGCTAACACGAGGGGAGCTACAAGTCATATCCTAGAGCGAATGAGTTATGACGTCCCACCGAGCGTACAGCATCCTTTGCATAGGCTCGAATAATGACACTCTGCCCGCCTGGCGGTTAGCTACGCTACAAATCAGTTTCGAAGGCGTTTTGCCACTCTTTTTGTTCTGCACCTACTCCAACGCCGCGCCGACTGTGCGCTGCTGCGCATGCGCCCTATAAATTTCCATCCAGCAAATTCGATTTATCACTGGCTCGTTGAAGGAGAGCTGCTGCAGTCAAGTTACGAGTTAAACACACCTAGTCAGGGAGGTGGTGCTCGTCGGTTTGTGTGTACATGCGAGCACGATCTCCTTGGTGCCTACCTCAGAATCGAGGAGGCGATATCCGTCTGCATGCGACTTAGCCTGTTTGCGCTCATACATGCACACAGGTACATACCTACTGCAACGAGTTGGCTGCGCTGCCGTTGCCGGACCGAGATCGAGAGATCGCCCGTGCAGCACAGACTCAGCTGGAGCTTAACGCAAATTTATTTATTCTGATTTCTGTATGCACCTACTTGGTTTCCTTTTTAGAGATGAACATGAACACGGATATCGTTAGGAGCTCGGCTGCACGTCTCCTCGACACCAAAATAAAACCAAACAAAAACATGAAGTGAAGCGAACAAGGAGAAAAAACCGAGGAACCTGGCATTCCCTGTTAAATGCTGATAGGTATCTTTACCACGGGTACTAGTACCTTCATTTCATCGGCTTCGCCGCACTGTTGTTGTAATTCTTTTCCATTGTGTGTTGGACCAAACGGACATGGGATACATCGACAAGATGCTGACGATGAATATGGTCGTTTTGAGCGAGCTGCTTGCCGTGCATGGACGATCGCACGGGTATGGGTAGGTACCTAGGGGATTTGTACCTCTTGGGCATTTCTCGTTATTATTATTATTTTTTTTTCTTCTTTTTCTCTGTTCTCTTCCCCGTTGTTTGTCTCGCCATACCTCTCGACGTGAGTTCCTTTCTTGTTCTTATTTTGTTTATTTTCCCTTTTGGATTTTCTTTCTTCAAATTGTTCAATAGGAATGGGAAAACATCTTGTGCAGCGGCCACATCTCGTTTGAATACATTCTTCGAGAGAGTTGGGACCCTTTTTTCTTCATACGTGCAATAAATTCTAGAAGAACTACCATGGCCACATCACGGACCAGTTTTTTACGTGATGGTTTTACTGAGATTTTGTCGTAAAACATTACATTTTATTGAAGCTGTTTCTTTTTCCAGTCTTTCCATTTTTGACTGCACACCTATTGTAATTCTATTGGGAAATGTCCCTTGTGTTTGAAGAGTGGTCACTCAATCAACGCAGGTCCAAACTGCATGTAGAAATCGTTTAGGGCTTTACAGTGATCGTAAATTTCAAAATTGTTCATCAGTAGAATTTTCATTTTCTGTGCAGGCAATTGAAGAATGATTAGAATGTTAGTAGGTGGGTCTGCAGGTGCCTAAAGAAAGCCATGTAATTCGTGGGAGATGAAGGTGATTTCGGATTGAGCTGGGGTATTGAATTGATGCGTTAAACGCTATTAAGATATGAAATCAAAATTGAAAACTCCGGGCAATGCAAACACTCAAAGTTAAAACCAAATCGAGATCGCGAGTTAAGTGGGTTCCCCTTGCGGTAGACTAGATTAATTTTGTGAAACAAATAACTCGGCTCGATTGCTTTGCTGATTCAAATGGAGTATGCTTCAGCACAAACTTTGCTTTAAGCGCCCTTGTCTAAGAATCATGGTTGGTGTGGTTTAAACTCAACTCGGAAGCAAAGTTCTAGTAAGCAATTTCATGAAATGAAACAATTTGTATGTACCGACAAGTATTTATTAAGAGTAAGACTTTAGATTTAATAGGAAATTCTATTTGAGTCTTTACATCACATTGTCTAGGAAGTCATTTGTGCGGTAATTTGAAGTTTAAAATAAATGAAAAAAGTACGAAGAATTTGTTGTTATTTGCAAGACCTGTGTAAGTAAGTGAGTTCAAAGCAATCGCCTATAATCTTGCCAAGGTAAAATTACAAAACTAATTAAAATCAAATATAGCCAAATCTTTTGCTTCTTGAACCTCAATATCATTAAGTTGCTGTTTTAACGCATACGCACATTCCCTGTGACATGTTTTGTTTAACCGGACGCATCTTAAGCCTCGATGTCAGAAAACATATGATAAACTTCATTTAGACCAAGACAAACTTCATAATTTCATATACCATAAGCAATCCTTTGTAGAAACTTTATATAAAATGAGAAATCAAAATTCGATCCAGATATGTATATTTTAAATAATAATCAGATAATGTTTTTTAGCTAAATAAGAATAAAAACAACAATGAACAACGTTTCATCTGTTCTGAAACTTCTTCTGTAGCGGGTATACTGCAGTATGTGTCCTAGCCCAACACAAAACTAAATCAAATCACCCGATATTGATCAGTGTTCTTGTTCTTGTAGATTAATTGTTTCATTTTGTTTTTCTGTGTTTTAAATGGAGTACACAAATAAGTGAATGCAGTCTTTAAAGTCTATAAGCATGCATCAGGAATTGGCATCATCGGCAGTTAACTGTGTTAAAGTGTTTTTCTGATTCCGAACGGAAAAACTTGAATCTTTCAAATTGCATTTTTTGTTATCTTTTAAGTGTTTTTAACAGCACGCAAGAAGGGAGAAATGAGAGCCAGTCCTGGAATCGAACCTAATACCTAAGTAGACGCACTGTCCACTACTCTACAAGAACAACAAATATTTTTTTCTTACAAATTGACAGCAGTCTCCTCTCAATCAAAAAACGAAAACGATGATTGCAAGAATATATTTGCTAATCATATTAACTTCGGGTTAACATTTTTCGGGTGCTGCAAAATTATAATTTTAAATTACTATTAATTATCTCAATTATTTGTGAAAATGGATTCCTCAAAGATGATTTAGAAAGCACACACATGACTTAAAAGCCAACTAATCTTAGTGAATCTCACTAACGACCTGAATAATTTCATTTTAATTAACACCCAACACACTTCTAGAAAAGGGTCCACATATTGCAACTCATTGATTGATTGCAAAGTGCAGATCACACTTGCAGTTCTTAAAGTCAGTGCCCATTTGGATCAGGGCTGTGGTTTGTGTTTTCCTCTTGTACGATCATAGATTACAATCAGACCTGCATATCATTCTACTAAATGAAAGGAGAGTATTTTTCTGATCGTCGTGGGCAGAGACCAAGGCCTGCCTCTCTACCTACACCGCATGACTCCAATGGGATTTAGGTTACCCACAGTGCAACTACTATAGAATTCTCAATTTCTACATTCACATCGGATTGAATTTTCTTCTTTTTTTTTGCTTGTTTTGTTCTTAAGGGATTGCAGTACAATGTCGAAAAGTCATTCGCCACACAAAAGAATTTAACTTCTCATTTTGGGATTTAGGTATTGGTATTTGTTTGATGTCACCAGTATCACAAGGTGACTTTTTTAGGAGCTTGAATAAATATTTGCAGACGTTCGACTCGACTCTGTACGTTACCAATAATTTATCCTTATCTCTAGGTGGTGGAATCAATACCGAGGAGGGGAATGTTTGTATCTAGTTGACGTATAGGTACTTTATCTACGTCTATTTCAACAATTTTTCGTTATCGTTATCGTTGAGCAAACTCTCGAAAGGTTTTCACTGAACGTTTTTTTGTCCTCTATTTGTATACGATTTTCGACAGTGTTATCATGTTTTGACTTTATTGCGATGCCTGAATGAAATCGATGAAAAACAAATATATTCGAGCGTGTGTTGACGTTTGCAGGAACACAGCCGCAGTTGCGTGTTCGTGTACATCTGTACTCGAGCCTACATATTTGTGGAAGGTTCTATTCTTCCCAGCAATGTGTCTTTATCTGAGAAGAAAACCGTGTTTCGATTATATCTAATCTGGGACTATATTGCCTACTGCCTTTTGGCGGTAGTCAACAGTTGCTATTACTCCAATATATTTGGCTGATTTCAAAAGTACTTACCATACGCTTGCGGACATGCCAAAGTAGTACCGCAGGAGGAAAGTTGCTGCGCAGGATGCATTTGAGAGGCCGTCGATGAGAAGTAGGGAAACATTCGGCATCTGAGGATCGTAGCCGCATGCAGTAGTATTCCGTCCAGAAACAAACCTGACGGTCCATCCCACTGCAACCAGACTATGACAGGTGACTAGTGGTGTCAGTATGCGATCCCATTTTGTGTCCGAGAGTATTAACCACAAGGTGGCACAAATAGCGATGCCCAGTGCTGCGTAGCTCCATGTGGTCACCCACATCTCCGCCATGTGTTTTTCCCTCTGATCGAAGAGAATGTCCGCTTCGCAGAGTGGAGCGCACCGACCCGAACGGTTTAGCCTTATGTAGAGGTGTGATTTGACAAGTCCCTGGCAGCCCGGCTGGTGAATTGACGTAACCTTTGAGATGGGAGGTGCGATTCCTTCACCGATCTCTCCTGGCCCCTCCATGCACATATGCTCATGATTGTTCTCCTTCGGGAAACGATTGCAGTCCAACGCCGGTGGCCATGGAAACCCGAAACCTGCCAGCACCGGATGACAGCGACTGCGCACCGATTCACACAAACTCCTGCAAGGGCCAATTGGCACTGGCACCTTTGAAGTGCACATAGGCACGTAGGCCGCGCACAAAAACAGCTTCAGCTGCGTGCTGCAAATGTACTCGATCAGCGGCGCGAATGTCTGCAGAGTCAAGTCGACATCGGTTTGTAGTTCATGTCCCACCATATTTGGCATCGAGGTCTCGTTGTATCCAATACCGCGGCAGAGCTCGATTCGAATTGGCTCACAAACTCTGGGAATTAAATCCGCCTCAACTCCGGTTCCAATTACAAGCACCATAATGCATAGACCTACAACTAGCGCTGCCATATCGCGTTTTGTATCACCGTTCAGATACTTCCACAAAATACAATCAAAACTCAAATTTACACACCCGATCCGATCGATTTGTACCACCTTCAGCAAGTCCCCAAGTAAGCTCAGTTTTCGTACACTCTGACAGTGGTTTCGTTTGCTACACGTCAAACTGGCGCGAAGCAAAAAGTCAATGAAGTCAACGCACTACGCACATTCAGTCGAAAAACCAGCACAAGAACATCACGCTTGAATTCTCTAAATTTCTCCGCGCTCAAAGATCTTTTTACACCAAAAAAATTATACCTCATAACAAATCCATGATGCTGATGAGGTGCATATTGCGAACAAGCAACCTCTCTCTCGATGATTTTCTGATCTGATCGGGCGCCGAATACCCCGCTGTTGCCGCTGCCGCCAACGACGCCACGCAATACGATCGGTGTGCGAAAAACAATTTACAACCACTCCAGGAAAATTATCTCGTAATGATACAGAGAGAAACAGTGACTGAAACTTCACGAATATATTGAACGGACGACGCAACACCAAAGGAAAAGGTGAGAATGAATGAGCAATGGGTAACAAACGGACGAGCGAGCAAACAGACGTCACCAGCACGCAACAGCTCACTTTGGACTGAGTGGGATTTGCTTTCGAAGTTTACGTAGTGAAGAAGCCAAGTGGTTCTCTGCTGTGCGGTTGCGCCTACAGCAAATGTTCCCGATGAAGGAGGTAGAAAACAAGATAAATAACACAGTCAAGTGGAGAAGTATTATGACAGTGTGGTCAAAGACTATAATTCGCTTGAAAGCTTGTTAAAACAAAACACATGTCTACAATTATGTGCTCCTTCGAAGTTGTACATTTAACGAGGATTCAATTATTCTCCAAAATCGCGAAATGTGTGAAGCTTGAATCGGTGAAAAATGTATAGTTATCAGGCTTCAACATTTATTTTAAATGTTTGTCGATTTTACAGATTTTTGAATTTTTGTCGTTTTGCATTCCCACGAAATACATAGTGCTCACAGCAATGGAAGCTTAATGTCTCGCAAAAGAAATATTTGAAAAAGCAGCCATCTTGGAATACAAATTTTTTCAAGCCTTTGTTTTTTTCATTAAATTTGTGACAAGCTGTCAAACTCAAGCATTCATTCTTCTTCTTGTCATGGTGGCGCTACAGCTTAGACTAGGGCTACTAATATAATATCTTCCTCTGACAAGCCCCATCCTTCAAAGACTAAACTATCAAGACTGAAGTTGATAATTTCACTTTCTTGCTTCTAAATGAATAAATTAACAATTACAACATAAGACAAAAAACAAAGAATATTTATGAGAGCCTATTTTAGTCAATAATCACATAACTTCCTACCACAACTGTTAGACAATGTATCCAATTGCATTTCGTATCTTTCAAATTATAAGCACGGAACTGAACTGAGCTGAACTGAACTGAACGAGTGGAAGTGATGGCAATGGGAGCCAAAGCGGCATGAATTGAGTTTGGTGTCTAACAAGTTTGCTAATCACCTTGTTCTACGGTGTTGTATGTGTGTTTGTGTGTAAACACACGGCGGATATCAAATATGCTTACTGGCAACGTGCTTATGTGTTCGATACTTACCTGAGGTTCGTAGGGAACCCCGCTCCAGACAGACACTGTCAGTAGTGAATGATCGTATTTATTTTTGTTGTCTCTTCTTCCTCCTCATTTTCTTCATCTTCTCACTTGCCGTCGTCTCCAGTTTATAGCTAGTTAGTGTAACCAGTTCATTTAAAGCTTTAACGAGACGACAAGTAGATTCAGGCTTTGATTTGGATACACTTCTTATGCATGTGTGTATCAGTGCGTTCGCAGTCGCTTAGAAGAAGCAGAACCTTTGGCCTTTTTCGTTTTGACATTTTTTCCCTGTCGGGCTTGAACCTTAATCACCTACCAACGGGGGGCCGTAAATAAGACTTGATGTTGTTTTTGCTTTTTCAGAAGATATGGAGAGAGCGGTGTGTGGGTGTTACTTCGTGGACTTGTTGAAAAGGTGTGATGTTGTGTTGTTTTGGTTTATTTTGTGAAGAAACTGTGAACAACAGTATGTGATATGAGAGACAGGAGGAAATTAATCTAAAATTACATCGATTCAGAAAACAGTAAAATATGGTTGTTCAAACATTCTCTGAATAATCATCATAAGAAGAATACTGATCGAAATTGATTAGCGGATACAGTTCATTAAATTTCGTACGTAAAAATTTAGAATTTATTTCAGAATTCTCTTGGAAGAACCTTAACAAAATCAGCGTGTTCACTAATTACTTTCGCTAGGATCGATTTAAATTTGAATATGTTTAAAATACATTCAGGGATAAGGGATATAACTTAACCTTCAAAAATGTTCATCATGTGTAAAATAATTTAAATTTCACAAGCAAACCGGTGAACACATTTGACAATGGCTAAAGGGAATCTATTTCTTTTAACCCAAGTCGTTGGTTTAAAAATTTAGACTGATTGAAGCAAACTTTTCAAGTGTTATAAAGCCATTCAATCAATCAAACAAAACTCTGTATCACTGTAAGGGAGAGATGAAATGTAATGTCTGTACATAGTAGACACAAATGGGTTTCAATACATCACGATGCCTGTAAAATTTCAGTATTTACTTTTCAAATTAGGAAGACTATCTTCAAAATACTTAAAAAGTGAACTTATTCGTATATAGCCTAAAAATTAAATAAGCTGTGTTGATAAAAAAAAAAAGAATTTGTCTCCAATATAAACCATTTTTCAATGTGAATGTGTATAGAACAGAATAGATATTGAAACCATTCTTGGCACTTAGCGACTTCCTTTTATATACGTGGATGCTTCGATAAGTATGATCAACCTAACGATGCTCAAACAACATTTAACAATAATAATTGTATGGCGCGACAGTCCACAAGAGGACCAATGCTTAGCTTTCTCATCAACTACTCGTGTTGTGCGCGCTACTGTTCGCCCACGAGTAGATGGAATCTACACTTTTTTGCAGACTACGAAAGGCGAAGTTTGAGAAGCTTTTTCTTAGACACTCTTTGAGTGTTATCAGCAGCTCAAAGTGGTGGTACCGTGAAAAATTCGAACCTAGACGTTCGGCGTGTGAGCGTCGCACTCTACCCATAAAGCCACGGCGGCCACTCACACAACATTTACCCGTTTGAAAAATGCATGAATGGGGCAGCAACTCATATACTAAAATGAAAACGTTCCTCTTGCGACGGCAGTAATGTAAGCAGGTCTGATTTTTTATGGTAAAAATCACCTTATTCTTCGCTTAATAGAATAATCGAAGAGCCTTGGGACCGATTCACTATTCGGAGTTTTCGGCGTAAAAAAATACAGTTTTTTCTTTTATTCGTTCTGTCTTCATTGTAAAATATATGTACTACGTAGACGGTTACTAAAGGGACTAAAAAGTTTTAAACACTGCACAAGAATGGTTGATTTGTCGTGCGAGTAAACGCGACACACATCATAACTGTTATTCAGTCCAATTATTAAATGAATTTCATTTTCTTCGCTCCGGCGGCGTTTTTACTTTATTCTTTTACACTATTTATACTTCTGGGGCACCTTGTCGTAGCTCATAAATATGAACATAGCACCTTCGCGCAAATTACCTTGCAAACACGTAAACTACATATATAAATAAACGGAACGGTTCGCCTTTATCTAAGAAAAGCACCTATTAAAAAAAACATTCATGTTCAAACTCTCCGAAAAGCGTGACGTTGACAGCATTATAATAAAGATCTCGTAATTAACATATTTCGGTATTTGATTCTCAAATTTTAATTTAATCAATTCAGCAGATGTTGCAAAAAAGCAGATTTAATAAAGTTGATAAAATCTTAAGAAAGATTTGAACGAACCAGAGAATTACATAATATTAAAAACTTGACCTAACATTTTTTTATTTAAAGCACAACTCATTAACAATAAATGGACTACTATCTTCAAATACGCATTCGTATCAAACCTACATACTTGCATAAACGCCATTTACATACATGTATGCTCTTCCACTCTGGTCTTGTTTTGAATTCATAGCTGAAGATCGATCGGCGAATTAAGAACCATAAACTTGAAGAAAATATCGCCGAAAATGCTGCCCATTACTGTTTAATGTGTTTTCTGTCGGTCTATCCGAAAGGTTCATATTCTTATGCAAAATACGTCAGCATGTACATGGATTAACTGCAAAGTAGTCGGGGAACCTACTGCCGAGGAGACCCAGTAGGACATCGATCAAACCTGATGCCAACAAATGTGTGAAAAAATAGTTGGGTGTCGAAGAACGAAATGTGTACGCCGCGATCAGAATACCAATGAGTCGATCTATTTCTTGTCTTTTAAAAGAGTATTCGATATTGCACTGAATGTATGGGATGTGGCTGATAATATTAATTAGCTAAACGAAAGTGTTTTTCATTCAGTAATAAACATTCTTGTTCGTTGCATGTGACTAGGGTTTTTTGAGATTACTTATTCTTCTTTACAGCTTTCGTAGGTAATTTTCGTTGTTTTTTATTAGTTCTCTTAACAGTTTGCGGCAGGACCTCTTTAAAACTGAAGTGTTCCTATTTGAAATTAATTTCCTCCTTACGTTTTGAAGGGTCTCAATATTTTCCCGACGATCAGAACTGAGCATTATAAGCGCAAGAGCTGCTTCAACCTCACGACTTGTTAGACCACGTTCATATACTAAAAATAGTTAAACATAAGATGCATATTTTACAGAAGGTGTGTGAGTAAAGTTATTTGACTTACTTGAAGGTGTTTCCATTTGTGTATCCGCTGAACTCATGTTTACTGTTCGATAAATTTGAAAGAAGTTATTGACATTTTGAAAGGTTTCGTCCTTATATGCAGGGTAGTGCATGCCTGCCTGTCCACAAAACGGTCGGTAGTTTTGGTAATTTGTTACTCCTTTAATTACATTTGAATTGACTGGAATCCTAATGATGGAGTTTAAAAACAATCATCAAAAAACAAAACATCAAAATCCAAGATATATACACGTGCAAATGTCATTGCTGGTGGTTTTAGGAATTAATTTAATATTTCCGTAAATGAGTGGGTAATGGTGTTGATGAAGTGAAATGAAAGTTAACAAACATTATTATGTACTCGTATGTAACACAACTAGCTTTGCAGCAATTCGTAAACTGATGAGAATGATGTTAGTGCGCTGATAATATGCATATGCACAAGATTCAATTTCGTTCGAACTCTATGGACTGTACAGCGACATGCGCCTAGTCAAGTGTCTTTGAATATAATGTTTAAGATGGCTACGCCATGTAGAACGTATGAACACCACTGCTCCGGCTCCGAATCTGAGCCGTTGGGACAACACAACAGAGGACGGCCTAGGCTAAGGTGACGCACGCAAGTGGAGAAGGACCTCAACTAACTTCGAGTGCGCAACTGGAGAAAGCTGGCGAAAGATCCTGCTGGCTGCAGAGGCATGTTGGTTAAGGACCGGGTCCACAACGGACTGTAGCGCCACAAGAAGAAGATAATATTCAATTGCAGAATTGACATAAATATGAACGCATATGTTATATGTTTGTACCATCATTCTTTTAATAAGGCATTATGAAGTTAGGCAAAGAATAATCTACAGTTTAAGCAGTTATATATCCCACCAACCTGTCTTATGCTAAGTGCGACTAAACAAAAAGGTGAGTCTGGTGAGTGCCTTTTCCATTAAGATAATTTTTCTTTATTGTCTGAATTATAATTTCAGTATTGTCTGATCCAGAGTGTTATTGAACAAATTGAAGAATAATAGAAGAGTAATTACCACGCCTATTGTAGATGGCTGGTGTCAAACATTTCCCATCGGAACCCCATCAAACAATCATTAAGAAAGAATATGTCTTCTATTATAATAATAATTGTTGGCGCGACAGTCCACAGGGGAACCAGGGCCTAGCTTGCTCATCAACTACTCGTATTGAGCGAGATACTGTTCTCCCACGAGTAGAAGGGACCTACAGTTTTTTGCCGACTCCGAACGGCGAAGTTTGAGAAGCTTTCTTAGACAGTTATTACTCTTTCAGTGTTGTCAGCAGCTCGAAAGAGCTGGTGGTGGTGATCAGCCGGGAATCTAACCTAGACCCTTCGGCGTGTGAACTACTACGCCACGGCGGCCAGTCTTATATTACATTTTTTGAATTTTGCATGAAAAGGCTTTGAATTCTAATGGAATATTTTATTATTATTTTTTTTTTTCAAAAATCATAGAAAAGAAGTAATATATAATAAAAGTAGTTAGGCCCAATTCCACTAAGCAAGAACAATTCAATTTAATTTATGTTTTCGTTAACTAATGCAAAGTGCATTATCGAGGGTTAACTGCAGAGTGCAAATTCGCGGGAAATATCATCGAGTTCAATTATCCCCAGTAATAAACATATTTTTGTAGTTAAGAAAACAACAAGTAGTTTATTTTTTATATCTAATCGAACATTTTTTTTTATTTATTTACAAAAAAGCTTTCGCAGGTTTGAATGTGAATTATGAATCTGTGTCGGCGGCAAACCACACTTTCGCACAAATTTAAGGTGTCGTCGGAAATGCAAAAAGTGACTTAAATACTTAAGAATTACTCTAAAAATTAATGATACCTTCTTCACCTTAAGCACAAGAACCAGAGTAAGAATTTTCACGAATGAATGTCAAATAGTTTAGCAACCTCGTTAAGGTCTTTGTACGATGTGTTCTGATTTATAATTGTTCGCGCTAGTCCAATACGATTGAATAAGTTCCATAGGAGAATTCCTACCACTTTGTCATCCTGAAGATAGAATATGACGCCCTTTCCATAATCATCCGCCTCCGAACCGGGACTCTCCTCTATACTCTCCTTAGGCTTTTCCACTTGCGTTGCGGCTTCAGCGTCAACCTTTTTGATTGTTTCTTGTTTCCTTTCTTGTTCTGTATCTTTATCCGTTGCATAAGCAAACACTCCTACTGTAGGAAGGCTGGCTTCGGTCCTTCCGATGCCTTCATAACCCAATCCTGATCCCAAGTCAGACCAAAACATGCTTTGGTGTTCGTAAGGTTTTTCTACAATAAATAAGTATATAGACTAACAAACCCTTAATTGCCAGTAGAAACTTACTTAAATTATCTTTAGCCACCATATTTTCTCCAGCTAAACGTCCGGAGACAACAGAATGGTCGTGATGCTCAACACGTCTCCTGCCAAGAAGGGGGTCGTAGAAACAGGACGCATCGCCAGCCTTTAATTCAGCTTATTAGTTTAAAAAAGAAAATGGTAATCTTTTGAAAACATACAACAAACAGGTTCTGTCTGGCCTCCAGTTCTGCATTTACAACAAATCCACCGATATCACTGTCAACTTCCAGACCGGAAAGAGTAGCAATATCTGTATTTGCCTCACAACCAACGCAAATTACAGCAATGTCGGTTAACAGTTCCTGACCATTGCTTAGAGATAGCTTCATGCCAGACTTTTCCCGCGACACCTCCTTTACTTGGACACTTGGCAAGACACAAACACCTAACTCCTCTATCTTCCTCGTTGTCCATTTACTGAGATATTCGGGCAGTACTCTCCCCATATTTCCCGACTCTTGGTAGATTTGGTTGACTTTGATCGGATTGTCCCTGGAATAGACTGCTAGAGCGCAAGCTAATTCACTTCCCAAGAATCCACTGCCAACTATTGTTATTGACTTCTTTTCATCGGCATATCGTTTAAGTTTCTCGAAATCCTCTGGCGTTCGGAAAACCATAATTTTGTCTTTTAAGCTTTTCGGCGCATTTTCGAAAACTGGTAAAGTTTTCGGTGAACAACCGGTGGCGAGAAGACAATTGTCATATTGAATTTCGTATCCATCAGTAAGGGTTGCAACTCTTCTCTTCGGGTCTATTTTTTTTACTCTATAACCCTGAGCAACTGCAATGCCCCCGTTTTCAGATGAATCGAGTTTTGTAGGATCGACGAAAAATTCGTCCGGCTCAAAGAAAAGGCTGAAAAAATAAGTTATTTTTAGAAGTTTGCAAACGGAATGTGTACTGAGAACCTACCTTCTTTCGGCGCCCGTCCACTGCTTAAAGCGATAGTCTTTCGGTATTTCTCCCGGCACAGAACTGTACCAAAGTTCCTTGGATAGAGGCGGACGCATGTAGGGTTTGACGTACTCGTCACTGATTACAAGGACTTTCGCTTTAGGATCATTTGATTTAATCGCTCGGAATGCCGAAAAACTGGCAGTTCCTCCGCCCACGAGTAGATAAGGTACTCTGGTGGGTAACTCACTGGAACTAACAGGATCTAAAATGAAAAAAAAAATAAAATATTTAACACATGTTACAAAATAAACAGATGGGGATACATTCCAGATATCAATAATCAAGTTGTTTTCTACAGTAAAAGTCCTCAGTTCGAGGACTATTATTATAAAGCAGGGTTATGGTGAACGAGATAAAACATTGAGCCCACCCATGATGTTTTAAGAGTGTTTTCGAAATCCCTAAGTTGCTTATATAACCCAGGATGTTTTACGTCTGAGGCGTGTCACTTTTTAATATTGTCTTTCTCAAAGACAATTAAGAATGTGCCTTGGTTTAGCAAACTTAAATTTGACTTAATAAGTTCACACATTATCTATTTTTCTTGGTTCTTAAAATGACACAAATATCAAGCACACGGTTAGCATATTAAACCACGAGATAATGTCTATACTAATGCTTTCATCATATCGTGAAATACATCTCGAATGATTGGGAGTTATACAAAGTTAATAGATGTTAAAAAGTTATCATTTATCTTTTTATATGACCACCGAATTTGAGAAGCGTTAATGATTTGCAATGTGTAGACTTGTTTACGCATGCCACCCACGTCAATGAAAACAATTAGTTTATAAAACACTTATTTTGGAAAACCTAAATCTATCTATTCACAGTTTATTTTGAGACATATTCGCAATGATACTCACATTTTTTGTAAATTTTTGGAGGAGGTGTTGTTTCTTTTTGCTCTTCGGTTGATCTTGTCATAAGCCAGGCAACCGTTCCAAGTCCAGCAACTGCCGCCGCTGCTATAAGCCATTTCGCATTTGATCCCTTCGATTCTGGCGGTTCGCTTGGTGGAGGGGCCGCTGTTCCAACATTCTTAACATTTACGGATTTTACATTTTTGCAGCTTTCATTGCTTTTCTTTGTCTGAAGATAAAAAAATGTACAAAAAAATGTTAGGTAAACTATATGAAGAAGAACACTTTTTTAATGGGTTCTTCATTTGATTCGCAAGTAGTTTCGGGACAGGGACGACTGATGGGATATTCGGATTTCTTTAGTTTTGAACGTGCTTCTAGTGCTCGTTTCTTTACCGTTTGATATAGATTCCGATTTATAACAACTGATGTAAGAACACCGCATTCATCTGAAATGTTTTAGAAAGAAAAGTATATTGGAAATTGAATCATTCTCTAACCTCACATTTGTCTACTCACAGTTCGGTGAAGAAAATTTGCTTTTGCCGACAAATACCATAGCCTGACGACAAGCTGATACATTTTTGCTGAGAAGCCGTGTACATAGCATATTGATTTGGAAATTTTATTTTTTAGTTTAATTCACGAAATGAATAGAAAAATGCAAAAAAATATAATGAGGAAAATTGTGCTCCGGTTGTTCGTCGATTAGTATAATTCCTGCATGTCAAAATTCACACATGAAAATAAAACCGAACTTCAGACATATGACAAGCAGACAGGCGACAGAAGAGGTGAGAACTGATAACAAATGTCAGAGTAGGTATTAGAGGTGTCGATGGAGAACGATTGTGGTAAGTAAATTCAACGAAATTTGGTTGGATATGAAATTGAATAAATCTAAGTTGATGCGGTTTGTGGATAGGGTAAGATACGTTTACTGCAGTTTGTGATATACAGATGTCTCATCGATACAAAGGATTGGCATAAAATCCAATAGGTCCACAACATTACGGGACATTATAGCAAATAATTAATTTGCTGTTTCCAAGAAATCCGAATAAAAGTAAGTTCAGGCCCTTCCTTATCTGTATATGTTTTATACAAATATAACAATCACTACGTGCCCTGTAGGAACACATAATTTGTTTTTTAGCTTTTAAGGAATATTTTCGTTTAATTGCCTCATTAAGTTGATACGTTTAAATAAATGAATTAAGGAATAAACGGAAATGAAAAAAGATACGTTTGTTCTCACCGACTATGACGGGATTGGTGCAATCGCAATAAATTTGATGATTATTGAACGGAAGTAGTGGCTTTGGGTCCGAATATTAGATAATGATAATAATTGGGAGGCGCTACAGTTCACAAGTGCTTGCTCATCAACTAATCGTGTTGTGCGCACTGCTGTTCTCTCACGAGTAGAATATTAGAATACAAACCTCAGAGTTAAGCTTTTAGTTAATCCACAAAATTAAGTACAGCAAATTATTTTACGCAATAACTAAAACGATTCTAAAAATTCACAATTAGGTTAAAAGGGGGTTAAATGTATCGATCACGATTTGGATACAACGCGCGCAGACTGTTAAGCCATTTACTACTCCCAACTACAGCTATTGATTAGTTTTTTACCTCATGGTCCATTACCATCAGCGAATTTCTTTATTGATCGAATAACGAAGTGTGCAGGTATTCCAACAAAGTGATACTTGAAAATGCGACCTCGCTTCATCTTCTATTCTGCAGCATTTGTTGTTGTAGCGCAACAGCTGCTTAAAGTCAAATAACAATTTGTACGGCTTTATTTTCAGCTTATCCACGTCAACTACCATCAAGCGACAACAATGCGTCATCATTGCTACCATTAGTCGTTCTTGCCAGCACCATCTGATTTGTGCTTGTTATGAAACACAAAAGCAGTGCCTTCCTCTGATCAAGAATTATTAAACGTTTTGCGACTGTCTTGAATGTTTTATTTACAAATAAATTAAAGTCGTGTACAAGGCGTTGTAGGAAAATATGAAAAATATGACAACATACAGAAATAATTAAAAAAATATCTATGGGTGCGGTGCGTCACAGGATATTATTTTATTTTTGAATCAAGTTTAAACCACTATTTTAGAATTACTCTAGTCCTAATGCCCAGTTAATACCTTGCACGATAAAGAAGATCAACGGCTGCCATGCCACTAACCACCGGATCCAGTCTAAAAGGCGTCCATATAGCACATGTGGTCGTTCCCAACTACAAATAATAAAACATTGAGGCATTGAAACATTTTTATCTTACTGATTACTTACGGATTACAGAACATTTTCTTTAAATCGACTTTTTCTTTGCAATATGGACACGTTTGTTTCTTCCCCACAATGCACCAACCACGAATACAGAATTCATGGAACACATGATTACAAGACAACTTGTACGTGTTCTCAATGATGCCCTCTTCCTTTTCACTTACGAACAATTGATTTCCACAGACAGCACAAACATTCTCCTCAAGATGTCTTGTTGGCATCCCCTGTGGGGTGTAGTACTGCAAAAGAAAATAAACAATTATTTAACACCAAGGACTAATTGGAAGATCATACGCCAATATGAGAGGCCATTTTGTCCGAACATATTTCTGATATATCTCGCCCGAGGACACCAATGTAAAGGCCATAAAAGACACACAGCAACCCCACATCCATCCAAACATTTGGCGGCTGGCTAAATATGAAATTGAAACCTAAGAAGGTAGCCATCATAATTAGATAGCCTATGATTCCAAGACCGTAGCTTAGTTTGTAAATAAAGTAGAACCATTTGTACACGAGCCTTTGATTAAAAAATGTGGAGTTAGTAGTCAGTAATTTGTGATGGGAATCCCGAAAACTCACCTTGGGGTCGTTCCATCAATTGGTTTACTAAGAGCTTTTCTCATAACTACTGCTGTAATCAACGAAAATATCATCCAAATTGTTATGAATCTGGTGTAGGCATAGAAAAATGATATGACTAGAGGTATGATCCACATCGCCAGCAGTGTAATGACCTACAGACGAAAATTCTTTCAATGACCATAAAGGCAGCATAATGAGAGGAAATACCGAATACGATTTGTAGTGTCGCTTCTTCCATTCGAATAGAATTATTTGTGTTATGATGAGTGTCACGAGCAAAATCAAAACCATTTCCGAATGCATTGACTCGTGTCCCTTGTGTTTCTCATGCATCAATTGATGTTCGGCCCTGTCAAGTGAGTAGCAAACATTGAATACTGTTTCTGTGGACAAATTTAACACCTTCAAACCTACCTCATTCTCTCCTCTGGTGTCATATCGTCCAAGGACTATGATACAATAAAAATATAGGCCAATTAGAGCAGTCAACACTTATTGAGCTTATCTATGAGTACCTTGTTAAAATCCACCGGCGCGTGCAGTTCTGGGATCTCCATTTTTTTTTCGATGTATATTTGGTAACTAAACGAATACTTACAAAATGCTTAAATTATCAATTTAAATCCAATTCTATCTTATTGCAAAAACCATGAGAAATTCGATTAAAAGAACACTACATTTCGAAGCGAAAAATACGCTGCCGCATTATTGGAAAAAAAGTAAATATATCTCCCAGGCAATAAATGTCACGTCACAATGACAGAGTACTCTAGTTCCAGTTGTCATGTCACACGACACTAAAAAAAAAAAATTGTAATCTAGTGTCTAAACTGATTTGCAGGTACACTTCATACTGACACTTTGAAAGGATATAATGGATCTTAGATCTAAGTTATCATGGCAATTTGTTTGATTCAGTTTTCCCAGCATGGGTTGCCATTCTCACAACAAAGACCCAGTGTTCTGAGCGTTTATTATTAACGCAGTGTTTATTTTTATATAGTGATCATAATTTTTAAAATTCAACACAATTTAAATTTCAACGAAATGTTTTTAAATTTCAAGTTGACGTCGGTAACACAGCGCAAAAATAACCAATCTACACACTCACTTAGTGGGAACAGTATTGTCGTGTCAAACTGATTTACAAAAAAGTGAATCTACCTACATCTCGCCCAACGAGAGAGATAAGCCCAGTGAAATAAACAAAAATAAACAAGAAATAAATTAAATTAACGCTACTTTCTTGTTAGCATGGTGTTGTTAATAGATTTCGCGAGTTTTTGATACTGAATGTCAAACGGTTCTGCAGGGTTTTTTAGTTTTCAATCGTCATCAACAGAGGAGAACAGCAGTAGCACGAGAAACTAGAAGCAGCAAAATGTGCATAAATTAACACAACTCAGGTCTTGGAGTCAATTTTAATTGCAACAGTGATGTGGATGTCCGGATATTGTCCCAATATCAAATTCAGTTTCATATTACCTTGGGTGATTCATATTTGCTTTTATTCACAACTTCTAAGTGAATATCTTGCCCAAGGGGAGCGAATAGCCTTACTGCCGTCCCCCACCCATTTCCAGCCATGCGATCGAAGCAGAAAAGTATTCACAGAACCCTTCGGTGAGATTTCCGATGGGCCTGCCGGATTTAATTATACTCAAGATTCACACTGTGAATGGCTAATCAAGGCGAGAAATGATAGTCAATTTATAACGCTTACGTTTCATAGCATGGGAACAGAATGCTCTTACGATTACATTTACGTATACGATGGTGATTCCTTTAATTCCACCCTGCTGGGGAGCTTCAGTGGGAAAACTGAACCTCAACGCCTAGTGGCAAGCTCAGGAAGTGTAAGTTCTCACCGATCCTAAATGTAACAAAAAACAATGTTCGGAGCCTCTCCCATATTTGCAGATGCTAATACTGCTGTATAGCGACACGAATTATGTCCTGGATGGGTTTCGAGCATCATACTACATTTCGAACTGCTTAAACAACTGCCACAACCATGGAAAGTGTGTCGGCCATCAGTGTGTGTGTCACGGCGAATGGGTTGGTCCCGATTGCAAGGATGAGGCATGTCCTGACAAATGCGGAGAACTGTTTGGGCGCGGAAAATGTATCGCCGGAATGTGCAAATGCGAAGAGGTGTGTTGTCAAAATCAACAATCTAGTCAATATGTTGAGATATGCAAATATGTAATTAGCTTTATAACTGTCCGAATGTGGAAGTGTTTTGCGATGTTTGGAATTTGCTTCCTGTACTGTTGTTTGTGATACCTAATTACCAAGTGAAATCAGTCATTCACCGGCCAACTTTTGATGTAATTTAAATAATATTCATTTGTGAATACTGTCACGGAGTAAATGATTGAACTGACGAATCGAATAATCGTTAGGCTTCCAAATTGATCTGACAATGCCAAAATAATTATGAGATATGCGGTGTTGACAATAAGTGACCTTCACCCAAGCACAGTTTAATAGATTCACTGGTGAATGTGATTTGATAGAATAGACGGAAAGCGAGTAATTTATGTGAATATTAAAAAGATATCATTCAAGATGAAAGTTCTTCATTTCGATTTTCTTTTAATCTTAATGTGTGCTTTTGAAGCTAAAGGCCCCTTAGCTGATGTGTAGTTTTGCTTAACAAAGGTAAACACTAATGTCAAATTGAAACCAGTTCGCGATAGCATGCCACCTCGAAATAAGAGGAGATGTGAAAAGCGTTTGTATTTTAGGTTAATCATTAAACAGTCCGGATCGGTAGCAAAAGCTTGTGTGATCTGCGACGTAATGTATAGGTATCTGTTTAATGTGTCTAATACAGTGCGATAATTGAATCAGCATCAACCTGTAAGCTGGACTTTTTTCTCCCCACAACTGAGACTTGTTGGACAGTAATCGGCTCTATTTGTTTTTTGTTTACCACTAAAGTAAAGCAAAGCAAAGAAATTTCGAGACCGATTATTCACTCACGTAAAAGTCTTACTCAATTCTGTTTTCATATTATATACAAATAAGTCGTTGTGGCAGAAGTGCATTGACTTTAATGTGGATGCTTTGTGTTTGAATACTGAACCGGACGCATGGGCATTAAATATTGTTTGGATCAAATCACATCGTTCGCTCCGAACCTTGATCTGCACATCCATTTTCTCGTAAAGCGCTTTAATACCAAGTCTGTTGTGGATTGCACCTCCGTCAATAGATTAGCACCTAAAATGTATATTTTAAATATTGAACTTCTTTTTCCAACAGGGATACTCGGGAAAACTGTGCGATTTGTACGTGAATCCCAATGGCAGTAATTGGCGTTGGTTGGCGGCGGATGCGGAAGGTCTCACACCCAGAGCAGCTCATACCTCGGTGTACGTGGAAGAGCAAGATTCCCTGTACGTTTTCGGTGGATACGACTTAAACCACGTATTGGATTCCTTACAAGTAAGTCACTTCCCCTCAATCATCTTCAGAAACTATAGTGCCTGTTTTACGTTGTCTTCAGATTTATCGCTTCAATACAAGCCAATGGGAGGATGAATGGGGAATACCGCTACACAACAGAAATCATTTTTACCAACCTCAAAAAATCGATCGGACACTGCTGCAGGCAGTGTTATCGAATCGCAATGAGGACGAGGCAAAGCTCTGGGGTCTCAACAGTAACGTGTCATTCTTTACAAATGTTCTCCACACCCTGGCGAAGAGTAATTTAAATCAGCGTCGAATACGATCTTACAGCAATGAGACTGCAGAACATTTGTCGAGCTTCTTTGAAGATATTCTTGAGAATGTGACCGATAATAAGCCACTTCCCCGTTATGGTCATGCTGCCGACAATGTTCCAGGTGCGTAGAGAATTCCTTAAAGATTCGAGAAGTTGTTGATTTTTTTCTTTTCAGACGGTTTTGTGATATTCGGGGGCAAGTTAGAAAATGGTAGTTTCTGCAATGACCTGTGGTTCTATAACACAACAGAGAGCGGCGGAAAATGGCGTCTTATGGCAAAGAACTCTATGTTTCAGCCACCAGCTGTGGCTAGACACACCCTCAATCGTGCTGGGGATTACCTTTATGTTTTCGGAGGAACTTTGGAAACGGGTGATTTTTCATCAAGGTAAGACGATTGATCGGTACCCGTACATCCGACACAACCGGCACGGCAACAAATATGTATTCGTATATCTTTTCATTCACACTGCTGTAAATTTTCGTTAATCTGTGCTGTTTATGTGGGATGTCTAAACAGATCTATTGAGTTTTCAATGAATTTCGGATCAGAATAAAACTATTATAAAAATGCATTTCCTTTCAGAATCTTCCGAATAAAAGTCCCCACCAGTGAAGACGACACCGACGAGCAGTGGATGGAAGTGCACCCCCGTGGTGGAAAATCTTTAGACGTTCGCTTGGCCGCCCACTCAACAGTATACTATCAGCATTCGAATTCACTCATAGTCTTTGGTGGCATCATGACCAGTTTGGCAAGGTTTTCTAAGCTCTCCGACCGTATATACTCATTTCAACTGGACAAATTTCACTGGACCGAAATTCTTTACCCAAAGACAGCCCTGCGAGACACGAATATACCCCGGGAAAGAGCATTTCACACGGCGACAATTTCAGGAAATCACATGATCGTGTTTGGCGGATACACACACCGCCACAACAAGGAGGAGATCTGCTATGACAATCAAATGTACTGGTACCACCTAAGCTGTCACATTTGGATAAACCAAGAAGTTTCAAATGACAAACGGCCATATCCCAAGAAACAAGGCGTCTTCGCTCACGCGGCTTCGCTTCGTCTGAACAACTCACTGCTAATTGTAGGAGGATATCACGGAAATGTGAACGCTGACTTGTTTGCATATGAATTGCCACAAGTCCTGCGAGTGCAAAACGATATTTACAATCCCGAGAAGTCCTGTAGACTGCACATCTCTCACACGGCATGCCTGTCTGATCCTGAATGCGGTTGGTGTTCTGCAGACAGCAGTTGTTACGGCCGAACAATCGGCGCCAACTGTACGACAAACTTACAGATCACGAGATGTCCGGGAATCTGCCCATCGCTCGGTGATTGTCATTCTTGTTTGGTGCACGGAACTCAATGGTCATCCTCAACAACATACTTCAGTGTCGCCAACAAACTGGGCTTAAATGAGTGTACATGGTGTGTGCAGAATGCCAGGTGCCATCATAGAGACGATAATTATGGAGTTTGTGGAGAGGACACTCCATCCCACACACCCGGGTGGTGGGGAGATAAGGGAACCGAAGTGCTTAGCCCCGAGCAGTGCACATATCAAGACCGTCGTCCAGGACTGACCTACATTAAGTACCACTACCCAGTGAACCTTTCAATGCCCGATTTTGTATCTATAGTAAATGCGACAATGGTTGACTTCGCATCACCGACGCCAACCACCCAGATGGAACATCAATTCAGTGGAGAAATGCTGTCTCGTTTAATCGGTTTTGTGCGACCGCCGAAAAACTGGGAACCAACTGAGTTCCAAATATGCACTAGCTACTCGTCCTCTGTTCTAAAGGCAGGACTCGGGATGACCCTTGAATCTCTGGAAGACATATCCAATCAAACAACTACGCAATCATCCTGCAAAAGCATAAAGACTCCCAGCATGGAAATGCCTTTCTTAATTGACTTCCAGGCAAGGAGAAAGATTGGAGCAGGAAGTCTGTACAACACCTATCAGAAGAGCCAGATGGAACTGCAGCACTCGACACACGGCAATCTTAAGGCATTCACGTTTGAGTACCTAGAGCCGTATTTCTTTGGTAATTGTGAACAGTATACAAACTGTCTTCAGTGTCTAACAGATGCTGCATGTGGATGGTGTGACTTGAATAGTAAATGCTTCTCCCGTACTGTGAACGAAACGAAGGAATGTTCAATGATAGATCAGGAGACATCTTCTTGGCGATACCTAATAACACAACCAGGTCAATGCCAGAATTGCTCCAACTACATTTCATGTGACGAGTGTATTAATACTGGACTTTGTGAGTGGTGGGCTGAAGATGCAAGATGCGCTCGTTTGGGGAAATCACCATCAGCTATTCAAGATGTCGATCAGTGCCCGACACCCTGCAGGTTGCGAAACTCCTGTTCTGAATGCCTGAACGATCGTGGACGGTGCGTGTGGTGTGAAGCAAATTCGCAATGCTTCAGTTTTGCGGTCTACACAAGTGAGTATCAGTTCGGCATGTGTCGGGAGTGGATGGATCAGGTCATAGCTCCAGTATCTACAGTCTATGAGACACCTTCACCCCTTGTTCCGAGCGCGGTTGGAAAGCCCAAACCTCAACAGTGCAAATCGTGTGCTCAGCACTCAAATTGTTCCTCCTGCCTGAAAACCCTAAACTGCGGTTGGTGCTTTGATAGAGATAATCCCATAGAGGGCCTTTGCATGCAAGGAGACTTCAGCAGGCCGTTCGGAAATTGCTCACTAATGTTGAACACTTCGAGTTATGAAGAAGCGGAGTGGGCCTACTCACAGTGTCCGGATGTAGATGAGTGCGGGCTTGGATTACATGACTGTCACAAGGAGGCCAAATGCACAAATACCCACGGGTCATTTAGTTGCCATTGTCGTCGCGGTTATGTTGGCGATGGACGCATCTCTTGTATTCGCACCTGCTACGAATCTTGTTCACACGGTCATTGCTCTGGGTCACCGGACTATGTCTGCAAGTGCGACCTCGGATGGACTGGAGACGATTGCTCAGTGAATTGCGGTTGCAACAACCACTCCACATGTAATGAACGAGTGGGCAAATGTGATCAATGCCAGGCGTGGACGGAAGGTGAGCGGTGTGAACGTTGTCGCCCAGGTAGCTACGGCAACGCCACCTCACTCGAAGGTTGTCACCCCTGTGAGTGCAACGGACACGGAAATCAGGATCTTGGAATTTGCGATTCCGGCAATGGCGAGTGCTTTTGCAAGGACAACACGGACGGCTTCAAGTGTGATGTATGTACCGAGGACTACTACGGAGATCCACGAGACGGTGGTCAATGCTATTTTCAGTGCGAAAGTCGTGGAAAATTAACGTCTGTCGGAAAGCACGGAATTGGCTCTTATCAGTCCTACAAAAGTCCCTGGGGTGGTGCTGAAGTGCGGGAGTGCCTATGGTTGGTGTCACCCGAACCTGCAGTAGCCGACACAGACACCATCATTCAAATGGAAATGGAGTGGTCCAGTTTGGTGATGAATTGTGATGAGAATGCCGTTTACATTTATGATAGTCTACCAGATCTAACAGGCACCACACAGCAAAGGCAACTCGTGGGCATCGTATGCAGCCCATATACATCCCAGCGAATAATTGAAGCACACTCTGGACATTTGACCGTGCATTACAAGCAGGGAGGTGAAAACTTCGGTTTCAATGCACTGTATAATGTGAAGAACTGTGCAGCAAGGACCTGTCTTCACCCGCACGTGTGTAATGAAATAGGAAAGTGCATCTGTCCCCCTGGTTATGTGGGCTCAAATTGTGAGTTGCGCATATGCCCAAAGAACTGTCATTCAGAACTAGGCAGAGGCTATTGCGATGCACAGTATGGCCGGTGCCTATGTAGCCCAAATTATGGCGGCCCTGATTGCGGAACAGTCATTAAAAGCAATCTGCTCCAAGTAACCGAACTTTTCAACACCCTTTACCTAAGTGATTCTTTAGAACATTTAAAGAAGACCATTCCACGTTTTGGACACTCACTAAGTGCCGATAAGCGGGGTTCCCTGTGGATGTTTGGTGGGTATTCTCTCTCCAATGGGCCACTTAATGACATTAGACAGTTTGACACAAAAAATAACACTTGGGTTCAGGTGGCTGTTGAATCCACGCCTGATGCTAAAATGCCACTCGGACGATACTTCCACGCCGCTGAAATATATTTAGCAAAGCAGACCATCTATATTTACGGGGGATTGTCGCGAATTGAAAAGAACAAGGCTTCGAGAACTCAAGTTCTTGACGATTGCTGGCAATTTTCAATTCAAAATCAACGCTGGGATGAAATAGAGTTTTACACGAACGAAAGGCCGCCTCCACTGGCTGGACATACGCTCACATTTATCAAGAAACATGACAGGGAATCATTGTTGCTAATCGGCGGTATATCGTCCGATAAGGTAGTCAACCAATTAGAATTGTGGGAGTTTAATTTGGATGCCGGTCGCTGGGAGAGATTGCTGGCATTGGGAGTTCAGATGCCAGTTTTGTTTGGTCACAGTGCCGTCTACCATGCAACTTCAAATATTGTGTACGTGTTTGGAGGTTACGCGTCTGGTGAAATTCAAAATAAACTATACGCACTTAACTTGCAAAAAATCACGTGGACCGAGTTGCCCGTGTTCAAGGAACTAAACAGGCCAGAGACGAATCTGCCCCGCGCACGTTACTTTCACTCAGCTGTCACAACAGAGAACTACATGATTATTTATGGAGGTCGAACAATGCCGTACAATGCCAGTGATGTGCTTGTCGCCTACATCTATGAATGCAATCAGTGGGTGCGCTTAACAGAGGACATTGAAATCCTAGGCAAGTTGCCCCAGTACACATTTGCAGAAGGTGTTACTATAGACCAGGACAATAAAGCGATATACGTAGTGGGTGGATGGGACGGTAGCACTCAAAGTCAGGTGGTAAAAATTGGACTTCCTGATGACATCTGCCAGTTCTGGAGCGCGGGAAAGTACCTGTGCCGACACTATATGGGATGTAGCTTCTGCAGTGTCATGATGGAAGACGTTGTAAGCACACATTGCTTCTCAGAGGGAAATGCAGATGTTTGTGAAGCCGGTAACGGCACGCTGGGGTACAATAAGGGCGCCCTCTGTGATGACGCTTGGATGTCGAGACGAAACTGCTCCACATTCACAACATGCACTTCTTGCCTGGCATCTTGGCCGACTCACTCCGAAGTTACACCGATTTGTCAGTGGTGCGATGATTGTGGAATCAAAGGACGATGCGTGCCGGCAGGAGCTGACTGTGACCGTCAGAGCACATGGTGTAGCAAACACACAAGTGTTGGCTTGTTAAGCCTCTGTCCTCAGCCGCAATGTCACACTTTGGACTGTGAAAACTGTTTATCCAACGACAACTGCGAGTGGGCACTAAACGACGTCAGCATTACGGAATGTATAACCAAAGAGCTGGTGGAAAAGAACCAATATAAAGTGATAGGTAGCTGTCCTCCAGCGTGTAGCAACTTCCAAAATTGTACTAGCTGTTTGACAACCGAAAGGGAAAATCCAAAGAACTGCAGATGGTCTGCCATGCTCAATGCATGCATATCACCAAGAACACAACCGCTTTTCTGTGCTGGTGGTGTATGTGGATTAGTTCTTGATTCCAGCGATATAGAGTACTGCCCCGAGCCTTGCGACGTGTACACTCAATGTGCAACATGCCTGAAGCATGCACATTGTGGTTGGTGCTCGAAGGATGGAGAAAATGGCGAAGGTGTATGTACAGAGGGCTCCTTAGAAACATCTATGGACGATCAATCTAAATCCACTTGTGAATTCGTTTATCCTACAACAACAAATAGTTCATCAATGAGTTTAACAGGTTCTCTTACCTGGAACTATGTTCAATGTCCAGCCGAGAATGAGTGCATAAATGGGCATCACAACTGCGACCCTGTGTCAGAGAAATGTGAAGATTCACACTATGGTTACCAGTGCATCTGTGCGCAGGGTTACAAAGCAGAGAATGGATCATGTGTTCCTGTGTGCTCACAGGGCTGCGTCCGCGGAAAATGTGTTAAACCAAACAAATGCGATTGTTTCTTTGGATACGTGGGTGCCAACTGCAGCATTCAGTGTCAATGCAACGGTCATTCAAACTGCGAAGGTCCGGACAAATTGGACTCCTGCATAAAGTGCCACAACAATACGATGGGAGCGCAATGCGAAAACTGCCAACCATTATTTGTGGGAAATCCTAAAGAGAATAAGAACTGTGTCCCTTGCTTAGACTATTGCAATGGCCACACAGATGTCTGCGTGAGTTCCGACCTCAATAATGTTGTATTCAATATGACCAGAGACACGCTGGAAAAAATGCTTCTAAAAGGACCAGAGGCGAATGCGACATGCTTGCGCTGCAGTAACTTTACGGACGGCAGCCGATGCGAAACTTGTTTAACTGGCTACTTCCGTGGAACTGACGACTTGCACAAAGAATGTAGACCATGTCAGTGTCATGGTCACGGCAATATATGTGATCCAGTTACCGGAGAGAAATGCAACTGTGGAAATAACACAGAAAGCGATGCCACGTGCACAGCTGGAGGCGGTAAAAATTCAGCCCAGCTCTGCTGGATGGTTCAGTGTTCGAAATGCCGTGATTCTTACGCGGGTAATCCCATTGATGGTCATCAATGTTATAAACAGATCACCGTTGAGTCTAGAATGTGCTTCGATGCCAAGCCCATCGGTAAGGAAACAATTATTACATTAAATACGTTTATGGCTTAACGTCAATTATTTTTTTTTTTTTTTTTTACAGAGGAATGCAAAGCAAAGCCAGCTCCACTTCGCCCAGGGCAGACGGTTTTCTTTGTCATACAGCCACGTTTCATGAATGTGGACATAAGGATTCTCATTGATGTAACTCAGGGAGAACTTGACGTGTTTATGTCACCACAAGACGATTCCTTCATTGTTGAGAATAATGAAACAACGGGACATCACTCGATCTTCTTAGATAACCGATACCGATGGGTATCAGCATCCCAACTAACCTACCCTAACATCCCATTAAATGTAGCCCAGCCTAAACACGAAAACATTTCTATCAAGACGATGATTACCGAACAAAAGCTTTTCTGGACTCCACATATTCACGAGTGCAAGTCACTCGGTGGAACAGGATTCTATGTAAAAGATAAACATGCGCGCGAATTGAGCACCCACGTCACTCTTAACCAGTGCAATACACTCCTTAGGCTATTCGGTTTGAAAAATAGACTAGTTTTAACTTTGCCGCAGAGTGCGCATAACTTGAGCGCCACACGATTTTTCATAGCACTGAGAGCCAGTGCTGGATCGGACCACAGCTATGGATCTATTGTATTTAGACAGGATCAACTACATATCGATTTATTTGTATTTTTCTCAGTTTTCTTTTCCTGCTTTTTCCTCTTCCTAGCGATATGCGTGGTTGCATGGAAAGCTAAACAGGCAGCTGATCTGCGACGGGCGCGACGACGCCACATAGTAGAAATGCTTCACATGGCTAAGCGGCCGTTTGCATGTGTCTTCTTAACCATGTGTCACGATACCGAAAGCCCAATGCCATTTCCCCGAAGAGGACGAATAAAAGTCCTGTCGTCCTCCTCCAATCAACCAGCGAATCCCGCTATTCGACTAGTTGCCATAGAACCGACATTCGACAACTACGCTGCAGTCGGGACGGTATTCGTCAGCCTGCCAGGCAGTCAAAAAGCTCCGAACACTCTGGCTCTTGGATCATCCATGATTCTGTATCCTCGGCAATATCCACTGAATGCGCGAAGCGCGCAAAGAAACCGACGTTCCAGCTCTCAGCAGCAACTGCCCGTAAACTGAGCGGCCTATTCGACTGAAACTATGTTTTATAATTGCATATAGTTGTAAAACGGCTCCTCAAGACCGTGGTAGTTTTATTTTATACTTTCATAGGAGGAGATGGGAATCTGATGAGGAATATTTTCTACCATCTGTTAACCATCAGATAGCATAACTAATATTAACAAAAGAAAAATGAATGTGTACGCACTCACGAGTGCGGATTTACTGTTGAGTGTTATACAACCCCTAAATGTGATGAAATCATTTTAACCTGTAGGTGTTTATAGTCAATGTATAGGTAAATTGTATTTAACTGGTAGGAGAACTCGGTAAGAAGTAGTATTTCTTGTTTTTGTCTTGTCCTTTTCCAATACCCCTAGTATTCGATTAGTTCCTGTACCTGTCAATAAGTTAAAATTGGAATATATTTTGTACCTCAGTTCGTCTAGATCCATAATGGTGATCAAAAAAACGGGACGATTCATTCCCTATCCGGTATCTGTTTGTTTGTGCTCGAATATATGTTAAGTAAAGTATTATCTGTCGTCATTTGTTTATTTTCCTTTTTTTTTTTTACAAAAGCGTAACAAAAATCTCGTTTATTTGTGGTAAAGTGGTGAAATATTTTGTAAATTTTTTGTATTATATTTTTATTTAGTCAATTTACAATTGTAATGTGTTGTTTTAAGAAAATAAAATTAGTTGAAAGTGCACGAAGCCGATTAGCTACTCTAAAATAAGAATGAATGTAAATCTTGAGTTGTAAGCTGTTTACATAGTTTTATCATTTGTCCATTAGTTAAAAGCTCAATTTTAGTGAAAATTAAAATATTGATCCTACTTGCTCACTTTTCCATAGGATTTGATCAATTTAATTGATATTGAAACTAAGAGATCTCAAAAGAATAATTTTCTTTGTTTTTTTAATAATGCGGATTGTATTTTTTTGATTTTTGTTCACTGTCCCTTCGAATGTACTTTTCAATTTTTTTTTTGTAAATTATATTTGTATGATAAATAAATATGCTATAATAAGTTTGAATTGGAATTAAGATATAAAGATAATGTGAATAAATGAATAAGTGTTTGGTTATTACTGCCTTTTTATGAGAGTCGGTTTCTTTTCAATTAAGTCCTTTCCTACGTTCTCTGATTTGTGGTCCTTGCTATAATACATCAATGCGCTCACACAGAACAGAGGTTCTGAACTTTTCTACACCCTAAGAGAAAAGTTTTGATTTCCGTTTATTTGAGAGGTCTGCACAAGAACGCGTGTAACAAGTCACATGACATGTAGGGGTATTTCTAACAACAATTATTAATTTAATATACATTTTTTTGTTAGTGGCGCCCCTATATGTCCCAGGACTTGTCACATGTGAAATAAACAAACGGACTTATTGCGTAATGTGCTATAATTTTAAATGACAAAAATTCACATAACACACCACCTTTCTAATGTCGACCCAAAAACATTTAAGAGTATGTTGCGCCGCTCGGTATATATGTCTATGTGCGTGAACATGTCTTTTCACAACAAGAATTGGTTGGGTGTTAACTAAAAACCTTATAGAAATGTTTCTATATGCCTAGCTTGCTCATCAACTCCTCGTGTTGTGCGCGCTACTGTTCTCTCACGGGTAGAAGGGATCTACACTTTTTTGCCGACTTCGAACGGCGAAGTTTGATAAGCTTTTTATTAGATTTTCGGTGTGTGAGCTTCGCACACTACCCACTACACCACGGCAGCCACAGAAACGTTTCTAAACACTGCAATACAAACATCGGATATGGCTGAATTTAGTTGGAGCCCCTCCGTCCCCTCCGTCCGCCATTTAAACAATCCAACTCTTGACCACGAGGGCAGCATGTGTATGCACTTTTGAATCTACCAATACATTCAATATAATATAAATCCATCATTGCGTATTGAAATAGTCATCAGTTTACCCACGAGCCCAATTTTAGAAGGCGATTTTTTCGCTAGCAGTATGACGCGGATATGGAATGTTTCACCCACATCCATATTAGGGACAGAGACTCAAAATCAACACTTATTTTATTCCATTCTGACCTCTACTCTGCAATGATTAGCTAACGGTACATGTAACGGTTGCTTCTTCAGTCCGGGGTAGACAGTCCGGGACAGACTTGGGCCTCAACCAACATAAGTATCTCTCTTCTTTCCCTAGCTGCCTTCAGTTGCGCACTCCAAGTTGGGTGAAGTCCTTCTCCACTCCTGTGCTCCACCTTAGCCTAGGCCGTCCTCTGTTGCGTTGGGTCAATGGCCCTGATTTGAAGAGTTTTCGGGACGGTGTCCATACTCTCTACATGGCCTAGCTATCTTAAGCGTTGTATCCGAAGACGCTTGGCCAGGCACAAAACTTTTCTCTCGAAAATACTAAAAGCTTCCTCATCCGCTTTAATAGCAGTTGTTAAATCATTGAAAACAACACCCAATCGCTAAACCACTTTAAGAAGAAAAACCATAATGATTTAGATTGAGTTGCTGAATAATCCAAATAATTCTTAAATCCTTTTTATTTTGCTAGAATATCACTGTATTCATAGCATTTGTTTTAATGTTTCTAAGAAATGTAATTAACAATTTTGAAATTAAAAATTCAAATACGATATATATCCTCTACATGGATGTTTCCCTATACGTATGACTTATGATGTGCCATTTCTGCGATAATGAAATCACAATCCCTTACAAATTAATTTGGAAAATACAATTTATTCACATTCTTTACACAAGTGAAGGAAAAGCAGCTTTATAAAACTGAAAAACGTTAATAAAAGGAACTGTTGCTTAATAGAATTCCAGAAATTTAATTTATTTTGAAAAATGTTAAGTAGATATGAAGAGACAAATTTGAATTGAGTACCGGCGCAATATTTTCAATAATTTAGCAAAAAGGAGGAAACAAACAAGAACAGAGTCATTAACTTTTTTAAATAATTTTGCATAATAATATAATTTTTATCATGTTTTATTTTAAATTATTAGTTATGTATATACTGATACATTTAATAAAATCTACATTTAAGACGTTCAAAAAAGCATTTCTTAACTGAGAAAAAACTATCCACCTGATACTTTGGCGTTCTAGAAGTTAAAATGCAACAACATTTTCAGTTTTTTCATTCACCTTTGCATTTGCTTTCCGAATTTCAATCATATTCAGCGCCAATTGTGATACTTATTCTGCCAGGTAACACGATGGTCTGGTGATACCACTTATTTGTATCTAAAACAACTGATGAGAATCATATATAAATTAATGATTTTTTTAACAAATTATATAACATACTTATATCGCCTTCATCCACAACCACTTCAAACTTACTGCAAACAAAATAGCATTCTGGTGGCGGCATTAGAATCCATTTCTTGCTTCCCGATAATTGAGCTTGCCACGAAGGTAACCGCACATTATCGACCTAAATATTTGAAATAAATTGGCGCACTTCAAGTGTTTAGCAAGTCACAAAAATCACATTTAATTTACATGCATATGAGCCCCTAAGCCAGGCATTCCCATGAATATCCAATCCACTGCGTTATTCTCTGACACATCAGGCAGGAAATACGGCCTACCATAGTGCTGTCTTAGTTCCTCCGCAATTTCCGGGTTGCAGTTACTCCAGCCAAAATACCATGCTTTCGTTTCTAAATTAAACTTCTCTGGTGGATTGCTTAGAGCGTCGTACAGATTTTTGAATCCAGACTTGTACGGAAAGAATTGACAATTTAATGTCTTTTGCCTATGCTTAGCTCGGTTGTATGTCTCTTTAAAATACCAGTAATCAAATGTCTGTGATGAAAGTCAAAAGCTGGATACATATATCATATAATTGGACATATAAACTCACAGTTAGCGCTGTCCAATTCGCAGTTGCATCCCCAATAACCACTGGAACAGCGGAATAGGCAAATCTGTCCTCGAATTCTTTTCCCGAAATTCGCTTGACTTTTTGAACATTTGTCACCGAACGGCAAAATTCACAATTCAAAGGTGGTCGAAATGCTTTTCGCAAAACATCGGGAAGTCCCACGTAGCACTAAATTTAACAATCAAACAATGTTGAGCAGTGGAAACAATTTAATCACAGGATTAAATATAAATGTAAGTTAATACGTACTTGATTTGAGTTGGGATAAAAGAATGAAGTCAGATAAGCAACCGAACAAAGTACAATAATAGTCAAAATAAATTTATCCTTTCGCAGGTGATTCTGCTTTTGAAGAAACTTTGAATAAGGTTTCAGGTCCCATGGATTCACTTTGGATTCGTTGCATTTTACTAAGAAATCCGATATTTGCAACGAAGCTTTCTCCATCACCGGAAGAACATCTGCTTTCGTTGCCGGATGAGGAAGGACTGAGACTACTAAAAGAGGCGGATGCCGTGTAGAGACTATCGCGTAAAGGGAGATCTATTTTATACCCGTAAATAAGCAACAAGTAAATTCAATTTCAATAAGCACACACTTCATTGAGTTCGCTTATCAAAGAACCGCAGATGGGTATTTTCATTTTCTGTTGTGGAAGTACAAACCAATTGGTTGTTTAGAATAAAAAAAAAATTATAATCCATTTATGTGGACATATAGCTTGCGATTAAATGTTCACATGGATTACATTTACATTTACATTACATTTCGGTTCTTTCCTTTATTGTAGTTTAAAGTGAACATTTTTGTTGAGCTTAGGAAATTCGTTTAAGCATAAGCTAGGAGAGTGCTGGATAATGGGTAATGAAACCTAAGGCTTATTATAAATAAAGTCATCTGCAAACAATTTTTACCGTCTTAATTAAAATATTTTGATTTCGGTTTACTTTAGGGTAAAAAAGAATAACACAGTTAAAGTCGTTAAAATAAGCTATTTGTTGGGGTTGAAGGGGATGAAGTTTGCATATCATTAACATCTTTCTTTTTCAAATAATTTATACATATATGGCCCAGTTGTTATTATATTGTAAACCTGGAGGAAGACCAATATTCCTATTTTAGAAGACACTTTGTTCTGAGCAAGAGAATGAAAGGAAGTTCTTAGTCCCTACTTACAGCCAAAATACGGCAACTAAGTAGTTGGCAACTAAGACAAGTTAGTAATTGCGTTAAAAAAAAATCATGAAACGAAATATCTTTTTTCTATAATATATTGCCCATTTTGAGAAATGACCTTTTTCAGGCAGCATCATAATTCGACGTTCATAAAACTTCTGGTTTTTATCAGCAAAAAACTGATCCTCGTATGATTTGACATCATCATCATTATTGACATTTTTACCATTCAAGGAGTTTTGTAAAAATCGAAATAAAAGGTAATAAGGTGGTGCAAGGTCAGGACCTTGCATTGTAATGATGGAACACAAAACCTTTTCGACTTGTCAATTCGAGCCGCTGTTCTTCAACTGCATTGTTCAATTGTTATAGTTGTTCAATGTAGACATCTGAATTGATCGTTGAGTGACAAAAGTTCAAAGAAGACAATTCCTTTGCACTCTTACCAAACTGATAACATACATTTTTCAGTTTTTGCTGTTGTTGGAGCTGGTTCACCTGGCTTGCTCCACGATCTTCTCCGATCGAAATTGTTATAAACAACCCACTTTTCATCACCAGTCTTTTTAATCGTTTTAAAAATGGATCATTTTCATTACATTTCTCTTTAATCCTTTTGAAAATGGATAATTTTCATTACATTTTGTTAACAAATCGCAGATGTTAATAAATTGTCGTAAATGATTCGTTCAGTTTATGAGTTCTCGTTATAGCAAAGTGATTTTCATTGCATGTATGTGTGTTATACATGAAGCTTCTCTGCAATTTCGCGTGTTCTCGTCAGAACGAAATTTGGCAAACCAATTTTTACACTACCGTTCTTTTATAGCTTCATCACCATAAACAACACATAACTTTTTGTGAGCTTGCGATGTGTTTTTCCTTTTAGAAATGAAAAAGCAAAATATGAGGAAAATGTTCGTTTCGATTCTTCATTTTTCAACAAACGTGAAACAAAACCTACACAACCGATCAAAAATTTTTTTTTACAGATAGACAACTGAAGTACCAACTATCAAATAACAAAATGTGTTTTTTGCATTTCGATTACGTCAGCAAACCCAATTCGCAATTGCTTAGTTGCCAACATCAGGATAATAAGATATAAAGTCTGTATATCAGACAACTTTCTCTTATCTGTTTAGTCATCCAATTTGAAAATATAGGATTCGCAATTGCTTAGTTGCCAACATCAGGATAATAAGATATAAAGTCTGTATATCAGACAACTTTCTCTTATCTGTTTAGTCATCCAATTTGAAAATATAGGATAAACTACAAAAAAGTTTATCAAAAAGTTGTTAATTGCATCATCACTTGCAAACAGGAACCCAAAATTGATGCTTTAGCAATTATTTCAATTTTTGTTTTCTTTTTGTTTTTCACCGCAATATTTCTTTCACATATTATAAATTGCAAAGTCAGCATATTAAATACGAACATTTTAAGTTACACCGAAGTACTTTAGTAAGTAATATTTCGGCACATTATAAAATGCAAGTGGCCGCCGTAGAGTAGTGGTTACAGTGCGATGCTCACACGCCGAAGGGTCTAGGTTCGTTTCCCGGCTGAACACCTCGAATTTTTTCACGGCACCACAACTTTTTTCTAGCTGCTGACAACACTCAAAGAGTAATAAATATCAAAAAAAGCGTTCTCAAATTTTGCCGTTCGGAGTCGGCAAAAAAAATTGTAGGTCCCTTCTACTCGTGAGAGAACAGTAGCGCGCACAACACGAGTGGTTGATGAGCACCTTGGTCCCCCTGTGGACTGTCGCGCCAACAATTATTATTATTATTATAAAATGCAAAATACAATAGACACAACAAACATTTTAGGACACTCTGAAAACTCAATTGATCAAAGCTTTCAACTTATGTGAGGCTGCATTAGATGATTGACTTTCACAAAACATTCTAAGTGATAGATATTTAAATTTCTTAACATCATAAATGTGCTGCCGACGAAAATCATACCAATTGGATTTGAATTGCGACCCATTTACAAACAAGATAAAATTCGCATGCGTACCGCTTCCGTCCATAAAAAAAACACGCTCCAGGTCACTAAACAAACAAATCACGATGATTAATTAACGGCAAGTTTTGAGCCGTTTTCGTCAATCGCGTTCAATAGCGGTCACTTTCAAATTAATTTACACCTTGCTGGAGATCTGCTTTAGTAGAATCAGCTACAGATGTTTGTTTTTCAAAAAACAGACAACATCTACAGTTGTTGGGCAGTATTTGTTTACTTTTATCAGATATTTTCTTTGAATATTGTCAATTATATGATCCCCTTTATAATATTCATTAGGTTTACATTTTTTACTATGAATCTAGAATCTTAATGTTTTGTATTTTTTAACCTATGAATCAGTTTCCCTAAGCGATCACCTTTGAATATAGTATTATTGTACATATATATATTAAAGATTGGATTGCAAGACAGTCCACAAGGGGCCTCTCTTGCACATGAACTACTCATGTGCAAATTACTGTTCTCCCACAAGTAGAAGGGACCGACAGTCTTCTGCCGATTTCGAACGGTGAAATTTCAAACTACTCTTAGAGTTAGACTGCAAGAAATATATAGAAACATTTTTTTTACCTAACAAGCTTACAAAGTATGAAAGTCATGTTTAGCTCATACAAAAGATGATTGGTTGAATGGAAATAAACCGCTGTCATGCACAGATGTTTACCCCTCTCTTTGACCAATTACCTCAAAAATGGAAGCGACTGTCGCAAGTTGCACGTGAATCCGTGAATATCTGTTTTCAAAATTCTTCAATATAAAAGCATGTACACACCTACAATAGACAATACGGTAACGCTGCCCTTGTATCATATATTAATTTTCAAAGTTTTTCTTGTGGGTCATACCATATCGAATTAAAGGAAATCGATAAACATATTTCGCTTTCATGATAGTAATCAATTACACGGAAATATGCATATGTATACCACGGTTTGAATTTTCGAATTTTGTTTTGCATTCTATTTTTGTTGGAGAAACATTCGTGAATCCCCAAGTGTGTATCCACATCATATTGGTGCATACGTATGTGCATACGTGTATCTTCGGAGAATGAGAGTTCATTTAGTGCTAAATGGTGTCTCAGAATTGTTATCTGGGAACAAAAATAACAATAAACAATAAAATGCATGAGTAACAGGTACATATTTGAGAGATAGCAAAAGTCGCATTAAGATGCTGAGCTGCATGCATACAGAGGTTACGTTCTCCTACGAACATATCTGTAAATATATACATACGTGCGTATACGTGTACGAAAAATATGAAGATATCGCGTTACCCTCACAGATACCTAGCAGTATTTATCACCTGCTAATGTGTATAATTAAAGAGAGAAAACCTGAGAGAAGAAAAAAGAGACCCTAAGCTATCTCGAAAGCACTTTCCCGGCCCCCCGCATCCTACGCATCACCACTCAAGCCCAGCTTGAAGCGGTCAACACAGCGGCATGTAATACTGTGGGGTTTCGGAGTTTCTCTTTTACAAATATCTAAGAGAGCCCTCGTCCAAGTTAATTTTATTGTCTACCTTCTCCACAAATTTAACATTCATACCTGTGCAGCATAGCAATAATCGGTGTTTCTTTTTTAATCCGATTGTCACGGCTTCCAGTATTCGTACTGAGCTGGCATTTAATTGTGAATGAGAAGCTCAGAACGGAGGTATGCCCAGCGAGAGAACACCTCGGAAAGTCTAGTCGTCGCTGTATTCGTCGACGTCGGTTGTTCGGTTGTTGGTCGTCGTCGTTTTCGTCGCAGTCGTTGTTGAACTCTAGTTGTGAATTCGGTTTTGGGTGTGGTAGAGAATACAAACGCTGTAAATTTTCATCATTTTTTTTTATCCCGTGCGTGTCTCAGATCGATCGTGGAAAAGTAGATTAATTAAAACATAGATTATATGCATGTGCAATGAGTGATCCATTGAGTGAAAACCAAACCGACAAATCGGTTGACTATCAAAACGGCCATCAAGATATCCGGTTGACGGAAGGAAGTCCCAATTTGGGAATCATTAACCCAGTGAATAGCACTGGCGGTTCTTCGGAAGGCAACAACAAAAGAACTTGGGTGAAATTCGATGATGAAACGGATGAAAAGATAAACACAACTGAAAATGTTTTATCTAACGCACCGAGCGCCACAGTACCTCCAGCAATACAGACACTATCGGCAGCAGCACTACCAACAACAACAACTACATCACTTGGAGCAAACAAGTTATCTCCACCACCACCATCAAAGCGTAACCTGGCCAAGACGGCAGTGCAACAGAGACAGCGCTCTCCATCGTCTACAATGGCCGCGCCGATAACCACTACACGATCAAAATCTCCTGCACAGGTAGGTTGGGGACTTGGATCTGCACTTGTGTCAATTGCGTTACGGCATTTCCAAGGTGGGTGTCTTACAAAAAAGTGAGAGACCGTAAACGACCCCTAAATAATTTATGTAACTGAAATGAATTCCCCGATTGTTTTCTTTTTCCCTTGAAATTTTCACTAATCAATCCCATTCTGATCGTGTTTCAATTAGGATTCTGTATTAGCATAGTCTAACTCTGAGTAATGTAAGCAGTAGCAGGTGAAGGTGCTCTGATGCCATCGTTTCCTTTGACATTTTGTCAGGGGGTAGTGGAGAGTGTGATAGATTCGTCGTTTGTCAGCCTTTTTATGGCACGTGGATGTGAATTACTTAGTTTCGTTCTCATGTCATCTGTCACGCGGCGGGTTTTTTTTCAGATTCCGTCTTTTGCGTTCCAAATCACTGCAGTTATGTAATTGAAAGTGAACCATCTTCTCAGGGGAAAGTATGCAGTAAAAATGTCGATCAGAGTGAAACTAGTTCACCGAAGACGCGTTAATGTCGCAGTGACTATTTTCTTCTACCTTTATGCACAAGGGCATGTTATTTGTGATAGACATTCTCTTTACTAGATATTAAATCTTCATTAGAGGTGGAGAAAACACATTGGGTGGATTTTGGTTATTTGTTTATCTGAAGGTGTGTTAATTATTTAACACTTAGAATATACTTCTCCAAAGCTTTGACCTGACAAAAATTTTTTCTTACAAACGACAGTTTTGTGATTGTTATTTGATTCGAAAAAAATGTTTCTATCATTTCACTAATTTTAAGGAGAGAATGATTTTTTACATCGGTAAGATTGAAAATCATGTGTACATCTGATATGTGTACATCTGATATCATTTGGAGACTCAAGTTAAACCTTAAAGTCTCCCTTCATAATTTTCCACAATAAACGTGGTAGATAATGTTTAATCTAAGTTCAAAAAATTATACATTTATTGCTACAGAAAAATTGTCCACCAATTGTAATTTAAGACGCTTTTAGATAATTTTATCTTTTACATTTTGGCTACTTCTTGAAAACCGTATAGCAAATATTTATATAGGTTATTTATTTAATGACACAATATTAAATAAACTAAATAATAATAATAAACTAAAAATAAATAAAAAAAAAATGGCACAATATTAAAAAAAACTTTATGTGCATTCAAAATTATTGCATATCAACAAAACTATTAAGGTAACTTTATTTTTTTAGGTTTTGGTATAGATATATCTGCTTATGTAGCTCTTAAAAAAGTTGGCCAGACTAACGTCGCACTGCGGAAAAGAAGCAAGGAAAGGGTTACTAACTGGTTGCAGTTAGATTCCGCTTTACACTTTATATAAAATCATAAAAAACAATCACTCTTGGTAATAATAGGAAATAAGTTAAAGTTGTAAACAATTTTTTTTAGCAGAATATAGGCTATAAGCGTATTACGTGACTTGGGACAGTTATTACCGTTGAGATGAGTAACTTGTTATGACAGATCAGTTCAAATTCTTTATCCGTAGCACGTCCTCACTTTGTAATTATTGCAATATGAAACATTATATGAAACATATGTACGTATTGTATATACACACTTAAATGCAAATTGCTGTTTTTCCATTTCCTCGTATATGTCTATCGCCGATGTTTAAAAAAATAACTGTCAATTGCAAGAAAGAATGAAGGGGTAATGTGAAGTAACAGAGAGAATAAATAACAGATAAAACGTAACGCTATACTGTCGTGAACGTGCAGGCTCGAAATTCAGAGAAACATGTAAAACGACGCATATTTTTGATTTTGTAATTTTGGATTTGGGGCACTTAATGCGATTTTCTGTTAGTGTTATTGTACTTAGATTATAGAACTTAGATTTTGTTAAATAATATTGACTTTAAGAAAGGGAGAAAAGAATAATACAATAAAACAGGGCCGATTGCATGCAGTTCTTACCTTGTTGAAGAAGCTACTGCATTATGAAATCTAACATATTTGCAACAAAAAAAAAAATAATAATGAGCTGAAATACGACTGAATTTTGTAAATTTCGTAGTTCGATATTTTTAAATAGAATGGAAGGAGAAATTTCAGGGTATTTTGGTTTAAACTAGCTATGGAAAATTATTTCATCTCATTTCCAAATTAAGGCAATAGACAAAAGGTCGTTATCGGGATGATTATATCAACATATCATAAAACCCAAACTATTAGATCAGCTCTTAATATTTTTTTCAGGCCTAACCTACAAAATAAGTAAAAAAGTTTTCTGCATAAAAACTGTGCTCCACTTAACAGTCATAACATTCTGGCACAATGAGGTTTTTCAGTTTGTATTTTTAACAAAAACAAAAACATTTTTGTTGAATCTCATTTTGCGTATACCCACATCAAAGGTGTTTTTCTAAGCCATACAATTTACGAGGGGACTTCAATATATTCTCGGTATCAGAGAGAAGCTGTGCTTACATATATAAATTGACTTATTTATCAAGTGAGACGATCATGGTGAAAATTGAGCGTTGCGCTGTAATTAAATTTCTCACTAAGTAAGGAAAAAGTTGTTAACCAGGGTTCCGCACCTTCATTATCAACTGTACAACAGTGGTCAAGTGAGTTCAAGAGAGGCAGGGAGAGAATTGAAGACGACTCTTGCTCCGGCGCCTCGGTATTACAAAAGAAAAAGGTGGAAATGGCTGTGGTTTTACTTAGACCGCTCACAGGTCGTACTTCTTACGTATCTTCCTGAACTTACCGCTATGCTTACAAACGCTAAGAGTGCTAATTGTCGATGAAAGTCATAACAAATTTCATCACTCGGAACTTGCATTCCAACCAAAGAGAACACGCCCAGTATGCATGGTCTTTGAAAAGTTGAACTCTAGGACTTTGAAGATAGTGACTAAAAAATAAACAATCAACTAAGTTATAGCGTTTTTCGCTAACTGATGACTTTAGTTAAATTTTTAGGTTTACAGACGATATCAAAATGTCAGACTCATTTTATTATTTGATAGTTGGTACTTCAACTGAAGGAAAAAGCCAAAAATTATTCATGAAGAGATGGTGCTTGTTTACCAGGGTTCCGTACCTTCATTATCAACTCTGAAAAAGTGGTGAAGTGAGTTCAAGAGAGGCAGGGAGAGAATTGAAGACGATTCTCGCTCCGGCGCCTCGGCTACTGCTTGTTCGGGAGAAAGCATCAAAGAAGTCGAAAAACTTGTTCTTACGGATGCTCGAATAAAGGTGAAAATGATGGCAGAGATCACCAAGCTTTCAACTGGTACCATTCACACCATTCTCCATGACCATCTTAACCTTTCAAAGGTCAGTGCAAGGTGGGTGTCACGAATGTTCACAGCGCCTCAGAAAAAGGTGAGAATCGCATGCTGTAGACAGCTTTTGGAGAAGTGTAGTGAGAACGCATACGGTGTTATGGATCGAATTGTTACTGGGGATGAAACATGGGTTCACCACTATGACCCTGAAAGCAAGTAAGAGTCCATGTAGACCCCCGAAGAAGTTCAAAGTCACTTTGTCAGCCGGGAAGCTCATGGCCACATTTTTTTGGGACTCAAGGGGAATCTTGGTCATTGAGAACAAAACAAAGGTGAAACCATCAACGCCACATCCTACGCTTCGACTTTGCATAATTTGCGGGAGGAAATTAAAAAGAAAAGACGGTGTAAGCTCGCAGCGGGTGTGTTACTTCTTCATGACAACGCTCCTGTTCACACGGGCCGAGTTTCCAAGGCTGCTGCGCGAGATTGTGGTTTCGAAGAAATCCAACACCCACCCTATAGTCCAGACCTTGCCCCTAGTGATAATTTCCTGTTTCGGTAAGAAATAGACATTTTTCAGAGAAAGATGAAATTTATTTTTTATGAGGGCTTAAAAAAGCTTATCTCAAGATGTAACAAATGCATTGATATTAGAGGAGATTATATTAAAAAATAAAAACAATTTAAATTGAATTCGCGTTTTCCTTCACATCGATACCGAGAATATATTGAACGCCCCTCGTATGTTGTGGCCGCCGTGGCGTAGTGGGTAGAGTGCGACGCTCACACGCCGAAATGTCTGGGTTCGATTTCCGGCTGAACACCTCGAACTGTTCACGGCACAACCTCTTTCGAGCTGCTGACAACACTCAAAGAAAAATGTAAGAAAGCTTCTCAAACTTCGCCGTTAGGAGTTCCTTCTACTCGTGAGAGAACAGTAGCGCTTGACCCTGGCCCCCTTGCGGACTATCGCACCAACAATTATTATTATTATTAATTATTATTATTAGACAATTTATACTACACTATCTCTTTTTCCACTTTTCACATTGTTGACTTTATTTGTTTGAACTTCAACCCTACCTAACTAAAGCAGTGAGTAACCGGCATAGCCATTTAAACTTTTTGTCGGAAAATAATTGTTTCTGACTGAGTTTCAGTTTGTGATGTTATGCGAGTACTATAGCCTGAAACGAGGTTAATAACATGTTTGCTAAGAGAAAATATGTATGACAGCTGAAGCTGAAAAGTGTAACAGCAATAAAATATCGTTTACCTAGAATGCCACTCGCAGTTATATAAACTTATTGTTTGTTTGCTTTGAGTGCCTTCGAAACCCACTCAATTGATGAAGAATTTTTAATTATTTATTGGGCAAATACAGTTTGTCTGTGACCGCTCTCGCATCTCGTCTCAGGTTCATTTTCTCAACTGAACATTCGGAATTTAACAAAATTTATTGAACAAAACTAAATAGAAATAAATTATTGGTAATGACTTGTGGGTGATACTTCCATAATTTATTTAAAATAATTATTTCCACATACACATCTGATGTTATCAACACAACATTTTTATTGCTTTTAAATGATTTGCATACAAAACATCCAATTCGTTCTTAAATAGGATGGAATCAAAATTTAAATTAATTGCTTCGCATCGGATGTGATTTGATTTAAAACTCTAGTCTATGGTAGTCTAGTCTACAGTATGAATATAAAAATATGAAATTAATGATAGAAATAAGCTGATAGGTGAAAGACAGTACATTCGATGATAAAACTTCACATTTGTGATATTCAATTAAAGAAAAGAATACTAAGTTCGAACGTTTTAATCTTTTGTCCAAAATGAATTAGGCATTGTTTCTTTTCTGTAAACACAATTTGCGACTTTTGTCGCACGATTTTTCAGTCGTTATGTTTCGAATACAAACATTTCAACGCGAAAGCGCGCATGTGGTTTGTTTCCTCGATTTATTCATCTTCGTAAAATGCTTTAAATTCATATTTTTTTATTCAGAATGCCTCAGCTGTTACACCCAACATCACCCCTGCAGTATTAAACACTGAGAGTACGCATGTTAATCTTAACAATCCGTCCACAACGCCAGAGAAGCCTTCCTCGTCCAATAGCATCACAAACTCAACCAAAAATACCTCAAATAATGCGGCATCTTCATCGATGGCAAAAAGCGATGTATCTATCCCAATCAGTTCGACAATGCGTACAATTGAATTATCAACAGGCACAATTCGAGAAGGATTTGGTAAAACAATGCAAGACGTTTTCCAAAATATCTAACTAACAAAAACGTACATTTGTCTAGCCAATGGGGATGTTATTGTCACATTACTACCGTGTAACACAAAATGGCCGTGGATAACACCCGCAATTTTCCGTCCAGAACTAGTTCCAGAGGAGCTGATGGCGCAAGGACTAACGGTAATGATTTAATATGATAAATACAGACCTCAAATTGATTTCAAATTCATTTTAGCTTACTGTTGAAGAGTATGTCAACGCAATGGAGACTCTGGTCAACGACTACCGCTTCACTATGTACAATATTTGTTACAAACGAATCTTCATGTGCTGGATCCTGTTCGCATTCTGCATCCTCATGACTATGCTGTTTTCGGGTCTGCAAAAAGTCGCCTTATTCTCCCTTGGAGTAGGGTGGCTTTTCTTTAACGCAGCAGCAATATTCCTGTGCATGTGGATGAAGTTGCGGCTGTCACGCGGCCTAGAAAAGTGTCTTGCTCGTGTGAATAAGCAGCTTATTAAACATAAAATTCTTCTCGTCCTGGACGACAGGGGGAAAATATCATGTCACAAAGTGAACTTGTGCTTCCTATACTTTGACTCGACACAATGCGTCACATTCTTGAACAGTTTCCTCGAACAAAGTGAGCAAAACGGCCACAGCATCCAATCTGGATGGGAATCAAAGCTCGATTTGGACATTAATGATATCGTGATCCAGGGAAGCAATCCAATGAGACTCTCAAGGAAACAGGTATGTTTGAGTGCCTTCAACTTTTATTGACAATTTCCTTAGTAGACATGTGAATATGCTGATTTGTTACGCCTTCACCTCCGCATGCTGGCTGTTGCACCAACTTTTATGACACGTTCTGTCTTTTCCCAACCCTCTGTAGGCAATAGCACAAGAAATTTACCTCAGCTATCTCCAGAGATGGGGCAAAGATTTCCTCAGAAGACGCCTGGATTGGACAGTTCAAGAAGCAGGCGTCCACGAAACCCCACGCCATCTGCAGTCGTCCATATGCCCGTGTCAATACGAAGAAGAGATCCTTCGAAATAAAATTAAGAATCAAAGCCAAAGAAATCACTGCTGTGGTGTAAACTGCTTAGGATGCTGGCTTTAATCTCGAACCGACTTAATTTAACCACTCACGTTGAATATGGATGCAATCACACGTTTTTGTTTAAAACATTTTAGTGGCGCGACAATAAAAGATCAAAAGTTTCACACTTTTCGGTTTGTGGTTTTACTTATTGGCACTTTTTCATTTGTCTATGCTTTCGAATTTACGTTTGGTCTTGATGAGATTTACATGTTTTGGCGTTTGCAGGAATTTGGATGGCGTCTGTTTCTGCGGTATTCTTCACGTTGGGGGTTCGATGTGTTGCGTGGCCTGGAAGATGTTACACCATCGCAACCGGGGCGACATTGTGCAAAATATGTGTGCCCCTGCCAATACATTGAATCGCATTTAAAGTGCAAACCTGAAGGCAAGTGGAAAATATTTAATATTCCAAATTGGGCTGTAGATTCATCTATTTAGAAATAAGTATATGAAAATAGGAACTGTAAAAACAATATGTCTCGATCTTCCATAAAAATAGTTTTATAAGATTTACTAAAATGTATTGTTAATATAATTTAAAAAATGTATTTAACATAATCGAATTTACAGGATATCCATGCAGTTGCATAGCCTACATATCGGATCCACAGTTTCAATATCGATACTAGCATTTTATTTCAAAAAAAAATTCTTATCCTTTTTTTTTTCTCTTAATAAATAAAGTTGTACTTTTCGTTTGTAATTTCCGCTGTTTATGTCCTTACTGAATTACCTGAATCGGAATTTAAGATAAACACATGCGGGTAAGTCACAAAGGATCTTTGTGATTCTCATTCCATATTTTGGACACACATGTTGGCAGTTTGCTTTGATGCGTTATTTACTGTTTGGCTGCTTAAGATTTATTTTCTGTTTCTGTCTTTTTTTACTTTTTCTGTCACAAAACTACTAAAATATATTTTTGGACGCAAATATCTCGCAGTTACGGAACAGTATGTTACTTTTCGTTCGCTAGTTCTTCAACGTCAACCGAATGTATTTTGTTACGAAATAGTGAATAAGAACCTTAGTATATATATATTCGCGCTATTTGAAAGTTAAAGGTAAATCCGCTAGAGAAATGTTCCGTGAGATTAATGGTGTTTTGGGGGATGGTACTCTAACACTTCGAACCGCGGAGGAATGGTTTCGACGATTCAGAGCCGGTGAAAACGACCCCCATGGATAAGCCAGCCGGCGGAAGACCTGTGACGACGAATACCGATCAAACTCGAGCCATTTTTGAAACGGATTTTGACTGGCGACGAAAAATGGATCACATACGACAATATTAAGCGAAAACGGTCGGGGTTGAAAGCCGGCGGATCACCCCAAACCTTGGCCAAGCCGGAATTGACGGCAAGGAAGGGTTCCTGTGTGTTTGGTGGGATTGGAAGGGAATCATCTACTTTGAGCTGCTCCCATATGGTCAGACGCTTAATTCTACCATCTACTGCGAACAACTGGACCGCTTAAAGCAGGCGATCGACCAGAAGCGTCCAGAATTGTCCAACAGCAAGGGTGTAGTGTTCCACCAGGACAACGCCAGACCACACACTTCGTTGATGACACGTCAGAAGCTACGAGAGCTCGGATGGGAGGTTTTATCGCATCCACCATATAGCCCGGACATAGCGCCAAGTGATTACCACCTGTTCCTGTCCATAGTGAACAGCCTTGGTGGTGGCTTGCGAAAAGTGGCTCAGCCGAGCTCTTCACAAATAAGGAGGGGGGTATTATTGAACACAACAGCGCATATTTTAACTAAATTCGATCACTGTAACATTTTTTATGAAGCATTGAATGAAGAGCAAAAAAGCGGAAAGGAGATATTTGTCAATCATATATACATACATATATATATATATATATATATATCTTGCAGACGTACATGTTTCAGTATTAACATTGCACCAAATAATAATAAGAAACACATAATATCCAAAACATAAACATCATCTTACGACTTTATTACTTCAGAAGTTTTATTCCTATAACAACCTTTTTAAGAATAATTTAGCAACAAGTTGGTTCCTGGCGTTCACATCTGTATTATCTGTATATTCCTTGTTTGACAGCAACACGTTATTTTTCATCAAATCATCAAGAAGTCTGTTCCAATTGCTCTGCTACGAATGCCTACGAAATTCGTCCAAAAACCGACGACATTTGCTGATATTTTCGTAGAAGGGAGATCTCATGAGAGAGTAAAATTTTCCCCTCCCTACGAATTTACGCCGAAGAAAAATCTGTGAGGAGCAGATGACTGTCAAAGTGAAAATAAGAAACCCTTTGACATTTCATATATCTGATAGCTGTTCTAATTTAACTTTTTTGATGGTTCGTTAATTCTGTGAATTTCTACGAAAAGTCGTTTCATAAGTTTCGGCACAGTTACGCCCTCCAGGAGAGAGTTTTTTGCAAATTACTCAACTATGAATTTCTATGCACAAATGAATTGTACAGTCATAATTTATGAAAACTGCAGACCTGGTTGATTCCTAGCTTACATAGCTAAATTTATTCAATAAAATGTTCAATTTTGCTTTTCACTGTATACGCAATTAAACTAATCGAAACAACTTGCATTTCTTTTACTGGCTCAGTGTGGAACGATTCACTTACATGTTCATTGCTTGTGGTGCAAGTCTTCCGACTTACAATTTGATCCTTCATAAAAGTTATTCGAAACCCATCTAACGTGTTGCTTAACATCTTTTGACAACAATTGTCAGTGTAAACAAAACTAGAAGTAAAATATTTGTTGACGTTTTCGATTCGATTTACTCTTAGAAAGTTATATTTGTCGAAAATGTTTAAGAAAAATAAAACCACAATTCAGCCACCAACAGCTCCAACAATCGAAGAAATAATGGAGGACATTACCACGTTTCATGCGGAGAAACCAATGTCTACCAAATGTCGCCGAGTAGAAGCAGGCAACAATCTGAATGAGTGGTGGAAAGCATTTGAAACATTTGTTGAAGACGTGGAGGACCTGAATTCTATGCAAACAGAAATCAATGGGTACAAATTGAAATTAGAATCTGCCAAATTAGATGTTCAAACTAAGTCAAAGATTTTAAGAAATGATATCAATGAGAATTTAAAAGCTGCAGCAATAAATTAAGTAGATGCCATGTGAAGCGAGACCTCTGCGCGTGTGTTTGTTGTATTTGTTCTAATTATTCTATTTTTTAAATATATTGTGAATATTGAAAGGAAAAGCTTAATTTAGTTTTATGTAGATTCCTTTGTGTACATTGGGAAGATAAAAATATTTAAAATTCATTGCAACCGTACTAAATCACTTTACCTAAGAAATGCAATCCTGCACAATTCAACGGCGCTAATGATGCTTTCTATCAGTGTTTTATTTTTTCCAACATCTTGCCACCACTGTATGTTGTTTCGTTTGTTACATAGTTTTTTAGAATGGTTTAAGTGAGCCCCATTTTGGTGTCTGATTTTGGACAATGTTTATGTGACTGAGACCACATAACCAAATTATATTTTAAGTAAACTTATGAGTATTACATTTCTCGATAGATAGACCCTTCGGAAAATAAATACATTTGTTTATTTGTTTGGTTAAAATATAATTTTATTAAGTATTCTGATTGCCCACCCTCGTATCTTAATTTTATATAGATCTGCTCATAATTTAAACATATCTCTGAACACAGCCTCAAAATCTGACAGCTATGTCACGTGTGGTAATAAAATGGTGTGAGTTTGGTGTGTAATATTAAATTTTTGAAGGAAAAATAATTTGATACTTAAAAGTTTTGGCAGAGAGTTAAATTCCAGTGGAAAGTGTAAGTGGGATGTGTGTGTGTGATCCATATTAACACTCTGGTTTCTGATTTCATCAATGAAGTGGCATAGAAAATAGTCAGCAAAAGTAATTTAATTTAATTTAGTCCAATATCTCATCGTAGCTTTATAATATAAGGCTACAAAAGTGAGTTTTAAAGTACATGTTTCACACAATTTTTTTAGGTTATTCGTATATGCAAAATCATTTAACTTTCTCATCGCTTCCATATATGTATTTCCCCAGATGAAATTATCAGTATTGGTTATCTTTTTATCGCTTTACTGCTACTGCGATAAGTTCGCTTTAAGTGCTGCCGATAATTCTTTCGAGGATAGCGATTTTGCTGAGTTCGAGGATTTTGATACCGACGATGAAGAATTCGATACTGAGAAAGCAACAGTCGGTGACTTCAAGGAGAACGACGACGATGCACTTGTGAAAGATATTCCAATTCAAGCAAAGAAATCAGATAACGATTTTGCTGCTATGACTGACGATGAGGAAGATGGTGTCGTTGAAGATGATGACAATGAGTTTGAACATTTTCAGGATGAAGAGGAATTCGAAGGCTTCGATGGCGGTGATGTCAAAGACCTTCCGACAGATCAGAAAGCTTCAGAACCCAAGTTGACTGTTGCTAAGATTCCTCTCCATTTTAGGTGAGATGCTGGAATTATAGTCAGCATTTATCAGGTGACTCATTGATTTGTTACTGTCTTTTAGAACTCATTGGGATTCATATTGGATGGAGATGTTGATGTTAGCTGGTCTAATGACATACTTTGCCAATTTCTTCTTTGGAAAGTCCAAAAACTCAAAAATTGCACACATGTGGTTGAATACGCACAGATCGTTGCTTGAAGATAATTTCATCTTAGTTGGTGAGGTTTTATTCAGAACTTGAAAACCAGGACCTCGTTTTAATAATTTCTAAATTCTGTAGGCGATGATGGTAAAATAGAGAATGAAAACCCGGGGTTAAACAAAGAAAGTGAAAGTCTCTACACTCTGTGGTGTTCAGGACGAACTTGCTGTGAGGGCATGTTGGTCGAACTGAAGATGATCAAACGCCAGGATCTAGTGGCATTGGTAGCTGGTCTGATGAGACCCCAACAAGATCAAATACACATAAAAGTGGAAATCTCTAAAGATTCAATGGATTCATTCGTCTTCTTTGTTGGTTCGAAGAAAACGGTTACAAAATCCTTTAAAGAATTTGCTGACCTGGTAAGTTTTTCATCTTTCAGCTCTTTAAAATTTCTTCTGATAAGATCTGTTTTTTTTTTCGGATAGAATAAATACTGTGTTCTAGTCTCTAAACCAGAGGAGAGGTATAACGTACCAAATGGATTTAGCGTGCTATCTGAGATACCTGAAGCCACTTCGGCATTTTTGGAGTCACGTGTCGTGGCAATTCTAAGCAAATATCAAGATTTCGTCGATTATATTCACATTTCTGATCAGTTCAGTGGGCCAGTACAACAAGATGATCCGAATAATTTGAAGCAACCTGATGTTAAGCGAATGTTGATGGCTGGATTCCTACTCCCCAAAAATGGCGATATGGAGACGGTAAAGCCATTGCTTTTCTTGATCTTCTATTTGATGGAGAAGCTCAAGGGATATCGTTTACCAAAGGACGTAAGTGAATGCCCCTTGCAAAATGTTATATGTGGAATTGACAAATTTGTATATATTTCAGGGAAAGGCGAAGGCAGAGAAAAATCGTTTACGAGTTAAGGAGGAATTTTCGAAAAGTACTCACGCTGCTCGTGCAGAAGCGGCAGCTCAGCGGCGAGAGGACAAGCGCAAGCAAGAAAAAGAACGTGTTCTTGCCGAAGATGATCCCGAGAAGCAACGGCGATGGGAGCTGAAGGAGCAAAAGAGGCAAGCCAAGAAAAAGGCACCTAAGATGAAGAGACTGGCAGTGAAGTCACTCTAAGCCATTTAATTTTGTCCAAGATGTGAAAATGAAAGTGTTTTATAGATTTAGCTCGAAAAATGTTTTGTATCTCAACATTTTACTGGAATACATTTATCGTTGGACAAAAATGTAATGTGGTTCTTCAATGTTTTAATTTGTTTCTGTGCAGAATCAAAGCTGTAGGAGAGCGTGCTTAATTGAGATTGCATTTCCTTGATGACAGCCTCACGATCAGTAATCGACAGATGTGCGCTGGCACGACATTGTGCAAGTTCTTTTTCGAGTGTATCAATTCGCATGGCCATCGTATTCTTATTAGTCTCAAATCTCTCTTTTGTGTTTGTGATTATTTTGGCGGACTCGGCCCTCAAAGTATCCAAGTCGAGTTTTGCTCTTTGCAATTCTTCACAAATGGTTTCTTTTTCTTTTTGCGTCTCCTCAAACTTCTTTTGAAGTAGGAGCAGTTCGCCTTCGCATTGGGCCAGCTTCAAGCTACAATCTGGCTTTTCGTCTTTAACAGCTTTCTGGTCTTTTGTTGCCTTAAGTTCTTTGCACACAAGTTTAAGCTTCTTCTCCAATTCATCTCTGTCTTTGCACACCGATGCCAGTTTGATTTGTTCGTTCTCCAATAGCTTTGGGTATTGAGAAAGTTCACTCATTTGTACTTTAAATTTAGCCTTTATGCGCTTGACTTCAGCTTCAATTTGGCCCTCTATACGTTTGTTGTTCATATCAATTTTCTCAAGAATGCATTTTTGTTCTTCAACTTTTTGTTGAGCGTCTATGTACTTTCTACGGTACTCATCTATTTGTTCTGCTTGTTCTTTAATGATACAGGTGTATTCCTCCTGTTCGTCTCGTAGATCGTTTACTTTTTCCCGAAGTAACTTTAGCTCTGCCATATCTACATTTTCAGATTTATCCGCTCTAAATTTCGTCCCACCGGCACCACTGTCGCAATAGCCCTTCACACGTGCCTCCAACTCTTTAAACTGCTCGTCTTTTTTTGCATAGTTGCACAGGAGATCAGCGTAGTCCTTCCTGAGCTTCTTCAATTCATTTGGCCTCTTTTCTCGCCTTTGGTTCTCGTACTGCTCTTTCTCTTTACATAAGCACCTTAATTCAGCCTTAAGCTTTTGAACTGCACAATGCATATCTTCTATTTCACGCTCAATATTCTGCTCACTCCTGCTGGGATGTCCAGAGCTTTCCTTTTGCCTCCGTTGCAAGGTCTTTAGTTTCTCGGTTAAACAATCAATCATTTTATCTTTCAGTGTCATCTCTTCAAAAAGCTTGTATGTACCACTGTCAATGTCCCCATCATCACCTTTGCATGGTTGGGGCTTCTTTTTGAGCGTTTTCGAACAAATATTACACCTTTCACTTATTTGCTCAGTTTTTTCCTTTGGGATCAATCCTAGCGCTTCCATCACTACTGTATTCGTCATTCGGGGAAAAACATCATCTTCAAGCGTTGGAACAATTGGCACCTCGTCCCATGTGCGACTGGGATTTTCATTTTGCATCTGAATCGCTTTCTGAATCATGCATTGTAACTTTAGGTTTTCATTTTCCATACAACCTCGAATTTTTTTGATTTCCTTCAACTCACACTTTGTTAGACAGGGAGATTCGCACATTTTAATTAGTTGATCTTTTAGTTCTTCCACAATTCTGTTTTGGTCTTCGATCTCTTTTAGGAGCTGTACGTATTCTAGCTGATGCCTTTTCTTTTCCGCAGCACTCATTCCAGTTATGGAATCACTCTGAAAAATATATAGTTAGAATCGGTATGATGAGAGTGTAATGTGGAACCATTTCGAAATCTTCCTCCAACTCCTCGCCAAACAGTTCCTCTTCTAGCGCGAGTTCTGTGCCTGAGGGATGGTAATCTGTTGCTTCTTCGGCCGCATCGGTTACTTCAGTTATATTCTCCTCCTCCATTGTTAGATATTAGATACACGTGTGTGCAAAAAGGGAATGGTATAAATAATGACTTTATTTTACGATATTTTTTTTTAATTTTTTATTTTATGATTTGAATCTTACAAAGAATTTTTTCATTTGAATCTGAAACAAAATAACTAGTAGGGCTTACTAATTTAAAGTAAAAAACAATTTTTAACAAGTATAAACGACTAGTTGTAACCGGAGATACAGAATATTCACCTCGTAGGATGTATTACGCTGTTACGAATGACTTTGCATCTTCAGACAAAGCACCATATGATTCTTCCTATCGGAAAAACACCCTTTTTTCGGTTTAAAACAACAAAGTATAAATTGAAACGGCAAAATGGTGATTCTTGGACCTCTGCAAATCACCCAACACATATTACACTTTATACATAAGACGTACATTTTATTTGCGATTTTGAATACAGACAGTCCCCATGAAAGTTAACTACACGTGTGAAGGCGACTTACAAAAATGATCTAGTTCTAGTAAGTAGTGTTAAGTTTATATTATTCATACCCTATGCATACGTTTCAGATGTAAATAGTCCAAATGTCGTGTAAGACACATTACTGAGTTTAATAACAAAGGAAACGCCTCCAGTGAAATCGTTGTGTTACTTTGCCACTCTCCTTATTTCAAAATTGTTTCGCACAACTGCTATGATAACTAAATTAATCTTTCACAACACAAATAATAAATCAGCATTGCACCCCAAAGCACCGGGTTTAACCCAGTTTCATTGCATTTATCCACCCATAGCGACGATCGGCAATTTCAGAATGCAGTGAAAGGAAAATATCTTATTGATAGATAATTTCCTTACACCTTGATTTCACAAGAGGATATATGTCCTTGCAAATAATAAAACAATAATTTATGTTCAACATATTGCAATTAGGTGGCCGCCGTGTCATAGTGGATAGAGTGTGATGCTCACACGCCAAAAGGTGTAGGCTCAATTCCCAGCTCAACACCAATTTTTTGAATTTTTCACGGCACCTCGAGCTACTGACAACACTCAAAGAGAAATAAATGTCTAAGAAAACTTCTCAAATTTCGCCGTTCGGAGTCGCCAAAAAACTGTAGGTCCCTTCTACTCGCGAGAGAGCAGATGCACGCACTGACAACACGAGTAGTTGATGAGTAAGCTAGACCCTGATCCCCCTTTGGACTGTAGCGCCAACAATTATTATATTGCAATTAAATCGGTCCTTTATTGCCAAGTTCAAAGCATCATGTGTGGAATGCATCCGTAAGATTGCATCCTTAGCTTCTCTAAAAGTCTTGTATTTCTTCGAGTTTTGGCTTTAACAATTTCAAAAGCTGCATATTGGTAAAGATAAGTGTCTCATACGAACCAGCGCTGGGCAATTAACGAAAAGTAACATTGAGATAAACTTTCACTTTATAGACACCGCTAAATTGATTGCGAAACGAACAAATACCGTCGATTAATACCCGTTTTACTATCATTCCTTCTCTTTCACGGGTGCTTGTACGTGTTTTTGCACAAATTTTGGATATAGGAAATAAATTGTCTAACATGAAGCGAATGAATTGATTTGAGACTAGACATTGGTTGATGTCTATTTGCTCGAATGCTTGTATGGACTCTAACTCCTGTTCATCCTTGGAACATCTGCAGTTCCGATATAAAACACAAAAACAGTGCCCCTATTCTAAACAAAAAATATTAAAGTTACTACCGATGAACGTGTTGTCATATATGTAATTAAAAATTTGTGTGTTTATTGTGTGAAATTTGTTGTTAAATATTTTGATATTCCAATTTTGAACTATTGTGGAGTTGAACTTTTATTTTGGTAAGCAAGATTATTTCTGAAAAACAGCACAATGTTTAGTTACAAACTTTGCAGTGGTAGTTCTTTTAAAACATTGAGGCAAATTTTAAAATGGACTTATCTCAGAGTCGGCATAATATGGAGAACTTTTTGATTCCTTCCTGTCAAGAGAGTACGACAATGACGTCTGCAGCTTCTCTACCGTTTCTTGAAAATAATTCCACAAGGGACGAACGTGCATTCTGCTGCAATTCCTGCAATGATTTAGAATTGTCATACAAAAAAATGGGGCAGAGAAGTAAGGGAAACAAATTAATCAGTGCGCTTAAGGAGAAGATAATTGGTGACAGGAACTCAATAAGATCGATTAACTCGGAGAATGAAGACCTGTCATCACTGAGTTCCCGCAGCATTTCGGAGATCGACGAAGATGAAGAGAACGATGAGGAGGAGGAGACATATCGAAACAATGAAAATTTCGTCATCGACAGTCTCAAGGAAAAATACGTGTGTCTTAATTTTGAATTCAATCAATTGCAAGAGCGCCATGGTAAATTCGCAGGCAACAGAAAACACGAAGAGGAGTGCACCCACAGCGATTCCTCAGACAATGCCTTAGAAAGAAAATTTACCCAAATTTTTCATGAGGTTCCCCCAAGCCAAATACCCAAAATACGTCACTCGGAAGTACACCAAACTCAGAAGAAGGACAAGAGAGCGGAAGACAAGGAAAACATTCCACTTTGCGAGCACAACAACAAGGAATTGAAGTCAATTTTGAAAATTTTGAAAAAACTGTTCAGATCCCCACCGATGACATCACGGGATACATCCGAATTGAAGAGACTCTATCAGTTAGTAAAATCCCTTCAAGAAGAACAGCAGAAGTTCCGAAACATCATAAAAGAGCAACAAGCGCAACTCAACGATTTTCACAGAAAGTACATTCATGCTCAAGACGTCATTCAATCCCAGAAGTGTGAAATAAATCAACTGTATGCTACAAACACCCAACTGGAAAACGAACTAAATACGAATATTAATGAATTAAAGGAGAAATTTCAGGATAAGATCAATGAGGTTTCGCACCTTCCTCGAACGGTGAAGAGTGAGAAAGCAAAGTGCGACAAGTTGAACAAAGAAAACTGTTCCCTCATATTGAAGCTGCAACAAATAAAACAGGAACTGGCCAATGCCCGATCTAAGCTCGAGGAAGCCTGTCAGAAGAGATCAAAGATCTTGAACAAGCTCAAAACGGCCGAGCGAGATTTGAAGATCTTTCGAACGCAGAACAGTACCCTCAAGGCAGAAAAACGCACCCTATATGAAGAGTTGCGTAAGCTTCGGGCAGTCAACGATGACTTGAAGTCGACGAGCTCAAAGAGTATATCCCGCCAAAAGGAACGCGGGGAAACCCAGATACGGCTTCTAAGAAAAAAGATAATTGACCTTGAAATGGAACTCAACCGCAGCAGGAATTCGACAAATACTCTTGTAGAGGAGCGCGACAAATTGATCGCTGAGCTACACATGCAACTCAACACTCTAGTGCATAACTTTGAGGTGTCTCAAAAGCACATCCGGATCCTCAGACGTCACATATATTCGTTGTCCAGCAATCAAGGATCTTCGGAAAGAAATGCTTAAAAAATACAACAAAAGTTAAGATTTCGCCTAATTCTCTAATTGGTGTGGGGCTGCAAATAATCATGCAGCCTTTTACCAACTGAATGATTCAGGCCGTGTTTTAACGATCTTACAAATCTATTGACATCGGACATGCGACAACTTTGCAACGCACGGGTGCAAGGTCCGATATCAAAAGATGTTGTAAGTTTCTGCAAAATAAAGTCGCACATTCATGTAAACAAAATTGAACGCCCGTTTTGCACACTTCTCAAAAATAAAATCAGCATGTGTAGGTAAAAAAAGACAACAAATATCGGAAACTTTATTTCAGATTCCCCACGCTGTCGGTCTCACTGATGGTTGATGTAATGAAAGGTGGATGGAATCGCTGCGGGTTCTATAATTAGAAAGTACGGCGTGGTGCGGCGCGTCGCTCCGGAGCGGAGCGCACCGAGACTGCCGACGATGTTTGGAAAACTCATGCTGAGCAAAATTTAATCGGTCAGTAGGGTTGAAACTCTCAACAGTGGGGAACGAAAGTTTTATTTGAGACTTGGAGAGATGTCTTTCGCTAAAAGTTTGCAATGATTTTTGGCCTTGTATTCCAACATTTCTTTTCCTGTTAAATACAAACAAATTGGGTTGATTGATACTCTTTTATTAAAAATGTTTTCTTATTCAAACGTATAGAAATGAAATAGAAACCAATAACGGCCTTAAATAAATTATCGACGAGCCATAACGCTAAAAAATATAAACAGATTACAGCCTGATGATGTTATATATTCTGCTTTAAAATTAAACAGCTCAGCTCAGTTAAATACATTGTTTATGAGGTGCTGTGTGGGGTTAATTTATGTTATTCTTAAACATAAAATTGCAAAAAAGTTACGTTAAATTATGATTTGATCGATGTAGTAGTAAGAAAAATTACCTAGATACGTTCTCAGAGTAGCACAATTTCGTTCTCTCGCGTGTCTATTCAGGCACCAAACAAATGGCATGCTATATTCTGATCACTGAACTAATATTCCTATTTCGATAAAAAGAATTATCTATTTCGCTTGTACTTCAGACAGTTAAAAAAAAAAACTCAAAAGTGACCAAGTTTTTAATAATATGTCAACATCCTTTAGATGCCTAAAAAACTTAAGCAAGTTGACAATTGAACCCGACTGCGAATTATCTTTCAATGGAAGAATACTCGTCAACGCCACTGTGCACTATATACCACTGACTAACTGATGTCTCTCAGAATTTCATTAAAATCGAAATTTGAAAAAAAATCTCTTTCTGTTTCGGCGTGGACTCTCCGGCCTTAGCGGCCAGTGCGAATCGGTCCGAGTACAAGCGAAATGCTTAGCCTCTCAATAATTATTATTTTTAACTGCGTCCTCGCATTAGTATTGCAATCGGTTGTGACTGCTGACGCAACAGAGCCCCACAATTCAAATGAAGTAACAGATAACGAAGAAGAAAAACACTCCTGCTGGAGTACGAACGAATGTCTAATCGAAGCGAAATTGGAGTTCTTCTCCGGTAACGTCCTACCAATAATAGTGAATTGTTCGGCGTCCGGCAATCTCGGGAACGAATCGAATCATTTCTTAATGAAACGGGTGTACACAAACATAAGTGCGGTCATGCTTGATGGATGCGGAGCGGCCTTGAACGCGAATACATTCGGATTCGAGTACATCCCCAATTGTGGGACGATAACTTCGTTGAACTTGAAAAACTTCCACTTTGACGAGATCTATGAGATCATCTGCGAGTCAGGGACTGCGTTGGAAAATGTTTACTTCGAGCATAACGAATTCGCACGGGTTAGTGCGGCCAGCGTAGCGAATCTGAAAGATCTAAAGATACTACATTTCCACAATAATAAATTAAGATACATCGATGGAGAAGCTTTCAGAGGGTTGCGGAGGTTGAAGGAATTCAAACTTGTCGATGAGAATCGACTGCGGATCGGATATGGCAAAATGTTTAAGAATCTCCTCCATCTGGGGAGACTTCATGTCGATGGCGTAGAAAGAATTACGAGTGAACTGTTGCTGAATTTCCCGGAAAATCTGGATGAAATTTTAATAAACAAGGTGATGTTCGATAAGGATGAAGTGGATGTTGTTGCTCCACTGCCTCTGAGAAATCTGACGATAACGAATACCGCGTTGACGTCGGTAACCATAAGGGGGCATGAAATGCTTCTCACGGTGAATCTGAGTGGAAATCTGTTAAGGGAGTTCTATTTAGAAAATTGCACGCATTTGGAAATTCTAGATTTGAGTGCAAACAATCTGTCGCAACTATGGGGTGAACAATTTGATCAGATGGATCACATTCACCACCTTCATTTACAGAGAAATAAGCTGAAAACTATTTCCATGCTGGTGTTTGGCAACGCTTTGACTTACATGCATTCAATTGATTTGAGGGACAACGCTCTTCAGTCTGTAAGCGACTTTAATGAGTCGCTTATTTTCAACGCCTATTTACGGATACTTATTGATGGTAACCCGTGGAACTGCATTTGGCTGGTTAATGTTTCCTTCGAATTTCCAGAACAGTACCGAGTGTTCCGGTACCAAAAATTCATATCGAAGATTAACGTTAATGGACTGGAGTGTATGACGTATATAGAGCAAAATGAGTCTGAGGATTCTACAGAGGCACCCAAGGACAATTTCACCTCACCGTTTCACTCCATATACGTCTGGCCACGCGAGGCAAAACGTAACCAGAAAGCGGAAGCTCTTGTGATCGTTTTTATGCTCCCAGTTGGGATAGCACTGTTATTCGTTTTGTTGTATCTCTGGATAAACTGCCAAAAAGTGTTCCATCTGTCCTACTACAGGAACCTTTCCCTAATAAGGGGTTCAGCTGAAAGGTGCGACGTCGTCCGGCAAATACCATTGGCAACCAACCCTGACCAAGGATACGAAATCCCGTTAACTGGATGCAATTGCGATGACCATTTTGGTAAGAAGTGCAATAAAGTCAACATAACCTACGAGGAGACTCCGCAGAACAACGCGGCAATGATTTACGAAGAAATCATCGATCAGACAGGATCGCCTGGCAATTGCTACTACGACCACCTCAAGTTTGTGGAGCAAAATAGGGATTCGTTGTGAGCATTTTGTTATTGAATTCGTACGCAGGAGTCGTACATTGTTGTGATGTATAATTAGTTAATTTCTGTATTATAGCGTAATTGATGAATAAAACAGCCATATTTGGGGTTTACGTCAATTGAATGATGATGTTTGGTTTTTGAAGAGGATAGTGAGTCCGGTTTGGCTTTTATTTTTTCATGACTTATGTGCCCCTGCAGCTGTACAGAAGTGTAAATTCGGTTATAATTATTGTAACAAGTGTCGGAAGGACTTATTGCTGGTGAAATTGATAAAGGTTTGTTTTACAGTAATTGTACTAGAAAGGCCTGCGAGATATTCTTGGGAAATATGAAACCACAAAACTCCATATCAAATGCAAAAATTTCCACAATTGCTGTTTTTTGGGCTCAAAGTTTAGCAATAGAGACCAAAGAAAAATACATTTTCCATGCATATAGTTATTCTTCTTTCTTTTGTTGAAACCGTCAGCAAGAGGATTGTCCGTATCCGTCATCGATTTTGCATGGAAATGATGCATTCGATTTTCTACGGAGATCTGAGCACTAACTTTTTCTCCAATTTGGTGCAAGTAGCAAGAAGGTTAAGAGATAAAACTAGGAGCGACTGAAAGAGACTTAGCTCATGCCTCCATAGATAAGTTAAAAGATATTTTACTTTTTTAGTAAAGATGATTGTAGTAATAACGGTTTGTTTTAGGCAAAGTAACACACCTAACGTCACCATCTTGTAACAGATCTAACATAAAAGACAAAATCCAGCATTCTATTCAGTTCATTATTCAAGCTAATACTTGTTGCATCTACGGGTGCTCAGATTACAAGGGACTCGAATGCCAAATTTAAAAGGAAAATATTGATCACCCTTGCGGGCGATGTATGTAATAACTCACAAACTCATTTTTCATTGAATTCTGCCACTTTGTGATTTTACGACTTTTCCTGAACAAATTCCTTTGTTATCAGATCAACCTAGAGAAGTTTCATAAAAGCAAATCCATTTTAACTTGTTGACTAATTCGTTTCTTAGAAACCGCATGCATATCCTTGTCATAAAAAATAAATATAAAATGAATTAATGACTCTTTTTGAAAATATATTCGAATGCATTAATAACCAGTTAAAGTTTGTATAAGCATTTATTAATGCCATTTGGCATCTATTTTAAACTGAAGGAAAACAAACTCCCAATTATATTTATTTATAAGATCTAAAATTCTACAAAATGCGCATATACTGCATACATATTTTGAATTGTTTTCGCTGTAAATAAACGCAAATATCATTGTGGGGCAGGCAGAGTAGCTATTTCGCGTTTCATTTTTGAACTTACTATAATTCTACGCACAATAACGTTCGATTTGGTTCTCGTGGATTTACAAGCGGACTTTGGCTTCATAGATAGATCACAATTAGCAGTTTGATCAACTTGTGCAAAACGCACCGACTTTGCCGTGTCGTCATCAAAAATATTTCTTTTCTTCATCAGTATCGATGGCTTTGGCTTCAATTCTATTATTGATGGATTCTGTTCTTTTAGGGCATTGCATTTTGGTGGACTTCCAAATTTGGAAGAAGTTGTTAATGGGTTTTCTTTATCGGTTTCCTCTGTGGGTTCAGTTTTGATTTTCATATTTTTCAACTCCGTCAGTAGTGAATTACATGAAGTCATGATGGTGCTTAAATCGTTTTTGTCTTCATCCTTCAGTATTGGTGTCTGCTCTTCAATATCAGTTTCATTTTCCACTTTAACTGTCACAGATTCGCAGCAGATTTCAGGCGATACCTCTTTCTTTATGGTAGGGGGCGAACTTTCTTGTTTATTTAATGGAGTGTTCGTTGTGCCAGTAGAAAGATTTTCGTTGGATTCATTTAAAGAGTCTACGATAGTGTTATTTTCTTCCTCTACTTCTTCATCATCTTCGATTTTGATAACAGGTATGGGTACTTTGGAAATACAACTACCAGAGTTAATTTCTTTAGCCATTTTCAACTGGTCAACTTGTGTTTGATCCTTTAAAATCGGTGGCAGTATTTGCCTAGGTGCACCCATTGAAGGTATCGCACTTTCTAATTCACTTTGAGAAAACGACATATCTCGGTTTGTAAATTTTCTAAACTGTATGTTGTTCTCTGTAAGTAAACTCTCGCGATCTATTAGAACACATCGCGACTTTAAAGCTTCAAATCTCCACCTGTGTATTAAAATATTTACTTATATTGCAAATGGAACGAGCACTGTGATTATGAATGACAAAATTTACTTAGCCAAGTCCTGTTGACTGTTTCTAAGGCGCTCCTCAAGGATCCCCTTCTGTATTCGAATGCTGTGGAGTTGTTTCTTCAGATCTTCCGTTTCTTGTCTTTAAATTAAATATTTTTGATCACACACGAGCAACAACTTTATAAATAAGTTACTTAAATATCTAAGTATGTTAGTACACCATCCGAAATAAATATTAACAATAATTAATAAATATAACTTCTTAAACATTAACACAGACAGTATTGTGATTAAACTAAGAACTTAGTAAAGGAAACATGAATTGCTGTGGCCCTTAGTTGATGAGCTAGATAGAAAATTTTTGAAAGCGCATACTTGCAGAAGAGCAGCATTGAATCCAGCCAAACTACGCCTTTGTCATTTGCCAATGCAATCAGTTCTTGCTGTGTCATTGTAAGTTTCTTTTCCAGATCCTCGTTTTGTTTTAGGAGGTTTAGTATTCTTTCGTTAAGCTTTTCTGAAATACGCAGTGAGAATATTTATTAGACAAATGTAGGTTTATTCGAAAATGGATCATTACCTTTATATGCTTTATCAGCGCTGCAGAATATTGTAGTGCAGGCCTGGAGTTCTGTATGCATTGCAATGTTCTCACTTTTGAGGCGTCGGATTTCTTGCTGGCTATCCCTGTACACTTTTTTCATTTGGATATAACTTTTCTTCTGATCGGAGAGCAACTGTTTCATGGCTTGGCGTTGATCATCGACTTCAGCAAATAACGAATTTCCCTTACGCTCTGCAAAGCCCATTAGCATAAACATAGTGTTTTAGAATTCAAAAATTTTCTTCTTACCGGCATTGTCAGGGCATGAAGTAAGCATTGCTATTTTGGCATTCATTTCAACGACCTGCTCTTGAGCACTTTCCAGCAATTGTGATTTCTCTTCAACCTCTTCTCGCTTAGATTGCAAATTTTCCTCTAAGCAAACGACTTGATCTTTAAGGATTTCAATATGTTTCTAAAAGGAGAAAATAAAACTTTATATAAAGTTTTAATGAAGATATGTGCAAACGTACCTCCTTTTCGGCCAATGACATAGTAAATTTAACAATATTCTCATGGGTTTCGTCCAATTTGGCCAGCAAAACTAAATTCTCCTCCTCCAGTCGCTCCTTTAATTCGATATGCTCTTTTGGAATTTGATAACTAATTTCTGTGGCCTGGGATGCTTGGCTCAATTCTTTGATTTTTTCATTGAGTCTGTGATTTTCAGCGCGCAAGTCAGCGACATCCTGATGTAAGTCTTCATTTTCCGCAAGCAGTGCAGTTTGCCTCTTTTTAAGTTCGTCGATCTCGACTTGTTTCTTTTGCAACAATGCATCATCTTGGGTCGAATCTGCCGAACTTAACTGCTCAAGTTCTTGAGAAAGGTATAACTCGGCCGCTAAAGCTGTGTCCAAATTTCTTTTCAACTCATGTATCCTTTGAGTGTCCTGTTCATTTACAACAACCAACTGGACATAACGATCTTTAAGTTTTATATACTCTTCCTGGAGTTCTTCCAACGAAATTGAACTTATATCCAGTGGTTCATCCATCGCTCCTTTTTGTAGCTTGTTTTTTAAATATAAAAAGTATTTCTTTTACTGCCGGCGGTGGTTGAGGTTCAATAATTACTTGACAGTTTGTATATTTTTTTCAAAATAAATGATGCCAACCTTGAAGAGAAAAATATAAACATTCGCTTGGAGTGACCTCTATGTCACAGAAAGGGAATTATATTTTTTTAAGAAAGTTCACACCAGGAACCATTCACACATGGAGTAAGCTGGAATTGTGAAACATTGCTTAAGATTCTTCATTTACGTCGTCAACATTATTATTGAAAATGTTCTGGTCAGGAGAACAGCATCTAAATTTGTTGAATTCTTCAAACAATTAATAGAGCAATAGTATGTTTTTAAACATGACAGCTTGTTAGGGCGCCTGGAGTTATACAAAGAACGAAATTAATTCAGCCGAGCATTGCATATTTTTTGAGATGGCGGTGTCTTTCTTTACAAACATAAGTGTTCCTTGTGCTCCTCACTTGATAACAATGCAAGGTGAAACACTTGCAGTTTTGCAAAAACGCGTCATTTAAGTCGGATGATTTAATCGACCGAACGAAACTCGACAGGTACATGCAATTTTCACAGTTCTCGAGCGGGAAGCAATTTGTAAAGGAAGTTTAAAATTAATTATAAATTAAATAATATTAACAAAATTGATTATCATACGCAAAATTTGTAATTTATGTCAAAGTGTCTCTGGGAAGAAGTAATTACGTAATTAAATTACTGCCAAATAATTGGCGACTTTATTTTGTTCATAAGAGGAGTTTAAAATATATGTGTAGTCAATGATTATGCTCAGATTGTATTATTTTAAATTAAATACATATTTAAGCTTAACATTCTTGTTTTTTTTTTATATTTCTTGTTTACATAAGGTGTGTTCCCGTACCCGAAAAAAAAACACAAAACAACACAGTGTCCGCTTCCGTATTCTGAAAAAATGGGTTTACGTCTAATAAGCGTTCTCTCGAGAGAGTAAAAAATGTTCCCACCCTTCCGATTTTAACAAAAAATTTTTTGGTTTGTTTGTTGGTTTCTTGCTTGTTATCTTTTTGTATGTGTCTTTAATCTTGTTGTTGTTTTTGTTTTCTGTATCAGAAAGGGAAATTTATATTTCTTAATGACATACTCTACACATTTGGTTTAGATGCGGTCCCGTACTTGCCCTTCTTCTAAAAAAGATATACCCATCTTTAACAAATGACAGACTTTAGCATTTAGTACTGAAAGTACTGGAACACACCTGTAAACTACAGCTAAAAATGTCAATGCTGATGTTAATACTAGTCAATTAAACAGATGTATTGATGTAGATGCATTGAATGCATACTCATATACATTGATCCCGTTTTATTTATATTTTTAGTTTCGCACAATTTCATTTGTAAATTTTTGTTTTGTTGTTTTACCTTTAAATATTTTGATTTTAATTAAATTACAGTTTCGAACAATTTTGTTTACAAACAATTCTCCAAACTCCTGCTGGAATATCAAAGTTGTGTATTATTCAAATGATAAAAAAATCCTCCCTGGCGTTAGTTTTTGTGTTGAGACTTGTCAATGGCAAAACACAGATTTAAAAAAGGAAGTAACATATTTTGGGCGAATTTGGAGGAGATTCACTAAATTGGGCCACTTACGTTTCTAAGTTGTATTAAAGGAATTTTCGACTGTCGCCACAAAATGATAAGACTATACTATCTATATTAATATCGCAATTCTCTACTTCGACATGTACAATGAAATAAAACCCTACTTGAAAAGATGGCACGGCAGAAAAGCACCTGCGACAGACTAATGCTCAGAATTTCACAGAGTTTGAACTTTGCCAAGTTGGAAGCACTATCTGAATCAGCATTTGTCTGCAATTCTTTTCTTGAGAGGACAAATAAGTGAAACCTGGGAATTGCAATTTCAATGTCCTGCTTCAGTTGCAGTTAATGCCCTAAAATAACATATTCCGGCGCGTTGCGTTGCGACAGAAGTTTTTTTTCGGCACGCATTCCAATGGAGATTTCTTTGCCAAATAAGAATACGCCTACTTAAAAACAAACTAGAGCCGTAGGTGAATCACAGATATCTTGAAGCTTACTCAAAGGTTGTTCATTTAAATTCACAAGCAAATTGCGCCGCGTCCACCCTGAAAAAAAGCCTGAAAAGAGCAGAATCCTACCTATCCTCAGGGGCATCTGTTTGGAATCCCGAGCGGTCCCCTACCTAGTCTCAGAGGCAGCTGAATTTTGAAGTACAGGACTTCCCAATACTGTGAACGAACAGGATGTTGTCTATCTTAATGCGATGCAAACCATCCGTTCGTTGTCAACTCTACTTTAAAGAACCCAACCCCAGCTTGTTAAGCTTGATGAGAGACTTTCTGATTATGTTCTACAAACGAGCAGGATGTTGACAATCACAATGTGAATCATTCATTTTTTTTTTTTCATTTTTAATATTCAAAATTCATTTTAAAAATTCAATGTGAATTATTCATCCGCTCGTTGTCTACTCTACATCCAAGAGCTCCATGCTTCATGAGAGCCGTTCCGACTACTACAAACGAACAGGATGCATATAATCTGTTCGTTTAATAATTTACTTCTAAGAGGAAAGCGCTCTTCAACCCTGGGTTGACCAGCTTGATGAGGGGCTCTCAGAATACTACAAACGAACAGGATGTTGTCTATCATATCATCTGTTCGTTTTCTAATCTACTTCTAAGAGGAAAGAGCTCTAAGCCCCGGCTTAACAATCTTGATGGGAGGAAGGAGCCTTCCAACAACTAATATGAACTTCGGTGTTACTTCAAACGAATAGCTCAGGGCGTCAACAAGCTAAGAGCAAACTTCCGCGAAACTACACAAGTGACAGGGGCAACTCGCCCGCAGGTTGTGAGAATTAGTGGATTGAGTGAAGTCTTTATACCGAACCGACCAGCCCTTAATCCAAAAGGCAATGGAGACTTAATCGGGGGCATGTCTACGTGGGTAAACATGTACCGAACCGCATGCTTAAAACCGTTGCATTATTCTGAAATGTCTACCATAAAACTTCGAAAATAAAAGACATGTCAATCGGTGGATGGTATGAGATAAAAAATATTAAAACAAATTAAATTATTATAAATAAATAAAAACTCAAGGGTGCAATAGTACTCGGCGCCAAGCATTCGAACAGGGTACAACATTACACTCAAGAACAACTTCTATACACAGGTAACGGCTGCCAGCATATAATCTAGCACCCAGAACCCAGCACTCAGCATTACAACGCAGCATTAGCATAAACACACAGCACTGAAATCATTGCGTGAGACGGGAGCACTCTTACGCTCTCGAAGTACACGAGTACGCAGAAACAGAAGTAAAAAATTCGTAGCCGACGAACAACCACGAACTCCCAATTCGTGCACCCTACGACGATCCATAGCAGACTAAACTCATTCCAATTCAATTTTCAATTTTTTTTATTGAACAAAAATATTTACAATTTCAAATTTTTAAGCTTAAGACTACAGTGAATATATATATACATGTGTCGGCTCAACAATAGGGGCCCGGCGGATGAAAAACTGTCTTACATAGTTTGGGTGTTTACAAGTGAATTATTTACAATATAACGATGTCCTGTCTTAACATCGGGGTGTTCAGATCCGTGTGTGGATGATGTTCATTTGTGGTTCTGAACTCACTCGCAAGCCTAGGTGGCTTTATATATCCTCAGAGAGCCCCCTCCGGCATTTCTTGTTTTTTTTTTTTAATTTTATAATTTTTTTTTTTCGGATTTTTTCTTTTTGTGAAGTCTTTTTTGCAGTTTCATGTATTTTTTTTGGATAATTAGAGCACTTTGAGAATAGGCGCAGATCCGCCTGCACGACTTTTGAGGATCGCTAACCTAAGTTAATTTGTAGGTTTCATGGCTCTTCCAAATTCTACCGTTATTGAAACAATAGACAAAAAAATTAAACAAATCTATTTTTTTTTTGGGTCGATTAGTCAATATGTCATTGCAGTCTTTAAATCTTCTTGGAAAAGGGAAACCGAACTGTCTTCCAAACTTATCGCGCTTTCAAAGAAACTTTATTTTTGTTGCTCCACACTGTGACGATTTATCAAACATAGACAATAAGTTCCTCTAAATTATACCTTGCGCTTATGGCATACGTCCGCTGTTAGGTTTGTTATCGTACCCTATGCAACGTTTTCTTCTTTTTTAATAACAGTGCAATCGCTTTAGTACCTCTCGTTGGAGGATCGTTGCTCGGTATATTCGGGAACATAAATTGATGTCTTCGTATCTGTTCACTAAACTACTGCACTTCATTATTTATCTTAAGCCTTGGTCCGCCTGTAATTATATTCAAAATTTGTATATTGTACGTCTGAATAAGGTCAACTTACCATTACCGGATCACAAAGGTTGTCAATTTGCCGTTCCGTCAGCTTTCCTCCTTTTTATCAAGTTTCGGTTTCACACTATTTAGAAAAAAAAAACCTCTTTTCTACATACAATAATAATTTAAAAAAGTCGCGTGCCAACGTTCGCGAATGCGGTCATTCGAGCATATATATCTCTAAACTAATTTAGGTTTCCTATTTTGATTCAAAATTTTAGGGATTGGAGTTCCATATCTTTCGTGTTGACCTGCACAAGTTTGGACAAAGAGTGATCCCAAACATTGATAAACCTCCAGAATATAGGACATGAAACAAAAGTAAAAATAAATTAAAATTATTAATTTTTGTAAAAGTACCTATCTCTTTAAAATTGACTCAGTTCTGCAGTATTTTGTCTTACAATTTTACCTCTAGCAATGGACCGCAAGATATCGTCTATTTAATGTGAATAAAACGTAATTCTGCATATGCAGAATTTCTTCGAGACTAACTACACCATCTTCGACCAAAGCTTCCACCTCTTTCCTTTGATCCCTTGGACTATCCAAAATCCTTATCAGAATTGGGACTCCACCAAAGGAAGTATTCCTTCCTTTCCGGATTCATCTTCTATAGATGAAAACGAAGACCAATCGTCTGCATGCCAAAACGTCATTAAATACTTTTATGAATTGAGTTCGTACTACCATAAATTGATCCTGCTTCACTTCTGCTTTTACTTTTGCTAATTGTGCTGTTAAATTTTTATTTCGGATTCAATTCTTTTGATTTTAAATAAATGAAACTTCCGACAAATCTTGTATACATACAATTCCCCATATCACTGCTAAAAATGTCAAAGACGCGTGTATTCAAAGAAATTAAAAATAATCCAGCAGAGTGCGTTAGTTTCCATGTTAGTCAATTCTGTTGAACATTGCATATTTTTTGAGGTGGCCGTGTCCTTTACAAATATCAGTGTTCCTTGTGCTCTTCAATTGATAGCAATGCACGGTGAAATACTTGCAGTTTTGGAAAAAGACCAACAAAACGCGTCATCAGTTCAAACATTTCAGTCGGATGATTTAATCGAGAAACTTAAGCTTCTCAATTACGAGAAGCAATTGCTGAAGGACATGAAAATGAAGCCTCTAACCCGATTTTATTTCATCAAATCGTTTAATCCCGGGGAGCAATTCTTCATGTTTACATCCATATGTGCATGGTTGTTGCGGAAGCTTGGTAAAAACCTGAATCAACCCCAGGAATTCGATGACCCCAATGATATTATTGGAAAAATTTTAAAAATTCTTCAGGAAATTGTAAGAAAAACCACATTTCGTATGATTTTTTTAATAACATTTTCTTTTTTCCTTGTACAGGACATTTCAATTGATGTGCCTACTAACAAGTTGATGCAGGGAGCCGGGCCTATTTGTTTGTTCATTCTCGATTCCTTAGCAACACAGGCCGTCAAGGTGTCACAGGTTGGTATTCAAAAAATGGTAACCAAACAATAAAAGTTAGAGGAAAATCAATGGACGTACACATTTCTGATAGATGGCAGTGCTTCGAACTTAAAATTTGAACATGAACTCGTTTTTTTTTAATTCGCAATCTTTTTAAACTATTATGTTTAAATGTTTTTGTGTCCAAAGGAGGTATCTTAGTTTATCGGATAGTTCTTCTAACAAGTTTTTGGTGTAGACGCAAATATAAGCAGAAATGTAAGCGGAAAGGAACGTACTTGGAAGCTATTTTCGCCCTCCAAAATGCATTACCTTTACTTGTGGTTACAATTATACAGTGCCCTGATAGGTATTAGTTGATTCCTTCATTATAACCCGTCTACGCTAGCACAGGGAAAGCATACATATGGCAGGGTGGTAAGTTATGTAAAATGTCCACAAGGATATACCCATGCAAAATTTTCAGGAAGACCTTAACTCCCTGAAAACATTACGTGCGTTTACAAACTTGCATCGCAAATCAAATTTAACATTTGTCGCTTGTTTTAGATTTATTTAAAACGTCATCATATTAAACAAGAAGTGGAAGCTGCTCCAGAATTCCTTGAAGACAATGCGGAGATCATTCTTGAAAAACTAGAGGATGAACAAAATGCAGCGTTTAGTGACGACAGTGACGACGGGGGAAACTCACTCAAGGATCTCAATTGGTTTTCTAACCAAAACTCCACAAATAAGCCCAGCAACAATTTGAACTATGGAGTGGACAATTTTACTGAACACGAATTTTGGCGGCTAGAATTGGAACGAGTACTACCACAACTTAAAGTTGTGGTTAAAGCTGACTCCAGAGATTGGCGCTCTCATCTCAGTCAAATAGAACACCTCAAGAAGAACATCGATGGGGTTAGTAAAATTTAATTTTTTTAAAGCACAAGCAGTTACACCATCTCTCTCAGATTGCAGATGACACCCAATCTCAGTTAAAAAAGCTCTACAATGAATTTACATTTAACTTAGACAAAATCGAGAGCCGCGAAAAACATTTAAATAACGAGCTGAGTGGCCTAATCAAGCAGTTTAAAGAAGTGTCGATGGAATTGACGAGTGTACAGCTGGCCAGCAAACAAATTCAGCAAGATTCAGATACACTGACGGCGGACCTGATGGCGGTTATTCAGGAGAATGACAACAAGAAAGCAAAAATGGAACAACGTGGACAAATGATGTCCGATGGAAGTATGATTTGTGTGCTTCGTAAAAGCAAAATTTCACAAGTTTGTTTTGTTGTAGGTTCCGTGATGGTCATCAAAAAGGCAATTTCAAAATTGAAGGAGGACATTTCCCATTTAAATCTCGAAATCGGCCTTCTGCTGCATGCGTACGATCAGGATATTATAAGACAATCGTCGTTATATAGTGAGGCATAAGAGTGGTATTAGTATTCGATCAACACAAATTAAAAGATGTTTGTATTCCCAGAAAGAAGTTTATTTGACTAAATGCATTAATTTTTCTTTTGGAAAATTCGTGGTTGCGATTCGAGTGTCGTTCGTATTTGTTTATTGATTTGTTCGGAAAACGATAAATAATAAGAATAACATAAAAAACATATAACGGCAATTTGAATTGTTTTTATTTTCTAATTCCTAGAATGTTTACTGTAAATCTTTCACTTGTTGCTAGACCATACCCTTGTTCTTTCCCTTCCACGAGTTGTAAGACTTTTCTGATCCAGAGCTCATATGTCCTGTTTAAATAGGGATTTTTTAGTTTACACGTTTAAAAAATAACAACAGACACAATCGTTACCTTTGCTAGATTTTTTAGGCCTATCTTGGTTGGGACCCGATTGGGGTGGAGGAGAGTATGCCTTGTAACTACTTGATCTTGATCCAGATCGGTGTGTACGTTCGCGTGGACTAGGTGGGGGACTAAAGTCGGTTTCTGTATCGTAATTTGATAATTCGGGGTTATAAAATCTATCGGGTGAGTAACGATAGGGATGTCGGGGAGGAGAATAGGAATCTCTCCAGTGACCACGACTATTTTCGCGTATTTCATCTTCATCGTCGTCATCCTCTATAGGTGAATATCTATGCATATGAGGCGCTCCTGGAGGTGGTGGAGGTGACATTAGTCGACCCATGGGTGGCGGTCGCATCTCCCCAGGTGGAATGAATGGTGGCATTCCCATGAATGGTGGTGGTGGTCCCATGAATGGTGGTGGCATAAATGGAGGAGGTGGCAACCTGCCTAACATTGGAGATCCGGGTGCTTCCATATGTACGGGAGATGGCGCATTATTCAATTCTCCAGGTGTTAGGTTGATGTCCACTGAGTAAAGGATTAGAAGATGTTTTTTCTGAAGGTTGTCATCACTACTTACGGTTATTGTCCTTGGTAGGATTACCACCCACAATTGCAGTCAATTTCCGACGCAGTGCTGTTGCGTCTGATCTTGCTTCCTCGTATTTCCGTTCAGATTGCCGAGCAGCTAACCATGTTTCATGAGCACGATTTTCTAGGGTTCCAATTTGTGCTTTGTGAGCTGCAATTTGCGCCTCTATCTCCGCCCGCAGAGAATCGTTTTGCGATCTGAAATATGAAAGTTTTAGGGCATTCCAATTTGGGGCTGGTGGTAAGACCGTTACTTAAGTGTTTGTATTTCTTCTTGCATGCTGGTCAACCTGTCAACAGTACTGGTTGTTTCTCCTTGCTGTTTTAGCCACATTGCCTCTTTTAAACTCAATTCTCTGCAAAAAAAATTTGAATAATTAGTATCAGCCAAATGTGTAGGTTTATGTGTCTGTTACTTTTGCAATTGATTCTCTTTGTCTTTGAAGTAATTTGAGAGTACTTCTAACCGTGTCTGGGCTTCCAATTTATCCTTCTCCGATTGATTAAAGTCGTGCTTAAGCTTTTCAACCTCTTCACTAAAGCTCCGTACTTGCTCTTCTAACATTTTTCTAGTATCCTAAATACCAGAAAAAACGTTTAGCCACATCGCGTATGCCGTCAAGTGAGTTTAGCTTACTGTTTCGGTGTCAAGCTTCTCCTTCAGGGTCGCTCGCTCACGTTGAATGTCTAGAAGTTCTGCTTGTACATTAGCCACATCGATTATTTGTGATACCTTAATTGTCGGATCCCTCTTCACTGTCTTCAGACATTCTTCCAACGCCTTGAAATTAGTTTTATTAACCAATTGTACAATAGTTTATTGTGCAAACAAACCTCAACTTTGGCAACGCTAGTTTGCCACTTCCTATGCTCCTCCTCGAACTTTGTTCTTAAACCTACGATGTCCGCTTGTAGTCGCTTTATTTCAGCGTTCTTTCCCTCTAGTGCTTTGGTAATATCCTGTTCAAATTCGGCTTTCATCTCGTCCAACTTCGATGTCAAAGCGTTCTTTTCGGCTTCCAATTCGTCGTTATCTTGCTGAAGGGAGGCAATTTCCCCACCAAAACGTGCATTTTGCTCGGCTAACATAAGTTGGAGTTCACTGTTTTCACGGCTCTTATCAGCCAGAATGGCATTGATTTCTAAGATTGTATCTGTAAATATGGAGATAATATTGCTGAATATCAATTGGAATACACTTTGTTTTGTAAACGCAAAATAATGGAAGTACACCTTATCGCCTCATTACAACCTATCCTTAGAAAGTGAAAGTTCATGTCGAGTAAACTGAGTTCAACGATTTTCTTATCGCTTTCTACGTAAGCCTCCAATTAACTTCACCCAATGGAATTATAGAGAAAGTGTAAGTGTTGGTGATTAGGTTCTAGTTAGGGAGCATAATTTAGACATTCATTTTGTTCTGTGAGCAAATTATGCTTTTGAAAAGGGAATGAGGATTAACCCATACATTTCTCACACTAAAATTTAAAGACTGATGCTCAGAAAATAACCCTGTGGTCGGCATCCGCGAACGGTAGCTTAAGTGATCAGTGAAGTGTAAACTTAACATCTTCCCTTGACAAACATCAGAAAAGTACACATTCCCCATCAATAAACACCTTAATGCGTCGTGCTAGGTAAATACATTTGAATTGAAAACGTCATTCATGAATGATCACCTTCATTTCTGGATTGAATGTTGATGCGAAGGATTGAATGTTTTTCTTTACTTTACAATTGCGCGGACAACGATTCGGCTTTTCGGTTTTTTTCGAACATATGCTCACTTACTTTGTTGCTCATTTAGTTGCCGTTGGAGTTCCTCAACACTACTGATGATAGATTCATCTCCACTCTGATTGTTCAGAAGTTCCGATACAATCTTGTTCAGTTCTAGTCCAGCTTCGGCAGCATTCTCCAGTTCCTGCAAAATTAAAATTCCTCTCAATATTTTGACAAAACTCATGCCCACAAATTGTTACCTTCTCAAGCGAAACAACTTGCTCCTCCAGTTTCGCTTTGGCTTCTTCACAATCTTCCAATTCTTTCTTTATGGCGATAACCATATCATTGGAGCCAAATGAGTTGTTTTCGATGCTTGCCAATTTGTCACACGTCTCAACCAAATCATGCTTTAAGATTGAAGTTTCCTTGCTTGATGCCAGTAAACTCCGTTCAACGATATTCAGTTTTGCAATCAGTTCATGCTCCCTACGACACTGCGATATGCAATAATAACCAAATGTGAAAATCAAAGTGGCAGTGGCGGTGATGACTATGCAGGCAAGAATATCAAACAGTTCCAATACTTTCTTCGAAATACCCGTGAGGAAGTCAATATCTTCAGTTTCATGATAAATACTGGCTGGTTTCATTGCACAGTCAACGTCTTTCTCGCAATATTCTTCTGGAACAGACGCGTCTAGAGTTGGAATCTCTTCGGATTGCTTGACGTCTCTTTTCGGGAAAAGGATTCGCTCAAGTTCATCATTGAAGTCGGCGGCGGGTGTAGGATTGTTTGCAGACTCTTGTGATGGGAGGAAACCCTTGACAGTGCCCAAGATTGTCTGGAACAGTCCAACTTGCTGAGGAGGTTGTAGTAATGCTGGTTTTGGTGGAGCAACTGTAGGAACCGAGTTTGGATTTGGTGTTGTGGCGTCGAATTCCAAGGGGTTGTTGTCACCAAGATCTACATCTGAAACAGTTGTTGCAGGTGGTCTTGTAGTTGTCTCTTCTTTAACCACGTGTTTTTCATGAAGTTCTTTAGTTGCACCCTCTGCTAGTCTGTTCAGATTAAACGGTGGTATTCCGCTTGGAGCCTTAAATGGAAGGTCACTTTGTGGAGTGGTCTCAACGTTCATATCGACTGCTGGCTGCGTTTGTCCCTTTTCGGGATCAGCAACCTCAGCTTGCGTATAGACGGACTCACTCTGCGTCTTGGTTTCCGTTTCTGTTGGGTCGAAAATTGCTATGGGAACTGATGAGTGGATGTCTGCTTTAAGTTCTGCTTCTATAGGCTCGGCCATAGTTGTGGGGTTTGTCTCTGTGCTTGACTCGGACACAGGAACATAAGTAATTGTGTTAGTGGTACTACCGGCAGTTTGTGAATCACTCTCTGTCGCATCTTCTTGATAGTGTTGCTGAGATGTGGTTGACGGAGTTGCCTCCGTTGTATGGTCAGCCTCTGTAACAGTTTTCTCTACGGTTGGAAGTTCTGTCACAACGGAGTTTTGAGACAAAACCGCTTCTTCCTTTGCGATTCCACTGTCCTTAGCTGACACATTTTCTTCAACTTCAACATTCCCTTTTGGCAGTACTGGGCTAGCTGTAGAATTTACCAAACTTCCAACTTCTTTCTCTAAAGTTTCAGCCTCTTTATGGTCTCCCATTATTTCAGATAATGCAGGCACTTCGTATGCGACACTGCTTTTAGGAGTGGCCTCGGTTTGTTGAGTTGCCGATGACTGATTGGGTGTTATGTCTTCTGTCTCTGCTTTCACAGTTTCTACAGATTCATTTCCTCCAATCATGTCAGAAACACTTATTGCTGGTAACCCACTCTCTGATATGTTTGTTAATTTTTCTTCTGAGGCAACAGATGGTGTGTTAGGAATTGATGCTGTTTGAGCCTCGGATATCACAGGATGTTCCAATGGTTCACTATTCTGGGTTGCAGAATTCATAGCTGTCTCTTGGCTTAAGTCAACATTATCTAAACTTAATGGAACTGGATCGATTTTGTCTGAAATAGCTGGGATACCCCCCTCATGACTACGATCTAGCTCCGATTGTTTTTCTAAGTTTTCAGTCTCCGATAGATCAGCAACTTCTTTTTTGATTTGCTCCGGCTTGCTATCAGTAAAAGATGTCGGGGGAGGGCTAGTGGGCACTTCTGATTGTGTATTGCTTATACTTTCTGTTTTGTTATCCTTGTCATCAAGCACGATTTCACCCTTCAGAGGAACAATTTCTATTACCTCTTCGTAGAAATCTTCGTCATCGTCCTCATCTTCATCGTCGTCCTCCTCGTCATCCTCATCTTCTTCCGGAGATAGTTCTGTTGCGGAAGAGTTTTTGTTTGTTGATTCTGTTTCGACATCTTCCACAATACCCTCGTCATCGTCGACTTCCGGCTCGATTGGTTTTTCTTCTTGACCGACATCCGTTGGTATTGGCGTGCCATCGACGACCTTCACTGTTGGTGACGGAACAACATTTACGGAACTTATCTTCAAATCAACTTTTTCGCTTGGGTTTGTTGCAATTTTTTCATCTTGCACCTCGCCGGATAGTGGAGCAGTGGGGGTTGGAATTGTCTCTTGCTTAGTGTTCTCCGATCCTTTAAGTTTTGATTTGTTTCGCTTGGGTGGCGGTATTTCAGGTACACCTTTCACCAGAGATCCCATGGTTGTTAACACTTTGTACTCTTGGACGAACATTTTTGGTACGTAGCCATTTTTTCCGTCGATTTCTGCACCCCAAAGTGGTGAATCGGAAGACTTCGACTTTATCTTAATTTCAGCGTTTGCTTTAAATGACAGAACGCCGTCCTGCAGTGGAGCATAACTTCGAATGCTCCTTGCCAATGAGATTACACCTTGAATGTTAAAATTTTCGTCTTAGGTATGGAAAACACGATACGATTGCTGCAACTTAAACTTACCTTCGCATTTCTCATCAGCGCACAGACGTTCCTCTGGGATACTATAGCTTTGTACAATCAATATTAACAAAATTAAAATATTTATTTCTCTCGCAAACTTCATCATTTTACATTGTATTCTTAATTTATTAAATACAATGGTAAATATAATTCAAGCACTCAATCGCCACATCACAAGCAAAATTGAAAAGTTCGAATGTTGCCCAACCTGTAGAGTGACACTTCTGACATCAGCTGTTGTAGCCCTCTAGTGGCTGGGGTTAAAATTTCTTCTCTTACAGGGTTGTTAATAGTTTCCTTTATGCGTCAAAATGAGAGATTCAAATGAATTTCAAAATTTTTGACCGTTGAGCTACAGTTCGTTGCTTCCTGGTTTGAACTTTTTAGACTGGGAAAACTGCTTTAAATTCAGTGTACCTGCCGTTTTAACTCACAGTCGAAGGCGTTCTTGATTATAAATTTATTTTTTTCAGAAAAAAAACAATAAGAACCATAATGGAGTCCATTACAAAATCAAACAGCCTCAGGCGACCTAGAAAGCATTTCACGTATTTAAATGGTGACCAATATTTTGGCGAATACAGCGTCGATATCAACACGAGGCAGGTTTACCGTCATGGATGTGGCTCGTATGTGACTGCAAATTGCACTATCTATAAAGGCAAGTGGACATTCGACAAGCTATTGGATCACGTTATCATAAAGTATCCACACAAGCATACATTTTGTGGTTTCTTAGACTCAGAAGGTAACTATCTGAAGGGTGTTTATACCTTTGGAGACTCTTGTCGTGTGTGTGGAAGTTTTCAAGAACCAGCGGGCCTAGAATTTTATGATTTAAATAATACGGTTTGGAAAGCAATACTTATGGGTGACAACCTTTCAGTGACAAATAAAGCAGATTTTTAAATAACAACAAACATTAGCGGTTCCTTCTTCTTGTTCGTGAGTATTTTACAAAACACCTCCACCTTAAGTAAACTTAAAATATTCAACAAAATAACACGTTGAAGGTTAACCATACAACGAAAGGTGATTTAAATCGCTTTTCTTGAGGAGTTCTTTTGCAATGCAAAGACGTTACAGACGTTTTCAAATTACATGTTTAAAGGATGCTAGCTCTAAAGCCGGGGATCGGCATTCAGTATTTGTATGAAGTGTTCATAATAATTGTATGGCGCAACAGTCCACAGGGCCTAGCTTGCTCATCAACTACTCGTGTTGTGGGCGCTACTGTTCTCTCAAGAGTAGAAAAGACCTCCAGGTTTTGCGGACACCGAACGGTAAATTTTGAAAAGCTTTATTGGACAGTTATTACTCATTGAGTGTTGTCGAAAGAGGTGGTGCCGTGAAGTGGCCTTGTTATTACATAAAATGTCAACATTGGGCAAATTTCAAATTTATTTCGTGTGGAATTGGAAACTACTTTAATTGAAAGAAGAATATTGAAGACACTTAGCATTGTAGTTATGTCAACCAAATGTTTATCAATGCAAATGATATGAGCCAATTGAAGAACATCTAAACCTTATAAAAAAAAAAACCTAGCAGAAGCGGATGCACGTGGAGTGATACAAAGGGGCAAATATTTAACACCAAAATACAGCGAACTATTAAATGTAAGCACGTTATTCAAGAAGCTCCAGAAGAATTCTTTGGGATCCTAGTTAATTTAATGTAATAATTGAGTGGCGCTACAGTCCAAGCAAGCTAGGGGCCCAGGGCCTAGCCTGCTCATCAACTACTCGTGTTTTGAGTGTTACTGTTCTTTCAAGAGTGGAAGGAACCTACAATTTTTTGACGACTCCAAAGGGCGAAGTTTGAGAAACTTTCTTAGACAGTTATTACTCTTTGTGTGTTGTCGGCAGCTCGAAAGAGGTAATGCCGTGAAAAATTAGAGGTTTTCAGTCGGGAATCGAACCTGGACCTTCGGCGTGTGAGAGTCGCACTCTACTCGTCAAGTCGTCCACAGGGATCCTAGTTACATCGACTAAAAATATTAAGACACGCCTGATATTTGTCAAAAAAACACAATGATTGTCAGAAGACAATCATATTTGTAATGAAAAATTATTTGGAATCAGTCAGGTGGTAACCAATGTTGCTTTCGGTGCACTGGGGAGACAATTCGAACGTAGCATGAAGAGGAAACAATGAAGAAAAGGGTCTAACGTAGCTTCATATGGCAGCACTGATTCACAAAAACGATAAAATATTGCAATAACAAAGGAGTGTTTGCTTATTATACACATTTTATTGATAATTGCATGTATCCCGAAGTGGAAGTCGCATCTCAACTAAATGGTGGTCAAAAACACATGTGCAAAATAGTAACAAAATTATAAATGGCACAAAATTTTAACAAAACGTAAGAGGCGGTTGAGGCATTACCGATCATCTCCAAAGAACTTGTAAGAGCAGTTCAATCATATATACTCGTAGCTCTAGTGGCAAAATATTGTTAATGATTTTTAGAAGGAATTCTAGGACATAAGCCCCCGCTGTCCAATGCCCCATTTACAGTATTATGAAAATACGGACTATACTTTGGAAGCTCTAAATTGAATTCAAGCTGTTATTTTATTTGTTCTTGAGAATTTGTTACATTCAATTGTGCAAATGTATATTTGACTTTATTTGATGTGGAAGAAATTTTTCACTGTCGGTTTTGATTTGAGCTATTTTACTAGCTTCTTATGTATATATATTTATAGGGTTTCATTACATTTCACAAAATACAAAGGAACCATGCCCTTGAGCTAATACTCATCCTTCGGAGCGAGGCGACAAATTTTTAATTTGCCGCCACGGGGTAAGGGTAAAGTGCAACACTCACATGCTGAAGGTCCAGGTTCGATTCTCGAACTGAACATCTCGTATTTTTCACAGCACCACATCTTTTGAGCAGCTGACAACACTGTGATCCCTGTTACTCGTGAGAGTAGTTGCGAGCACAGTACGAGTAGTTGATGAGCAAGCTAGGATCTGGTTCCCCTGTAAACTGTTGCGTCATACAATATATTTATATACTTCAATACTATTTTAAAAAGCAAAAACAAACAATTTTAACAAATAGCTTCTTATGGGTATATATTTACAGGGTGTTGTTACATTCCACAATGGACTAAGGAGCCATGCTTTTTAGCTTATACTCATCCTTCGAAGCAAAGCGCCAAATATTCAATTCGTCGCCGCGGGGTAATGGGTAGAGTGCAACACTCACATGTCGAAGGTCATGGTTCGATTCCCGGACTGAACACCTCACATATTTCACAGCGCCACCTCTTTTAAGCAGCTGACAACACTGTGATCCCTGCTACTCTTGAAAGTAGTTGCGCGTACGAGTAGTTGATGAACAAGCTAGGATTTGGTTCCTCTGTGAACTGTCGTCCCATTCGATATATGTGTATACTCGTACACTGTTAAAAAAGGTAAAAAATATTTTTTCTTTCATCAGGATTCCGGAAGTTTCGCAAGGCCAGACTTAAATGATTAATTGTCTGAACCATTTTATAAGGCATTTCAAATGTTTTCAAATGGCAAAAGAAGTACTTCAAAACTTATTCTGAAATAAGGGGACTAATCAGTTATAAGAGGATATTCAAAAAGGATAATAATAATAATAATTGTTGGCGCTACAGTCCAAAGGGGGATCAGGGCCTAGCTTGCTCATCAACTACTCGTGTTGTGCGCGCTGCTGTGCTCTCACGAGTAGAAGGGACCTACAGTTTTTTGCCGACTCCGAACGGCGAAATTTGAGAAGCTTTCTTAGACAGTTATTACTCTTTGAGTGTTGTCAGCAGCTCGAAAGAGGTGGTGCCTTGAAATATTAGAAAAATTGGTGTTGAACTGGGAGTCGAACCTAGACCCTTCCGCGTGTGAGCGTCGCACTCTACCCACTACGCCACGGCGACCACAGATTCAAAAAGGATGCTTCTTATTATTTTGCCTTGCCTGAATGCAAACAAAATCGTATTTCAATACTTCACGTCAAAATGGCGCAAACACCAAACATCGCATTGTTCAAGCAGGTTTCACTTTCTGTTCCTATAAAAACCATAGTTATCTTAACAAATTGCCTTATCATCGATAACTTTTATGAAGAAGTATAAGTTCAAAAGAAGCGACTTATTGCAATTGATTAAAATATTAAGTTGGCAGATAAACACACTTTCGCAGCATTTTACGTTGACGCGTAGGCCGAAATATCTCCATTACCGCAAGAGCGACACCATTTTCTGGTGTAAAAAAAATGATTAAAGATTGCAAAGAAAGATATAGACGCACATACTTGTGTGCATATGTAGGAATTTTTTTTATATACTTGCGTTTTTCTTGTTTACCATATTGAATGGACACGAGCTTTGACTGTGCCTTGAAGTTTTTATCGCTTTGCAATATCTCACAAATTTCCATTTGATTTAATGTATAAGTAGGTGTAGGAAATGATGTTGTCCATCCAAACGATGTCAGATTCAATTTGTTTCTTGGAAATTAAAAACTCCTGGGAGTGTACGCAGCCGTAGGCGGAGCACGTGTATGAAAATCTCAAGTGCTACAAGGTTCAAGAAACGTCGTATTATGATTCGAGGGAAAGAATAATAAAGTACATAGTGATTAGCAAAGTAATACATTCAGAGGACTATACATGCTTTTACATATGTCTACCACCCTTGAAATCTTATTGAATTAATTGTTGTATTCTATGTGGGCAAGAAGAATAGGCAAGATGTTCTGCTCCTTAACAGTATTGTGGAATGTGAATGCAACCAGAATTTAATAATATAGAAATGAGGGAAAAAGTTAAACAACAAGGGAGACAGAAGGAATAGTAACTCTCCTCCTGGGTAAACAATTACTTACATCCAATACTTTACATGTGCAAAAAATTCTTGACTGAGTTGAAAAAGTGCATAGATTTAGAGACACGTTCAAATGACGTCGTTTTAAAATAAAGTTTACATATAGAAAACCCTATTATGTACTTTAAGTCAGCCTTAAATAACAATAACAGTATTAAAGTCTGGTTGCGCTTCCAAAATTAACTTTAGGAGAGGAGAAGGCAACCAGAAACAACTAAGCTGGCCCTTGTTAAGTTTTATTCATCTTAGGGCAAGCGAATTGGCTTGGTTGAACCGAAAGCGCTTTTAATTGATAAGAGGAAACGAATGAGCATGAGGATATTCGGGAACTATTTTTGTTAGATTTTGGTAGTCCAAATATGTACCTTTAGGAATGTATAAAAACTTTAAAGTTTTATAGCATGGAAATAGAAAGTTTTAGGTTTGAAACCGGCATTAAATTATGTTAGTACAACTAATCGTAAGAATCACATGTAACCGTTTAAATTTCTTACCAATAGACAGAACAAAAGCAAATTTTTGACGCTTCTTGTTTGCCAGGTACCATATTTAAACCAACAACTGGCGCTGATGAGATTGCAATTGCCCAGAGCAAGTTTTATAACAGGGCTATTTAGGCAGGTGTAACTTTTTACCATCTCTAATAGTGCTTTTGAGCTGCCAGAAAATATGTGAATTTTTATTAATACGAATGTTGCCTTTTATATTTCGGGATTGGGCAACCCTAGTACTGCAATCTGGCATCTGCCAGCACTATCGTAAAGTTTGACATTTTTGAGGTTAAACGTGTTTTTTACAATAACTTAAAAGATTGCCCGAAAAATTAAATAAAATCGTGAAAGTTTTCGTGCGATTATTTTTTAACAACTTTCGACAAGGATTAACTTAACAACAGTACATCGATGAACGTAGTTCAATTTTTGGCGATGAAGCTCCATCAAGGACCAGTGTTTATCGATGGTACGGTGAATTCAACCGAGGTCGTAGTCCTCCAAGACGAATTTCGTGAAGGTCGTCCAAAATAAGTTGTGATTCTGGAAACCATTGATGCTGTGCGTCAACTGATATTGCAAAATCGTCATGTGATCTATCGTTAGATTGACACAACCTTAGGCATTAGTGGGTCCAGCATACATTCAATATTGCATGAACATTTAACCGTCAAAAATATTTGTTTGCGTTGGATCCCACACGATTTGTCAATCGCTCAAAAAAGGTTCGTGTCGATTGGTCGAAAGAAATGCTCCAAAAATACTATCGCGGTGCTTCAAAACACGTCTATGACATTGTGACAGGTGATGAATCGTGGATTTACGCGTATGAGCCCGAAAGTAAACAACAGTCGACTGTATGGGTGTATCAAATTGAGCCAAATCCAACAAAAGTTGCTTGCGCATGAAGCACTTCAAAACCTGTAACTCGTTTTTTCGGAAAAACTGGACATGTCGCAACCGTACCACTAGAACGACGCAGAACAGTCAATTATGAGTGGTATACAACATTTGTTTGACAGTTGTCTTCCAAGAAATCAGGAAAACCGACCGCCGAAGACGGATCACTCTTCACCACGAAAATGCGAGCTCTCACACATCGGCTCAAACAACTGCATTTTTGAGCACTGAACACATCGATTTGATGAGTCATCCGCCGTATAGTCCTGACTTGGCACGGAATGACTTCTTTTTTTACCGTAAAATGAGAGGTAAACAATTTTCGACACCTGAAGAAGCGGTTGATGCTTTCAGAATGCATGTTTTGGAGATACCTCAATTAGAGTGCTTCGACAATTGGTTCAAACGCACGCAGAAGTGTATAGATCTTAATTGAGAATATTTTGAAAAACAATAAAGCTATTTTCGATGATTAATATTTATTTTTGTTCTCTAATCCCGAAATATAAAAGACAACCCTCGTAATTGGGTGGCGCGACTGTCCACAAGGGGACCAAGGTCTAACTTGCTACTCGTGCTGTTTTCTCACGAGTAAAAGGGACATACAGTTTTTTACCGACCCTGAACGGCGAAGTTGGATAAGTTATTTCTTAGACAGGAATTGCTTTTTGAGTATTGTCAGCAGAGGTGGTGCCGTGAAAAAATGCGAGGTGTTCAGCCGGACATCGAACCTGTACCTTCTGCGTGTAAACATCACACAGACAATCAGCATAACTACATCACTGATTATTGAGAAAAGCCAGCCAGCGGGTACATTAAAACTTTTCTTGGCGACAAATTGTCGGTTATGCATGAAGCTACCTCTCTTACGATGTTTTCATCACTATTTAATCACATCTAACAGCCGATAAACATTTGGATAGGCTTTGAACTCTCAAAAGGTTATCCCAAGAACTCCGATTAAGTATAAAGTGTTGACAAATATTAATTACTAATTTCTTTTAGAAAATACAAGACAATTTTTTCATGGAACGAAATAACTTTATTCTGTAATATATTGCCCATAGTGATCAATGATCTTTTGCCATCTTTCAGGCAGTATCATAAAACCTAAAACTTCAACTAAAGCCATCTATGGGCGAACTCCGAAATTACACACTTGCCAACTCAGTAAATGAGAAAAGGAAGATAAGCAACTGCGAAGTGTGGTTGAAATATAGAGTATAGACATATCTTAATTGGGCGTGGATTTGTTGCTGGGATAAAAATTAATATATATATATATAATAATACAATCACCGCAATCATTGGTCTACCGTCCAACCAGACGCAGAGAAAAAGGATGATAAATTTAAAAACACCAAAAAAGCTATGGCCTTTTTAAAATTATTAAAATATTATTAAAATAAATGAATATATCAATCAATTCAGTGCACCAGAACATCCTTGTCTTTGTAAATTTAGTTGAAAAATGGTATGCGCTTGTTGTGAAATGTGGGTTAAAGAACAACAGTGGCTGAATTAAGTTGAGTTATTCTCGCAAGCAACATATATGCAGAACAAGCTATACTTGAGTTTCTTTGACTGGTATACTGATTTTAACAATTGTAGAAAAAGGGCATTGCAAACTTTACTTGGTTGAACATATTTTTTACATATTAAAATGCGTCGGAAATAAATTGTTATTATTTACTCATTGTGATTGGAAAGGGCAAATGTTTCTTAGAGGTTATAAATCTTAAAACCGTCACCAGGTTAGCTTAAGAATCAGTAGTGTGTTCATATGGATATATGTATGGTATATATTGACTAAAGTTTCTAAAATTATAGCTGTATACATATCATTTAGGATTGATTCTTTATACAATTGCAACATTTATTTACAACAGACATACTTGTACAGATCAAAAGAAAGCTCAGGAAACTACAACATAAAACCGACACAAAACTTTTTAATAGAATTGCAACATTTATTTACAACAGACATACTTGTACAGATCAAAAGATAGCTCAGAAAACTACAACATAAAACCGACACAAAACTTTTAAATAGAATTGCAACATTTATTTACAACAGACATACTTGTACAGATCAAAAGAAAGCTCAGGAAACTACAACATAAAACCCACACAAAACTTTTTCCGCTATTACAGATTTAATTATTTATTGTAATTGATGTATATGACAAACTTTCCCCCAATAGCTGTTATTCTATGAGGTCAAAAATGAATTGAGAATTAGAAATTGCTGTGTCGCTAATTCGAATATTCATTCAGAAGATTTGGTAGGATATTCTTGCCGGTTGCAACAGAAGCAAATTGTTCCATTTTGGTAATAAAACTATACACCCATTTTACATTCAATAGAACACAATAAACACTTGATGTGGTTGAGATGGGTCTTTCATTTATTTAACATCATAACCACACGCAGAGTAAGTCAATGCATTTTCAAAAGGTACTATCTCCTCTGTAATAACCTTCTGGGTCTTATAACAGAACAATGGATACCTTCAAACAACATCATCGAAGTATATTAACTAAAGAGTTTATTTTTCAAACATTTACGACACATTGCATAGTCATTTAGATTAAAAACTTATCAAAAGACATTTCTCTCGACTTACTACAAAAACAAAGATTAGAGAACATTTAGAAAAACAGCAAATTGTTTCCAATGACTAAGGGCAAGTAACGTATACGCGGATAAGAAATGTTCCAAAACAATGTAAAAATTGGCTTCATAGCTAGTGGAAATTTTATTTTTTAATATGTAGTTTCCAGAGTCCAATAAAGTACTGCCGCAAATTGAAATAATTGAATCATACTTTTTGAACAATGACTAAACAGAAGTAAGTTTCAAGGAAAGTATGCCCTTTGTGCAGAGTTTTGGGGACGTTTGTTTTATCCATAAGAAAGAAGATCAACTTTATTGCAACAATCCCTTTCTGGTGAGTCGCCTTATCTTCCTGTACATCATTCGCATTGCCATATCGGTCGGTGTTAGATTGATTTTGGGCCAGAAGAAATCACAGTAGAACTTGAAAAGTTCAGATAGACCTTTTCCACTTGTTGCCCATATGACATCGTCCATAAAGTCAACAGTGCCAAGTTCAAGCTTGAAAAGAAGTTTAGGTGATCCGTTAAGATGCGTTCAAACGTTCTCAAATCTTACAAGGCGTACAAATGTGGAGAAAGACCTCAATCAACTTGGTGTGTGGAAATCGGCGGGAGTTGGCTAAATGAAGTGTCACCTGGAAGCTCATATTCATTCTGGACCAAATAAAAACACTAAGAATGCTGAAAAATTACAATTTGACAAAATGAAATTCACATATTCTTTTTTGTTTTTGTTGAAGGTTGGAATATATTGCACTGGAGCGTTCAGACTCAAATACTGAACCTTCATTTAATGTTGTTTCTTGGTTTTCCGCAGAAAGACCAGGAGGCGCTTCTTTGATATAGGTTTTTATGTTTTCAGCTCCCACAACATCAGCGACAAACAGCCGCCACCTAATACGGGCAAAGACGAGACACTGGCAGAGTAAGTGCACTGAAGTGTCTTCTTCATATAATGTTTTTATAATTATCGAATTTATATCAATATACAAAATTTGTTGAAAAAATAAAAACACGCAAACCACGTTTATCCTTTATGCCTCTCACAAACATAACAAAATAAAAAACAAAAAACAATAATCTAATGTACGTAGCAAGTGAAATTTAAGAATTAATCTTATTTTTTGAACAGACCTCGTTCAAATGGTATAAATCGCACTAAGAAATAACAAGAAAAGGTAAATAACTATTACATGAAACATTATATTCGACATCGTATTGTTGCCGCAAAACACAAGAAATGAATTAAATGTCTTTTTTTTTACATTAGGAGTTGCTAAGAAAAAGTAAAGTTGCTCCAAGAAAAACGTGACCACTCGAGACAAAAAACAGGAAATTCAATATCTGTCAAAGTCAGGGCCACTTACTTGCGAAACAAAAATAGGCTGGGTCACAATCATAACTGGTTGTTTACAATAACTCAGGATGGGCTGTTACAGTATTTTGACACGGAGACATAAGGTGCAATTTTAAGAAATTTGCGCGAAAAGAGCGTCTGAATTTAGAAAATGGAGTAAGTCAAGTTGAGGTTTAATTTCCATCAAAAAATAATTTCTGGTATAATGGGCTTGTGGCCGCCGTGGCTTAGTGGGTAGAGTGCGACACTCACACGCCGAACGTCCAGGTTCGATTCCCGGCTGAACACCTCGAATTCTTCACGGCACCCCATCTTTCGAGCTGATGACAACAAAGAGTAATAACTGTATCTGAAAATGATTTCCAAAATTTCGCTGTTCGGAGTCGGCAAAAAAGTCTAGGTCCCTTCTACTCATGAGAGAATAGCCGTGCGCACAGTACGAGTAGTTGATGAGAAAGCTAAGCCCTGGTCCGTTGTGGACTGTCGCCATCCAATTATTATTATTATTATTGTAAAGAGCTTAAAGTTAAATCCCATTTTCCTTTTGATAAATCTTCATGAATTATGCGAAATAAATTTGTCCTAAAGGTTAAGTGTTAAGATGAGGTCTAGCTTCAAATTTTATTGATTTCATCACATTTTTGCGTTACTGACACCTCTTACAAGTCAATATTTGCTTGCGAAAAGCTAATAAAATTTTGTTGTGCGGAGTCGGTATAAAACTGTATGCCACTCCCACTGATGATGTGAAAACAGCATTTATAATGGAAATGGATGATGTTTCTGAAACATTGTGATATACAGCACCCTCAATGAATTTTATTTTATTTTGCAGTCTATCCATTAAAGAGAGTGCTTGTGCCAAAATCAGGTTGTCAACATATGTGAATGAATTAAGCGTATTTACAGTTTTTCTCTAATTTGAAAAGATGATTTCATAGTCAATCTGTCCTTTTACAGCATCTCTAAAACGGTTTTGGGGTGGATTTAAGACAGCTCTGAAATAAGCATTATTGAATTCCAAATAAATTCTTAACTTATTGAACGTCAAGAACCCTTCGACTTCCGGCTTGGTCTCCGAAATCATAGACAAGAAAACCAGGCCGATAGAGAGCAGTAGCGACATAAAAATGAGGTGGTAATTTTTTTTTTGGTCGTAGTGAATATTCCAGAATACTAACAAAACTTGCGATTTGTGAAAATGATTCCATTGCGCTCGTTTTTGGAATCTTATAAGAACTGTACATGTATGTCTTATAAAGTCCCCGTTCAAATGTTCTTTTATATTTTACAGGGCGCCTCAATTTCATTTAGTGTACATTATATCAAACTCTCTCATGTCATAAATACTTTTCCAAATGTCTGCTAAATGAAACTTATTAATTGAAACCATATCAGCAAGGAAAAACAAAACAGAACAGAATGTCATCAGCCTCAAACTCAGATTTCGTCGTATAATTGCTCAAGACAAGAGTATTTCTTATTGGAAGTTATCATTGCTATTCAATGTAATTCCTTATATAGTCAAATTAGACTTAAGAGTAAATTAATGATTTTGTCCGTGAACGAATGCCATTCTTTTCAATTCATTTATACCATTCATTCATTGCGTTTTATTACAAATAGATCCCAAACGAATGCTTAAGATAACTTTGGTCCCATGTAAGGAACAGGAATAACTCTTTATCATATCTTATCAACAGCGCATTCTCTAGCAAATGTCCTTTAATGAGTTTACAAGAATGCTCCACAGACCCCATCGTGGATTTTCTATTTTGTTTTTGCAAAAATTGCAGCGAATTCTTGTTTGCATAGGAAACAAAAAAAGCGGATGGGCACAACAAGGACAAGGCAACAATCTGCAAACGAGTATTACATTCAATGTGTAGGAAGTGGAAGCAGTACCCATGGTATCTTTTTTAACGCAGTATGATTATTACACATTTTGAATGTGTAGTTGTATAGGATGAGGCTTTTAGATCGCAAGTTATTACATATTTCGCACTACCTTTCTGCTTGAATTCGCAAGTTATTATGTTAGTTATGTTTTACTTCAACAAACAAAAGATTGGAATGGTGGAGGGGGGGTCGTTGTACGGTTTGAAAGCAGTGCTGTGTTGTTGCAAAAGTTTTTCTTTAATAAATTAAGGACAATCTTCAGGACGTGTCAGAAAAAAATTTGAAAAATTAATAATTAATAATTAACAATAAGACCTTCAAACTTTTTACACGAGAGGTGATGTCGCAAAATAATTTATAATATAATAGCCTAAAATAACACTTGTGGTTGCATTGATGCATGATTGGTACTTCTGGTGTGATTCGTGAACTTTTTGAAGTTTTGTTTAAATAGCATCATGAAATAAAGCCTGTCTGTAATAGAACACTTTAAAACCGATGGTTACAAGTTCGATCCTTGTGCGGAACATCTCGGAATGTGTACTGTTTGTCAATGAAAAATCTTCTCAAATGTCGCCATTCAGGTTTAGCAAAAAACTGTATTTTCTTTCTATTGCAAATTCTTGGTGCTGATGTAAACTGTTGCGCCAAGCAATTATTAATATTATTATTATTAAAACATTACAAAATAATGGAACGAAACAATATTTTTACTGCGGTATATTATTGGCTAAATCTGTAGTTCCAGCCCAATTCAATTTTCAATTCCTTTTTTTAAATCACAGATCCCTACCAAAAATAAAAGTTTAATGCCCAAATGCACAGGATACCAAGTCAAATAAGGAAATAGTAACCAAATAACAAAATATATTTTGATTTTGATTGCGTTTTGTGAATGTTATGTCTCCGGTAAAGTTAAACTGGCTCGTGGTAACAATAATAAACAATAATATGCTTACGTAGCGCATGCACAAGCACTAAATTTGATGATCAATATGCAAATTTGATGATCAAATATTACAAAATTGATGATCTAGGGACATTCAGAGATTTGTTTAAAGTAATAAGCAGTACTTTATGCAGCCTTTTCAACTCACATACTCGAGCTCTGATACCATTCGAATTGTTAAAAAAGCAATTGCAACGTATGAGATTTTATTCAAGATTCCGCCGCTTATATTCATTTTTTGTTCTCCTTGATCTCGATAAGATATCAATCTTATCCACATGCCATCCTAAGGGTGAAATCGATACGAATAAAGAATTATAACCGGAAAGGAGAAACGGTCACAAAATTGGATCTCTCCAACAAAGGAAAGGATGAATGAACTGAATGAATGCACTGGTTTTTATTTAAGGAATGGTTTCAAAAGGTTAATTTAAGAGAACAAATTTAAGAATAATGAGTATGAAGAAAATATATGTTAACGAAGTCGAAAAGTAGAAGCAAAACGTATGTATGTGATATTTGCCTTAAAGGATTCGTGAAACTTTCATTTTAACAATCTAGGGGATTGATCTTTGTTTAAATACGAAAGTTTATAATGTGTGAAAGGTGCGTCAATAGTAATAATTCAAAGAACCAAGGGAAAAAATAACCAAACTAAACAAAGGAGGATTATAAATCAGTGGCTGAAAAAATGTAAAGATCGGATGCATGCCACCAGACATGTTATCAAATTTCTTGCAAATACACACTTTCGTTTCCCAGCAAAAAAGTATTGCGACCTTCGTATGTTCAATGAAAATTTTATTGATTCATGTGGGTGTGGAAATATTATAAATTGAAAGTTCTATTCTGAAGATATACGATTGTTAAGAATTATGCAGAAATACAGAATTTTAATTTTAAAGAATGTGATGTTGGTACCGATTTGAGTAAATTCTGCAACTAGTACACCACAAGTCTCACATTTGGAAGGCAACGTTGTTCAGTTGATAAAGTTAAAAAAATATAGTTTTCGATGGAAAATGGTCCATGGTTTCAGAGCTTAGAGTCTGATTATAGTCGTAGAGTAAGACTACAATAATGCTCTCATATTTCATATTTAGAAATCTCCTGTATATACATTGGGTTTGCTATGAGATGGCGTAACATGTATTATTCCATTCTTATTATTCCATTGGAACATGCGTTGAAAAGCTCCTTTCGTTGTACGATATTTCAGTATATGTCATTCACTTGAAGCAAAAACAACAATATTTTTGTTTTTCATTCAAATATGCCGAACTTTGTGCCTGAAATTGTGTTTTTGCGTGGAATTATTTTCTTTACTTTAGAATGAAGAAAATTGCTACCGACAGTTGTCGAATTTTGGTCTAAGGTGAACATTCGCTTACTGAGCGAACGTGCCAAAAGTTGTTTGCACGATTTAAAAGTGATTTGAAGGGATGTTGGCTTGAAAGACCATGAATGTCCTGGGCAGACAAACAAGTTTGAAAAATTTGAACCTGAAATTAAGAACCTGAAGCATTACTCTATGAAGATTGTTGTCAAACACAAAAAGAGCTCGCAGATTCTTTGGGTGTCACTCAAGCAGCCATTTCAGAAGGTTTAAAAGCAGCTGGATATATTCAAAAGCAAGGAAATTAGGTTGCACGTGAAAAAAAAAACAAAAACTCATGGGTGAGATGACTTCGGTTTAATGTCGTTGGACGCATTGCGAACAGCTAGGTAACTAGTACTCTTGAGTACAAGTTTGTTGTCTTCTAAATATTAGGAAACTTTGAAAGTAATTTGACGTCACATACATCCTTTTTGAAATATGATTATTTCCCAACTAAGCCAAACAAAAAGTTCGAAATGGTAAAATTCCACATATTCTAACTTCTTTTGTAGTTTAAATTTTAAATTAAAATATTTTCGTTAAATGATGTGAAATTCTTCACAGAAAGTTCATGTTTGCGATTCCACGGGTATTCGATTTCTCTTTTCAAATCTTTTGAGTGAATAAAGTTAAAAAAAATATTTTTTTCTACAAAATGTAAGTCTTATTGAATTGTAAGGAAAATTGGCTCGGACACAAAGTGCTTTTAATTATATGTACCATGGAGAGCAAAATATTTTATTTTGCGCTGAGATACCCGTTTTGGCAAACTAGCAGCAAGCTTCAGTTCAAAATTTTGTTCCCTAGATTAGCACGCAAAATATACACAATTGAAGAAAATTCTAAACAGACTTAAATATTTAACCAACGATTTTCTGGACTGCTGCTAAAAGTTTTCCTTTTGAGGATCAATTTAAGTTGCATTTTTTTTTCTTGCATTTTATTATTTCATAAAGGGACACTTAGATTCTAGACAAAAATGCTTAAAGCTAGTTCACTTAACATTGTGTAATCATAATCTTACTGGCCCTTCGCAGGCTCTCTAAGACTAACCTAGTTTTATATGTTTTTCAACAACTTTATTATTTACTATAAGAACATTGATTCATACTAAGACGCATTAAGTATTAAGGAAAAAAAACTTAAGGCTTAACCATTTTACTAAAAGAGAACTTATATCTAAGGCTTTGACTACAACTAAAACTAAGAACTAAAACTAAAAAATGTGGAACGCATCACAATTTTGCGTGTCATCCTTGAGCAGGGGCCATGCTAATCTTCTCTGTATCGTTCCAATTTTAGTATATGTTCTGCCGAAGCAAGAAGTTTTCCTTTTGAGGATCAATTTACGTTAAGTTGCATATTAAGCTTGAGGTGTGATAAACATATTCAAACAATCAATTTAATTCTAAGTAAATACATCTACATGACTGAACAAAACTAAAAGTCCGCCCCAGATTGTAGCGCAAAACGAAAAAGAAGATAAGTAAGGCAATTCATATTCCTGCTAACAAATTGTGTGCGTCTTTGTAAGTTACGGAAAAATGATTTCAAACTTAACAGCACCAACTAAGCTTAGCTAATTGGAATCCTCCATATTCGGAGCATTCACTTAAATGTGTAATCGCCTTCACCCTTGCAAGCTCTTCTTTTAAATAAGGCCCCCAATTATTGTTATTCCTTTTCCTAGTTTTCCAGTTAGCGTATAAGTACAAAGAGGCTTCAAATAATTTTCTTCAAGAATAAACAAAATTTAACCGACACGTAGAACTGAAAATATTTGAGAACTGTCGGAATATTCGACAAATGCACTTCCATGTAAAAGCTGTTTCTTTAAAATATCTTAGAGCAATGAACACAATTCTCCCCGTCTTCAATTCATTTCAGGTCCAATTTGTTTGTCACAAAACTTTCGTCCTAAGAGCATTTCAAAAGTCCACTCGCAATTTAAACGCCTTATGTGATATCCCCCAAAGTAAAACCATTATTTGACTCAGACATACCTTCGTTTACCCAGTGTGTTGTCTACTTCCCCTGCACAGTATTTGCATGTACTTTAGCACCTCGCACATCTAAGCAGTGCCGCTTATTCTATTTGCATTAAAATCTATCAACTGAGCGTAGGTAACTCCTAATCCAGAATGTGTCGTATCCACTAGCCACGATCGTATGTGCAGCCCTACGCAAAAACCCGACACAGGGTCCGCGGCAATCAATAAAACAATACACCAGTGCATCGTGCAGACGTGACTCAAGTTGAAAAATGTAAATTTTTGCCAGAGACAACCGCCAAAGCGTCTCTTTGTTTCCTTCGCAGATTCATTCATTCATTTATTCACCGGAAGAGTGAAGCGCTCTAATGGCCACGTCGTCACATCGCCTCTCTGGATTTTTTGTTTTCTGTTCCGTTTGTTTGACCTGAGATATTTAGATACGTGTGAAGATCTTCCCACATGGTTGAGCCAATTGGGTGCGCTACATATACGCTGGTATTTGACAACGGTTTGCTGGGAAATGGAAATTTTGTGACACGTCTCACTTCTGTTCCGTTTGTAATACGCTAACGGTTTAATATGTTTTAATCATCTTAACCCATTTTCTCTGTGCTGCGCAGCGCAGCGCAACGAAGAGACCAAGCGTATTGCCTCATATCTACATCCACCAGGAGATGGTGAACAATTCCTAGAATTGAATGAATATTTGTCGGCGAAACGTCAAACGACAAAAGAGTTTATTTGCCTCCACCATAAAATTCTGAGCAATGACATTAGCGGCGCTGAATTCCTTTCCATCAGCGCAAAGACGACAACGAGAGCCGACGTCTAGGTACCGACGTACAACGACTTTGAGGTGATAATATTATCCATGGGGCGCGTTGCCGGCTTGTTGCCAGCCTGACGTTGCGTACATGTCTATGCCCATGTCCATGCCCATCGCTCGGTCTCTTTGCCCTGGCTGTGTCTATTTCGAGACCATTATTAAGAAAAATAAACACAGTTTTGGGAGGTTTAATTACACCTGAGCACTGCAATCCAATTTCAAATTGAAGTTTTCCAATTCGAGTTGCGACCAGCACGAACCACTGATGCGAGCCCGGTTCGCCTGAGCCCCACAAATGTATGTGCATATTAAAGCGTTTCCCACGGCGTTGCGTAACAATGGAAGTCGCAATTATTAACAGAGCCACGGCTTCCCGTGTTTACTCGGCTCGTTCTGTGTGTGCTGGCTGTGCGCTCGTTTCTTGTTCTTTTTCGTTATCTCGGCCTCGGTCTGTTCTCACACAGCTCTCTTCTGCCATTAAGTGAGCAAATAAGCAGAAAAAAAGACACCAACACTAGCGTAAGGGATGTGTGCTGCACACAGCGAAGGCGGCCAAGCCACATTCCCACATTTTCACATTCCCACAGTTATGTTGGTGCTGCTGCCACCACTTCGAAGAGTGAGACGGAGCGTACCTGAATTCCGGCAGGCCACACACCGCTGTACATAGCCGAGGTACATAAGTTACTTGTTCGAGATAATGGGGAGCCAGTTGTGGTCACGCCCACTGTTTGCGAGTGTGCGCGCAAATTGGGCGGATCTTTTGGGCGAAAAACGTGTTTCACATCAACCCCTTTTGAAGATGTGGTTTGACAACTACTTCCTACTGGTTTTCATCGCGTAGTCACAGATGCTCTGGCCGAGTTGCTGCTACCGGGTGTGCGCACCAGCGATGGAATCAACAAGTGACCTGACAAATTGCCAGCGCTAGCTACTGCCGCGCCAACTGCAGATACTCTTGGTAGACACCCACCAATGCTGTGAAGCCTAGCCGGCATTTTAGTGGCGAACGACGACGATCGGCGATGGTATGGCGTAAGCCAGTAGCACCTGCGCACCACACAACATCCTGCTTAGAACCGCCCTCCATCATTCGATCGCGACTCGATCGGGACGTAGCGCCGCTGCCGTGCACCAATTCCCATAGGGGAACACGCCAATCGGCGGCATGTGCTGTACATAAACGAATCACCGAATCAGGAAATGTAAATTATAGGTTCACCACTACTACCGTCACCACTACAAGCAGCGCCAGCAGCAGCACAAATAACGTATACAGGTGGACGGCTGGGATGAGTCGGTATGCGTGTGGCCGATCGGGTTTCCCAATGCCAACTCCGGCTTGAAACTTGGCTTCTTCAATGCTCGTCTCGGACCTCCGTGGCTGACTAATGGCAGGAGGAGGAGGTATATGTTAAAGTTAACATTTTTATTTATTTATATCGGTGCTGTGTGTCTTCCTCTTCATACGTTTCGCGTTCACGTTTATTTGGTTTTTTTTTCTTTTTTTCTGTTCGTTGTCGTTGTTGTCGTCGTTGCCGTTGCCGTCGTCGTCTTCGTTGTTGTCGTTGTCGTTGTCGCTTTATCGTATGTCTGTTGTGTGTTTTTTTTTGCGGCCACAGCGATATGGAGGCAGCCAACTAACCAGCCAACCATCTCAGCCAGCCAGCCAGCAGCAAGCAAGCAGCAAGCAGCAGCACCACCAGCACCACCAGCACCATCAGCAGCAGCAGCAGCCGCCGAGCGAACACAGGCAGCAGTTAACTATCAAGCTGAAGTTGAGATCGTAACTTTGCAGTTGGCCGTCGTGCACGGAAGCGTTCGGAAGTGGAATATACTTTATTAATAATATTTAGAGTTGATACAGATTTGAATAATTCAACGCACGCAGAAGAAGAAGACTCTGACCGAGCATTTCATTGCGACATCAGAGAGTAGAAGTGATTCAGTTGTGATTTCGTTGTGTAGCCGCTGTGACCGTCGCCAAGTTCTCTGCTTCTCGGCGATCCGCACTATTTGATCCGCGAAATATTTCGATTCAGTTTTCCTTGTTCATCATTTTTCACGCATCCACATCCACATCCATTGGCATTTCCACGTTTTTCCTTTCATTTTCATTTTCATTCTCATTCCCATTTTCATTTTCCACCGCCATCCGAATTCCAATTCCCTTGCGAGATACAAAAAAAAATCAGTTTGTATCTAGATACTTCCATCTGAAATCGTTTTACCGTCGCCCTCGCAATTCAGACGAAATTTCAATTTCAACCCGGACTGGACGAATCACACGAATTGGACGAATCGCAGCGCCAGGAGATCGACAGATACATTTTCCGCATTCTATCGCAGTTGGTAAGTTGGCTTTGCACGAATAGAATTGTTTTAGATACATTATGTCGCCGCTGCGGTGCGTAACAACCAATGGTAGCCCGTGTTTCGCACACTCGTGATTCAACACGGCAGCTACTGTGTAGGGAGCTGTCGGAGTTGGAGCCCGTCGACAGACGTGTGTATGTACGTTCGTATTGTTCTTTGAATAGGTGCTGCGAGTATATATGTGGAGCACACGGCATAGAGGCCGTGTGCTTTTGTATTGGTGGCGGCTGGTGGTGGGTTAGCTGCTACTGGGCTTAAGCACCTCCTTCTGGGTAAGACGAGTAGGTAGACGAAGACGACGAAGACGACGTCGTTTGAGTCTGGGGCAGAGTGGAGGAAGACGTTGGGCATCATTGCGCCAAACAGACCTCTCTGTCTCACGGTCTCGTCTCGCTTTCATGTTTGCTTAGCTCAACTCAGCTCAACTCAGCACAGCAGCAGTCCATTCATCGGTTTCCTTATGCGTAATTTTCACTCATACCTATGTGATGAGTGTTGCTGCGAGAGAGAGTGATGGTGTGGTCGTTGGCGGTTGGTGGTTGGTGGTGGTGTAGTGATTGTGATTTTGATATGGTGTAAGTGGTGTGTGCTGTGTGTTTTACCAGGTGAGGGCGAAGGTGAAGAGATGAGGCCGCACAGCTGGTGGCACTCTGTGGTATTAGTCCATTAGCCTAGTCGGTAGAAGTGAGGCACTCTCGGAATTATTTCATTTTGCTCTTCTTGTTCGTGAGCACAACACCGTAGTTGTATACGCGCGCATACACGAGATAAAGTTCCTTTCGAAGAAGAAAATTTTGTATCTACGTCTGTCAGTCATTCAGTCATTTCTCGGTGATGTGCAATACCTTCTCGTTCCCATAGTCGCAGTCGTGTAGTGTGTCACAGTTTTTGTCAGTTGATTGGTGTGGTAAGTCTATTCTATTTAGTTGAGATACGATACGAAAAGTCAAGTCAACGAGAAAAGCCCCTTTTTTGAGTTGAGCTGGGTAGATAGATAGATAGATATCGGGTGCCCTATAGTGTGTATGCGCGGCAGTGTGCTGTGCAGTCAGTGCGGCGACGACGACGACGGATTCGGATTCCTGTTGGTGTTAGTTAAGAGCCTGTACTACCGGTTTTACGCGTTCTTATTGGCGAGAGTTCTTTATGCGATGGTGCGCTGATGGTGTGCGGCATAAAGCGGCATATACGCACTTAGTAGATTTGGTTCGATTGGCTGTTCTTCGGCTAAACCAATGGCATATGGCCTGTGTAGTCTGTTGGAATCAACATCTTCCGTCGAAATCCCTCAACAAACAAAGAAACTTGGGTGACAAATATTCACGGGAAATTGTGAATGAATTTGTTGCCTAAGCAGATCGAGTAAACGTTCTAAAAGTTGTTCGATCATATCACGATCCCCCGCAATAAGTTGAAATTTATTGTGATTTTAGCAGAGATTCGCATTCTCGTTTAGTCTCTCAGTTTAGTCAATTTGATTTTTAAGGCGGCTTTCATGGTCTCAAAGGCGGGGATAAAACAAGTTGTTTAATATTCTGATTACCAGCTAAGACCCACAAAACCTATTTTACGTGGCTATTATTTTGGTTTTAGTGCCTGTATTCAGCATAAAATATCGTTTGGCTATGAATTTGACTGAACTGCTTTTGATTAAATTAATCCGTTTCATTTTTGATTCGAAATATGAGGGGAAACTGTTGTGCTTTCGTACAGATCGGTAGTGGATTTGCATCGGCAAACATTTTTACCGAATTGGCGAATGGTTTAAATATGTTTTAATATTTTGTGTAATTTCTTGTGATCTATTGAATTTAATTCAGGGACTGAAGGTACAAAGAGAGCCTTTACTTGAGTGCTCATGTGACATGACATCTCAAAGAATGACATCTCAAAGAAGGTGGGCATTATATACTTCTTATTAGAGATATGTTCCAATTCGTATCATTATTTTGCTTCGTTTGAATCTTCAATATTCTGAATTACACGCACTTAGGTGCAATGATCGAACATGCACCGGTGAAAGTTCAATTTTCATGTTTTTGAACTTGTTTCTTTAATATTGTCAGTGTTCTTCATCTCAATATTTATCTTAATTCGGTAGACTACATAACTCCATATAAGCATCTCCAATTTACTAAGCTTTTATTTAGCTGTTCAATCTTTTATTTTAAATTGCAGAAAAAATGCCTACTTTATCCATAAAGAGACTATCTTAAGGCAAATCAAGGAATGTGCGTTAAAACTGAGGCTACTCGACCTTGTTCGCACGTTAATTCTGTCACATCTTTTTAAGAAACACACACATATTATTTGAAAGAAGCGAAAATGTTTATTATATTTAATATTTCTAAAGTTCTGATCTATTCAAATCGTGGCAAAAAAGTTCATCCACTTTAAATACGGCTCATATTTCATGAATATACACACACAGAGTAGTTTATTTGGACATTGCCGAATATTTTCTTTAAGTTCTCTATCATTTCAGTCCACAGGGTATGAAATGCATTTCTAAACTTCATTTCTTTGTACTGGAGCCACAAGCATGTCACAACTTCATTAAATTTCACTCTCAAAGTGAAAATTTTGAATAGTTTGTGCGAAATTGTTGATCATTCTGGTGATTTATCTTTAGTATCAGATGAGATCGTCTACTTTTACTTTTATGGCTGTTATTAGTATAAACATCACCTTTCTCTAATTTTCCACGGGTTTTTGATATTATTTTGATCGTTTTCCGATCAACTGAAATTTCAAACATGTCAAGCTATTAATTTTCTACATAAATTCGTATTTCTTCAGTTCAACATTAAGTTATCATAGTAAAATTAAGTGATCTCTTAGGCATGAGAAGTTCTACCCTTTGTTAAAAGCTTGCCAGTAATAATTGGCTCTATTTTTTGATTTAAATAAAATGTATTAAATTTAGTTTAGATTCTATATTAATACAGCAATGATTGACGTTGGAAAAAGAAAATAATCCAATTTGCAAGCATATTCTTAAACTTGATCCACAAAAGAGAATAATTCTTAACTTGTTTTGCCCTAAAAAACGAGTTTAATAAGATTCTGTCTGCTTCTGGTCGAAGAAAGACCATAAATCATCCCATCGGATATGTATGCAACTTCATTAAACGCAAAGTGTCATCGATGCGTGACCATTCATAGTGCCCTACTTAGCCATGTTGTAAATAAGAAATACATATTTATTCATTTCCCTCCTGGCCAACCAGTTTTAACTCTCATTCAAAAAATCTAATCAAAGTCACATTACAATGCAAAATTATGCATATTCCCCGCTCGATATTTCAACAACTATTATAATTTCCTCCACAATAAATCAGCCATTTCCAATATGTATCGGCTTCCATTTAGATAACCAATCGATTTGAATAAATTTGAATTTCATAAAAGTATGGGCAGTTATATACACCGACCAGCAGATAAATGGTGTCAATTGGAAGCGCGTTTGCAATTCTCCTACTGTTCGACCTCACCTCAAACTGCCACCGGGCATTGGTGCACCCAAATACAATGTGTTTCTTCACACTTTTCATTCCACCAACGCACACATGCGCACGCACACGGAAAGTATTCATTAAGTCGGCATATGTACGTAGTAGCACTCTTCGTCACTCGATAGGACACCGATGATCGAGATTAATGTTTAAATTGTTTGAGCCGCGCTTCATCATCAATCTTTAGCTCATACACCAAGACCCCAGGAAAGAATACAGGAGAAAAAAAGTGTAATTACCACCTTTACAGATCGAAATCGTTTCGTTTTTTCTGATATACTCGTATCCTTAAGGTTGCGGCTGCCAAAGTCAACAAACACAACAATGATCTCAATTTGATTCATTGTTATGTGAGAGGCTCACTCTGGTTGTTTCGTTTCTTAGAAACCAAAAACAGAGGACGAACCAACCAACCAACAACAACACCAAATTTGAGAATAAAAACTCGAGAAAAAATTATCTCACCAAGGTTCTACATCGTTGGGATCCTGGGAGTTTTCCTTTCCTCGCCCTTATTTTCTTCTACTTCATTTCATTTAATTTTTTGTGTCCGATCGTTTTGTTGAAGCTGAAGGGATAACAAAGGAACAAAAAGAGAATAAATGAAACTCGTTTCTGTTCTGATTGCCACAGATCCACCTCCAAAAAATCAAAATATCTGATATAGTCAAAAAGGTGGCATGGGCGACACACTAGCACCATCCCTCTTGTGCCATCTTTGAGTTGATACGCGTTGGTGTCCTGTGCTCAGTTGAAGATATCCTTCGTCAAAGGGTGGCCCTGTGCATTAGAAAAGAAAGACTGAACAATATTCACAGGAAAAGAGATCTCGACAGATAGGCCAACAGAGGTGTGCAAAAGTGGTGATCAAATTGTCGAACGAGATTGATTTTTACCTGTTGACCATCGCATTCTAGGGTTTTCCTCCTGCTGTCACTGTTTTGGGTTTTTAGTTTCACATTTCTTTTTTGTTCGGTTTCGGTCTCCTTGTGGTCCCTAGCACCGAGTGAGAAACGTCATTGTATTTCACAAATCTAATTTCACGCAGCATTAAAGGAAGCAGCACGAAGAGTGCGAGCTGTCCGTTTTCCACTTCAGGGAAGTGGAAGCCGCATGCCTTGGCAGGAACACACGATAAACGTCGCATATGCCTTCAAAAAGTCTTTCTTTTCGTCATCACAGTCACTGCCGCCACTGCAGCAACATTACAAGCACAACAGCAAGACAAAAGCAATGTTTGCAAATTCTTAATGGATTTTCATTGCCTCCTCGAGAGTGATCGCCTGTCGTCGTTTGCCATTTCCAGTTGGCTCGGAAATAAAGAAACCTAATTACCTGATGCTCAAACAGAAACATCGGATTAAGAGGCCAACCTCATGCGGTGATGTTTCTCCGGCTTAATTTACTTGCCAGTTACCCGTGACGATGAATGCAACGACGTTGATGACCAACAAAACCCAAAACCAAGGGCGAATGCAACTTATGGGTATTCTGCCGTCATGTTCGTATCCATATCCGTGTTTGTGTTCGATTCTGGGCAGAATTTGTCAGGGTTGCTGTCACATTTTCAGGACTGGATCGGGCTTTAGCGCCAGTTTATTCATTCCTTGGGGTCTTTCTCACAGCCCCACTCCAACAAATCGAACAAAGAAGTCGACAATGACATCGATGCCGTGCCATCCCCCTCCCGCGTCGAACAGGAGAGGCCATAAAAACCAGCCAATAACACAATAAAAATAAAAAATTACACAAAAATTATGAACATAATTTGAATATTTTCATATGGGTCCGGAACGCAGCAGTCTTCTTGCTACCTTTTGTCCCCTGCCGCCCCCCTCTTTCAATACACACGCTCTCTATCCAGCTGTGATTTTGGTAATAATTGCGCTATGAACTTCCCTCCACAATCCTGCTGCGTTGTCGTTGGCATTGTCATCTCTTGGCATTCTTCACGATGGTGCTTCTGACCAGGAAAAAAAAAATGAAACCCACACACACAGAGGAGGCTCCAACAAAATACAAAATCCAGCCATGGGAACCTCATCGCATTGCTTATTAATCACCAAAAAATATCAAACAAAGAATTTCGAGACACCAGTCGGCAGTTGGCGCAGTTGGCAGTTTGCCACCATCAGCACACTAAATCTTGGCCACTTTGTCAGCCGCGGTAAATGTCAATACCTGGCTTCAATTTGTTTTCGGTGTCAGCACCAATGATACACCGCGAGTGACAAGCCCAAAACCCAGCCGTTGTCGTCGTCCGCGTCTAAGCTTCCAAAAAACAAATCGAAGCCATTGCCGCCGCTACCGCACTCACACTCCTCCGTGCATAGCTTGTGGGTATGGATGTTGATATGGCTGAAAGTTCCCACATCTCATTGTGGGATGATGAACAAATTAAAACGCTCCCAACCGCCGCTGCCGCCACCATCACCGCCACCGCCACTGCCACCACCATCGCCATTGCCGCAGACCAACGACAACGGAAAGCTAATTGAAATTTTAGCATTTTCTGTCAATTAATGGCGGACTACGCTTTAGCCGGACCTAGGGTGGCTGTGCTGTGACGTGACGGTGCCGTATGCGCGATGGCTGGCTGGCGGGTTGGCTGGTCATATTAATAATCAGGTAGTTATATTTGGAGCGGAGGCGACTCGTTTGTTTCGCCGCTCAGCGGGGGGTGCTGCTTTATGTGAACGCGAGCGCGCCAAGCTGAACGTCTCTCTGATGGGGGGTCCTCGGATATCGGTTCCGCGAATCGCAATTAGTCGCTTCAACTGTGGCGCTGATAGTAGTGATGATGGTGATGGTGGTAGTGGTGGTGGCGGTGGTTATGGTGGCGACCAAAACAATGGCCTTGAGGTCACATTCAGCAGCAAACAAGAATTAATTTCTCTCTTTCATCGCAAAAATATCGAATTTCATCCCAAAAATAACGCAAAAATATTAGCAAATGTATCTAATTGAATTTGATGATTTGTGCCTCTTTTCAGAAGACATTTCCATCTTACCTTTCGCCCCCCTTCAAACTGCAGTGTTCAGCGGAACGGGATAGCTTGTGTCAAGTGTGTGTTTCATCAGGACCTCCCAGCTGTGCCTAGAAGTGTGACAAAATGTTTGCTGTAATGCGGATTGACAACGACGACTGCAGGTCGGACTTCCGTCGTAAAATGCGACCGAAGTGCGAATTCATATGCAAATACTGTCAGCGGCGCTTCACAAAACCCTACAATCTGATGATTCATGAGCGCACCCACAAGAGTCCCGAAATTACGTATTCCTGCGAGATTTGCGGGAAGTACTTCAAGCAACGCGACAATCTCCGCCAGCATAGGTAAGATTTTGTTAATATTCATTCTTCCCTTCTCCTGTGTATCCCCTTTCAATCCCTTGTTCGGCTAGTGGGTGCTTTTTCTTTGTCTTCTGATGACATTTAGAAGGGCCCAATCTGTCGAATAATTTCAAAATTTTGTACGTTTTTTTTCTTGTTCATACTAATTCGTTGATTGAAAGTTTACTACCTTTCTCAATCCCTTAAACCTGTTTAGCTACTGGATTATTCATAACAATTTGTATATCTATAAATATTTTTTCTTTTTTTGTAGATGTAGTCAGTGTGTTTGGCGATGAATCTTGCACAAAACTTGAAAAATATATAAACTTAAAAAAATGTTGCACGCACTACTATTCATAAGAACACTGATGTGAACACTGATCTCTGTCTATATTGGTGATGGTGGTGTTGAAACAATCGCAAAATACAGTTAAACATTTTCCCAATTCTATAAAAACAAATAATAAAACACCGATCAGGAAATACAATTATTTCTCTGCACACGATAATCAAGAAAAAAAAAATATTAAATATGCATAAAAAAGATAAAGTAACTTTACTTACTTGATGAAACCCTAGCCGGGCATTTGTAAACAACTTTTTTTTAGTTTCTGCTCCTGTTGTATATTCGCGATATGATATAGAAACAGCAGATAGTTAAATTAAAAAATAATAACTTTAAACAAAAAAACTGCAATCCTTCCTTGGTGTGTGGTAACGAGCACATTAATTAAATAATAAAAGAAGAAAACATGTATTCTGTAAGAAAAAAAAATACTTAAACATGCATAAATATATATTTTTATAAACTATTCCCCACTTAGAGTTAAGCCTTAGTCTACTACCTTACCGATGATGATGATGTTTATTTTGTTAAATGGACCCGTTCCATAAGCGAAAGATAAAAAATCAAAATTGTACATAGAACTTTCTTATTTATATAAAACAAAAATGTATTTTATAATATAAAAGCTATATACTAACAAAAAAACCAACAAAAAATTCGTTTATTACTTATTCTTCTGCACTTCTCCACACAAATCTATGCTTTTAAGTGGCCCGGGTGTGGTTATTTGTTCTAAATTCTTCCCCTTCTTCATTCAATTTACGTTTCACTTCGGTTTCATGGCTGCAAATGGTTTCTCGGTGTATTCTTCTTCTTCATGGTGTACTCTATCTACAGGGCACGCACAAACACACACATGCACATCATACACCAATCAGAAAATCACACATAATCACACACAAATTACATTTCGTTTTCTTTTTGTTTTCATGATTTTTTTTTTCTTCATTGGATGAAGCGAGTTTTCAAAAAAATTAAATTGATTACACTCTACTTTCAGAACGATACACGTGGACGCGTACGGTCGCAATTACTAACAACCACGGCCTAAGCGAGCTTGTTGCAACAACTTCCACTGCTTAGTTCTTAGCTACTTTGTAAAGTTCCTCTTTATCTGTCGCTCTTTCTTTATTGTTTTGTTTTTGATTTATGAAGCAACACCCATCTGATTGCTTCTATTCTCGGACCAGAGACAGTTTAATTGAAATGTCTGCGGGAAAGTAAAGGCGTTCAATCTCAAAGTCTGCTTCTAGAAAATCCCAATTAAGTGCAATTGCATTTTTTGGCATTTTTGAACTGAATGTTGACTTTTGAGACGACACTGAATTCCGAGTGAATATAAAGCCTGGGTCGAATGTGCACCACCTTAACCCCTTCCCCGCTTCTTAAAATTACATTTTATGCCAATTTGAGTATTTTATTTATTTTAATGAATATCCTTCTTGCTTACAATTGTTCTCTTTTTAAGAGAAAGAGAGAGTCCCTGTTTGAAAAAAAAACAAGGTGAACAGAAAATATATCTGTTTTCTAACGGCTTTTACTGATTTAATCATTTTTTTAAATTGTGTAATTTAAAAGAAAGGATAAACAAGATTTATTTTAAATTACTAAGTATGTAAAAAAACGTGACAGCTTATTTATAGATTATGTAATAAACGCCTGTATTTAATTTAATTATTGAATTAATAAACAATAAAATCTACTGAATTTAAGGAATATTTTCTTTGTCTGGCCACAGTCAATGGGTGATTACAATCTTGATGTCTCTTTCATTCGGGTGAGTATTAATCTTAAGAAAATATGGAGTTGGTCTCGGGTAAACATAATTTCATATTCAAATGATTAGTCGGTGGTAATTTTCTCAGCTGTCATAACCTCCAACAGATCACTTACTAAGTCCCGGGACATATAGGGGGCGCTTAAAGAAATTATTTATTTAATATTATTTTTTTAAGTGGCATCCCCTATATGTCCCGGAACTGAGCGATGTATTATATGTATTCACTCTAGTCTTTGCGGGATAGAGAAGACTTTTCTGAAATATCTCTTGAAGTACAAATATTTAGCCATGAGGTATGGTGCTTCATAGCTTTGAGCAATCATAAGCAGATTTGCACAACTTCCCACATTCAGCAAGTTAATTTAAAAGTTGTTAAAAAGTTGCACTAACATTTTAAGATGGGATAAAAAAATAATTCTAATAGGTCATGCAAGAGGACGGTAAACACTCGCAATCGTCCCACGAAAGGAATATATTAAAAAGTTTATGTACATGTGTTTTTGGACATCATTCGTTTTTTGTGTGACAGTCGAAGATTCTTACGAATTAGAACGACTATAAACCGAATTGCATGAAATTCGCAGAAAGATGTAGCACACCTAGCAATCAATGTGCCTAGTAACTATCGGCATTGGAATTGAAGCTTTAAAATCTCAAAACTTTTTTCAAATAACTCTAAGTGTGCTTTAACAAAATTCCATCATGGAAATTTTTCACAGAACTTAGTCAAATACGCTAAACTAGTTCACACACACTTTGGCTTTGAATAACGGTGTCATTCTCTTCATATCTCCTATATTTCTCAAGCATTGTCAAGCATATCTCCTATATTTGTAAACATTGTGGATTAAAAGTGACGACCGTTTATGTTAAAACATAAAATAAATATCTTAGTTTACCAGAGGATCAGGGCTTCTTAAACAACTTATTGTGTTGGGCGTGCTACTGTTTTTCCACGAGTGGAAAGAACCTACTGTTTGCTACCGACATCGAACGGCGAAACTAGAGAATCTGCAAATATAATAGGATTTCATATAAGCGAAGTGGGAGGTTACGTCTCTTGAACTTTAAGGACTGGTTGATCAAAAAAGCTTCGCCCACCCTTCTGGTTGATGTGTATCATTCTGGCCTTATCAGTTTTTCGTAATTCTTGTGATAATAATTATAATTGGATGCCGCGACAGTCCACAGGCGGCCCAGGGCCTAGCTTTCTAATTAACTACTCGTGTTTTGCGTGCTACTTTTCTCTCACGAGTAGAAGGACCTACAGTCTTTTTCCGACTCCGAACGAAGAAGTTTGAGAAACTTTTGTTTTAGATAGTTATTACAGTTTGAGTGTTGTGAGCAGCTCGAAAGAATATGTGCGGTAAAAACAACAGAAGTATTCAGTCCAGGAATGGAAACTGGAAAACTTCGGCGTGTGAGTGTCGCACTCAAAGACAAATTTCGAAATTCTGAAAAGCATAATAAGAGCGAGAGGTTCATTTTTAAATTTGTAGTTTGGCAGATGTAGAAAATACGACATAGAAAATGAATCGATAAGGGTACTGGAGCATAGCGCTGAATCATATTAGTCACTTAATGTTAAATCTCACAGTTGAAATATGAAGGGTTCAAATATGCTGTTCGATTTGCGATATGGTTTCGTGTATGTTTCGTTACTACGATAGAACAAAAATGATTATTTTTCAAATATAAAAATTAGGTTTTACACTTCCCTGACTTCCTTTTGGAACCAAAAATGATATATGGAAAATATGAGGAAATTAAGCAGAATTCATATTAATAAAAGTGGGCGCATTTTGATTTAATAACAAAAAAAAAATATATATTTTATATATATATTATTTAAATATAATACATTTATATAATAATATAAATATCAAGATCATTTTAAAACATTTAACTTATAGGATTATTTTTCAAAGCTGCATTCATGATGTACACGAAAGTTGCCTTTTATATTTCGGGATTGGGTAACCCTAGTCTGGCAACTGCGAGCTCTATCATAAAGTTTGACATTTTTGAGGTTATACATACTCAGAACGTTTTAACATACGAGCGCTATTTGTGTTGTTAACAGTAACTCAAAAGATTCATCTTGCCCAAAAAATGGAATTAAATCGTGAACATTTTCTTGCAATTATTTTTTAAAATTTTCAACGTGGATTTACTCAGCAACGGTGCATTGGTGAACTTAATTCAATTTTTGGCGATGAAGCTCCATCGATGGTATGGTGAATTCAACCGAGGTCGTAGTTCACTCCAAGACGCATTTCGTGAAGGTCGTCCAAAATCAGTTCTTGTTATGGAAACCATTAATGCTGTGTGCCAACTTATATTGCAAGATCGTCACGTGACCTATCGTGAGATTGAGACAACCTTAGGCATTAGTTAGACCAGCATACATTCAATATTGCATGAACATTTGAGTGTCAAAAAAATTGTTTAGCTTTGGATCCCACACAATTTGCCAATTGCTCAAGAAAAAGGCTTATATGGTTTGTCGAAGGAAATGCTCCAAAAATACTATCGCGGTGCCTCGTAACACGTCTATGACATAGTGACAGGTGATGAATAGAAGATTTACGCGTATGAGCCCAAAAGTAAACAGCAGTCGACTGTATGGGTGTTTCAAATTGAGGCAAATCCAATAAAAGTTGCTCGCGCACGAAGCACTTCCAAGCTAATGGTCGCCTGCTTTTTCGGAAAAACTGGACATGTCGCAACCGTACTACCAGAACAATGCAGAACAGTCAATTCTGAGTGGTACACAACCACTTGTTTGCCAGTTGTCTTCCAAGAAATTAGGAAAATCAACCGCCGAAGACGGATCACTCTTCAGCACAACACTGCGAGTTCTCACACATCAGCTCAAATAACTGCATTTTTGAGCACTCAAAACATCGATTTGATGAGTCATCCGCCGTATGGTCCTGACTGTCCTGACGAAATGATTACTTTTTATTCCCGTACGTAAACAATTAAATGAGAGGTCAACGTTTTTCGACACCTAAAGAAGCGGTTGATGCTTTCAGAATGCATGTTTTGGAGATACCTCAATTAGAGTGACGAAAGTGCTTCGACAATTGGTTCAAACGCACGCAAAAGTGTATAGATCTTAATTGAGAATATTTTGAAAAACAATAAAGCTATTTTCGATGATTAATATTTGTTTTTGTTCTCTTATCCCGAAATATAAAAGGCAACCCTCGTAATTGTATTATAAATTGTTTGGACGTTTCTTGAATGAAGAATGTATATGATGTTTAACTTAAGTTGCGGTATTAAACATTAAACAATATGACCTTCATGTTTTCCCCTGCAGTAGACTGAAGGAATCGAGACTTAGTTTTGAAAATAATTTGATGTTTGTGTATCAAAATAAACCGCCGCCATGGCGTAGTGGATAGATTGCGACGCTCACACGCCGAAGGATCTCGGTTCGATTCCCAGGTCAACACCAATTTTTCGAATTTTTCACGGCACCACCTCCTTGGAGCTACTGATAACACTCAAAGAGTAATAATTGTCTAAGAAAGCTTCTCAAATTTCGCCGTTCGGAGTCGGCAAAAAACTGTAGGTCCCTTCTACTCGTTGAAGAACGGCACAACACGAGCAGTTAATGAGCAAGCTAGGCCCTGGTCAACAATTATTAATAATATTATCAAAATAAATATATCAGTTCATTGCACAACGTTAACAGTGTTGACAACATTCTTAGAAGTATCTTTTTCTTAGATTTTATTTTGGGGCATTAATGGCCCCTTGAGCTGGAAAGTGTTTTCGCAGTCATTGGTAATTGCTGAGCTCTGAAACAAAAAGTCGTGGACCAAAAAAACAAAAAAACGATTCGAAGATATAAAGACGAATTTGGCAACTTCTCTGCAACTGGGTGGACCTTATTCTCCCTTGTGTACAGCAGTATTGTATTTTGTATTCCAATCAGTTATTTGCTGCAGTCATATGTATGACTGCAATCGATCATCGAATAAGGTGAACGATCCGAGAACTCCCCACTTATTTGCTCTTGAAATGTATATATTCTTTGCTTACTTAAGAGCTGTGTTTAATAAACTACTCACCACACTCCTACATTTGTGTTTTGAAACAGATATTATAAACTCATTTGAAAATGATGATAAATTTCAGAGAAAATTTCTTGCGCTGGAGTCCATAAGGAACAAACTTTCGTAACAACTTCTACAGACATATAGGCTATAAAATCGAAAAAAAATACAAACAATCAGAAGCTAAGGTCAATATTCTGGTCTATACCTCTAACGTCAAATTTGCGACCACTTTAAATTCATACAAGACCTTTTAGAAGATTACTTCATTTTCTCGTGCATAATTCACTTTAACACATCAATGCGCTACCATCGTTGCGTCACATATCAAAGTCCAATGTTAATAATTTCCAATGATTTTGCACATTTATAAATTAATTGTGGGATCAGTTCGGATGAAAAGAATAAAGAAGACTCACCCAGTCCAAATATTGTGGTTTCCCTGCGGTTTGATACGCTGATCAAAGATACGCTAACCACCGAGACAGCAATTGCTATGAACCGAGTTAAGGTGCATTTCTTATGGCTTCATAAAAAAGTTGTTAATTGGAACCCACCCAACCGCTCTTGGGTTCAGCAATCCAGAAGCTGTGACAAAGTATGAGTTACTCATAAAATTGGTCACACGTGTGACTAAGTGTGACTAAGTGCCGCCAAGGTGGACAACCACAAAACCCACTACCGTTCAATTAACTCCATTTATCGATACTTATCATCGATACAGCTCCTCGCTACCGTAGCAACCGTTGCATAAATTCCCCACGATTTCTCTTGAAAATCCCCAGTCTACGATGACGACTCGTGTTGGCGCGGGTCCAAAGCCAAGACAGAGCTACAGCCATATGGGACACTCCCTAACGCTTATTTTGCAACTAACTTGCCCGCTAATTGCATTGACACTCTACTAAGTAAACAAATCCGACACGGACCACTTAAGCCGATCACCCACCTACATCCCGGTCGTGTGAAATACGAGCGAAAAGCTTTTAGGATCCCCATTCCAACACGAAAGCAAAAGAACAGTGGCCGGGTCGGGGATAAACAATCAGCGCAGACCATCATCCGCGTACCTCGTTTATTGCACATTCTTTGCGGGAATTTAATGTGACTTGACGAAAATGTTTGTGGAGATTTACAAACGGTCGTCGAGATGCCCATGAGTGAATGCCTTAGCAGGCCCGATCCGACACGTTTGCTGGAGACTTTGGTACCCCACCTAATAATCGGCACTTAGCGGTGCTGATGCGAGTAAAAGCACAGCAAAATTACTCGTAAAATCCAATGAATCGCCACTAAATAACTTCATTATCGTGGCAAGCAGATCTAATAAGGAAGCCCGGCGACAGAGACTCGCGCGTTCGTGCCGCAATTAAGTCAATTTCAGGCCATGGCATGCTTTAAACAAAGTCATATCAGATCAGATTAAGGCCCGATGACAGCTATCTCATAAACACCGACGATGACTTTGACTCCGGTCGCGCACCAACCCCGAATTACGAAATGGCATCCATACACCCATGCCATTTTTACGGCATGGCTGCGCGGCAGCGGGGACGAGTTGTATGGCTGTTGTCAAAGTTGTCACTCACGTCGTCATGTTTGTCGATGATCCTTATCTATACGGACTCGGAATGGATTACCCAGTGAAAATGTTTCTCAACATGCGGTGGTGATTGAGGTGGCGACGGCGGTGGTGGAAAAGGGCTTGGATTGATTATATTAGATGAAACCTGCTTACCTGATTGTCGGCGGCGACTGCGGCGGCTGCGTTGTCACTGAAACCGCTTTGAGTTGCCTTCGTCTTAAGCCCATTCATTGGCACCGCATCCGTGTCATGCTCCCAAGTAGAGGCTACTTGCGCAATAAGTCATCTCGAATCTCGCGGTTGAATTATTGTATCTGCGCAACCAGAAGCTGAATCACGTTGCCGCGACTCTCTTTTTCGCCGTACCGTCGTCGACCGTATCGTTTCGCAAGAGGTGAGAGAAAACTCACTCACGGCAGTTTTTCGCTGTAACTTTGCGGTAGGAATTGGGGTCGCCGGCATTCTTGTCACATTACGCGCTTGCGCACGTAACCGCGCCTCATCCGCGCAGACTCCGAGTCACTTAATTGATCCCCATACCACACCGCTTCACTGAATATGCCGCATACAGGAGCTCCGGACGGTTAATATCAAATAATCGGGACCACTTATGCCCTAGACCACGGAACCCTGTAATTGCGATGGATCCCCATGTCCGTGTCCCGTCGAAAATTTAATTTTGGAACGTGATCTCTTCACTTTCATCCGCCCCCATGCGCATCGATCTTCGGCTCCTCAGACCTACCTACCGATTACGGCAGCCTTAGCCGTTCCCCTCTGAGCACAGAAATTGTTTATTGTGGGCGAGTAGAAAACTGTTTACTATTGCCGAGGATCCGCCGAAGACTGTTATTAAAATGTCAGGGCAGGAGAAAATAATGCATCTTCCTTGATTCAAAATTCCAGACCGCTTAGAATGATGACTTCAATTTCGGGTCTGCGCCGCGTATCAGAAGCAGTCCTAATTGGGAGTATTTTTCGGTTGAAATACGAATGCCCATTTCACTCTTTGCTTTCGTGCCCCGTCTCCCTTCCTCTATCTCACTCTCTCTTGTTCTACTGATCATCTAATTTTCTAATCCCTTTTTGTCTGTCGTTTTTTCTCGCGCTGGCTCTCCCCTTGGCAATACCGTGTGAACTTCTTTAATCGCTCCGTGGTTTGATCGATATGATTGTTGCGGCTGTAAATAATTGAACCACATCGGACATATGTACATATGTTTGCCACAGGGATGCTGTAATTGCGACTGACATGTAAAATTGATTGGTGACTGACGGTATTACACCTGTTTGATTTGATACTGATGAACTTACTCTCGGATTGAAGTCTTACTATTTCACAGGCAGGCAAGCGCATACAGTCAACCAAGACGCCTATTAGGCAACGCTGCATCGAGCAACGAGGGCTGTTCGCAAGGTCTACGAACAGGAAAGAAGGGAAAAGCACTGGCTTTTCAGAAGGAAAAAGAAGAAGCATGAGAAGCGCGCGGTTGAGGAAATGGGAAGGTGTTCTGGAAGAAATGAAGTCCGAAAGTTTTACCGAAAGGTAAAACAGATATTCGGAGGATACAAGGTTCGGACCGAAACCTGCTGGGAGCAAAATGATAAACTTATGATAGAGTCGCAGTCTGTGCTGAGAATCTGGAAGGATCATATCTGCAGATATGTTAGGCAGAATTTTCTACTCGATTTGGACGATGATAGAAAAGAATTCGGTCCCCCCGACTTAGATGAGGTGACAATATCCAAGCTCAAGTCAAACAAAGCTGCTGGAGCGGATGGACTACCCGCAGAACTGTTTAAAGCAGCTGGAGATGACCTGCTTGTGCGCATGCCCCAGCTCGGATATGGTCGGTGGAAAGTATGCACGATAAGTGGAATCTAAGCGCCGTTTACCCGGTCCACAAGAAAGTAGACCGCTTTGACTGCTTCAATTACCGAGGGATTAGTCTTGTTAACATCGCCTACAGGATCCTCTCTGCGGTATTGTGTGAACTCTGATACCATTTGTCCATAACCTGATTGGTGCCAGGTGGTTTCAAACCAGGGAAGACCACTATAGTCCGAGCGATAGAGATCTTCACTTTACGGCAGATCCTGGAAAAGACTCAAATCGACACTCACCACCTATTCGTCGATTTTAAAGCCGCATATGATAGAGTAGTCGCCGTGGCGTAGAGGGTAGAGTGCGACACTCACACGCCGAAGGGTCTAGGTTCGATTCCCAGCTCAACACACATTTTTCGTATCTTTCACGGCACCACCTCTTTCGAGCTGCTGACAACACTCAAAGAGTAATAATTGTCTAAGAAAGCTTCTCAAATTTCGCCGTTCGGAGTCGGCAAAAAACTGTAGGTCCCTTCTACTCGTGAGAGAACAGTAGCGTGCACAACACGAGTAGTTGATGAGCAAGCTAGGCCCTGGTCCCTCTTTGGACTGTAGCGCCAACAATTATTATTATATGACAGAGTACATTAAGACGAGCTATACAGTGCCATGTTTAGTTTTGGCATTCCTACCAAACTCAACAGATTGTGTAGGACGACGGTGGAGAGCACTCGCTGCTCCTGCCACAATAAGCAGAAGAAGGAGATGAAACTCAGTTTTAAGGTTCGAGAAGGAAAGAAAATGCCAACCTTCAGTAGGAAAAGCAGAAATCACTAAGGCTGACCAATAATCCAAAATGAAGGGTGTACGAGTATTTGCAGTATTTAAAGAGAAAAAACAATTTACAGGTCTAAACATTCTTAAGTTGAGGTGACACTCACACAACGAAGGTTTCTGTTTCGAATCCCGGATTGTATACTTCGGATTTCGTGTCGCACAACTTTTTTTCTAGCTTCTGCAACACTCAATGAGCACTAAATGTCTTTGAATAAGTCTCTCCAATTTCGTAGGTCCCTTTTACTAGTCAGAGAACATTACCACGCACAACAACAGCAATTACTTAAAAAAAAAACAAAGAAACTATGTCCTGGAACTTAAAAATCACAGAAGTACATAGTACTTTGTGCCTTCACCTAAAACCTTGCAATTTTATTTTTTATTACCCCTTGGCTTCTTGGGACTACAATTTCTTTTTGGCTGTAAAGTGATAACATAAACTGACAATCGTATGCATCACCTGCAAATCAGTATCTTAAACTGTCGACTCCAGGTTTAAGGTTCCATTGGAGGGCAGTAAAATTGAATTAGCCAACAAGCTCTAATTGATTTAAGATGATCTGCTGCAGTAAATCAATGCCATGAAACGCTGAGTAATTTTCCTAAGCTTTTCAACGTTTTAACGACCAACACTTGCGAGGGCATACAAGTTATTCCTACCGCCACGAGTCGTTGTCCTCTAATTAAAACAAATTCAAACAAAATAACGACTTAACTCAATTTCCATCAGAGTTATTTATTTTGACATTCCTTTTGTTTTTCATTCTGTCTTTTCAGCTTCATACATATTTTAGTGATTTCACTTAAGATTAGCTCGGTGTGACATTTTGTTGGTTTTTTCTCTTCGCGCGCGCGTTTTTATGTTCCCCTATGTTGCATATTTATCTGTTCGATATGAACTGAGCCACAGTAGCATCTCACGTCTTTGTTCTTTTACGACTTAAGCTGGAGTTGGATTAGTCGCTTGTTTTATTACGTTTTGACAGCTGTGAGGGCTGTTTGGCATGCAGTTGGTTTTGTTAATTTTCTGCGTGGGAAGTGCTTTAAATCCCCCCCCCCCCGAGGGAAAACACAGAAACAGAAACAGAAATGTCGTTTGGAAGAGAAATCAATCAATTCTGTGAAACAAGGCAAACACGTAAGCAATTATGGTTTAGTGCGGTGTTTTAGAGTTTAGTTGGGAACGTGTCAGTCTTGATGTGTTATAGCTGTTTGTCGCTTTTTTTTGGTTTTAGGCAATATGGTTATTTTCTATGGCATGAGCTGTATGCCATCAACGTGGTTCAAGTGGGAATAAAAGTCGAAAATTTGTCAAACTATTGATCGATGCTAATGACAGGCGAAGTGTTGGATGTTCAGCGTTACGTCATGGGCTCGGTTTGTAAGAAGATTGACATTTATGTGTTTTGTAAGCGACCACTTTGGGAGTAGGTAAAATTTGTGAAGTGTCAAGGAGGCAATCTTCGAGAGACTAGTCATGGATTTTTATTTTTGTCTGTGAAGGCGTTTGTTTTAGTGTGACTCAGAAGTCGGTGATGTCGGACCATTTTGAGTTAGAGTGAACTGTTATTTAAGAAGGATTTCTTAAAATGGGGACCAAGTCGATATTTTGGGAATTGGAGCAACATCTTTCAATATGTTAGCCCAGATGTGGGTAAACAGCTAGAAGCTTCCTCTCTTCAAATAAGTCGAAAGATGCGAAGTTACAGTGGGTTAGATATCAGAAACTTTTCAGTCGACAATATGTTGTTTTTATTTAAGCAATATCCATTGTTGACCTGACGTTGTATTGAATAAATGCGACACACAGGCTGGTTCCGTGTTGAATACATGCACAGAAACACGCATTTTTTACGGCAGTACCTCTTTCATATCTCTGATAGCAGTCAAAAGCCATTGTTTCAGTGGAAAAACTTTTTAGATTTCGCATTTTGAAGTATGTAGATTTCCCATTTCAAAATATGCATGTCCGTTTTTCTAGTGAGAAAGTTGTAGAAGGGACAATACGAGTAGTTTCTGAAAACTTCAGGCCCTGTTGTCTTGGTGAACGGTTGGACCATCCAGTGTGTCCAACGCAATCTGGGTATCGAATGTGGAATCTCCGCCCTTACTTGATACACTCACGTCGACATAAGAGTTCCTTTCTTTAGTGTTGGTTATAGGAATATAAAATAAAATTACTTCAAAATTAAAGGGCTCATGAAGAGCATTACATCCGCGATACCTATTCTATTTCTAGATCTATTTCAATTGTCTGACTGAAAATGGAAAACATCAGAATAAGTTTTGTTGTTCAGAGGGTCCTTATGGCATAGTTTTGTTAAGGTATGTTATGTAGACGTTTGCATTGTTGTATTCTGCCGCGCAAGGATTTATTAATTTCTTTTCAGATACAGCACATTTCCCTCTGATGCAAAGTCCTTAACGACCTCAAATTTATGTTCTCTGTTACTCTGCGTTCTTTGTTTTACACTAATATATCTATCGCCAAACCGACCTAAGCTTCTTTCAGTTCAGTGCTAGCAAACGCCTCACCCAGAGTCCTTGTATTTATCCGGAAAAGTAACTTTCTTCTACGTAAGGCAAGAGGCTTAAACAGTGTCATATGAGGAGTGGTAAGCTTTTTACAAAATTAAAAACCCTAAAGATCACATATAGTTCACATAGATCGCCAAAAATACAGTGAAATGCCTAGGTTTCTTATATCTTCTTTCCCTTCCGCCTTTTTGACTTTTGAATTTTCCGGCTATGTACAAAGCGCTACAGAGCTCGTATCTGGTAATACTATACATCGTTTGAAAGGTCTTGACATAACTTACAAAACGACGCTATGCATGATTAGCATTGAATGAAGACAAAAAAAAACGGAAGGGGGGTTTTTGACAACCTTATATTTCAACCACTCTGATCTGACAACAATATATAAGGTGTACATCCGCCCAAAGCTTGAGTACAACACTCCTATCTGGTCTGGTGCTTCCAAGGCCTCCCTGCAGTTACTAGAATAAATCGAACAGCGAGCGATAAGACTTATTGGTTATAATAATACTGCTAGGTCAATGGACTTGCTAGAACATTGATGAAATGTTGCGTTTCTCGCTATTTTATCGCTATTTCAACAAAAAATGCTTCTACGAATTAGCCAGCTGCCTTTCTCTCCCTTAAGAACTCACCCGCAATACCCGCCTCGCTAGGAATGATCACTCGTTCACCCTTAAGCCCACCTTTGCACGTACAGTTAAGTTTAGAGACTCATTCTTCAGCCGCACCACACAAATATGGAATGCTCTTCCCAGCCCAACTTACCCCCTCAATTGCATTCTACAGGCATTTAAATCCAATGTGCATCGGTACCTCCTCTCCCCTATAATAATAATAATAATTGTTGGCGCTACAGTCCAAAGGGGGACCAGGGCCTAGCTTGCTCATCAACTACTCGTGTTGTGCGCGCTACTGTTCTCTCACGAGTAGAAGGGACCTACAGTTTTTTGCCGACTCCGAACGGCGAAATTTGAGAAGCTTGCTTAGACAGTTATTACTCTTTGAGTGTTGTCAGCAGCTCGAAAGAGGTGGTGCCGTGAAATATTAGAAAAATTGGTGTTGAACTGGGAGTCGAACTTAGACCCTTCGGCGTGTGAGCGTCGCACTCTACCCACTACGCCACGGCGACCACTTTCCTTTCTCCTATACCTTGCTCTATACCTTCGGCCCGTGCTGTGACTTAATTCCAGTCACTTAAGGGTATAAACAATCCCTTTAATGCGCACCAATTATAAAAAAAATGATCACAGTATGAATTTGAAATAAAGTAAACATGTGTTTGTTCTTAATAAATATACACGAACATGAAAATTTCATGTATTCCACTGGTGAACAATTTTCCGCCACAATTTTGGCGTTTCCAAGTTGCAGTAACTGTGACGATTGTGCGATCAAATTTCGCAACTTAAAAGATGAGGGTGCAATCACATCTCATTCTTTTCGAATCCTTGTATATTCTTGATGCCATGTCCGCTATATGTATAGTCGCTACAAATTCAACACCTTTTCTAGAAGAAACATAAACCAATATTCTAAGGGGGTTCCTGTCTGTGTGGCGCCACAATCCAAAGGGGGAACTGGGTTTCCACCAACAAGCCTTTCTAGTCAGCACTATCAAGCACCATCTGCCTTAAATTCCGCAATCTAAGTTAGTTTTTGTCCTTCTCCACTTGTGTGCGTTATCTCGACATATGTAGAGCCTAGATACCTCTGTTTCGTTGCCACAATGTCTCGGATCAGAATATTTTTCGGGGCGGAGCAGTTGTGTCCATACGCTTTACACAGCTCAGGCATAAGCATTGTACCCGAAGATGCTTGACTGGGCGCATGACGCCGTTGGGTACATAAAGTTCGTCAACGCAAGCAGAACCAAAAATAGCACTCAAAACTCTCATAAGAAAAAAAACTAAGGACTTTCTCATCGGCTTTTAACAAACTCCAAGTTTCCGCGCCGTAAGGTAGGACTGGGCAATCAGGCTGTTATACAAACCAAGTCTTTCGTTAGAGGGTCGATTACTCAAATGTCTCTTGAGCCCAAAGACATCGCGAGTGGCAAATATATTCTGAAATATTCTGCGTTTGGTTCTAGTACTGATGTTTTTGTCCCTATTTATTGCGGAACCGAGTTAGACGAGTCATTGACTTCATCGAAGTCTCTGCTGCCTAATGTGTCGCCCTGTCTGGGGCCTCTATGTTATGTGTTCTTCCTTGATGACAGCATATATTCGTACATACTTCGTTTTGCCTTCATTTACCACCGGACCCATTTTATCAGACTCCGCTTCAATGACAGCAATCGCCTTATTGACGGCTCGCTGTGTTCGTCCAATCACGTCAAAGTGTTCGGCGTAACTTAGCAATTGAGCTGGTGTTTGGAAGATCGTACCTTAGGTGTTAACTTGTGAGTTACGCACGATCTCTCATGAAGTTAAAGAGTAACAGCGTGTCGCCTTTTCTTAAACCTTTTTTGACATTGACGAGTTCGTTAAGTTCGTTACCGACATTGACGCAGCAGTGAGAGTTCTCAAAATAAGGAGTTATGTAATTTTTGGGGAGAAATTAAATATAATTCTTATATTTCCACAAAAACACTAGACAATATTTTCGGAATCGAATTTCAAGCTTTCTGCCCAATTCAAGATTAAGGCTTTGTCTTATTTTGAACTCCGCTAGACAGAGAAAGTAACTGTATTTGTGAGTTGTCAAAAAGGACTCGTTTTGGTTTGTGTAAATGATTCTTTTTGGAAGCGATTGTGAAACGTTTCTGAAGGAGAGATGATCTGGAATAAATGAAACCTGTGCATTTCTACATACATATCATTGCTCTGAACAAACCCTATATTGAGTACTTATCCCTTGGACTTTTGGGAGACTGTCAACATTTTTGACAAACATGACTCATAAGCTTTGTACGTCTGTTTTCGAATTCACCAAGCCGCAGCACCGCAACTCAGCAAAATGTTGTTCGAGTTGAAAACCGTTGTAAACGACAGCATTCACATTCGCGGTGCTTACACAAATTAATAACCCGACGCCCAACCCGTCCATCATTTCAAATAGGCAAATCGGTTTTGCCAACACCTTCCAAATTCCAGACATCCAGTCACGAAGCCCTGTCTTATGACACAACCGGCGATATTTATGCGCCATTATAAAGAAGTTGTTCTTTTTAAAGTCCTCCGGTGGTGCCACTAAAACGTGGACATTAAAATATCTGTAAGTCCACTGAACATAGGTGTAGGAGTCCCGCATAGGTACGCTCCCAGATTGTGATGTAATTTATTGCAGGGACTCGCACATTTCCCGCGGGCGAATGTGTCGCTTGATAAATAGCCAACTAATCGCGACATGCACTCTATAAAGTTCTCTCGAAAGCCAGTGCCGGAAGCATAATGCAAATTGAAAGCCAAACACACTCAGCATGTGAGTGCCGCGCGGAGGACGACAAGTCAATACACAAATCGACGTGACGCATGCGTGTGTATATCGGTCGGTTGGTCGGTTTCTGCACATAACTAGACCGGTGACGAACAACAAATCAGGAATGGTCACTCAGACGCAGACGGTGGTGCAGGCGCAGGCGAGGACGAGACAAGCGAGGATTCATCACAGAAACGTTTAGGAGTCGATAATTAATATGACGTACGACCCTCGGCGCAGTTATACCACTGAGGCTGGGATAGGACGGGGACCCATTACCGCAGACAATACAATATGCCAGGCTTCATTGAGAAATGGCCATGCGGTCAAACGGCCATAAAATTGGCGCAAGCACCGAACGGGAAACCAAAAGGCGCAGCAGAACAACAGAACCGAGGCCCTCTGCCTGGCTAAAACAAAACAAGTTAAATAAAAAGAGACGAGCAAAACCCATCGCAAGAACGAGAACACAAATGAAGAAAACAAAAAGAAGCAATTCCCGTAAGGTTAAGCCGTGACAGGAGCAAGAAAAACCTGACAAGGAGAATGCAACTTTGCGGGCATGTGTTTCGGTGTTGTTAAGTAAATTTCCAAAGGTGTCAGAAAACATCTTGTCGGAATTCATCTAACAAGAAATTTGGATTTTGTTCTCACGTGGAGGTGCGCAACTGGCGGAGGGAGGAGGTCCGAGGATCGGCCACTCGTGGACCAAAGTTACCTGTGTGAGCTTGTTTGCTCTGGGTGTCTTGCATGTTGTTTGATCCTTGTTTCTTACAACCCAGAGCCTAGTTATTACGGTGCAAGCATTTGGGTTGGGCATATTTAACATACTATTCCCATTAGGGGAGCTCGCCTTCATTCATACCTCACCACCGGATTCCGATTCCCATTCTGATTCGAATTCGGATTCGCATTCGGATTCGCACACGGCTGCTCGCCACGGCGGGCTTGGATGGACGAGCGCAGCGCGGCCACTATCAGCACGGGCACCGGTAGGCAGCCGAGTGCCTGTTGAAAAGTTCGAAGCACATGCTGGATCGAAATTGCTTTGGCACACGTCACTCTGAAGTGTGGACTGAAAGGATCTTGTCGTTGGTGTCGTCTACGGCTTACGGCTGTTGTCTGTCGTTTTCATTGTCGTTGTCACGCTCTTCGTGCGCTCATTCGCTTCATCGTCGTCCTTGTCCCCATCGTTGCCGTTGTTGGGTTGTCGTCGACTTTGCCGTTTATAACCGATACTTATCGGCATTCCAACAGCTCGGAGATCCGAAGATATTTGTTCGCACTGCTCGCGGAGAAGAATGAACTGGCCGCCCGCGATAAGCGATCTCAACTTATTTGTGACGACAAATCTTTTCGCCTTCGCTAAAATATTCGAACGGACCAGTGCCAGGAGGCGCGGGGGTGAGGAGCCTACCGCCAGTCGCCCGCCAAAATGAAGCGAGAATGAATCTTTCGGTTCTCGATTTTTTGGAGAGACTGTGGATGCAAAAAGAAGTGTTAGTCCGAGGTCATAAATCCTCCAACAAAAGCGGTTACATTTTTGGGGGATTCTTTATTTGGGCTCTCAGTGAAAAGTAATTGGTTTCTTAGGCTTGCTGGTCGTTTTTGATCGCGCGGGGCGTTGTTGTTGGCTCTGACTGTTTTTGTCTCTCGCCCGGTCCGGCAATAAAGATAAGTCAAACACATTTGATTATTTATTCCTTTGCGATAGCGTGAATGGCTTGCCTGTTGGGTGACGGCTTATGTGCTGTGACAAACGATTTTCTTATGAATGGGTGGCGATGGAGTTGATGGTGATGGCTGCAAAAAAATGCTTAATTGCGATGCTGCACTCAAAATAGAATTTATAAGTTCCAGACAGGAACGATGTGAAAGCACCACCGTCCTCTGTGGGAGTATTGTGTTTACCCTTATCAACTTAGTAGTCTAAACAAATGACGGCGAAGTCATAAGTAAAATTTCTTCAACAATATCAGCGAGATCTCATACTTGTGGGGGAAGGGTACTTTGAGCGACAGCGTATTTTTAAGCATTAAAGGCAGGCTTGGATTAACAGGTTACTCTATTGACATGACTTGGGAAAATAAGGTGTGTGAATATTATTTCAGTTCCTGCTTCAAGGGGTACTGAAAAGCTAAAAGGTTATTATCATATGAAATAACATTTATTTCTAGTAGTACGAAAATTTCTGTGAAATGCAAAAAAAAAAAAAAAAACAAATATGCTGCTTTTCTGTGCACATAAATTGAAAGGCACAGCTTTATGCATATCTTGACATTTTTGGATTCTGCTTTAATGTAAAACAAAAGAATGAAAACCCAGCAGACAAGGCGATACACTGTCATATGAATTCGCTAACATCATTCTCAAGAAGATCGGACGTAACTCACAAGTCAACACCAGAAACACAATCTTTTAAAAGTCAGTTCCATTGCTAGCTTACGCTGATGACATTGACATGGCTGGACAAACACAGCTAGTCGTCAATGAAGCGTTTGCTGGCATTGAAGTGGAAGCGGTTAAAATGGATCTGGTAGTTAATGTGGGCAAAACAAAGTACATGTTGTCATCAAGAAGGGACACGCAACATTGACGTCCGGGTCAGAGCGTCACACTAGTCAAGGACTTCGTCTACCTCGCCTCCGCAGTAAACAGGGACAACAACATCAGTGCCGAAATCAAATGCAAAATCACTCTCGCCAATAATAATATAGGGGGATTTTTTAGCTATTACCTTTTTGGCAACACTGGTTTAAACAGCTGATGCACATTTCGTGTTTTGTTTCGTCGTCAAACATCTTCAGCTTGGTCTATAATTTAACCATGCATTGCTTACAAATGAACAACGCGTGCAAATTATTGAATTTTATTATCAAAAGAAAATAGACGAAGCTCATTTTTGGGTCAATGGGTACGTAAATAAGCAGAATTGTTGATTTTGGGATGAGTATCAGCTAGAAGCTACCAATGCATCCAGAAAAAGTCACAGTTTGGTGCGGTTTATGGGCTGGTGGCATCATCTGACCGTACTTCTTAAAAGATGATGCTAATCGTAACGTAACGTAAAGTAACGTGAGATGATATCCAACGTTTTTTGTGCCCAAAATGCAAGAACTTGACTTGCATGATATGTGGTTTCAACAAGACGGTTCCACATGTCACACAGCACGCGCAACAATGGACTTATTGAGAGGCGAGTTCTGTGATCATTTTATTTCACGTTCGGGACCGGTTAATTGGCCGCCTAGATCGTACGATTTAACGCTTTTAAACTATTTTTTGTGAGGCTATGTTAAAGCTCATGTCTATACAGACAATCCTGCTTCAATTGACGCATTGGAAGACAACACAGAAGCATTATTCGTGAGAAACCGGCCGAGATGTAGAAAAGAGTATGCCAAAATTGGACTAAACGGGTGGACTAGTTGAGGCGCAGTCAAGGTCAACATTTGCATGAAATAATCTTCAAACATTAAATTATCTGAACCGTACTATCGATTCAAATAAAGATTTCATGAATTTTTCTGAATTTTGTGTGTTCCTTTTAAAAAATCACCCTTTAAAACCATCTGTCGAAGGACTAAGCTTGCTTTGAATGTATAAAGTAATCATACATTGGCTCGTTATACAGATAATGTGACTCACTGGAAATTTTAGTTATATACATAGTGATGCAAAAAAGTCTATATCAGCTTAAAACTATTTTGTCTACGTGTGTCTTGTACTTAGTTGCAAGACTCTCTTATTTGGTTTAGTCTTGTTCACTTAAAATTCATGTCCATTTGATTCGTATGGTAAAGTTGAGAAACTGGTCTTATTATTACTTCTTCTGTTTGGAATTTTAGGAAACTTTCCTCCTGTTTGGTCGCATTGTTTCTAGTATTGAGTGTTCTGGTATAACAAATGTCAACATAAAACTCATAAGATCTAGAACTAAGAAACCACAGTGATGCACTAAGTTAGATGTAGCACCAAACAATAAACCTCAATTGATTGAATTGAAAAATTAAATTTAACGTACAGATTTGACTTTAGAAAAAGGTTTCAAAATCAAACACACTTTGAAACAGAAAAACTGTTATTTTTTCATAATCTTGGTTTGAAAATTTATCAGTTTTTATATATTTATTAAATAAGTGAATTAGGTAAAATTAAAACTATGTCAAGCGGGTCACCTTTTATTTTTTATTTTGTGCATTCACACCGGCGGTCTAGGTATCATATTTTTCGAATTACTGGCATCACTTGATCCCTCTACTTGTGAAAGGGGAAAAAACTACGTTACAAATTACAGTGCATCAAATGACGCTTCTTTTGCAATTTTCAATGAATGAAAAAAACGTGTGTTGATTAAACACTGCTTTTTGATGGGAAAAAATACCGTGCGAGCTCACCAACGGCATGAAAAGTAACAGGGCCTCTGCTCCATTCAAAACAACAATTTGTCGGTTTTACTCTAAACGTGGCTGTATAGGTACCAAAAGATGCTGAACGCTCTGGAAAGCCAATTAAAGTGGTTACACCTGAAAACGTAAAAAAAGTACACAAAATCGTTTTGGAACACCGCAAAATGAAATTGCGTGAGACACCTCAAAAATATCAGAATGCAGTATGTATACTATTTTGCATGAACAGTTGTCCGCGTTTGCTCACAATAGACTGAAAACAAGAACATATCAATGATTGTGAGAGCTGCCATAATAAATAGGACTTATGTCACAGTGAATGAAATATATATCCACCACTACACTCCAGGTATATCGGAAGTCAGCGAAGTGGACAGCAGTCGACGAACCATCCCCAAAACGCCCACAAACACAAATGTCTCCTGGCAAGGACACAAAGGTCTCCTGGCAAGGTTACTGCCTGGTAGTACAATGGACCAGTATTTGAGTCTGAGCGCTCCAGTGAAGTTTATCCCAAAAAGGGTTATGGCGCACGGAATTTTATTCATAGGCTATCTTGAGAATTGCAAAAGGATCAACAGCGAATACTACATGGCACTATTGGAGCATTTGAAGAAAGAAATTGCAAAAATTCGGTCCCATATGAAGAAGAAAAAAATTCTCTCCCACCAAGACTATGCGTTGGCTGCAATGGCCAAATTGCTCGAATTGGGCTTTGAATTGCTTCTGAACTTACCGTAAAAAAACTATGGCTCGAATAATGAGGAGGTGATCGCAAAAATTTAAACCTATTTTAAGGCCAAAGATCAATCGTTCCATAAAATAGGTATCGAAATGGTATATTGTCTGGAAAGTTTGACTTGTATCATTTAAATGTTTTCCTAATAATAGTAGGGGTCTCTTGTTAATGGCGCTCCCTATATGTCAGTCCCGATACTTATTGAGTGCTTTGTTACCAAGGGCGTAGCGAGGCTGCACTTCTTTAGATTCAATGCAATGCATTGTGCAGACATTTAACAAATTATAAATATTTTGGAAATTTAAGTAGTTCAATGCAGCTAGTGAAGTGAATCTCATGCGCGCTATGGGGGAATAAAAGCTGAACGGCTTGCGTCCATTATTTATTTGAAGAAGTTGCAAAACCGTATTCACACTTATTATGACTGGCGTTCAACTCCTTGTCGAAACACGACTGTTCGAAATTGGCCCAGATGATGTGACTGGATTTATGAATCACATGACTCAAAATCACATCCTTATCACTATTTATGGTGACAACGTAAACACTAATCAAGAAAAGACCATCTGTGGCGGGATGTCGGCTCACAAACCCAGACTTTGAGGGAATCTGACTCATAGTGACAGCTTGACCAGAGGCTATATTCTGGTGCCACGAAAGGTCAGGAGTCCCTGGAACTTCGGTTCCAACCTGACCGTGCGGTAGGCTCCCCTTGTGTGAGTATCGTGGTGGCTGTGGTTTACCGCCTAACATCGCGGGTAGAGTCGAGGATAGTGTACTGTGTGGTCTAGTTGCTTGTTCACCCAAAAACAAGGCAAGGCGGTTAGGAGACTATCCCTTCTCAGTGTGGAGTTGCATTCTCAACCGAACGCTGCGACCTAGAGAGCGGAAGAGGTTTTAGAAAGGCTTCGCATCAAACCAAGGTGAGTGATTGCCCCTCAAGCATGATCTCAGTTTGGTACTTGGGTAACTAAGGCGTTTAATCTTGTGGTAGTTACGACTCTTGGGAAAATGGACCCCGTGATATAAGCCGTAAGTGTAGGTGATCACGTAAAACTAAATCCCACATCTGTGCGAAATCGGACTTATAGCAGGAGTTACACGTGTTGTCTTTGAAAAATTACGTTTGTCGAACGTAATTTTTCGGTATTTTCGCCGACGTTTTGGATTAGCAAAACGCTTATAAAAACGACTATTTTTCGCGTTGACAATTTTATGAACGCCAGAGAATAACAAATTACTTCAGATGTAAGTTTTTTCAAATGTATCAGTACATTTGGTAAAATATAAATTTTTTAAGGGTTTAAGTTACAAATTATCGGCAAATGAACCGGTGGGCGAGCTAATGGAAAAGAATATAAGCTTGGAGACAACTTCAAGAGAGGTTTTGCACAAAAGTTTGAAACAAAAAGTGAGTGGGAAAAAATAGCTGCTAAATTAAATGCTTTAGGAACACTAATAAGAGATGGCAAAGAATGGCAAAAAGTACGTAAGTTATATAAATAATTATAGTAAACCACTAAAATTTGTCTCATATTTTGTGTATCTAGGTTTGGTGCGCCGCAAGGTTTAAAGTGAAAAAGAAACTGATTTTCAACAAAAAAGAAGCAGGAGCCACAGAAGGAGGACCTTTCCAACAGAAATTCTTAAATGACACGGATGAAGCTTTTATTAGGGTGCTTGCGCTAAACGAAATAGTGGACCCATTGGGAAAAGTATTTGGCGGCATGAACACTTCACAGGGAATACAACTACATCGACAACATTTACACAAATCACATTTCCATCAACATCCACACCAACAATAGAAACATATGACAAATTGGGAACGTTTGTTTCCTTCTTTAAAATTCAGGATTTCGAATTCATACAAATTCACAACTTTTCACTTCTTTTAGAAAGATACAGTTCGACACGGAGACACGAAGGCTAGCGACCCATTGAAGATCCGAGGCCGTCCGTCGTTGTCGGTTCTAGGGATACTGCGTGCAATCATAAGGAACAAGTTATCGCGATGACTTTGTTTTTATAAATAAATAAGATTAATTTACAGACAACTGTTCATCTCTTTCTCTAACCAAGGGGCTCGGTTTCAAAAACTGTCTTTTCTGGAGCAGTGGTGTTCCAATTAGTATCTGGAGAAGATATAAACTGAAAAAATGTCATGAGGCAAATGTGAATCCATTGTGGATTCATTATTGAATATGCAAAATTGTGTAGTCCCCATTATTGTAGGATCTTTCGATAATGAAGTAAGTTTTTTTAAGCCCGTATAGGGTACAGATAATCAAGTTGGCAACAGCAATTTAACTTGCGGCTAATTGTATAGCTGCCATGTGGCTTATACTTAGCTCGATTTGGCATCTTAAGATGAATAAACTGCCACACATTGATTTTTCACCAAAATTGAACAAAATAAATACACAAGAACGAATAAATGAAACGCTTTAAAAGAAATGTGGTGGTCCTTTTAGCTGCATAATTTGTGCATCACCCTAGAATTAAGATTGAACAATTGTCACAAGTGTAAAATTTGTATAACCAGTTTTCTCCTTGAAATACAACACCCATTTCGCCATTTCAATTAATTCTTCTTCTCATAGGTTCCCATTACGGCTACCTAATTCGACCAACCAGCCGATTGACTTTTGCAGAGTCCCTTCTTCTCACTAAGAAACCCGCTTGTTTTGGTGGCCTCGCACCATTGACATGGATAAATTCTATAAATATAAAAATTTTACTCCAGTCAGGCATCAGCATCAAGTCAGCTTCAAGGTGAACCGCATAGCAGCTCCTGTTCTAAGATGAAATCGCTACGCAATTGAATCTGCATTTTACTCGCATCCAGTGCGCGTTAAGAAAGTTTATAGCCTCAACAAAAAGCTTGACAGTTGGCCTGTCTTTACTCAGACCCCACGACAGCGACCGACAAGCGGCCAGAACATTAAAGTTCCATTTCGGAATAAATATTTTCAACGCAGCACCGCATTCTATAAATAATCATCAACGCCGTAAAGGCACTTTGATTTCGGCCTTCCAAGTTAATTTGGGGAGGACAGGCCACACATAGGCAGGCACCGCCATCACTACCATCAGCATCGCTATTACCATTACCCGTACCATTACCACAACACCGGCACCTCAGCAGCACCACTAGCAGTTGCAGCAACAGCAGTGGCGGCAGAAGCAACAACTTCGATCGGTGGGTTGAGGACGAACGCTGTAAAGGTACTTTGGCAGGAAAACGGGCTCAAGCATTGGCACAGGCACAGGCACAGGCACAAAATCGCGTTTCAAAAGTGCCGATAAACCATCGAACCGAATATGATGAGGGCAGTGCCGTCTCAGTATGTTGTCTTCGTCGCCATCGCAATCACCAACCAGTCCACATGCGATGATCACGATTGCGATCCTGATCCGATCAATTCGACTGCGAAGAAAAGATCGATGCAAGATCTCGCACTATCCGCCTGCGCCTGTGCTGTGCACAGATCCCTCCGCGCGCCATCCGCCACCACGCAGCGGTGCGGTGTTCAATTCAGAGAGTCCCCCAGTGAAAGATTTGTCACATGTCAAAATCAATTAAAGCCAATCCTCTTCACAGGGGGTTCGGCAATGGCTCATGGTCGACTCATATCGCAGTCGAGTCGAGGATAAAATTGATGAAGTTGGGTCAGCATGCTTACACGATTCACCGAACATCGGGGCTGTTTAAATCTCAACTTATTCAGCGGATTACTTGTTCGAGTAATCCCAACCGGGCCTAGGGAGCAAGTCCACCACCACCATCGGCAGCAGCACCGTCAAATTATTGTTCGCGCCCAGTCTCCCCCCAGTCGTCATCGTCATCATCACCATCATCATCATCGTCGTCGCTGTCGTAGTCGTTGGGTTGATGGCTTCCCAGCCTCGCAGCCTCGCAACTACTCGGACGAGTCCAGCTCAGCTCTGCTCGCCCCAGATTGGACCTATGGATCGTTGAGCAGTCCCGTCGCATTTGCCGCCACCGCCGCCGCCGTTGCGATGCCGCGATTCAATTTAACATTTCAACATCGCGGATAATCTCGCTATCACATGGCATATTTAGCCCACTGATGTCCTCGTCGCCGTCCACAATCCACACATCCATCCACACACACTATGCATCATGTGCCGTGGAGTTGCGGAATTTGGCATATTCCATCCGTCCGGTGATGATGGCGGTGGTGGTGGTGGGTTCTTACATTCTGCGTGCGCCGCCTCGTCGACTCCGCGCTGCCCTGACTGCCTGTCTGGAATTCCGTTCTTTAATTAAGTGCGTTTTCACAGAATTTTTGTTTTGATTACGACGATGATATAAATGAAATTGAAAGGCCAAATTCGACGATTTGGAGATTTGATACCCGGCCTGGGTGTTCGCATGGGTGGCCCCTGTCATCGGTTGCGGAGCAATCCAATAAAGGAAATCATTGGCGGCGATGGCGGCATCAGCAGCGGCAGCGACTGCGCCGTTGATAGAGGAGACGGCCGAAGCGCTGCGGAAGGAACAGGCAGCAGGAATGTCAATTTTGAAATATGCCTTCATCTTGGGGTTGATTTGCGCGATTCGTCCAGGTGACAGGGATCAGCCACACAGTCACCAGTCGCCAGTCACTGCGTTGATCGGTGACCGGTCCCCCGTCCCGTCGAGTGGTGGTTGGTGCACTTTTATACCGACACGGTAATTACCGCTGTGCCGGGCGGTCACTCTTAGTCTGAGGTAGGTATAAGCTGCATTAAATTACCACTTGCTTGCGTCCACGTTCCAGGGCGGCGGGCAAGTAAGAGAGCGCGAGGTTTTAATCGCATTTGGCAAAACTTCACTTCATTTCGTTTAAATCGTTTAAATCGGACAACTGCGCGCTGCGCACTACCTCAGAGGAGCAATGGAGCAATGGAGCAGTGGAGCAGCGGAGGTGTGTTCGAAGGCTCAGGCCAAAGGAACGCGGAATATCCGTACGTGCATGTCATTTTAGCGCGCTCGCGCGGGCACACCGTAATACTCGAAGCAGTCAAAGCAGCCATCAACATCATCATTGGCAGGCATCGTCGTCTTAGCGTGCCATCACTATCCATCCGCATCCGATCCGCCAGGTAACTTAGCGCAGAGATGTGTACGATTTAATTTAAGAGATCGTGATTAAAGTTGGAAGCCGCTTGATTTATTTACCTTTAGCATCTCAGACTGCCGACATAGGCCATTCGCATTAGATTCAGCCGGTTCAATGGATTGCTTTTGCACGGCGGCCGGCGGCTGCAGCGGCGCACTCAGTCCCCGAGTCGGTATCCTCGGAATGTCTTCTAAATGGTGTTGGCGCTGAAAGTGTATCCGCATCGTTGATACTGCTACTAAGTACATATCTTCAGCTGACATCTGTGACTTGATGTCTTTATACGAATGCCCCATAAGCTCGTGGATGCATGTCCGACCTATCACATATCAACGCGCTTTAGATATCTGTAAGTCTCTGTACAGTTTCAAGTCGCATTAAGTCAGACGGACGGACAGACTCCGTACTGTGGTTGCAGTGCGCTGTTCGGTGTTCGCCGGGTGATATTAAATTGGAAATGCGTGCTGCAGGGCTTACCAGCTTACCATGGGAACACGGGCACTGTGCGTATCGCCGCCGCATCGGCGTATCTCTTATGTGTGGATAGCTCGCTATGATGACGGACGAGGGAGACTGAACTACGAGGATTTAGCTTACATGTTCATATTGATTGCGATAGCATTCAATTAGGAGTTCTGTGAGTCATTTGGTTGACAATCCCGTCCAGTGCCGCCGTCTGTGGAATCTGCGTACACGTCGCGTCCCACCTCAGCATGCCTTGCAGGAATAGGCATTAATAAAGACCATCCGTGTGGGGATTTTATTGTGCCGCGATTACTGCGATTCGATAAGGCGGCTCAGCGAGCCATCGGATAGATGGAGCGCGGTGTTGTGATGGCAAAGTTCACAGCTGCGGATGTGTTTATGACATTTGCTTCATCTTAAGTGCGCGGAAAATATTGTTGACGTGCCGTGCGATACAACACGCGATAAACGTCGCGTAAGTTCAATGAGCGACGACTTCGCGAACGGTGGGTTCAGTGCTCACCCACTGACTGGCTGGACGTTGGGACGGTCCCTGGGGTAGACCCCGAGCACATATCAGTAGCAATTGGCGTTAGAGCGGAGTCCACCATTTGAATGAATCACTCTGCAACTTCTGCAACACTTGCTGGTCGAGTGAAAGTCCAGAACCACTCACACGCTCGTAAATGAAGACATGAAGCTGTAAATATTTTGACGACGTGGAGCAATTACTTTTACTAAAGAAATAGATAACCAGCGATATGGTCCATAAAACCTGATGAGGGTCTTGTTTGTTTTGGGTTTCATAATGCGACTTCTGAGTCACTCTGGACTCGGAACTTAATGGAATTCGTTTAGAGATAGCGCCGGGATGGTGGATGCTGTTCGGGGACAGGTAGTTTTGTCAGTTGTTGTCTAGTCACGGTTGATAATTGAAACATTTCCCTGAGATCCATCGATGAGGTGGTGATGGCGCTTCAGAGGACTAATAGGTTCCCAGTTGAGGTGGAGAGAGAAAGAGAGAGTGAGTTAAGACATCAAAGTGTCAACGATCTGGGAGCAATGTTTTGACATGCAGTCAAGCTCGTTCGGTCTCTGGATTTGTCTTAATTATCCAGAAGAGTGTGTGTTTTATTGACGAGCCGATTAGGAATGCTGGAATGTCGTTTGATAGGAGGTGCACTATTCGGGAGTGATGATCCTTTGGACTTGAATGGTATCGGAACCTGGTGATATTTGATATCTTACGAAATAAGTTAGTTGATATATTTACATCACGCACTTTTTCACATTTTTCTTAAAATTATATATTACTTCTTCTTTGGGAAATTCACTCTCGTATTAAATTAAATATTTTTTTTCTGAAAGTTATTTTGAAGGAAATAGTCTATTTATCTCTTGATCTGTTGAGATAAATAGACAATCATGTCGATAAACTCCAGAGTTTCTGATCTGAAAATCGTAATTACTTACTACTTGGACCATAAAAAATTCTATATGTTTTATTTATATTTACATTGTTCAGGAAGATAAAATAAATTGAAAATTGAATGTGGACCAAATGCATATCTAGTAAAGGAACATTTACCAGTTCCACCCTCCGATATTGGGAAAACCGTTGCGCATCTTGGCGAAATTGTATAAAAGCAAGAATACTAGATTTTTCTTACCTTTGAATTGATGTTACAATGTTAGATAAGTCAATTGTTTCACATGCCAAGAAGTCAATTGTTTCACATGCCAAGAAAATAATTTCTTACAAAACGGGAGATAATTTTAATTTCCCTCTGGAACGGAATACATGTAAAGCTGGAAGCAACTTCAGAGCTATTGCAACTTTAACTGCCTGTCCCTTTTGAGCATTTCTATCGCCGACACGAAATGGATTACGGAAATGGAATTGAAAAATTCACTTTCGATTCCACTTGTTTTTGTTAATAACTGGGCAATAACTTTGCGTAGAGTCAATTGCTCTGTGGAACATTACTATTGTATAAGCGTGTTCTTCTAATAATTAGGTGTACAAAAGAGCTTGAAATCCGCTAGCAGCCTTTGTGCATGTCGTTCATCACTCTAAATGTCTCATTCAGTGAAAAGAGAAAACATTGAAATTTTTTTTGATTCCAATAACCATTAATTAATGTAATTCGCTAAATAAATTTTAAGCCATATCGTTTCCGGTACACTCACCGTTCGGAGTCCGCAAAAAACACTTTATAATACAGCAGTTTCTGAAAAAAGCTTGGTCTTCGTCTCCCTATGAAACATTGCGCTATCACCGTAATTTATGCCCACAGTTCTGACTTGCGCAGTCCCAAATTATAATTTTGACGTTTAAAATGCGTATGTCGTACGTACGCATTATAAAATGAAAATCTTAGAAATTCTATTTGGCACAGTTTTGTTTTGAATTATTTTAATTCGATTGCAAAAAAGCCCGTATGACTTAGATCTTCGCACAGCTATGTCCAAGTCTCTGACATGCATTGCATCTATCGCGCGCTGGCATATTCCCATGAGATCGCAATATTTTAAGTGAATTTTCTTAGTGCTACTAACTTACATAAGTGATAATATGGTTATGACAATAGTTTTTATTTATAAGTTTAATTTTTTTACAAAAATAAGGAAATAACTTTTTTTGCCGCAAATAACATTTTGTGCATATTCTTCCTACTAATACTTCTGTGAGCCTGCAGTACTTCTATGCACACTATTTTTCTCTCATATTATTCATGGCGCATGTTGCATTTTCATTGTTTTGCTTTGTTTTGTTTTAAAAATGACAAGATTCTGAAACTTGACTTACATACATATATAATATAGGCAGTAATATTTTGGAAGGCAGGTTTGCATTACTTCACACTAGCTATGTAATGTACACTTACACTGTACGTTCTCTACAGTGGTCCTTTTTGAATCGTGTGCTTATTTGAATATGTTTCTTCTGGCTATTAAGAAAATATACACAAATATATATAAAAAAGATTGATTTCATTTTGGTAGAAGTGAAATATAAAAAAACGTTTAAGAATTATATTTAATTGAGGGAAACTGAGGCAATAGTCCACAGAGGGACTAGAACCTATGTTGCTCATCAACTACTCGTGTTGTGCGCGCTACTTACCTCTCACGAGTAGAAGTGACCTGAAGTTTTTTGCAGCAGCAGCGAAGTTTGAGAAGCTTTCTAACAGATCACTCAATAAATCCCGAGACATATTGTGGGCGGCCTCTATATGTCCGGGGATTTGTTGAATGATGTGTTAAGTGTTGTCAGCAGCTCGAAAGAGGTCGTGCCGTGAAAAATGCGAGGTGTTCATCTGGGAATCGAACATGAACCTTAGGCGTAGATGAGGTGGTGCCAATGTTTTGTTAAAGCATGAGAAGACTACATTTTACGGCAACTTTTAAATTTATTCGCTTTTGTAGCATTATTGGTATTCGGAAAGATTGCAATGTAAAAAAGTTTCTATACAAAAAATGTTTTAATTTTATTTGTACATGCCTGGGTAACAATTGTAAGTAGAGACAGATATTTATTCATAACACCTTGATGAATGTAATGCAATCTTTTTTTTGTTTTATAAAGTAAGAATATAGAATTATTTCAAACGTTTCTTTTAGCGTTTGGTAGCATCCTAGGTATAGTAATAATATGAAAAAAAACAAAGCAAAGATATAAAATGTTTTTCGTAAAATTAAAATCCGCAAAAGTTTTGAATACATATGTGATCGTCTTAAGATTTTCGTGGATGGTTGAAAATTGAGATAATTTATTGCTGTGCGAATTTTTCGTCAAAAATGCCATATAATGTGCAGGTTTTGATTATAAATTTGTTTTTATTCATGAGATGCTATTTTTATAAATTCCTGTGGTTTTGCAGAATTTGCATTTATATGGTATAAAAAGTTAAAAAAAAACTTGATAATAACCAAGCGCCATGTGAACATTTTATTTATTCATAAGAAGCCATTAATTAGCAACATTTTGTCATCACACCGCGCATGGTTTTCTCTTTCAAGAGGGAACGGTAGGTATGATTTAGGGAAGAGTTTGGCGTAATAACTCCTGAGATAAACATTTTTAAAAAACTATAGTTGCACTAATTCCTACTTATAGTGAAGCAAGAGCATTGCAGAGTATATATGTGTATGTGTACATGTCCACGCCATACTTCTTCTTCTTCTTCAACCAACATGCCTCTCCAGCTAGCACGATCTCTTGCCAGCTGTCTCCAATTGCGCACTCCAAGATGGTTGAGGTCCTTTTCCACTTGTGTGCACCATCTCAGTCTAGGACGTCCTCTGTTGCGTTGTCCCTGTGGTTCGGATTCGAAAACTCTTCGGGCCGGAGCAGTGCTGTCCATGCGCTCTACATGGCCTAGCCACCTTAAGCGTTGTATCCGTAGACGCTTGACTAGGCTCATGCCGCCATACAGCCCATACAGTTCGTGGTTGAATCTTCTCCTCCAGATGCCATCAACGCAAACAGGACCAAAAATCGCACGCAGAACTTTTCTCTCGAAGAGACCAATGGCTTCCTCATCCGCTTTTGGTAGCGTCCAGGTTTCTGCGCCGTAAAGCAGGACTGGGATGATCAAGGTGTTGTACAAAGTCACTTTGGTCGTTCGGGAGAGGGCTTTATTACTCAATTGCCTCTTGAGCCCAAAGAAACAGCGATTGGCAAGAGTGATTCTGCGCTTGATTTCGGTACTGATGTTGTTGTCCCTATTCACCGCGGAGCACGCCACACATTACTAATTAATTGTATGGTGCGACAGTCCACGGAGGGACCAGGGAAACTACTCGTGTTGTGCACGCTACTGTTCTCTTACGAGTTGAAGAAACCTACATTTTCTTGCCGACTCCGAACAGCGAAGTTTGAGAAGCTTTCTTAGGCAATTATTACTTTTTGAGTGTTCTCAGCACCTCGAAAGAGGTGGTGCCGCGAAAAGTTCTTCGGCGTGTGAGGGTCGCACTCAACCCTCTACGGCATGGTGGCCACATTATTATTTCTGACTTGCATTTAAGGTAAGCAATACTCTGCTTGTTTCTATTGCTTATGATTATATTCATTTCCGGTGAAGGGGGTTCCGGGATCTATTCCCGAGCTTTTTACAAGCGCAAAAAGGGGAGTTTATGTACTCGAACCAACTAAATCATTAAGGGCCTGTTGAGAAGAGGCCTACTTATTATAATTTCAAGCATTCGTTTTGGTTTCTCTGCAGTATTTATCGGTACTTGTGTACTAAAGCGCCATCCAAAACCCTTACTTCTTCATAGTACATGAAACCTGGAGCAATAATGCTTTATTACTGGCCAAACAATTTATCCCTTTACACACATGTTTCGCGTAGAGAAAACCTGGACGGAGTTACTGCAGTTAGCTTACAGGAATGAATTCAATTTATTAATCCAATACAAGAACATGAATTAAAATAATTGAAAACGGACTTGCTGGTATGAACCTCGAAGAGTTGACCACTTTTCCTCACATCTACCGCCGCCATTGCAATGTTCGTTTGATAGCTTATGCCACCCGACATATCTTCAAATAAGAAGAAAAGTAATTTTGAAAGTCTTTTGTTCAACTGTTAGTAATTTGTATGTTGTGAAACTTTTGAATGCTATTTTACAGAATAATTTTCGTCCAAAGAAAATTTCCTTCCTGTGTCCATTCCGCATACCATATGGGCCCCAATCGTTTATCCTGCTGCTTCTAGAGATAATTGAGTGCTAATGCCCGCCACGATAGATCACGAGCACTTGGTAACAGCTAGCGCGCTGGCTTCGGCAACATTCCATTCATCAGTAAGGGCTGCCTGGATCCTCAGGCCATCGGATTCATCTGCATCTTGTTGAGATTTACATCAGTTCAGTGCGTCTCCGACAAAGTAACCCTTGTGGGCAAAAGTACTCGCAGTACTCCTTCACGTTCGCCGCGCATTGCCCAGCCGTACTCCTCGCGCCCTGACACATTGGCAGCCATTTAGCAAACTCCAGTTTAAACAAATACTGTCCGGGATATCAGAGGACCAATCTTCAATCTGCACATGGGAAGATGAATGGGCCTTTTAGTTGACATTATCAGTCGCTAACATCGGATTCGTTTTGAATGAGAACCCAGTCGGCGGGTCGGCCAGTCGGGGAGCGTTTCGCGTCAGTATTGGTGGTGCCCCTTAATAAAATCTATATCCAATCACCTCTCATACTATAATGGATTTGACGACAAATTGCTTTTGGATGAGTCCAGGCAGCCGCCCGGGCCGAATGGAATGCTGTGAAGTCCCGGCAGCAGACTGTGCCGCATTGGAGAGAAGAGAGTTATTTTGATTTCGGCTCCAGATATCGCGTCACCGCAGCGATCGAACACGATCAGGGTTCGCGATGACTGACTAACTACAGCAGGACTGACCACATCCATCCACGCGATAGGCATCGCGTTCGTCGCCCGTGTGCATTTGCGAGCTTTTCTTTCTCTCTATGGGATGGTGATGGGGACTCCACCGAGACGAGGAGGAAACATCTCAATATGTGATCGCATTGGCACTGGACGAGGCTCACTGACGTCCGTGCGTCGGGTCGCTGGTAATTCTCGTATTTGTTTGGACATGCCAGCTAATTTCCACCGCCCGCCTCTGCAGGTAAGCGCTTTCCACGCCACCGCCATCGAGTGCAGCCACAGGTACACCGTGCGGCTAGAATGTGTGATTTATTTCAGTTTCTTATCTCCTCGGGAACCTTTTAATTAATTTACCTTCGCACTAATAGTTTTTCTGTTTGCCTGAAATTCCCAGTGTTTTCCTTGTAGTCCAGCCGATGTCGATTGCGGTGGTGGATTTCCTCTAATGCGCCTAGCATCGATGATGGAGTGGGACGTCCGTGTTTACCCCGGCATTGTGCATATTTGCATTCTAATCCGGGGATCGTGTCGGATGCGCGTGGTTTCTGACGTGTTTTTTGGGTCAGTGTCAATTGACGATGCCTAATGGATGTCTATTTGTCAATGTCCACCACCGACACCGGTGGCGCGGACATATGGACGAATGTCGTCGTCCTTTCGGCACTTCTTTTGCTCACCCGCTCACATATTCCCAGCTTGAGTTATCGCCTATCTACGCGCGGTTGTCAATTTGTCGTCAGACGACGATAACCTCCAGTGCACCCACCCGCAATGTCAGCCAATCGATTAATTATCCCTCACGCGTCGGGACGGTTTGGGTGTCACCTGACAAATTGAATGATTCGATAATTGCGTGAGAGCTGTCGGATTAAGGTGTAAGTCGCCCATTGTCGCTGACACACTGAAGCGGATGGAGCGCGGCCCGCTTACAACGACAACGACAGCAACACCAACCTCACCGATGACATTCCACGATTGCAACAACAATGACCCTTTTATGTCTGGAAGCAATTTGTCAGAGCGCCCTCCACACGACCACTGTGCTCCTTTGTCCAGTGGGAAAACTTACTCGACCGAGGTCCCAATCCCGGATGAGCATTCAGCGCGTATTTACGTTCTTATTGTCAATCAATTACCCGCCCGTCTGCCGCTCTCTTGTCGTCCTAACATCCCACCATCTCGCCATCTATTGCCGCGGTGAGAGTGCGACTGTGTGCGTGGTACAAATTCCTGCCCGGAATCAAATTTCAACACCACAATATTAAAATAATTTGGCTAAATAAAGAATTAAATATTTCACATTGATTTACGGGCAGTGCTTGGCTGCAGGGCTATCAAGATACTTTGCGCTTCTGACGCCCACTCAACGGTGTCGGCGAGGCTCGCGAAACCGGCATAGTTCCATGCCTCAGCAGGCGCGCCACACCAAACACATTTCAAGCCGTACGTCCAAACGCCGCAAAGTGTATTCTCGGTCGTGTGGCCTGTTCGCGGCCTTAGCCAAAGTGATTCGAAACCGCTGCCAATTCACCAGACGATCGGTCTTAGCACATTTTCGGCACGTTGCTCCTTTTGGCGAATGTGCTGACTGCCTCCACTTATGCGAAGCCTAATCTACAATCTACACGGCCATAGGCGCAAATTTCACAAGGCAATAAAATTTCTCTTGTCGCCCTCTATTGGACACTGAAATGAAATCCATGTTCACAGTTTGTACATTTAACACAATCATCTCATCAATGGACACCAGTTAAACATATGTGAGCAATGGATTTTATGCCCAAAAACGACCACGAGCACGAGCACGTCCCCGGCACGGAAAAGGGGCGCGCGGCCGCGGACGCTGACGACGACGACGATGACGATGGAGCAGTGGGACCTGAAGACAGAACACACGTAGGAAAGATGAAGCAACAATGAGGCGCGGACAAGAGACTCGGCCTCGTCGTCGTCGGCGCAGGCCCCGCTTCCTCGTTGTACAACCTCTCTCTAGAGCCTTTGTTTGTACGGAGCTATGAATTTGCGTTTTGTTGTGTGAACTGGAGCCGGGGCACCATGGCTTGGTCTATTAATTGTTTCGAAACGAGAGTAATTACGTTTGAATTGAATTTTGACTGGTGTGTGCTTGGGCTTCGGAATCGACGGCGTCGGCGTCGGCGTTGGCATGGGCATCGGTATCGGTATCGGCCTCGGCCTCAGTCACGGTGTCTTTCCCTGTCAGTGTTTGGGCATCTGGGAGATTGGAAGTGTGGATGCCATTGTTAATCGGCTATTAGGAGTGAGATTGAGTTACATGTCACTTGATGTCACTTCGATTGTTGGAGTTGGAGCGATGAAGAGAGTGGGAGGGGAACTGATTTCGGGAGAATATCAATTGCATCGGAATTCTCCGGGGGACAGTGACGTTTTGTAGCATCATTGAGGACTTAAGTGTATGATCGGATTCCTCGGAGGTTTCGCAATTTCGAGTTGATCGAAATGAAAGGGCCCTAGTATGTTGATGTTGCAAGGTGGTATTTAAAATGAAAGTTGTAGTTTTATTTCGATGCAGTGGGCTTGTCATATGTCACTAGAGACGGAAATGGGCAGTTGTATATTCGTATTCAATTTCGAGTTTATCCTTTTATGAAACTCTGAACTTGGTACTTATACACTTTAAGGATTTTAACTTGCATTTTAGTCTATCGGTTAAAAAATCGATCGTCATTGTTAAGTCAGAAACAAATTTGAGGGCCAAGAGCAATATTATGGAGACAATTAGTTTAGCATCATAAAAATAATAATTATTAGCGCTACCGTCCAAAGGGGGACCAGGGCCTAGCTTGCTCATCAACTACTCGTGTTGTGCGCGCTACTGTTCTCTCACGAGTAGAAGGGACCTACAGTTTTTTGCCGACTCCGAACGGCGAAATTTGAGAAGCTTTCTTAGACAGTTATTACTCTTTGAGTGTTGTCAGCAGCTCGAAAGAGGTGGTGCCGTGAAATATTAGAAAAATTGGTGTTGAACTGGGAGTCGAACCTAGACCCTTCGGCGTGTGAGCGTCGCACTCTACCCACTACGCCACGGCGACCACGATAAAGCTTTGCATCATAGCAGCAGAATTACATTGAGTTGTGAGTGAGTTACACTTACAATCAGATTATTGCTGGAATTGGTTTAAAGTCGAAATCGTGATTTAGATGATGAATAGCCATTTGTTTGGTTCACTGTTTTTTTTTTTCAATGGAATGGAAGTGAAGGCAGTTTTTAATACCAGACCTTTGGCAAGGGAAGAAACGTAGACTGAAGTTTATATGTCAATTGATTTTTTCCTGAAAGCTTGTTAGAGTTGACCTAAATAAGAAAGAAGTGTCCTTGCGTTTTTTAAAATAATCAATGATATAGTTATTCCCCAAAAGTGTTAGTCTTTACCTCCAAAAGTAATTACAATTACTTTTCCATATATTTTTGTAGCCTTGTTTTGCAATTGAATTTTTCCTTACGATTGTTTCTGAATTTTAGAGTTAATTTTAGTTCATATCTGGTACTCTATGTGTTCTCCTTTTGATCAAAACCACCGGAGGAGATCAAAAACCAAAGGGGTATTGGTACATACAAATCCTGGAACATCAAAAGCAACAAGCGAGTTAGATTTACACGAGGATGGTTTCGTATAATTGATACCGTCAAACAAAAAAAACAAAAACTCATAATGGATCAACATTGTTCAGTGAGTATTTCAATGTTAATAACAATAATAGTTGGGTGGCGCTACAGTCTACAAGGGGACCAGGGCCTAGCTTGCTCATCAACTGCACGTGTTGTGCGCGCTACTGTTCTCTTACGAGTAGAAGAGACCGAAGTTTGAGAAGCTTTTATACTTTTTCAGTTTTGTCAGCAACTCGAAAGAAGCGATGCTGTGAGAAATTCGAGGCGTTGAACCGGGAATCGAACCTAACGCTTCTGCGGGTGAGAGTCACACTCTACAAACTACGCCACGGCGGCCACCAAAGGGATGAACAGTCTACTTAAAATCAGTCGGCACAAAATAAGAACCTAGGCAGTCTGCCCTTTTGGGTTTTTAACCAAAGCCACCACGATACACCCACAGAAGCTCCTACCGCAGAGTCATGTGGTTGGTTAGGGGGATCCTGACGTCCCGTGGCAGAAGAATGTAGCTTCTCCCCTTGACGTTCCCTCAATATGTGTGTATGGTAGTCGTCACCGTTCCCAATTGTCTTAAGATCCATTACAATTTAATCTTCGTAGGTGGCGCCTCCAATTACAAGTATCTCAATCCATACGATTCGCGCGTTGTAAGATTTCTTGATTTTAAGAGTCTTGACTGGATATTGTTGGCTTGGTTGGATTTTAATCGGTTTAAACTGTTGAGCCAAGGTGAAAGATTTCACTACTTGAAATTTTTGTTTCGGTAGCTTAATGGTTTGACTATATGTATATTCTGCGCTCAAACTTTGCCACCAACTTTCCTAAATGTGCAAACCCTCTTTGAAACCTTGCTGCTGTATTTTTTAAAATTCACAAATCAATTCTCGCATTAAAACTCGATAGTTTAGGAAGTAATGATTTATTTTACCTTAAGATCTTAAGGTTTCATTTCATACCAGACCTCTGGTTGAAAAACTTTTAGAAAATTGAAAAAGGTCTGTCAGTTGACACATTTTCTGGCGATATGAAATGTGTAGTTTTCTGTATAACGTTTCGAATCGTGGTCGCCGTGGCGTAGTAGGTAGAGTGCGACGCTCACACACCGAAGGGTCTAGGTTCAACTCCCAGTTCAACAACAATTTTTCTAATATTTCACGGCACCACCTCTTTCGAGCTGCTGACAACACTCAAAGAGTAATAACTGTCTAAGAAAGCTTCTCAAATTTCTCCGTTCGGAGTCGGCAAAAAACTGTAGGTCCCTTCTACTCGTGAGAGAACAGTAGCGCGCACAACACGAGTAGTTGATGAGCAAGCTAGGCCCTGGTCCCCCTTTGGACTGTAGCGCCAACAATTATTGTTATTAACGTTTCGAATCGTAACCGTTTCGATCCCTCATTAAATTTTAGGCACTGTCACAGATATGGTTAAATTTTTCCATTCAAGGGCTATTTTTAACAGATCACTCAATAAGCCCCGGGATATGTTGGGGACGCCACTATCAAAAAATGTATGTAAGTGGCGCCCCTGTATGTCCCTGGAGATGACGTGATGTGTTAAGATGAAGTGCATATTACTCCGACATTTCGATTCAATTGCTTCAGAAAGACATAGAAGCGTGCAAAATTGAATGGACCGTCTGATGGACACATACACCGATGTTATCATGGTCTTATTTATGAAAACGTAAAGGACCCTGTGGCAATATACCCACCTGACCTTAAATTGTTACTCTAAGAAATATTGCATATATAATCAATTCATGAGGAATATTGACGTAATTTCACCGCTGAATTTTGATTCAGTTCACAGTATCACAATGCAAAAACATATTTTTTTTTCAATGAATTTTATTAACTTTTAAAGGGATACTTACATTCTAGACAAGAATGCTTAAAGAAACTAGCTTTAAGCCTAACATTGTGTAATCAAAATCTTACTAGCCCTTAGGCATAAGCATATTAAGAATTTATTGTGGCGGCCATTCCGTCATCTGCAAATTGTCACGAAAGAACCTCTTTCAAGATGCTGACAACTTAGAAAGTTATGTTATCTATTTATACACATGAATTTTATTTTCACATCGATTGAATGCTGTAATGCTTAAAATTAATATAGCCTACAAAAGAGTTGCTTCAGAAAATATTACCCGTCACCCCTTGTTTCTTTCTAACCTTACACAGCGAACTGAAAAAAGTTCTTAAATTTGGTTTATGGTTTGCCTGTTCAAAATAAAATGTAACAAAGTTTTCTTTAGAAGCAAAACTTGTGCCATTTTGCTTTTTAATTGTTTTTTTCAATTCAGTTTTAGTGTCCATAATATTTACAATAATTTACAAAGGTTATATGTTTCTGCGATGCCGAGAGGCTTTTCTTCAGAAGGTTGTGTCTCAGTTGTTGACAGTTATGTTTATGTAAGCTTAGATTAAGATAAATTATAAATTACTATTTTAACAAATTAATGACAAATTAATAATTATTTGATTGATTTGTGTTTCACATTCGAGTTGTAGTTCAGTTCTTCTATCTGGAAAATAATTTTTAATAAAATTCTTTCTCGTGTTGGGATTTCTGATTTTTCTTAGTTCTTGGAGAAGCGCGTTAAGTGTCTCACGCACACTGCATTTTAATTGTCTTCTGCCGTAATTATTCCGAAATCGGAGTTCAGTAAGCATACCTTGGGGACGTCTTCTTGTATCTAGGTTTCTCAAAAAACTCGTTTCAATTTTACAATGTTTTACATTTTCAATTGTTTAACTATTTTCTTTTTGGACTTCATTTGCTTTATTTGTTCTTTCTAAAAATAGGAAGTCAATTTGAATTGACTCAAATGCTAAAAGAATACCGCAATTAGCAGAAGCACAAATTCTCTTTGTTGGGATTCGCGGCCGACAACAACGAGTCGGCTTTTTATCTTCTTGGAAACATTTTTCAACTTCCCGTCTTATCCGTAAATTGATAAATTAATGGACATGCCATCGTATCCTTGTTAGTTCCAATACATGCTAAGGACAGCATCAGACTTAGGGCCTCGTTTCTGGGCCTAGTTTCTTTAAGTACTAGGCCCAGACTCAATACTCTTTCATGTATCCTACTGACAGACTTTAGAAGTTCATACCTCCCGGAATAAACTCCATAAGTCTGTTAGTAGGATTCATGAATGCTGATTTACCTCAAACTGAAATAAAAAATCGTACGGTTACGATTCAAGAAAACAACGCCTTCAAGCTCACTTAAAATCAATGAACTCACAATAAATCTCCCACGAATCAAATGTCGTGCCAAAAGTTGATTTCGCAGAAAACGCTTTTTATGCACATTTCTGAAAACATCTACACCCAGACCGCCATGTTTAGGTTTACCCGAAAGACTAACCCAAGGAAATACTTGGTCTCTGAGATAATCACCGATATGCCCAACGGAAATGTGACACACGCGTTGAGCCACTCATTCTGAATGAACGAAAGCCTGGCAGGAAATGAGGAGAAAATTGTCATGGATGTGTAGATCTTATCCGCGGCACTAAAAATGGCTCGATAATTTTGCTTATCGAATTTTCTCAGGGTATCACATTTCACATGTAAAGAGTGCGAGATGTGGAATTCACTCAGGTCTATGCCCCCAATCCAGGGGACCCGCACTAGCAATTCTCACGATGAAGTTCAAAAAGCCTCCGATATGACCAAACCCTAAGTTTTAATCAGACCAAGGTGTGGAAGGCTATGTAACATTCCATGAATGGACGACACATGTCACCATCTGTGATTCGCCACGGCTCATTAAGTATTCTCTCGTCTCGAATCATGATACCAAATGTAGGCTAAGGGGACCAGTGTGTGATCTTCTTTCTCAGATCTTATATCGACACACCATGAAATACTAATGACAGATAGAACTCGTAGCCATCAGTTCAGGTGTTCTTGTCTCAAAGCCTACATCTATTCCTCGTGAAATCGTAAAATGAATCAATTTCCGAGACGACGAAGACATCTTCCTCAATCCCTCAAGTTTAGCATAAAACCGAGAGTCTTCACACCACTCCACTACACCCATATACCGGCCGTCAATCGTCAATCGTCAATCGTCACCGTCCACCAAGTGTCAAGTCGATCACACCGCGAAAGTACATCCGATACGATATAGAGCTCACATCTCATCAACCCTAGATCCCATTAATCTTGTGCGTGCGTGTTCTGTTTTTGTGCAAACGTGGGTGTATACACCTTACTTTATGCCCCGTTTATAGTGCCACGACAATAACTGTTCCCCTAGTGTTAACGACTTATCTCCCCAAGTCCAACTTAGACCGAACAAATCATTGAAAATTTAACGGATTATTGGATGAGTACTGAAAAATGCCAAGAATACGAATAAAACGCTGAATGGCCCCTCGTACCATAAAGATAAAATTCTCATAAAGCAATCCTATGCTGGTCGAACGCTCTAAAAATACATCAACCCGGGCTGGGGCTCTCTGGCAGTGGAGCTGGGGTTGGGGCCGAGGCCGAGACTGAGGATGAGGCTGAGGTCTGGGGCCCCGGATCGAAAGTGAGAACACAACAAATGAAAACGTTAGCAAGGGGAATTAAGCATTTCGTAGATTCATTATACTACCTCTACAGCAAATACCCATTATTTAGAGCTAATAAAACCCTGATATACAACCAGATAAGGCGAATTATTCTCTTGGGGCTTGTGGTAGATTTCCATTCTTTTATTCATGACAGGGTCTCAGGAAATCATCATCTTCATCAGCATCGCCATCGCCATCGCCATCGCCATAGCCATAGCCATCTCCATTGCCATCGCCATCGGGATCGCCATCATCATCAGCGGTGTGTCGTCGTCGTCGCCATCGTCACCGTCCCGTCATCGTTAGGCGGTTAGGCGGTTAGGCGATCGAGATGGTGATGCCGATGTCATCGACGACAACGCTGGAAGTGGGTGGAGGGGTTTAAATTTGGGTGTCATCGACAACGAATCGTGTCGTGTTCCTCCCGATTGTGCCAGTGGTGGTAATGGTAACGAGTCGGGCGAGGTGGTGCAGCGCTGCGCCTAATAAGCCATTAATGATTATCTAGAGAGATCGCTAAGCTTAACGAGAACGTTGTCATCAATTTGAGCCATAAGACTGAGACGCACGGTGTTTTCCACGGTTGCGGTGGTGGCGGCAGTAGCGGTTTGTGTGACGGCGGGCACTCTGCCTGCAGTGCGCATGTCAAAACGGGCGGAAAGCAAATTCTCTGGGTGAGTTTTTGGGAGCGAGGCATAAAATTTAGTTTGACAAGCTCTAATCTTATCGTCAATTGAAAGACTGCTGATAAGCGATACGCTGGAAATGATAAGCATAGTGATGAGTTGCATGTTTAATATGAAATAAAAGGAAACCCCACGAATGGTGGACTGGTTCCGAGGTGCTGAAGCCTTCGATGATGATCAGCGAATGTCAAGTGAGTAGCTCTTATGCAGTTTTCGACTTGTTCGCTATAAGATTACTATTTTTACGACGCGTTTGGTGGGCGCCAGCCTTGAATTGAGGTTTGCGCTTTGTATTAAGAATTTCCGCTTATGCAGCTCATCTCCAGAAGCTTCAAGAGTGTCAATTTGATAGTCAATAAAATAGTGATAAATGCATATTTAGCAGCTGATTTGTGGATGCGCGTTTGCTTTCCGGCTGCTACTATATGCCGAAACGTGCCGGAGGAGCTATTTGCAGTTTGATTGACTTTGACCTTTTGGGCTGAAACTGCGTTTCATTAGTACCGCAAAATGGGCACAGACTTGGAGTTGAAAATCTTGTGGAGAACATAATTTTTTCTGGGCATTTAAGTTGGGCATCTCTTTATTGTGACCTGACACTCCTTTCCTCAAGACTGTGTCAAGGACTTGGAGTTATCCAAAATTACATATTTCGGTCAAAGTTTCTTTAATCAGGCTTCGCGCGAGCGCCCAAGCAATTTATTTAATGAACACCAAGTTTGCAGACCTATTTTCAAAAATAAAGAATTTGTGAAATAATATTATGACTAAGTTTTTCTTTTATAACCCAGTAAATCCTTGGAAATTTGATGCAGTCTTAGAGGTGCTCTAGATCACCAGAAATTGGCCTATTTGTACATTTATTATTTGACATAAAATAAATTTTGGCTTCCAAGGTTGCAATTCGCCTTATCTTAGTTTGAATGGGAATCTGTTGGATTGGCCAGACTATTATATAATTTTTATTGGATATTGGATATTTATATAATTTTTATTGGATGGCGTTGTAGTCTCGAATAAATGCTTGTGTTGTGGATGCGATGGTTTTGTTACGAGAAGTGCGACACTATAATCTTTTGTCGATTTAAATGGGGGAATTTAAAGAGCTATAGAAGCAACTTGAAAGAAGATGCTCTTAAAAATGCGAAATGTTTAGTCTAGGATTCGAACCACTCACTTAACCTCACTCACTCACCACCACTCACTTAAACTTAAGTTACTAGTGGCGAATTTCAAAATTTACTGCCTAACTTCAGCAGAAAAGGAAACAAAAATTTTCTTAACAGAAACGTGTAACATTACGGAAATTCTCATGTCTGTCATGTCATCTCATGTCTAAAAATATTTATTTTCCCATGCAAACTGTTAATGTTACAGCTTTTGGTTTATAACTTCTGAATTGCCGAAGTGAACCCATATTCTACATGCTTTCCATGTTTAATCAGCAAACACAAGTCGCCTAAGTAATTTTACAGTGCCGCATGAAGCTGCATTTTTAATAACACTTCCCTTACCAAGTCGGGGACAGGTCCCTGCCGTAGTTGTTTACTTTGCGAGAGCTATTTCAGTTCATGTTAATCTCTTAATTCATACCCGTAACCTTTTAATTAGTGCTAAGGGGACACAAGAAGCTGTATATGAATCGTTCTCTCAGATCGAGAAGTCGATAAGAAACGTCGGGCTCCACATCAATGAAAAAATAACAAAGTGTATGGTGACATCGTTTGACCGAGGAATATATATGGGCAAACCCTTAAGCTATCGAAACATAAATTTTAAGTATTGCAATTCTTCATCTTCACCTTCACCACAATAATATTCAATCAAAGCTCTTAAAATCAGGAAATCTCACAACGCGCGAGCTGTATGGATTAAAAGACTTGTAGTAGGAGGATGTGGCGCCGGTGATGATAAATTTTTAATGCATCTAAAGACAATTTGTGGCGTTGGCAGCTACCATACACAGATATTGAGGGAACTTCAAGAGGAGAAGCTACATGATTGTGCCGTCGTCAGTAGTTCCTGTCAGTAGTTCCTGGAACTCACTACACCATGAATCTGCGGTTGGACCTCTTGTGTGTGTATCGTGGTGGCAATGGTTAAAATCCCAAGAGATCGGACAGTCAAGGTTTTTGTTTTGCCCTGGCTGATTTTAAGCTGACTGTTCATCCCTTTGTGGCGTAGTGGGTAGAGTGCGCGCTCACACGTCGAAGGTCTAATTTCGTTTCCCGGTTCAACACCTCGAATTTTTCACGGTACAACCTCTTTCGAGTTGCTGAAAACACTCAAACAGTAATAACTGTCGCCGTTCAGAGTCGGCAGAAAACTGTAGGTCCCTTCTACTCGTCAAAGAACAGTAGCTAAGCCCTAGTCCCCCTGTGGACTGTCGCGCCACACAATTAATTAATTTTATTCCTATGACTCAGGCCAGGCCAGGTTAGGAAACTTTCACGACTGAGTGACCCACAGAGCGACCGAATTTCTATAAAGGCTTCGCCTGCTACCAAGGAGGGGTATTCACACTTCACACATAAAGCCAGCTTGGTGTTTGGTAACTAAAGCGACCAGTCTGGCATTATCTGCGACTCTTAGAAAAGTACACCCCGTGGCATAGCACACTTAGGCATTATTCAATACCCTTCTGTGTTGCATTCATGTTCACACCTCATGTTCGCACCTGTACCATCGCAGACCATAAATCTCTTCGACCAATCGTAGTTGCCCTCATCGCGAAACCATCCACAAATCTTTCTCACTGCAGTCGGACATAATATAGAGCTCACCCGTATTCGAATTGATCTATTGCGACGCCCCATTAATATATTCCCCCCGAGTATCCTTCAGATTGGCTACCGTTGGCAGATGGTTACAAGTCTCGGCACCCCAAGATACCCAAGAGCACCTCGCAGCGGTGCGATTCCTGCAAATGTATTCCAAAGTTTGACTTCTTTCCAAGGCCAGGCCACATGTACTACACGCATGTGTAATGCGTTTATTTGCATTCCATCGCAGTGCTGAACTGCCGCCAATCGCCAGCACCACCGGGAGCCGCGCATAGACACCCGTACGCACATCTAACATGGATCGCAGTGGCAATAAAATCACCCGTCCAGCTACTCACTCCCAGAGCGGCGAGAACGCCCGTGGTTGGCGTAGTATCCCAGTAGCGATGTTCACTTAAGAATTATATTTATCGCTCGTCCGGGCAAATTAGTAGTCGTAGCCCCGGCGGAGTCAAGCTCCAACTCGAACTCGGCCACGGCTGCTGCTGCAGCTTCGACTGTGACCACCACTCCCCTAGCCGATGCACACACATTTTTTGATTTGGTTCTTAATTTATTTCAGAATGCATTATTGCCGCATGTTTCAAAAATCATTAACAGGAGTAAGAGAACTTGGATATCTGATCCCTCCGTGGGGGACCGCCGCTCCGCGAGTCTGCCCGGACCGCGGATTATGATTTATGCGCGCTTTTGCATTGCAAGTGTCCAAGCGCACCTAAGCGAGCGGAGAGTGAGACTCCGCCTCGGTTCTGAGTATGACTTCAATCTGAATCAAACAGGCAGCAGAAGTTCTGCTCCTGCAGCCAACTCCAGCCACGAGGGCTCTGTGCGTCGCCTCGTACGCTTGCAATTACGGCTCAATAAGAAAGTGTTAATTCGCCTCTCATGTGTACAAATTGTGTTCATTCGCGTACAAGTGTTTAAATTTCACCTTGGCCGCTCGCTTGAAGACTGTCGCCGCCACCGCCGCTGCACAAACCGCAGATCGGCACTCGCGGGTAGCAACTTCGAGGATACAGACGAGAAGCCCGGGCAGGCAGAGACAGAGGCCAACGATGGAGATGATTCCGTGGCAGTACAGTGGTTTCGGTAGGACCTATGTGTCCATCGAATCGCTGCGCTCGTCTCGGCTTAGTCAGCGGATAATTATTTTTGCTTCGATAGTTCCCCATGTGTCCATACTGAAATACATTTTTAATCATGTCCCGGAACACGATCGCAGGCGGGCTGAGAGTGGAAGAAGCACCCATAACGAGCGTCCCGCAAATGCATTCGGATATTGGCAGGATGTCCCGCTGAGAGGACATTCCTCTACCGTGCAGCGTGCGGAGCGGAGGATAGAGTGCGGGCCGTGCCGAGCCACCATACTGTGTGTGTTTGGATCACCCCCAAGACACGATATTATAAATTTCATAATTCACGAAATATGTTAAAATGAGTGCTGTGCTATATTTTCGCTGGAATCCGCTTTGTATGGGTGCGAGGCGATAGGTGGGCCATTGCCAAATGTCAAAACGAATAACAAAACGAGCCCAGCATCCAACATTCAACATCCAGCACCCAGCACCCAGCGCCCGGCAGCCGACAGTCGGCCATCCCGCAGCAATTGCTGGCATCATGGCCTGGTAGGAAGGAGGAAGGAATCGGACGGAATCCTTCCAATTATTGTATTATGCCGAGTCGAGTCGAGCTTATTAGGGCCTCCGATATGGATGGATATACTGTCGAAAAACACCCCTGCGGTTTTTGTTTCCGCGCAGCGAGGCGACCACTGCGCGCACAGTCAAGAAGGAGCTGCTGAACAAATGTCCGAGATGGATATATGGGAAAATAAATAAAAACATCATTTCCGTTTAACTTGCATTAATGTGATGTTCCCGAGCGGTCCAGTGGTCCAGGACCCTTCGCAGCTTCGAACTTGGCGACCGGACAGTGCGCGACCGCATTCATAGCTTCGTGCAGGAGGCGAAATCGAATGCAATTAATTTAGCCAACAGCGACTTAGGGAAGAGTTAATGTCTCTGGAGATGGGCGCGCTTGCGTTAGGCATCAGTCAATCGGCCGTCTATGCAGGGTTCTTCTTTCTCTAGGTTCTCGGGGTGTTTGATGAATGGCGTCACGAGAGTGAATCCATTCGTTGTCATTTGGTTATTGAAAACGCCTTGGGGAAAAGTGAACGACGCAAACGCGTGAGTCCGAGTCTGTGTCTCATTGAAAAATGCTTTCACCTATTGATTGATAGGGCTGCTGTGAGAGTCTGGCTTACGGCTTGTGATGGACATAAGAGCTGAAGTTCGGTTGAGGTATGGACGGTGAAAGATGATAGTTGGGGTCAGATAGCACCGGCTAGGCACTTGCTAATGCATTGAATGGCTTCCACTGTTGTGGGAAGTTTTGTTTGGAGAGAAGCTTGTGCTATGTAGGTTTCAATTCTTGATGGATGTCTCAAAAGTCTGCTTTCTGAATCGGATGTTCTGCACTTGTGTGCGCAATCTAAGGCGAGAACGGTCTTTGCTGCATTCTGAGCGCTTGAGCTGAAGTATTTATATCCCATACATTTTTTGTTTGATGGAGGTGGGGACACCCTGCACTGGACTCAAAGACTGGTCCATTGTGCTACCAGTCAGTTATATTCATGTAATTTATTTTGTTGGTTTTTCGAAGAAAGACCAGAAGACGCTTCTATGATAAGGAGTTTAGAATTTCAGTTCCCATAACGTTAGCGCCAAAAAGTTGCCACCTGATACGAGCAAGGGCGGGACATTGACAGAGAAAATGCTCTGAAGTATCTTCACCTTCCCCACAGGCATAGTAAAGAGTGCCATCACTTAGCCCAAGCCGACTTGGGTGTTTAGCGAAAGTGAAGTATCCCGTTTGTAAACCGAAAATTCGGCTGCACTCATTTCTGCCTAAAAATAACAGAAAAACTAACGTCCGGGAGCATACACTTGGTCATCCTTGGTTGTGCTGTTGGAAGACCTAACCGTCGACGGAGGCTCTAATCAAGGATATCGGTAGTTCCAAGGTGGGTATGCCACATATGGCTTAAGCATTGTAAGCAGAGTGGATCAAACAGTCATTTGCCTCCTGAGTTCGAAGAAACACCGATTTCCAAGAGTGATTGCTTTTGGCTCTGATGTTGCTGTTCCTTTCTTCGGCAAAATGTAGGTATGCAACTACCTCGAAGATTTGGCTGACGCTGTCGTGATTCGTACGGGAGGTTAATTCCCATCATGATCATCATCATCATTTTCAATGGCCAAATGTTCCACTAATGGGGTCGCGGGGGCAACGCACGCACAAGAGATCTTTAGTACGTTCGATCCTCCGCCATCGACTCTAATTCATCAGGAGATATGCCCAAGCGTCCCTAGGTAAGTTCATGGACATGATCCAGCCATCTCTTCCTGGGTCTGCCAAGTGGCCGTCTACCTGATGGAACTGCATCTAAGGCACATCTCGTGATGAAGGGGACATTCGCGTCACGTGACCAAACCATCGAAGTATAACTCTTTCCGTTCGGAGAAGTAGCTGCACAACATTGAGTTCCCCCCGTACTACCGTGTTTCTAACCCTATCCCGGCGAGTTATTCCAGCAACAGCACGGAGAAATTTCATCTCGGCCGCTTGTATTCGCGATCCTATTCTTTCGATCATTACCCATATTTCATGACCATAGGGTTGGAACAAATACCGAGTTAAAAACCGATAGCTTGGCTCTGACACCAAGTTCGGCCTTCCTTATTACAGATCGTCCAAGCTGCTTCAAAATTGATCCAGCTTGGCCAATCCTACAAGAAAGCTCAGCGTTGCTCCTAACATCACACGTGAAAAGGACACCAAGATACTTAAACTTCTCCACCTGTTTCAATGAGACTCCATTCACATGTAAAGTGCATTGAACAGGGGTTCTGGAAATTACCATAACTTCCGATTTGTCCACATTTACATTCATCCTGGCTTTAGCACATACGGCCACAAACCTATCGAGTGCGCGCTAGAGTTCCATCTGGGAGGATGAGAGAATGATTAAGTCATCTGCAAAAAGTAGATGACTCAGCCTCAAATCTTCCAAAGGGAAATATTCCTCACCTCGGCTGCGCTGTAACATCCAATCTATATAAATTATGAAGAGGAGAGGTGACAAGACACACCCTTGGCGAAGCCCAACGCCCACGGTGAAAGGTGTTGATTTTCTACCGTTTACCCGGACACAGCCACCGCAGTTTGTCTATAGAAACTGAATAGCACCCAAGAGAGGACCATCAATCCCATACTCCTGCAGGACACTCCAGAGCTTACCTCGAGGAACTCGGTCTTATGCCTTTGTTCAGGTCTACAAAGCAACTGTAGATCGATTTGCCATACTCCCAAGCCTTCTCGAGTACCATTCATAGAGTGGAAAGCTGGTCGGTTGTACTTCTGCCGGGACGAAAGCCGTATTGTTGATCCCCCAACCTAGACTCGACCATAGCTCTAGAATGGACTTCCAATACCTTAGCGTAGACTTTACCAAGGAGACATAAGAGACTAAACATAAATATAGAACCACTACCTGCATTTTGCAGCTGGTCAGGCACCCTCCCGATCGATGTCGCGTACTGGTAAGAAAAAAAATTGTGTAACATATGGGTTCTGAATCTGACGCTTTACTCGATACCCTGTTATCTTGCGTCTTTCTTTAGTAACAGGACATACTTTGTTTTACTCTCGCTTAGACTCATACTTACCACATTCATTTCTAGTGCCCACAAATTCCGCCTTGATAGGAAGCTGTCTTAATTCTATCGGTTGAAAGCCGTCCTCGAAAAACAGCAAAGTGGAGTTTTCAAATGTCACATAATAGCGCATCGTCATTATTATCGACGGAGCAAGTGATCCCCATCGTGAGTTATGGCATCAAAGACTTTGGTGATTCAATTCAAAAAACGCTTGGTCCAACAGCTAAGAGTTGGTTAAACAGGTTTTCTCAAGTGCACACGTCTGAATTTAACGAATTACGTCAAGATGGCCTGAAACGATCTATCAGAGGGCGTGACACTACGACAGCGAAAGCTAAGCAAGAAGGCACCTCTTCAGCAAAAGTTAGTTGTATCCTGCATAAAACATTGGCCGTGAGAAAACTGTTTGTTCTAAGAGCTTCCGTGGCCGCCGTGGCGTAGTTTGTAGGGTATGACAATCACACGCCAGGTTGGATTCCCGGCTCAACACCTCGAATTTTTAACGACACCACCACTTTCGAGCTGCTGATAACACTCAAAGCGTAATAATTGTCTAAGAAAGCTTCCTAAACTTGACCGTTTGGAGTCGGCAAAAACTGTAGGTCCCTTCTACAAGTGAGAGAACAGTATCGCGCACAATACAAGCTGTTGATGAGCAAGTCCTGGTCGCCTGTGGATATCTATGCCGCGCCATACACTTATTAAATTAAGAGTTTCCTTGAGATCTTTCCAGAGCAGTATTTGTCGCGCTTCAAGATCAATCCAATGGAGTAGGAGTAGGCTACCTTAGCCAGATAAGGAGACTTAAAGTCGTTTTAATACACTTTTACGGCGGACTCGAACAAGCTCATCCAAGCGGTTCAATCGTGCCAACATTTTTCCCAAATTTTCAAAACAGGACCCAAAGGTATCCTTCAGTAGGGCCATCTTCGTTTTGATCTATATCTTCTGTCAACCGAAGTTTGGGGCGGCGTTTTTGCAAGAAGTTGAAAGGTGTCATTTTAAGGCACAAGGTGTCGGTTGAATATAATGTTTCTTTTGCAAAATTACAACAAATTGAGAGTGGAATGTAAGATGTGCGCCAACGTGATGAAAAATTTAAAATTTGTTGTTATAAATTCGTTGTAATTATGCACAGTATTCCACAAACAGCGCATTGTAACCAAACAATATTTAACTGGGCTCACATTTCGTATGATGTTCGTTCGAGTTATATGTAAGTGGTTTCCTTGTTGTAAATCTAATTTGATGTTTAAGGTTGGCTGGGCCAATGAATCAAAAACCTCCGCGGCGCTGTTTCCCTATGCAAATTATCATTCTTTACACAAACTGAGAACACACTTTTATTTTGTCTTAATGGTCATCATAAATGATCATTCCAAGCTTTCGCCAATCCTTAAGATATTTCAAAAAGTCCATCCAGTTTATTTTTGAGCAAATTTTCTATTATGATCCTGCAGGTCTTACCGTGTCTGGTCTTTAAAATGTTTTCGACGTTCAGTTTATATTTTGAAACACTCACAGCAATGTGGAATATTTAATTATTTGTGGCGATATACATATGTGGGTACTTAAAATTTCCCTTTGAAAGTAGTGCCCGCTGGCGGTTTTTTGCAAAGAGTTGGTTCAAGGAGACAACCTTGAAAAGAAAATTGATACACACATTTAAATTTTGTGGGAAAGACTTCAGTTCTCAAAATATAGTTTCTAGATCAGACTGTCACCTGTTAAGGTTATAATTAAGCCGCACGAGAAAGACTGGGAAATGTGCAATAGATCTGCTATTGATAAATACAAAGTTTAGTCAACGCTGGCCAAAGGTACGACCGCTGATATTTCAATTTCATTTTTAAGAATCAATGTTCACTGCAGTTGAAAATGATCTATTTTGACACATCTATTCAGTTATTGTTCAAATTACCGGCCATAGCATAACAAATGTGAACTTTAAAGAATATTTTCAAAAGGAGATTCAAGATTATCAGATCTATGATGTCGACTCCGTCAACAGTGCCGAACCCAATTGTGGAATGACAGAACCTCGGGCACGGATGCACTTGATCGAACATAAATAACCCCAAAATCTCCTTCAGACTAAACCTGGATCCATATCCCCAAGATATCAATCAAACCGCCGGCCGCACTATCAACTCCAGTCATTCCTCTAACCTCCTTTCTACGTCTATGTCGCTATGTATGCCAGCAACAACAACCTGTGTTATTTTAATTTCCTTGAGTGCCTTTATATTAAAATAACAATCTCAAACGAGATCCACGATCCATGTCGCCGCCCGCCCTCCAGCTGCTATCGTCGAGCCGTCAATGCCGCCGCCTGCCACGATCAGCATAGATCAACCGATCAACCGATCACCACCATCTGAGGCAACTTTTGTATAACAAATCAAATTTTACGGCTCTTCAAACTGTATTGACTGGTTATTGATCATGTTAACTTTATGATTTTGATTTTCATAACCACGATGACGACGACGCGCCGATGACGACCAGTGCGGAGCGGAGCGGGAGTGTATATCCCAAAATATAAGAGAAAAAAGAAAAATGCTTTGTGGGTTAGTCATTGACTCATCAACAGAGAGACAGCAATGGAGAGCGGGAGAATAGAGAGGCCGGGCCGGAGGCCCACCCAAGTTGCGGTCCGCACTTAATGGTAACTGGGGTGCGGTATACAACCTGCTCCATTCAATTCCACCGAATACATCTCGATAACTAAATGAAATATTTTGTCGTCTTACAAACGAGGCGACACCTCAACAAAGATCCAGCCGAACATCTATTTCCACTTAGAAGAACCGAAACCAAGACACCACACCGGAGACACGAACAAAAAAAAACCAAGTTTCCGGATTCGGGTTAATTCAAGAAAATGTAAAACACAAGAGGAGACAAAACAAAGCAAAGCGCGGCGCACACACCGTACCGAAGATCGATCGAATCGAACCCGAAAACGCTGCGACCGCGACGACACCAGCGAGACCCAGACCCCGAGAGACACCCAAAGCCAGCGCTCGGAATGCCAGGGATCAGCCAGCGATATTTTAAAGTATAATTCCGAAACCCCCGTAGACAAATTTAACATAACTATTAAACATTTGGAACCTGAAGCAGACACCGTACAAATTTCAATCAATTTGAATGCAAATTTAATCTAATTCGAAACGCCCAATGTCCATTGAAACCGCATGCGGTATGTGATCATTCACCCGCTCTAACAAGGTAGGTAGATACGTAGATACGGAGGAGATACAATAAAATCGAATTTACATCCGCGGCTGTCCGGGGCACACAGCGCCGCTGCCGCCACCAGCACTGCCGGCCGTCAAAGTTGACGTCGCTAGAGGTGGCAAAACTGAGCGGCCCAGTCTGCGGAACTCATCAGCGGACCCAGCTATGGAGCATCTGGCATCTGGTAATAGATCAGAGGAATCTGTCATCGCCACGATGTGCGACTTCAAGTTACGATCTTGGGGTGCGGATAATGGGGGCATGACCGACATCTGACCCGGATGTGGCGTGACCCTTGGACTCCTTCTCAGAGGAGAGACCATGGAGCGTGGAGCACAATGCACAGAGGGATGCACCCTATGTGGTGCTGCGTCGCCGTCGCGCAGGGCTGCGCTGTGCGCACGGATTTATGGCGTTTCACCCGGCATCGCTAACTGCTCCACTGTTAGCAGTAGGTACCCGTCGTCGCTGGCCGTATTTGCGCAAAAGGACATTCGTGTCGTAGGTGTACGAGATTTGTTCGACGTTCGACGACGACGCCTTCTCATATTCCTCAAAATACAATCGACTATGATGCCCGCAGGCCATACAGAAAAGTGAACGCCCACGCCTAGCAAATTGAATGAATACACTCTCCGGTGCGGTGCTCTGCTGCTACAGCGCTGAGTCGGCTTGGTGGTTCGGTGGTACCGCGGCTTGTCAGTTTGTGTGCTTTTGGAATGTGGCCCACGTTTGTGAGCTGTTTTTTAGCAACTAAGAGCTGCCATTGCCGATGAAGTGGATGTAGCGTCACCATGAGTTCACCATTAACATGGCTGCGGCGGAAGACGATAGCGCAGCATCACGATCATCACTGAGAGTCATCCGCCATCCACAGCGCTCCGTTTGCCGTGCGCCATGCGCCACGCCAATATATAGGAGCGTGTGCCTGTACACACTCCGCCCGTATACGGTGGCAAGCGAAATAGTCGTGGTGGCCCTGAAAAGGGGCTTGGTTGATTTCTTGACTTTCTACGCAGCACTCCTTCTTCACGTTGTGACTCCTACCTCAAGTGCCCTATCCGAACTTTTCCTTCTCTCTCCCTCTTTCCCATTGATCGCGTCTCCATGCGGACAATTTGGTTTGGAAAAAGTCTGTCAGAAGTTTTTGACCAACTTTCGTCTCCGATTCTCCGTCGGAGATTCGTTGCGCCGTCGCCGCGCAGCTTAATGAAGTGGTAAGAGCGCCTGAGAAATGAGTAGCAGTTTGAATTTTGTCAGTCCCTTGGGGGGTATCGAATGTCCGTTTAAACGGTTTCACATGCAAATATCGACACGGCCATTGTGTAATCATGTAAATCAGGCTAAAAGAATGAAATCGAAATTAGTCGCAGCCAATTCAAGAACGTTTGAATCAAGGGCACGGCTTGATTTTTATGGTTTGTTTGTGTCCCCTGTGCGCCTGCCCTGGGGCTGGCGGGCTTTCAAAGCTTCAGGTCGCGATGGCGCGACGAGAGTGTAATATGAGCTCTCTGGAATTCGGACGGTAGTTCCAAAGAAATCTTCAAAACCCGCGACGCTACAGACACAGTGATAAGATTAGATTGGAAGTTCGAAGAAATAAATGCAGGTTCTGAAGGGTTCCGTGTGGGGTTTCTATGAATTTGACCTAGAAATGCAGTTCTAGGCAGGCAGTCACTTACCTTAATCAGCATACGCCGGCACGGCAAATGTTTAAGAAACAATCATATTTCCTTACAAGACACCAGAAAACTTAGGAAAGTGAAGTGCGGCTGTAAAAAGTTTTCAACAATTTTTAACAACTGTCTCCATTCGTTAATACTTCCATTGGGTCGGCCTAATTTAAAGGTGTCCTTGTTTGAGTTCAGAGCTTGCATTCCATTCTTTACCGTTCCATTGGGTCAGGTTTACCTCGGAATATCTCTGCTTGAGTTCAGAGATTGTGTTTCAGTATTTTTTTTTTGCGCAAGTAAACACAAAGGCTCTCACAGCTTAAGAAATTTTGACTGGCTAGATTCAAATAGTCAAAGACAGCCGTACACATTGTTATGCATATTGTGATGGGACTTCAATTTAGCAGTTAAATGTATTAATTTTTAAATTCTGGCACTTAGCGGCGTACGACTGCGGATTCAAATGAACTGTTTCAACTGTTTCTGGATCAAGAGTGAGCACCAGACGTTCTCTGTATCATCAACAATCAGTTCTTGATTCGTAATAGTCCTTTTCGGTTTCATCGACAAGTAAAACGGCACGCCTTTGAAATGCGTTAAAAACTGCTCTAGAGTGAATTGTCGTGATAAAGCTTTTGTCCTGCGGTACAAACAGGAGGCTATTGCGCACATATTTGCGCATATTGTTCCACTCAACACATCACTCAACAGTCGACTATGTATTTTTTGTTTGTGACGGCCCCGGGACTTATTGAGTGATCTGTTGCATATGTCACGCACTTTCACTCTGCTAATACGCAATCGTTGTTTTAAGTCAAGCTGTCCTCCGATGTGCGACCACGTTAAAACCTCTAACTCCAACACCAGAAAGAAGTTATAATAATAATAATAACTTTTAACCTTTTAAAATGTGTTGCATAATAAGTATGTCTTTATATCACGAGCCTATTCAAGTCGTTTACTATTTTATTTAGTAGCAGCTGCCTTGTGTTCTCGTTCTCTTTCAATGACTGGTTCTCCCGCCAAGTATTTAAGTACTTCATCTGTAGGCACACACCAACGATAATTTTGCAAGTTTCCATCCAATGTACAGGCACTTAATTGCGTTTCCAGTAGGAAAAGTTTGAATTGTTTCATGTGAACAGTCAACTATTTCACTGCGACATTGTTTTGGTTACTTTATGAACAGAAACATAAAATTAGTACTCAGAGCAACAGATTTTGAAAATATAAGCCTCTATCGATACAAAACTACATCTCAATAAAAAGGAATTTCCTGAATGAATTCAACCTACGTCAATAAATTCTTTTTTCCATAACATGTGGCGTCTAGAATTTCATCGTAGGAAGTGGCGGCAACAGTTTTCTTTCAACTTTCACTTCCATTTCGGTCTACCACCGTACCCTTTTCTTAAAAATATAAACAGTGTAACATCCCACGTCTGTATGTTTATGTAGGTAGGAATTGCTAAGTGTTTTCAATCGCAGTTTTAAAACTTACTTTTGAATGCCCTAAATAGTTGAGTGAGAAAATGTCCAATGCATTTTTATTTCTCTTAGTTCATTTTCTTACATTGTACACAAAACAAACTCAAAACAAGCTTGCCAATATAAACAAAACAAGCTTGCCAATATAATCTACCGATATTAAGTCTAACTCACTAACTCTTCATGCGTACTCTAAGCTAATTTAGAATTTTTGCTTTATTGCGTTTCGGCTACTAATATTATTTTTTTAAATCAGATTTTTGAAAAAATCTCATTCTTTTAAAACAATGCACAAATATATAAAAATACACATAAAGGAAAGTTTCAGAAAGCAAAATTGTGTGAGAACTGTATATGAGACACAAGGCTTACACCACTTCAATTCAAAATTGGTGCGCATAGATATCTATGTAATCAAATGCGTTGTCGAAGTCAAAAAATTAATCGTCGAAATTTGCGAGCTTGTATACGAGCATGTTTGTTGGATAGCGCAACAGACCGCAAAGGTACCAGGGCCTACCTTCCTCATCAACTACTCTTGTTTCGGGCGCTATTGTTCATATAGGCACCAGTTTTTACAGTTTTTTATAAACCTAAACCTTCGTAGTGGGTAGAGTGCGACGCTCACACGCCGAAGGGTCTAGGTTCGACTCCCAGTTCAACACCAATTTTTCTAATATTTCACGGCACCACATCTTTCGAGCTGCTGACAACACTCAAAAAGTAATAACTGTCTAAGAAAGCTTCTCAAATTTCGCCGTTCGGAGTCGGCAAAAAACTGTAGGTCCCTTCTACTCGTGAGAGAACAGTAGCGCGCACAACACGAGTAGTTGATGAGCAAGCTAGGCCCTGGTCCCCCTTTGGACTGTAGCGCCAACAATTATTATTATTATTATTAAACCTTCGGCGTGTGAGTGTAGCACACTACCCACTACACCACCAGTTTAATTTATCTTCCTCGAACTTAAGTCTTAGTTTAGTTAATCCACTAAACCAAACAATTTATTCAGCGCTACGTAGTCGACATTTCGGGATGATCCCGCAAAGTTTTCCAAATAGCACACGTAAGTCTTCTTGGTTTTGAATACTCAAAACATCATCAGTCTAGCAAGAAATAAAGCCTTTCGGCAGTGCGCTACTAACGACCGTTAGTAAAACGTAGTGTTCATCTTTTAGCTGATTCTGTTGTTTAGGTTAGTAGAGTGTCCATGTATGAAAACAAAACGAATAAGAGTATTCATTTGAAGCGCTTTTTTTCTTTAAATGCAACGAAGGTGCGGATAAGGATACTTACAGAAGAAGATAAACATACGGCTCGAAATCAGGTCTTCCAAAATGCGCCACAAACTTCTAAAGAGTGTCAATTGTAAAGAATATTTAATCAAACTCAGGGAATCCATTCTTGCTCTCCGGAATATGGACTCAATAAGTTACGTTAGACGTGTACTGTCCGGTTAAGGCTTAACCCAATAACGTTTACTACTGACAACAAGTAAAGTGGTCTAAAAACGATATTTTATCGAATTATAAGACTGATTCGACGTAAGACCGCAGACAATGAAAACATCTATTTTCAAAAACGCACGGTAAAGTGCATAAAATAAAAATGAGACTACCGTTCATTCAAAAAGGTTGTTTAGAATTCTCTGTTTGTTTTGAAACTTAAAAAATTAAACACTGAACGAATTTGTGTCGAACGACTTGACGCAACGGGGGCAACATTTTTCAAAACATCAGAATGCATACTTTTAAAAAGGAACAAAAATATTGCTGTGCTCCGAACTTAAATTAGATAATGATGAGAAATTGTTCAATACTTTTAAAAGGCCGAACATTTTCAGTTTTAATACTTATCGATCTCTCAGTAAGCCAAAATTTATTTAATTTTCCTTAACTCTAATCCTCCATCGCGTTTTAGTCCCAGGCAAACGTTCCCATCGAGCAGACGGCTCGAAATCAGACCTCGCCTATGCTTGCAAATTCAGACAAAAGCATAAATTTAATCATAAACGTAAAGTTTGTTTTTTTACACGAAATCGATTCTATTCTTCCGGAAAAAGGGCTCAATAAGTTAAGTTAGGGGTGTACTCTCCGGAAAGAGCTTATCTCGATGACGACTGTTGCTGACAACGAGCGAAATGAGCAAAGTGCTCATCCAGTAATTTTACTCAAACAGTGAAAACAGCTTTATTTCACCAGAAAAAAAAAACTTTTTCTCATTTAATTAACGCACTTATAGACATTAGGTTAGTTTAAATAAGATGTGTCGTCTAAAATATTGTTAAGAGATTTTTGTGTTTGATTTACGATTTAAAGAACAGAAATTTGTGCCCATTTCAATGGTCCAGAATGCATATTCCTCTAAAAGGGTTTAAGATATTGGAGTATCGCCAACGAAAAGTAGACAATGATCGATAGTCTTATGAGGCAAACCTTTCCAGGCTCAACACTAATCGACCTCCCAATGAGCCAACATTTTTTCAATTTTCCTTAACTCTGCTCCTCCATCGCGTACATTCCAAACCGTTTCAGTCCCAGGCAAATGTTCCCATCGAGTTAAGTAAGACCTTGTTTTGACATTTGCAAAAAATCTCCCACCTAAAACCTAGTTTTTTTTCCTCTAAAAGACAACAAGTATCCCTAATTTTGGACAAATCCGACAAATTTATGTCGGTCTAATTTCGTCGTTGTCGTTTCTTGTGTCACTCCAAGTGTGAATTTCAACATAAATCCAGTTGTTGTGTCCGTTCTTTCGGTGTTAACAAAGCTTTTGTCGGTCGGGAATCCATTACTTAAACTGACGTCACCCCTATAAATAATGCCTAACAAGCACCAGCAAACTCCCCCGAGTGACTAAGCCAAATGTATTTATTGTCTCTCATCGATTATCATTTGGGTGGCAAAGTGTTAATGAAGTTGTTTTGCTTGCATTTGTGGTTAGGAGAACTGAGTTCGACATGATTTGTTAATTAAGGAGAATAGGCTGTTAAATCTATTGTGTTGCGCGCTCGTCGGAGGTTATGTCCAAGTAGCAAACGGGGACGGTTTCACAAGCCGAACAATTCTAAACTTGTTCTTTATAGACGCGCCTCTGGCCGTATAAATCTGACGGACTTATGCTGATTTGATATTATGCAATGTTTGTGATAGTATTTGTTCAAGAAATAAAATTAAATATAAATAAGGTAAATCACAGGGCAATTGGTCATTGTGCATCTTGGTTATTTGAGCGCTAAACTGTTATAATAAGATATGATTGGCACAAGAACTGCATGGTCTGCAGTTTGAACTTTTCAAAATTAAGATTGGCAATTAGGATTCACTGTTTCAAGTCCACTACCAGCTGGGTTTTTCTGTTGATAGCTTTCCTTATGCCTTAAACGTTAAAGTCTCTTAAATTTGTATAGAAGAATATTTACAAATATCCAATGCCTCTTCTAAAGGGTGATTTTTTAAAAGCTATAGGAAAGTTTTTCGAAAAAAATAAAATTCAGAAAAAAACATGAAATCGTTGCTTGAATCGATAGTACGGTTCATATAATTTAATGTTTAAGATTATTTCGTGCAAATGTTGACCTTGACTGCGCCTCAAATGGTCCATCCGTTTAGTCCAATTTTGGCATACTCTTTCCTATATCTCGGCCGGTATCTCACGAATAATTGCTTCAACGTTGTCTTCCAATGCGTCAATTGAAGCGGGCTTGTCTGTATGGACATGAGCTTTCACATAGCCCCACAAAAAGTAGTCTAAAGGCGTTAAATCGCACGAACTAGGCGGCCAATTGACCGGTCCCGAACGTGAAATAAAATGGTCACCGAATTCGCCTCTCAATAAGTCCATTGTTGCGCGTGCTGTGTGACATGTGGCACGGTCTTGTTGAAACCACATGTCATGCAAGGTCAAGCTCTTGCATCTTGGGCAAAAAACGTTGGATATCACTCACCATTCACAGTTACGTTACCATTCGCATCATCTTTGAAGAAGTACGCTCCAATAATACCACCAGCCCATAAAACCGCACCAAACTGTGACTTCTTCTGGATGCATTGGTAGCAATTGCAATGCTTCTGGCTGATATTCACCCGAAAAACGACAATTCTGCTTATTTACGTACCCATTGAGCCAAAAATTAGCTTCGTCTATTTTTGACCATAAAGTGGAAGAAGCGATGAACTTTCTTAACAGAGCACGCATTATGATAATAAAATGCAATAATTTGCACGAGTAGTTGATGAGCAAGCTTGGCCCTGGTCACCTATGAACTGTCGCGCCATACCATTAACAAATAATCAATTCAAACAAAGTGAATTATTTCTATATTTTTATTCGGCTACATATGAATTCGTACATCTACCGTAAATTATTTTTACTGTCGAGCGAGAGGTCACATGTCTTCGAAATTTATTTCTTCATTTTTTTTATTCTTCGTTCGGAATACATTTTACAAATTCAGTTTTTGACCTATTGTGTAAAGCTAGAGCCTGAAATATAAAATATTTCCTGATCTGTTAGAAGTAACGGGAAATATCTTTGAGGAAGTTATCTTTACTCGATAATATAAGCACTAAAGTTACTTGACTTTCAAAGACCGAGTTGTAATGTAAATTTTAAGAATTAATTTATCTTCCACATTTGTGGACGTAAAAATAATTTCGCCTTTAACAAGGAGAGGGAGATGCGTTCAGATTCTTATATCAGTTCGTTTTAGTCATTTCTTAGGCGAGGCTGCCTTATTTTGGACTCGAGTTTGTAGACACTTCAAGTCGGGCCATTGTTGTTCATTCGCTCCACATCGCTTTGTTGCATACTTTAAACGTTGCATTCGTGTTCTCTTGAACTTGTACTCGAAACATTTATCCAAATATTATCAACTACAACAAAATCAAAACTTACGCGCAAAACCAAATCAACTACAACAAAATCAAAACTTATGCGCAAAACCAAAGATTTCAGCTTTACTAAAAGTCCGAGTTTTAGGCAACAAATAATGGTATTGTATAAGATAAACTTGGTCTCTCAAGATAGACTGTATTACTCAAAAGCTATTGGGAAGAATAATGCTTCAATGGAATTCGGCACTGAGTTAAGTCTTCGTTTTTACTGTGAAGCCGAGGTAGATGAACTTGCAGACTGCCTTAAAACTTAAGCAGTTCCTTCTCATGCTCTATGTGTAACGTAGAGTGTTCGAGACCCCGATTGTGTTGCGACGATGCTGCACGTTATATACCCCGATTATATAAATCCTTCCTTCATGACAGCATATTTTCTGGCTTGCACTTATCAGCAGACATATTCTTGATGTTTGCTGGCAAATCTGTTGGTTCTGAATTTATCCAATTATTTCAATATCATCCGCCCAAGCTGATAGTTGAAAGGACTTCTGTTTATCTCTTCAACGCCCAAAGTTCAAAATTGCAAATATTCAAAAATTTCTTTTTCACCCCATAGTTGCGAATAAATTTCTTCAATTTGAAAGACGAAACGGTCATTGTGACACTTATTACATCTTAAATTAAAATAAGAACACAGATGATTCCAAAATTTTGCGTAGTCAATTGACGGCAAAAAAATCTATTTTTCATTCCATTTGACACTTAGAAAACCCCGCCATTACTCTTTTTATTCTGTTATCTTACCCAATCTCGCCAAAGCGCTAATTCCAGATTATCTGCAATGGATTGCGATAAGTGGCCTTACATGTGTACACAGTCGGTGGCTAAATCTCGATAACGTTCAAGTATCAAAGCTCAGCACAACACCACGGGTCGTGTTGAGATGTATATACAATGAACGGCACACACCTCTAATCCGCGGCAGCTCTTGACGCAAAACGCGAGACATTAGACCCCTCCATTGGTAGGTTCTTAATATTAGTTTTGTCTTGATTAGTCATTTCTGTCAATTTGGCTGGATATGCAAGCGCACAGGACTTAAATGCCAGCTTCACATCCTAGCGCCACAGAGTCGGCTCCAAAGTGTTAGTGGCGAGTGACACGCTGTCACAACATTGCCGGGCGGGAGGTCGTTGCCAATAAAACTTTAATTGTCTCTTACACATGTTTGTCAACAGGAATGAAATGTGTATGTTTCCGATCTAGGACAGGAGTTTCGGGGGAGGCTGAGATTTAAGGTCCTGCTTTACAATTCGATGTTATGTTGTGTTGACCCCAATGCGAAACATGAACATTGGTATGAGAATCGAGTTAGTTACGTGTTGTACCTTATTGCCAGATATACTGTCAGTTGTTTAGTCAATCACCCATATGTGAAGGAATTCACATATTATACTGATTTGACAATAAAATTAATGGAAGCCCACTAAAGCGCTGAATATTCGTCGAGGGGTCATCGTTTCAAAGCTCAACGGACTGCTTTGACTTTAAAATGAATTTGATTTATGGTCAAGCGTGAAACTTATTCTTTCGATTTGCTTCCTGAGTGTTTCCTGAAGTAGGTAACGTCATTAGCATAAAGGTTGAATTTGCATTGTGCCTACGTGCTTAAAGGACTTGTTGTGTTGCTAGGCAGTTTTCTTTTGTTTGGTCTAATATTTTGGCATTTTGGAATGCCATCAAATTATTGTTACTAAAATTACATAGTTAAGGTTTATGACAAAACCAAACCCTTTTTTACAAGTTTTGTATTTCTTTCCTTTGCCGACTATTAATGCTGTTTTTAAGAATATATTCGATAAGGTGCAAAGAACTTTATACTCATAGGCAAAATATAAAGTCTTATCGACGTAAGTACGTCGGACGCGAATGTTTTGATTATGCGGAATTTGTTTGCAATTAAGTGAGAGTTGCAGACTCTTTTTAGAGATAAAAAGAAATATTAAACAATTTTTGAGGACCCTGGTGTCGCGAAAGTGGCCGCCGTGGCTTAGTGGGTAGAATGCGATGTTCACACGCTAAGGATTCAGGTTCGATTCCAGGTTGAACACATCAAATTTTTCACAGCACCACCTCTTTCGAGCTGCTGACATCACCCAAAGAGTAACAACTGCCTAAGAAAAGGCTTGTCAATTTTTGCCGTTGAGAGTCGGCAAAAAGCTGTAGGTCCCTTCTACTCGTGAGAGAAAAGCTTGGTTCTAGCCCCCCTGTGGATTATCGCTCCATCCAATTATTAGTATTATTAGTGTCGCTAAAAATGTTCTTATATCTGGTTCTTATATCTTATATCTGGAACCTCTGTCGGGCCGATTGATGTCTTTACTCATTACACTTTGAATGGCTGAATGAATGAATGGAATACCTGGAATTAACTGGGACCTCCGTCACTCATTACTCGTCGACTAGCCTACTGCAATGAGTACTTAAATATTTTCATTAATTCTAACTTTGAGGCACTTTAATAAAAAAAAAACAATTAATGATGTAGAAGACTTTGAAGTGAAATCCAAAGAACTGCATCTGCTGTATCCTTAGCACGATATTCGGTTTCTGGGAAAAGGAATGAAATCTGTAATTAAATGTAAACATCGGCTTGGCGGATGAGCAGTTGTCATACATTCGAATTTTAGCAGTAATTATAACCAAATTCAGTGATGTCCTGCCCATACCCTTGTGTCGGTTGTCGTCGATGATACGATCGCTCGAGTAAAAGTGACACGGTTCGTCTTCGGACAGTGATACAAGGATATTGTATTGGCTTACAAAAATTGATGAACGATGTCTTTACCTTCATTTGTGGTTGAAGGCTCAGTTTCTCCGATCATACAAAAATTTGCTCCAAAAAATTTAATTTGAAATTTTTGTATGTGAAATAAATACATTTATATGTATATCAGTTACAAGAGTAAACTAATTCCATTTTTATTCGCAATTCCTAAGGGTGTAAAGCACACATGTTTTACGGCATCACCTCTTTTGCGATGCTGACAGCACTCAAAGAGTAATAACTGTCTTATATATATATATATATATATATATATATATATATATATATATGTATATATATATATGTATTTATTCATTTATTATCTTATAAATCTTTGATTTTATATTGTATTTCCTTTTTTGGTTTTAATACATACATCGAAATACCATAGTCTATATATTTGTAAAATTGATATTAAATAGCCAGTTCCTTACTTTTTTTCAAAATGCATGAAAATGAGTCGTTTGTCTTATATCAATTGCAATTTTGTTGAAATGTCTAGGAGAAGAAAATTTAGTTTAATGTGGGATTGGAACAAATACTATCGATAGATTGTTTGCACGCAGGTTGTCATAGTTTAATGTCCTACTTTTGCAGACTTTTGAAGAAATACAGATGTCTTAGAGGAAGAATATAAAGCTTTTTAAATAACAGCCAACAGTGAAAAGTACGATTTTTACCGCAAATAATTCTAACCATACATTTCTGTGACTTGAGCAATGGATCAAAAGTGTTGTCAAAAGCACCTCCCCAACTTGTGATATTATAGATATTGAAGTTTAGAATTTGCAAGTGCATAATAAATCATGGTGAGGACCTGTTTGGGGCAATATGGTCTTAAGATATACATTTTCCGCATTACAAGCAGCATATACGATTTCGCCGCTTTGGTGTGTGCCATCTTATTGAAGTTGGAATCGATTAGAACACCTAGATATCAATATTTACTAACAGATTCAATCTTGAAGCATCCTTTTGAACATGGAAAGTTATCAGTGAAGTTTGCAAGACCACAGCAATGTACCGGCATACAAAAACGTTGACCGTCATGTGACTGAAATGACTATAAGAAAGCTGCTCAAACTCCGACGTTCAGAGTGATCAGAAACCTGACTGACATGAGAAACAAAAACGCACAATTCTAGTAGTGTAAGAGGAAGCCCTGATCCCGTTGTGGAATATATTCATCTAATATAAATATAAATCATTCTAAAGAAAAACAAACAAAAGTGTGAAACTTGAAAAGGTGCGAAAGTCAAAAATTATCACATGTCTAAGAATAAACTAAAAGTTGATGAAAATAATGACGGGAAGTAATTGAACCTATCGCCACTGTTTGAATTCATATTTAATAGTAAACTTCTGGCTTTCTTTGCTTTCGCTTCTAGTTCTCTATGTACTATAGATAGCAGTTCTTCTTAATAAAATATTTGGTTCTTTCACTCTTGTAAAACATAATTGTATGTAAATTAATTGATTAAGAAGTAAATAAATAAATAAATAAACAAATAGAAAATTGCTGAAAAGTTTTTAACTTCTCGAGGACCATTTCAAAATCCCAAAATCTATTCTAATCTATATTTATGTGTCTTAAATCTATCTCTTAATGTATTGTGCTATTGTATGAGCCTACAAAAAATGAATCTACAGTGCCAATTCACAAATCGAATTTGAATTTAGAGAAATTATCGTGCAACCGATTAGGTTGAATAAATTCATAAATACTCGTACACTAATTCAACCGAGCATTTTTGGTGATTCTGGGACTAAAGTCGGGCCATGAAAATGCCCCAAATGTAATCCGTGACCACAAGTAATGTGTCGTTTAATAATAAATAAATTAAGGTCACATTTGTCTGCGAGAGAAAACTTTGCCATTAAAAGCGGTTGAGGTAAGCTTGTCTCTTGAATGCTTCTTTTAAGAGAACAGAGAGCACTTAGTAGGACTTAGTAGAAATTGTCTAGTTTTTTTCTTCATTCTGTGCATCCACATATTTCCTGAGAAATACTGACGAAAATGTCCTGTAAGTGGCATTGTTTTCACCGAAAACTGCGCCAATTTTGACGACAAATGATTTGTGAAAACTCACTCTGTTATAAAGCGCTAAATGTGATTTTTTGGTTTTTTACAATCCCTGAAACAATTCACCAATGCAGTTCCAGTTGCATTTAATTCAATTATAAATGAATACTTAAATTCTAGATAAAAATGCTTCAAGCTAGTTTCTAGGACTTTGTACGCAGTTCCAAACTTCATGCAATAGATGCCTTCAATTCTATATTGAACCAAATTGGAAAGCACTTACAGCTGAAGCATTCGTTTTCATTAAAAAACGTTTATAAATACATGACATATTCTTTAGCAGAGAGTGACCACCAGACCCCAACTGTGAACCTAATCAATGAAGCAATTCTCTTTCCGACGGACCTCCTCAGGTCCAAGCCCCTATACAAATATACGACTAATTACACCGCAGAGCAACATTTCCCGAGATATGTATTTCCGTTTATTCTCCCCTAAATTAAAAATTTTTAAAATACAAAGAAGTAAAAATAGCACCCATGTCCTGACAACAACAGATGGCAACCACTTCTGGCCATTCATCGAATCTCATCTTCAAAAGGCTGCGTGATGATGAACAGCGAAGATTTTCCGCTTATCAGCACTCGGATCGGTCACTAATCTGACATTTCATTCGCTATTAAGTTAAACCAAAACGGGCAATCATTGCCGGAATAAATTACAAGGTTCCTGTGCCCCTGATGCTTGGTTCTGGTTTTTCGTTTCCATCCCTGATAGAGGGGCGTGGCACAACATTCAAAAACTACTTAAATTATGCAAACTCTTGCAGAGATAATTGGCCAACTCTCATCCTGCTCGTACCTGCATCCGTTCAAATCTGATGTTACTTTTGCGTCATCCTGGCAGGGATTTTCATAGGGTGCGACCGCTTCCTTCTAAATTCCAACCCTCGCCACTCAGGGATTAAGGGTAGTTGGATAGAGCGTTGCCTAATTAAATTAATCTCACCCCTATGCACGGTGAAAACGGGTAGCTTATGCTACGTAATCCCTGTGATCGACCCGCCAAAAGCAGGAAGCATCGTCATGTCACCCATCAGCCGTCAGCCATTAGTCCACTCATCAATGAAGTAGAAAATTTACGGACTTATCTGCGGCATGAAGAAATTTCCCAGTCAGAGCAGGGAAAGATACTAGACGACTCCAAGCATATAAGTTTGGCGATCTCCGATGACGGCGACTTGTGAAGGCATTCAATCAAACACGCAACAAATTGGCGGCGTAATTACCTTTGATGTTGATTGTTTTTGGTTCGGTTAATCAACGGCTGCCGCACCTTTCAGTGAGCGCGCCGTGCATGGGTGGTGTGAAGGAGGAGACCTTATCAGTCGTGTAAGGCAACAATCAAGATAAGATACTATCGCTGTTTGTCACCGGTAATAAAATATCATAACAAAAACCAACCAACACGCCGAGCGACTGCCTTCAAAAGATCACATCATCTATCCGTCAAAGAGCTGTCACACACATGCCCTCTGTTTACCGAGGAGTCAAATGATCGGCATCGGTGCCGCTCTGAGCCATAAAACGCCCCATTTAGCATGGCAAATGTCAGATGCAACCGAGTGCCGGACGGATACCGCGCCGAGCCTATCCCACATTACTTCGCGGCACGACTGCATCAGGAGGACGATTCAAGGTAGTTTCCGAGAAATTTCCAAAATTCAAATAAATTCCCCAAATTAGACAACCCGCGCTAGGCGGCTTTTCACCACCAGTTGGTGCAGTTCCGCCGCCGCCACCTCTGCCGTTAGTGTGTGCGCGTGTGCGTGTGACCGTGCGAGAGCACGAGCGGCATTCTTCAAGCCTAGATAGATACTTGAGGACCATAATTGTTAGTCAAACACAAATATTGAACTATCATAATTTTCTCATCGCTGCATCGAAAGGGCCGGTCTTGGGTTCCGTGCTCTGGCCGCCGTCCGCATCGTCGTTCGATTGTTGAGGAGGTGACGTGCTTGCGCTGGTGCGGCAAGGCGGTCACGGCCTCGCCCTGGTCCCGCGCTTGAAAAAGAAGTCAAAGGTGCGAGAGCGGAAGATAAGCACACGGTCTTTTGTAGAGTCGCTGCTAACGTGGTGTGAAAATACCCCATCAGCGAGGTTATTTCCTGCTGCTTCGGTGATGATGTTGGCCACCTCATTCAGTCAGTGAGATACATTTCGATTTAGGTAAACAGTGCGCCAGCGGCTCATTGTCAGATGTGTCATGGCCGGCACAAGAGACAATCAGTGCCGACACAGACCAACAACAATCACGGCCGAGGACGAAGGCACACATGTAATTTCCCAAATTGTCTCATTTGCTTGCTTTTCCCATCCATCCATCCACGAATCCATGAATCAACGAATCCACGAATCCATGCTGGCTGCGTGAACACACACTCCTGCACTCGTACACAAATTAGTACCGGTACCGGGAAATGTGCGCGGTTCCAAATATCAAGAGCGAGCGAGTCTTTTATCTTGGACGGGCATGGGTGATGGGGACACACCTTTCCGCAAAGGTGCTGCTACGCCGCGCCGCCGCATTACCGCGCTGCCTTGCCACGGCTGGGGAGCGCGGCTGTTGCTAGCGAATTGGCTTGCCTCCCTCATGGTCGGTCGTGTATTCTTTATTTTTTTCTGGGTGTTTCTGGAGGTTTTTCAATGTATCTTCTTCGCTTTGTGTGCTGCTTTTTTGTACACATTTTTTGGTTCATAAAGCGATAAGAGACATCCCCACCTCTTGTGTGAATCGTGGAATTTATGGGCTTCGGATATCAGAGACACTGATGTTGTCGATGCTGACGACGTATTTATATTCCTCGCCGCCGCCGCCGCCGCCGCCTCCTCCACCACCGTCACCGTGCGAGAGCTTCGTCTGTGCATCCCACGCACGGGTTCGTCTCGAATTGTCTAACACGACTTTTAAATTAGGGTTCCTTTGTTCGAGCCGGAGAGTGAGAGAGAACGGCTGAAAGCTCCAGCCACTTAGGGAAGATTTGTGGGCCTTGTTTCGCTGGCTCCGTATCCTTGTCCATTCAGCTGTGTGGCGTGAAGGAATTTTGCAATTACGTAGGCCTTGCGCTCAAATTAGTCACTTGAAGTTTTTGATTTCTCCCCATACCCCCCAGACAGGTTTGGAATGACATTCTTGTGCCGTGTCATGCTTCATTGCTCCCTGTTGCATGGTCCCTGCTTCCTCCTCTTCCCCTTTCCCTGTGCCCTGTCAGGGCACGTGCTCAAAAAGTATCGAATTTCAGTGATGACCGACCACCGCACCGTCGCCGATCACTTTATGATTCCAAGAAACCGATCACTCCGATGGGGCTCTGAAATAGATACAAGGGGTACACCCAGACACCCAGAAAAGAAAGACGGTCATTTCTAACTGTAGTTCTTTATACATATATATTTCTTATGTTTTTTTGTTTTGATTCTCTCAGATACATTCACTTTGCTTATAACCTAGCCTAGCCTAGCCTAGTTGTGCGCACGCGCTTTTGTGGGAGCGCCTGCCTTAACCTATGTAAACTTTCAGCAAATTCCGAGGCACTTTTACGGCGGCGAGAAGAACAGTTACTAGAGATGCTTGCTTGTATTCCTATGTACAGTCTATGTCGAGATAGTGTAGGGAGCGGGGGTCCGAGTAGTGCATATTGTACAATCACAGAGATGGGCCGGTCGATCTACTCGATCTGGTGCTGCTGCTGTTGTGGATCCTTTTCGAGGCCATCAACGACGGTATGGTTCTTGTCACTGCTGATGCTGCCGCCGGCCTCCTGTGGGTCGTTCAGCCCAGTAGAACTGGATGCCAGATTATGGGTGAGGCTGTGACGCCGGAGATCACAATTCCTGCGAAATACCTTGCCGCAGGAGCCGCAGTTGTACGGCTTAATGTTCGTGTGGGTGAGTAGATGGGTCTTCAGGTTTGAGCGTTGGTTGAAGCTGCGATTGCAGACGGGACACTTGTGCGGTGACTCCTCCATGTGCAGGATCTTGTGCACGGCAAGTGTCCGCGACTGACAGAAGCCCTTTCCGCATTCCGTGCATTTGAACGGCTTCTCCTTTGAGTGGATGTACCTGAAAAGGAGCGATAACAAGAAAACAAAAAACGAAAATAAATAAACAGAGAAAATTCAATTAGCATCTCAATAAAGAAGGAGGGAATTTGTTGTGTGTGGCTGTGTGTCGCATGAGGCCGGGCCAAGCAAATAGAACGAGTTTCTCGTTGGGGACCTTTTTGCCGCAATAAATTCCCCGAGTTATGAACACGAGTGTGTATGGAGTGGCTTGGAAGGCCCTAATCACTGAGTGCGTGTGTCCCCCGGGATACCCTATAAAATTGAAAGAAAAAAAAATATCTCACACAGCAACAAGAAACAACTTCGCCGATGGCGCCCCATGCTTCGTAGGTGTTTTCATTCGAAAATTTATGACCCCCCCTCCCCCATCCAGACCGTCGTCGTCGTCTTATGAATTCTCAAACTCCAAAAATTTTTTGGAAACATTTTTATATGACAATTATTATTTTTATTTATTGGACTGAGGGGGACTTGTGGGATTGTCCAGAGGATGACCAGGAAGACAGGAAGACACCGGTCGAACGGAGTGTGTGAGACAGAGAGCCGATCAAGCTATGGGCGCATGCATTTTTATTGGCTTTATCCACGGATGCCAGCGCATAAATAAGGTATATCTTCTCCACTGCGGCGGCAGTGCGCCCAACCTGACTCATTTCAATGCCAATGGAGCCAGCCAGTTAGCCCCGGTGCCTGCCTGAATTCTCAGCCCTCACCATTCACCAGGTAAGACGCCGAAGAGAATGGACTTTGTGTTCTAACATTGTGTGTCGCTTTCAGTGATGATTTAAGAAGGATTAAGCCTTTTTCTCGCGAGGCGACATAATGACCCAAAACACTGTGTGGACAATTTATTAGGTCCACCAATGGACCAGTCCCACCAGCGCCGCGTCTCATACCTCTCGTAATGAGGCTCAGATTTATGAAGGCGAAAACTTGTTTGTTTTGTGTGCTCTTTTCATTCTTTTCGTTCTCAGTTTGGGTGTCGTCACTGCCGCCAATGTCGTTTTGCCGACGGCAGCGACACAGCACAAAGCGCAGCTCATCCGTCGCGTTTCAGCGTTTCGGCGTTTCAGAGCGACGGCGGTGATTATGGGAAAGTTTTGCGGGCTAATTATGTTCAGGTGCTATTGTCAAGCAGCGCTATCTCAATTTCGACGTGTCGAACGAGCCGCGCGAGGTGTGAGACGAGGCGATACAATGAACACAATAAGGAGATTAACTTTAAGACCTTGTTGTGTGTGCCCGAGTTGATAAATGTGTCGATTTTGGAGGAGATAAACACGACAAGTGCCGTATCCATATCCGACAGCGGCTGCGAGATGAAGATGAAAACGACGGCGGCGATGATGACGACAGCGACACGACGAGCTCGGTGATTTATGCCGCAGTAATTATTCGACTGTCGGAGGGATTTATTAATGGGATTCCTGACTGGGATTGGGAGGAGGAGTAGGAGGATGAAACCAAACAAACAAACAAACAAAGGATTTGCATAACAAACCTGTGATCTCTGAGGTGATCCTGTCGGCGGAAGGCTTTGCCGCAAATATCACAAGAGTAGGGGCGCTCGTCGGTGTGGGTGCGCTCGTGGATGAGGAGGTTGTACGACTTCGTGAACTGTCTATTGCAGAACTTGCAGATGAACTGCTTCTTGGACCGTTGCTGCTGATTGCCCATGACTGCTACGGCTGTTCCAGCCGCATTTGATTGCTGTTGCTGCTGCTGCTGTGCTGCTGCCGATGTGGTGACAGTTGATGAGGACGCCAGCGTTATGGGGGAGGAGGAGACCGTGCTGGGCAGGTTCTTGTTGTTGATGGACGATGATGTTGATAGGGCAGGGAGGCTACGCTTGGAACTGGCTGACGTCTGCGAAGTGTTGAGCAGCATCTTGTCGTGCAGCATAGCCGCCTGGAGAGTGTCTGAGTGCGATGGGATGTATGTGGTTGAGTTGGCGTTTATCATTAGATTGTTATAGGTTGTGTCGAGCCCTTGGAGGCCGTCAACAGCTGTCGCCTCTATCGCCGATTCAAATGACAACTGCTCGTCCGCCTCCAAAAGGTTGAGATCATCACAATCACCCAGCTCGCTGGTTAAGTCGGATTTCGACTGATCCTGGGCGTTGTTGCCGCCATTGCGGAACACATCCGACTTGCCGGTGATGCGCTGCAGAGCGAGGTACGACTCTAGCGCTTGTAAGTTGAGAGCAGCTGCAGCCGGCGAGTTTACAGGAAGCATCGCGGCTTGCTGAAGACTGGATACCATCGTTCCTTGTAGCGAGAGAACGACCGCAGCGGCAGCTGCCAGATCGTTCGTTGCGTTATTCGAGATTGAATTGTTGTTGCGAGTGGAGAAGAGTGTAGGTGAATTCGCATCACTGGAACTGGCTTCATTGCCACCGGCACTAACAGTAACAGGTTCTGAGGAAATTTCCACGACTGATGCCAGATTGCTGGTGCTGCTGTTGTTGCTGCCACTGCTACCTCCACCGGTTGCCATGCTGCGCATTTTTCCACCCACAATTGATAAGCAATTGTAGTCTACGGCTGCGTTGCTGGTCGCAACCAGACTCCCAGTGCTCTGCTGGTGCTGCATATCGCTCACGGCAATTTGCTCCATAATGTTCCGCGCACAGCAGGATACACACTTCTACTCCGTTCGGTGTTCAATACAGCGCCGCGCACACCTACGCATAGACAACAGCAGGACGACGACGCGAAGACGACGGGACTACGACTACGACGACGATGAACATGAAATTCACAGATGACACGCGACCATAAATCACTCTTCAGTCATGGACGGCTCCCTGGCGAGCGGCAGAGTTCGTCGGGCCGGCTGCAGAGGAGGGTTTGTGGCGGGACGACAATTTGTTTCACCGTTTAACGAATTCCACTCAACTTTGCTGAACAAAAGTGTCTGTCTGTCGCGGAATGTTCCGGTTAGAGATGCTTGCCGCGCTTTTGCAAACCAGAGTTTCTGAAACAATTCATCGGCATCCGTCAAGAAGCATCCACATCACAAAGGTGAACAAAAATAACAACAAAAAAGAACTAGCAACAACCAGCAACACGGCACACTGAGATATCACACGGAACAACAACAAAAAAAATGTGTTTGAAGACCAACACGAAAGCAGAGTTAAACAAAGCAAACACCACCCTATTTATTGACTTTTGTCATCATCGGTGTGAAAGTACTTGGCTCCCGACACGCTCTCCGGCACTCGACAAGCAGCAGAGCTAAGCAGAGCCCGATCGAACAGCACAGCACAGCACAGCAGAACGCAGCGCAGTGCAGCGTCCCTGGGCGATGTGAAGACGATGCGTCAAATCCAGCTGATGATGACGATGACGCGGGCGGCGATGACGGTGACGATGATGCCAGCCGAAGCTCTAATTAAACGTGTGCACAATTATTTTATGGAAATCAGTCGATCATCAGTTAATTGCTGCCACGCACTGAGCCACCAACTGACTTTGGAGAGCGTCGATTTTGTGTATATGCGCGCGCAATGTTAACAAAGTCCACGATACAACTAAACGTCCATCGCACAGTGTACTCTACACGGACCTGTGCTGCCCCCTCTCTCACTCACACCACCGCTGTGGCTGTGGTTGCCGCTCCGCCGCTGTCGCTGCCGATCGACAACATCGAACCCAGTCCAAGAGCCACTGCACACACACACTCTCTCATCCATTCCACACTCCACAGAGCGACACTCGACAAGCGAGCGAGCCACAATGGGCGATCGTGCTCGCTGGTGCCAGATGCCTGTGGAGAGGAGATCGCTTCCCGAGGCCCGTGCCCATGCTGTTGTTGGTAGGAATGGCAACTACTCCTTCTCCAGATCGGTGGTTGGTGCTGGCTGGGCTGGCGATGCTCATGTGTTTGTGCATTTGGGTTGGTGTGGGTTAGAAGGGGAAGGTTTTAATGGATGCGGATGGTCGATTTGCTCAAGGAATTCTTGCTATACCTTCCTTCGGCTGCCGCCGACCGACACGGGACGATGATGGTGACGCTGATGGTGCTGGTGATGGTGATGGTTATGCTGATGATGTGGTGGTGGTGGTGGTGGTGACGGTGATGGTAAGTGGTTGATTGCTTCTCTCAACGAGAAAACCTGTGAAGCTTATGGCATTCTGCAGATATTGCTCATGTCCACATTTGGGCACCTTGACGTAGGTAAATACGTGTGTAGTGAGTGTTTTACACGTTTTCGATTCGATTCGACAGGTTGGTTGTTGCTTCGCCGCGCTACGCCACCACGCCACCACACCACCGCTCCTTAGCACGCCTCACCACAGAGCACCGCACGCGGACGGCTGACTTTGTGGCCGCTTGACGTAGGAAGGCAACAAGCCAAACAATGCCACGGTTTGAAGTGTGATTCGAAGCGGCATGAAGAATGACATTTCTAAACAAGTTTTTTCCCATCGCGCGCCTGTCGCCCAGTCTTTTGCATAAGTTGCCTGGATCTCTGGCTAGTTGGCCGCGCGGATGTGTGGCCGTTTGGCGGGCTGCCTGCCCGACTGGTCGACTGGTTGGCTCAACGACTGGTTGGATGGCCTGTACCGAGAGTGCGCTGCTTTTGAAATGATTACCCGACAAAAACCTTTGAGTATACCTACAGATGCACAATTTGCACATTTAAGGTACGTTTTCATTGACCGCCATGCAAACGCTGATTTGATTTAATGATTTGCGGTGCAGCGATGTTTTGAGTGTGCGGACTGGTGGACGCCCGACAGTTGACAGTTGACATTAAGGGTCAAATATTTTGTTTTGATTTGATTTCAAAGCTTTCTGGCTGACTGGAAACGGGCAGGAATTCGGGTGAAAATTTCAAATCTGGAGACGGTATCGGGTTACGCTGCGTGTCAGTATCGGCGGATGGAATGGAGACCTGAAAGGCGGAGGCCAAGCCCAGTGTGGGGCTGTTGAGAGAGTTTTGTTTTTTTTTTTTCTGTTGTTGTTGGCTTTTATTTGACGAGACATTCGTAACGTTTTATTTGTGATCACGAGTCGCAGCGCAGGGTATCGAAATCATCTTAAGTGAGGAACGGTACAAGTTACCTAACTGGGCATAGCTGTCTTATGGGTTATGTGGAACTCAGGATGTAATTTATAAAATGCTCTGGTTGGATGGAGTCGTTAAAATCACGAGGATTACATCTTGAACAGCGACGTGAAGATTGGGAGTCGGTCACTGACGAATGTCAGCTTTGCTGGCTACGATGTAACAGGTTTCGAAAACTAAATCTTAGGTTTGACGTGTTCTATCAAATTTAACTAATTTGATTTAAAGTGAAGAAGAGAACTTCGAACGGCTTACATACTTTTTAATTGTTTCAAAAAATAAAGCTTTTTGATGCATTTCAGGAATTATTTATTATTCCTAAAATTCAGAAACATTCGAAAAGGAAGGAAGCTCAACACCCATCCATGCTTAAACATCGAAAAGCTCCGTTGCAAAAGGTAATGATCTTTTTATTTTACTCCATGCTTCACGAAACCGCTGTTTGAAGTCTCAATGGATTTAATTGGCAAGTGAAGAATAGCCCACACTACGTGGGTTGTTTTTATTAAATCTGGACTTGGGCTTCTCACGTTTGGTAAATTTTTTATATATGTGTTCTATAAGCTTTCAGTCCTTGTAATTTCGTGAAAAAGCGCATAAATGGACTCATGCAAAAATGAAGGCTTTGCATAAAGAAATCACCTGCCTTGATGGTCTTACGCCAAGAGGTTGATTTTCTGATATATCACAGGGCGAGGGACCGATATTGATAGTCTTAAAAATAGCATATGAATATTAGTTAGTAAATTGTTTCATTACAAAAGATTGGAGGGACAAACGTTTTTATATTGGACTGAACTTGGAACTATAAATCTTAGTAAATCTTAGAAAGAAGTCTGTAGGCTCAAGCATCAGGAAAATCTTTACTGGAAGTGCAATATTTAAAACTTCTTTAGACTTTTAAAATCAGTGTTAGGAAATACAATCTCTGAAACCATCCCTTTTGGAAATCAACCTACATCCCTGGGAATATATTGTATTGTACCTACATGCTTTCATGACTTACATTTCTTAGATTTAGATTTTAGATTTTATGTTAGAGTTAGGTTTTAGAATAACAAATATAAAACAAAAAAAATGTAAAAAACAAAAAACAGAGAAATATACATACACGCATACATATATAGGTGTACATAGATGAACCTGTGCATGTGTGCACGAACATATATTGATGAATGATGATGACACATGCGTGCGTAGTGTAATAAATCTAGTTTAGTTAAGTTCTTAGTTTTGGTTCTAGTTCTTAGTTTTAGTTGTAGTCGTAGCTTTAGACTTAGTTATTTTTTACTAAAATGGTTAAGCTTTTAAGTTTTTTTTTCCTCCTATTCTTAATAAATAATACGTCTTAGTGTGAATAAATGCTCTTACAGCAAATAATAAAGTGATTGAAAAACATATAAAATTATGTTAGTCTTAGAGAGCCTGCGAAGGACCAGTAAGATTATGATTACACAATGTTAGATAAACTAGCTTCAAGCATTTTTATCTAGAATGTAACGGTCTCTTTATAAGTTAATAAAATGCAAAAAAGAAAACCTACATGCTTGCAATCTTTTATTTTTTACGAATAATATCTAATACAACCATAACCATATCTCTATCAACAAAGTATAAACACTCGGAGATTCTGAGATGTTGGCTTCAGGTCAGTTTTGTCGGAATTATGGACACCTTTAAATTCTTGCCAAATAAATCAGCGTTTTCGTCAAACTTTGACAAATCTTCCAGAGCCATTGATAGCTTTCTTAGGCGTATACATATTTTATTTTATTTGTAGCCAGGTAAAGAAATACTTTTAGAATTTGCATTTAAATTCCACTTTAAGCAGATATTCATAGCAAATCGTAGTCAGAATTTTAAGGTAACAAATATTAATTATCAAATAGGCTCGGAGAAAACAGAATCAAACCAAAACTAAATCAATTGAAAACAAAACGTCTGAAGCTCGAAAATGTGACTCAGTGGGATTATATTTTACCCAAATATTAAAATAAAACAACATAACAGATCACTCAAAAATTATATTAATTTAATAATATATTATTAATTTATAAGTTATATTTATTTAATATAAATTCTTTTGTTGGTAGCGTCCTTTCCATGTCATGGTGCATAAAGTTATATATTTTACTAAGAATGTATAAAGAAGAATGTAGAGTGGCCATGTAGCAGATCATCTTTACTCTGGTATTAAGTTGGCCGCTGTAAAAACACCAACTTGCTAGAGCAAAGGCGTTTATAGCTTTTAACAGAGCTGTAGCATTATGGTTACCGCAGTACAAATACTGGTTCAACGCCAAGTTATTTAAATAAATTTTGCACAGCTAACGTCTGGTCGCTGTGGCGTAGTGGGTAGAGTGCGACGCTCACATGCCGAAGGTCTAGGTTCGATTCCCAGCTCAACACGAATTTCTTGAATCTTTCACGGCAGCACCTCTTTAATAATAACTGCCTAAGAAAAAGCTTCTAAATTTCACCGTTCGGAGTCGGCAAAAAACTGTAGGTCCCTTCTACTTGTAAGAGAACAGAAGCGCGCACAAGATGAGCGAGAGGTGAGAGTTGAGCAAGCTAGGCCCTGGTCCCTGTGGACTATCGCGCCAACAATTATTCTAATTATTATTATTAATGGCTGGCCTCGCGGCCCAATACGACGAACTTGCGCCAGTTTTTCTTCGTGCCCTTGAGACCCTAGATAGCGGTGTTCTGAAGTCGTTACAAAATCGCTGAATTTCGTCGAAGTCACGCTGCAACAAGTTTTGTATCATTTCGATTTTCAGGCCTGATCTGCACGCAATAAGATCATCGGTGTACATGTACTGATAAATTATTAATAGGATGGTATACATACACACGTTCGTACGTATGTAGCTTAAGTTAATATCAGGATAGTCTTAGTTTTAGTTCTTAGGTTTAGTTGTAGCTGTGGCTTTATGTATAAGTTTTTTTAGTAAAAAGGTTAAGTTTTTAATTTCTTTTTCTCTTCTTAATAAATAATACATCTAAGAATGAATAAATGTTCTAATATAAAATAAATAAAGTAGTTGAAAAACATATGAAACCAAGTTAATCTTAGAGAGCCTGCGAAGGCCCAGTAAGACTATTTTAAAACAAACAAAATGTCCTGTAAACTAGATTCAAGTATTTTTGTCTAAAATTTAAGTGTTCCTTTATAAATGAATAAAATGAAAAAAATAAAAAATACTAAGCAGGAGCTGGATCATAAAAATGTTAAATGTTATTCTAGAAGAGGATTTAATTTTCAATCTTAGCGAAACCTTAAGATTGCAAAGAGTTACTGCAGGTTGGCCGAATCCTATTTTAATGGTAGAAATGGAGATAGCGTCCGAACCATTGCTATATATAGAGCAACAACGTCAGAAAAAAGACCGGCGTACTTCACCAGATTTAAATTAAGCTCTAAATTATAGCCAATACCTTCAAATTTGAGAAAGATTGATTAAAATCGTAGTCTACTTCGATTCAACAACAATTTATTTCTGAAATTGTTTATTTAATCCTTCTCCTTCTCCTTCTCCTTCTCCTTCTCCTTCTCCTTCTCCTTCTCCTTCTCCTTCTCCTTCTCCTTCTCCTTCTCCTTCTACTTCTTTTCACACTTTTGCAAATCATAACACTTATCACCTATTCGCAGGCTTCACTGTTTTTATGACCCACAATGCCATGTGCCTCAAGGCTGACCGGATTGCCCCCAACTTTACTCGTCATCACGAAGGTGCCAGTGAAACGAAACGCAATGCATCCCAAGGGCTGGTAACTGGCTTCCACCAAAGAAACTGATACCCTTCCCTGGCAGGGAATTAACCTAAAAAAACGAAGCCAATGATGTTTAAGTACCCCTCACTTATCGCTCATAATTACCGATCAAAACGCTTTCAGCTTCTACAAATGTCGTGGCAGGGCGGAATAAAGAACTCACAGCTTAATGCCAGCAAATCAGTGCGGATTAAACGACCAAATGCCATGATCACGTCACATTTATCAAGGAATGAGCCACACCATCAATTAAAAATTATTTTCCGACAAAATGACATTTTAATTTGAAAATAAATTTTGCAGTCACCGTTCAGCTTGTCGAAGAGACTTCCAGTCGCTTAAACATAAATTTGCCAATTTAGCAATTGGACTGAGGGTGCGCTGCGCGTGAAGCTCTGCGGCGGCGGTGGCGGCAGCTCTGTGGAACCCAGTGACCGCAGGCTCGGGATGCGACCGACTGACGTGTAGTCTTCAAAGGCAGAGAGAACTGGAGTGTGAGAGAGAGTGAGAAAGAGAGAGTTGCGGCAATTTAATCCTGAACCTAATGAATTCCCAGTGGTGCATCCAATTACCTCTGATTGCTGTGCTTAAGCGAACGCGTATGAGAACTTCGAGAAATGGTACTCCCGTGCTGAATGTGAAGCTTGGGCTCATTCTAGTAGAGTGGCTGCTGCGGGAATTTGTCGGCCTCTGCGGTGATTGAGGTCTGGAGACAAACCGTCAGTGTGGATTAGAGTATTATCCGCATTTGATGATTTGCGGTAAGAATCATATAGATGACCGTGACTTCGAGTGAGTGTTCGAACTGGGAAGTTGATCGAGACATTAGTACGAGAAGCGGTTTTATACTTACGTTTGCACTTTGTTAGCTAATGTGATGAAGTTTAGTTTAAGTTAAAAAACAAATAACTTCGTGTTGGCATAGTTTCGAAATTAAAAATAAGAAAATTTTGATATTGCTGATTGCTGGCCTCTTGAGTCTGAAAAAAAATTAAAAGTGCTGTTTCTTTATTTTCGCAATGGTATTTACTGGTCACTTTGTTGATTCTTTTCTTTGAAGTCATTATATCTGGGCTTCAAATTCTTTTCATTTGCAGGTTACACATTCGATGGAATATATAATGGATTTCTTTTTTTTTTTTTTTTGTTATGGGTATGTTTAGCGGAAATTGTGAAATGTCTGTCTGAAGAACGCATTTCCATTCCCCCCAAGAGCGAGAATTTTGCCTAGCCATCCCGTCCCTGCTTCAAATGGTGTTTTTCATTCGTGTAAATGATCTAGTATGTTGTAGACGTAACGATGTCTCCCTCTGCTCCTCCTTCAATGACTTCAAAATTTCGTCTAACGTTTGTAACCAACAAATATCTTGTATAAAAATACGTTATCCTGAGAGACAGAGTATAACTATAACTATAACTATAGTTATAACTCTTTTAACTTAAAGAAAAATACAACTTAAACAACTTGGGCATAGAGGATTATTTACTAACCACACTGATTTACGATTTATGTTATAAACTTAAACATATGACGCATTTTAAGTAGTTCTAACAATACGAGGAACATTAAAGTATCGTATGGTAACGTTTGAACACCTTTAGCCACGGATATCATTGGTTTTCCCCTCAGTTATTAGAATTAATTTTAATTAGCATTAAGGAACTTTTCTTGTAACTTATAGTTGCATATATTTTGTTGAGTAGAAGGCACCTACAGTTTTTTGCCGACTTCGATCGACGAAGTTTGAGAAGCTTTTTCTTTATTGACTTGAAGAATACATTTTAATTGTCGTAATACAACTTTTGACTGACAAGATGTCTGGTGGTTGGAGTTGGTGAGTGGAGTTCCTTAAATTTGGGCTACGCTACTGTGTAAAGCGAACAACAAAGTCCTAAAATAATTATCGTCCTGATAGTTCAAAATCCTAAAATGCTCAAAATAACGAAAATCGTGTACAGTCGCCAATGAGGTGTTGCTGACATTGGAGTGGAAGCTAAAATGGGTCTGGCAGGAAATAAAGGCAAAATGGAGAATATGCCGTCTTCAAGGAAGAAGGCAAACATCGATGGTCGGACAAAGTGTCACATTAGACAGTAGAAACTTCGAGATAGTCAAGAACTTTGTCTACCTATGTATCCGCGGTGAATAGAGACAACAACATCTGAGCCGAAAATAAAAGCAAAAAAGTTCTGCTCCTCGGGAATCCTCATCTGAATGTGTGATAGGATTTATAGTAGGTACTGAGTTTCTTCTTCTTCTTGCGGCGCTACAGTCCGGGGTGGACCTGGGCCTCAACCAACATGCCTCTTGAACCAGCACGATCTTTCGCCAGCTGCCTCTCGCCAGCTGTCTCAAGTTGCGCACTCCAAGTTGGTTGAGGTCCTTCTTCATATGCGTGCGCCACCTTAGTCTAGGTCGTCCTCTATTGCATTGTTCCAATGGCTCGGATTCAAAGACTTTTTGGGCCGGAGCAGTGGTGTCCATACGCTCTACAAGGCCTAGCCATCTTAAGCGTTGTATCCGTAGACGCTTGACCAGGCGCATGTCGCTGTACAGCCCATAGAGTTCGTCATTAAATCTTCTCCTCCAGATGCCATCAACGCAAACAGGGCCAAAAATCGCACGCAAAACTTTTCTCTCGAAAAGACTAAGGGCTTCCTCATCCGCCTTTGCTAACGTCCAAGATTCTGCGCCATATAGTAGGACGGGGATGATCAAGCTGTTATATAAAGCGAGCTTAGTCCTTCGAGAGGGGGCTTTATTACTCAATTGCCTCTTGAGCCCAAAGAAACAGCGATTGGCAAGAGTGATTCTGCGTTTGATTTAGGTACTGATGTTGTTGAATCTGTTTACCGCGGAGCCGAGGTAGACGAGGTCCTTGATTACTTAGAAGTTTCTGTTGCCTAGTGTGACGCTCCGTCCGAGACGTTGATGTTGTGTGCCCTTCCTTGATGACAGCATGTACTTAGTTTTGCCCTCATTTACCGCCAGACCCATTTTAGCCGCTTCCGCTTCAATGCCAGAAAAAAGCCTCATTGATGGCTCGCTGTGTTTGTCCAATCACGTCAATGTCATCAGCGAAAGCTAGAAATTGAACTGACTTCTGGAAGATCGTGCCTCTGGTGTTAACTTGTGAGTTACGCACGATCTTCTCGAGGATGATGTTAAAGAAGTCACATGTCAGTGCGTCACCTTGTCTAAAACCACTTTTGACATTGAAGGTCTCGGCGAGTTCGTTACCGACCTTGACGGAGCAGCGGGAGTTCTCCATCGTCATCCTACACAATCTGACGAGTTAGGTAGGAAAAACTAGACATACCACTGTATAGCTCGTCTCTATGCACTATGTCATACGCGGCCTTGAAATCGACAAATAGGTGGTGAGTGTCAATTTGCAATTTCTTGGGTCTTTTCCAGAATCTGCCGTAATGTGAAGATCTGGTCTATAGTGGACTTCCCTGGCCTGAAACCACATTGATAGGGACCTATCAGGTCATGGACAAACGGTTTCAGACGCTCACACAATACGGCAGAGAGGATTTTGTATGCGATGTTAAGGAGACGAATCCCTCGGTAGTTGGCGCAGTCAAAGGAGTCTCCTTTCTTGTGAACCGGGCAAACGACACTGAGATTCCACTCTTCGGGCATGCTTTCCTCCGACCATATCTCACAGATGAGTTGGTGCATGCGCCCAACCAGGTCAACTCCAGCTGCTTTAAATAGTTCTGCGGACAGTCCGCTCGCTGTAGCAGCTTTGTTCGACTTCAGCTTGGATATTGCTATCCTCACCTCGTCTAAGTCGGGGGGACGGAATGCTTGTCTATCTTCGCCCAAATTGAGAGGAATATTCTGCCTAACAGCGGGGTTTGGACCGTTATTGCCGTTAAGGAGTCTGTAGAAATGATCCTTCCAGATTCTCAGCACAGACTGCGACTCTACTACGAGTTATCTATTTTGGTCCGGCAGGTCTTGGTCCGTGCCTTGTATCCTCCGGATAGCTGTTTTACCTTTCGGTAAAACTTTCGATGCTGAGTTTGGGTTATATTAATTCCTACTGCATTAATATTCAGAGAATTTTTAATTTGTAAAAGACTTTGAAACTGTTGAAATTTTTTTTAAAAAAGATTATGGGCCACATTTTTACAATATTAAAATTTTTCAATGTTTTTGAGACAAGTTATAGTACTAACTGAGCTAGGGAAGCGTCTTTTAAACTTATTGCGGAGCATATGGTATGGTCCCATATTATCTGTGTTTGTGGGGTTATTCCTTTGTGCGTTGTTCAATTTTGATTACACTTGAGCTCTAAGATGTGACTTCAAGTTGGAGTAACATTTTTAATAATAATATTCACCACTCATTCGTGGCCGGCGTGACGTGGTGGATAGGGTGCGACACTCATTCGCCACAGATTCAGGTCAATTGCCGGGTGAACACCTCGGATTTTTGACAGCACCACCTCCTTCGAGCTGCTGACAATACTCAAAAGGTAAGAAACCTTCTCAAACTTCGCCGTTCGGAGTCGTCAAAAAACTGTAGGGCCCTTCTACTCCTGAGAGAACAGTAGCACGCATAACACGATCAGTTGATGAGCACGCTAAGCTCTGGTTCTCCTGCGGACTGTCGCGCCATCCAATTATTGATATTATTGATCACTCATTAACAACAGCAATCAAACCTTTACCATTAATCTGATCATTTCCAGGAGTCAACTAGTTTCATTTGTGATATTTTAAATATCAGATTATAATTTTATATGAGTACCTCATGTTGTCCGAATTCTTCTGATTGAGTCGATTTTAAGTTTCGCTTATTTCGAGTAGCTCGAAAGTGTACAATAACTCAGTTCTGTCCAATGGCTTATAACATACATAATAAATTTGGACAGCGCAAAATGCCTCTCCTTTAAATACAAGATGCGACAATTCGCAGCTCAAAGATGAGGCAAATATCGGCTCGTTGTTAGTTTGTCCGAATTCCTTTGTTCATGGTCAACCAGGACCACTTAATTTGAATGCCTCTTCCCACAGCACAGCTATCAGCGATTGACGGATGGGATTTCCAAAAGACCATCACTGAAGAAGTTTGTAACGTTCACGTTTTATTCACCCCCAACAGATTAGACATGTAAATAGGAACCAGCAAATAGAAGATTTATTTGAAAATCTGAGTCATTTTTCAACCTAACACCCGAACGTCAGACAACAAACGGTAATCTAATCTCACAAATTAACAACTTTTATTAATAGCCTCTCCACGTCACCGGGTCTCGGGGCTTGGCCCCGAACTCACCATGAATAAGCGTGAAATTAAATTTCCAAATAATTCCCATAATGATAAATGATCTAGCAAAATATTTTGAATGTTTCGTGCGCTCCCCGATGGGGGGCAAGATGTTCCAACAAGCATGGGTATGCTAATCGAATGTGTTTTGAAGTCGGAGACGCAGAGTGATCGAGCTTGCTCACTTGTTTCTTGGTATTGCGACTTCTGAGTGCTGGGGGATCGAGAAGCGCCACTTTGTTGTTAGGACACGGTACAACGTAGTACGTCAAAATTGACACAGATTGGGGACTTTCGAAAATTGTCGTAAACTCATCCCCTTCGTGTAGGAATTGTGTTTGCGTCAATTGAGTGAAGTACCTACCCACGAGCTTGACGTGTTTTCTCCTGTAAACTTTGACAGAATGACAGTGAACATTTCTATTTCCCATTGTTGACTTGATGAATATATTTGTGTTTTAAGGGGACTTACAACACCTGTTTGCTGTAGCAAGTTAAACAGAACGTTGGAGCCCCCCCTACTTGCAAATGGTTTGAGGAGCTTCGAAATGCTTACTGCATTCGTCAGGAAAGTACTTAAAAGCTAAAATTGCTTTCAATATAATTCGTTTAATGCCCGAGCTATATGTATGAAGAGGGTTTCATCTGAAGCTTCACTTCCTTAACGTCAGCAGCAACACCGCTGGTGAATACATCGTTGCAAAAGATATTGTCTTTAAAAGGTATCAACCAATTGCTATGATTGAAAATATGACTCTGCGGCACGTCAGGTTTCATTTGTTTAAAAGTTCCTCCATCTTATCGAAGCAGCCAATGGCCTCCAACAGTCTCTTCACAGCCAGCCAATAAACATTTACCACTTATCAATTGCTTGCTTCATGCCTAATTGCCTACGGCTTTTGCACCATCCTCAGAAGAAGACGCGAAATCATAGACGTCTTGAGAAGACCTCTATGATTGGGCCACGCGTCGATCGGGTGGGCATGGGCTTAATTTATTCATAAGTACCTCTTGCCGAGAGTCCATCCACGCAAGACTTGTACTCATTGGTACTAGCCGCGAAAATATTTTAATTTATTTTATTTTAAGTATTGATAGCTTGATCCAACGAATTGTTTACATTTTAATTGAGTTATCTTGTCAGTGCGGCCATCGATTGGCTTTATTTCAGAAACAAAGTACACGAAAAAGTTTTTTTCATTGTTTGAAGGCGTGTCTTTTTGTGAAGTAGTGTCTTGGAGGTTTCACTGCTGGGGTTGCCTTAACCTTGCTAAGAAAAATGACGCTAAGTTTGATCGGAAAGCTGAAAATGATTAGATTAAATTACACTTAAGTTCACAAGTAAAAGAGACCCCCACTCAGCTCCTTCCACAACTACTCTCGAACTGTGCATGCAATAATTTTTGATTAGAAGTGACCTGCATTTGTTTTCCGAATCCGAACGAAATGTTTCAGTGGGTTTCCGATAAGCTTTTGGTATTCTTTGAAAGTTCTTAACAACCCTAAGAATGTGGTGCCGTGAAAACAACGCAAGTTGTCCTGCATTCGAGACTAAAGACTACGGTAAGTGAACAATGCACATGACACACCAAGCACTTAGGAAAGAGCGCAACATAACAGATAACTTTTTGTAAACATCATATCCTGCAAATGTCTACAAAGGGACCAGGGCAAAGCTTCTTTCGCTTTTTCCTGCTGCGGGTACTGCTGTTCCCTCACGAGTAGATAAAATATACCGTCGCCAATGTAAAGGGGGGAGTATTAATGCTTTTAACCTGGTACCCTGGTGTATTTCAAAGGGCGACTACAAAAACGTATGAATTCTTAGGAAACATGCCAATGAAAGTCAAACCCTTTGACATATTGTGTTTCCCGGAGCATCAATGTCTTGGCCAAGACCATCGAAGAACTCAAGTCTTAGGGTCTTGAAACTAAGAAACTCATGATTACAACACTTTTAAATGCTGTAGTCGCGAAAGGAAGAATATATTTTCATAGGACTAGGGAAATAGGGCTGCAGGGAACAAGTTTAACAAAACATGTCATTTAATTTAAAGGTCTGGACTACCCAGAATACTATACAGACAATAATTCAAATTCGACGCACGCAGCAGAAATTACTCATTCACTCGATATCCAAACTAAAATCACCATACCTCGAATGTCAAAGAACTCAAATTCGTTATATGTTGAACCTTTGCGAATCCGTTGCTGGCGTTAACTCAAACTCCTGAAATTAGAAATTTGACCAGGCATAGACAATTTACCGCTGTCTTAGTTTCTTATCTGTACGCAGATGACATAAAATAATTTGCTGCTGCTGCTAGGCCGGAAATTGCATTAGAAAAAATAAAAAATGCTTTACCGGCCTGTCGTACTTTAAGTCATGGGGCTTGGACTTAAAAACGGAAAAATGTGGGTGTTGTGGATTTAATAGCTTATACTTGAATTTGTATACATATAAATTGTTTTTTGAATAGTTAATCATCTTCAATTTTATTATACATTTCTTTGAATAGTTCCTTTGTCATTTAAATTTTTTATATAATTGCATTTATTCATTCTTATTCATTGCTTTATTAACTTCACATTGAGTCACTGTACATGTAACAATATGTACCAATTTTTGTTAACAATCTGTAATAGCAAGACATTTCTATATGATACTCATTTGCCAATACTTCTCCTTCAATTATTCTTTTTTCTCGCTTACTCATTAAATGCGAGAGAAAAACACTGCATTTGTTATTCGTGGAATGCAGGGCAAGTGGCTACCGCGAAGATCTTTCTCGTCTACTTGGATTTTGGACACACATCATATAAGTCATACTTGAATTTGATTTGTCACTTGTTATATTGTTTGCTTTCTCTATCATTTTAATTTCTCCTTTAATAAACGCATTACAATTTGGAGTTACTTCTTCCATTATTAGCCAGTCAATCCTAAACAGTGAGCTTACCTGTTGCAGAAACTCGAATGGAAAAGACTCCAAAAAGCTGTTAAAGAAAGCCAGATTAGATTAGTTCCATTACAGTATGATACAAAATACTTAGGTATTTATTATCAAAACAAGTGGTCGCCGTGGCGTCGAGGGTAGAGTGCGACGCTCACACGCCGAAGGGTCTAGGTTCGATTCCCAGCTCAACACCAATTTTTCGAAATTTTTCATGGCACCACCTCTTTCGAGCTGCTGACATCAGTCAAAGAGTAATAACTGTCTAAGAAAGCTTCTCAAATTTCGCCGTTCGGAGTCGACAAAAAATGTAGGTCCCTTCTCGTGAGAGAACAGTAGCGCGCACTGTCCCCATATGGACTGTAGTGCCAACAATTTTATAATTATTATTATCAAAACAAATTTAAGTTCAATAAGAATGCTTGGGTTGTACTGAACAAAGCGAACGTGGCCACTTATATTTTAAAGAAAATTCTTTCGTTAAAACGTTTATATCGAAACATAAGGATTTCAATTTACAAAACACTTATATTATTATTTCTTATGGTTTTAGTATCTGGTTTTCTATTTCTCCAACCGCAGCAAAAGAGATAGCAAAAATTGAGAGAACAATCTTACGTTATAAAACGAAACAAAAAATTGTTTTCAAATTATAACTTGTATAACTTGAAAAAGGGGGCCGCGGTGGCGTAGTGGGTAGAGTGCCACGCTCACACGCCGAAGGGTCTAGGGTCGATTCCCAACTGAACACCACGAATTTTTAACGGCACCACCTCTTTCGAGTTGCTGACAACACTCAAAGAGTAATAACTGTCTAAGCAAGCTTCTTAAATTTCGCCGTTCGCAGTGGGCAAAAAACTGTAGGTCCCTTCTACACGTGAGAGAACAGTAGCGCGCACAGCACGAGTATTTGATGAGTAAGCTAGGCTCTGGTGCCCCTGTGAACTGTCGCGCCAACAATTATTATTATTATAACTTGACAAAGGTTAGACCTTTAATGATATACATGGCAACCTTATTAAAATTAGGCTTCGTTCAAGTGCTAGCCATCCGAATCCACATGTAAAACGATTACAGGATGCAAACGTTGTTAATGAAAGTACAAATTATCATGATGCATGATAGTTACTGATTCTTAATAGAACCTGAAATAAATAATTTATTAAGTGTGCCTTTTTTTATGAGCAAGCCTCACAAAATGTCCAATGAGGTTGATATTATCCTTTATTCCATTAATTCCATTATTTTGAAAAAAGCTAAATTAAAAAGACAAAAGCATTTTTGTAAAATTTCAAACTTCAACACGTCTTTAAACTATAAGCGAACGAAAAGTAAAATAATATTAGGTATTAGTTTGTATAAGTCATAAGTTTCATTTTCCAAAATATTTGTCTATATCAAGAATAACGTAACTGCTTTCTTTAACCTATACTAAAGTATATACAACACTAGAATAAACAGAACTGTTCTAAAATCTTAAGATTAGGCATTAATATTTAAGTTTGTCTTAAGTCTTAATTTTGGCCGTAAATCGTCACAATGTGGGTGTATGCCGGGAGCAGCGTACGACTAATTTAATTCAGAAAAACATTGTTAATTATGTTAGTTTATATAAGAAAAACTATACATAGTTGTTTAGTTACAATCATTTATACGTAATAAAGTCGACATTATCAAAAGATTGTAATCAAAACTCAACTTGTGAATTTATAAAGAAATGAATGAAATGAATGAATCTGTCCACTTCGAATGTATCATTCAATTGCAAATTTGACAAATTTGGTCAAGAACGTAGAAAGCTCGGCATGCTGGCCAATGATTCCATAGCTGTGCCGATTACAGTGACTCCAATCAAAGGCGAAACTAGTTCCATGCTTGCAATGTGCACAGGAATAGCTGCACCCATCGAATCTCCGACCAAATGTATCGGGACACAAGAGCCTTCCGTGTACATTTTTGAAATAAGATTACCCACATCTCTGCAATCACACTCAATCAATTAAAGTTTGATCTGGTTGCACTGGAGTAAGTCATTCACGTCGCCAAGGTCTCAGCAGATAAGACCTCTTCGGTAACTGTGTCTAAATGTCCCTTCAAATCAACTGACAGTTCATTGCAAATGACAGTCCACAGAGGGACAATTTTTCAATTTTCAATTTTTCTTTATTGGACAAAAATATTTCCAATTTCAAATTTTTAAGCTTAAGACTACAGTGAATATACATATATATGTGTCGGCTCAACAATAGGGTCCCGACGGATGAAAAACTGTCTTACATAGTTTCAGTGTTTACAAGTGAATTATTTACAATATAACGATGTTCTGTCTTAACATCGGGGTGTTCAGATTCGTTTGTCAATGATGTTCCTTTGTGTTGGTGGGGGGAGGGGGTTTTTTTCAGGGTCAACCTCGATGGTATGTTGTATCACTGCTGGAGAAGAACATGTTGTGTGCATTGAGAAATCGTTGTCCAGGGACTGAGCTCCTTAAGTTCCTGACGATTGGGTTAGGATGGATTCCAGTTTCGCATAACTGCTTCTTAGAAAGTTGCACCAAGAACTGTTGCAGGGAGATGATGCGCGATTTTTCGTAGACCACAGAGGGACCAGGGCCTAGCTTGCTTATCAACTACTTGTGTTGTGCGCGCTACTGTTCTTGCACCTGTAGAAGGGACCTACAGTTTTTTGCCGACTCCAAACGGCGAAGTTTGAGAAACTTTCTTAGATTTTGGGTGTTGTCAGCAGCTAGAAATACTTGGTACCGTGAAGAATTTGAGGTGTTGAGCCGGGAATCGAACCTAGACCCTTCGGCGTGTGATCGTCGCACTCTACCCACTACGCCACGGCGACCACTAATTACTTTGCTAACACAAAAGTAAGACCACATGAGCGCAGAATATCCTTCTCCGTGCAGGAAGCAGGACCGGCTTTCTCCGGCTGACTTGTCCTATAAACAAGAAAGGTAGTCCCCTCATCCACCTGTACATCTTCTTTTTCCATGAAGTGTGGGCTTATAATTTCGCGATTCTGAAATTTTTGAATGAATCCCTATGGAAACAAATTGAGTGCAACCAAGTGATAGACAAACAAACGTATTTGCAAACACCTCATAAAAAGGTAGGGTTTGACTTGCATTAATAAGGCGGTCACTGTACTTAAGATCTTCAAATTCTGCCTCCCGGAATTGCAGGGGGCAATCTTGATTTCGTTATTGATCTTTGAGGATCTCTGCAGACCCTTGTGCCAGTTTTGTGTTTTAAAATAAACTCTGGATTTTGATGCATGATTCAGTCGGAGGAATGCAATATAAAATCCAAAATGGGCAGAATACAGCGGTCTTAAAACTTAAAAACTTCTGCAAAACTTAATATAGAGGAAGCTTGCAAATCCCACAGTCTCAGAACTCTAATAGCAACTCCAACTCTGAGTTCGAGGCTCTTACAACTTTACGTTTCTGTTCTCTTTGCATTTGCGACTTTTAAAGATATATGAAGATATTCGGCTCAGAAATGGCGATCTTCGAGAAATTTTACATCACCAAACCTCAACAAAACTTTTTCGAAATATTTGGATTTATAAGTTGTAAGCTGTTAAAGCTTAAGACTTTAATTGGAGATTGTATATATTTTTTTGTTATTCTCAATTTTCATGTTTTCGAAATTGCAGGACCTCTAAATTCTTGAAAGTTGGTTTTTGAGACATCGAATTCTATTTATACGAGAGGCGTTCAATATATTCACGGTATCGATATGAAGGAGAAAATGCGAATTCAATTTAAACTGTTTTTATTTTCCAACATAATCTCCCCTAACATCAATGCATTTGTTACATCTTGAGATTTTAAGCCCGTAAATAACCCTTTTAACAAAATGTCCATTAATTGTCGACTTGAGTTCTTCATCATCCGAAAATCTTTTTCCACGAAGAAATTTTCTCAAATCCGGAAACAGGAAATAATGACTAGGTGCAAGGTCTGGACTATAGGGTGGGTGTTGGATTTCTTCGAAACCACAATCTCGCGCAGCAGCCTTGGAAACTCGCACCGTGTGAACAGGAAAGTTGTCAGTTGGCGTTGATGGTTTCACCTTCAATGAGCAAGATTGCCTTTGAGTCCCGAAAAACTGTGGCCATGAGCTTCCCGGCAGACCTTGAACTTCCTCGGGGGGTCTGTTCATTTTTTATGCCACTGCATGGACTCTTGTTTGCTTTCAGTGTCATAATGGTGAACCCATTATGAACTCAGTAAGAATTTGATCCATAATACCGTCCGCGTTCTCACTACGCAACTCCAAAAGCTCTTTACAGCTTGTGATTCTCACTTTTTTCTGAGGCGCTGTGAGCATTTGTGGCACCCACTTTGCACTCACCTTTGAAAGATTATGTTGGTCATGAAGAATGGTGCGAATGGCACCAGTTGAAAGCTTTGTGATATCTGCCATCATTTTCACCTTTATTCGGGAATCCTCAAGAATAAGTTTTTCGACTTCTTTGATGCTTTCTCCGGTACAAGCAGTAGCCAGTGCGTCGGAGTGGAGGTTGTCTTCAATGCCCTCTCTGCCTCTCTTGAACGCACTTGACCACTTTTGTACAGTTGATAATGAAGGTGCGGAACCCTGGTAAACAGCCACCATCTCTTCATGAATAGTTTTTTTACTTTTTCCTTGCTTGGTGAGAAATTTAATTAGAGCGCGATGCTCAATTTTCACCAGCATCATCTCAGTTGCCATTATGATTCTGTTTAACTAGAGATAAAACACGAATTAATAATCACATTTATATGAAATTTTACATGAATGCACTAAAATAATAGCATTACTTGATAAAGAAGTTCAGTATATGACCACGAAATAAGTAGCTATCTGAAATCCACAGACATATCGTTCATTCATTGGCCGTCGTGGCGTATTGGGTAGAGTGCGACGCTCACACGCCGAAGGTCTAGGTTCGATTCCCGGCTCAACACCTCGAAGTTTTCATGGCACCACCTCTTTCGAGCTTCTGACAACACTCAAAGAGTAATAACTGCCTAAGAAAGGTTCTCAAGCTTCGCCGTTCGGAGTCAGCAAAAAACTGAAGGTCCCTTTTACTCGTGAGAGAACAGTAGCGCGCACAACACGAGTGGTTGATGAGCAAGCTAGGTCCAGGTCCCGCTGTGGACTGTCGCGCCATACAATTATTATTATTATTTTTACTAACGCTCATTCAGAAGCAAATTCCCAAACGACATCCCACATCTCATCATAAATATGTGTAAATTTTGATGCATAAGAATTCCATAGCTTACCCTTGTGTGTAAGGCTGTCTTCTGAAAGAAGTTTTTTCAGAAACAGATGATTTCTTTTTGAAAAATCACAACAATTATCCTTTGTCAAGAGGATTTTGCGAAAGTAATCCTTCAGCCGGCTATCCCAAATTGCACTCCCATGTTAGCAGCCCGAAGTGATACATCTTTGGTTCCGTTTCGAAAGCAAATAACTCAACGTTGCATAATTTTTAGCACCATTGATTCACATAATACGTCGAAGAGAGTCGCACACGTGATCCCATCCAAGGATCTCTGTAATTGTATACCATTTCGCGGGCAATAATACTGCGGCTACGTATTTTAATGTACACACACGGCAGTGAAAAGGAGAAACAAAGAGACGGAGAAACGCCAACAACACATACCTGAAGCATTTGGAATTCCGTCTTTGGACGCAAGCGCCTGCGAATTGCAGCCTCCATCGCGCCATCACCATAAGGGGCTCCACACGGGCAGATGGATGGCAAACTATGCAAAATGAACTTTGGCGGTTTCGCGGACTCCGAGAAACATTTCAAAAGTCATCGGGGTCAACTTTATGTCTTGGGGCACTCAATTCACAGCAGGTTCTTCCGCTGTTGTTCATGAAATTTCATATGGACGGACGGCAGAACGGCAGAACGGCAGGACGGCAAATCGGCAACAGGGCCCGCAGCAGGCGGAACAGAGCGGAAGGGTTTTGCCGCTGACTCGCTCAGCGGCTGACGCGCATCCATATCGCACACGGTGTTCACGAATGTGCTGATGCCATGCCAATGTGTACCCTCGTTCTTCTTCGTCTCATTGCGGTATCCTACACATCTACGAAATGTGTCGCAGAATTTAATTTCATCGCTTTACTAGAGGTAGAATCATTTCGCATCAAGTGCGCTCGGACGGCGAATGCTGGGTCTGCGGCAGAGCCGGCAGAGCGGCGGCGGCAGTGGGCAATAAAGGCCGATGGAAGCGCGCAGTAAATAATTGCCTTGGAGTTAGGCAGGCGTTTAGATTAGCCGAGGATATGATTCGTTCTATTTATAGAGGAGTTGTCTGACATCTAGGTGACCGGGCTGCAATGCGATTATGAATCAGAGTTGAGCGGTGACATGAAAGCGGTCGGGATCAGGTTGCACTGACGGGGAGTCTATAACCTTAATGAACCGGCTAACGACTTCTCTGATGAGCTTTCTTATCTAGACAGAAGGGTATGATCGAGGTATGTTGGCATTGTGGATGTTATTGCGGATTGCAACAGATTTGTTTGTCACATTGCATGCACGATATGATTCACTCAGAGATCAATTCGACTGTTTGGGTGTCTCCAACTGCAACTGCAGTCGCCATCAGCTTAACGTCACCCTGGATTGGGTCGTTTAAAAATTAAGAAAAGAGAAATGAAATGGTGGAATCCCAAGGAAGGTGGAAGGTCGTTTAATCATAGCAGGTTGTGTCTTGTGGAAAACACGAATAATATTGTGGTCAATCCTTGCTGGCTTTTCAGCAAGTCCAAATGCCGATTAAACGAAGTAAAATGTTTTACATCGAATTCTCATCAAAATAATTCCTCAACTAATCCATTGTTTTAAGTCGCCTGGGTTAATTTTTTGACAGGTTAAAATCTTTTCACTTGAAAGCCAAGATTCTAATGGATGTGCGAAAAATATACCAAGCCGACAATATTTCTGTTGGGTTATTCCGGCGGTCGTGGCGTAGTGGGTAGAGTGCGACGCTCACTAGCCGAAGGGTCTAGGTTCGATTCCCGGCTGAACACCTCGAATTTTCACAGCACCTATTAAGAAGTTTCATTTTTCTTCGTTGGATTTGGTCTTCCATTCATTGATCGCAATCATTCACTTTGAACTGGAGTCGATGTCGTTTTGGCTTAGCAGAGAATCGTTAAAATTCAAAAATTCCAGAAGATAAAATGGTGCAATTGTCTCGTAAAATAAATTGCAACTTCATTCATTGATAAGCCCAATTGCTTTATGATGCTTTACTGAACCCGAAGGGGAGTCAAAGTCTTCATTTCATTATACATGCGAAGATACAGCGCAAACACGCTATTTCTTGTTGCCTTGGCATCAAATTGCATGTGATAATGTTTATCATAAGACTGTCGAGCAAGCACATGATGCAGTACACAAGTCACGCATAGACAATCTTAATTCGTGGTAATAAATAAAATATTGGCGGGGATTAGGTGTCTGTTAGATGAAAGAGACGGAACTGTGGTTGCCAATGAGATACGTTATACGGCGTTTATTTACTACAAACTGAAACTAATTCATTTTGTGCTGTCACCACGTAGGGTTATAACTGCTTATGTATGTTTTTCACTTTCTGAAAATTGAATCGATGGCAGTGTTTTAATCTAAATTCTGCTCAATATTTAAAGCGTTCTTCTGCAGAGAGCCCCATCGAGCTCATGTAAAGTTGTTGTCCTGGGGAGGTTAATTTGCTTCAGAACTATGGCTCTATGATATTTGCTAGATTTTCAGATCGTGCATGCATATTTTATAACTTCTATCATAACATCTATCATAGACATAAACGATGGGCAATTAAATTTTATCAAGTTTTTTTTCAATTTTGGTGGATACAATCTAAAAAACAAAAGATTGGCGCCCAGCCACAACTTATCGCACAAGATGCTTTTTTTTAATGTCTCGTGAGTAATTCAAAACATGTGATCGAGATGACGTTCATAGTCCTTTGGAGCACTTGTTTAGAGTCAGTAGTGCCATACAAAAATACTAGTTTTAAGTATTTTTAGTACTGCTATAAAAAAACACGAGTTTTAAGTATTTTTGTATAGCATATAACAGAATAAGGAATAATGCATTAAAAACAACGTTCATAATCCAGAAAATTTGTCCCGAAAGTAGACGAACATAAACACAGTACTGCAGCGCAAGGATAAAAATTGAGAAATTGAAAACTCCTGATCTCTGCATCATCCGAGCACATCTCCTTCCTTTGTTTGAGCGGCGCAACTGGATTTTTGGTGCCTTCAGACGGCGACTAGTGCCATGGTAGACAGCGCTTTGGAAGTTTTCGGCTTAATGTTTTAAATAATGTACAATCATACAAACAATCTTTTCACTCTGCAAATAGCCCTTAAAAGGCACAGTTTAAGACACCGGCTTACGTTTTGCAACATATTTCATTAAACTTGATTAAAACTATAAGGGTGAGTCCTCTCGTTCCACAGAGAACATCAAGTCGCACCATAGCCACACCCTTTTACTTTACCTCTTACTTATTTCGGATAAGATCTAAGAATTTCCACATTGTTCAGCGAAAATCAGACCATTGGATTATGGTTTTCAGATTAAGTGACAGAAAATATTTCTGCAAAAATGTTCCTTTGTTTCTTTTTTATTGCCTAGATTGTCCGTCGTAAAACTGAGACAAAAGAAGAGTTTATGCCACATTTGCAAAAGAAAGGGGAAAGGTAATGTGTATAAAAGGAGCACGGTCCAACAATATGGTAAGAAATTCGTGTCGGTTGATTCCCTCTTCAAAGACATCCTTTCTTCTACGACATTCGTATAACCGACTCGAACCCATGCCAATGTCACTGATCGAGACGCTTCATTCAGATTACAGATTATCATTGCCACAAAATCCTTTCAGAAGTCAAGAAAAGTGTCGCCGCGCCAACGGATCACCAGATCGTCGGATTGCTCCGCCCCCAATCAGAAGACAAATCCCTCATCTCCATCAGAACCGATCGGATCCACGTCTCCGTCAGCATGCAACCCGACCTGTATAAGCCCATAAAGACTGAATCTAATGATCCGGCTCGAATTTTGACTTCACCGTGTAATCCCTTAAGCGGGCTTAAGCCCGAAATTGCTCTGCATCCCATTAATGCCCAGATTTACACGGAAATGATAGATAAGCACCCCAAATGGTTAGGCTCTCTCCGGCGCACTTGATGTGCGCCGATGGATTCCGCGTAATCTGGTCGAGTGCATCTTCTGTTGGCGTGGGCACACCAGGCTTTGCCAAACGGATTAGTCCGCACAACAATTGTCGGACGTGACATTCGTATCTGGTGCACGGAGCCCACGATTCATCTATTTACCCCCGATAAGTGGTCGCACTTTGGGTTGTTTGTCTCACCACTCTCTTTCTCTCCGTCTCACCTTTCTCCGTGATCTGCCGCCGCCGCCGCCGCCGCCACCTTCACAAGCGCTGCAGTGCATACTGCATTTCCGAGGAACCGGAGAAAGGATGTTCAATTGTTGTGGGTTCGAGATCGAGAATAATCGAATCAAATATTTGACAGCACCAACCTCAGAGCCGAGGCATTATCCCATTATTGGGACTCGACTATTAGGAGAATTTATTGCGGTCTGCGATAAACACCGTGCGGGCGGGAAGGTACTAATTTGAGCTGAACGCAGTCGATCCTTATCGCTCTTGGGAACGCAACACCAACCGCCGACCAGGATAAGGATTACCTGCTGTTTGTTGAACTTAGATTATCGGCGCGGACCCTATTAGGCTTCGATCTGCGCTGCTAATGAGATCAAAACCGAATCGCTGTGAATTGCAGTGTGGATTCGTTCTTGGAACTGCATTCCCTGCGATGTTTGCTTGACAGACGTCTGTTTGCGGTTGGCATGAAGCGACCGCGGCGGCTTTTGTCCTCGCTACAGATCAGATCCTTGCGATGATAAATAAAAATTAAGCCTTGTCATGGAAATTATTCGAGCGCAACGAGAGTGAAATGCATAAATTAAAGGACTCGACGACACAACTAGATGATGGCGAGCTCTGGCCTGGCCCCCGGTGCAGGCATCGCGCCCGTGGTGGAGCGAGATCGCTCACCGATCTCGGTGTCTCAGTGCTCATCGATCGCATTTTACTCGTATATATCTGCGCTCCCTGCTCCCGCCGTGGACAACGATTTCGAGTACTTACAAACAACTCTATAGGGGGCTATTTACGGAGCTAACTTAGCTAACCATAAGTCAACCCCTCGCAGCGAACGCAGTCATCGATGGTAGGCAGGTAGGTGGATGATCCTCCGTCCGATGGCGCGATCGCTGTTCCATGGGCTGCCTGCCGTGGTTGTGCGAAAAAAAAGCCTAATGCTGGACGTGATTACAGTCGATGTTCATTTTAGAATCAATATATCTTGCAATGGTTTTGCTCGCTCGCCTGCTTGAGTTATCTTTCCGGGATTGCGCTGTGCTCTGCGGTGCGGTGCTATGTGCTCTTCTGGAGCTTGCGTCCCCAGTGCAGTGCAGCGCGGCGTTCTTCCCAAGCCGCCGCCACCGCTGCTGCTGCTGTGCCTGCTGTCGAAAAAATCAATAAATAAGTGCATGCACTAAGAGCCATGGCCGAGGAGTCAAAGAAGAGCAGTGCTTGGCTGCTGTCGCGGCATATCCGGCGAAATAAATTTTATGCGCTCGCCCATTATGCAAGGAAAATTATTGATCAGTTGATCCCAACTGACACTCGCAAAGGACGATAAGATTTTTTTTTGTTTCGTTTCTCTTCTGTCTGTTTGTGTTGTTTCCTTTTGCCGTCAAGAGGGACGACAGAATTGTTCCGATGGCTGCTTCCTTTCGGCGTGCGGGCAACAGGGGTGCCGCTGCTTTTGACGGACATGTGCGAACAAACGCTAGCATCAAATGCCACTAATCTCTGCACTACGGTTTGTTCATCAGCACTCGCCGCCGGAGACAGGTAAATGTTAAATCGCACAATTTCGACATGTATTTGGGTATCGCCGATTGACCGTGCGGCGACGGCGGCACCACTTGTGGTCGGCGTTTGTTTGCACTCGCCCGGTGAAGATCAAAAATTTCATGCAGGAACCACCCGAGGTGCAGATAAACACGACTTAGGCGCGCGCACACAATGCGCGAGCAAGTCCTTGCTGTTTTTTTTGCTCCTTTTAATTTAATTAAAATGTAAGCCCCGATCGCGTGGATGCAGGGCTGGGGTGAGCGCGCAAGCAAACGACACCAGAACAATTCGAAATGCATTTGTAGCCGCGGGCGACTGGGGGTATACCCTTGGAGACACTCCCTGAAAGGAAGAGAAAATAAGCCTCCACCCTCCGCCGGCAAGCCCAGTGCGATTTCATTGATAAATTCGCATCATGAGACCATCCAGCGAGCGCCCTACACCCAGCGCAGCGCCGAGATACCATATCTAATGATGGGATGTTCACGTCGTCATCGACAACTCGACGTAGACGTCGACAACGACAACGACCACGAGGGCCGCGACGTTGAAACAAAACAAACGAAGACGATGCAATCGCAGGCCCATTTACAATACAATGCCGTGGCGTGCGATGGCGATGGTGACGATCAACATAGGCCCGCGCCACAGCAACAGCCACCACAGATCAGTGCCGAACGTCGAAATTCCTCTCCATCATCGCTCACGTCGTTTTGGTCGTCGCTGGCTTGCTGGGTAGCGCGTCTCTTGATCGTCCTCCTCGTCGTCGTCAAAGCTGTTGTTGGTGTTGTTGTTGGACGCTCTCCCATTCCAGTGCACATGTAGCCAGGGAAGGCTTCAATTTAAGCGGTCGTGATCATGTAATTTCTGCCCACGCACTTACTCGCTGCACGCATCTTCTGCACTAATTCGCCATTTAAGATCTTCACTCGGTCAGCTGCGCCTGGGACGGGTGCGGCGTGGTGCTGTGTGCATAATTGAAGACAGCCAGAGTCGCCGTCACACACACATTTTGGATTAGAAGTCGCCTCGCAAATGTTAACTATCGCCGCCCTGACAACGATCAGCGCAGCAACCGCCACGATCAGCAATCAAAGACGATCGACACAAGGCGACGAAGACGACAACGTTGGCGAGGACGACTCTCCAAGATGGCCGAAAACTAAAATAATTGAATAACTTAAATGGAGAACATAAAATTTGCATCGAAGTGGCCGCCTGCCACAACATGAACTACGACATCGGTCGCTAGGCGAAAGGATGCTCGACGATTGACGGTCGCCGGCTGACGACGATACGACGAACACGATAGTGGTGGGGTGAGGAATAAGGGCGCACGAGATGCGAAATGATGTTTTGCCACTCGTACAAAACCGTAGATCCCCAGTCTGTCAATGTTTAGGGCGATGTCGGGGCGTATCGAGGCGACTTTGGTCCCGCCGCCGCGCACCACCAGGTCGAGCAGTGTACTTTGAAGAGTGCCGCGTCTTTCTACAAACAAAATCGCGTTACGATCTATTGTAATTGATGTCAATTTTAAATGTTTAGAAGTTCCTCACATCACCGCCGCTCTGTGGAGACAGGCGTGCACAACGTTACAAACGCTCTTGCGACAGCAAACCATCAATTCAGTGTCCGGTGGGCTATAGCGCGCAAAGCTTAGTTCCATACGTCCCAGGTCGGTCCTCCTGCAGAGCTGAGCAGGAGCAGTTTGGCACTAAGTGAAGCGTCAAATTGGCAGATTGATAGAACACATTTCGTCATCATCGCCGAGGCTGCCCATCCTGCACCGCCACTGACCACTGGCCACCTTGACGTTGACGTAACTAAATAAGTTGTTGAACGGTTCGTCGGCAGCGGCAGTGGTGCTGCTCCATGATTCTGTGGTCTTCTTGGAAGTGCCTGCTGTTGTTAAGCTGTTCGAGTGCCGTGTTCGTCACCTCTTCTTCATCGTCATTGAGTTGATTATCATTTTATTTTTGTTCACGGGAATATCTCACCATTATTTCTTTTGTGCGATCGAAACCTACAACACACACGGATACACACACGCATTGTTCTGTCGCTCCGGCCAACTTCTAGGGTTCTCCTTGGTTCTTTTCACAGTTCGGCTCACTTCTCCTCTCGTTCTTCCCTCGTTCTTCCCTCGTTGTCCCATTTGTCCATTTTTTGTGCGTCTCTTTTGATGGGGGTTTTGTTCTGTCGAAAACCTGAATCAGCGTATTCAATAGCGCTTCAATGGCAATAACGAAACAGTATTGTTTGTGGGCCAACAATAGGACTATACAAATCGTTTTAGAACGATTTTTAATCGAAATCAAAACAAAGTTACGTGAAAGTGTGTTTGAGTGGTGTGCTGGTGCTGGGCCAGGCCGTCGATGGGGTGGGGTATGACAGCGATACTTGCGCATCGCAATGGGGGATGGGCATGGAGTCTGTGTGTGGGAGAGGTCCTTGGCTAGCTGCCGATAAACCAGTTGGGTGGTAACACAAACTCAAAGTTAAGAGAAGATGAGTTCGACTAGTCGATTGTAAAGAGTCGCGAAACGTTTGCTTTCGCAAATGAAACTTTGGTCCCTGGAAAGGGAGGATGATATAACAGGTATTGCTTGGGTCATTGCATGGGTTGCGTGTGAGTTGCACAATGATTTATACCAGAATGTTCGCCAGCACATTTTGTATACTGACAGGTAAAGATGTGAGGGAAAGAATCGGCTGAAATCGATTTTTTATTTCGATCCATGTCACAATATGACTACATCCATGGTAAAGAATCCAGCACTTCCTCTCTTGACAATCTTCTTTGAAGAGTTTTTGTACTTACGTAGTGGTTTGACTAAGTTGGCCTTTCTTGAATTTAGACAATTGAATATAAAGTAAAATTAGCATGAAATATTATGATTTTTACGATTGCTTTGTATGCGGTTGCATTTAACTTGTTGGGAACTGCAGGTGGTGCAGTAGTTCTAAAATAGACTGCACTTGCGGTTGCACATTATACATACAAAAGAGCTGAAGAGGCAAGAACTACACTTAAGCTGACAAACATAAGGGAAGAGTACTGGTCACAATCAGCTGAAGGAATCAGGTTTTGACTTCTTGAATTTATATACTTCTTGTTCTCAGTTTAGTTTTACGCTCCTTCTATTCGAAATTTTATCCAAAACAAGCGGGGTTTCTATTCGAAATTTTATCCAAAACAAGCGGGGTTTCCCGCAACGCCGTTGATTCTCCTATTTACTTCATACATTTATTTACTTCAACATAATTTTTGTTTTGAGTATATACGAAGGTTGCCTTTTGTATTTCGGGATTGGGCAACCTAGTTGCAATCTGGCAACTGCCAGCTCTATCGTAAAGTGTGACATTTTTGGGGATATACGTACTCAGAACGTTTTGACAAACGAGCGCTTTTTGTTTTGTTTACAGTAACTTAGTAAAAGATTCATCTCGCCCAAAAAATGAAATTAAATCGTGAAAATTTTCTTGCGAGTATTTTTTACAACTTTCGATGTGGATTAACTCAACGATGAACTTCATTCAATTTTTGGCGATGAAGCTCCACCAAGGACCGGTGTTTATCGATGGTAAGGTGAATTCAACTGAGGTCGTAGCTCACTCCAAGACGAATTTCGTGATGGTCGTCCAAAATCAGTTGTTGTTCCTTAAACCATTGATGTTGTGCGCCAACTGATGTTGCAGGATCGTTATGTGACCTATCGTGAGATTGAGACAATCTTAGCCATTAGTGGGACCAGCATACATTCAATATTGCATGAACATTTGACCGTCGAAAAAATTTGTTCGCGTTGAATCCCACACAATTTGTCAATCGCTCAAAAAATGATCGTGTCGATTGGTCGAAAGAAATGCTCAAACAATACGTGCTTCGAAACACGTCTATAACATCGTGACAGGTGATGAATCGTGGATTTACGCGTATGAGCCCGAAAGTAAACAGCAGTCGACTGTATGGGTGTTTCAATCTGACTCAAATCCAACAAAAGTTGCTCGCGCACGAAGCACTTCCAAGCAAATGGTCGCCTGTTTTTTCGAAAAAACTGGACATGTCGCAACCGTACCACTAGAACAACGCAGATCATTTAATTGTGAATGGTATACAACCATTTGTTTGCCAGTTGTCTTCCAAGAAATCAAGAAAACCCAACGCCGAAGACGGATCACTTTTCACCACGACAATGCGAGCTCTCACACATCGGCTCAAACAACTGCATTTTTGAGCACTCAAAACATCAATTTGATGAGTCATTCGCCGTATAGTCCTGACTTGGCACCGAATGCCTTCTTTTTATTCCCGTACGTAAAAAAATAAATGAGAGGTCAACGTTTTTCAACACCTGAAGAAGCGGCTGATGCGTTCAGAATGCACGTTTTGGAGATACCTCAAACAGAGTGGCAAAAGTGATTCGACAATTGGTTCAAACGCATGCAAAAGTGTATAGATCTTACTGGGGAATATTTTGAAAAACAATAAAGCTTTTTTCGATGGTTAACATTTGTTTTTTTTCTCTAATCTCGAAATAGAAAAGGAAATCCTCGTAAACGTGAAACTATTGTACAGTTTAGAGATGAAAAAAGTAGATTTTAAAATGTGTGGTATTATTTCCCAATAAACAAGTTTGTTACGTTTTATTTCTACCAATGTTTCAATAATTGACAGCAGCAGAAAGGCGAACTATTAGCTGAGCAAATAAGTAATTTCCGAATTTTTAGCCCATTTTGAGCAACTACCTTTGCCATCTCTCAGGCATCATTATATCACGTTCAAAAATCTGCTGGATTTTATCAGCAAAAAACTGTACCATTAACGATTTGATATCATCATCATTATTAAAACTTTTACCATTCAAGGAGCTTTGCAAAGATTAAAATAAAAAGTAATCAGATGGTGGAGGGTAACGACAATATGGAGGATGTGACAAAACATCCCAACCAAGCTCCAATAAAATTTGCCGAGTGACCAAAGATGTGTGTGGCCTTTCGTTGTCATGATGGAATAAAATTCCTTTTCCTTTTGTCAATTTTGGCCGCTTTTCTTCAACTGCACTGTTCAAATTTGTAAGTTGTTCAATGTAGACTTCTGAATTAATCGTTCGGTGGGGTGATAAAAGATAAAACTAAGAATTCTTTTATAATCCTACCAAACTGATTACATAACCTAATTTGATGAACATCAATTTTTGATCTTGTTTGAGTTGGTTCACTCGGCTTGCACCACGGTCTTTTCCGATTGACGTTGGTGTAAACAACCCACCTTTCATCACCAGTTTTCAATGCGTTGTGTTAAATGGTTTTCTTTGAATTCATGGGGAACCCATACATCCAGTTTTCGTACGTAATAACGTAGTTTTAAGTGATTTTCAATGCATGTGTGTGATACATGAAGATTCTCTGCAATCTCACGTATTGTATTGTGAATCGATCATTGCTTTGATTTGGTATTTTTTTTTTTACTGATTGACAGTGGAAGTATAAACTACCAAATAACAAAATGTGTTTGGCATTTCAATAACCTCAGTAAGAAGTTTAACTAAAGCCATTTATGAGTGGAATTTTTTAGTTGCTCAATAGTTACAGATAACAGCATTTCAAAAGGATCTCAATCAGTACCATCTCAGTAACGTGAAGTTCTGTACGAATAGTGAAATGACAAACTTGGAAATCAAGGAGTTTTATTGGTCGTCAGAAAAATACAATTTATTCCGAATCACATAGGACTCAGAACACAAACGCACACCTGAGCAACGCTTCAAAGCTGAGCAAGGCTTCAAAACTAGTTCTGCAATGTAATGAAATTCACATTTGGTAGATGAAAATCCTTTACCAGGTATTGGATTTAGTTTCATCCACAAAAAAATTTGGGTTTGATAACCTTAAAAATGATAACATTAAAAATACTGGCCGAAACGTTATAGGATATGGTAACCGCTCTTCAATTGAACAACCACTATATGCAGAAGGCGTGAAGTTTTTTGAAGCAAACGTTAGTTAACCGCATAGTAATATATTACGTACCAGTGAATTGGAGTCTATAGTAGTGCGATTTAACACCGTTTGAATGCATTCTGTGAGAAATGCGAGTTGTTCCGTGCAATCTAATCAGGGACCTCCGGTTGGTGAGAGTCGCACTTTATCCACTACGCTATTCTATTCGTTCAACTGAATCTAAAGGTTTTTTTTTCTATACATGTCTTGATTTGAATGTCCCCTTTAAAAACTGACTTACAATGAATCACAAATCGTATTCTACAATTTTCCTTATATTACACACCTTAGACGATTTTTTTTTTAATTGATGTAGGAGCAGGTGAAACTTGACATCAATCAACATGCCACTTCTACTGACACGACTTCTCGTCAACAATGAATAAGTTTATTAAGGCCCTTCTTCACTGATGACAAATCTCATGCAGAACATTACGACCTCGTTTAAGAGTGGTTCTGCGTCATTGGTGCCATACACATATTAACTGCGGCGCCGATAGTCACAAAATCCTAGTAATACTTTAAGGGCGCAGTAGTCCTTTGCAACCTTTTAAGTGAATATGGTACTATATAGTATATCTCTATCCACACTAACCTATGCAACCTACGTTAAGTTTTTTCAAAAAAAAAAAATTATTTTTATTAATTGTCGTTCATTTCAAACCTAATTTTCACAATTTTTGCAGTGATATGCCACCATCGGAAAAGCCTTGTTTTTCCACATCAATGTCCGTAAAAACCCGAAAACTGTTATTCACTGCGACCCCGGAATAAGCACTTAATTTCGTTACAGCGCCTTTAAATACTCACTAACCCGAAGGTCCCCCACTCACGGGCATCAACGAACATTTAACGAACGTTTAACGATCGTCAACGTTTAGTGCCCCCACAATGGCACATGCCACAATCATATTCGAAATTAATGGCTGCCACCGGTTCACATTTACATTCTCAACTCATAAACACTCTCCCAAGACCGACGGATCCTTCACCATCAGCCCAGACTTGGAGAAAGTGGCTCCATTAAAATGAAACCTTCGTCAAGGCCTACATTAATTCGCACTGCTAGGTAGGTAGGTAGGCATCCGTAAACGCTTCTTAATCTATTTGTATACAGCCACTTATCTACACGGCTTTTAAGAAAACATTTATTATTTAGACATTAAAAGTTTTAATTAATTGGCCGGCATTTACATAAATTAAGGCCCGTGTGTCTCATTTGCATGCGATTACAACAAAACGTTAACAAATTTCTTTCACTGGCTGCGATAGCGCTCCGTCGTTGTCGTGGGGAGCTTTGTCGTTGTGGATCGGTAATGAAACGGGAAGATGTTGGACGTGTTCAACTGACAAATTGGTATAACAGTTTTGACATGATTTGGGCTTCGTAATGGGCGGCAGGGGGGGTTGGAAGCTTGTCAAAAATGTGACGCCTCGTCGCCGCCGCCGCCGGATGCTGATTGAGTGAAGCGAGACGATCAATCTCCGGCAATCAAGTTCTTTCTGGCAAGACATCAACTTCTAGGTCATGCCAGCGGGCCACAGAACAGGGCAACGCGTGGTCGTCAACTCTAGATACGTGTGAAGTGAATGCGCGAAGGCTCCCATGAATCACTCGTCGAGAGCGAGTCCAGTGAGTAACACCCAAATGCCAAGGGTTCCCGCCGCCGAACCCATCTGCGAACATGTCAAACACCCAATTATTCAATTCGACACGTATACATGGAAATTGCTGGCAATTCAATCAGAAACCGTCAGGAGGTGCCCCACGAGAAAGGGTTCACCATTCCGATCCGCTTGCTGTTATGTTTGCTTCCCATGTTTTGCACGGCAGCGGTGAGGGCACGGCACGACGGTGGCGGCGTTCCACACAGCGAGGGAGAGCGCGAGATCGGCAACAGATACCATTTCCGTTGTGGGCCATTGTCGTGTCCATCACAGATGGCAAAACCTTCGCTCAATTGAGCTTCAAAATCTTCTCAGCTGTCCGAAATGTTTATTTGCCCCAAAACGAGCATGGACTGCATGGTTGGCGAGCATTCGGACCACGGCCATTTCCCACGATCTGTTCGGCCACGTTTCGGTCCGAGTTCATCCCGACCAACCGTCGGGACTGTCAATAATTTGCCACATTTATCCATTTTCATCGGGGCGGTCTTCCAGGGTGCAACCGACATCGGCGACGCCGCCGGAGCGACGTGACACAATTGACATCGGTGAGATATCCCCGAATCCGGTGAGCGTGAGTTATTCCGCATGGCGATGGGCACAAGTGGTGGCGCATTCATAACTGGCCCGAGGATTAATAGCCTTAATTATTGACACAGCTTGGTAATGATGCGAGCATTTTTTACGTGTCGATTGGAACAAGGCCGAGAAAAATGATTACAAAGTGAACCCCAGGCGCGGGGTCCCGGCCGAAACGCGGTCGCCACCACCACTGCTGCCGACGAATAGTCAGAGTGTGAGAGAGCGAGGAGGATCACAAAAGTCAAAAACGACCAAGAGCACGACGACGAAGGTGACGATGACGGCGACGGTGACTGCGACGGTGACTGCGACGACCGCGACGACGAAACAAAGAAAAAATGTGAAAGCATCGGGAGATAAATTGTATTGGCACAGTCGCGCAGAAGTATCAACCTAATGTAAATTTTCTGTGGGACGTTAATGTTTAACGAATTAACGAAGAGAAACAGCGGCGACTGATCAGATCATCACTTTGTCATACTCGGCAGGGGTTATGATGGAGGAGCCCCCTGAGATCGACGACGATATGACGGGACTGGGCCGGTATGGGGATCGGCAGCTACGGCGGCCATCGACGACGCACGGTACCTGGTTGGCGCGCTGTCTGCTCTGGCGCTGTTGTGATCACAGAATTCCGCTTTGATTTCACGGGGATCGCTCCCCGACGACTGGGGCATATCATTTCGAGATATTGGATTACAATTAGCATATGGATCGTGCGTCTGTGGTATTTGCACGCGTTAATCACTGCCGATAGAGAGGCGGTACGTGCTGTTGCAGCGCAGTCTTTCAGTCGGAGACAGTCTCGTAGACGTGGTCTCGTTTAAATTATCTACTTGTTGTTGAGCGGTTTAGTCATCCGCCACTTGCGGTCAAATCATCGATGCAGCATGCGCTTTTACGAGCAACAAAATGTTGTCGGACACACACAAGTGTGAGCTGTGGGGCCCAATGCGCCTATAAATCACTCCGCCGAAAGGGTTGCCTGCTGAATGATGTGCCAAAGGTTGAGGAGAGGATTTTGACTCATAGCGGTTTTGGCGGTGCGTCCATGTCCATGCCCACACGCAGAACACACACATGACGGAGGAGATGACGACAGCCCGCCAGCGCGATGATGCTGCGCGCAGGTGACCGCATGTGATAATCACATGGTTGCCTCTTGTAGCAATTAGTGGTCCGTCGCCATAAAAACCTAAATTGTGGCGCTGCGGTTTTCTCCTGGTTCCCCATAGTCATCAGTCTTCGTTTTATTGACGCAATTTATTCAACGGTCCCCAGTCGAAATATTGCGGTCAATGTGTGAGGCAGAGAGGTTTTCATTTCATTTGAGGAAATAAACAAAAAATCGAGTGGGACGTGCGGTCGTAACCCAATGCCCAATGTCCAACCGACACCAATGCCCATTACAGGAGACAGCCAGCCCCAGAACACAAAGAAGCGCATATGGGACAGGCAGATGACGACGTTCGTCTGCGGGTGCGACCCCTCCGCAGTCCACCCCGTCCCCGACGACTGTGGCTGCGGCCGGAAGATGGAGAAGGCAACCGATCCGAGTAGCGACAATGTGCTAATTGGAATTGAAATGAGTTTGAATTTATGGTGAAATTGACGCCATTTTAATAGATTTACAATTAATTAGGAGCGGTGCAGCGATCAAGTGAGGCGACAAGCGAACCTGTTGACACTTGGTGGCGTTAAGTGGTCTCCTGTTTCGCCTGGTGTGTTTCTTCCAAGAGTGGGAGCGTCAACGAGTGGGTGTGGGGCATGTTGAATAGACTCGCCTGGCTTATAGACGGCGGTTATTTGCAGAGACCATATTTGGTAGAACTATTTCAGGGTGGTCTGACGCGGATGCGAATAAAACGCGTTTCTGGTGCGGAATGTATGCAAATTTGTGTACTGTCGGTAGCAAGAAGGAGGCTGCTGTGACTGAGGTGTGCCACTTAAAAATTTAAATCAGTCTAGGTCTAGTAGTCAATGTTGCTTACGGAATTCTTTTTTTTTAATCTGTTTGTCTGTCCTCGGTAAAGGGCTTACAGGCGTCACAGGTAAATAAGAAATTAATTTTCATACGCCCACAATGCAGATTTTTCAAAATTCCGTGGTGCAGTTAATACTCAAAGTCAAAGTTCTAATATTCTGAAATCTTTGGAAAACCAATCAGATGAAGGAAAAGCAAGTACCGCACTTGAAATTAAAAAAAAGCTTAAGCCGAACTTCTCAAAATGCCGTAAGTTGAAAAAATCAAAAATATCCAAATTCGTTGAAACTTTAATGTGGTCCAAGGTCGAATTAAATGGCCGCCGTGGCGTAGTGGGTAGAGTGCGACGCTCATACTTTGAAGGGGGTAAGTTCGATTCCCGGCTGAACACCTCGAATTTTTCACGGCATCACCTCTTTCGAGCTGCTGACAGCACTCAAAGAGTAATAACTGTCTACAAAAGCTTCTGAAGCTTCGCCGTTTGGAGTCGTCAAAAAACTGTAGGTGCCTTCTACACGTGAGAGAACAGTAGCGCGCACAACACGAGCAGTTGATGAGCAATCTAGGCCCTGGTCCCCCTGTGAACTGTCACCCCAACAATTATTATTAAGGCCGAATTAAGCTTAGGCTGTTAAGTTAAGGAAAATTCAAAATTTGCAGAACAAATTCATGTTTTGCCTGCGATAAAACATACTCGGACTTCGATTCTGGAAATCATACGACTTGCTAATGAGCACGTCAGACAGACATCTCAGGGTGGCAGTATGTGCTTTCCGTTCACACTTTTTAGACGTCTATGTGTATGAATGCATGTTTCGAAAACAAATTTCATTAACTTAAGATAATCTTCAACCTCACCGAATATTAGATATAGGTACCAATCGATTACTGATTTTCTCTTATGAAGGGTGTCCCAACAAGAGCGCAAAATTTAAATTTGGCCCCATTTGAATTGTCATTGTTTGACATTTGAACAAATATTATTGTTTGTTAGTAGAAGGTATGAGGTTAATAAAAATGGAGCGCTACATGAATGAAGAACGAATTCTTATTGTGAAATTGTTTTACCAAAATGGTGAAAGTCTTGCGGCTACAGTTCGCAAACTGCTATCGATTTGGGGTTACAATAATGCTCCAAAAGAGTCAACAGTAAAGCGATTAATGGAAAAATTTGCTGAAACTGGGTCTGTAACTGATGTAAAGAGAACAACGCGCATTTGACCAGGTTGATCGACCGAAAATATCACAGCAGTACGTGATGATGTTGGTCAAACTCCATTCACCTTTATACCGAGCTCAGCAAATTGGTGTTTCCAAATCCACTTTTCCAATTCTTTCGTGCCTAGAATTGAAGAAATTAATGTGAAGGGGATGTGGTTTCAACAAGACGGCGCCACATCTCATACAGCCAGAGAAACAATTCAATTTCTGCATCAGTCATTTCCCGATCGTGCGTTTTGAGAGCCAGAATTGGTCGCCTAAATCGTGCGATTTAACACCATTGGTTTTTTTCTTTTTTTCGACTCAAGCCTCAAAAGAGGAAATTGGACGCTGCGTTAATGAAATACCGCAGAATTTATGCAAAACGGACTTTGAAAATTTCATTAAAAGATCGGGTATGTGCCAGCAAAGCCGCGGCGGCCATCTGACCGATGTGTTTTTCCACACATAGCCTCATCCTGTCTACTTAACGATGGCCTCATTCTTTCGCTTTACTTAAAATTTAATCTTGCGTTTTCGTTGCGACACCCTTTACAAGCCAGGCAGTACGGGGAATTTTCAAACTGCGTCAAATCAAGCTTTCACAAAAATCTTAAGTGCTATTTGTAGACTTCAGTAAGGCTTTTGATACCTTGAACTACGACAAGCTAAATGAAGCACTAGAGCATGTTGCAAGAAGTAATTTAGAAAAATTGGGTAGAGGAATATCTAAATAATACTGTGCAAAAATAAATCAAACTTATAGTCAAAACGAACATGTACAATATCCTACAAGAGTCTTAATTAGGTTCAATTATTTTTAGTTATACATACCGAGCTTTTTCTGATATTCAAATAAGCAAAATGCAAGGATAGTGGTACATCATAGGACACTTCATACGACAACCACAATATTGCACGACAGCGGACCTCTAATGAACCATCAAAGATCAGGACGATTTACGTCTGCAGTCCGCAAATCGAGTCCACTCAAAATTAAGTACCAACTCCTCCAGCAGTTTAATAATAATAATACATAATTTCCGATAGAGATTGTGGAGAACCAAATAATGCCTTAATACCCACGTATCACGATTGATAGCAATTTTTTAAGGGTAACTAGCGAGTAAGCCTTTAGAAAGCTTTGCAGTTACGCATTTAAGATTACACGTTACGACCTCAATGTTGAGATAATTTTATTATGTCCTGATGAAATTGAAGGTGGGTGTTGTTATTGTCATGTTGCCACACATACATTCCAGTGGTTTCCAGGATCAACACTCCAGGGCAGAAAAATGTTATGATTCTTTGTGTTGATGACATCTTTAAGATGAGTGACCACCGTGGCGTAGTGGGTAGAGTGCGATACTGACACGCCCAAGGTCCAGGTTCGATTCCCGGCTGAACACATCGAATTTTTCACGGCACCACCTCTTTCAACCTCCTGACAATACTCAAAGAGTAATAATTGAGTAAGGAAAAGCTTCTCAAACTTCGCCGTTCGCAGTCGGCAAAGAACTAAACTGTAGGTCCCTTCTACTCTTGGGAGAACAGTAGCTCGCGCAACAACGAGTAGTTGATGAGCACGCTAGGTCCTGGTCCTCCCGTAGACAATTATTATTATTGTTATCCTTAAGGTGACCATGATTCTGGGCTACTCTGTGTGGAAACCGGTTTATAAAATCAATTTAACATGAACTTAATACCAAAAGGTGCCAATATCAGAAATGACATCTTCTGTAGAAACGCCTTTATTAGCCTCCGCAGAAACTTATGACAACTGTTTGCTTATTTTTTGAAATCTCTGAAATAAATGAAAATGAACTAAAAACCTGTTTCTAGATAAAGGACCAAGCTGAGGACCTATGATAAGTACTTTTCTACACCAAACTTTAGTAACGCATCGTCAAAGTTCCTCTTCTTCTGTGGTCCTGGGCTTCAACGAATGTGTTTCTCCAGCCAGCACGATTTTTTGCCAGGTGCATTCAAGCATTTTTCAACTTATGTGGGTCACCTACGCCTAAGCCGACCTGTTGCGTTGTCCCAGTGGGTCAGGTTCGAAGACTTCTCGGCCCGGAGCAGTGGTCTCTATTCACTCTACATGGTCTAGTCATTTAAAGCGTTGTATTCGAAGGCCATAACCAGGCGCATGTCGCCTGGTTCGAGGTCCTTGAGAAAGCGCCAACAACAATTGAACCTTTGATAGCGTATTCCATAATCTCTTTCGGCACACTGACAGAGTTCAAAACACCCAAGCAAACAAACCCCTTTTTCACAGACATCCAGACATACCACCGCATTTCGATACGGTTCAAAATCAACAAATCAAGAATTTCATTATGTAACATGACAAGCAGAATTCAGCCTTACACCCAGCCCTTGAGACTGACCAAGCTACTCAACCCCTGCTGCTTTGCATTGCAGATCTCTAAAGCGTAACGTGAAACGGCATCAATCAAGAAGTAAGACATTAAGGCCTAAAAATATGTGTGTGCTGCCATAAAAAAAGCGCGCCTCCTCGCACCAAGAAGGCAGAGAAACTCGTTAGAACAACCCAAAATTTATGCATCAAGAACTGTGTGCCCATGCGAGTTGTTTCAATGTCGATCGTTAAAAGCGTTCTGGCGAAGCTGTGTCGTCGAAGTCGAATTCTCGAGGACCACTCTATTAAATTCTTATTTATAAATGGATTTGAAGATACTTATATGTGCGCGAGCATGGCTACCTTAATGCGTTTCATTTTGGTAGTTGTACAAGACCTGTCTCGGACGGAAGGAAAAATTGGTTTATAAGAGGTCTAAGACCTTTTTATATCTTCAAGGGGTGTCAACGTCGTAAATTGTCGAGTGTTCGAATAAAGTCAACTATCAACTTGGTCTTTTGAGTGTGTTAATTTTTTTTTGGTTTGTATTTCGTATTCATTTGGTGAATAATTTGTTTGGATTTTGTTGCTCTGCTTCTATGACAACATTTCGTTGGGGTTTTGAGTCAGACTTCATTTAGGTACTTTCTTACTTATGCATTGAATTGGAAATTATGGTACAAGAAGTTCAATTTCCTTCGTGATAGGTAGACCCATGTTTTTTTTCTTATGGACATGTATGAATGCTGTAAGGTATGCTTATATTTGCCGCTAGCTTAAAATTCTTAAAATTCCAGTAAAGTATTTATCAAGTTAATTCTCGAATTTTACTGTATCAAATTTTTGTGGATACAAAACGTAGGTGAAATATATTCGGTTTATAAATACTTTCCTGCTAAGAGATGGCGTAACTTGTATTATTCCATTGTTATTATTCCATTGGAACATATGTTGGAAAGCTACTGTCATTGTACGTCATTTCAGTTTATGCCATTTATTTGAAGCGCAATCAACAATATTTTTTTTTTCTCACAAATATGTCTAATATAACATTGTGATAGGAAAAGTGGTTTTGCGGTAAATTATTCTTTATTACTTTGATGTGAAGAAAACTGCTGCCGATAGTCGTCGTATTTTGGTAAAAGGTTATGCTGACCATGCGCCAGCTGACCGAATGTGCCAAAAGTAGTTTGCACGATTTAAATTAAATGAGTTTGGCTTGAAAGATGATGAACGTTCTGGGCTGCCAAAAAGGTTTTGAGTTAAAGAACTGGAAGCATTACTCTTTGGTGAATGTTGCCAAACACAAAAAGAGCTCGCAGAATATTTGTGTGTCACTCAAGCAGCCATTTCAAAACGTGTTAGGAAGCTGGAAATATTTACACACAAATTAAGTTATATACCTTATACCTGTCTGCAGGAGTCACTAATTAGCCTGCTGGTTCTAGGCATTTGCTTTAAACTCGAAAAAATTATATCATCCTGCTACGTTTAACGAGGAACAATACAGACATTTCGTTCAAATGTTTAATCAATGTTTTTTTTTATCCGTTTGGAGATATAACTTGACCAGTTCTTTTTTAATATAGGCGCATGCTAAGGGAATTTTTTTGTACCTTTAAGTGACATGGATCAAATCACACTTCGCGCCGAAGAAATAGAGGTTTTAAATGCCTAAGGATTTTAATGAGGGCGAAAAGGTGAGTAGGAAAGGTCACTCCATATTCGTGCTCTGCGGCTACCGAGCGAGTCTCTAAGCTTTACCTAACTAACCACCGAGAGTGGTGTTAGAAGGGGTGCATTGGTGCTCTTAGCGAGGCTATTATTGAGAGTAATCTCTTGAAGGGGAAAAGTTGAGCTTAAATGATCATTCCATATTCATGCGGTGCAACTAAAGAACGAGTCTCTAAACCTATGTCCTTGTCTGCAAGCGGCTTAATGGTGGACGGATGGGCAATTTATTATTTTATTGTGAATTCTTAAAGGGGCAAAGAAATAAGCCGAATTATTCATTAATGCATTTTTGTGCTGAAATAACAATAAAAGAGTGATGAAGACTCGACAACAACTCAGCATTATTATTCCCAAGGAATATTAATGCTCGCTGTTAAGCGAGCGAGTCGGAAGCGGAAGAGGCGAGCGAGAGCCAAACACAAATGCTCGTTGCATGTTTCATATGAAACGATTTTTTGAATAATTTTTAAGTTTTCAAACCCGTTTAAAAATTGAATCTTACGTGACTATAAACTCCATATATATAGCTTTCTCATGGAGTACTCGTGTTGTGCGTGCTACTGTTCCTTCAGAAATAGAAGAAACCTAAAGTTTCTTGTCGACTACGAACTGAAATTTTGAGAAGCTTTTCCAAAAAGTGTTAAATGCTGTCAGCAACTCGAATGAAGTTACCCCGTGAAAAATTAGAACCTGGGAACTTCGGTGTGTTAGTATCGTACTCTCCCCACTACGCCACAACGAGCACTATGGCTCGGTCCTTACCTCAATTTTCAGCTTTTGTGATTGCTTGATTGTAAATACGGACCCCTTTTAAAAGACCTTCTCATTTATGTTTTGCCATTTCGAATCCGTTATAATTGCTTGGGCCCATTATTTCCTAGTTGGTATTTAATTAGAGTCTTCGTGATCTTTTTTTTATATAATTGGCGCGGACTAAAGTGATGTTTATACCCTTAACTGACTGGAATTAAGAAACAACACTGGCCGAAGGTAAAGAGGACGACAGGGAAAGGCGGTACCGCTGCACATTGGTTTTAAATGCCTGTGGATTGTATTGGAGGTGGAAATTGGGCTGGGAAGAGTACTCCATTTTCGTGTAGTGCGGCTGAAGAATGAGTCTCTAAACTTAACTGTACGACCGAAGGTGGGCTTAAGGGTGAACGGGTGAGTATTCCTAGCGAGGCGGATATTGCGGGTGAATTTTTGAAGGGGAGGAATACAGCTGGCTAACTCGTGAGAGCATTGTTTGTTGAAATAGCGATAAAATAGTGATAGAGACGAAACATTTCGTTAACGTTCAAGTGAGTCGAATGACTTCGAAGCATTATTATCACCAATAAGTTTTATCGCCCGCTATTGGATTCTATTTAGTAGGTGCAGAGAGGTCGTAGGAACACCAGACCAGATAGGAGCGTTATACTTAAGCTTTTGGCGGATGTACGCTTTATATATTTTTGCCAGATCAGCAGGAGTGAAATATTTCTTACATCGCTTTAAGAAACCTTGACATTTCACAGCATTTTTGGCGATCTTGAATACGTGATCGTTCCAACTAAGCGTTGAGTTGATGCACGTGCCGAGGATGGAAAGTCGTTCAGTTTCAACAATGCAGGAGCCGTTCATAGGTAATGGCAGGTTGTATTGTGAACGCTTGAGTGACAGTAGACAGCACTTAGTTTTGGAAGCATTAAATTCTCTATTCTTTTTACGCCAAATAATTATGTTGTCAAGATCGAAATTTATTGAGTTTAACATACGCTGCCGTTCCAAGTCAATGGCCGAAGAGGGACGAGAGCCGAGGAACGAATATGAAAAGCTGAGAGTACTGTCATCAGCGAAGGAGTGAATTGGATTAGAAGTGACAGACAGGGGATCATTTATAAAAATGAGGAAGAGTGTCGGAGACAAAACGGAGTCCTAGAGAGCACCAGCATTAAAATGGTGAATATCGTTAATTGAACATCCTTTGAATCTTAAGTAATTTTTATAGAGGGTGATTAGCCGCGCTTTTTTTTGCCGCTGCTCTTATTTAGTAATATATACTGGATTGGGTACGCCAAGCACCCCAAGTGGCCAGGGCCAAACCACGTGTAAATACGTGTGTTGCGCGTTTTTTCTCGTTTTTGCTGACTACCAACTTGGCAATTCTGTTGTCACACATCTCTCACTTAATTTTTTCATTTAACTGGAATGTGTTAAATTCTCCACTATAATTCACATTCACATTCAATTTAGTTGTATATCACAAGAACTGATTGTCCCTTAGGGCCAAAAATCTCCCGCATTCATCCCGCTAATTAAATCACGATAAATTCATAAGTTTAACTTAAGTATACAATTATCCCCAAGGAGAGGAACTCAAAATGGTTAATGTGCTCAATGACATGTGTTATAAATCTAGCACCCGTAGAGATGAAATTGTTTCACTAAAAACTGCCCATAAAGTCACCTGCAACGATTTAAATTATCGAATTTCCCGCGGCCACGACACGTCCGGCGGCGGGGCAAGATGTCGTTGCACCCATCACAAGGAATGCAGCCGACATAAATCTCCGCCCGAACAACCCATAATCATAATTCGAAATAGCTCTCCCAATTGAATGGATATTTACTACCGAATGCTAACAACATTTTGTTCCAGATCCTGCAGCGCCTAGACAATATCCGTGCCATCGTTTATTTAATAAAAAAAAAGAAAACAACCCGAAACAACTTCGATCAGTGACGACTTGGCTATTTGACCAGAGAGTCTGGGAACGGACACTCCGTTCAATCGATGACCCCTCTCCGTGCGCCACCATCCAACCGCCATTCGACTCGTAATTTATGTCTTCTTTACCTACTTTGAAAAATTTTATGAAATGTTTGATTGCACCCTCGTTATGAGGCTTCGCCGCCGCCGCCGCCGCCGCCGCTGCTGACTACTAGCATTTGAGGGGCCACAGAGCAACGACAGCGACAACGGCAGGGGCGGCTGCCACGGCTGTGATGGCGGTGATGGCGACGTCGACCCGCAACCAGGACCCTTGAAACAATAAAAATATGATCGAGCCGCGCGGTATCCTTTTGTCTTCACAGATCGGGTCATTCGACTCCTGTAGGGTTGAAAGATCGTTCCACCGGCGTTTTTTAGGTGGAACACAGTTGGAGACTCATATGTTGTGCCCCGTTGAGGAGGCCGCGCTCATATCAATAACCATGCGTGCGCACGGCGAGGATGAATCGTTTTCCGAATTTTCCACATTTCCCTGAGCGATCCGGTCACAGCGACCCTCATTAAGCGGATAGATGTGGGCCAACTGCACAGCCTGCAGCATCTGCCGAAGCTGCAAGTGACGACACCAAAAGGTGGGAACGCCTTTCCAGCGAAACGAAATCCTTTGCCGCAGACGGTTCGCGGTTTGATTGCCGCATTCCTGGTTCCTTTTTTCGTTAGATCTCCTTTATTTCGACAGAGTGGAAATGAGAAGGAGATTAAAATGCGTGGATATCACGCGCATAATTCGCTCACCGAACCGTCCGAATGGGACTGCTCCACTGCAAATGGCCATAACTGATTGTCTATTAATTTGGAAGCGGATAATGGAAGATTATGCGAGAATCCAAGGCGAACGATCACACGGCCATAATATTTACTTAGAACTCCCGCTGTGCTTCTGAATTGAGTATAAGCCCGGAGGCAGAATCCGAAATGAATTCTGCCATCGTTTTTATTGTGGCCGGCAAGGAGCTGCGGTCGGGCAATCGCTCAGCCGCCGCGCAATGAATGAGTTATAAGACAGTCGGCCAACTTAGGAGTCTATCGATTTTTAATGAGCTTTCAGGGTATAAGAGCAGACATCGGCGTCAGAGTTTCAGAGTTTCAGCGTCAGCGTGTCCTCCTTTTCGCATTAACTTTTTGCCAGCCCATGTAGTCGTGGTCATGGTCATGGTCATGCAAATGTATTTTGCTTAATTTAACTGGAAGCTGAGGCTGGGCTGGCGGTGCTACTACCACACCATTTCGAACGCGCGCGCAGCCTCTTCATTTTCTGTCCATATTTCGCCAAAATAGCCGACACTTTTCTAAGCCGCTGGCGGCTGTTGTGTGTTGGTCGGATGTTGCTGCTAAAGACCCACAGAGTGGCAGCAGCAGGATCCAACAGAAAAAAAGCGGCAACCAGACGACGATCCAAAGGTGGGCATGGCAGGAACGCACAAATCGCTGCGAGGAATCGCTGAAATGAGGATGGGTGCAAATATATGCAAAGTGGAACCTTAAGGCTGACATATCGCTGGCCAGATGAAATATGGCCACAAGAAGCCATCCGCATATGCATATTTTAGGGCCACCGTTTAATTAGGGGTTCCATATTAACTGAGAGGGAGAGGATACTTATACACAAGGCATCTCCCTCCCGGGTTGATTGCAGACGCGAGTCGTTTAATCGCCACACCGCCGCTTTACCGGCTGCTGATGGCAGGCTTTGACCACTCGGCGGCGGCCGGCTACAAGTGTAGGTTTGTTAGGTCGTGGCTGTGTGGCGGCGGCGGCCACTTCTTCGACTGGTGGTAGCACTCCGATGGGGAGGTTTCTCGTGATGATGGCTTAAGTAACTTAAATTAGATTCAATTAAGTGTGTGGTAGGTAGTAATGAAGCGATGTGACATAACATGTGTTTGTTATGTTTGATATAACGCCGGCGGGAAGGGCGGACACACTTCAAGGCGTTTTGAAAAAATTGACGAGGGTGATGAATGGATTTGAGGCAGGATGCCGGTGTGGTGATAACTAATGAAGGGGTGCACCCAAGGCGTCCAGGAGGCGTTGCGGCATTTGCATAAAAAGACTCGAACGTGGATATTAAGGATATCGATTGAGGACTTAGTTATGATTGTTATGAGATGTAAGAAGAGAAAGGACTTCAGAAGAAATGAAAGAAACTAGGTGCTTAGGTAATCGTGAAATTCTAGTTTTATGACACTTCCTTCTTTGTTTACTATGATGTGTGTGGTGTATATTATTGTCCAAAAATATTATTGTGAAATAATAGGCAAGGAGTGACCGCCGTGGCGTAGTGGGTAAAGTGCGACGCTCACACGTCGAAGGGTCTAGGTTCGATTCCCGGCTGAGCACCTCGAATTTTTCACGGTTCCACCTCTTTCGAGCTGCTGACAACACTCAAAGAGTAATAACTATCTAAGACAGCTATTCAAATTTCGGGGTTTGGAGTCGGTAAAAAATTGAAAGTCCCTTCTACTCGTGAGAGAGCAGTAGTGCGCACAACACCAGTAGTTAATGAGCAAGCTTGGCCCCGGTCCCCCTGTAGACTGTCACGTCAGCAATTATTATAAAAGGTGACGATACAGAAAGGTGGCCGCCGTGGCGTAGTGGGTAGAGTGCGACGCTCACACGCCGAAGGGTCTATGTTCGATTCCCAGCTCAACACCAATTTTTCGAATATTTCACGGCACCACCTCTTTCGAGCTGCTGACAACACTCTAAGAGTAATAACTGTCTAAGAAAGCTTCTCAAATTTCGCCGTTCGGAGTCGGCAAAAAACTGTAGGTCCCTTCTACTCGTGAGAGAACAGTAGCGCGCACAACACGAGTAGTTGATGAGCAAGCTAGGCCCTGGTCCCCCTCTGGACTGTAGCGCCAACAATTATTATTAACGATACAGAAAGACAGGGAATATAGAAACTAATTTCAATCTAATATCCGTTTGGTATAATATATTTATGTCACTTTAGCATATAATTTTCAAAGTGTGGCGTTTACTGTTCTTTTAGATTTAATATTTATATATTATTTTTTTCGCTCTGTGATTGAAATTACTTTCAAATGTTTTCTATTAACAAATTGTTGGATGTACATTGCAGTTGTATTGTAGAAAATAAGTAACCAAAATGAAAATGGCGTTCCAATAGCGCTCCATAGCTGTTTAAATGTTGGTTACGATAAGGATTTTTTTAATTCTGGCCACAGAATTTTGATCGGATTAAGATCGGGGGACAAGGAAGGCCTCGGTATATTAACACTTTGTGACTCCTGAACCAAAAAATCACTACTTTCGACGTATGCTTGGGATCATTGTCATGCTATAATATAGAAGGGCATATGTTCTTCAACAAACTGTAACATTGCAATCGTTAAAATATCACGGTACGATTCTATAGTCATGACCTAATTTCTTTGAAAAATGGTTCCAACACCACACCTAAAAATCAACCCGAAATCATGACGGTCCCGCCCCCCATGTTGTACTTTTTTTTCCTGTGAACCCCTTACTCCCTGAGACCTCCCTACATTTCAAACGCCGTTCAAATCAAGCAAATTTATTTAAGTTTCATTCCAAAGAATGTGGCGAGTGGGGTTGGAATGGTTATTGAAACTTACGGCAAACTCTCTTTCTCTGATTCAATATTTTTTTTGCTAAGTATGCGAAACCTGCGAGTTGCCTTTGTTGCAATCATTTTCGAACTGTTCCGAAACGAACCTTTTTTTTCGAATGTTGCCTTTTATATTTCGGGATAGTGTTGCAATCTGCCAGCTCTATCGTAAAGTTTGACATTTTTGATGTTATATATACTCAGAACGCCTTTACATACGAGCGCTATTTGTGTTGTTTACAGTAACTTAAAAGATTCATCTCGCCCAAAAAATTTAATTAAATTGTGAGAATTTTCGTGCGATGTTTTTCCTGGGCTACATCTTGTTTCCTGTGATGGAGGTCTAGAACGCGCATTGAGAATAAAAACACCGATCTTTCGAACTCCTTACACGTCTGTGGCAATTAATAAACCGGCTTTCATCTTTACTGTAAAGATTATTATGGCCCATTGCCAGCAGGAATTTATAAAGGTTTCCGTAAGGGTTTATAATAAATACAAAAACAAAACCACATTTAATAATACTAATTGTGTGGAGCTACAGTCCCTTGCTTGCTCATCAACTACTCGTTTTTGTGCGAGCTACTATTCTCCCATGAGTAGAAGGGACCTACATTTTTTTCACGATTCCGAACAGCGAATTTTGAAAAGTTTTCTTAGAAGGTTATTACTCTTTGAGTGTTGTCAGCAGCTTGAAAGAGGTGGTGCTCTGAAAAATTCGGAAAATTGGTGTTGAGCTGGGAATCGAGTCTAGACCCTTCGGCGTGTGAGCGTCCTACTCTACCCACTACGCCACGGCGGCCACCTTTATCTATTTTTAGTAAACTACAATATATGATAAAGGCCAAAATTCCTTATTTTTTTAAATACTTTGAAAAATACTATTTTCGTACTTTTCACTGCTGCACAATTGTGTAAATAATGGCGTCAATTAATAATAGCATGGCGGGATAGTCCACAAGGAGACCAGGGCTTAGCTTGATCATCAACTGCCTGTGTTGTGCTTCTGTTCTCTCACGAGTCGAAGGGACCAACAGTTTTTTTTGCCGACTTCGAACGGCTAAATTTGAGTAGCTTTTCCTTAGACGAAGTGTTGTTCCTTCCTTGAAGTTTTGTCAGCAGCTCAAAGGATATGGTGCCTTGAATAATTTTAGGTGTTCAGTAGGGAATTGAACCTCGACCTTTGGTGTGTGAGCGTTGCATTCTACCAACAACTACACAACGGCACGGCGACCATTCACTGTTGCAATAAATTAAGAAAACAGTTAAACAAGTGTGAAGATATATTTTGAATGATCTTCCCTATTATTTCGAACAGCCCTCACATCACATCCTGTTGTAAGAATTCTTCACACTTATATTTACGAAAGCGATATAGGTTTTCCACAATTAGAAGATATCGACGGTTCATAACCTCAAAATGGCCAAACCCAAGAGGCGTTTCAACATATGCCTAAGCAACTCAGAATATTGATTGGGAATTCGGTTAAGATTGTTATGAGATAGATGGAGAAAACAAACAAGTTAGTATAGATAAGAGAAAAATAAATGTTTGTATTCATTGTGAATACTTAAGCGAACTAAGGCGTCTAAGTGAAAAAAGTTAAAAAACCTAGAACTTTTCAGAGACATTCTCATTTTATGAAACTTCCCGCAATGCTTGCTACGGTGAAGAGTGTTAACCCCAATTCATTATCGTAAACAAAATAGAAACCAACGTTTAGCAAAGGCTACAGTCACTCCCTTGAGGTTTTAGATGACGTATTTCTTTCTTAGGTAATAGTGCCCGGAGGCTATAAGACGAACAGACTTTTGCTTACAATTTCGCGTTTTATAGAATCCTGTTAAGGGTTCTTCGAACGAAAATTTTAAAACAAACGAACCACAACGGTGTCCCTGTCTTGAAGTCTGGTTGAGGTCTCACAGTTCAGGGGGAAGGAGTCAACATGAAGTTTGTTAAAGTTCTCTGACCAGTGGAAGAACTTTAGATTTCTTACACTGGTCAGAGAACTTTAACAAACTTTATGTTGACTTTCGTAACCTCAAAAAGGCGAAACTTAAATAAATACCCATAAGCAATTAGCATTATTGTTAGGAGTTCTGAAAAAATTAAATTCGATGAAAACTAACTCCGAATCAGGATTCAAGTTTACAGAATCAGAGATTCAAAGCCTCCACGGAGTGCACAGATTACATTAAGGCGTTGAAATGCAGTCTCAATAAAAAGCACTACTGAGAGGAGTTTGTGTTTCTTTGTGTTCAATTTAACAAAATCCCCCCAATTCAACTGCAATTCATATTCAACCGTGTAACAACACACAAGACCCGAAGGAATTCTGACTCAAATGCGCCATCTGTTACGGGCAGCACTGAAAATGGGACAGCAGCCACCCATTCGCCGGCCCTAGAGATTCCGATGTCAACAACTCACCCGATGATGGCTTAAGTAACCGAAATCTGATTTAATTAAGTGCATCGCGTAATGAAGAGATGCGCTCAGGCTCGAGCTCCCAAGGGCTGTGCTGTCGGCCAGGCATCGCACCACAAACGCCAAACACTGAACATCGGACACCGTCATCATCCCATTGTTGTTATTTCAATCGCATGTAATGCTTATGTTTTTCCCCGAAAAAGCCGTGTACGCACGCAACAAAAACTCAAAACCTAAAACCCAAGTGAGGGGCCCCCAACAAGTGCCCACAGTGCAGAGAGCAGATGAAAAGAAAAACTCGGAGATTTCGAAGAAAACCACACGAAACGAAACCACATTGTATCTGCTGCTTTTATTTATTTTATCAACACAACTGGGACTGGTGCGCGATGGATGTGCAGTGCGCTACTCTCAAGCACCCGCTCGCTTGCTCGTTTGCTCGCGTATGACCGGCCGAACAATGCGCGCCGATCACACGTCACGAGGTCCAATTCAATTCAGTTCACGCTGATCACCACTTCTGTGATCCTTTTTTGGGCCAAATTCAAGAGGGCATATCTATCCGTCGGCCGCAGAGCCACCATGAGAGTACGCATGTGTTACAATAAATTTCACTAATTTCTGTCATCCAACTGAAAGTCGGCCCTCATTGGGTTCAATTCCTCGCCAGCACCGCGCGCTCACGGATAGAGACGGATAGTTCAGCTGCGCTGGTCGGGGCCCGGTCGAGAACGAAAGTTATGTGTTATTTTCTTTTGGGAGTTCCATTGATCGGGCATTGTGTTGGAGGGACCTTATTGAATCGAAATGACCAAACATTTTTGTCCGCACAATGGTCATTGTCTGCGTCGTGGGATGGCACCCTATGCATAATGGACGGCTTAGAGTCAGCTTGTCATGAACCTACATCGGGTACATTGTGTGTGCCTCGAAATAGAGAAATCCATGCGCCGAACACCTCCGATTATGTGTGTGGGAAAAATGAGATTTTGTATGGCTAATTGTCTGCTTCTTCTGGCCCGCCTCACCCGGCATTGCGGAAGATGGGCCGCGTCAGACAAGTCGTCGGAAAGAGGACGCAACGCAATTAGATGGCGAAGTGTTGGCCGGGGTTTTGTTTTTGGCGAACGTTACGCCGACGCCGCCAACATGCATGCCGAATCTTAATTGGCACACGGTTCCAAATTGAATGGCCCCAGCCCGGTCAAACAGGACCGCAGTTCAGCCGGAGCGCGACTAAGAATCGATAAGTTACCTTAATAACACCAATTTGCTAATTTCCATCAAACGAAGTCATAAACTTCAATGAAATATGTGAAGCCACTCAGGCGGCGGCTTCGGCGGCGAGGTGTTCGATGTGGGTCAGGTCGGTCAGGCTGGCGGCAACCAGCTCCAGCCTTTGAGCGAAACCGCCGAGCTTAAGTGCCTCACTTATTAATGCACGCGGACAATTCCGCGTGTACTGTCAACCGTCAGGAGTGTATCACAATGACGAATGTGGCTGCGCGATGCCTTGCGGCGGCGGCAGCGGGTGAGTTCGAATTGATTCGACACAAAAGGATCGGCAATTTGAACCCTGAATGGGTTGCATTTATGAGACAGAGATGCAGATCGCCGAACAGGGAATCGCTCGAGGTTGGCTTATATCAATGGAGAGTGTGGCCCTTCTTTGGTTCTTCCTCATTGAATGCCGCCGCCGCGGTTGAAGTGGGAGTGCTGTAGAGAATGATATATGGATGGGGGAAAGACGACGACGATGACGACGACGTCGAAACGAAGAAGAGTCTTTCCTCCCCAAAAGTGGATTTGGTGAGCTGAACTGAGCTGAGCTGAGTAGCGTCTTTTATCTTTGTGGGAGATTTAAAGGCTTGGTGTAGGCAGTTGCGCTGTGTGTGCAGTGTCCCTCGCCCCCTCCGAGCATGATGACTGAGCTGAAATGATGATCGCTTCACCGTGATCATTGGCAGACAATTTGTTTTTCTTCATCAGTCAATCTCAAAGTCATAGTTCGATGTGTTGACCTCTCGCATTGAAACATCAGCTCACCATAAGCATCACCGCCGCGCTTCAGGTATGTCTCCCCCACCCTCTCCGCCGCAGCACAACTCCAGGTCCAACAACAAAGACGAGATGAATGTTTCATCTCGAGTGCGACTCTCAGTTCGGTTTGGTTACGGATTCAAATTCATGCTGCGCGCCAAGATACTCCGGCGGTGATGATTGCTAGGGTGACAGGAATGCGCCACGTCATCGTTTGGGACGTTTAATAAAACCAGACAAAAACCCACACATACGCACACAGGAACGACAGACAAAATAAGAGGAACCCCGGGCTCATCGCTGAGTGTCCGTTCAAGCCGCAGCATCCACCCGCTGCGTCTGTTTCGCCAAAAATACACGTAAAGGCGCAACCAACGCCACCGTCGCAGTCAAGGGAACCGGAGTTGAGCTTCAATTAAAACATAGCTCAAAATTTACGTCTCACGGCTCAGTCAGACTCAGACGACGACGACGCTCAGCTCAATTCAGCTTGGCATGACATTGTCCCGCTGCCGTCGCCGCCTTCAGCTCTGCCGCCACCGCCGCCATCGCCATCCGTACCACCATCACCGCCACCGCCACCGCAGCCCCGCTGTATATAAGGGGCATTCAGGTTTTATGTGACACTGATGTTCAGGCTGTAAATTACCGGCCAATATGGGGGAGAGACAAGGGAAATAAAGAAATCTATTGTGACATTGTGAGGAATACATTCAAATGGAAATTATTGGAACCTTTTGATAGAAGAGCGCCACCTCGGACCCTCCGGTGGTCCGTGAGTGGTCAGCCATAAAAATTAACTGGATAGTTATAAATTATTGAAATACAATTCCAACACGGTCGAGTAGTTTATTGCTTTTTAACGTGCGCGCGGCCGCCTGGTGAAACAATATTCATTCGTCCGATCATTCGTCCATTCGTTGGAAAGTCAAGACAAAAACAAACCTGTTCCTGGGCCGAGTAATGACCAAAAAATGTTATGCCGCTGCTGTTGCTGTTGGTGTTACCGCCACCACCACCAACGTCTATGAGTACGTCGACGACGCCGCCATCATCGTCACCCAGTGCTACCACATTGCTCCTCTGATGCCAAAATGTGCCTATTGCCTGTCTGCCTAGCTGCCAGCCTGCCTGCCTACCTACCTGATTGGATTAGTGCAGCAATTGATTGTTAATTTGTAATTGTTGTCCTGTCCCCGTTGTCCATGAGTGGAAATGGGCATCTAACATGGTGCGAGTATATCTCGAACAGAGCCGAGAGTACGGCTTGGCTCAATTGTATGGCAATAAATTAGATTGGTACTTAGATAGGAGCTGCTGCACTTGGGACAAGGGAGCAGGAATTCAGTAGAGATAACATTTCCAGAACCTGCACACGATCACTTCGTATCATTTAACAGGCGAGCGTGGGGTCTGGCGAACTATTTTTTTGCGTGGAAACGCCCAGTCAACAACGACTGCGACGACGAGGACTACGACGCATTGGATATGTCCGACTACGCTGGAGGGCGGGGGGTGTATCGGCTGCCTGGTGGCATGGTGGCATATCAATTCCGCGTATTCGCGCGGTTTTGATACACTCATTCTCTCAGGACTGGAAAGCGGACTGTTACCAGCGCGGTAATGATATTAATGGCATGCTCAGCCCTGGTAATGCTTCGCTTTTGACGGCCCAAGCGCACGTGAGGTGTGGTGGGGCTTTGCTTGTCGATAGACACTATCGAATTTACTGGTCCAGCATACTGTTTCCTTCCTACAATGGGCTTCTTGTCAGGCAACCGCGTTGACTCTTTTCTACTTACACTGTAGGACGAAAGTCATGATACAATGTTTTTAATCATGGATTGTTGTTTACGAAGTTGGTTTCAATTACAAGAATTTAAGATCAGTGCAATTAAGTCGAGCGATGTTGTAAATTTAAGTCGATTCTGCAGCAGCGTTAAAACCGATTTTGCCTCTTATTGGTGGATTGGTGGACTCGTATGACGAACTATAAGATATGAAAAGTTAAATGAAAGTTTAGAAAATTAAGCAAACCCACTTGTCTTCGTCTCTTAACGCTTTTCTGTTTATTTAAGCGTCACCTTCTAACAAGTATAAAAAATTAATTTCCCTCAATTATTCCCAAAATTGGCTTTTATTTGCACAGATCATATCAAACACACGTCTTAAACATGTGGCCACGCTATTATGTATAAACTAAGAAGTTAGTTTGGATAACGCGTTGTTTCAAGAAATATATAAAGGTTCTAATAATGTATGTGGAATAGTTGTCTAAAATTGGATTTAACGACTAGATTTGAGCAAACGTGACTGTGTGGGCATGCGAATGATGTATATCCTTATCCAATGTTTTATTTAAAAAAACAAAAGGTATACACATTTGGGCAACTTTGCTTGCCCAAAATTGCATTTGGCCAGCGTGGCGAAGTGGGCAGCGTTACACTCACACGCCGAAGTTCCAGGTTCGATTCCGGGCTGAACACCTCGAAGTTTTCACTGCACCGTCTCTTTCGAGCTGTTGACAAGACTTAAAGAGTAATACTGTCTAACAAACTTTAAATCCCTTCTACTCGTAAGAAAACAGTAGCGGTGGAACAGTAGAGTAGTTGATGAGCAAGCTAGGTCTTAGTCCCCTGTTGACTGTAGCTCCACCCAATCATTATTATTAGATAATTGTGTAACTAAGCTTTTAAACATTTAAATAGGAATTTAAACATTTAAAAACAAATTAACGCGAAAGCTTAGCCGATGTAAAACCAAAAACAAGGAAAAACAAGAAGATAGAGTTCAGTTGCCTTCGTTTCATAAGAAATCCTATTGTGTTCCTGAATTGAGTGCATAGGAGTTTGCGCGAAGACTCATAGTTCAACCTCCCCAACCAGCACGATGTTCCGCCAGCTGCCTCCAATTTCGCACTCCCAGTTGGTTGAGATCCTTCTCCATTTGTGTGCGCCTGGTTAGCTTAGGCCGTCCTCTGTTGCGTTGTCCTTATAGCTCAGATTCAAAGACTATTCGAGCCGGAGCAGTGGGAAAAACAAGAAGATAGAGTTCAGTTGCTTTCGTTTCATAAGAAATCCTATTGTATTCCTAAATTGAGTGCATAGGAGTTTGCGCGAAGACTCATAGTTCAACCTCCCCAACCAGCACGATGTTCCGCCAGCTGCCTCCAATTTCGCACTCCCAGTTGTTTGAGATCCTTCTCCATTTGTATGCGTCTGGTTAGCTTAGGCCGTCCTCTGTTGCGTTGTCCTTATAGCTCAGATTCAAAGACTATTCGGGCCGGAGCAGTGGGATCCATACGCTCTATATGGTAAAATCTAAAAATCCAAAAATTTTGAAAGTTCAAAATCCGCATAGGATGCGGAAATTAATGCGCATTTAACAGTCTTCTTAACTAATACAACCATGAACTTAATTATACATTCACTTAAGCGTCATCGGCTCCATCGTTTAAGATAGCTATCGTTATCCAGGGGTCCACCGAATGGACTCCACAGCCCCGATTCATACCTCCGTCCCATAGCTCCGACTCATAGCTTCGACCCATAGCTACGACCCATACTTCCGACCCATAGTTCCGACCCATACCTCCGACCCATACCTCCGACCCATAGTTCCGACCAATATCTCTAACCCATACCTTCGACCCATAGCTCCGATCCACAGCTCCGACCCACAGCTCCGATCCATAGCTCCGACTCAAAGCTCCGACCCGTAGCTCCGACCCATAGCTCCGACCCATAGCTCCGACCCATAGCTCCGACCCATAGCTCCGACCCACAGCTCCGACCCATAGCTCTGACCCATAGCTCCGACCCACAGCTCCGACCCAAAGCTCCGACCCATAACTCTGACCCATAGCTTTGACCCATAGCTCCCAAACATAGTTCCGACCCATACCTTCGACCCATAGCTTCGATCCATAGCTCAGACCTACAGCTCCGATCCATAGCTCCGACTCATAGCTCCGACCCGTAGCTCCGACCCATAGCTCCGACCCATAGCTTCGACCCATAGCTCCGACCCATAGCTTCAACCCATAATTCTGACCCATTGCTTCGACACATAGTTCCAACCCATAGCTCCGACCCAAAGCTCCAATCCATAGCTCCGATGTCTTTGAACAAGATCGGGAATCACTCAATCACTAAAAGTTGTCTGCGTCTTAAGAAGTTGCTACCTTATCCGTACCAAGGCCATTTACATCCAGCGGGATATTAATATCCTAAGTCTACAGTGCGTAACTCGATTGATGCGTGGGACTTTATTCAAAGAGGTTGATCGACTTCAGTGGAAGTCCCATATTGGCTCAGTAGTCAACAAAAGGAGCATGTCCCAGCTTCAGCAGTAAATCCTTTTGTTCAACGTGTGATATACCTCCAAGGAGGTAGTTTTGCCGCCATCGAAGCGTTTTCACAGTAAATTAGTAACCTCCAAGTGAGCCAGTAACTTGAAAGAAGTGAGGTGCCTGGCAGTCTAAAATGAAAGAATCGCACACGATCCGAGATATCTTCGATTTATTCATTAGGTGGATACATCTATATAGAGATTTTCTTAATTTTCTCACAAACTCTGTTTGCGGATTTTCAAAATTTGCGTTTTTGCTGTTTGGCCCAATTTTTCAATATTTTTCAAATTTCTATGTAAATCAGCGTTAAATTTGGACCCAGAAACACTTTCTTACGACTTTCGACGGTACTTCGAACCAAAACATAGAAAGGAAAACCCGACTTAAATACATTTGTTGAAATTTTGTTCAAAATTTCTCAACACCAATGCGAGCTAAACTTCGTGTAGCTTCGAAATACGTATAAATAGCTTCATTAACCTGCGAAATGTACAATATAACGAGAAGATAGGCGAACGAAATAAAATGCAACAACAGTATTTTGGCAAAAATAATTAAAGCTGTGTCCACCACATTTCCACTGGTAATGGGAAGTAGCAATATTTGGAGTGGAAAAAACGTGCGTTTGATTAACCATGCTTGCTCATACGACATGCAGTTCTTTTTCTCTCAAAACAAATTTGACTACTTCCCTTAAAAATTTTGCCTAGGAAATCAACTCCAAAACCACGTCACCATCTTCCCAGCGATATAAAATCCTTACAAATATCCGACCGCTTCCAAAACTTCCACCAACCAGTGTGCATTTTTTACCCACACCCTCCTTGACCGCAGCTTCCATACGCCATCCACAGGCCAAGCCAAGGCAAGCCAGCACACATGAGCGAGTATCTAATTCCGTGCGGCAAGCCTACACCGCTCTCGCACTTACTGCATTTAAGCCATTCTGGGCCGGACATTAGCTGCAACTAATGGGAATGATGATGATAGCACTTAAACACGATATCCGTTTCAATTTGTTTGGATTTCTTCAATTTAAAAGGTGATAATTTTCTACTTTATGGCCCCTGACATGTGGGCCACCCATAAAACTGATATCGCAACTCGATGTTATTCACACTTACGAAGATTGTCGCCGATACTCCTGCGCGTCGCGGCCGGCAGTGCTCCGCTCCGGTCGGTCGTCCGTCGCGCGTTGCGACTGACTTGTTGGCTGGCCTGATCGTTTGGGGGTTTTATTTGCTGGAATCCGGAGGGAATCCGGAGGGATACGGCAGTAAAATGCCTGGGATGTGATGCGAACTGCTTTCGAGACACGGGATATGGGACACGGGCCTGGTGGTGGTGGCTAAGTCTGTCTCTCTGCACTCTGCGCGTCAAAAACCACCAACCTACCAGCGACCAGCCAACAAAGCAACCAGCCCAGCAACTTTGAAGGCAGATAAGGCCCTCGACCAGGTCTTTCCAGGGGAATTTTATGGAGTACGAGTATTCACAGATACGAGTATCTCGCGGTCGCAGCGCTAGAGTGGAGTTGACTTCATCATCAATATGCAGCCGATTGACTTCTCTAAAAGGTGCACTCTCCTAGGTGTGCGAGGACATTGCGCGGTGGTCATATTTAACTTATGATGACGTGTAGTATTGTGTGCGGCTGTCTGGGCGCTGCCAAGGAGCGCACTCTAATCTAATGGAGGCAGGAACTTCGACGCTGATAACTGGTGGAGGTCACGTCGAGAATAATTAGCATTTCGAGATGATCTAGTTGACCTAGGGTTGTTCTCCGCAGATGGACCGCCTCAGGTTGCCCTGCTGCTTCTTTGCTCGTGCCGCTGCTGTGCGCGCCGCGTGGCTCTTGGCCTATACCTTAAGATGCTGCGAGTGTGAGCAAGTATCCCCGCGGGTTTTGGGATGTTTCGGTTGTATTGCGGGTGACCTGGCCGACGGTTTCGTTGTTATTCGGTGATTGATGACGGACGATGGGCAGAGCGTCTCCCCACCGCAATAAGAGAAAGAAATGTTAATTAAATTAAAGCCATTCTTCTCGGCTCCTCCGCTCGTTGATGGACTCTGCTCGGCAGGACACTGTTCTCGATATGCGCCTTTCCGCGTGTGATATATCTTGAGAACCAGGGTTGCTGAGATCGTCTTACTGGAATTCCGGAGCCGTTCGTAAGATCATAGCACAACTCATAATTGATGGATCAATTGCTTCTCCATAGGTGTAGATTTTCACGCGCTCGGCGGGTCTCCGGAGCCCCCGGAGCCGATGAATCGGCAATAGATCTTGTGTTGGATCCGTGGTCTAATGCAATCAATTCATATTGTTGACCAACACGGCTTACGAAATAAAGCCTCTCCACTCAGTGTGTCGTATGCACGAGTCCCGAACAAAGCACTGCCATTAGGAGTTGTTTGGCTTTCATTTGTCAATGGGAGTGCGCCTGATGCGCAGTGCCTGGGAATCGCCGTGAGTGTGTGTGTGTGCGAGCGCAGAGAAGGCGAGCAGTCGGAGACTGCATATGTTTGGAGTTGCTCGGCTCAAGTTGTTTCGATTTGTTGTTCGCCAAATAAGCAGCGACTTGAGGTTGCTTACTGCGTTCTGGAGCACCTCTGCAATTGGTCTTCAGGGCGCTGCTGGCGTAATCAAGTGCTTTATTTGCATTTGGTCCGGTCGAGGGGATCTTGCGATCTCAATTTGTCACACTTCAGAGCCGCAAGCCGCACAAAAGTGGGTGTGTTTGGCGTTACAAGTTGTTAATCAATCGGAAATTATTTTGCAAGCCTGTTTAACTCTTGACGGGCATGGAGTGGTTGAGTGAGCAATCGCTGTTTTGAAGGCTTGTCGATCGTTTCGGCATTTGTGTGGATCTTGAGAAGGAAGTGCTCCCGGCGGAATACCTCATATGGGAGACACTCCTTGAACGATGTGTGTTGCATTAGATTGCAAGCTATCTTTGGAACTGTGACCCACAAGCATATTTTGGGGCGTCACAACTGAGATGGTATGAAATCAAACTGCTTTGGTGGACTGAGCCAATTAAACTATTTTCAGTTTGTTTATTTTCAGATGTTATTGAATGACAAGGATTTGTTTTCTAACAGCATAGTCAGCACGCTTGCTTTTGGAGTTAATTTTTGTTTCTTTGTGTTGCGTTGTTTTTTATATTCTCGCGATGTTTAATACGAAAAGAGAATGAAGCTTTAGGTTGCAGGACTTATTTGTCGAACCCTAACTTGTAAACAGAATTAAGTTTTGATAAATAAATTTGGAAAAATAAACAAGAAATCTGACCCGCCTTTGGTCCAAAGCTTTTTATGACGTCAATGATCTCAGAGAGACTACATTGAGGGAATATTGGGTCCAATGAAAATATAAAATGCGAAATCGGGTTCGGTTTCGCATTATTAAAAACAGTCCTACTTTAGATACAAATTGCAGTGACTTTCAACAGTCGAGGTTAATAGTCGTCATATATTGTGTTGTGTACATCGCAAAGACCAAACTGAATGCCCGCCTAAATTATGACTTTTTTGAGCGTTTTCTTTTCATCGCGCTTCAATATTAATTAAACGTTGACTAGACAGGCAGCAACAACTCAGTCCTCTTAAATTCAGGACATTCGGCCGTCAGTCATGTAGGAACAATTGTTGAAAATGTGGATAAATTCGTGGAAATCGTCAAGTCTAACCACCGCGTTGGCGTTGTTTCATTTGTTTAGTTGCTAAACAACAACTAAGACTCTTTGATTAGAATTGAATAAAGTCCTCACACCAAGTTCTTCTTCTTCTTCATCTTTTGGCGCTACATTCCGGGTTGGACCTGGGCCTTAGACAACATTCCTTTCCAGCCAGCACGAGCTAGCTGCCTCTAGCTGCCCACTGAAAGTTGGTTGAGGTCATTCCCCTAGGCTAGGCCGTCCTATGTTGCCTTCTCCCAATGGCTCAGAATCAAAGACTCTCTCCAAGTTAGCACCGAAAAATCTTAGATCTCTCAATCTCATGCTTTGAATCGAATTACCTCTTAAGTTTATCTTCCTTGCCTTCTCCCAATGGCTCAGATTCAAAGACTCTCTCCAAGTTAGCGCCGAAAAATCTTAGATCTCTCAATCTCATGCTTTGAATCGAATTACCTCTTAAGTTTATCTGGCCAAATAAGAACAATGTCAGGTGAGCACCCTAATCTCGAAAAATCGGAACACACCATGGCCCTGCCAAGATTGATCTACAAGATGATATTGCTGTGGCTTAAATAGGAGTTTTTTTTGCTGTTGTTGGAGATTGGAATATACTGCACTGGAGCTCTAAGACTCAAAAACTGGTCCATGTACTTCCAGGAGGTAACCTTCATTTAACGTTATTTCTTGGTTTTCCGAAGAAAAAACAGGAGACGTTTCTGTGATATAGAACTCAGGTTTTCAGTTCCCACAACATCAGCGTCAAACAGCCGCCACCTTATACGAGCAAAGACGAAACACTGACAGAGAAAGTGCTCTGAAACATCTTCACCTTCTCCAAAGGCGTCGCAAAAGGTGACATCACTAAGCTTAACACGGCTTAATTGCAACACCCGCCACCTGATACGAGCAAAGGCGGGACATTGACAGAGAAAGTGCTCTGAAACATCTTCGCCTTCTCGAAAGCCGTCGCAAAAGGTGACACCACTAAGCCCAACCCGGCTTAGGTGCATAGCGTTTTGTTAGTACGCTGGCAAGTCGTCTGCACTAGTTTATGTATAAGGGTAGCAGAAAAGACGCGGGTTTCTTGCTAACGTTCGAAAGCATACTCTTGGTCATCCTGCATCCTGGAGAGTCTCGCTATCTCTGGTTGTGCTGTAGGGAGACCCAACCCTCGACGGAGGCACTGACCAAGAATGCAGGTAGTCCCAAGGTAGGTTCGAGCTTTACGAATACCTCTTCTAAGCCTTGCGTAACTAGTTCAATGTCAATCTCGTTTCGTGAGGTCCCGTGGTGTCCCAGGATCCAAACAAGTTTTAGCGAATTCAGCCTGCCGACCAAATTAAGGGAGGACTTGCATTCTTGGACTACTTTGAATATTTGGCTGTTGCTACAGACACAGATACTTCTTCCCTTCCACCTTTTCTTCACAATATAGTTGGTGGCCATTAGGATCGCGAAGACTTCCGCCTGGAAGACCGACGCGAAATTACCTAAGGATGAGTGAAATCTGATGTTGTCGTTTTTTACGAAGGCCCCAACTCTAGAACCCTTCGTCGTATGGAGCCATCCGTCAAAAACCAACAACATTTCTTTCCCGGTTCAGTTTCTGGCCAGAGCCAGTCCAGGACACGTGGAAAGTCCACTTTGTATAAACGTCGCAACTGTATTATTGATGACCTCGCATCAGACGGCATATCCATGAGGCGAGTGTCATATGAGATGCGGTGAGCGAGGTCATCAAAGCTCTATGGCGAGTGGATAAATAGGAGTAAGAGGAATTTGTATGCAGTCTACTGCTCTTCTACCGCTACATTTGTTGTTCTCTCGGTGTATGCTCCTTTTTCAACAATTAAAAATAATAATAATAAGGTGGCACTACAGTCCACAGGGAGACCAAGACCTAGCTTCTTCATTAACTGCTCGTGTTATCCCTAACGAGTAGACAGTTTTTTGCCGGCTCCGAACAGCGCAGTTTGAGAAAAAGATAGTATTACTCTTTCAGTGTTGTCAGCAGCTCGAAAGATGTGGTATAGAATTCGAGGTTTTCAATTGATAATCGGACCTGGACCTTCGGCGTCTGAGTTTCGCACTCTACCCACTGCGCCACCGCGGCCATCAAAGCGGTATGTTTTGACCAACAGAAGAAATATAATGTTTCATCAAACCAAACAAAGCTTGGTTGGAATATTTGTTTGCATTCGCTTTATGGACAACCTACTTTTGTCAGGGAGAATTGGCTACGATAGTAAGATAGGCAAATAACCCTTTTAAGTCTCCATCAACAGCATGGTTCTCTTTATGTTTCAAAATAAATCAGCACAAGTGAAATGTTCGCTGATAAGATTCAACCGCCAACATCTGTGACTGAATTTTCAGAGCAATTTGACAGTCATTCATCATTAACTGGCGTTATCTTTAACGCACGTCCAATAAAAGGCAGCTATTAAAGCCCACGACATTTTGGCGATGTATTAGGTGTGCATTGACTGATAGTCAGAAAACTTTGAACTTATTTTTGGCGTGACAGCAATGATGTTTGAATCGTTAAACACTTGATATATGATGCCTTTAACTTCAAGTCATGGTGATATTTAAATAAATTACCATTTCAACAGGGGTCTTACAAATTTAGTAAAATACAGATCTCTAAAAATTTATATACGTACATGTAAAAGTAAACTTATTTATAAGTGGGTTATTCAAGCTCTTTTGAACTAACAACTGCGAATGATTTTCGGAAGTGCGAGACGATATTCTCGATTAGAAGTGATCCAAGAGAATGAATCTTGGTTTTTATAATAGATAATAGTCCAATTCTGGAGAATTAGTTTCTGCAATAAATTTGATCTAAGTATAATGGGTTGAGTGTTACGTTCACACGCCGAAGGTCTAGGTTCGATTCCCAATTTAAAAGCTCTCTCTCTTTCGCTCTTTCGAGCTGCTGACAACACTCAAAGTGTAATAACTGTCTAAGAAAAAGCTTTTATGCTGTGAGAAATTTAACCTCACGCACAACCCACTGACTGCTAGACCAGACACAATATTTGTATCTGTATGTCGATTTGGCCCGTGCACTAACGACGATACTGTTGGCAGCTCGCCATGTTGAGCGCGATAAAGAACGTTACCCACAGTCCCTATCGTGCCCTCTTGATAGGTTCCTATCATTGTGGTTTCAGACCAGGGAAGTCCACTATAGACCAGATCTTCACTTTACGGCAGATCGTGGCAAAAACCCAAGAAGTGCAAATTGACACTTAACACCTTTTCGTCGATTTTAAGGCCGCGTATGACAATGTACATAGAGACGAGCTATTTTGTGCCATTTGTGCCATGTCTAGTTTTGGCATTCCTACCAAACTCGTCAGATTGTAAAAACTCTGGCTGCTCTGCAAAGGTTGGTAACGAACTCACCAAGACCTTCTATGTCAAAAAAGGTTTAAGAAAAGGCGTCGCACTGCCATGTGACTTCTTCAACATTATCCTCGAGAAAATCGTGCGCAACTCACGCAACTCAGCTATCTTACGCTGATGACATTGACGTGATTTGACGAACACATCGAGCCGTCAATGAGGTGTTTGCTGGCATTGCAGCGGAAGCGGTTAAAATGGGTCTGGCTGTAAATGAGAGCAAAGCTAAGTACATGCTGTCCTCAAGGAAGGACATACAACATCGACGTTTGTACAGAACGTCCCACTAGACAGCAGAAACTTCGGGGCAATCAAGGACTCAAGGTCTACTATTACCGAAATCAAACACAGAACCACTCTAGCCAATCGCTGCTTCATTGGGCTCAAGAAGCAATTGAGTAATAAAGTCCTCTTTTGAAGGACTAAGCTTGCTTTATATAACAGCTTGATCATGCCAGTTCTATTTTATGGTATGGAAACCTAGACGTTACTAAAATGGGTAAGGCTGACCTTAGTTTTTCGAGATAAAAGTTTTGTGTGCGAATTTCGGTCCTGTTTGCGTTGATGGCATCTGGAGAAGTAGACTTAACGACGAACTCTATAGGCAGTACAGCGACATGCGCCTGGTCAAGCGTCTTCGGATGCAACGCTTAAAATGCCCATATGGAAATATGAACAACACTTCTCCGGCCCGAAAAGTTTTCGAATCAGAACCATAGGGACAACGAAACAGAGGACGGCCTAGGCTAAGATGGCGCACACAAAAGAAGAAGGACCTCAACCAACTTGGAGTGTGCAACTGGAGGCAGCTAGCGAAAGATCGTGGTGTCTAGAGAGGCATGCAGGTCCACCCCAAACTGTAGCGCCATAAGGAGAAGAAGAAGAAGTTGCGAGATCATGCATCATTTAGCAATATTCAAATTTACGTTTGTTCATCCTTGTATCAACGATGGTCCATCCAAACTTTGATTTAGCTGAAGATTTGAGTGTTTGTTTGAGTGTTGGCTGGAGTTTAATGAATCCTTCCTTATGTGGCTCTTTCAAAAGTAATAAACTGTCCACAAACCCTAGAAACTGGTACCTTTAGAACGTCAGTGGATGTACTAACCCATAGGGCTACGGCGGCCACAAATACGTGAGGAAGTATTAAACAAAGTTAATATTTTAAATTAATTAAATTAAAATATAATAAAAATAAGGTTAAAAAATGAGAAAATCATTAACACAGATAAATAGTTCACAAAACTGAAAGTGAATGTTGAAGAGCTTATTTGTTCATATATTCAAGTATTGACCGTTTTTTGTACATTACATTAAACAAACGTTTCAAGTGCAATTTCGATTGTGCATATTTTCAGGAAAAGTTCACTTTGATTTACTTTATATGGTAATGCAACTGACATTAAGTCGAAGAAGATATTGAGCGTTGGATTTGCTTTTATTATTTAACTACTCAGAAATAAATTTTAGAGAAAAATAGAAATTAAAATTAAGAAATTCAACATTTGAATATTCTTCTTTATTATTTCTGTGAAAAAAATCTCTGAATCAATAATCGAATACGTGTCCAACATATTCTATACACTTGAAGGACTAGCGACTTTTCCGACAGTATAAACACATTTTGTTAAACTTGTGAGTGTATTCTTTTGCGGAATAGATAAATGGCAAAACAGAAACAGAAAAGTTCGCAACTTGAAGGTGTGTGGATATCTGATTATCGTAAATGTCCTTCTGCATATACTTTTGTTAGAGAAGAAAGGTAGTGCTCTTTCTGTGCACATAAATTTGAAATTTTATACGCGGAGCGGTGGCTGCCGTGGCGTAGTGGGCAGAGTGCGACGCTCACACGCCGAGGGGCTTAGGTTCGATTACCGGCTGAACACCTCGAATTTTTCACGGCACCGACTCTTTCGAGTTGCTGACAACATTCAAAGAGCAATAACTGTCTAAGAAAGCTTCTCAAACTTCGCCGTTCGGAGTCGGCAAAAAACTGTAGGTCCTTTCTACTCGTGAGAGAATAGTAGCGCGCATAACACGAGATACATAGTTGATGAACAAGCTCAGCTGGTCCCCCTGTGGACTGTCGCGCCAACAATTATTATTATATGCGGGGTGCTAAAAAAAAAATAAATGTCAAAAATCATGCGATCAAAGTATTTTATCGTTTTTAACTTAAAAGAACAACATGACTTCAATTTTTTTCTTACTTTGTTCATTTTTTTTCTCATCGAAAGTCCCTACACGAAGTGTCATTCACTTCCTTTTGATACAGTTTTTCAAAAATGCATCCTCTGAAGTAGTCCACACAAGTGAATAAGGTGCTCCATCGAGCTCGTGTACGAAGGGAGTCCGTAGGAATGGGAAGGTGTTAGCTGAAGAGGCCCCATCCACCTCAGACAATTATGTTAGCCCTTAGAGAAGAAGAAGCATTATGACAACTTTAGAACTTTAATTTTAAGTTAAGGGAATAAAGGCCAAAAACATTGCAATCGGATGTTATTTCAATTTTATAATTCTTTTGTTCATACTGACATTCCTTATAGCATTTTAATAATAATAATAATTTAGCGGCGCTACAGTTCACACGGGGACTAGGGCCTAGCTTGCTCATCAATTTACTCGTGTTGTGCCGACCCCGAACGGCGAAGTTTGAGAAGAGTTTTCTATGAAAGTATTAATCTTTAATTGCTGTCAAAGCTCGAAAGAGGTGGCGCCGTGAAAAATTCGAGGTGTTCAGCCTGGAATCGAACTTGGACCTTCGGCGAGTCAGTGTCGCACTCTACCACTACGCCACGGCGACCTTCCTATGGCACGTTATTAAACATTATTTTTATATATGAAGTACAGTTATAGTTGTACATTGTAATCCTTATTTTACAAGTAACTTATGTTCTAAACTTTAAAAGCTATCTATTTTCCAGACAGGAACACATTAAAGAGGAATGAGTAATAAGGGATCAATGACTACCCATACTCGTTTTAAACACGCCGTCAAAATCTTATTTTGCAACAACTTCAAAGGATTCTGAATGCGGCTTTGGTGCCTTTTGGTAAAACTAGAAAGCTGACCACATAGAATAATGCTTAAGAATTAGAAGGCTACACATATTTGATTAAGGTCCTTATTGCAGACACTGCGTATTTTTTTGGAAAGTCAATAATTTAAAGAGATTTTTAAAATCGTTATATATTAAAAACATCCCAAACAAGTAATTCGATACAATCAAGCTACATTTCTATAATTTACGCTCTCGAAGATTTTATGAGATTCGTATCAATCTTCAGTGTGAGCAACTGCAATGCGATCGATAAAAATTCACCTCACGCTACATCATGCCCACCAGCAGAGTCAATTACTCAAGTGTTAATTGGCGAGCTTTCACCTCTCAATGAGGTGCGCTAGCCGATACCATCAATCTTATACAAATGCCCACCGAACTTCCAACCCACCCCTTTCAAACGGAATGAGTCTCACAACTCAATTAGACTAATTGCTATGCAATTTATAATTGAATTGCGGACAAGGAAGGATTGAGACGCACAAGCGTCGCAGAGACACGTTGCACAGCTGAACGATGACAATTACTGCATCATGTCATCGCTAAAGTGACATTACGCAAACACCCATTGCAACGCAGCAACTGAGCAACTGACTGATGGGAGCTAGACGCGTCCCATCCTCTGCCGCCCCCGGGGCCAACATAGCATCTCGCAAATGAGGAGTGGAATCGCATTAAGAAGCAAATCGCAAGATATTTTCGCCGCACACACAAAACAAAACACAAAAACACACGACGACCGTAGGTATGGCGAGAGATTGCAATTTCTGTTCGGCTGCGGACTGCGAATAAAGTCACGTAATTTATTCCTAAAAAACTCTCACGGTACTTTAAATATAATTTTCCGTTCACATCGCACATTTACTGCACTGCACTGCAGCCCCATAGTCATCCGCCGCGGCGTCGGCGTCATCGTTCACCAGCAGCGGCAGCATCGAGGACGACGCACAACCACCAAAACGGCAAACCACCATCAGCCAGACGGGAAGAGTACACCAAATAAAAGTCCCAAGTCCTCGGTCGCAAATCGCAAGCCCCAAGTTTCAAGTTTTCCCCCCCAACACTAATGCAAAACTTGAAATTCTTCTACGTGCGACGATTTCACCCTCGGGCGATTTCTACCGACCATCTCCGGCCAGGCCGCCGACTAGTTGGCCGGTGCTGGCTGGCTGGCTGGCTGTGGATGACTGGGTGACTGGATGAGTGAATGGAGCGCGGGGCTGCATCAGATTGGCGAGTGCAATATGGTTACTTGAAGTAAGTTTATTACTGGTTACGCTGGCAACGGAGTCGCCGTCTATGCGCGCGGCGACTAGGCAGCAGCCAACCAAATGAATGGCCAACCTTCCACATTTCACCGCACCGCCAGCAGTAGGAGCTGCAGCAGGAGCATCAGCAGCGGCAGCCAGCAACGGCAGCTACAGAAAAAGATCGAAGAGAGGTCAAAATGAGGAAGACCGAAACCGAGACACGAACACTGCGCGACGGACCTACCCGTAATCGCGAACGCCACACCAGGCCAGACCGTCATACAGCCAGTCAGCCAGCCAGCCAGCCAACGAGACCAGCAGACAGTTCAAAGGAACAGAGTTATTTATAAGGGGCAGTAAAATAAAATATTTCACCAGACCGGCCGGCCGAATGAACCCCGAACAGATTCCCATAAGGAGCCGCCTGCTAGAGCATCAACGATTTTTGAATTATTACCTTCGTTTACTTCTTGTTGGCAAAGAGTCAAATTGGTCGGCACACGCTCGCGGGCACACGTCATTTCCCACGGATCTGCGCTGCAGCCACGGCTGCGCATTGCTAAACGCTGCACAGTGCATGTCAGATGCATGCCCATTGCGCCTATAGCCCGTGTGCGCGTGCACCGTCTCCCTCTCTCTCATTTGCTGCTCGAGACTGGTGGGAGATGATGCAGCGGCAAAAGAAATCTCTGATCTGCCAACACGGCTAATCAAATTGACGACAGAAACGGTCCCCCGAAGAGCGGCCGCTCTGCGTGTCACCCACTGGGCAAGTGATCGTCGAGCTCATTTGAGGACACAGCGTACCCCTGTAGTAGGCATAGAAGCGTCACCAGTCACCTCAGAGGGCAGACAGCGCGTGTAAACAAATTAGTCGCATTATCTCGCGTCGCATGTTCGCGCTTTACACGAGTCTTAAGCAGGGACACCATTAATTACGCGCTCCTCTCTCCCTCTCCCTCACTGCCAGGGTCGGCAATTATATTGTAAAAGAATAATTAAATGTTACTACGGCCGCGCCTGAAGAGGTGCCACTTCACCCGAGGGGAATGGGGGGGTGGTTTGCATGATTCGCCCAAATCGACATTAATTAGCGGGCACCGACAGGCTGCGGCCCTACGACGGACAGAGGAACTGGTCCCGCTTCCGACGTGTGAACGTGGTGCACAGCGTGCAGGACGCGTGTGTACGTTGGAACAAAGGTTGAAATCCGATCCGCGGATGCACTCACCCACGGAAAATAAAACCATTGTCAAAGCGAGGCGCGACACTCCACCAGTCCGCGCAGGATGAATCTTCAATATATTCTCTGTTTTATGTGCAGTGCGAGAGTATCGCGTTCCCACTCCTTCGGCGGCGGCCCTTCCCGTTTGCCATACGCCGCGTGAGTGTGTCTTTCCGAAAACCAAAACGAATTAAGGCCCTCCAAGGTGGTGGTCTCGCCGCGATGATGTTGTTCGTTCGGGCCGTCACTCTGCATCGCCCAGATAAACCCTAAACCATGAAACATAGTTCCGAAGACCGGGCGGAGATAAAAAAAAAACGCAGCGAGCCCGGAGTAAGAGCAACCCTCAATTAATTTCATTATCACGTCCCCAAATTGATTTGTCGATTAAGTCCCCTGATGGCCAAACATCTAAATTTGTCTTCTGATACAGATCAGCATTCCCATGCGACATCAACGTCGTCGTTCTCGCCGTGTCGATGGATCTCTGTCCGGCTGGCCGGCGGTCCATTCGTTCAGCGGCCATCCGCTCCTCGCACTTTCCCCCGTTGACACCGAAAGGATGACAGCAATTTTGACCTGCCCAACGACAACTAACGACAACGACAACGACGATGATGGTGACGACGAAGATGAAGACGAAAACGAAGACGAAGACGACGACTGCGATGACCACATGACTGAGACGACTTTATTGGGTTGACGATCATCGCCACCACCGTCGTCGCCGACGTCCTCGCCCCGCTGACCTGTACCACAGTCGATGCCTAAGCCTTTGATGCGCAAGAGTAGGAGGAGGAGGGGGTGGAGTGCCAAGGAGATGGAGATGAGAAGGAGAAGAGCTCTCCCTCCAAATTGAGGCAACTATTTGGCCATAACTTACAACGAAACAATTTCGTAGGCCGTGTTCCTAATTAGCCCACACGGATGGTCGACGTGAGAATTAATAGTTGACAGTTGTCTTGCCACACACTTTCGATCTGAATCTGATGGTGATTCGGTCTTGGTCGTGGTCGTTGGTCGCCGGTCGACGCTGATCATTGTGGTCGGCAGAGATGCTGCGCACTCCACGGTGGTGTAGGGAAGTGTCACCTGTTTTATCTAAACGATGAATCAGTATCACCAACTGCCGCGGAGGTCCGGCTTTTCAATCACATTAAAAACTTAATTGTAGTGGACTCCTTGGACAGGCGCGCGTTCGCGCTCGCGCTCGTGCATACCACTCACACTCGCGGTGTGTGTCTTATGGCTTTGGTCGCACTTGGGCAGCCCCGGACCGTCCAGCCGTGGGGTTTCTCGTTTCCATTTTATTTCTTACTTATATAGAAGTCAATTACCATTTCGGTATCAGGATGGATCTAAAGGTTGGTGGTTAGCATTACGGATGCAGGTGATCCTGGCCGGCGTGCACGCGTTCCCCTCGCATGGACGGGGGCACCGGCACGGGCAACGGAGCTCTGCGCTGCTCGTGCAACCTGTGGGTAATTTCTGTCGGCCCGGGTGAGATTTTTCATAGTTCCGTTTGTAATTTATTTGAAAACGATAAAAAGGGTGTGATTAATGAAGTTTTTTTCCTGTTTTGGCTGGGACTCCGGCATTTAAATGGCTGCGCTGGAAAATGCGTAGCGGCTAGTAACACTCGTTTCGTTGGGGCTGATAAGGAGAGTGAGTCTGAGAGTTGCCTGCCCCTGAGTAGAGTGCGCGCATTCAAATTAAGATTGTCTACACCAACGCCGATGTTTGCCGTTTCGATGCACAGATACAAACTGCGCAGACACACTGAACGTGTGTACCTGTTGCCGATGTGCGATAAGGAGTGAGTTACATTGAGGAAGTGTTATTTGTTGCTAGGTGTTTTTTGTTTGGGGGGAGCATCTCCCGGAGTTCAAAGATAAATTTAAATTTTATGGAATGTTTTGGCTTCTCTCTGTTTCGGAGCCCAACTAAAGTGTGGTACAAATAATGGGTGGCGCTCTAGTTCACAAAGGGTCAGGCATGCTTAAGGTTTATTAGTCTCTAAGAACTCAAACAAGTGAAGAGAAGTCCCAGAAATAACGCGAGACAAAGGTTTAGTCTTGGAATTCTGACGAGTGGTTTAAGGCAAGTATAATACATACTTTCTTAAACTGAATGTTGAAAGAAGGAATGACGAACTGTGCATTCGTCTTAAGCTATCGTCCAAGTCTAAAACTTAATAATTGGCAGCGTTCTTAGAGTGTGCCTCGGAGCCTAACAACAGATGGCGTAAGTTGATTCACTGATTCAGTGAACCACATATGCAAGTATTTGTTTGAAGGCTCCTAATAACATATCACTTAATGAGTCGCGGGACTGACATATAGGGGGCGCCACTAACAAAAAAAATCTATACTCATTTTAGGAAGTACAAGCATTTAAATAATATCCCTTTAAATTTTTATAACAATCTGATTATTAAGTTACAAGTTGCAGTTCTTTAAGTGACGCTACTTTTGAGAATTTTAAAACAATGGAAAACACAGAATTTCGTGTTTTGATTGAACACGACTTTCTGATGGGAAAGAACACCATATAAGCTCAGCTATGGCTCGAACAGTGTTACAGGGACTCCGCTCCATCAGAAGCATCTTTTTGTCGGTGGTATGCTGACTTTAAACGAGGCCGTACAGACACAAACGATGCTGAACGCTCTGGAAGGCCAAGTGAGCTGGTTACACTTGAAAACATGAGATAGCTGACACCTTAAATATATCAGAAGGCAGTTTGTACACTATTTTGCATGAACATTTATCCATGGTCCATGAGAAAGTTGTTTGCTCACAATGGAACAAAAACAACAACGTGTCGATGATTTTGAGAGCTGTTTGCAGTTGTTTAACCAGAAAAACCATGACTTTTTGCTTCGGTATGTCACAATTGATGAAACAAGGATCCACCACTTCAGAGTCAAATCGACAGTCAGCGAAGTGAACAGCAGCCGGTGAACCACGCTCAAAGCTTCTAACAACACAAAGGTCGGCTGGCAAGGTTATGGCATCTGTAGATTGGGATACGCACGGAATTTTATTCATCGGATATCTTCAGGAAGGCAAAAGGATTAACAGCGAATATTACATGGCATTATTGGTGTATTTTTAGGAAGAAATTGCAAAAAACGGTCGCATATAAAAAACTAAAGAAAATTCTATTCCGCCAGGAACGCACAGTGTCACAAGTCGTTGGCTACCATGGCCAGATTGCCTGAATTGAGCTTTGAATTGCTTCTCCACCCACAGTATTCTCCAGATCTGGTTTGCTGCGACTTTTATTTCTCTTCAGACCTCAAAAAGATCCTCGCTGGAAAAAAATATGATGCGAATGAGGAGGTGATCGCCGAAACTGAAGCATATTTTGAGGCCAAAGATAAATCGTTCTATAAAAAAAGGTACCAAAATGTTAGAGCGGCGTTGGACTGATTGTTTCATTCTTGAAGGAAAATATGCTAATGAATAAAGTCGAATTTTGTCCAGAAAATGTGTTTTTATTGGTTAGTCCCGGGACTTATTGAGTGATGCGTTACTCAGTTGAGAGTTGAGCTATTTTGTTGAAGCTTAATTTTTTTTTATAATTAACGCGTGCAAAAGGGGTTGCGAGTACCCTTAAGTGACCGGGTCAAGTCACAGCACCTGCCGAAGGTATAGATAATAAACTACACCATAAACTTCACTGAGAAATGAAATGGTTTTTATTTACATTGCGTTATAATGAAGATTGATTCTGATCCTACTGAAAAAGTGTATAAGATGAGTTCCAGAACGAAAAGAAATACTGGGAAAATACTTGGCGTCGTTCAACAAGCCAATTTGGATCCTGTACCAAGCCATATAAAGCCAAGAGATGTTATAAATCAATCAATTGGTCCTTTGGATTGTGACTGAAAAGTAGCCCGATTTTAATTATACAAAATATCGGGCTCTATTTGGGCATTGTGAATATGCTTCACCCGACTAGCCCCCTATTCAAGGCCAAAAGGTTTTGTAATGTATCTGATGGTGACGGTAAAGGTTGAAATTTTGAGCTGCACCTTCCTCGAGAATCAGTTTTCTTGGCTATGTCTACTGACGACTATTAATTCGTTTGCAACGAGAATTAACAGCTTGGCGTAGATATAAATGAGAGTCTTGACGCAATTTTATATGTGTTAGGATTCCTGTAGAGGCAAACATTTTTTTTTTGTATGTGTTGACTGACATCTGTGAAAAATTTGTTTTCAGTTGCATTTTACATGAGGGTGTTAACACCGTCTAGTGAATTTTTCGTTTTTTTTTATGTGGGAAACTACACATTAACATTTGTAAAGACTTGTATAAAACGTTGATACAAGTGTATTGCGCCACCTGCAAGTTGTGACCGATCGGGAAAGCGATTACCTACTCCATTGAAAGGGTTTCCTATCTGTCTGTAAAAATTAGTGTGTATCACCGTCTGTTTTATACAAGCGCATTGTTTTTTGTCATTTTGAAAATTCCCGGGCTTGTCGAAAACAAAAATTGCGGGAAGTTTTGATTTTTTATTTTGTTTGGAAGAAAAGCTAAAGCCCTTCGAAAGCTTGATAAAGTTTGTGGTTAATCTGCTCGGACCGATTAACAATGCTGAGAGTGTTTTATCTCTTTAAAAGTGGCGACATATGCGCCAAATACAAAGCGACAAAGTTTGAAGATGAAGGTCTTTGCCAAACGCCAACTAGCAGAATCGTTGGGAACGGCTCAGCAAATAATTTTCGTTCGGTTAAAGAAATCGTCTTTCAACATCTCTCGGTTCCAATTCGACTCCCAAGAGATGTAGGAAGGCTATTTTGTAAACCGCCACTGCTTTTAGACGCCAAAAGAGGCAATTTTTGCACCGGATCGTAACTAGAGATGAAATGTGTAAGTACTATGACAATGCCAACATATTTCTCAAATTTTAATGAGATAATAATTTGTTTCATTCGATACTTCACCTCTGGCTGCTCCTCATATTCTGTTGTTGAAATCGAAAGATTTCTGCTTATGTTATTGATCCTCGGCACGAACGGTTACAATTAATGTACTTTTCTTTGCAATGAAGTAAGCCATATTTTGCGCCTGCTGCAATGCAACATAATGTTTAAGCACTATCAATTATTTTATTTATTATTAAAGGAAACCTTTAAAAAGCTTAATATGACAAATTTTGAAAGGATGAAGTCATTTTAACTAACATTTAAACTGAAACAATTACTCTAGCACAAATTTAATTTTCATTACGGCCTTCACGAAACTAAGATGAGGATCGTCGTTTTATTACAACTATTAGCATGGAACTTCCATATGTTGCATATGTTTGCGAATAACGTGGGTTTGAATGTCAGTCCATGAAAAATTTAACAGCTGCTCCTAAATGAGACATGCAAGGCTTTCTTCTTCTTCTTGTGATGTTAAATATTTAAAGAATACTTATTCTTCACCCATTGTCTGGTCTACGTAGAATTTACATTTTGATCAGCGCAACATTTGCTTTACACCCTTACTCTCACTCCACTTGATTTATTTTTCCTTTTCGTTATTTTTGGTCTTGTAGACCGTAGTTATTTTGTGGAAGTGATGCAAATGTATGTGAACTTGATTCTTGAAGAGCTTCTGATGGAGAAAATATTAATTAGCTTCTGATAAATTCGGGATGAGAATTTCTCAGTTAAAAAAAAAATTACTTTTGTTATCGATCGACTCAACTTCTGATCCAATGCTTGGCAACCTATTGTTTCAGAATGCGAACTAAAACTCTTCGCCTCTATGCTGAAATATATAGAAATTTTGCAGTACCCTAAAAAAATTAAGATAATATTATCTAATAAACATATGCGCGGAAAACTTGGCCGTTACCAAAGGCGGATGAGTAAGTCCTTAGTCTTTTCGAGAGAAAAGTCTTGCGTGATATATATGGTCCTGTTTGCGTTGATGGCATCTGGAGGGAAAGATTTAACAACGAACTATATGGGCCGTACAGCGACATGCGTCTGGTGAAGCGTCTACGGATACTACGCTTAAGATGGCTGGGCCATGTAGAGCGTATGAACCTAGGCTAAGGTGGCGCACACATGTGGAGAAGGATCTCAACCAACTTGGTGTGTGTATCGTGTAAATCGTACTGGCTGGAAAGGCATGTTGGTTGAGGCCCAGGTTCACCCCGGATTGTAGCGCGAAAAGAAGATGAAGAAGAAATCAATAAACTTTAAAGCTAATCACAAATTTTCTTCTTTGTTAGTTACTCTGTCGGCTGCCTTGATGGATGCTTTCAATATTTAAATTCCGTTGCGAAAAACAGTACAGTTTTGTGGAGTAACTATGATGTGAACTTAATCACGTTGGGATAACGGCAAGGCGGCCCTAAAATTTATTTGCCGACTCCAAACGGCGACTATTTGAGTGTTGTTAGCAGCTCGAAAGAGCGGATGCCGTTAAAAATACGAAGATACGAAAATTTAAATGCTTAGTGCTTAGCGAATATGTGCGCACGACGGATTTTCATAAAAAGTTATTACAACTTAAATATACTTGTTGGAACGATTTGTCAGCAAATATTCTGACCTCAATACATTGCTCATTCTGCTGCTGAAGTGAGCGTCAAGACACAAATGTATCGACAGAAAACATTTGTTGTGAACGAGCCCTTATTTTTTTTTTTTTTTGTTTCTTTGCTATGACATTTGTAAAAATATTTAGTATACATCAAATCATTGAACAGGCAACATCATATTTCTTCAACGTGTTAAAAATGTCGAATTTTGTACCAGAAAGTGATGATTTGCGGAAAGCATTAATTTTTTGTTTTCATGTGAAGAAAAGTGCTGCAGAGTCGCATCGAATGCTTGTCGAGGCATATGGTAATCACGCTTTATCAGAAACAACATGCAAAAGATGGTTTCAACGGTTCAGAAATAATGATTTTGACGTGAGAAATGAAGAACGTGGAAGATCACCAAAAACGTTTGAAGACGCCGAATTGCAAACGATATTGAATGAAGATGACACTTTGAGTCAAAAGCAAATGGCAGCAATGTCAAATGTTGCACAACAAACAATTTCTGACCGTTTAAAAGCTATGGGAAAGATCCAAAAGTGTGGAAAATGGGTGCCACATAAGTTGAATGAAAGACAGATGGAAAATCGAAAAAACACTTGCAAAATTTTGCTTCAAAGTCACGGAAGAGAATCGGTTTTGCATCGGATTGTAACTGGCGATGAAAAATGAATTTATTTTAAGAATCCTTAACGGAAAAAATCATGGGTTAATCTGGGACAACCATCAACATCGACTGCAAAACCAGATCGATTCGGCAAGAAAACAATGCTGTGTGTTTGGTGGGACCAGAAAGGTGTGCTGTACCACGAGCTTCTAAAACCTGGTGAAACCGTTAATACTGATCGCTACCGACAAGAAATGATCAATTTGAACCATCGAGAAACTACCAGAATGGGCCAGAAGACACGACAAGGTAATTTTGCTCCATGACAATGCACCTGCACACAAAGCAAAACCGGTTCAGGAAACAATCAAAACACTTGGCTGGGAGCAGCTACCCCACCCGCCGTATTCACCAGACTGAGCTCCTTCCGACTACCATTTGTTTTCATCGATGGGACTCGCATTGGCTGAGCAGAAAGGTGGTCAAAATGTGTAGAAAACTATGACCAATACTTTGCATAAAATGTTTTTACTTTCCCATTAATATTCAGTGTTTAATTTTCAATAAAAAAAAAAAACGTTAATTTCATACCGTATTTGTACCCGACCTTCTTTTTTTCATTTTCAACATATAGATATAGAATAAATGAAATAAGTTGGATGGCTGGAGATTCACAAGAAGCCAGGACCTACCCTCTTCAACATTTCCCGTGTGTGTTTCTTTTTCATCTTACATGTCAAATCTAGACCACAGCTGTCAGAAAAACGATTATAACCTGGCAAAGCTTCAAATGCCTCCCAAATCCCCATCGATGTCCACCGCTGAGTCATCTGTCAGTCAATTAAAGTAGCCACCATGACCAATCTAGTCCTGCTTCCGCCTTGATGTCTGAGGGGTGTTTCCTTTCGTGCGAGAGTCCACCTACTGATCCAACTGCACATGCAGTGCTGCATTATCAGCATAAGTGCATACCCATGCATTACCAACAGCTGCAATGGCATCCATTATTTCAATAACTCCGATCTGCTGTTATGCACCCAAAAATTCAAGAGAACGCGTATTCACTTCCAAAGCAAACTCCACCACTAACATCAACAAGCGCAGCACCCGAGCAAAGTGGTCAGTGACGATTGGCCCCATATGAATCTAGTGTGGCCAGCATTCCAGAGGCAGCAGCATTCCGCCCATGCAGCCGCCAGGAATCCGGCAGACAATTTGTGTGTGCACAATCAAAAGTCCAGGATTGATTTTTGTGTAATTGAGCGCCTTCCCCCAATCGGCGCGGAACGGTGCATTATTGGAGTAAACGTCAAGTTAATTTCCTAGGTCCGATTGGGCGCGGAGCGACGCCGCAGTGGCAGCGGGGGAGGAGGTGGAAAAGTTCCCACACTTTTCTGCCCAGGAACAGACAGAGAGAGAAAGAGATTGCCTTTGATTGCCTACTTCATGCTGGCCAGGGTGGATGGATGGATGGCTGGACGGTTGGACGGCTGGCTGAATGGTTGAGTGGTTGACTGGGGCTGTCGGTGATGGTGATGGGAGCCAGTGATTCGGGTAATTATGCCGGTGTTGTTTGTCGGCTGGGAGACGTCGTCGTCGTCGCTAAGTGACGACCATGCACGGGATTGGACGGGATGGATGCATGCCGTGCTGTGCCTGCCCAAAACAATTTACCGCATTGCACAGAGCGGACGCAAATTTGAATTCAGGTTACCACCACACTTGACGGCAATTTGCGACTCCTTGCTTCCCGCGTTCGACATTGGCATCAACATCAACATTAACATCGCCATCGACATCGACTGCGAACCAGTGAGTGGCATTTGTCATAAAACGTGCATCTGGCCGCCGAGGGGGCTGCGTCCTGCGGCCCAGCACAATGTGTGAGAAAGGAATAAACACTTGGAAGTGGATTCCACCCCGAATCGCCTAATTCCCCATGCGATTCCCATAAAGAACAAGATTGTTTCATTTTAATTACAGGTTGCCGAGCGAAGCCCTCAGCGATGCTGAACGCTACTTCAGAGACAATATGGGTGTAGGAGCGCAGCACACGGCAACAAAATCGTTCACTGTCGATTCCGAAAAATGCCACTGGCGATACGAGTCAAGCAAATGACCTTTTAAATGCGTTATACACTGGCCGGCTAACCTGCGAGCTCGCTGGCTTGGTGGCTCGTTGGCCGAGACCGCGGCACCATAGCGGCCGATGTCGAAATTGGGGGCGATTTCGGAGAACGCTCGAGACAGCACAGCACACTGCAACACAACGACGACGAATTAAATTGTCCAAATGAGCAGCAGCGGCAGCACCAGCAGCAGTGGCCACAGTCGCAGTCACAGCCGCGGTCGCAGCCCCAGCCTCTGTGGTGATGACGACGCTGAAGGCGAGCGGCGCGGTGGCATCAGAAAAGGGGACGCGCCTCTAAATGCTTGCGGAGTTTGTTGGGGGCGATTCGGTATGGTATTCGTTTAGGGTCGTCTCTCTTTTGGCTCACCGGCACCGTACCGTGCCGCGTCGTCGGTCGCCTCCGCACTCGCCTCGTGCGTCGCCTCTACCGACGCCGCCGCGCGACTGTTTTAAATCCAAATAGCCAAGGGCTATAATTTCACCGAAATGATGATGCGAAGGCACAAAATGTAATCGCTGATCATAAAGTTCTTACAAAATGTTCAAAATAGGCTCAGCCCACGCTGAAAACTTTGCAACTGCCTTAATTATAGGTGTGTAGTGGGTCTGGAATGCCGAGGCATTTATGTGCTTCACTTTCCTTGCCGTACTCAGTCTCAGGTGACTCGGACTTTGATTTCGTTTTCCAAAATGAGACGCGGGTGCGGTGTGGCAGCACTGCACTCTGGCTTTTTCGATTCTCATCTGTGTGCGCGCGTCTTGAGATTTCGCGGAGATTGACGCAAGGATTCAGAACGGCGCTCTTTCCCATGCCGAGCAGATAGCGAATGCATTAAAAGTCCATTTGCGTTTCTCAAGTAAGACAGAGGACAAGGCAACAGGGGCTTCTAGAGATGTGACTAGTGAGGTAAGTTGTGAACTGGCCGAGACATGAATCATTACTCGAGCCTGCAGCCGCTCTTAGGTGACTTGCAACACCACTTATATGCGCATAACTGTCATCTTTGGAGCGGAGGTGCTTAATATTGGCTGTTTATGCGTGTCAACACACTTCGCACTAAGAAAGGTCAAACAGAGAAACACTTAGTCCTTCAGTAGGTAAGTCCCTGTATGTCTCACAGGCATAAGAACAACAATTTTTACACATTGAAGAGGTCTACCTACGACTGATAAGCTATTTTAATCTGGGAAATGCCGGTCTCTTTAGAGCAAGTTTATGTCGGCTAATTATAATTCTTCTTATACTCACATGAATAGCGCTTATAACGTTGGCAACTTTTCCATTTTGTTCACCAGAAGATGTTGTTTGTTTGATTCCGAACTGTGAACAGTCCTTAGGGAGATCTGAAGAAAAGCGAGGGTGCCGAAAAGTCACTCATTTTATTTGGTAATCTACATACATGCCAAAAAGTAAGCAACACCAAGAAATGCAGCAGAGAAAGATCAAAAAGAAGAATGAGGAATTGCTTGCGATTTTTTAGAGAGCATTGCTGTTTGCATTTTATGTTCTTGCTTGCGTTGAATTGCAAAGTAGCGAACACGACATTGACATAATTGGCCGAACAGAGCGAGCCGTCAATGAGGCGTTTGCTGACATTGAAGATAAAGCGGCTAAAATGGGTCTGGCGGTAAATGAGCAGAGAACAAAGTACATGCCATCATTGAGGAAGGTATCTTTGAATACAACGCTTGGTCATGTAGAGCGTGTGGACATTACTGCTATAGTGCACAAACCATGTTGGGATCAGTAGCCTCAGAAGAAATGGGGATCTGTTCACAAAATGGACTGAATGCATGGAGGTGCTTTTAGGGGAGTTCTTCCCTAGTGCAATGTCTGCAGAAACCCCAGATGCATCCCCAGAAATGGGGACTCCACCTCCTGAGCTGCACGCATCGGAGATCAGTTACGCTGTCTCGCGAATCCGAGAAAAGAGGTCTCCCGGCATAGACGGAGCAACCGGCGACAATCAGCGGTCATACAGAGGGATAAGTCTGCTATCCTCTCTAGATAAGGTTCTCGAAAGAATAATGGTTGAGAAATTGGCAGCCAGCTTTCAAACACTGTGCATTTGCCGATGACCTGCTCATTTGAATCGAAGGTCAATAACGCTCGGAATAAATACAACTGACCACCGATGCAATTCGCCTTGTTCACCGGTGGTGCACTAGTGTTGGCGTGGAAGTAGCGCTGGAAGTAGCGCTGGAAGTAGCGCTGGACCAGACCTGCATGATGATGTTCAAGGGAAAGCTATCCGCAAACTGTAATTAGTCGGTACGTGTTTTCGACACTTCACTGAGAACGGTGAGCGAAGTTAAATACATAGGTATCACCGTTCGAAAGGGACTTAACTTTCTCCCTCAAGTGCATAAACTGAGGGATCGGCTAGTGAAGGTTTCAGGGTAGCTTTGGCGAGTTCTCAAGTGTGACTGGGGACTGAGCGGAACAGCAGCACGCACTATATATGTACTCTGATCTGTTTGTTGCCTGTGCAACGTTTGGTCCCTATATATGGTGTGATGTGAACACTGAACACTGTTTCGCGTATGAGGCGAATTCAATCATGTTAGAGGGTTGGCCTTCTAGCGTGTCTTCCAGTTTGACATGCTGTCTCTACAAAGGCTCTTCAGGTGCTCATGGGTGTACTGCCTTGCTTTTGCGAGCATAGCTCTGAGGATTGGTTGCTCGTGTTGTGCCAATGTCGTCTATATGATGAAATTCGGGCCCTTGCAGCTATGAACATATCTTGCACTGATGGGACTTTCGACGTCAGCCTGGTTCTCCAGATAAGAGAGAGTACAAATATCATGTAGAGGAAGAGTTAGAATGGCTGCCCTCACGGCAGCTCATAATTATGTAGTTAGAGTATTAATGCAAGACCATCGGTCCTGGATGTTAAGGAATCCTACCGTGGGCAACAGAGTTGCAAAGCTTGACCAGAAGCTATATTCTGGTACCACGGGAGGTTGGGAGCCCCTGAAACATAGTTTCAGCCTGACCGCGCTTTTGCCCCCCTTGTGGGAGTATCGTGGTGGCTGTGCCTAATTCTCTATGCAAACTTGGATATCGCAATTGAAAGCGCATGGCGTGATATAGTGCTGCCTAGAGAGACATATTGTTTGAGGCTCAGGTCAACCACGGGCTGCAGCGCCACGCAAGTAAGAAGAAGAACAAAAAGCGTCAAGGATGAATAGATTATGTAGATCACATAAACAACTTCGCTCTTCTGCATTTAATCTATAGCAATACATCAACTCATCTGCTGTAGAAATATGTCTCAATTCGTCCGCTTCAACTCGGTTATCCAACGTTAACAGATTGTGTAGGATATTCCAAAAAAGATTTTATTGAGGTGTTAATTGTTAATATCCATGTGTCGTGAAGCACTGTCGTCCTCCATTATAGTAAATTAGTGATGACGGAAGAAGTCATTTTTCAGACAACAAAATAAGAATCGTAGGAAGCAAAGTCAAGTCAGTATAGGAGATGTAGCATAACTACCAAAGGAAAAAAACTGTGCCCACATGTAACTCTGGCGCTGAACTGTTTGATGTTGGGAGGGAAAAGGGAACTTGAAGCACCTCCTTTAAATAAGTTCGGCTAAGAACGAATGACCAGAGTGAAGTTTGTCGCAAATTGACATTTCTCTCTATTCAGTATGCGAAGACAATTTAAAGACTAAATATTATACAGGGACAATTTTCATTCCTTCGTCGGCCTTCGTTTCAACAAACAGCTTTAAAGGCTCAATTTTTCAAGTTGCGTCATTTCAGTATTTTTAGTGCAGCCAGTGGCACGTGGTATTAAAAGAAATCGGTCCGCCACAACATCGAAATAAATAAGATGTCCATCTAGTGCCTTCCAGGTCCTAGGCCATGTTTGCTATATGGTAAGAGTCATATTGTGCTCTGAACATTTCGGACGGTAAATTTTGCTTAGACCTTTCATTTTACAAATATTTATATCAGGAAATATACTTCGTGCTCCTAGCTACGAGTCAAATACGGATCAGATTGTTATTGATAGTTGGCCAAAGTCGCCACTTATCCGCCTATTATTTATCCAGTGCCACGTGCTGCCTACACATGGTAAATCTTAACTATATGGTTGATTTCAGTACAACTGTCCGAATGTTTCCGTAAACAGTGGTCGGCGTTTTCTTTACAATAAAGCGAAAGAGCTAGACGAGGGCGAGTTTGACGGAAGCATTCCACTGATTTCTAACGTATTTAAACTTCGTGAGTTTCAGAGCCGCGCAAAGCTCTGCATTAAATAGTTAAAAAATACTAGCAGCCCACGGACTGAACCAAAAGCAAATACATCCTGAAAACAACAGTACCCTAAGTGTTCTTCACAGCAATCCGCCCTAATTGAATAACTTAAACTAACACAATGTTTCGCCGACACAAAAATTTTCTTAGTGAATTGGTATTAAAGCGATCCAGTTGCTTCCCTGAGCAGTCACTCTTCGCAGGAAACATTTTCATACTTTCCTTCCTGGAAATATCTGGCGAATTCAATGATCCCCTCAAAAATGTGGGCACTTATTAGAAATCTGTTTTAAGGCAGGTCGGAATTTGGTAAACGTTGAAACATTTGAGACAAAGAGTCTCCACTGTGGTACAAAAAACGTCTCTTCACCAAGTTGATATACCAACCACCTGAAATCAACGATCTAAAGAAACCGAAATGACTTATGGGAGCAAAGTGACTCCGCCTTCAATTAAAGAAAGACAAAACCCCTATCTCCGCTCGTAAAACTCATCAATAAGTGCGCAGCACCCCTTAGCCTTCGCGGTATTGGAGGCCAATTTAAAGCCAAAAGAGAGAGAGTAGGAAACCCTAAACGGATCGTTAACTCTCCAGAAAATAAGAAAATACCAAGCACCGACAACCGACCTCAAACAACAAGTGTTGTCACACCCGTCACGTCACCGACGACTGGTGGCGATATAAAATTCAACCCTCTAACGCTCTTGCGACCACCAGATAAGCGATCTCCACGAATCGTCTTCACTTTCATCTTCTCCCAGGGGTGCAGACGCCAAATTATTTATAACCACTTACGGTTTCCACACCTGTACAATTAATTTTCCATTCGACCGCCGAACAATGGCCCAGCGACCAAGGGGAGTTGCCACTTTTTTCCTCTGGTTCGAATTCGGCAACAGCAGCAACAACCTTTTGAAAGCCCCCACAACCAAACTCCGTGCCCAGTTCTCAGCAGACTTGAAGGTGTCTCTGAGGAGCCCATTTATCTCCACGGTGACACACTGATATAATTTATTTTCGGCAATATATCAATCCGCACACATTGTGTACCTGTGGAACTCTTCTCTCCGAGTCTCACTCAGTCTCACGCGGCTGCGCTATACCAGCTGAATGCACGCCTCCTCAGCCGGTACAGCACTCGTACAGTAGACACCGTTGCCAGGCGATAGAAAAGGCCATTCGTTCCGAACAAAGAGCCGAGCGGGGCCACAAAATAAGACATTTACTTCAATAGCAAGTGCGACAAAAGGTACCTGCCACACTTGGCGGTGCGTCTGCGAGCGACTCTTTCAACAGCCCCGCGTGAGTGTGTCGGGGTGTCGCTATTCTGTGAGATACATGTGTAAATTTTGGCCATGTCACTTCTATTCAGCCCTTTGTTCGCTGCTCGCCGCCCATCAAACAACATTCCCAGCTCTAATGGACTGGGAAATTGAGAGTTATGTGAGGAGCAACTGCGGTGCATAACGAAACGGCTTCTTCAAAGGGGGCTCTGGTGCCTCCGGCTCGCCCTGTCGTCGCACAATATTACAATTGGTGTCACAATGGCTGGCATGGATGTGACTTGATTTCACGCATCACCTTGGGAAGCGTGAGTGCGCCTGTTTGACGCTTACCTCTTCTGCTCGTTTGTCTTCTTGTTTTCTTGTTTTCGTTTTGTCGAAGCGACGTCAATCACTCTCGGGAATCTTGGAAATCCGGAAATTGACTGTAACAGTGTGGACGGACGTAGGGACGGGCTCGACAGCTTTCTCTGCGCACGCACGCCGATGAGGCGACAGCCCACGTCTCCGTGAACACCACCCACGTCCGCCCGAATAGATTTTGTTTATAGCTCCCGAAGAGGCAGCCGGAGCCCGCGTGGTGGTAACCAGCATAATAATTTAAAATTGACATCAATTCCACTTTTGGACTGTCGTATCATAAAACAAAAAAGGCCACACAGCCGCAGCATACCACGCCACCAGGCCGTCGCAGCAGTCGCCGCCACCGACAACTATGGCCCATCGAGAGCGAACAGGTTTCCCGTGTTCCACTAATTGGCGGATGAACGTTTACATCACTGCGCTGATCAGAATCATCAGACTTTATGACGTTTATCCATAATTATCGTCCAATTAATCAGTTAGCCCATAGCCAGGGCCAGCCGCGGAGCCCGTGGATGACGACCAACGACCAAAGACTGACGACGGCAGCGGCAACTCGGTATGCAGCCATAACTGCTGCCGACAACAGATGTCAAGGCAATCAAACAAAATCGAAACAGTGGAAAAGGCAAAAGAAGCAGATTTCATCTAATAGATACTCGGTATTCGGCATCATTTGTTGGATGCTTTAAATGGGCGCTGGCGCGGTGGTGGACCCTCGGCACGGCCATAACTCAGCATAGGCGTGTTTGCAAATCATTTGGTTGTCGTCTTTGGGGTTTTATGTCGTGTCAATAGGTAAACAAGTACACACACGCGGTCCCAAGATTATGCTGAAATGGTTATCTCCACGGAAACATCAGACATTCGGGCACTGGTGCTCTGCTCATCGCTAGTATGGTGTGCCTGGTATGTGGTGGATCGCCCACGCGGTGCGATATCTCGGATTTAGTGATACTTCGATTCTCCGATTCTGTGATTTACCCAGGAATGAGACGACTTCCTTTCTGGATGGCTTGTGTTCCGCGTGCGCGTGTGCTCCGACGCTGATTGCGAACGAGAGTGTATCTTGGCTTTGAAATTGGATCTTGATTTTGTGATGCATTAGACGAATCGATAGTGGCTGCGACAAGGTTGACCCTAATCGAATCAGGGTTTATGGTTCCCCCTTTCCATTTTGGCGGTGCGCCTCTAGCGTACTATCGTTCGCCTCCCATCAACTTTCCAGACATGTAGGAGTCAGTAGATGCTTTGCCGTGTCGGAATGAATGAATTTTTTTTATGTTTGTGCCGTTTTTTCAAGTGGTTCTTTTGAGGGGTTGTCATTTGTTGATGGCGAACATATGGCGCAGTAGTTGGCTTGAATCGGTTTCTGCGGAAAAAGGAAGTGTGAGACTCTGCGGGATATTTGCCTACTGAATTCCTGATTTGAGATTGCTTCTTGGTGCAAGGATACAAGAATTAGTCTAAAATTGGACTGTTACAACCCCTCATGATCCGAATTCTACTTCAGGACAAGGCACTCGGGCTGGTAGAAAAATGTGCTCAATATAGAGCATTCAGTCTTCTGTATGTGACTGCCCAGACAAATGTGTATTTCAGTATTCAGTAGCAAATGTATGTTACAGTCGAGATCCTTGATTACGGTCATTACAAACGTAATTTCGATTTTAAACAACCATTTCATCTGAGTTAAAATAAAACATTTTGAAAATTAAAAGTTCTTAGACTAAAAATGCTCAAAGAACTTACTTCCATAACATAAACGACACATCAAATCATGAGTTGATTAAGTAGTTCTTGGAATGCCTACTCACTTTGGTACGATTCTGGAAAAGCGAAAGAAAATGTACCGTCGCTGTGTAATTAACCGCGACAAGTGCATATTTTGACGCAAGTATAGTTTGACGGATAAATGACAACACTTGTGCCGCCTGGAGTTCTATATGCGAGTTTCAGGTACCAGACAACATCAAAAGAACCGCCGACGGAAATGAATCACGTCACTCTGTAAAAGCAATATCAAATATGACACAAGTACACACGTAACGAATTAGCTGTGAACTGATACTTTTAGCGCGCACTTTACTTAGTGCGGTTCACCAAAATGCGCACACAGCTGTTCTACTGTTTACATTGGTAAAAATTGAAAAGGAAGCTTAGAGCTCTATTTGGGTAAATTAGGGTTTTATACATTTAACTCTTTGTGTGGCCGCCGTGGTGTAGTGGGTAGAGCGCGACACTCACACGCCGAAGGTCCAGGTTCGATTCCCGGCTGAACACCTCGAATTTTTTACGGCACCATCTCTTTCGAGCTGCTGACAACACTCAAAGAATATAATTTGTCTGCGAAAAAGCTTCTCTAACTTCGCCGTTCGGAATCGGCAAAAAACTGTACATTTTTTTCTTTTAATATAACATAACATATATTTAATATAGCATAACACGAGTAGTTGATGAGCAAGCTAGGTCCTGGTCCCCCTGTGGACTGTAGCGGCACCCAAAAATAATAAATCCCTTGCAAAATACGGAATGCTTAACTTTATTCGATCCACACACCTTTTTTCTTAAAACGGCACTGCAGGCTGAACCCTAACAGTAAGCACGGTCTGATCTACAAGTAGGAAATTGGTTGAAATCCCTCCCCATTTGCGTGCGTGAGACACATCTGCGGTAAGTCAGATTTCTTAGTACATCCTAGTACAACTCTCAGATGTATCCTTAGGTTAAATTCCACGTACTAAGTCCTTGAATTATTCGCTTTAGGTGCCACTGAAGAATAATAACAGATCACTCAATAAGTCCTTAGACATATAGGGGCGGCGCTAACAAAAATTAATGATTTAATAATAAGAACATTTTACTCGAAAAGAATGTAATATAAAATGTGCACTTCAGCCTACACCATCCAAGTAAACACATTATAAAGTGATTCTGCCCATATTTTGTATAATTGAAATTGTGGTGATGAGATTTTGATTCACAAATTTTGCATCAACAACTGCAATGTATATGAGGATTGTTCAAAGATTAAGATAGATAGATAGATAGATAGATCTTTATTAGGCACATAAAATTAATTTTTACAATTAAGTATTGCACATTTTACATATAAAGATTTGGCACACAAGCACCTTGCTACTAAAAAACAGTTTTATGTATGAATAAAAATAGTTTAAGAACATTAAAGATGACATTTTAGAGGAAAGGCGCAAGATAAAACCTCATAACAAAAAGTTCAAACATTAAAAAGTTGAAAAATTAATTATGAATTTTTATATATATTAATTTCAATTCTGTCTCTCTCAAAGTAATTCCCCTCACACATAATACGCTTGTGACCCATCCCCATCCTTACATGGGTCTTTTACTGTCATAACCACATATAATCACTCTTTCAAGCAAATCCGGATCGACATCATTGAACTATTCCTTACAATTCAATATTTTTAAAATTCAGTAAATTTGAAAAGAACTTTGTTGCCACACGCTTCATGGCAAAAATTCCCGAGAAAAATTACATGGCATACGAGGGTTTCCTTTTATATTTCGGGATTAGAGCACAAAAACAAATATTAATCATATATTGTTTTTCAAAATATTCCCCATTCTATACAATTTGCATGCGTTTGAACGAACTGTCGAAGCACTTTTGCCACCCTGATTGATGTATCTCCAAAACATGCATTCTGAACGCATCAACCGCATCTTCAGGTGTCGAAAAACGTTGACCTCTCATTTTATTTCTTACGTACGGGAATAAGAAGTCATTCGGTGTCAAGTCAGGACTATACGGCGGATGACTCATCAAATCGATGTTTTCAGTGCTCAAAAATGAAGTTCTTTGAGCCGATGTGTGATTGCTCGTCGTGGCGAAAAGTGATCCGTCTTAGGCGGTTGGTTTTCCTGGAAGACAACTGCCAAACGAATGGTTGTGTACCTCTCAGAATTGACTGTTCTGCGTTGTTCTAGTGATACGGTTGCGACATATCCAGTTTTTCCGAAAAAACAGGCAACCATTTGCTTGAAAGTGCTTCGTGCTCGAGCAACTTTTGTTGGATTTAGCTCAATTTGAAACACCCATACAGTCGACTGCTATTTGACTTTTGGGCTTATATGCGTAAGTCCACGATCCATCACCTGTCACGATCATAGACGTATTTCGAAGCACCGCGATCGTATTTTTGGAGCATTTCTTTCGACCAATCGACACGAGCGATTTTTGAGCGATTGACAAATTGTGTGGGATCCAAAGCGAACAAATTTTGTTGACGATCAAATGTTTGTGCTATATAAAATGTATGCTGGTCCCACTAATGCCTAAGGTTGTCTCAATCTCACGATAGGTCACATGACGATTTTGCAATATCAGTTGGCGCACAGCATCAATTTTTTCCGAAACAACAACTGATTTTGGACGACCTTCACGAAATTTGTCTTGGAGTCAACTACGACCTCGGTTGAATTCACCATACGATCGATAAACACTGCTCCTTGATGGAGCTTCATCGCCAAAAATGGAATTAAGTTCATTGATGCACTCTTGTTGAGTTAATCCACGTCGAAAGTTGTACAAAATAATCGCAAGAAAATTTTCACGACTTAATTCCAGTTTTTGGGCGAGATGAATCTTTTAAGTGACTGTAAACAACACAAATAGCGCTCGTATGTTAAAACGTTCTGAGTATGTATAACCTCAAAATTGTCAAACTTTACGATAGAGCTGGTATTTGCAAGATTGCAGCACTAGGGTTGGCCAATCCCGAAATATAAAAGGCAACTATACGAAGGTATAGTTATTTAACGATTCTCTTGATAATTTTCTTCAATTTTCGAACATATCCACCTACTGTTGATGTGCTGGGGCGTCCAGAGCAAGCGTCGTCATTCACATCTTCTCTACTTGAAAAGCTTGTATTACTTGCCAACATTTTTTGGACTCAGAGTACGCTCACGGTATGTCACTGTCTAAACTTCAAATGATTTTGAGCACTTAATTAATTTCTTTGATCAATTTTTTCGACGGCTGGAAAATGGGTGCAAAACACGTCAACTCGTCAAAACACGGCATTACCTCACAAACAAACTAAATGCGAAAAATAAATGAAACTGTAATTATAAAGTATCGGACAAAACTAAGGAGACTGAATTGAATGAAACATTTGGACGCAAGTAACACTACAAAAGGCAACTTTTTCAAATTCGTTATAATACACTTTTTTCCCCTATTAATACTGTTCGAAATAAAAAACAAAATATTACTGGAACTTCATTAAAAATTTATTAATAACAAAAACAAACATGCATACTATTCTGGTTAGACAAAACTGAGATAATTGGAAATAACGTTTGATATTGAATCTAAAGTAAAGGGCATCGTCTTGACATAGAGTTTGAACGGGGTTAATATCAGATTGATTGAGATTGGCGTGGCCAATCGTGAACATCAATACTTTTCACCAGAAACCGATTTTTGATGTTTTTTGCCGTGTGCTTTGGATCATTATCTTGCTGAAATCTCCAACGAAGGAGCATGTAATTCTCGGCATATGGCAACATTGTCTCTTCCAAAATATTTTGGTATTGAAATCGAACCATTAATAATAACAATTGGGTGGCGCTACAGTCCGCGGGGAGACTAGGGCTTAGCTCATCAACTACTCGTGTTGTGCGTGCTACTGTTCTCTCACGAGTAGAAGAGACCTACTGTGTTTTTTCAGACTGTGACCAGCGATGGTTTTAGAAGCTTTTTCTTAGACAATAATTACACTTTAAGTGTTGTCAGCAACTCGAAAGAGGTGGTGCCGTGAAAAATTTGAGGTGTTCAGCCGGGAATCGAGCCCAGACCTTCGGCGTGTGAGTGTCGAACTCTACCCAATACGCCACGGCGGCCACGATCGATCCATTCGTCCCTCTATTTTTCCGAGAGGTCCCACCCCTTGGAATGTAAAACATCCCCACACCATTACGGAGCCGCCATCATGCGTTACAGTTTTGTTACAGGAGTGTGTATCGAGTCATTTTCCAGCTGGTCGTCTTAAGCGCATCATTCCCCCAGAATGAATTAAATTAATTGTTGATTCATCTGAAAAAATACGGTTTCCCATTTTGCCGTACTCCAGAGACGAGACGAGTGCACCAATACAAAAAAAAACAAAAATCGATTATAAAATGTACGTAACCTGTGAAAATTGTAAACCATAAAATGCTTGGAAAATACTTATTTAGCTTGGGAAAAGAGTTTCAAATATCTTCGTTTTGGATCTATTATTTCTAATTTTACATTTGTTGGAACTCGCGCAGTGCTTTGTATACTGCAGCATCGTATATTTTCAATGATATGACAGAACGCAACAAAATTGGGTAATCTAAGATGAGCTGTATCCGAGCTTCAAAACGACTGCGACGTTGACAGGTCAAAAGTCAAAGTTAAAACATTAGCGCCTTCAAGCATAACGCAGTTTTGAATTAAGTGGATGGCGCATTAATGCATAAGACACCAGGGCCTAGTACCAGATCCTATTCTATTTGTTCCCTTACTGGAAAAGGTGAGACACGGTTTTCAAATTCAAAAATTTCATTAGAAAGACGAAAGACATTTTGCGATTAAAAACCGCGGGGCGGTAAATCCTGGCAGGAAACTGAAGTCAGCCGACCACATTTACTTGTCACGGGAAACAAATTTATTCCTAAATTTTAACTTTAAAATTTAGATGAACCAAAGTAAGTTAGATGTTATCGTTACCATTATTTATTGAGTCCAAGTCGTGAAATCGAATTTTCTGTGACTTTAGTGTATGAGTAAGGCTTAATTGAGCTCATGTAAAATGTTTGTTCACATGGAATTTTAATGACGAACAATTGAAAATTAAGAGATTTTAAATTTATAAATAACTTATATTGAAAAAAAATTATTTCATCTTAAATAATAATCAAATTAGACTAATCCTGCTTTTAGAGCTATTGTTCCTTCATGAGTAGAAGGATCTTGTAACATTTTTTGAGCCTCGAGTGACTTAGATCAAAGAAACTTCTTCATAAGATATTTGGATGTGTTACTACGAGCATCGCGCTTTACCACTGCGCTACTACTGCCCAATTTTGAATGTTATCCGAAATATATAGTACTACAAATGTATACTGCATTGATCACTGTCTTCTTAAAAATGATGTTTCATATGCTTATATTGACTACTCAATCTTTATGCATTGCTGTTCTTCGGATTTCACAATCATCGACACCCCGACGTTAAGTACATCGCTAAATTGTACAGAATTCACAGTACATATTCAAAAACTATGTACGACAATTGTTCATTCGTCGGGCCCTTGTAGTTAAGTCGACACATATATAAATTCTTTATAGTCTAAAACTTTCATATTTTGAAATTGTAAACATTTTTGTTTGTGGCCGCCGAGGCGTAGTGGGTAGAGTGCGACACACACACGTCAGAGACCCAGGTTTGATTCCTAGCTGAACACCTCGAATTTTTCACGGCACCACCTCTTTCGAGCTGCTAACAATACTCAAAGAGAATAATTTGTCTAAGAAAAAGCTTCTTAAGCTTCGCCGTTCGAAGTCGGCAAAAAAACTGTAGGTTTCTTCTACTCGTGAGGAAACAGTAGTGCGCACAGCAACGAGTAGTTCATGAGCAAGCTAGGCCCTGGTCTCCCTGTGGACTGTCGCGCCATCCAATTATTGTTAAATATATTTGTTCAGTAAAGAAAAATTTACAAATTTATTATACCACCAACTTAAAATTCTTTCCGAGCAAAGATTTGTCCAATACACATTGGAAGCTCTTGAATAGCAATTGCAACAGCATCAAGTCTGTTTTATTTCTTACGACTGTACTGTAAAAGTTAGAGTTTTGGAGGCAATGCTAGATTTACAATACTCTACTTTATACTTATATCAAAAGAACCCACAGCGACGCAAGTGATACTAACATGGCAAAGGTCGAAGGTTCGATTCCAGGTCTGAACACCATTTTTCGAGTTTCTCATTGTGTTCTAATTGTCTACAAAAAATTGTATAAAATTTAGCCATTCGGAGAAGTTAACTAAATACGAGTAGTTGCTCTTAAAACTAGGTCCTGGTCGTCTTGAGAACCGTTGCGCCACAAAATTATTTTTAGCTATGCAACACCATAAACGCTGCAAACAGTCCATTATATTGAACTGGGTTATCTGTACTAAGGCCGTTAGTGGAGTCTTTTAATCCGAAGCTCATTTATTTTATATGTATGAAGTGTTTATAGTACATACCTAGCTTCAAACAAATATCAATAAAATACCCTCGCCCGTGGCATAGATTTTCATGCAGGGTCATTTCTTATTCTAAATAATTGAAAAAGCTTCATTTAAAGAGTTGAAAATAAAATGAACGTACGCTATACCACAGAAACTCGAAATTAGTTCATTTGCAAATCTTCTTCTTGTGTTGCGCTACAGGCGTGGGCCTCGAACAGTCAGCACGATCCCTCGCCAGCTGCCTCCAATTGCGCACTTCAAGCTGGTTGACGTTCTTCTCCACTTGTATGCGCCATATCAGTCTAGGTCTTCTTCTGTAGGGTTGTGTCAGCGCCTAGGATTCGAAGCCTGCTGCTTATTAATTGCAATGAGGTTAAATTAATAAGGTTTCGTTTATCCGTTTTGCTTTTTGACTAATCAAGACATAACGGCTTTTGCTAGCTTACTGGAAAAAAATTAAATACTTTAAAAATTATTTCGCCTCTAAGATATGTACATCGTTGTAGGAATCAGGGAGGGTGTCAATTTCCAACAGTGGAAAAAGCAGCAGTGTAAAAGCACTTTAAAACATCATTGGCTTAAAATGAGGAAGTTCACAAGTAGAACATAAATTATAAAAACAAAAGCCCTTAAAACGATACAAATTTACTTTTTATCATATAAAAAAATGCATTTTTTATCATATATTTACAATTTTCCATTTCGTTCGGTTGGAAAAGAGTTCGGATGTCAATTGAAATGGTTGTGTATTTCTTAACACATATATTTTTATTAACATTAATAATTTTAATTTCAATTTTAAGAATTTGTTGAACACAGCAGAAGCGTTGAAGCCGATGTATACGCTTTGTGTAGTAAAAATTGTATAACGATTTCTTAATTAAGATTTTAGAACATGTAAGTATAAGTGATTTATTCCTGCAGAATACTATTCGCAAAATAATTCTGCAACGACCTCTGTCCTAGCTTCCTATGTGTTCTAAAAGAACCGCAAGGCACTGAAGGTCACACAACTACAAATCAGAAGTACTTCCCAGATTTCTTTCCTGTACATACTGATCACATACTGGTTGGTGGCCTTGGTGATTATCGTCGCAATATAGAGGCTCTGTGAAATAATGATTATCTTCTCTGACACCCAGGTAAACGGGTATCAATTCAGTTTAATAAGAAATCGTTTTAGTTTACCTTTTTCCATTTGAATGAGTACTTTGCACCCTCAGAATAATGTTCTCCATTTTAATCGGGATAATCGAAATTTGTCAAATAATGACGCAGTAATGTATTCTGGTTTTCGGCAAATCCGACGTTCGAACGAGTTCCCTTTGAAGTTCTACACTAATTGCATACTCATGTCGTTTTAATAACAAAAGAAACATCAAGTGATGGAAATTTTTGGAGCTCTTCAACTGCCAGAAATAGTTTCATTTCAAAACTTTACCGTGGAAGATAGTTTCCAGTTTATTAATTCAAATGTTCTCGGTGTGCCACCGTGAATATTGACAGACATTGACAGTCTTAGTTTCTTCAGAACTTTTTCGTTACAAATTATCGGAATATATTTATTTATATTTTTACAATAAGTGGTGGACCACGGTCTTAAACAGCAACTCGATGCCAGATGCCTCCAATTTCGGAGGTCAAGCTGGATCAAGTCCTTCTACACTTGTGTGACCCACGAGTCCATGGGAACTCTCTCTTCAAAGTTTAAGATTCTCTGAGCTAAATCAGTATTATCCATGCGCGCCACATAGGTAAGCCATCTTGTGTTAAACTTCCACGCAGTTGGCTAGGTCCGTTTTAATCAGGACAATCAAAATTTGTCAAATAATGACGCATGACAAATAATGTTGTTCGTCACTAAATCTTCCAAAATCCATCAACACAATCAGTTTCAAGTATTGAACTTTTTGACCAAGGGTGCCCTTACCTGCTCTTGAGATTGTATAAATATGAGGCTTCTATGATTTGAACAAAATAGGGTCGATCAGGATTTTATTTAATATTAATTTGGTCCTTTGAATCAGACTTAATTGCATTTTAAGATCCAGAAAAAGTTCCAGAAAATAGCAGTTGGCAAGACAAGGGTTAGTATTTTTTTTATTATGAAAGGTATATTGAAAATAATACATTTTACAACATTTTAATATGAAAACCATTTTAAATGATTAAGCGTCTGTGTCTGGTCTCGACATTTTGGTATTCATTACTTTCGGGTAAATTTTAGTTCAGAAAATAATTTTCGCGCCGGTCGTGGTCGTGGTCGCCGTGGCGTAGTGGGTAGAGTGCGACCCTCACACGCCGAAGGATCTAAGTTCGACTCCCAGCTCAACACCGATTTTTCGAATTTTTCACTGCCCCAACCTTTTTCGAGCTGCTGACAACACTCAAAAAGTAATAATTGTCTAAGAAAGCTTCTCAAATTTTGCCGTTCGGAGTCGGCAGAAAACTGTAGGTCCCTTCTACTCGTGAGAGAACAGTAGCGGGCGCAACACGAGTTGATGAGCAAGCAGGCCCTGGTGGCCATTTGGATTGTAGCGCCAAGAATTAATTATTTTAAATAATTTTCGCTAAGTGTGGTGGACAACTCTAATTTCGCAGGAATGTTAATTTGTTTGTGTATAACTAATCGTTCTTGAATTTAAAGCAGTACGTACAAGCATATATCTTAGAACGTTGAAATAAGAAGTTCTCCTTTTGCAAGTTTCATAAAATCTCTGTTCTCATGTTTCTCTTGCTGTGGCGCCACAACTTTGGATGCGTTTCATCAACCGGAAGGCGTTGGCTGCCTCAAACTATGTGCGCGCCATAAGGAACATCTTGTGCTGAACAAATCGAAGGCTGTACTTTTCTGCTTTCTATTCTCTAATTATTTTAAAAATTCAAATACCGGCAGACGATTCAATGCTCTTACGTCAATTTGCCAACTTTTCGACGGTCAAATATTTGACACCCCATTGTTTAACTTTTCACAGTGTATGTAGTTTATATTCGTGTTTAAAATAACGCATATACCAAATACTTAGTGTGACTTGGACATTGATATTTGCGTCTTAATAATGAAGTTTCACTAGCTTGGGTTAAGTTTAATAAAAAAAAACATGTTTCGTATGTCCTTGACTTGTACCTGTACTTGTTTTATATTTTTTCCTATAGTATCACATGAGAATAAGGCAGAGAGGCAAACTAGTCAAAATTGATTTATTACAAACTTTTGTTTACCTAAAACCTTCGAGCGTTCATTTTTAATGTTCAAATTTTCGGTGGTATTGTAAAAGACGTAATCTTTATTTCACATCTTTTTACAATTATTCTCATAATCATTAAGGAACAGTACGCAATTGAACCGCAATTGAATTGCTATATAAATTTATCATCAAAATTCATGCTCAGTAACTGTAGATTAAAGAACAATAATCATCTTTAGCGACGGGGCTCATTTCTAGATGAATGGCATTTTTTAACAATACGAAAGTGCTTCACGAGGGAATTTTAAACCCCGAAAAAATCATTATTTTTCTTTGAGTGGCGCTTTAGTTTGTGTTGAACTTAGTCTTATTTCTAATGAACTTACATATTTCGCTAGCTGCGTTCAACTCCGAGTTTGATGATGTCCTTCTCCTGAGGCTGAGATATCGCATAGATGTTCCATAGATCCCTGGAGACAGCAACAACAATTATTCAAGAAAAATCTGACAATGCAGCTAAATGGTTTCATGATTAGGGTCTAACTATTAATGCATCCAAGACCAAGGTGATGTATATTAGAGACCCATACTTTGAAGTAACTCAACAATCAATATACTTTAGGAATTATTTGGCATCACATCAGATAGCTGTCCCATAGCGATAGTAGAAAGCTACAAGTGCCTAGGAATGAAAGTAGATAGCAATTTTATATGGAAACTACATACTGAAGAATTACGCATATTCTTGAGAAAGACGCGCTGACCGATTTAAAATACCATGCCACAAGCAATGTAATAAAATAATTATACTTTGCATAAGTGGAAAGCAAACTTAGATATGGAATCCTCGCCTGCAGCAACGCTTAAGCAACGCATTTAAAAAACATTCAATATTTACAAAACGCAGCACTCAAATCACACAAATAGAGCACTGACAGCTTCAAAGTCCTTCATATTAATGACATTTTTAAAATGACTCTTATATTAGAGTTTGACGACGATAGACCATTCATAGCCCCAATTAACCATGGAATTCATACAAGAAGACGTGCCCAGTGCTTATGCATAACGAACCTCGATTTCGCAATAATTATTTTTTCATTAACTAAGAAATAACAAAAATCCCAAAACCAGAAAAAATGCATTAAAAATTATCTTCTAGAAACAAGTACTCAATGACAACTCAAATGTTAAGATACTAAATTGTTACTGTAATTTTTAATTGAACTGAAATCTTTTTTTGTAATAGCTTTATTCATTCATCAATTTCTTTTACAATAACAATAGTTTACCCGAAAAGCGAAATGCTTATCTGATTTTAAAAACAAATCAATTAACTTTAAATGTAATTTTAATTAATGCAAAAATAATGAAGTCATATTAGACTTAATCTAAGTTTACATAACTAACTGTTAACAATTGAAACATAACCTTCTGCAGAAACACCAGTTCGTTCGCAGAAACATATTAACATTGTTAAATATTGTATTAAGGATAATAAAACTGAATTAAACTGTATTGAAACTGAACAAGTGGAGAAGGAAAAAGGATTTGTAATTGGCCCATTTTCCTTTTCTTTTATGTATGTGAATGGAAGTCGCTATTTCTACATAATTAGTGTTTAATTTTGGCAACAATTGCAGCGAAAAACTAACCACTACTTTCGGCCACAACATTTAAAATTTTTTTTTTTACATTGGCGAGAGACAGTAACATTGAGTCCTTCAGTTCGTTCTTTTGCCCCAAAACAACGTTAAGGCGACTCATCTTTTTCGCGTGGGGTTTAATAATACTCTGTCAATATTTAAGAAGCGAAACAGAGGCCTGTGTCAAGAGGGTATACTAGTTGGCAACTTTGTTATTTCGCAACATCATAAGACAAGCTCATCTCCTGCAGTACAATCATTTAGGACACCGAGTTTGTTTAAGTTGTCATAACTTCAAATCCCGTCTCTTAAACCCAGACACAAAATAGGACAAATTCAGTCTTCAATCTTAAGATCAGCAGTTATAAATTGTTGTTCCTAATTCCCAGTCTTTCACAACCTTACAACAACAACCCCACTTTTATCATTCATTCCGATAGGAAAAATATTCAAGAAAAGGCTTCCGAGTAATTGATGACAGAACCTAACCTCATTCTTCTCTTCAATCCACTTCAGTCTAGCTTCCGATTAGTGGCAGAAAAAAACTGTTAAACATTCGATCCACTTCAGATAAGGATATCTGCACTCTTCGCAGCGATGAATCACTACGTGCCGACTTCTACGATTAGCCAAAATTAGAACGGCCGCATACATCCGCCCGTTCATCCGTTCTTTTGTGTTGGCGATTTTATAGACATATTTTGTGACTTTCGAAAGCTCAAGTCATTGTTTCCGATAACGCGAGAGTGTTGATAAACCAATTAGGGACCCAAAATTAAGAACTGCGTCTTTATCTGGTTTATCTTGGGACAACACCGGCAGACAAAAGACGTGACTCGGGGCACAGACCTACCACAAATCAACCGCGGTCTTATCTCTGAGGGGGATAACTCTGTCTCCGTCTGCGCGGATACATCAAAATCGAACATCGAGTCCTAATCGAGGCCTGTACCGGTGGTTGTGCCACCATTCCGAACTCACGCCAGATGCGGACCATCGCCCACCTCTCTATCGCCTATCAGCATTGACTGAGGATATTGCAATAAAATTTTACTCAATCGAACTACTGTTAACTCAATAAGGCACTTGAGGCCCTGATAGGCGCTGTTCGTAATTATGAGCGCTTTAGAATTCCGTCGAACGCGCTTTGATCAAAAGCGCCCCGCCGCCATCGATGTGGGTAATCGAAAACCAGATAAACACCGCAACCGCCAATTCTTGTCGCATTGTCGTCGTCGCCCTTACTGTTCACAGGGTGACACAGTTCCAGGAAGAGCCCTCCTGTACGACGTAATTAAAATGTCTGACATATAGGCAGACGGCCGGACAGACGCATGCCACAAGATGGGCACACATTTGGCCTCATTAAACCGAACGTGTCTATTCTTCAGAACCAGCGTGCAATTCCCCGGGGTCTTCGAAGACAAAATAAAGACGGGAGCAGCCCCGCCGAGTGAAGTCGATGCCACCCTGGTTGCGGAGAGAATCCTTTCAATGCGACACCAGCATATTTGGTGACAGGACAAAGACGTGTCCTGCCCATCCTGGTCGTCTTGTTTTCTATCATTTGCAGGTTTGTTTACGCAGGGAATCTGCATGCATTCCAGGGGCTAGCCACGGGGTTCGGGCACACTTACCTGCGCGCCTCGTTCCCGCCCGGAGCACGCTGATAAGGATGCACTTAATTGTTTTGGTAAAACACAAATTGCACTCACCCCATGGTGTGAATGGCAGTCTCTCAGTGGGCGGTGGTGACTGGGATCGGTCCAGCAGGATCATGACATCACGTCGCTCAGCAACCGGATAGATCCCATTAAGTCGCTCAGTCCCCGAGGGATAAGTAGATGTCGACGCGAGATGTGTGCTCGTCCAACTGTGCGGCAGCACCCTCCCTCGGTTAGCCGCATGATCCCATCGGTGGAAGGAACAACTCTCCTCCGGACACGAGGAGTGACATTAGCATGCTGTGCACATCATCGAAGGATCTTCCTCCGTTTTTCTCTGGATTTGCATAAGCCTCACTCGGACCACACAGACGGGCAGGACACTGTGTTTGTTTTGCCAGTGGGCGTGCGTCTCATCGGCGATCGGTAGGGATCGCCTCGCATTTTTCGTTTTGTGACCGATTTGACAGCCTGCGCGTGCTGCAGGGTGCACAAACCGAGAGTAAACAACGCACATCAGCCATCCCTGCAATTGGGGCTTATCGCAATTCACAGATTCGAGTTTCTCGACCCAGGGGTGCACCGAAGGGCTGACGGGGCAGGTGGTTATTGGAGAGCCGCACCGGTACTCGACACCAGTAAACATCATTATCGCACGTCCGTCGAAAGCATTCAAACAGAACCACACTCTCGTAATAAAACGAGTGCGCTGCGGTGCGTTGTTATCATCTTGTTGTGTCCGAAAGGGGTGCCCCTGGGGGAGCGTGGCCCAACGGCGGTGGGGTGGCGGTCGAGGTGCAGAATTTGATTAAAGCCGACCAGGCATTGTGAGCGTAGTGTGTGCGCACCTTCGCTTCACACTTTGCGGATAGGCGTCTGATCAAAAACATAGCTTCCGCTGCCGTATCTGGTTCGTATCTGGTTGTCGTATCTGGTGCGACACCGCGTACTGCGCCTATCTATTGCCTGCTCGTCGATAGTGGAAAAAAGTTAAACACAGTTTGTTGGATTATTTTCTGTTTCTTTGTATTTTCTTCGTCGGTTTTCTTTTTTGCATTTCTACACACATACATTGTGGCTTCAGCCTCGCAGATGCAGCCTTGGCCGCGACTGTAGTCAACAGTTCTAGGATATCATAATGATAATAATTTACTACAATTGTATTTGCTTACGGACTAGGGGGCTTACAATTTGTTTCTACTTAAACATCTAGGGTCTAGCTAAATCAGTCTTGGGGCCGGGGTGGGCGGCTCCGCCTTTAGGTACTAATAAACAGGTTGGCTAAACATTTACATTTCTACAGAGCTAATCGCGTATAATACTCGTTATAAACTTTGGCATAGTTGTCGAATTCTTGTCACTCGTCAGATGGAGTTCAAGGTTGTCTCTCTCCCTCTCTTTCTTCTGTCTCTCTGTGCATCTTCCTTGCATATCTCGGTAGTAAGTTGCGACGACCGTCCGATGGGGAAAGCGGCGGAGGCGCGGCGCGTTTGGGTCACAGGGCCAAGCTGTTGCTGGCTGGGGTTTGTTGGTTTCACCAAACGAACAGGAACATTGAGGTCACTGGCAGCTTTGGTTTGGTTTCGAACATGAAGCCTCGTATCTCCCCGCACCGGTCAGGGAGACCCCAGCGTAGGGCGTTTACCTCTTCATGATCTCGTCGATGGTGAAGCCGAGGGTGCGCTTCGGCGGGTGTTGGGGGAGGGTGGTCTTTTGCGAGAGATCAAGCACCGGAGAGGGGATCTTTGATTCAACTTCTGGCGGGTGGTGTGGGAGTTGCTGATGTTGCTGCTGCTGGTGTTGTTCCTGTTCGGGAACGCTGTGGCTCTGCATGTGGGTCTTTAGATTCGCTCTTTGGTTGAAGGTGCGGTTGCAAATGGGGCACTTATGGGGTGCCTCCTCGAGGTGTGTCACCTTGTGGACGGCCAAGGTACGTGACTGACAGAATCCCTTGCCGCAATCGGTGCATTTGAATGGCTTCTCTTTGGAATGAATGTAGCGGTGGTCACGGAGATGGTCTTGCCGGCGGAAGGCCTTCCCACAGATGTCGCACGAGTACGGCCGCTCATCGGTGTGCGTGCGCTCGTGGATGAGGAGATTGTAGGACTTCGTAAAGTGGCGGTTGCAGTACTTGCAGATGAACTGCTTCTTTGGTCTGGTTCCGTTCGGGCCGGCGATCTTCATGGGCGGCATGCCTCCCATTACCCTGGCGGCGGGGTGCATTCTCTGCATATCTGGGTACGGGCGAATATGCAGGTGTTGATGCTGATAGAGTGCGGCACTTCGGATCCACTGATTCATAAGGAGCGCCTGGTGCTGGGCTGCTTCCATGTTGACGCCGCTTGATGTCTGGTTGTAGGACATCGGGTAGCTGTGGTGGTGCGGCTGCTGTTGCTGTTGGTGTTGCTGGGCTTGCATTTGCGCCTGCAACCACAGCCTGTGCTGCTGCTCCTGCTGAACCTCGACGTTCTGATGCAGCGGCACTGGCACGCTATGGTAGTGCATGGGGTGCTGTGCGGACTGCATCTGGAGGTGCTGCTGCTGCAGTTGGTGCATCTGCTGCTGGTGGTGGCGCATCTGCTCCATTTCGTACAGCGGGCTGTGTTGGATCTTGCGAACGCGATCTTCCGTCGGCGTGTGTGGCGGCGTCAGAATCGGCGATATGCTTGAGGCGCGTTCCTCTTTGATTGTAATGTACTCCGGGGAGAAATCTGCAAACAAACAAACACTTCGTAAGTCACTGTTCTACTAGTTATCCGGTGGATGAGTGGACTATTGGTCCACGAAACACAACTTACCTTGATCTCTGATGTGAATCTCGTCGACTGTGATGTTGCTGATGGGGGATGCGGATGTGGATGACATAATTATTTCGTGTGTGGAATTAACTCAGTTCATATACGGGGTAACACAAGCACTTCGTTCACTTAATTTTCACAGCACTGGCTAAGCAATGTTTCTCTCTTTCGCTCTCTCTGTGTATCAAAGCAGATATCACGCAACGCTCACGACGAAGTCTGATTCACTACTAAACTTGTATTCCCAAGCCGAAGGCAGAACAACCCTCAATACAAACGTGTGTGTCTGAACAACAATCGACGACGATGGCAGCGACGGCAATGTCAATGGCGACGGCGACGGCGATGTGAAAATGTAAAGAAATTCTGAAACACACACTCCTTCCTCACTCTTTGGGCTCTGAGAGTGGACTAAATCAAAAAACGTGTCTTGCCTCTGTCGTATCTTGCTCAGTAATAACTACTTATCGTCAGTTGCAGACCCGTTTAAAGGCATTCGACCGACGATGGTGGGGGTTGTTGGTGTGAGCGCGGTGCGCGTGTGTGCGTGGGCTAAACAAACAGTTTCAGTAAAGATGGTGACTGGGTACCGCCTACCAGAATGCAAATAATGACTGTATTCGGCATCGGATTGGCCAGCGCTGCCTGCTGGCTGGTAAGTCAGTGGAAACTGTTGGGCTCCTGATCGACAACCGGGTGGCAGCGCGCGTAATACACACGATGGTGGTGGGTTCGTCGAGGAGCAAATAATGCAATGGCTCTGCGCCAGTGGTCTGGCTGTGTGTAAGCGTTGAGTTTATAGGGGTTGCTGCGCGCTGCTGGGATTGTTTTCTTGCCTGCATCCCTTTGATGGCTGGGAAGGCTCTCTTTGTTTTTTGTTGTTTTGTCTTCCCCTAGCCCTTGTGGTTAGATATTGATTTTTATTATTTCTCCTTGCCGATGTTTGTTTTCTATTATCCTTGTTGATTCCACGTGTCGCTTCTTAGGAAGACGTAAAAATAGCTGCTGACGTCTTTCTTTCTCGTCTCCTTTGTCCCTGGCCTCATTTGGGAGTGTGGACAGGGATGGATTCGTTTTTCGCATGCATGCCGTGCCAGCAGCACCTGGAACGAGGAGGTTCCCCTCTGCTTGATTTATCCCTTGGCAGGTGGTGATGATGGTTGTGCCTTGTATTAATTAGACCTCGCACTAAATGTTCTTGTCTCTGATGTCCTCCTATTAATTAACGTCTGTCCTCCTTCGGGTGGAAGGAACTAAGGGTCCTACAAAAGAAATATGTTAAATGGTGCTAATCGTTTAAATTTGTTGCCCCCCTTCCCATCAACCGAAAAAAATATGTCGTCTGTCACCTTTCTGCTTGGCGACAGAAAAACGGTTCGTATTCGGTGTAGGACTGCCTTATCATTTTGGGGGACTGTTAAATCGGTTTACGAATGCTTCTTGGTGTTGGATGTGGGAGGGCGGATTTATCGAGCAAGTTTCCCTCCTACTTGCTGATGCAGATTTCGTTTTTATACATTTGTATTTTTGCTGGTTTCTTATTGAAAAGGTACATATTTGGTTTATTTGTGACTGTTTTTTGGGTTATGGTGCAACGATGACACAGCAATTAGCATGTTTGCTTGACGTGAATGCATACCAAGTGGCCTTTGGTGTTTTCTTTTCGCTCATTTGTCAACCAATATTTTCTGTCAACAGGCAGTAAAAACTATATTGAGACTATTAGTAGGTCGCTAATGTGTTTTATGTGAAATCACATTTTATTATCGGCTTTCTCTGCATAGGCTCCTTCGTAAAAGAGCAAACTTTTGGAGTTGATTTCGAATCTTGATGGTTTGTCAGTTAGTTTCGATTTTTCATCAGCTTACTCCGTTTTGGGAATAATGAGCAGAAACATTCATTTTCCGTGTAGTTTTTAAGGAATTTAAGCAATTATTTATTTGGATGCAAAATAACGTCCATAACCTCCTTAAGAAAAAAATTTATTAATTTTTTTTTCCTTTTTAGGGCAGCGTTTCTTGCAACAAAAGATCTAGGCTTTTGAATCCATCCTAATTGTATTGCATCTTTGTATTTTTATTTCACTCATGCCCTTAACAAGGTATAATACATCAAAAGTAAGTTATTACGTTTTATATCAGTAGGGATATGCAATATGCTAAGCAATGGTCGAATAAATTCACGTAAACCTGAAATCGCTGAACCGGATTGGAAATGCTATATGTATGTCATATTTAAGATTTAATTAATTTTCATAAAGAATTCCATAACTAATAAATCTTGTAATAATCATAATTTTATGGTTATGATGAAAACAAAAGAGAATATTTTGATTACCTGGGCTTAGCCCTTTATTGGTTGTGCACAGATTAACAACACAAACTGGAGTGAATGGTGATAATTTAAATAGGAAATCATCCAAACATCAATTGCAATTTTAATATCTTAGTCTTAAAGACTAACGTTAAACGTAAACCCTCGGTATACATTACAAAACACATAAGGGAATGCAACTAACAAAAAAAATGAATACTAAAATAATATTCCAGTTGAGGAACGGCACAATATTTTGTCTTGTATTATTAGTATTCAGAAATAAATTAATCATTCCTTCAAATATTTGTCTTAGCTTTATTTTGTTGCCCACAAAACCGAAATTGAATTGGGTCCAAACGGAATTCTTCCTCTTCTAGTGTCAACTTCGCCATAAATATATGAAATGTAAGGTTAGGTCGATAGACAATAGATTAAGGATAAGTTTAGCTTAGAGTGTCCGTCGAGGGCCAGTAAGTTAGATTGTAGGAAAAAGAGAACAAAGTACGTCCAACTAGTTTTAAGCATTTTTCGTCTAGTACGTAGGTCTGCAATGAATTTGAAATAAAAATGTATTAACAATAAAAAATGAGTGTCAACTTCGCTTTAATACACCACCTTTTTTTCTACAAGACTCCGAGCTGAACGTTGGCCTCAACTACCAACTCCAACACTACTCCCAACTGGCTCTAATTTCTCCACTTGTGTTGCGTTGTACCAGTGGTTCGAAGTTGAAGTCTCCTAGGCCTGAAAAAGTATTATCCACGCATCCAAAAATGCCCTACCTATCAAAGCCCGAATCTGTTGATCCTGTCTAGGCTTGCTATATAACCTGTACAGTTCAAAGGAAAACGTTCTTCTTCAAAGTTCATCAACGCAAACAGGGGCGTCTTCTCTTGATAACGTCTAGAATTCTGCATCATAGAGGAGAAATACACCAGCTTAGTAATTCACATGCGCGTGCATACATACATTTCTTGGTAAAAGATAACCGAACTATATTGACATTTTGAAATCCACAAACATTTTTGGACACATTTGCATATACATACGTTTCGTAAGAAAGATAGATTTTAAATATAAAAACTTTGATCTACCAAAACCACGTGTCTACATTAGTATGAAAAAGTAAATGTTTCGAAAATACAGTAGTTCCTTCAAATTCGATGGATGCCGTGGGTAGAGTGCGACGCTCACACGCCGAAGGTCCAGGTTCGATCCCCGGCTGAAGAACTCGAATTTTTCACGGCACCACTTCTTTCGAGCTGCTGACAACACCCAAGCAGTAGTAACTGTTTAAGAAAAAAGCTTCTCAAACTTCGCCTTTCGGAGTCGGCAAAAAACTGTAGGTCCCTTCTGCTTCTGAGTAACGCGTGGTTTGGATTACAAACACAACAAGAGCAGTTGATGAGCAAGCTAGGCCCTGTTACCTTGTGGACTGTAGCGCCATCCAATTATTATTATTCTCCAATTCCGACTTGAATTTCAACTTATTCCGTACGTATGACGCCACTTCCAACAAAGCATAACTAGATTTTTCGTTTTCCCATATATACTTAAATTAAACCTCTCCTCACCAGACTATGCAAATATCTTAAGTGGTAAGCTACGTATTCCTGAAGACCTCATCAAATAACACCTACAACCGCAGAAAAAAACGCCATTACTTTTAATTTGCACAACGCAAGACCTCAAAATAACATGTTTGTAGTATTTGCTCTACGCTATATTCGATGTAGGTCTCTTGTGTGTTATAGATCGTAACCCGTACATAACAAATATATTCAGCTACCTGTTTTTTAAGGTTCATATAAAATGTAACACGTTTTGAATTGTAAACAAGAAAATGTTCCTCAATTGCCTTGTTATTACCGTTTGTGAGGATTATCAAAGTCATAAACAATTACTCATCTGAATTTGTTTATTTCCCAGAAATCAATAAGTAGATGAGTCAAAAGAGTAAACCCTTGAAAATTGGGAAAGATCTATGCAAAATTTGCACGGAAAATGAGGTAAAGTTTTGACAACGACAAAATATTTTGACCCTTTACATCTGTTCACGGAGGTGGTCATAAAATGAAACAATTATGAGGATTTTGAATTAATGGAGGAACCGAATTTCTTTCCTTAGTTTTATATTAATTAATTTTGTATAATATAAGAGGATATACTAAGGGAAGATATCACAAATCTTACTTCTGCCTCACTACATGTGAAGAAAGTGTTGTGGTATGTCTTGACGATTTTTGTTTTGTTTTATTACTTATTTATTTAAATATTTGTCTGTGCATGAATTATATTAACCCTTCCCTCTAACGATAACGAGGACTTTAAGAAGATTTTTATATGCTTTTCCTTATTTATGCGGTATATTCATTAAGAACTTGTATTAATATTTTAGAAGTAAGGTAATCACACCGAATCTCTGTAAACAAGTAATGCAATGCATAACCATTGTAAAATTGCTACCATAGTTAATGTAAAATAAAACAAAAGTAAAAAGCTTTGATCAGTTTATGGAATGCTATGTAATTCAAGGTTTTATTTTCTACAGTAAGCAACAAATACCGAGAATACGGCTATAATTAAAAAAATTAGTCCATTTTAACTATCCCCCTCAAGGAAGCCGAATGTGTTTTCGCATTATAAAATGCGGCTACATTTGTTTTTCAAAAGTACGCGTACCTAGATCACAGTGTATATGTTAGTAATGCAAGCATAGAAATGGAGCATCAAAGCTGATAATAATAATAATAATTGTTGGCGCCACAGTCCATAGGGGGACCAGGGCCTAGCTTGCTCATCAACTACTTATGCGCGTGTTGTGCGCGCTACTGTTCTCCGACTCCGAACGGCGAAGTTGAGAAGCTTTCTTAGACAGTCATTACTCTTTGAGTGTTGTCGGCAGCTCGAAAGAGGTGGTGCCGTGGAAAGTTCGAATCTAAGCTTTTCGGCGTGTGAGCGTCGCACTCTACCCACTACTTCACGGCGGCCTTAAAGCTGATATACATTTTAAATACAAGTGAAAATGGTTTTGGATTACAAACACCCAATGTAGAAAGAGGGAGGCCAATAGTGAAGAAAAAAGATGTCCGAAAATGAAAACTGCAACTTTTCGATACTTCTGCTTTCATTTCATTTCACTTTTTTACATTTCCTTTACTTCCCTTTGTCAGGTGCAAATATTGAGTTCATCGATACCCACTATTGATTTTTTTCAATAATTTAAAACATTACAAAACCTGATCGATTCTTCAATCTGAGGTACCAGAACGTAATTTGAAAACATCAAGCTTGCACAACACAATCGAACATTGGAAGGACCTATTTTGAATTAATCGTAGGCAGAATACAAATTCAAATATGACGTTTGAAAAAAATAAAAATGTTGACAGAAAGATGTTGTCGTCTTCAGTGAATAAATCTGAATAAATCTAAAACTTATCTAAATCTAAATCTTCCATCTGTCAGCAAGGAAGTAAAACAAAACATGTCCATTAATAGAAAGCAAATAGAAATTTCGACTAATTTCATGAGTCAACATAAAGACTTGGCAAAAATCAATTTAAAAACAGAAAGAATAGTACATCGCTCTATGAAAAACTTAGGAATTCTCTGAACATAGAGGGTCCTCCACAAAAAGATTTTAAAGGTTCGAAAAAGGTAAATTATATATTTATATTATGATACGTACAGATGTACATACATGCATATATTTTCAAAACTTGGAGTGACTGAAAATATAAAGTGAGAAATAAACTCAGGAAGAACAAGGTCTACTTAAAGTGTACAGGCATTGGCCCATACCTGTGGCCGCCGTGGCGTAGTCGGTAGAGTGCGACGCTTACACGCCGAAGGGTCTAGGTTCGATTCCCAGCTCAACACTAATTTTTCGAATATTTCACGACACCACCTCTTTCCAGGTGCTGACAACACTCAAAGAGTAATAACTGTCTAAGAAAGCTTCTCAAATTTCGCCGTTCGGAGTCGGCAAAAAACTGTAGGACCCTTCTACTCGTGAGAGAACAGTAGCGCGCACAACACGAGTAGTTGATGAGCAAGCTAGGCCCTGGTCCCCCTCTAGACTGTAGCGCCAACAATTATTATTGGCCCATACCTACAAACGCATATACATAAATGGGTTGAAAGAAAAAATTATTGAATGTGCCGGCATGGAAACAGCAGTTGATAGAGTGCATATAGCAAAATCCTTTGGAGCTGAACACAATCAATTTGCTGACCATAAATTTAAATATCTTTTTTGATTTTAGGTCTAGGTGCCTCTTCATTTCCTAATCAAAAAATATCATTCTCAGAATAACAAACACACATAATAGAATTGAAATAGTTTTAAAATAATGAACTGAGATTTTACTTTTTCATTCACAAAAAGTTTTATAAACACAGGTCACAAAACTCGTTTCAAATTACATGCTGCCCGAAAATATGTGTATCGAGTTGAATGACAGATGAACAATGCTCTACTGCTTCAAGTATCGTGCTAGCACTCCTGTTTGCTGTGCAGTGAAAAATTTAAAACTACAAAACTACTTATAACCACAGATCACAAACTTTGTGAAAAAAATGTGAATGTGTCCCCAATACTTTTCAAACACAAATGCTTTTATAATAAATTCCAATATCACCACAACTGGAATATTTAAGATCTAGTTATGACTATTATTTTAGGGCGCAAGTGCATCAACCTTTACGGTGGGGATCCAAGCTTCGGTTCCAATACTGATTTTTTGCACTGACAGATTTTCTAAGTATCTCCTAGGAAGTCACACTGATTTGACCGTTTGAAGCGCGAACAACTATATCCCTCTTTCACTCATTAGAGAATAATTGCATAAGCGTCACAAATACTTCCAATCTATTCCATTTCAAAATAGCGTTTTCAAATATAAAGACATTTTAGGTGAATGCATTTTTAATGCCCATCCAAATAAATACTCAGTCTGTCATAGTTTTTTCAGCTCCATAGTGATGTATACATTACACACAAAACAAAGTATTTTCAAAAAAAAAAATCCAATGAATGTATTTTCTTACCGAAGCAAATTAAGATTTTTTAAAGTTCAAGAGCTGAATCTGACATCATCTGGGTCACTCTTTAGACTCTTCATTCGGGTTGCATAAAACCAATAAACAATTCAAGATGAAGCACGTTTTCAATTACATTTGGTATTGTTCTGAGCTTATCTCACGACAATCTAATGAAAATGTCTTCTTCCCCTCGATAACCCTTGCATTCAGTTGAATGAAAATATGTCAATTTGTATAGGATCTTAGCATGCCGCCATGAACTAGGCAAGGACAACTACCTAGGTTGCTGCGGCTTCTATGCAGAGGATGGGAGCAATATAAAATATGCACACATCATCCATCAATGGACCGCCTCAAGATCCATGAGCTGTGATTAAAGGTATTCTGCAGACATAATGAATATGTTAGCTGCCGGTATCATGATAAATGGCTGCGCCATCCTCACACTTGACATGAGTCAACCGATTGCCATTATTAGTAGTTTCCACACAAATCTTGCAGATACAGGTGAACATGACAGCTTACATTTCGAGATTTTAAATTAATTTATTGGACAGTCAACCTGCAGAATTCCTCACATTCCATTAACTAGGTTTGGCTGCGGGAGGCCAGCAAGGTGTTAGACAATTTATTATTTAAAGTTGCATATTACATGGAATGTGGTCAAAGGTGTAGCCGGTCAAATTTGAGGGCGCCTATAAATGATTAGGGGGTGGACAGTTGTACAATAAAGTTTCTCTAAAATGGAAATCTGCGGAGTCGCCAACAGCTGTCTTTGAGAGGTCGAAATGTAGAACTTTGTTGTCAAGAACAGTTGTCCGCAACAAAGAAACCTGCTTTTAGAATCAAGCCTGTTAGAAGAAGGGTCACTAAATTGTGATAAAAAAATGTTATCAGTATTTTCTTCCCTCTTCACTGACCTCCCATTTGTATTACTTTATGTTGCATATATTTGTTGACCACTTTCTCTTGATTGTGCGCTTTACCTCGGATAATCCCCTACATGTCCAGTACTTTGACACACAGTCCAGAAACCAATGTGTATTTCAGAAGCCAAAAGGAAAGCCTTTAATCTGGTAACCATCGAATTTTCCAAACTCTCACACGTTCGCATGGCAAACAGGCGGCAGATAAAGATATCCTTCATCTGTGGCAAATAATTTACACTCAAAACAATTCATTTCATCAGTACACATGTTCCATTCAAATAGATGCTGTGATCTCTTGCTCAGGTGAAAGCCACAACCGGCTATTACTGCGATCAAAGGAAAACACTGCACACATTGCCCACATCCGCTGCCACTTAAATTATGGAAATCTTACGACCGACCACGTCCCATCCCAAGCAAACCGAAAACCAAAAGCAAACCAATAGAATTTGCACAAGTGCACACTGCGAACCTGCGTCGGCGCAGTCCCAAGTCCCAAATGGCGTTAGAATTTACTCAAAACCTTGTTTTTTCAACACACCAGCACAATCTGATTGGGTTTCCAAACACATGACCACGGCGGCTAGCCTTTACTACCGAACGGGAGAATTTCCATGCGCATGTGCGCGCATCTGTGAAGGATTATCTAGCAGGGCTCACACACTCCGCACAATATTGCCAGACAGGGCGGTATTTTCCACGCGTAATCCGCCACCCATGCTCGCTATCGGCTATCGGGTTATGAAACTTTGAAACTGCTCTCGCTCTAATCACAAATTGCTGTTTATCGAAACGAACACTTGGGCGACAAAGGAAGCGCTTCTCTCGGAATCACACTCAATTCCACGGAAATGGAGCTGCGATATGCGACGATGTGTCGCACCGCCCCGAGAGATACCGCCGAGCGGTGTGTTTGAAGGCGTCACGGATGACAATCATTAGTACTTCCATTTACGCGGGTAAAACTACTTTTTACTGTCACCTGTTTGGCACTGATAAGCCATTTGCCGTCCTATTCCGCCATCCGCTTGCGCCGTGTGAGGCGCAGGCGGCATGTTGTCTTGTCGCCTTGTGTTGCGGCGCTTTGATCGGTGACATTGTGTGTGAATAAATTGGATCTGCAATCATTTATGTTTCGCTTTCATTTGAACGAGTACATTGTGGGAAAGGGGTGCGGCGTACCGCCCCGTCGCCGACTGACATATTATCTTTAAAGCTTGATCAGCCGTCATAAATGGGCGGTAAATTAAAGTTAACAGCAGTTTCTAACCTTATTTACGCCACAGTGAATTGAAACCACTTTAAATTTCTGGTGGATGATGTGCTGCACCCGCTTTTAGAAGATGTTCGTGGAATTCCATGTTGTGACACGCCGCAGTGTCCTCGTAAACTAGAATTTCCTTCGGAAACTATTTGAAAATGTGTAAAAATTATAAAAAACTCATAAAACATGAACCATTTACGAAAAAACTGTAACAACAGCCAAGGCTAAGTTGTCACAACAAGAAGGCAAAAATTCGTCCTGTTTTTTTTGGTCACACAGATATGTTCGCGGAACTGTGTCACTGAGAGAGAAGCTGCTACACTTAAGGAGTCCCGAGGATTATTGCCCTTCATAATGAATAAGGGACAATTCGAGCATAAAAAAGACACGACCAACATATTTTCCGGGTATTTTTTTATGTTTTTTCTCTTCGCTAGCCGAAGGTAAAAAATGTAAACAATGATTTTCCAGTAACTGCAGTTATTTTTGATGCACGTCGCGATATTCAAATTTGACTCGAAATACCGATAGGTTCCGAAGAATCAGGAGATTGCTCTGTTTTTTCGCGTATCGTGTAGGAAGACATCTCTAAAAAAATTCTCCCTGTGCCCAAAATGTTTCGCGTACAGTGCTTCAGATGCAGATTGAACGTCTCTTCACATTTTATTTCCCGCTGCCAGGCTGTCATAAATGGGCGGGTTTATGATTTGGTACCTCTAAATGAAAACACGAATTTTTGAAATTGAGGGCGGTCAGAAAGTATGGCTCATACGTGGAATTTAGCACGGTAGCCGATTCTTTGATTTTGGGGGAGTTATGTTTACTTCAAAGTAGTCGGGTGTAATTTGACCTTTCGAGGGTGATTTTATGACGCGTCTTCTAGATGTGCTTGATTTGGGTTCGCGAATTTTTTTTTGGGATTTTGCTAATAACCCCGCAGGTAGGCAAGTTATTCATTTGATTGCTTACGTATGTGTACAGCCGCTGGACGTGTTTTGCAAGGGTTTCTGATTTTGATCTCTTTATGGAGCCGTAACCGGTCTTTTCCTAAGCCTCTTAAGGCGAATTGTTGTAAAACACAGGCCTGTGAGTAGACTTAGTTTTAGTGTTTACTTTTGCACTTATATCGCATAGTGCTACTTGAATGGCAAACGTTCACAAAACAATTAATGTACCACCCCTTTTCTGACATGTTATTGCCGTGCAATTTCATAATGCACAGTGGGGATAAAACAAATAACACACCTTCGATTTTAACAAAATACTAACAAATCTTAGGAATTTTTACAATCGGAATAATTAAGTGAATTTTAGAAGAACAGAGAAGTATTTGATCAAATCCTGCCTCGCCAATCAGGCAAGATTTTTTTTTTTGAAGTACTTCTATTTAGCGCATAGCAACGCATCGTCATCAGAAACACAATAATACTCTGCGGAGAGAGATTCTATGTATATATGTATATGAAATAGGGCTCTTAATCAAAGCCGTGCACCGTGAAATCAATTTTCTGAACCCTTCAATGACATGTATAGTACACAGCGTACAGTGAACATTCTTGAACCCAAACTTAGTCACAGTTCAAAGTGAGGAACTCCAAGCAAACATTGTTTAACTAATGAGCAGACTCGAAATAAGTAATAAGAAAATGTTGTCTAAATTTTAAACATGATTGACAATTCAAATGGTAAAAGTCGTACTGTAAATGCGAGTGTGTGTAAAGCTACATAGCACACATCAAGGAAATAACTCCGGCATCTGAGGAATTTTTCCGGCCGCTTCCAACATTTTAATAATAATAATTGTATGAAGCGACAGTCCACATGGGGACTAGGGCCTAGCTTACTCATCAAATACTCGTGTTGTGCGCGAACCTGAACCTTGGGCGTATGAGCGTCGCACTTTACCCACTAAACCACGGCGGCCACAACATTTTACTGTTTTTTTTTAAAACGAAGCCGCATGTAAGTGGTTTCTCTATGTACTAATTCAATTTCCCTATACATTTGAAAAATCAACCAAAAGCTTTGAATACGAAAAACTCTTCTTGTAAAGTTTTAGTTGGACGAATTCTTTATATGATATTGTAGAAAAATACGAGCTACCTTAGGAATGGCTGGTACACTGCACCCAGTATATGTCCATTCTTCGCTTACACGTCATACTTATAAACAATATGCGATCTATGTTTTCTTTTTTAATTTTAATCAAGTCCCAGGCGTGTTTAATATTGCGAAGACGATAAGCTTGATAACAAGTCAACCCTATCACGTTTTTCTTTTCTTAAATGCCAGGGAATGTTTCTATAACTGGAACTTAATGTAAACTTATGTTTCGGGCTTATCGTTAAATTCAAAGACTCACATAAATATAAAGGAGCAAGAAGAATTTTCAGATTTATAACAATTAGATGACACGATATTGAAGAGCCTCTTGTCTTCGTGTTGTGCAATCTGTCATAAGTTAATGTAACTTATAGTTTTCTGGCAACTCCGAAAGGAAGAATTTGAACGAATTTTCATAGACAAAATTAAATGTTGTCAGTAACCTGATAAAATTGGAGATGTTCCGAAATTAAACTTGGCATCTACGATATGTGGGTGTCGAACCTTTCATTGTTTAGATTAGAAGTCGTACATACAGTGGCAAATTATTTTGTGGAATGGAAAGATATCCTTTTTCTACTTTCTATTCTGATACCAGGTAAAATATCCCCACACCATTAAGCTCCCACCTCCATAGTTTTTTTTACCTGATGCTTTTGGAGAGTATCGTTTTGCCGATGCCAAAAGTATTCCTTGGCATCTGACTGAAGGCGATTAATTTTAGACTCCGACCAAATTACCCGTTTCCAATCATTGACACTGCAGTTGTTGTGTTCTTTACATAACTTATGGCGCACTTTTACGTTTTTTCAGACAGTACTGGTTTCCTCCGTTTAATAAATGCTACCAATCCGATCTTTCGTCAAGCTCTTCTAGCTGTCCATTCACTCACGTTCTTATTGATTAACTTCGCTGCTGTCTTTGGGGTCTTGCAGTCTCTACGATTATATAATCGTTCCATTAAATGTGCGTCACTATCAGTAAGTATTCTTGGTCGCCCTGGCCGATTGTTTTCACAAAGCTCTTTTGGTCAAAAAAAAAGAAAGCATTTGAGCTAGCGCCCGGCTTTAATGGGTTCTTTGGTCAGCAGGGACGGGGTTGTAAGTGTTTCATTTGAGCAGTTACTTGCTTTAAGAAGATTCTGATTTATGTTGTTCATTGCTTAAAATCTGTTGAGTGCCCTGACTATTGAGGATAGTCAGTACGTTGGTAGACTTAAATTCTCTCAGCAATTTTTCTTAAAGATAGCCCTTCTCCAAGTAGCGGTATAATGCTGTTTTCCACTTCGGCTGTAATTTTTTTCATTTTCAATTTAAATTTATTTTTTTTTTGTAAAACTCTGAATGTGTTTTTGTACGAGGGTTGCCCTTTATATTTCGGGATTAGAGAAAAAAATTAAATATTGATCATCGAAAATACCTTTTTTGTTTTTCAAAATATTCCCCATTCCCCCAAGATCTATACATTTTTGCATGCGTTTGAACCAATTGTCGAAGCACTTTTGCCACTCTGATTGAGGTATCTAAAAAACATGCATTCTGAACGCATCAACCGATTATTTAGGTGTTGAAAAACGTTGACCTCTCATTTTACGGAAAAAATAAGCCATTCCGTGCCAAGTTAGGCTAATACGGCGGATGACTCATCAAATCGATGTTTTCAGTGCTCAAAAATGCAATTGTTTGAGCCGATGTGTGAGAGCTCGCCTTGTCGTGGTGAAGGGTGATCCGTCTTCGGCGGTTGGTTTTCCCGATTTCTTGGAAGACAACTGGCAAACAAATGGTTGTGTACCACTCAGAATTGACTATTCTGCGCTGTTCTAGTGGTACGACTGCGATATGTCCAATTTTTCCGAAAAAAAACAGGCGACCATTTGATTGCTTCGTGCTCGAGCAACTTTTGTTGGATTTGGCTCATTTTGAAACACCCATACAGTCGACTGCTATTTACTTTCGGGCTCTTACGCGTAAACCCACGATTCATCACCTGTCACGATGTCATAGACGTGTTTCGAAGCACTGCGATTGTATTTTTGGAGCATTTCTTTCGACCAATCGACACGAGACAAATTGTGTGGGATCCAACGCTAACAAATTTTTTTGACGGTGAAATGTTAATGCAATATTGAATTTATGGTTGTTCCCCTAAGTCTAAGGTTGTCTCAATCCCAGGATAGGTCACATGACGATTTTGCAATATCAGTTGGCGCACAGCATCAATGGTTTCCGAAACAACAACTGATTTTGGACGACCTTCACGAAATTCGTCTTGGAGTCAACTACGACCTCGGTTAAATTCACCATGCCATCGATAAGCACTAGTCCTTGATGGAGCTTCATCGCCAAAAATTGAATTAAGTTCATCGATGCACTGTTGTTGAATTAATTTATGTCAAAAGTTATAAGAAATAATCGCACGAAAATTTTCACGATTTAGTTCCATTTTTGGACGAGATAAATCTTTTAAGTTACTGTAAACAAAAACACAAATAGTTAAAACGTTCTGAGTATGTATAAACTCAAAAATGTCAAACTTTACGATAGAGCTGGTAGTTGCCAGATTGCGACACTTAGGTTGCTCAATTGCGAAATATGAAAGGCAATCTTCGAAAATATTCATAACTACTTTTAAAACAGTATCACCGCAATATTTTGATTGGAAAGAAACGGTAAATGTTCTAATAAATAAGGCGAAGTCGGATTTATCGGTAAAACGTGCAAGATGCATGATGGTTACCAACAGCATTATTTATTCTTACAGTTATCTTGGCAGCAATGTTTGTGTTTTCTTTTTATGTTGGACTCTAAAAACATAGTTTCCAAGATTTGAATACATTTTGTACCATTTAGTAGAAAAAACATAAGGTTGTTTCAGTTTTCTTAATTTTCTTCAAGCACGTACTCATTTTTGCTCACCACTGTATTTAAAGCAGCACTACATCTTCCAGTCAATTGATGTCTAAATTTATATAACTCAAAACAATAATCTTTAAGTCAAATAAGTAACAAGTTTAAAAACTGAAAGGTTTAATGGAAATAATTTTTAATATAATAAATATAGGCTATAAACCACAACCACGGCTGATAAAAGAGTTTTTACACTAGCATTGTATGCAAGAACAGGCTTTTCCATGGAATTTGAGTGTTGAGTTTATATGAGGTACACATGTTCAATGTCGGCGAAAAATGTTCGATTATAGGTTTAGATTTTAATGCAAAAAAAGGGGGAGGAGAAGGAATTGCTCTCAGTACCATTTAACCGGTCTTCTGAGGCCTACAGTCCGGCAACACGAAAGTATTGGTGGTGTTAATTGAATAAGGTTTGTGAACTTGTAACGTAACACAAGCAAATATAAGAATATACATAACCGATTGAAATTCAGCCTTGTCAAGACGACACATTGATTAATTTGATTTCCCACACCATAATTCATTCAACCAACCAAAATATTTATTGCATATTGGGGTTCATGCCAAACATTTTCATTTTAAAAAACTTTCCTGTTTCGACCTATTTACCAAATATCTCTCTGTACATTTCAAATTACATTAAATGACTGCATTTCAAACTAATGCCCACCAATTTCAGATGTACGTTCATGGGTTAACCGTGGATTAAATTTCTTCCCCAGCATGGGCCATCATACTAAAGCAACAACTTCACCATCGGTAACGGTGGCCATCATGAATTCTTCGAGTTCCCATCAAGAGCCATAATGTAAAAATAAGACTTTATCACAGATAATCAATTTTTCATTTGCCAAAAGACAAGGAGCCAAATGATGATGCACCTCTTCCCAGAAGACCCACGCACTCCCTGCCACCAAAGAAAACGAAAAGAGAACCTATCAAGTATCAGATAACTCCTCACCGATCGGGAGTCGAATCGATAAGTAAGCAAATGTGTGGCTATCGCTATCGATTAATTTCAGGCGAACTGAACGGAGCCCCCGAACTAGAAGTGGCCACTCTCGATCTCCGGTGTCCGGTGGTTCTTCCAGTGATGGCGAAGTGTGAAAAAATGCCCGACAGACATGACGGCGCACCCATAAACCCGATGATTTAATACCTTAAACACATGCATCCCACTGTGGACGCCGAAGACGCAAACGACACAGAAGAAGAAAACACACAGCACAGGACGCAGGACACATATGTGCAAACAATGAAAATGCACCCGATCTGGGAACGCGCAGACCAAGTGTCCCTCAGCGCCACTTAAGCAAGTGCGATACTTCAAGTGTCACACTCGTAGATTCTTGGGTGGACGCCTACGAAACGATTAAGGGTGACACATTGAAATTGGACACCCGAACAAGAAGTGGTCACACATTCACCCATGGATACACGCCAGCGCTTGGAACTGCTTGACTGATCCATAAATTACGTAATAGGAGTGGTTTGGGTATTTTGTAAAAATACCCGACCTCGTAATCCCATAAATCTGAGCGTGCACCGTGCACACCAAGGCGTTCCGACTAAGCCCTTGAAATTTGTTTACACTACATACAACAGCGCAGCTAGTGTGTCCAGGTCCGGGCGTAATGTGAGAGACAAATTGGCGCACTCGAATAAATTTACGTAATGGCAACAAGTGTTGACGGTCAGTGCGGTGCTGATGCTGGCCCTAGTGCCGGACGGTGTGCCGTGGAACCGTGCAACAGAAACCAACGAAAACATGTATCTTCTGGGAAGAAACCGAAGAAGGATCGTCTATCGCCCATAGTCTCACCACCATAACGCCACACAGCTCCGCTGACAGATATACGGTGTCAGGAATGAAAACAAGGAGGAGGGGACTTCAAATGATCTTCAAATTGCTCCCAAATCTCCTCATAGCCTAATCATCGATCGTTTGAGAAGATCACTTATGCGTGAGCTACGGTGAACTGGTTTTCTTTTTCATCGGTTCCTTCATGGTGTCCTTGAGGCAGTTGGAATAAATAACTCTTCCGAGGGCTCAAGGTCACCACGCACTCAAACTTTCCGTTTTCACGTCGAAATGAAAATTTGCAGCAATTACTACAGAGGTGGTGACTTGACGTCGTTTGGTTTATTGCTACCATATAAAAGGGGTGTTCTGCTTACGGATCTCAATTAAAGGGTGTAAGCGACGAGTTTCATAATTTCGCACATAAACAGAGCGACCTCAGGTATTTGCAAGCGTTTATGAGGAAATTTGCATTGCGAATCTGGCCAGGTAGTCGTGGACCATTTGCAATTACCCATGTCAACGTTACACCCCTTTACAACAGTAGGCTGATCTGGCAACCGTCATTGAAAATCCTTTTCGCATTCCTCGAAATGCCGTGTTCCTCGTAACCCGAATAGCACAGACCTGTTTATGGGCCTTGCAATTCGTTCAAGTTCACTGGTTGCGCTTGAAAGGAAATGTTTGCAGATTTTCGAACGCATTTATGGCGAATCCTTGGCATTTCGCGATTAGACACACACACCCTCCCAACTGGCCCAGACAGGGCTGCCTACCGTCAAAGACATCCCGAGACGAGCTCACCGATGTTTAGGAAAAGGGTTAACCATTTGGACAACTCATTAGATTAATCCTTTCATCTGGTGGACAGATTCCATTCACGGGCACTCATTTGCGGTGGTGTTGCCTTGATTTGTTTCCCAAACAGAGTTATCTCCTCTGTTGTACCTGGGTATCGCATCTAATGCGTGCAACCCTTTCACGCTTCGTTGTACGGGAATTGGCAGAGCGGACGCCTTCCATTGGTTTGTGGTCTGCACGGTGTGGTCACACTGTTGACCCCAAAGATTCCACGCACACACCAGCACAAACGATGTTTACCGATGGCGGCGGCGGCAACGGTTAGAATTAATGGGAATTGCCATTTTTATGAATTTATACTTCCCTCGTGATAAAGCGACAGACCTTGCGCATTGGGGTTTCCCGAGCAATCCTAATCGAATAAACTTCGGCAACGCCCACTGATAGTGGACTCTCCTATAAAGCGATTAACGTCAAAGACGTGAATCAAAACAGAGCACGTAAGTTGCAAGTCGTTACCTATTCATGGGGGAGGGGAGAACGATTCGATTTTGGTGGTAAATACGCTCGTTTGGGGGAAGTTATCGCTGAACTAGTTCACGGCTATCGGATTCTTAGAGTCTAATTGCTTAATTAGCAAAGCCATATTTTCGATACGGGATCGATAGAAGTTCACAGCGGCCGCGCGATCATAAGGAAGTTGATTTTCTCCTTTTCTTCAGCCTAATTTCAATCTGCTGGCTAATTATAGATTTTATTTGGCCACTTTGAGCCACCAATCACTCATTTGCACCGTGTTTTGGGGGAGGTTACATGTTATTTGTTTAAAGTTGCTCGCGGCCGGTTTGTTAAATATTTTTATTTGAGAGAGCGCGGAATAAATGGTCGCTGCGATAAATTATGTATTTGTATCTAATATGTTTTATATGACTCGCAACGGTATCGATGTTAACATCAAAACAAAATGCCGAACGTACAGACTGCGAAAATGCGAATCAATGTGGTTGCCGTTTATTGATTTTTTGGAGTGATGTTGACGTATGGTAGGGCGTGAACAATCTGATGGGGACTTACCAAAAACGTATACAAACGTTTTGTTATTAGTTTCAAGGTTTTGGATATATTTCCTACTCACCTTATTTTTGAATACTATGATCACGTATAATGTACAGAGTTTTGAAATATAATATCATTTCAAAGGTATAATTTACAAAAGCAAAAATTGTTCTTAGACTTTAAATTTGGAAACCCTTCATAGCGTTAACCTGCGATCAAGAACTTGTTTTATTAAAACTTGGATCAAATCTTTGCAAAAGGGAATTAAAATGAGGGATTTCGCCGGGAGCATGTGAATAGGCGGATCGGCTGAATGTCTCTTGAGCTGCTACACACCTTGTGAACCTTCAGAGAACAGTAGCGCTCACAACACGATTAGTTGATGAGCAAGCTAGGTCCTAGTCCCCTGTGGACTGTCGCGCCATACAATGAAAAATGCTGAAGTCAGCAGCAATCGGAAAGACGTCGCGAATTCTGTTTTCTTAAGGAGAGAATTGATTTAACACCAAACATCTGGCGGGAAAATAGCTACTCGGAGCTGATGAGGCTGTAACTAACAAAATTTAATTTCACTTTAAAAAATGTTCACTTTGAATATAACTTACTTTCCTGGTTAGACCTTCATCAATACTTCAGCCAAGGCTGCCTGCAATGCTTCGCAAACACTTAATTGTATTAGACACACAATGAAACGTTTTTTCAACTAGGCGATTGGTCCATTGGTCTTCTTTTCCATCTCCAAGCCGTAAGCTCTGAACACCCTCTTGGCCAAAGCATATTACTTATCTTCGCGACGTCAGCCACATACTGGTGGAGCGAGAAGGGATTCATGGCGTTATCTTCTTTTTTACCCACTTTCAACACGCACAAGACTACATAGCTGGACGTTTTTTTTAGCTGCTCCCAGCCAAGTGTTTTGATTGTATCCTGAACCGGTTTTGCTTTGTGTGCAGGTGCATTGTCATGGAGCAAAATTACCTTGCCGTTTCTTCTATCCCATTCTGGTCGTTTCTCGATCAATGCATGGTTCAAATTGATAACTTGTTGTCAGTAGTGATCAGTATTAACGGTTTTACCGGGTTTTAGGAGCCCGTGGTACAGCACACCATTCTGGTCCCACCAAACACACATTGTCTTCTTGCCGAATCGATCTGGTTTTGCAGTCGATGTTGATAGTTGTCCCAGATTAACCCATGATTTTTTCCGTTTAGGATTCTTAAAATAAATCCAATCCGATACAAAACCGAATTTCCTTCGTGTCTTTGAAGCAAAATTTCACAAGTGTTTTTTCGGTTTTCCATCTGATTTTCATTCAATTCATGTGGCACCCATTTTCCACACTTTTGGATCTTTCCCATAGCTTTTAAACGGTCAGAAATTGTTTGTTGTGCAACATTTAACATTGCTGGCATTTGCTTTTGACTCAAAGTGTCATCTCCATCCAATATCGTTTGAATTCGGCTCCTTCAAACTTGTTTGGTGGCCTTCCACGTTCTTCATTTCTCACATTAAAATCATTATTTCTGGACCGTTAAATCCATCTTTTGCTTCTGATAGAGCATGATCACTATATGCCTCGACAAGCATTCGATGCGACTCTGCAGCACTTTTCTTCAAATGAAAACAAAAAATTAATGCTTTTCGCAAATCATCACTTTCTGGTACAAAATTCGACATTTTTAACACGATGAGAAAATATGATGCTGTCTGTTCAGTGAGTTGATGTAACTAAATATTTTTTACATATGTTATAGCAAACAAACAAAAAAATAAGGGCTCGTTCACAACAAATGTTCCCTATCGAGACATTTGTATCTTGACGCTCATACAGTATGTGCAAATTCTAAAAATTGTAAATGGTTTACTCTAGCCTTGATTGGATTGACTGAGTATTTTCTTTTCCACTGGAGGCGAACCGACTGTTACGGTTGTGCTTCGTTGAAAAAAAAAAAATATTAATTTTGCTTTGACTAGCCAACTAGAGAAAGACGCATTTTAAATTTTCACAACAAAATCCTCTTAGACAATTTATTCTTTTAACATCATGCTTCGCAAATTAAATAAATTCATAATTTCGTTTAGCCGGAATATTCTTTCATATTAAAATGTGCACAACAGGAATGACATTTAAAATGTTTTTTTTCCAACAATTCCTAATGTTGTTCATTGCAATCAAGACAGGCAAGCATGGATAAGAACGTGTGAGCTCCTCAGATTACCTAGAAAACATTTCCGTCAAAGTAACAAAACAAATTTAAAAAAGTGTTCCCTAGTAGAGAACATGCTGTTGTATGCTACTTTGTGATGGAGGAACACGAACCATACGCTTAGATGTTAACTCCGATTTAAAGAAGTGTCATTTCAGACCTGTGACTATGACCAAACACACTTTTCTTTTCGAACGCCACACTTTCTTTTGCGCTAGATGCTCTTACCAAAATGAACATAATTAAATGCATGACATTGTACAATTTGTTCGAAGTTTGGAACGGAATCAAAATGTAGATGAGCATTTTTCTATAAGCAACCAGAAGATTTAATGTGTTTCTTCTTCCTTTATCGCTCTATCTCTCTCTCTCTCTCTCTCTCTCTTATATTCAGTTGAGGACACACATACTTCTTGTTCCTATTCCAAGCGAAAACAAACTCGTGAATCACTACACTAAAAAATCTTTTACAAGACACTCGAGAATTAAAGCCAATCCATACGGGTAGTAACTTTATCGCGTTCATCAATAAAACCGAAGCAGCTGTCAGAGAAGCCAATATCGTTTGTTGCTTCGCCTTGAGATGAGGGCATGAAAAGTGACACCGAGAACTGAGGCTAAACTGGTTTGCTAGCTGAATCCCAAGTTTCACAAACTTGACTCCTCAGTCATCCAGTATCAGGCATCACCTGCATCGTTGATCACCCGCAAACCGATTTCAGTCCATTAAATTAGGCCACACCCGAACTCTCGCTTCATCCGCACCCTTGTAGGCAGTACCCAGTCGCCTTCGTCAGCCCGTGTTGGTAGTTAATTTTTTACCAATTACAGTAGGAATGCATGTCCTGACGTGGCGGCTAAACAAACAATACGTAGAAATTAACCTCGACATGTTTCGGTTGAGACGTTTAAACGAAAATTAATTGACTCGCCGAAGTATCTCTGCGCTCAATCAGTCGGAGCAGCCTCTTCAAAACGATTTATCAATCAGTAACTTCGATCTGAATAGAATCCGATCGCACACAGACACCTTTTATTCCAGACACGTACCGGTATTGTCCGCGGCTGAGCCCAGAGCAGCACCTTGTCAACATGGCAGGGTCGACGAGCACAAAGCCGTCCGACCCACACGCCGCCGCGCGGCTGTGTTCACACAGTGAACGAGTATCGATTTTGGCCCTGTGTGTACACTTATAATTCACCAGTTAATGACACAAAGTCCGTCATTTATCACTCAACTGAGAGGTGATGGACTCACAAAAGCCGCCATCAATTATCCGCTCCGATGATATTCCGGGCGATGCTGTGTGAACCGAAATCTGGGATCTCTGTGCGCCCATTGTGTGCGCGTTCAATGAGAAATTATTAAAAATTAGCGGATACACGATCTTGCCCGAACGTGCATGGAATGGGGAAAAGTACTTAGTTTGGATTGCTCCTTATCGGGTGCAAATGCAGGGCCCTTGGGAGCCCCGGCCTAATCAGAGCGCGGCTGAAGTAGTCCGGCCGAGAGTCCCATGAGAAACTTCGAGCAACAGACGCCCATCACATCACCGCAGCCGCTGTGACTGCCCCTTTTAATTGATGCAGATGGGACAGATACTTAGACCACTCGACACTCTCCGCGACACTTCGTCCGCTCCGATAAAAGAATCAATTAGGAGCTATAGCTCTTAGCGAGCTCGACTCGTGGGGGAAGCGACAGCCTGCGCTCTCCCACAGTACCGAGAATCGCTCGAGCTGTGTCCTTGAGGTTCTTACTAGCTACTGACAATGAGCTGGAATAGAACGTGCGCGACGTGCGTTTTTGTGCCTCGACTGTCGACATTAGCCCATAAAGCGATTTCATGATGAGGCATGATGATACCGTTCAAAGGAACTCGCGTAATAAATCGTTTCGACCCGGGCCCCGTCCTTTGTGTCCTGCTCCTGGCGGAAAGGTCGCGTGCATTCGTCTGTTTTAAATATAAAGAGACTCGTATAAAGAAGGAGCAGAAGATGGGTAGCTGTGCAAAGACGGTCGTAAACGCTGAAAGGTGTTGGGAGAGTCAAAAATCACTACAAAAAGCAAGTCAGGGCCATTGGAGAGGCGGTTTCTGCGTATTGGACGCGGCAGGCACATTTATCGCGAGTGCCTGCAATGAAAATCGCTGAGAATACAAAAAATTGTCGTGTGTTACTGCAGTAGCTGTCGTAAAAGTCTGAAATTTGTGGAAGAGTTCTTTGGCGGCAATGAGAAGTGTTTTCAAGAGTGAAGCGCGGAAAGTCTGTTGCTGAGCACCAAGGACGTATGGAAGTACGTCTCCTGAACGGAAATTTGAATGAGTTAGTCGCGTGCTCGCCCATTCATTCGAAAATTCCCATTAGCATCTCTGTTACAGAGGAGATGTTTATTTTGTACATGCCGCCATTCTGTTTAACTTAAGCACAATCGCAGAGTATTGATTTGTTCAAACCCGATGAGACTTCACTTAATTCGCATTCAAGTCCTTTCAATCACTAAGAGTCAACAAAATGTGAGAACTTATTTGGATGATATTTTTGGTGTGTATTGTGGGGCGTCATCGAGGCGCTACGTACAATGTATTTGCTACCCTACGCAACTAGCTGAAGTTCGTGAGTTCAAATCGATTTGACTTCGCCAGGAAATAAAGGAAGTATGCATAAATATGTAAGCAACTTACATTTTCTCATGTTTTTATGTGCAACTATTTTAATAATTGGATGGCGCAACAGTGTACTCGTGTTGTGCGCACTACCTACAGTTTTTTTTTCCGACTCCGATCGTCGAAGTTAGAGAAACTTTTTCTTAGTTGGTGCCGTGGAAAATTCGAGGTGTTCAACCAGGAATCGAAGCTGGACCTTTGGCGTGTGAGTGTCGCACTCTACCCACTACGCCACTGCGGCCAATTAAATTATGTGTCTTACAAAGCCGCCGTAGGGCAGTGCCCAAATGCAACAAAGTGTTATTTAAAGACAAAGTAACTGATATTTGCATGACACTTTCTTTTTCAAGTTGTTAATAGTAATAACGTTCGAAGAAGATAATTTGTCTATGAAAAAGGTTTTTAAAGTTTGCCGATCAATGTCGGCATAGAACTGTATATCCCTTCTAATCGTAGATGAATAACAGGAGTGGTTGCTAAGTAGGCCGTGGTAAATTTGTTAATTTGTGCGTCATTAATAAAATTATTTGTGGGAGTCTTAGGTGGGTTTATGGTGTATGGCTATAGCCGAAAAATATATTGCACCAAATCGACCTCAATTCATTTAATCACTTACGTTTCTTTTAAACGATTTTCAACCAATAAACACCAAAATGTGTCAAATCAAAGCTCCGACGCAAGCTTACCTAAGAATTTAGAACCTCATATCATTTTGCGAAAGTGTGACACTGACTTTTTATCAATTGGTACTCAAGGAATAATTTAATGAAGAGAATTTTCGTGATTTAATCCTAAAATGAAACGGCAGCTCTTTTGAACAAATGTTTTTAAAGTGGGTACCATTATGAAATGTGGCCGCCGTGACGTAGTGGGTAGAGTGCGACGCTCACACGCAGCAGGTCTATGTTCGATCCGCGGCTGAACACCTCGAATTTTTCACGGCACTAATTCTTTCGATCTTCTGACAACACTCAAAGAGTAATCAATGTCCTAGAAAAAGCTTCTAAAACCATCGCTGTTCAGAGTCGGCAAAAATTGTAGGTCCCTTCTACTCGTCAGAGAACAGTAGTTCGCACAACACGAGTGGTTGATGAGCAAGCTAGGCCCTGGCCCTTTATGGACTGTCGCGCAATCCAATTATTAATTATTAATATTATAAAATAATGTGCATAGCAGAACACATGCCGTACAATCTGTTTTACTTCACTTGCTTCTTAAACCATACTTATTGTTATTAATGTAAAAACATTTCAATCTGGCAACACCTTTGACAGAGGAGTAGTATATGCACAAATTCAAAATCTGCTATTTGAGTCTCCTAGCAAAATGAAGCAAAAGTTGTAAACTTTCAAACAAGCTACTATTGTTAAATGAAATCTATATTTCAGAACAAATAACATTTTATATTTTTCTACTGAATGAAAGCTTCGATTGGAAAATTTTGAATTGTTTTTTTCAAAGAAACATGAAGTGTGGCAGCGTCAACGAACTAGTCAAGTGAGTTGCTGTCTCAAAGAGAAATTAAATGCTGTGGGGCGGAGGAAGCCTTTAATGTTAATAAGCTTCAAGATCGTACGTTGGTTTATGAGAAGCCCGGATCCACTGAAAACAGCTAACGTCAAAGAAACTAATACTTCATTTTAGCAAAACCTTCGCGGTTCACATGATTACAGATATAGTAGACACCTTAAAAATGCGGTCAGACCTAACAAGAAACATTGAACGCAAAATATTAGTGAAGGATACGGCGTTATATAATTTTCCATATAATTGTTATTATAATATCATATAGATTATCTACTATGTTATACAAATATAAGAACGATGATTGTCCTTCTTTTTTGAAAAACCCAACGAAAAGACCTGTAAAATGTGCTAGATTGCAATCTGAAAAAAGTTCCAGAGGAGAAGGAACACCCAGTGTACTATTCAACGAAAAACGTGATTCGAAGACGGTCATACCCTTAGGCGATTAATACCGCTTTGATTGACGAAAAAACAAATTTACCATAAAACAAGATATTATTGAAAACATCATAAATGTGAGGTCCTCCGACTTCGCCAGCATAAGTCCTATTTACGCACATTAATATAAAAAGAAAAACCGAATAAACTGATGCATAACAAAATAGAAATTTTACTCGATCCCCAAGTCTCTTAAAAAACTACTTGTTATTCAAACTCAGATAGAGAACTATCAACCAAAATGTTCTCGACGCAAGCTAGAGGATCACATCACGGATATCTGTTGGTAATCACTTTAGCAACTTCTCCTGAGTTCCAGCAGAAGAACCCTTTGTCAGCGATAACTTCGTTACCCTCCTGTCAAGGGGGTGTTCGTCTTTGTCCAAGTACCAGTACCAGTCTCTGCTTCTGGCGGTATGTTGGTTGTCGGTCGTTCAGGAGTTGCAACGCATACCATCCACCGTATGGCGCTTCACAGAATAAATGAAAAGTTGATGGGATTTTTGTGTTTCCTTGCCTCTTCCACCCCTCGGCTATAAGTTTGTTCCTCTCTGCATTTGCATATTAATGCCGAGTTGACTTTTATTTCCTTTGCTCCCATCCCCGAACCTTTGAAGTTATCCAAATCAAATTTTCTGATATTTTCTTCCTCGTGCACAGTGTCTTTTTTGTGTTTGTTGTTGCAGCCATACTTGTGGCTCAGTGCTGAAGATTTTCAATTGAAGATTAACAGATTGAAACATAATTGACTTACGATGAACGTGAGGCCAATTCGCCATGTCACATCAATTTCACGGGCCGCCACCCTGACGACAGTTTCCCATCAGTTTCGCCATAATTGTCGTTCGTTTTCCACATCGTTATGGGCTAACACGGGACTGGGTAACCTTAGAGAATCACCCAGGGGGACATAACCTCGAAACCGAACAAACCGAGCATGCTGGCTGATGATGATTATCTGCGTTTGCATGCCTGCCAAACCTGTGACGGATTCGCGTACGCCGAGGACGAGGATAACGACAACGACGATGAGTATTTTGGCGAGATCCCCCAAGAAGTGCGATCATTTGTGACCTTTATCCTTAGTGCAGCTCCCACTGAGTGCGTTAATGTCCTCGTTCGCAGGACAATTCCCTACCTGCCGCGTGTTCCGAAAAACCATAATGCCAGCCATCCAGGAAGACGTCGTGCCTCGGCCGCTTACATGGAAGGGCGATGCATTCAATCGATCAGAGAGAGGACGTGGAGGTCCTTGACTGTGTAACAGCGGTGCGAGGTACCACTCTGTGTCATTAATGACGAAAATTTAAAAATACAGAAGGTACAATAATTGAAGGACCATAATGCTATAAAATCATTCCTTTTGATGTTTTGTTTTCTGTGACGGTGCGAGGAGGATTTTTCCACAGAGACTCGCTCGAATGTCCTTTTTTACGATTCTAAGACTGCTGTTTTTATGACCCGACTCGCTCGAGCCTCCGACTCTGACTAAGACGCACAAACCCGGACATATCAACGGCCTCGCTTTGGCGCGTTCATTTCTCTCGGTTGTGTTTCGGTATTTAATAAATTTTATGATAATTAGGGGCCATAACTTCTAGGGACAACACAATGACATCGATTCTGTCTTTGATTCCGGTGCAAGTCTACGTCAAAGCCGTTTTATGATTTTCCACGGTCGCGTGCAAGCAACGGCAACGGCAGCGCTAGGAGCAAGACCATCAGCTTCGGCAGCAGCAGGAGCATCGTCGCTTGTTTTCGGGAAAGGCGTGCGCACACCATCCTGTCCCAGCTCGGGATGTTTGCTTTTCAAATGAGACCATCGCGCATTCCCGGGAAACATTGGCAATAATTACAATTTGTTTATTTTCCTTTCGCTTCCTCTCGTTCATTTCAAGGCCACCAAGGTCTGTTGAAACCGTTGGAGGCCTTCTCACATGATAGCATGACAAATTGCGCAGCCTTGCAATCGGTTGCAATCGGCACGGAAGAGGGATATGCTTGCTAATCAGTCTCTCGAGTGGACGCGAAGGCTCTGAGCATTTGCTGCGCTATGAATAGAAGTGGCCACTTGCTACTTCATGCCTTATCTGCTTGTGACTTCTGTAGTTTACAAACCACTCCAGCTACGGCGACTCGCAGCCACCTTCTTGTATTTAATTAAACTCTCAAGTGCGCTGGCTCACATAGCTTAGGTTCCAATATCGCAGCGAACTTCCCCCATCCCGTGTGACGCACAATCGAGTGTCGTAATAGGTGCTCTATTACTAATCCGTCGAACAGATGCCGTGACTACGAGGCGACAAAAATCAATTTGTTCTTCGAGTGAGCAGACTACTCGTATTTGAACAGAGCCAATTGTGTCTGTCCTTAACTGCTGCCCCCAGGAAGTCGCCACTGCCCTTCTCCTGTCTTTGTCCTTCCGCCAGGACAAACAGTCAGGCAAACAGACGGGTCCTCAAACAGCTGTAGGATAGTAAACTCAGATTAAAGGCAAACATCGTAACGTCGTTTATTATGCAATAATTCGGGACGTTGCTGCGATCACGAAATTCGCATTCGGTGTCTATTGTTTGTCCACTTCGACGTCGCCCCGCAAACCCCGATCCGGGTCGGTCGAACGTGTGGTACTTCAGAATCAATAACATTCTGGTTTATGGGAGCACGACCTTAATTGAAAGACACCCGTCGTCGCCAACGGTCAAATGGCTGTGTATCGGGTCGGGGGTGTCGATGTGTCAAGTCTTTTCTTCGTTTTAATTAAGAACTCGTACACAGTGGTGTGCGACGGATGAATGGACATGGAATTACGTCACACCCTCGCGCTACTAACGTGCTGTTTGTTCGATTGGGCAATGAATTGATTATCGAGGAGTGTTTGGATTTGGAGGACGGGCTTGTGCTGCACTCATTTGGGTTGCATAAGGCTCAGATTTTGAGTGTTCTGCATATTGTATTTGTTGTTGTTGTTGTATTTGAAATTGCTTCATATTAAACAGCACGCTGGAAATTCCTTGCCGGCAAATTTGAATCTGTCCCAGCTCAAGTAATGCAAATCTAGCAGAAAGGGCACAATTGTAACGATTTATAAATTTGATTCGATGGCCATTGTTGGACCTTCGAGAAATGATGCCTAATCTGGGTTTAATGAAGAAAGTTAAGTCGGGATGAAAACATATCACAAACATCGATTTTTCTCCCATGGTGGTTAATTTTGTCAGATTATGAGAAGTGAAAGATCAGAAAGTCAGATTGTAGATATTTCGGGGCAGAAAGAGAAGAAATGAGAAAAAATGTTCCTGAATTTCGCTGCAAATTTTTCGAATAATGTTATTGTGAAAATATCTTTTTATAAGAATCCTGTTGATGGTCGCCGTAGCGTAGTGGGTAGAGTGCGATGCTCATCCGCCGAAGGGTCTAGGTTCGATTCCCAGCTCAACACCAATTCTTCGAATTTTTCACGGCACCACCTCTTTCGAGCTACTAACAACACTCAAAGAGTAGTAACTATCTCAGAAAGATTCTCAAATTTTGCCGTTCGGAGTCGGCAAAAACTGTAAATCCCTTCTACTCGTAAGAGAGCAGTAGCCCCCACAACACGAGTAGTTTATCAGCAAGCTAGGCCCTGGCCCCCCTTTATTTTTATTTTTATAAAGTGTCATGTTGCTGTGTCCGTTAAGAGAGAAGATATACTTAGTGTAATTAAAGACGTTAGCCGACTGATTGTGGTGCTGCTCTACATAGGCGTTACAAGCTGTTAGAATGTTTTTTTCAGTTTTGATTTCCGTAAATACATTGACAGAAGGTAAGCAAGACGAAGATTCAGTGAATGGAACCGAAACGAGATTGCCGTTGACCCCATCTTATTCGTGAATTTCAGGACACCGTTGTTTTCACAAAAAAACACTCTTTTTATTACGTAATTTATTATTTAAAAATCAATCAATCAATCAAACAATCAATTACCACCTTATAATCATGATTTCTGACATTTTCGTGAATCAGTTTAATATGTCTCAATAAAACGGCGTAATATGTAAGACAAGTTTTGCTATTTTATGTCACTTGACTAATTCCTGTGTGGACCTGTGGAGGTGCTAGTCCAGGCCTATAAGTCCTAGTGATTTGGAGGACTACATTCGCCGATAAACATCCGGATGCCTGAAATTTATTTTTAAGTTATAGTGCCAGAAGATTATCTTTCAAAAAAGATAAATTTCTTGTACTAATATCTTTGCTTTCTTTAATTTATAAGGCACCATAGTTATTGGAGGCACATCGAATTGCGGATATTTTAAGTATAACTTCTGAGCGCGATAAAACTTGTAACAAACCTTACCCTTAATTTTGTTAAACTCCATTTGTAAATTATTTAAAGCATTTAATTGGATCAAGCCTGTAGTCTTACCAGCTATTAGTAAAAGCTCCAGAGAATACTGGCTTAAAGTGAGTTGTGGGCTTAGGTAATTGACATTAAAATATTTAAGAAATGAGCGTTATTTTTTTTTTAATTTGTTTTATTTAACATTCAAGGCTATACTTATATACCAGAAAAAATTTTCTTAAAACCAGCTTAGCAATTTCCTTTCTTACATTTATCCTACTGACTTTGACCGCCGTGGCGGAGTGGGTAAAGTGCGACGCTCACACGCCGGTCTAGGTTCGATTCCTGCCTGAACACCTCAAATTATGCACGGCGTCACCTCTTTCGAGCTGCTGTCAACACTCAAAGAGTAATAACTGTCTAAGAAACTTCGTCGTTCGGATTCGGAAAAAAGCTGTAGGTTCCTTCTACGCGTGAGAGAACAGTAGCGCGCACAACATGAGTAGCTGATGAGCAAGCTAGGCCCTGATCCCTCTGTGGACTATCGCGCCAACAATTATTATTATTTTTATTATCGTACTAACCCTATGCGGATGCTCAAATTTAATATAAACATAGTAAATTTTACTCCCTTTCGGCATCTTTGTTATTTTTTTTATTTTTTTAAATCTTAATCTAAACTTCATTTATGCTAAGAAAACTGTTAAAAACTTAACTGCATTTCGTTTTTTTTACATACTATAGTTAATTATGTCCGTCCGCAGTACGGTCGCGTGCATCAGGGCGAATTAGCTAAGAAGCTGATCACAGACTGACCAACTCTCAATATTACGTACAAATAACATAACGCACAAAGAGAAGTTAATGGCGGCAGGGGTTGAATTTAACACAGCCGCCAGTGCAGGTGACGTTCTCTCCTAGCCTCCCTCCTGTCTCGGGCGGAGATCGCTGTACTGAACTGAAGCAGATCCTCGCGGCTGCGAGCGACGTACGGTTCATAAAGGAGTCGCCGGTCCACTATTTGGCGTGTGACATGGAAGATTATAGGGCATCCCTCCCGTTCCTGAATAAGATCCATCATATCCAAATAAATAAATAGTAATTAAGCCATTCTGCCGTACCTTCTCGAAATACAAAATATGTGGGTAGTAAGCCCCGCAGATCAGGCTGTTGGTAGAAGTCAGCGATCGTGCGACGTGTCGTCGAATCAAGTTTATTGTGAAATTATCAATTCTTATCAGGTTTGCCTCGTTGTACAAAATCTCGTTAAGATAAAATTTCTTGTACTCGTATTCGGGAGTTCGATACAACCTGATGCAGGTCCTGCGACACTGCCTCTCAAACCTTTCCATTTGGGAAGGACTCACGTTGAACAACACAGGACAAGCGTACGCCATCATCGGCCGGATGAGTGCCATTTACCATATTACCTTCACCCTGGAATCAAGTTGCTTGCGGTTAAACAACCTTCTTACCACAGCAAAGGCTTTCTTGGCTTTCTTCAGAGTAGCATCTACATGTTTGTCAAAGTATAGATACTGGTCCAACCAAACACCTAAGTAACTCACTAAGCCTTTCATAGCTAACGGTCCTCCCCGTGGGTCAACAATACGAAACTTACGAGAGTTTAACTTCGTGTCCTTTGGGCCCCTGGACAGCGGGATCCTGAAAAGAATAAAAAATGAGCGTACCTACCGATAAGTGACACTATTATGGTTGTTCCCAGAGTCTCAATTATACCCTTTAAGGCTCAACCAGAATCTTATAATCACCGTGCCACAATCTAGTACATAATATGGTTTTAGTTTTTTGTCTCGAATTTGACATTGGCTCCAAGGCGTAAATTAATCGAATAGTATCAGTTCCAAGTTTTCAGCCACCATTAGTCATAGTTGAAGTTGCCTGGTTGATATAGACGCTGGAAACGGTTAAATAGATATCTTCAACAAAGAGTCCGACCTTGTTATCAGCGTTGGGAAAATCACCTCTTTCCCACCAGATATCAATTTAAGTATGTAGAATTGTGTACTTTCTTGAAACCCCCAAAGGTACCTAAAGCGGTTGATAAATCCCATTGATGGAAACCACAGAATGCATCAAAAATTTGTTCAATCATGCACAAGAATGACGCGCAAAATCTTAATTCCTTTTGCTAAAATATGAAACAAAACACCGAAAAATAATTTTGTGAATGAATATGAAATTCAAAGGCGATTTGCTAGCGTGATGTGAAAGGTGGACCACTTAGAAGAAAGTTTGAAAGTGATGTAACAATACCGACACGGAAGTTGTCAGAAGATGGCTAAGGTATCAATTAGCGACAAACAATTGGATTTTAACATAGTGTGAATTATGAGCTGATACAACTTGGCTAAAACAATCAATACGGCCCTATTCTAAGCACAATTCACAGTTTTATTGATCAAGTCAAGTTACAGCTCTATTAAATTTCATAAACTAGTACATTACAGAACAGATTCAAAAAATATCACGCAATCGCACTTGAATGTGTCTATAAAGTCCGATTGAAAGGACAAATCTCGTTGCCCAAGTAAAACATTATAATAATAATTGTTGGCGCTGCAGTCCAAAGGGGGGCCAGAGCCTAGCTTGCTCATCAACTACTTGTGTTGTGCGCTCTACTGTTCTTTCACAAGTAGAAGGGACCTACAGTTTTTGCCGACTCCGAACGGAAAAATTTGAGAAGCTTTCGTAGACAGTTATTACTCTTTGAGTGTTATCAGCAGGTCGAAAGAGGTGGTGCCGTAAAAAATTCGAAAAATTGGTGTTGAGCTGGCAGTCGAACCTAGACCCTTCGGCGTGTGAGCGTCGCACTCTACCAACTACGCCACGGCGACCGCAAGTAAGACATTACGATGGTTTAAAATGTAAGGTCCAAGAAGTACAAAGAAGAATATGGAAAAAAAATATTTAATGTGATCCACCTAGAACACACTATCAATTGAATTTACGCAGTCGGATTGCTGGAGACGCAATGACCCTTTTCAGCCAAGGTACCAAAAATCGATTAAAATTCAGTGTTGGAAATTAGTTGGAACTCGTTTAGCTATTCGGCAAAAATGATGAAATATATATGCACAGATGTTTAAAGCAAGCAATTATAAAACGAAAGCAATTTAATCGTTTGTTATAAAGGGTGTCCAAACAAGAACGCAAGATTTAAATTTTAAATAAAACGCAGATATTTCACAAAAATCGTGAATTCTTTATTATATCGTAAAGGAGACAGGATGAGGTTATGTGTGGAACAACAGAGATGGCTGATGTGGCTTTGCTGGCACATATGCGACCTTTTAATAAAATTTTCAATGACCGTTTTGCATAAATGCTGAGGTATTTCATTAATGCAGCGTCCAATTTCCTCTTTTACGGTTTGAGTTGTCGTCGGCTTATTCGCCATTGACTTCAAAAAACCCTAAAAAACGACCTAGGCGGCCAATTCTGGTCTCCAAAACGCGAAATAACACGATCGGGAAATGACTGATGCAGCAATTGAATTGTTTCTCTGATTCTATGAGATGTGACGCCGTCTTGTTGAAACCACATCCCCTCCACATTCATTTCTTCAATTCTAGGCACGAAAAATTTGGTTATTTCACTTAATTTTTAATTTTTTTCTTTCTTTCACTGACCGTTGACTGCTTGCGCTTGACCTGACTCATTTTCATAAAAAAGGTCCAATGATTCCTCCAGCCCAAAATCTCCACCACACAGTGACACGTTGAGGATGCATTTGCTTCTCGTGAATCACTAGACGATTTTCCTCGCCACAAATGCGACAATTCTGGCTATTGACGAAGCCATCAGGATGGAAATGGGCCTCGTCACTAAACATGATTTGATCGGCAAAATCAGCGTTTTCATGTTGTTCTTCCAATACCCAATTAACGAGCTCCCTTCGCTGTGCATGCTCAGCTGGCTCTCCATTTTTATTAACCTTATACATTCTACTAACAAACAATAATATTTATTCAAATGTCAAATGTCAAATGCCATTCGAATTGTCATTCGAATGGCGCCAAAATTGCTTTCTTGTTGGGACACCCTTTAAATGAACGTCATTCTGCTAAAGTTACGTTTAATGAAACTTAACTGATTTAAATACAAGTTGAAAAATTAGAGAAAAAATCGTTTATGCAAGCTATGCGGGGGGTCATTCATACATAAGCCAGACTCTACGTTTCTGAAAATTCGGACAAGAATTGCGCAATGCGCTCTAAACCCAACCCAACAAGATTGTGTCGCCAAATAAGTCGAATCCGCAATATATCCAAATAGCAAAGATTGCCACACGCTTATTGTTATCGAAGAACGGTCTCCAGATAAGCCTGCTTATCAACGTCACACCATGCGTCCAACACTCAAGATAACTAAACTATCTTAAAAGTTGGCCGTGTATTGCATAACCGATCATCTCGAATTACATCTTCTATGCATATCTAATATCTCCTTGAATTGTCGCACTCAGAATACTCTCCCAGCGTAACTTTAACAAACATTGCCGCCCAAGTGCCGCAATCCGATGAGTGCACTCCAACCGCACTCGCCGTACGCATTACTCAATAACCCAGACAGGATCAATGATCCTCGTCGATAAACACGGATCCGCTCCTCTCATCCCATTGTCGAGGGAGTTTATTTTTTTAATATGACATAAGCATCAAAAGGATCACTTGAAGGCGGATAATAGCTGCATTCATTCGCCAGCACACGACATTTGTGTTTGTTTTCCGTAAACACAAACACTTGGAGATCTCCCTCTCTGTCCACACATGCGTCCTGGCCGCAGCCACAATTACACACCCTGTGTCCGTCGCACAATGCGAGGAAAGTCATTTCGCACCTTTCCATGCGACCTACTGTGTAGATGTCATCCTGTGATTGTGAAAACCTCAATGGGCGACATTTGATCGAGGGAAGGATTTCCCTGAAAAAGTTTCAATTTTTTTGTCCTCGTTTCTCGGATATTCCTCCGATACTCGGTAAGGATCGGTGCCCAGTGGTGGTGGCTGTGTTGTGAGCACCCAACACGAAGTAATCTCCGAAGAAATCGAAACCCTGACAGTCGGCCTTGTTGTGGTCTTCGTACCCAAACAAAGGACCCGGACAGAAAGGAAACACATAAAAAACGCTGTCCTCAATGTTTGGGCAATTTCAGGACAATTAGGAACAAACACTATCCAATGGCCATGTAATGAAGTGCAGAGGTAATTGCTAGCATGCGTGTGGTCCCTCCGGCGGGCCATGCGTTCGCCCGTAAACCCAAGCCAGTCAAAGGAGCCCCTGGTTCGGTTTAATGAGGCGTAGAGAATAGCCGGGAGAATGGAATGGGTATCCTTGTTGATGTGTGATTGCCTTGTAGTTGCTATTAACAGCAAGAAAGGATGTATGGGGTCCGCTCCTTTTCAAACATGAATGAATAGGTTCCGTAAACAAATCAATTCTCGGTGCGATCGATGGGCTTGGCCAAGACACCTTTACTTTTGGTTGAGTCTGAGGTTTTGGGCATTTTTTGGGTATCTTGGGTGCTGGGGTGAAGTAACGATTATGCTCCGTGACATTTCATTTTGAGGGACTTGAGGACACTTTGCGTCGACTAATTGGCGGGAAATCCACATCATCATTAGATAAGACCAATTTGGAGCGAAGGTTGGTCGAAGGAGTGTTCCCACAAAGATAACACGCGCACCGGTGCAGCGGAAGATTTATAAGGCGGGACCTTGATGGGTTTAATTATTTAGATTAATACATTAACTGTGCAAGAGGTTCTTCCCAATCAGGTGACGAAATCAACAGCGGCTGCATCGAATTTGAAGGAAGGGTGTGTGAGACCTATTTAAATTGAAGGAAGGAAGAGAGCAGCTGTAGTTTGGATAGAAAGCATATCGAAATAATTATTCCAAAGGGATGCTGGTAACTTGAGTTATTTAAAAAACTGTTGGGTGTTGAAACTTGTTGATCACCAACCGCGTGACGTTTAAATTAACATACGGACGGGCCCCAGATCAGAGTTGTTTGTATTATGTCTTGCTTCACATTGCGGCAGATTCTGAAGGAAGTACAAATTAGGCCACTATTTCAAGGTCGCATATGAGAAGAGCTATGTATGTCATATACATTTTAATCATTCCTACCGAGCTTTGCAGATATCACTGGATGACAAGAGAGACCCTTTTCTGTTTCCTTAAATCGTTACTAACTCACTGAGGCCTTCAACATCAAAAAGGGTTTTAAGCCAGGCATTATGATGTCATTTTACATGTTCAACTTATTCTTCTTCTTCTTGTAGCGCTATTGTGGGACTGGACTTGGTCCTTAACCAACATGTCTCTCCAGACAGCACGATCTTTCCCCAGCTGCATTAAGTTCCACACTTCAAGTTGGTTGGTTCTCCACTTGTGTGCGCCACCTTAATACTCTGTTGCGTTGTCCCAATGGCTTAAGAAGACTCTTCCGGCCGGAGCAGTGGTGTCCATATGCTCTACATGGCCCAGCCAGAGGCATATCGCTGTACATCCCATAGAGTTCGTCGTTAAATCTTCTCCTTCAAATGTCATCAACGCAAAACCGGCCAAAAATCGCACGGAAAATTTTTTTTAATTGATCAATATCATTCTTAAAAGCCTGTCAACACCAGCGCTACCAGCGCAGCGATTTTCGATGTACTTGCAAACTGAAGCGGTTGACACTTTTCAATGCGCAAGAGAGCTAAGAGACGTCTAAGGACTTTCCTTCCGATTCGAATTTGTTTTCATTTTACAAAACAAGTCAGGAGAAAGGGTGCCCCTACACAGCCTATAGATGATTGGGAATGGAGTTTCTAAACCCAAAAATGCACAGAAAAACATATTTTGGGCACTTTCAGGACATCTACTTTTCGGAATTAAGACAGCCCAAAACTCTCGTTTTTTCTTGGTTTCATAAATTCAAGAATGTAGCAAGTTGCTGTAAATAAAGGTGCACGCCACCACGAAAAACAGTGTAAACTTGGCTTGAAGAAAAAATTCCTTTCTCAGCACTACTTACGAAAGCGCACAAATACTGGTTCACGTTCATCCCCCGACCATTGCTGGATTCCCGGACATCAAAAGTGAACTGTTTGCCATTTTTCGAATGCCCCCTAACGCATACAGTTAATCATGCAAATCATGCAGGGAAAACTGTCTTTCCTTCGTCGGCTTTTTGTGTCACTGTTTCAATGAAACTAGATTATTTCATTGTTATTATACCAACGTTTCGGCAGGGATTGCTGCCTTCATCAGGGGATCTTTTTTTATTGAAACAGTATAACAAAATATTTAACGTACATACATAGTAACAATGCAATTTAACAAATGAACAATAAACTTACATTAATTGTGTTGTTGTTTCAAGTTGATATGGATGTTAGAGTCTAAATGTTGTTTAAAATTATCACAAAAAACGAAATTCATAATAAAACAAAATATTGTGCACTTCTGTTTGTGAAGATCTGTCCAGAATGATGTGAAGTTTAAATTTTGATTTAAATACAATTTGTCTAAGCCGTTACAAGCGCTGAATATACGGCATGTATGTCCTGTTTCCTATTCATATTGTTGCTGGTCTTGATTATGTTTAGGGTTTCCATAGTGTACCTTTTGCTAGTATGTTTTTCCGTGTGTACCTAGGACCCGGGACTCAATCTTTGGCCGGCACGATTTTTCGGTAACTACATCCAATTACGACCTCCAAGTTGGTTAAGGTCCTTCTCCACTTGTACGCCATCTCTGCACAGGCCGTAGTGTCCATACACTCTAAATGGCATAGCCATCTAAAGCGTTGAATTCAAACACCCTTGACCAGGCGTGTGTCGCCGTACAGCCCATAAAGCTCGTCGTTGAACCTTCTCCTCCAAATGCAACCAACGTAAACAGCACCAAATCTCGAAAGCAGAACATTTATCTCAGAAAAACTAAAGGTTTCCCCATCCGCTTTTAATAACGTCCGTGCCGTGAAACAGAAATAGGGTGACCAAGCTGATATACAAAGCAAGCTCAGTCTTTCCAGAGGGGGCTCGATTATTCAATTGCCTCTGAGTGCAAAGAAACAGTGATTGGCGAAAGGAATTCTCCGTTTAATTTTGGTACTGAACAGTTTAGAGACAACAACATGCCTCGCATAAGGAAGGTTTTTTCCTGATTCTGACTACAAGTGTGTTAAGTTTCATTTGCACATCAAAGAATGTAGATTTAATTCCAAAGTCAAGGTTTATATCTAAAATTTTGTAGTTCGTGCTGAATATCCTGGTATTGTTTGCCCGGCAATGAAAATGGGGTTCATAACCTGAAAACTTTTTGTTTTACGCTGCAAAGCATGCAAAATATTAAAAATTACTGATTTAGGTTTAATGTTTTGAGAAGAAAGGTAATTTACGATGTGCTTACGTTGAGCAGTCCCTTGCGACTGACTAAATGTAAAGACTTATTGAAGTAAGGGCAGTAAAAGGAGGACTCTATCCTTACTTAACACAAAAAGAAACAACCCAAAACGCCGTTATAAACTTTAAACAGTTCACTTTCAAAATACTACCCGAATGTTTAAGACAGGCGTTGGAATTAAAAAACAAAATACAGCTGTTGCCACAATACATCCTCCACTAGATATTGTGGAATGTCTGTGTGTCCCAAACTTAGATCTGACAAAAATGTTAAATGCACAGTAAAACGTTTTTGAAGTAACTTAACGCTTACTGATAAGTCAAGTAAAATAATAATAATAATTGCTGGCGCGACAGTCCACAGAGGGACCAGGGCCTAGCTTGCTCATCAACTACTCGTGTTGTGTGCGCTAAGGTTCTCTCACGAGTAGAAGGGACCTACAGTTTTTTGCCGGCTCCTAACGGCGAAGTTTGGGAAGCTTTCTTAGACAGTTATTACTCCTTGAATGTTGTCAGCAGCTCGAAAGAGGTGGTGCCGTGAAAAATTCGAGGTGTTCAGCCGGGAATCGGACCTAGCCCCTTCGGCGTGTAAGCGTCGCACTCTACCCACTTTGCCACGGCGGCCACAAGTCTAGTAAAATATCTTGCTCTATTATTCGTTGATGCTTAAAAGTTTCACATGCTGTAATTCATAATCCAAGGTAAGATTTTATAAAAATCGCTTCATCATTTTGGAACTTGAATGCCAATAATTCAAACAATCTATGAAACTGAAAAAGCTCGATTCTATAAGGAATTTTAATACCAATCAACTGTGTCTATTAATTATGATAGGAAATCTGTTTTCAGTAAGAGGCACTTTATTTTCAGGATCCCCGTTACCAAACAACAGAATAACAGTAAGCATATTATAAACGAAGTCAAGCTATATAAGTCTGGTACAAACACAACCATATGCGTAATTGAATAAGTAGACAACATTTCTTTTCGCCATACTTTTAGTTTTTAAGAAAGATTTGCGAATCCGCTCATCTTGCTGAATCTATAGTTTTTCAAATTCAAAAGGGATGGGTCGACTTTATTGAAATTTATTGTACAAGTTACCTTAGATTATGAATACGAACATATTTGATTTGCTCTTCCAGTCCATGAAAACAATAACACAATTTTACGTCGCCTTTAGTCCAAATACCACTTAGATTACTTTTGACTCCTGTAAATCATTTCTTCCACTTCAGGGATTGTACAGAATTGTGTTGCATATCCCGTCAAATGGAAGAGCAAACGAATCTGCATATGATTTAGTAAATATAAGGTTGCCAAATATCCCCCTTCCGCTGTTTTGCTCTTCATTCAATAAAAAGTGTTACAATGATTTAGTTCAAATATATGCTCTTTTGTTCGATAATCTTTTTCAATCTAAACGGCAACTTCATAATACCCCCTTTCGTAGAAGCCCGCTCATTATATGCGAAGAACACGGACAGCCACTTTTCACAATCCTTTTTTGAGTTCAACTTCACACCACCAAGGGGGTTCGCCAAGGACAGGAAAAGGTGGTAATCACATGGAGCTATGTCCGGGCTATATGGTGGATACGATAAAACCTCCAATCCGAGCTCCAGTAGCTTCTGACGAGTCATCAACCTAGTGTGTTGTCTGGCGTTGTCCTGGTGTCCTCTTCCTGTTGGCCAATTCTGGAAACTTCTGGTCAAAATTCAAAAGACAAAAAGGCGGAAGGGAGATATTTGTCAACCTTATAAGTTACGAAAACATTCGATGAAGATGAAGTTAATTTTTGTAAGTAAAATACAGGACCCACAGATGAAAGTGTAGAATTTGTTGTCTTGTGTTGTTTGTTTTCAAAAAATAAAATTAATTTCAAAATTGTGTGTCGGTACACCGGTTGCGAACATATTTTTACAGTTTCAGCTATGTAGCATATTTATTTTGTTTGTGAGAGGCATAGAAGTTAGCCGTGTTTTGTGTGTGCGTACACAGACGGTTTTATTGATGGATTTCTTGAGTTCAAAACAATTGAAAACACGACATATGAAAATTTGAAAGTTGAGGAATGAAACATAGGTGGTTTTAGTGTGATAATATGGAATATTTCATGAAGTTGGTAGGATGGTTGCAAGTATTGAGCTATATGCCACATATTTCCTAATTCAATACTGACAGAAAATTACATAAACATCTATGTATGTATGTATGAAAAAACTTATTATTTTTTTTTTTTGAAATTGTAAACTCTTCTACGTGATTACGTCTTATTTCATTTATATACAGTAGCAAGCAGCTTTCAAATTCAGATACAATTAATTACATTCATATATCTAGGTATTAAAAATTCCTTTAAATTAAAAAAATATATTCTGCGCGCTTATGTGCCTTAGTTCAACGTAAAACCAAAATAAAGCTTTTCAAATCACGTTTGATTTTACCACAGATAGTTTATGAACGCTGCTGTTTCCATTCATTGATATTCATTGAAATGTAGGGTAAGGGCACAAGTATCCGATCAGTGTTAGTATCCGACCAAAGCTTAATTTATTTCAGATCATCATAACGGTGATAAGTTGTATATTACAATCACACATGTCAAGTTTAAGGTCAACCAACAGGATATTGTTATAACAAGGAGCCAGCTTAATGCCAAGAGCCCGCGGGCATTTGTGTCGTGATTTTTTGTGTAAAAAATAGTGGTGGCATTTGCAAAAAGTAAGTACAAATGCTTTTATTATAAATATAAAAATTAGGCGATTGCCATTTAATTTATTACTTTATTGGATTAAGGAAATTTTTATTTTTAATCAATTTGTGTTTGAATTCAGTGTCCATAACCGAAAAAAAAATTTAGTAAATTTGTGTGTTAAGGACAGACTGTCCGGTTACTGTAATACGGTAATTTTGTTCTTTGAAGGACATAAGTTGCATTTAACTATGGAACTACGTGAGTTCTGCAAGAAAAACCAAATTATTTTGTATGCATTGCCACCCAATACCACCCACATCATGCAACCAGCAGATGTCAGTGTCTTCAAACTATTGAAGTCCGATTGGAAAACTACAATCCGTGACTGACAATCAAGAAATTTAGGACAGACTCTAACCAAGCAAACATTCTGTCCCTTTTGGAATGAAGCAATTTAAAAAAAAACACAACAAAAGTGGACTATATTCATTGGACCCATCGGCTGTAAATTACTCAAAGTGCGTTAAAAACAATTGTGAAAATATGATCGCAGAAGCTTCAGCGGACAACATTTTCAGATATCGAGTTAAAGGACCACGGCAAATGTTATAAAGGCACTTTCAAGTCTGTTAAAATACGTTGGTGTTGGCAAATATATCCTAGTCGATCATTAGCAATTTCAACGCACCTATTTTACCTAGTCTAGTTACCGAGTTATAACAAAACTGTCACTAAGAAATTGCCCGGAAAATAAAATGTTGCCTTCGAGCACTAGCGCAAATTGAACTCTTTTATTTGTTGTTGTTAATAACAATTGCTATACTTCTTACTTACAAGTTGTGGATACACTTCCTTGTTAATCTTATCATTACAAAATTGTCAAAAAATTTGCGATAGCCTTAAAAGCAAGAAAAGTGTTCAACATCAATCTCCGAAAAAATGTTAACTGTCCGGATACTAGTGCCCTTACTCTATTTACTATGTTCCAGATAGTACGAATATTTAACTTAAAAAGAGTATCCTAATGTGATGACCGCCGTGGCGCAGTGGGTAAAGTGCGACACTCTCACGTAAAAGGTCGAGGTTCGATTCCCACCTGAACACCTTGACTTTTTCACGGCACCACCTCCTTCGATGCAATAATTAATGTCGAAGATAAAGCTTCTCAAACTTCGCGGTTCGGAGTCGGAGAAAACCTGTAAGTCTCTTCGACTTGTGAGAGAATACGAGTAGTTGATATAATCGGCTTTGGTTCCCCTACGGCCCGTCACGCCATCCGATTATTATTATTATTATTATTTTCTTCTTATGGCGCTAAGTCCGGGATGGACCTGGGCCTCAACCAACATGCCTCTCCAGTCAGCACGGTCTTTTGCTGCCTCAAATTGCGCACTCTTAGTTGGTTGAGGCCCTTCTCCACTTGTGTTGATATTGTTAATATAATGTATTTATTAAATTAACAATATAATACAAATGTAAAATACATATCATATTCTTTTATAAAGAATGTTTCATTATTCATACAGAAGAGCTTGAGTATCCAAATTTGGACACTAAATATAACTAACCACAATGATAAATATTTGCAAAGTTTCACTTTAATATTAATGAGTTTTTCGTCTTTTCAACCCTTCAAATTGAAAGAGCCGAAGTTAAGATTTGTGTTAAAAGTTCGGCTATTCGACACTTAACCCTATACATATTATGTAGATGTTTTTATCGATATCATATATGATATTTCGATATCATTGACCTTTTACATTTCAACTGAAATTGTTCTACATAAGTTCTAAACAATCTTTGTGTGCACTATAAGTATTAAAAACTATCAATTATTCATTATCGCGTGTAATACGAAACAGGAACACAAAACACCTTTAATACGTCATAGAAAATATAGAAACATACAATTCCATGGACTATAGTGATCACACTTCGATATTCTCTTTAAATTTTTCTCTCCGCAATATTAATCTTTGTCGGCTGGCTGCATCTCTTTCAATTTTAACAAGGTTTGTGAGTTGGTTTATCAAAACGGCAACCCATATTCTGTTCTGGGTGAGACATCTCTGTATAATTGTTTGTACTATTATGATAGACATCTGTGAAAAATTGTCTGTGATATGAGTCGTTTCTATGGCGGTGAAACAAGATATTCACCAGTTCGCCATACAGCAGCGCCAGTGAGTGGAAGCTTAACCAATTATCTCTAATACAAGTTGAAAATCAAGATACTTCATACCACCTCCACTTTTTATAGTACATATTATTCTCATCAAATGTAAAATAACTCCTTCGTTAAATTTTTATCATATACTCAAACCACAGTAGGAGTAGACATTGGAAAATTTTTGGAGTTGGAATCGAGGTTGTTAACTTGGGTTTGGAATGATGACTGTTCCATTTCTTAGGGTGTTTTTCTTAATCTTATTCTCAAAAAAGTTCAGAGGTGCAGAGACAAACTAATGAGTGTGTTCAGTTCGGCTATTGAGCAAATCATATGAGATCAAATAGATATATATTGGAATTCAGCTGCAGTACGGTCAATGCAATTATTATCATTTTTGGTTTATTATACAAATAACTACTCAGATCATTTAACCATATTTTGAATTTATGGGATATTTCTTTTCAGTGATGATGTCACCTGATATACATGTAATAAATAAATACTGCCACTTAATATGAATGTTACCATAATCGGTTAATTAAAACTACCATTGAATAATGCAGTAATACTACAATTTAAAATTTCGTAACTTTAAACTCTCAAAAGCAAAAAATGGCACGATGTTGCCGGAAGTAGATACGAAAGTGATATTTTTATTTTATGGTGGCGTAGTCACTATTCTGTGGATTATGGCTAATGCAAATGGCATTTACTAATTCGAAACGCCGTATGTTGCCTGTAATACTCATTCTCAACAGTAAGTCCATTGCGCACAGCAGCATGAACCCTCTCAAGAAAAAGAACGCTTCCAGAACAAAAACAGCAGAATTTTTTATACGACGTAAATTTCACGCGTTGGTGAGCATAGTGGCTAGTCGGAGGGCTACGGTAAAGACTTCAAAGTGAAGATTTACGAGGACCAGCCACTAATTACAACTAATCTTTATACACAAGAGTTGTGCTGATAAGCGTTGCTTATAAGGCAGGGAAAAACTCCTGTACTTGCTTCGTAAGTACACCGGACTCACATATCTCAGGCCAACACCCTCCCGACAAGCTTCCCTTTGGTGTCAACACGAGCGGAACCAATAATCCCCCGCTTGATCCTTTCTGCGCGTAATTAACTCAAAACGCAGGAGCCCCCAGACACCGCAGAACCAGCCAGCGCTTTACATCGAGGGCCGTGCTTACCAACCGAATCACGTAAGATGAGTGGCTGTCTGATTCCATCATTTTTTGTTTCCCCGAACTGGGCATGGCACAGGTATTGCGGTTGTCGCGCCATCAGCAAATGGGTTAACTACAAGGAGGCGCACGTACGCGTCCGGACAAGCGTCTGTACGTGAAATTGTAAGACAAATTGAATAAAAACAGTAAATCAATTTCACTTGGTAAAGCGACAACTTTCCGCTGCTGACTTTGTCATCCATCGGTAAGTCGCAATTTAAGATGACGAGATACACTCAGTCAGGCAGTCATGTGGGATACCCCAGATGAATGATTGGAATGTGCAGTGGCGGATAATGAAAACGATATCTTGGAGAGGGTGTCGGGTTCGTTTGGGAACTACCAATGTGCAACCGAATGCTTGCGAGGTGTATGGGGTAGCCTAAGCTGTTCTAAAACCGCTGTACTTTAGACGGTTCAAAGTTGAAACAATGTAGTTACTAGTGTTTGAGTGCAGGTCACCAAGAGATGTGTCTCCTTTAGATTGTCCGTGGTATAACGTGGTGTGCAATCTTATGTTTTTCCATGCTGCTTAAGTTGACAACTGATTGCATTCATGTATACCCTGATAGAACTTACCTTTTTTTTGACCAAATAATGGAAGTTAAATCCTCCATTGCGTTGTCAACCACCTTTATGAAATTTACCCACTATCTCCAAAACTCCTACCATTCACATCAATGTCGTCTGTGGACCCTCTAAAATATCATCAATTAACACCTTGTTGCAGTCAATTTGAAAAAAAAGTGCTGCCAAATCATTCTTATTAGACTTTATTTTTATAAATTGATGGAAAAACTTTAAAAGTTTACAGAGGCAAATAAAATACTTTCGATACACCATCTATGCTTAAGCTAATCACTACTCTACAGACTACATGCTAGAGTGTGCGTAGACCTAAACTTACATTGCGCGTTTACAACAATTCCATTATAGGTGTGCAGCTACTTACAAAACTACTGGGACAAAGGCAACCCTTTGCTAGGAAGATAATACAAAACGTAAAGTAAACACTTAGTGTTTGGCAAGCCTTAACAACGACTACTAACTACAGCTTAACAGAGTTCAAGTGAGACTCCTACTCCGGCAGGAGTCCCTTCTAAAGGATACTTAAATGGTAGGTACTACTTAGATGCGAGCATCAACCGTGAGGGACAACTTGCTCTGCTAAGGCTAGATGCTAATGCATATAGATAATTTTGAATCACATATCTAATAGGTTTCGTTCTAATATAAGTGGCTAGCTGTCCTCGTTAAGTAAAAGTTCGCTGGTAGGATGTTTTATGTGCTTTTTGAAGGGGCGGAAAGGCTTAGCGCCTCATGATGTCCTCTATACTGAAACCAGTCCGCCGTGGGGGTTGTGGCGCTGGTGCCACCGGTGGTGGAGGAGGTGGTGCCGGGTTCGGATGAACACTGGGTGTTGGGCCGACATGCATGGGTATGTCGGGTGGTGGGCCAGGTTCAATAAGGATTTGCGACGTAACTGTGGATGGATGTATAATGGGTTGAATGTGCTCTCTGGCTAGTGGCGGCTTTGTGGTCAATGGCGGTGCCATGTCGTGCAGAGGGATGTCATCCTTAGGCTTCAGGAGATTGTGATGCTGTCGAGTCATGTTAAGGGCCATGTGACCATGGCTACTGAACTGCGGTGATCTGTGAGATATCAAGTGCGGCTCGCCGTCTAGTCCGATGGGTCTCTTGCGAATAGGAATTGATCCGAGGAAGCTTGGCATGGAGTCCAATGTAGAATGGGTGCTCAGTGTATCGCTGCTGACGGGAGGAGTCGATGAGTTCTTCTGGTGATGTAGATCCCGACGAACGTGAAGCATGGGAATGTAAGGCTCTGGCGGCTTGTGGGCGGAGGGCGAGTGTATGGACTGAGCGAGGCCTGATATCAATGGCGGCCTGGCCGGGAGGTGTGGGTGCGGATTTAAGGGGGCTCCGTAAGACGGTGGAAGTTGCGGATTGCAGAGGAAATCACTGTATTCCCTATCTTTGTCTGAGAAATTAGGACGCATGGTGTATGTCTCACCACCTTCATGATGGCAGTGTGTTACTGCCTCTTCGCGCTCTTTCCGCTTCTCCGCATTTATTTGCTCAAGGAACCGCTCTTCTTCTTCGTCGACTTCATCCTCATCGTCTTCGCCTTCTTCCTCCTCGTGGTCCTCCTCCGCTTCGGGATTGTTTCCGTTCTCAGGGTTTTGATGTTTTGCGGCACTAACACTTTTTTCGCCGCAGTTCGAGTTATTTTCATCTACCTCCGACACAACGTTCTCCGGTGACGGGGAACGATGTCGTTGGACAGGGGACTGCCTCGGAGAGTCCACCTCCAAAAGTGAATCTTCTTCGTCATCACTTCCATTCTGCCCGTCTTCCTCGCCGACGTCCAACACCTCAGTGGGGACATCCCCAACAGCGTGAGTCAGGGCATGCCTCCTAAGATCACAATTCCTACGGAAAACCTTGCCGCATGACGAGCACTCGTACGGCTTGTGATCCGTATGCGTTAACAGGTGCGTCTTCAGGTTCGAACGCTGATTGAAGCTCCGGCTACAGACCGGGCATTTGTGCGGTGACTCCTCCATGTGCAGAATCTTGTGCACAGCTAGTGTCCGCGACTGACAGAATCCCTTGCCGCACTCCGTACATTTGAACGGTTTCTCCTTCGAGTGTATGTACCTAAAACGGAATAAACAAAACGAAGAAACGAGTTATTCATTTTAAATCATCTTCTCAGACGCGGCTAGTCGCTACCAGCTCAGCCTAAACGCGATCTTTCGCCGACGCTCGGCTGGGCAAACAGCAAAAAGCCGAGCAAACACTAACACTAAAGTACACAGAAATCATAATTGAGTTTTGGGGAACTGTTTACTCATCGTTCGTATTTTTCGTTTGAAATACTAATGACATTCGGCGTCGAAGCGGCTCGCCTTTGATTTACATTTTCGGGGTAAACGAATCTCTGTGTGTCCCTCATCGTCGCGGCAGTTACATCGATCATCACATTCATTAGAAAGTTTAAGAGTGTACTCACAGACATCACGTGAATACAAAATTTAGAGGATTTTCGAGTGAAGTCGCGCAGATTTGCGAACGGGAAGTCCCTATTCCAATTCGCATTGTTTACGCTTTTTATTTATTTGCAAATACGTATTCGGATGATTAAGTGCTTCCTTTGGCGCAACGTCTAATCGCATATCAATCTTGGGTGTTTCCTCAAAGATCTCAAATAATTTTTTAATTCATTAAAATTGGCACGGAGCAAAACGGAGACTGAAGGGGGAAGTTTGATGGATGCACACTTAATATCACTTCAGCTCAATTTATCTTGTGATTCGTAATAATGAACGGGCGGTTCAGAACCTTGCTGTCATCGTGGAGAGGGAGCCTTGGTCAATTGTTTTGGATGACATCATAAGTGAACGCCTTACAGCAACGATTTTATTTCTTAAAGAACTTTATGATTTACTCGCTCCAAAAATTAACAAGTTTAATTTTGAATGTTTTAAGAAGAATATTTAAAGTCAAAGGAAGGCTCAAAATTGTATAAGCAACAAAGATATCCACAGATCAGAATCAGCGCAAGGAAGGTCACAAATCATTTGTGAACGTAAACGTCCATTGTCTAACATATTCCCCCTTTCTCAAGAATTAACTATTCAAAAGCCAATGCAGAGCATGCCATTTCCCGAGATAAGAGTCACGAGTCGTGTTTTTAATTTTTCTCAAGTCAGGCAGTTAGCTTCTCGTAAATATTCGTGTTGTGCGTGCTACTGTTTTCACACGAATGCATATTTTAGCAGACTCACGCCAGCTCGGCTACTTTTGAGGAACTGTCTTGTGGCAGTTGAACTCTTGTGTTCATTGTTATTCATAGCGGAAAATGAACCCTGATCTCGTACAAAGAAGGTGAAGCACCTTACTGGCGCACATCGCTCAAATGCATAAGAAGCAGATATGGTGTTCGGCAATATAAGAGAACCCTGGCCTCAGCTGCTGTTAAGAAATTTGAACCAGTGGAAAATATAAAAATATAATAATAAAATAGATTCGACACAAATGCCACTGAGAGTGGTGCCAATAGGAAACGTGTGCTAAAAGTTTCATAAAAAAATATTCCAAATACCTAATTATTTATAATTGTAAGATATATCCTCAAATAAATTCATTAAAAATTTAATGGAAATTCATTACTTAAAAAATTAAATTAATTCATTAAAAAAGTTGAGAAGTACTATTTCAGAAAAATATTTTCTCTCTTTTCTGTTATTGTGTGCTACTAGAGAGAAATCACCTTACAATGTTTTCCGCTGTCATCCATTTACATTTTTTTACGAGTTTCTACTCCATTTATGAAAAAGATTTGTGGAATATCGAACATTCTGGACAGATTTAAACTTCCGCGAGTATACAATTTTGAGTCAAACACAGAAAGGAGCGGCGTTTTATGAGGTCTAGAAACTATTTTAATATCTCGATAAAAAGTAAGAATTATGAGCAGAGTAAGCTGAATTTCAAATAAAATTAAAAACTAAATTTACGAGCTACATTTAGAAAACTCACAAAACATATTCATTGAAATTATGCGAATTTATTAAAAAATATTGTGCTACCACATTCTTCTTTCTCATGAGTTATTCATAATCACCCATAAAATAAAAATGTATATCAATTTGCAGAATTTACGACTGATATTCAAAATAAGTGCTACCACAATCTTTCCCATGAAATCGCGAAAACAAAAATATCCACCCACTTATTTTTGGTTTGCTTCCAAAGTAGGATTGCAAAAAATTGTTTAATGAGCAGACGAAAATTTTCTTAAAATAAGTAAACAAAAGGAAATGGACTACAACCTGGGTTGCGTTAAGCCAGAAAAACATTAAGGAAGAGTCCAGAGCAACTTTTATTTTTATTTGTAACTTTAAGTCCAAAATCTGAGATATCACCACTCAGATTGAGAAATAAAATTAAAAAAAAAAAAATAATAATAATTGAATGGCGCGACAGTCCAAAGGGGACCAGGGCCTAGTATACTCATCAACTACTTGTGTTGTGGGCGCTGATGTTCTTTCCCGAGTAGAAGAGACCTGCAGTTTTGTTGCCGACTCCGAAAGTCGAAGTTTGAGACGCTTTTTCTTACACAGTTTTACCCTTTGAGTGTTGTCAGTTGCTCGAAAGTGGTAGTGCCGTGAAAATTAGACGTATTCAGTGTCGCGCTCTATCCACTACATCACGAAAAAGAAAAAAATATATAAATAAAAGTAAAAAAAAAATAATCACACTAAATGTTCACCGCCTGATGGAAAAATCAAAAAAATCTTAATTTACAACCTAAAGGAAGTGATGTGTACGCAAGTTGCTGAATAAAGGGTTTTCTGAAGTTTGCAAAAGATTTGAATTTGTAGCAACTTTTACCAACTTCGAAAGACACCGTTCGATTAAGTAATACATCCACAGCACCAACGGTTCCATGAGATATTTCATTGCCTCTTGCCAATGATTCGAATTCCAACCGTCTTTGGACTGAAACTGCATTTCTCAAAAGCTCACCATTTAACATGCCAAAAACGTAAATTGTAGGCTCTTCAAGTAGTAGATATTAATATGTCTAAACAGCTATGACGCCTTTACGGCTAGCTCGCTTGGGACAACCAAATGGACTTACACTAATCAAAGTTCGGCATTAAAGCTCTGAGTCTTCTAAGATGCTGCTACAATCGTCTGTCACATTTTATAACGTAAAATAGAGCTGTTACTGTTGCTCAACAACAGAAATCGTATTAAACAGTTCAAATATTGCAGAAACTTTCCTCGAAATAAGAATTGGCCCTTCATTTCCTTCAATTCACTCCCAGTATACTCCATTTCCTTCTTAAAAAAGTCACTGCTTAACTGGCTGCTTGTGATGTACTTTCAGTAAACCTAATTATTTTTCTAAAACAAATTGACAGTATCTTCGGTAGCTGTTGACACAACATTTTGCTACTACATTTCTATTATTTATGTAAGCATTGTTATTTATGTAAGCATTAGTGTTATTTATGTTATTAATGTATGCGATTAAAAAGTGAAGCTTTCTATTCATCAAACTTTCCACTTCTTGTCATGTGTTTCAAGCAGCAACAAGTTTAAGCAGAGTACGTCAATGTTTAAAAGTCAATGTTTGCCCTAGAACTCATGTCATGCAAATAGTTCTGCATTTGAGCCGTTTACTTGTCAAACAATTATGAAACGTTGGCGAAAAGGCTTTTCTTTATCTTAAAGTGTAAATACCCCAACGATGTCATTCAGATTGAAAATTTCAGCGAGTTTTTTGAGGGCGTAAAAAAATTATGTGCAAAAAGACAAAATTTGTATAGTTTCTCAGCAAATCCTTTTGTGGTGGATAAGGACCTGTAGTTTATTAATAATAATAGTAATAATAAATCGATAGCGCGACTGTCCACAGGGGGACAAGGGCCTATGAACTAGTCGTCTTGTATACGCTTATGTTTTCTCACGAGTAGAAGGGACCTACAGCTTTTGCCGACTTCAATAGGCGAAGTTTGAGCTGTCAGCAACTCCAAAGAGGTGAAAAAATCGAGGTGTTCAGCGTATAATCGAACCTGCACCTTCGGCTTGTGATCGTCGCATTGTCGACAGTCGGAAGATACATTACCAATAAGGAATGTGAAAAAGATTGCATCAACAGTTGTTCGCAGGGGTCATCGAATTTTACTGATTTCCACTTCACTTAAAATGTTAAATTAACTTGCCAGAATTAATCAAGGCTTCGGCATCCATCCTAAGTTTCAAAAAAATAATTTTTTTCTTTTCTCTCATTCTCTTGCTCTAATTCTGTCATCGTCTTATGTGCACCCTTGGGATTCTCCTTCATTGTGAATCAATAGCTTAGGTTCCAAGATATGCACATATTCAAGCAATCCTCAGCTTTAGAATTTCAGGTACATCAGAATAAAGTAAAGTTCTGATCTAGTTACATGGTTAGGTGCTGGTTTCAGATTATTACAATTACCTTGTGCTTCACATTCTATTTTAACCTTATTTCTCTACTTGTAAATATTACATAGGACTATGGTCCATGCTTGTTTTTTATGATTGCAAAATGCTGTAATAAGTCATGACTAGCTATAATGTCAAGAGCTAAGGGACTGTTGAATATTTTGCAATAGCGTATCACACGAAATTATGTGCTTAGTTAAAAAATGTTCAGAAAGCAGACTTGTCAAAACAATTGATAATAGCAATCCGGAATACATTGTATTTTATTAGTACTCCTTGAGTGTCGTTACCAAATCTAATGGAACTCTGGCTCGTTAATCGCAGATTTACTTATTAGACAACAATGAGAGCGGTGTGCATTAGGAACTCTTTCCACATAAATTAATAAAGCTTCTTAAAATAAGCCGTTTTTCAAGAATCAGTCTTTTTAATATAACTGTAAAATAATAAGCTCACGAACATTGGTCTACTTCAAACCATTGCCATTGTGGGAAATTCACATAAAAACAAATTCGCCCGGCCGGATACCGACCTCGATGCTTTTAGGTTTCAGCACTATGATCTTATGCGTCATACCAGAGCTAGGGCGTCCCAAACAACTAATTTCATTGAAAGGCAAATTTTATGGCGGTTTTATTTCAAGAAATGATCCACTGAAATGACACCTCTAAGATCGGGTAAGGTGTGTCGCGTCATTGAATTATTTTCAGTGTATGCAAACGAAGTTACTGGTTTAGGCTGATGAAACAGCAGCAATCGACACTTTGGCAATCAGCAGAACTGGCGTTATTTCGGAAATAGAGTTTTATTTGCGAAAAAAAATTAAATAAATAAATAAAAGCAGTGCGACGTAAGATTGGTGAAGTGTGGTCGATTTCAGGCGGTTGTGGTGGGCAAAATTAGACAAAGTATCATTTGGCTAACTTGGAATTTTGAATTTGTTAAAGTGCAATTCAAAATTGAGATCACTTCAAACTGGTTTTGGGATTATTTCTGTTTTCTGACAATTCGGACTGTGTCAAAGTACTGAATTTTTCAAACACGTTACTTTTGTTTTTTTCTACTTAATGGGAGTATATCGTCCTCAATTTCAAACGTGGATTGGCGAAAGGTGTCCGATAAAACATGAAAAGCGCTCATAAAGTGAAGGGATTATGTATGTATATTATTGCTTTGAGAACTGTGTTTTTATATTTATTTGTCTACTTTGCACAAAACTAACAAACACGAAAATAGTGAAACGCAACACTCCAAAACTTTTTATTGTTCCCTGGACATGACATTCTTCGAATGACTTACGTTCAATTTCCTTCTACAAAAATATGAGGTTTCGGTCTCAAATGTACATTTTCTGGGGTCTGTAAAACAAAAGTTTGCAAAGACATTGACTTCGTGGATGGAAGTAGTTTTTGACCAAATACGTCAATTTGATCGGACATTGATTTCTCAACACACACGTCATGCCAAAGAGCTACATTTTCCCCCGGTTTATTACAACAAGGATTTTGTCACTTAAACTTTTTCAGTGATACATCAAATAATCGAGGCTAAGGAAAACAAACGACCTCAAAAGAAGATCACGCGGATTCTGAACAAGTGTTCCCATCTTAAATTACACAAACAGAAGCTTGGAACTGATTTCACTTGCATTATTCAATAATTAATTACACCTCACACGAAAAGGGTCCTTTTGCAACAATTGAAGTGAATTCCTCTAAAATCATCGTCGCCATCTCGAGGCTAGCATATGTCCTCCACAAGTCTACACGAAAGTATGTGAATCAAAATGAGAACTTTCGTTGCTTACATACAAGCTATCTTAGATCCGAAATGGAGATACAACTCCTTTCGGTGCACACGGCAACAGTTGCAAGATACCAGAGCGGATATCAATCTCTGGCTTATTTAGCACACAAAATGTCTTCTCTCTGTCGAAAAGTGAACCTACAAGCGAGACGAGTCAGGCGAGCATATATCTCGCCCATTTCTGTGTGCGAGCCAGCGATATACATATGGATGTAGAAATCGTTTTGTTTGATTACCCTACTCAGGGTTATGTTTGCAAATTAGAGCTCGACGCTGACGTTGCCTAGGAAGGCCTCGGAGCACATGTTCCCCTGATGCCGTCGCCACTGGCTGCCTTACGTGTCCCTTCAGAGCTACAGAATAAATTAACGCAGAGACAGTTTTCTTCTCGCCTCACCCGGATGGCACACAAGAGCACAGGTAACTACAGTTCAAAAGACACTTGCCCTGCTGAAAGTCTGACACTACACACGTGAACATTCAATCACCAAATGGACGGATAGGGGAACAGGTTTTGCCATGAACATTTCTATCTGCTTCTTCGTCCCCATTCCCTCCGCTTCGTAGTTGGCTCGTAAAACCGCGAAACGCGCTTTTCGTTCCCATTAATTTGGTGGTTATCGGTTGAGAGTGTTTAGAAGTAGATCCAATTTTTAACTGCTTCAGTAGTCATAAAACCGTCTATATCTTGGTATCTGGTCGTGTGCTGTGTGCAGACGGGTCGGGGAAAATATTTTTAAGCCTGAGTGTTTCGAAAGGCGCATTCCGATGGATGAGGGACACACTGTCATCCATTAATCTCGCTGCTGCCGTCTCTCTTTCTGGTTCGGCGAAGCTGGCCGCGTTCCGAGTTATGCTTGCGGCGGACTTAGACGCTTAATACTAAGATACATTGAGTACAGTCGCTTACCTATGGTCTCTGAGATGATCCTGGCGGCGGAAGGCCTTGCCGCAAATATCACAGGAGTACGGTCTCTCGTCAGTGTGCGTGCGCTCGTGAATAAGCAAGTTGTATGACTTTGTAAATTGACGGTTGCAGAATTTACATATGAACTGCTTCTTGGGCCGCGACGCACGTCCAGGTGCACGCAGGAGTCTGCGATCCAGGCCGGCATGCATGCTGGGCGGAACTCCCGGTGGGAAGAGACCGCTTGCGGCTGCCGACGGTGGGAAGGCAAAGGAGCCCGCCGACGTGGGCGACGGGCCTGGTCCTCCAAGATACGCTGCCGGCGAGTACATGACAGGCGGTGGGCCTCCAGGCCCCTGTCCAGGACGAGGCAGTAGCATTGCTGCCGCCGCGGCCTCTCTTAGCGCCAATTCCTTTCGCTTGTCAGCCATCATTGCAATTATCTCGTAGCTTGAGCCGCGTTTGCTCTGCCCAATTACATCCTTGCTCAGGCCATCCGGTCCGTCCATGATACCCGAGTAGAGTGCGCCTGGTCCGCGCAGGTTCCGCGAAGGCAATACAGGCACGAATGCTGAAATCTCACGATGGTGGCTGGACTGCGGCCCCGAAGAACTGATGATCCCCGCCGCAGCGGCCAAGTGATGCTGGTAGGCGAGTTGTGACTCGTACGATGAGCCGGGTGTTAGAACCGATCCTCCTCGGCCCCCCGACGAACTCCGCTGCACATCTGAACTTGAGTTCGAACTCGTCGGCGACTGCAAAAACTGCTCCATACGCGAAGATCGCACTAACGGCACACTGCCATGATCAATTACCGACTTCTCTGTCGGCATTTTCGCTTTTCATTTCACTCCGCCCCGAGAGGTTCAAAATTGAGGTGCTGCTTCCGCTTTTCCACGCTACAACCAGAAGCCTCGTGTCTGAAAGAAGACAAAAAAGAGGAGAGGAATAAAGTACACATACCAATTAGATAAATAGTTCGCGGGCGTAATCTTATCACAATTTCGGTTTTCGTTTGAAGGAACATTTTCGAAACTCTGAGAGAACCGTGCTCAAAAGTTAATTATGTTAACATGTGATTGTTTGCACTCGTTCGTTGAACGGAGCCCTGTTCACCCCCGTTTTCATTACGCGTCGTCACCGCCGACACCGCCATCACCTCAGCTGCCAGCGCAGCCGTGTGGATGATAAGACGATGATTTAGCTAACGTAGGAGCATTTGGAAGCAGCGAGTTGGGTTGTTTTTCGTTACCAAAGTAGGTGGCTGGTATCTTTATTGAGTTATGATAATCGAATGGCTAGATAAGACGACATACATGCAGTGGCTGCTATATCCAAACATTTGACACAAGTGTCTACACCGCTCGTGTCACGGATTCCCGTGTGTTCCAGGAAAACATTGTCAGACGGGACGTGTTTGTTTGTCAATGCACATGGATGGAAGACAAGGTGTGTTGCATGCACACCGAGGTATTCTTGAAAAGTTCGTGAAACTCTCCTCCTCCCCAGCCCCTTTCGGCAAAACTGGGGGCATAGCGATTCTTCTACTGAAATTGATTTTAATCTTAAGCCCGATTTGTAGCTCCTTCATTGGGGACCGCTCAGAACATGATAATTCTTTGATTAAATGACACAGATACCCAGCATCGTGTTGGGGAGGGGATGGTGAAGGCAAACAAGAGCAAAAAATCCTCTTACTGTCAGCAAATTGCGCGAGATACGCGCGAAAGAAGCTTGCAAACGTTGCACATTCTACGGTTGCTGCTGCCGCTGATGATGATGACGATGGTCAAGACATGCGATGGCCAGAAAGGTTGACGCACAAAAAGGAGAAAGAGGGCGGGGAGCATCGGCAGGGTAAGGAAAAAAGAGGAATAGTATGCAGCGTCATGATAAAATGTACAAAAGTGGATCATTAAGCCACCGAGAAGAGCTCGCGCAAGAGTCCACCACATAAATGGGGATCCAAACGGAGAAAATAACGAGTGGAGTATAACAATAACAATAAACTCTAGAGCACGTATCTACAGACACACACACCTCTCCCTCACTATAGAGATACAGCTACGCGACGCGCAGCATCCTCTGCTGGACCCAGATTCAATGAAGGAAAGAAACCGACCATCGTGTCCAAAGAACCGAACCGAGCAGCACAAAATGAAACGCGAGAGAAAATGAAGTGGCAGAGAAGAAGGAATAAGTAAACAGAGATCGATGCTGATGGCGGTGCTCGATGCTCGGCAGAGAGAGAGAAAGACGAGGGTTCGGTCGAAAGGCTTAAAATTTTTCCTCACTGAAATAATGATGGCTGCCGCCCGTTGCGTTAGGTGCTTTTCTGGTAGGTGAATAATCGTAATCAGGAAGCCATTAGGTGGAGAGCAAAGAACTAGTCTTCCTGCGTCGCCGTCGTATAGATAGGCGAGTGGAATGAAGTGCAGTGAAGTACCTCCTTCTCGCCATGACGTGGCGCAGGCATTGGAAGCCACCGCCGCTTACCCATCGATCTTAATAGGCTAGAAATTAGGTACATCGCAGCGGCACAGAGGTTTACAGCAGCGACTGGAACAGAGGGAGGACCGTCTGACCGAATGCTGGACAGTGACGGTTTTCTGTCGTTTTGTTTGTTGTGCGCTTTCCTTGTTGGATTTCTCCTCTTCGTCCATAGAGACGAGTCTGTAGGTATGCTTACATTAGCCAAACGTTGAGCAGCTAAGAGAGTTTGTATACCTGAGTTCTCTTCTCGTTTATTTGCACACCTAAGTGGATTTTGCTGTGTGCTGGGTCACATCAAACAAAATCCTCAAAACTCACCTCAATTGGATTTTATTCAAAATCCATGCGTTAATCCAAAATCCGTGTCAGAAATCGTTTTTAATCCAGTCTCATCAATGCACGCTCTCACCGTTCGGGGTTTTTGAAACACACAAAGCACGGCCTACTGTAGTAGCATTTTGGGATCAAAAGCCCAACATGGCATCACACTGTGCTCGGTGGCAATGGCAGTGGCAGTACACACACACACACACACCTATACACCTATCACACAATCAAAGATATACTCGTACACGATCTCGCACGGAATTGTTAAGTTTTCTTCGTTAGATGCTGCGCTATCGATCGCTTCACAACCACCGAATTCGTAACTAAATGCACTCGCCGATGCGTTTTTAAACACCGCGAAACGGTCGCGTTTCGAAAACTCACAGTAAAATTAAAGAGTTAAATCCTTTAGGGCTGACTAGTATGTGCCAACCGTCGTCACAGATACAGATGCACTCTTCGAGAAAACAACCACTTGTACCTTCAATCACTGTGTATCTCAGCACTTACTTCAACACACTTTAGTATCTTAACCGCTATTCAAAAACTGCAACTCAAATCAGTTGCGCACTTAATTCAATTTTTCCAAAAGAAAATCAATAAATCCAGCAGCCAACAATCCGAATCCGAAAAATGTTTTAATCCATTCCGTGTGAGCTTCACACAGTAATCCAGATGTTATGTAGTGGTGGTGTCTGGATCAGGTTTTGGAATTTCAATCGGTAGAGAGGTATCCGAGATTTGTGTCTCGCATGAATTCAATGGGAGCTGACGCTAGCGCTACCAATTTGCTCCTCAAGTAGTCCCAATCTCTTCCCACACGCCTGTATGCCAATTGGGTGTGAGCGGGAGGGAAGTTCACGTCGAAACGAGACAGAACCAAACTAGATAGCCCGAACGATCTCAAACACCAACACAATGACGCGACACACACGGTCACACACTATACAAAGTGAGTTTCTGCTTAAGACGCTTGAACAGTTAAATTACAGGTGCGCAAGGTACGATCAACTCTTTAAGACTGATCGAAGAGCAAACTCAAAACTCTGTTGGGGGCACATACACTGGGCGAGAGATTAGGGTCTGGCTACTATGGCAGTATATGAAGCATTTGCCTGACTGAATCAGGTAGTGTAAGGGGCCCAGTTGGCAGAGTGGGACGACACAGTTGGAGAAGAATAAGAATATTTGAAAAGTGAACGTGTGTGCCGCTGCTGGTGCTGCTACTCTGCTGCTGCTGTTGCGCTGCCGCTGCTGAGCTGTGAGACTTGACTCGAGCTCAAAGTTTGGGTTTTTGTTTAGTTTTGCCTTTGTCGTATCTGCTTCCCTTGTTTTTTTCGTTTTCTTCTTTTTTGTGTTAGACGTTCGTTCGTTTGGGACTGTCTGTTTTTTGTTTCTTGTCTTTTCGATTCGTTTGATGATACGAAGCTACAGACAGTCATACGTACATATGGTAGGTAGGTACGGAAACATCGTATAACCTGTCTGTAGTGGCCCGTAGCTATTCCAAGCTGAGCTGTCTTTTCTCCTGCCGTGTGCGTAGTGAGCGATAACGAACAAAAACAAAATTCTTTAGTTTCATTACCTGCGCATGTACAGACCAACCCTACTTCATCTGCCTTATAAGCTGTTGGTTGAGACATTTTAAAGGAAATGTCATGGACCTTGTCTGTTAACAAAAGGCATGTTGTGTTTTTGGCTTTTGATGTGGTAATTTTGAAAATTCTGAAAATATAGTCACATTCTAAAGTCAACCACCAAAGAAGACAGCAAATTGGAGTTTTTTCCGTCTCTGAAGAATATCTCTGCATAGTGTCTTAAATCAGGTTCACACGGCTTAAAAATTGTAGAAATTGGACAACATTTAAAGAAATTGACTACTGACTATATTCGACTTCAACTATCTGCGGGTTTGTTACCACGCCCTAGATAAGAGAACCAACGACTTTTTTTATCCACCAGGGTGACTTGTTTCTATACGAGACACACACGAGAAAACTTGTAAAACACAAAAAAAAACAAAAAAAACTACAATTTAAGGTCTCGGATCAAGGACAACGTCAATTCCATTGGCAAACTTGAATTTGCCAGTTACGACGTCGCTGTAAAGGCTCACCTTGCAATTGCCCACTTAGAACTCACGACTCACTTTACAAAGACAAACTTCATCGTTGTAAATTTGTGGCATCTTGATAGCGTTTGGTCTGGAAACATTTCGTTTTGTTTTGTAATATATAATACATAAAAGCTGTGAGTTTGTAAGCAGCCAGTAAAAATCAATATCTGGTCGGCGGAAAGAGTCGAGTACGTTCAAATGACCGCATTTATCGTCCATTTTTAATTAAAAACCCTCCTCAAAGGTTCACACGATACAAACAATTGGTGATTGTTTGCTTCTTCGAGGCACAGTTAATTGAAAAAGGAAGTTATTGTACAAGGGCATATGTTAACAAATGTGAAATGACGGTCTCATGTCGTAATTCATCAACCATAACTTTCTGCTCAATGAAAATGTATTGTCGTGGGCGCCACATACAGCAAAGGGCCGCACGGCGCTCAGGACCACCCATACCATTTCCAAAAGTAACATTAATGAGACGCCCAAATTCTACTTAATTTGTCATTCAACGTTTGACATAGTCAAAAGTGAACCTGTGATATTACTAATACTAATACCTTTTTTCTTTTTCTTCAGATCTATGGTTGTGTTTTACATAAAAATTATGTTTTTTTTTTCAAAATTATTGTTCGTTTAAATTATGTGGATGTCATGTGTATTTAGTTTAACTCGAATTCGCTTTATTCACAATTTATTTAAAACCTACTCTACGCCCTAAGAAAGAAGCTTTCTGGGAAGGATGCAGGATGCTTGGATCATAGGAGAATTTTTGCTTCTATCTGCTTGCGACACCTCTTTAGAGCTTATGGCAACACTCAAAGAGTAATTACTGTCTAAGAAAAAGCCGTTCGGAGCCGGGAAAAACCTGTTGGTCCCTTCTACTCGTGAGAGAGTAGTGGCGCGCACAACACGAGTAGCTAATCAGCAAGCTAAGCCTTGATCCCTCTGTCGCGCCATACAATTATATCATTTACTTTCGTATCGATTTGCCTGTCATGTCGGCAAAACAAGAGGCTTTGTATTTATCACCAAAATTTTGTGCATATTGTCTCTTAAGAAAAAGTTTATCTTTAAGAATACTGTTCATGCAGGGCTATCGTTTAGATAGGTCTTGGTTGAAATTTTGTAAGACTAAGAATTTGTAAGGCTAAGAAGTAGCTAGATTTTGTAAGACTAAGAAGGAGGTCGCGGTGGCGTAGTGAGTAGAGTGCGACGCTCACACGCCGTCTAGGTTCGACTCCCAGTTCAACACCATTTTTTCTAATATTTCACGGCACCACCTCTTTCGAGCTGCTGACAACACTCAAAGAGTAATAACTGTCTAAGAAAGCTTCTCAAATTTCGCCGTTCGGAGTCGGCAAAAAACTGTAGGTCCCTTCTACTCGTGAGAGAACAGTAGCGCGCACAACACGAGTAGTTGATGAGCAAGCTAGGCCCTGGTCCCCCTTTGGACTGTAGCGCCAACAATTATTATTATTAAGAAGGAGCTACGTCCTCCTGTAAACTGTAGCGCCACCCAATTATAAATATTATTATCTTCTAGATAATCTAGATAATCTTTATTATATATATTATTTTTCACGGCACCATCTCTTTCGAGATGCTGACAGTACTAAAAGAGTAATAACTGTCTTAGAAAACTTCTCAAACTTCGCCGTTCGGAATCGGCAAAAAACATCAAAGCAACAGAAGTAGCGCGCACAACACGTGTAAGCTAGGCCCTGGTCCCCTTGTAAACTGTCGCGGCATACATTTAAAAGGTCTTGCGACCTTTCACTTTTGTTATGGTAAGCAATAAATAATTGACTTCCTAGCATTAATAAATATTAATGAAAGCCGCTGGTTGCAGAAAATGGACGGCAATTTCAGATATATCTCATTAATCATTTCAACCAACGCGGCGATAAGAAAACAGTCGATAAGAATTCGAATTCGATCAAATCCATTTTTAGCTTTTAATCCGCCTTTCAAAATTCAGTGCACTGCATGATACATTGTACCTGAGTCGAACAACTCCTACCATTTGTCTTCACTTGACGTCATGTTTTTACGACGTTGTTGAATATCTTAATCCTCCGAATCATTTAAACAGATGCGTAATTAATTAAATGCATTCGGCGCCAGACTGACTGAATGAGGGTGACACACGGCGCTCTACAACTCATACTTCGCCTTCACAATGAAATTTGTGGAGTAAATTAGTTTGAGTAAGTTTTCAAAGCAGAAACCATTGATATGAACACTCAAAAGTCCAATGACCCAGCAACACGCCAACACTCCACCAAGTGCAGTCAACAAGTAAGTGCCCAGTGAAAATATAAAGTTAATTCCTACAGGTAGAGGTAAAGCATTATCATCATCATCATCGTCATCTTCAGCGTTCTTTAATTTGTTTTTGTTTCTTTATTTGTTTCTTTTCAGTCTTCCTTCTTCTTTCGGTCGCTGATGGTGCTTGTGGCGGCCGATGGTGGCGGTGGTGCTGTTTGTGGTTGTGCTTGTGTTTGTGTGTACCTTCAAATTCTTCAAGTTGCTTACTTTAATCTTGGAAAACCAGAAACTCAACAAAAGAAGGTAAAGTGCGCAGAGAAAAGGTAAAGGTAGATGGGCTGCCTTTCTTCCATCACACACAGGTAACTGCTGGTACTCGACGAAAAGAAGTCCACGATTCTGGAGCCGGTTTGGACCGCCAAAGATTTACTTTTTTTTTATTTTCTTGTCTTCTTCAGTTTTATTCCTTCTTGTTGTTTTTTTTTGTCTTCTGGTTTGGTTGTTGTTTCATCTTCGTCTTCCTTCTTGCATGCAGCAGAGCAGATAGCTGCCGCTGCTCTACCACCAGCAGTCTGACGAGCAGGAGCAAAATGTTATAGTTTTGACTTCTGTACCAGTAACTGAATAAAAAGGTAGTGGCAGTGAATAAAAATTTATGCACGGTGTCAATGAGCTCAGCCTATTAAGAGTTTGATAATGCACTTGTCTGTCTGTCTGCCAATATGATCATACACGAGACGAGTATACGGCCGCGCATACTTCTTGGACATTTCTGGGAAGGATGTCAACCGTGTGCCGAGGTGAGTTTGCAGGTTTTGGGGATTAAGTAGCTGTTGCTGCTGCTGCTGCCGCTTCTGCTGCTGCTGCTGGTTTCTCTGGAATTTTTTCTTTAGAGCGGAGGAGAAAAAAGTTTAAGGTTTTTTATTTTTCCTGTTTTTTTTCTGTTTTTTTTTCTGTCTTTGATTTTATCTCAGTTGATATGACATTAACATTTTTAATTAAAGTTGCAAGTAGATGCATAGCGAGGAGCGACGCTTTTACAAAGTCGTCCCGTCGTCATCGTCGGTGAATGCGTCGCTGCCGTCGTTTTTACTCACCTGCTGGAGGGGGTGCCTGTCAAAAAAGATGCCAAGCTGTTTTAGGTTTACTTAAAACATGTTTATTTATTTAGTTTTATGTTCATTGAATTTTCTTTGGCAGTGCTGACTACTGTTACCCGATAATTTTGTTAATTAGTCGTCCTAAATAAGTTGACATAAAAATGAGTAAAAAACTGGAAACATTTATGAACTTTTTTACGAATGAATTTCGGTGTTTTTTTTAATATATTCATACTTGGTGTTATATATTTAATTTTCCTCATCTAAACAAGTATCTTTGTAAATAATTACAAACAAGGTTAGTAATCACAATTTATATATTTTAACAAATTATGCTCTTCACGTGGGGAACATTCAGTTTGGTGGCACATGAAAGGCGTACATTCATTTTGATGCAAACTATTTGAAAATAAAAAACATAAAAAAAAGGATAGAATTTTACGTATGTGTGTGATTAGGAAAGTATGAACATGTTGAGAATGTTTGTGTGTGTATATACATAGAGATGCAGGACCATGCAATCAGAAGATGAATTAAGTAGATCGGCTTGCACTAGTTTATTTACAATTTTGTTCACTATAGCGTTGCGTAAGAATCTCAAAAAACATGTTTAAATTAGATATTTAAATATTTCAAAAGTTCGAGTAATATCATCTGAGGAACATCTACTCCAATGGTGGATCGTAACATTTGTGAGTAATAGATAACTTTTTTAAACGTTCATAATTTGAGACTTTAAACTAAATAAAAAAAACTATTACAACACAAAAACGAGGTTCATAATCGAAGGCAATTGAGCCTTCAATTTTTCGGGATAAGTATTTTCGATTTTTGATTATTTTTAGTTTAAGGAAAATATACGCCTACATACTTCGAATATGAACCGCGGAATATGTTGAAGCTAACTTAATAAGTTGATTTGACGCCTGGTGGAAATCCTGTAAAAAGGTGGTTATTAGAAAATGGTTGGGGAAAAATGGTCTTCTCGAAGAACTTTATTTCTTTCAGTTCCTCTTTATGTTATGTATTCCGCGTATCAAAACATTTTTGGGTGTTTAATGGTATAAAAAGGGCTTATAATGTATCTGTAAAATATGCCAAAACCGAGCTGATGTTTGTTTTATGCTTTTTCGTTGTTTCCACAGTTTTTGATAACCTCCTTAAGGGGAACAGGCAAGTTTACGCGAACCGTCCTTAAAACTATCATAACATAACATTCAATGGCAAAGCATTGTGATGCCTGTGTGTGTCGTGTGGAAATATGACTTTATGGTGACATATTATTGGGCACGGAATCGTTTGCTATTAGCCGCAAAAGGAGAAGGCTATTAAATTAAATAACATACCTACAGAAGAAGAAAGCAATGACTTAACCTATCGTACATCACGAACCTTTTTGCCAGTGCCCGATAACAAACGAATGAATGAAATGTCACAGTATCTTGGCTGAAAATTTTGAGAAAGTTAAAGAAGAAGCGTATTGCAGCAAAATCGAAGTCCCAACTAACAAAAACGTGTGTTTAACCTTTTTTAGCTCAAATTGTAACCAACCATTTCTAATCAAGGAAGGAGTACTCACTTAGCCAGATTTAATTGGACAACACAGATAACAAACTTATGCTTGGATTATATTGCAAAATAATAATTCATTTGAATATATTGTCTAGCATTGTAAGCACCACAACTAGACATTCAAGCTTTCATGAGTTAGAGTAGTTAAATTTGTAGACAATAAACCTGGATGCACAAATGCGATTATTGTCTTACGATTGTTCGTAAAGTCAATGTGAATGCGTTAACTGCAGTAAAGCCATAAATTCTTCTTCTAGCACCTAAATACTGAAACCAAGCGTAAATGTCCTCCTTAGAATCATTGCATATACACACGCCTAGAATTTTTATTTTAGAAAGAGACTGCGAATTCTATATTCCCGTGCTTTTTAATAATTTGGATAAAACAAATTCCAGACCTCTAGTCCCATATGAGCTTAAATGGATATTAAGTGACCACTCATGCTCACTGGAATGAAATTTTTGTTTTCGAAAGTTTTACGTAAAAATCAGACCCCGTATTGAGTGTTGCCTGAAAATCGGCTGAGGTTTCGAATCGGCTCATATTAATCAGATATGTTGTTAAATGTCCTATACTACTAAACCTCAAACTAACCTTGATGATCAATGTTTTGCCTTTTTAATACGGAAACACCGGAAATGTGACAAAAAGAAAACAAGAATCAGCCCGATCTTTGTTTGAAAATGTTGAATGGAAAATTTCCAAATGACTCATTCTTCTGTTAATATATAAAATGCAACAAGCTGGGCCAAAGTCCCTTTCCTTTCTATCTGTAAATTATCTGAACCACCGCGTAAACATTCACAATTTAGTGGAATTGCGATCGCCATCGTATATTCGTTCACAAGATTTACAAAGTTTCGTGTTTAAAGATCTAGATTCTCTAATTGGTGACTTTGCACGCCCTCCTCCTCAAAATCAGTCGCATCTCAAACGCGCAATTTTGAAAAGATGCTCTCGAAATATCAGGGCAGTCAATTTGTTCGCATTCGGTGTGCTGGACGAAGCAGCAAAGAGCGTAATTTTATTCAATCAAATCAGCCAGACAAATAAAATATAAGAACTCACCCACTAATGAATGTCATTAGCCTTGTAATGTTGGCCAAGTCTGAATCGGCCCAAACGACTTCACATACATGCGAGAGAGTTGGATCATTTCTAAGATAAAAACAATAAAAATTATGGGTACTCTAATAAAACAAACACACACACGCATACCGTTGAGAAGCAAATTTGGTCTACACGTCCCCCGAAGATGTTATCTGCAAGTCCCCTGAGATGTGAAAAAAAAAATATAAAAATAAATGCAAATCCGAGTTCGAAAACATGGCCTTGATGGTAGTCAGAGTAATTATTTCACTTTCCAAAAATACATATCAAACAACTTGTTTTTCACCTGAATGATGTCAATAGAGTTGAGGCGACCGACGGATACCCTCCACACTGGTCATTGCTCATATTGACGAGATATCAGAAAAATCACCAATAAATCGTTCAGACACTACTAATGGATATGGATACCTACTACTTCTGGCTAGCTGTGCGAACTGCGATAAGATTTTGTTTCAAAAGAAATTTTTTTCGAATTTTGGAAAATAAAACAAATCAAGTCACCGTGAGTGGGAGCTTAGGGAAAGGGGGAACAATGACAAATTATTTCCATGCAAGAAGTGCTTCGCTACTTTTATATAAGTAAGTATGTATATTTTTTGGTTTTGTTTAAAGCTTTCTAGATGTATACAACGCGGTATACAACGACGATATAAACTATACTCTATACATATATAATATCAATTCATTGATTTTTTTCTATTCAGCTTGCTTCACTCCAATTCAATGTCTTGGAACAATATATAGTATATATGTATTTATATATATATAATTTCTAGCTTTTGGTAACTAAGATAAACATTTACTTTATATATATATATATACTCGTAATAATAACACATCGAGGCATTTAAAAAATACATTGTACAATTTCTAACTAATTAAATGTATACATAAATATTCGCATAAGACATTTGTTTACCAGGACGAAGGACGGACCCTCCTGGATTATTTTTATCTTGACCGGATTGGTCCATGGTTTAGTGCATTTTATATTTAATTAATATGTATGCATGCTTCCCTCTTATCAGCTTTCGTTTAAACGTTTTATTCATTTAGTAAAAATATGTTTAATTTATAGGCAATTAGTTTATATGTTATCGTTTTGTTTACTTTGTACAATGCTTTATGTTCTGTGACAATATTACATACACACACACGAATAATAAAAAACAACAAGGACAACAACTAGATGGATAATGTCAATCATGTAACACGTAATATACGTGAAATCCGTCTAAATGAGTGAATTTCAGCTTTCCTTGGCACAGTCCTTATAGGGCCTACGAGTATATGGCCTTACTGATGCTGCGACGTTTCTTTTTGTGGGGTTTGGTTTTGGCCCCTAGTTACCCAGTCTTGATCCAACGATCTATAGAATATTCCAAAGCGGATATCCAACTACAACGAAACATAACCTCAACTATGCTACCTTTGAAAAAATTTTTGTGAGAATGTATTTTACCGTTTTTTATCCATTTCGGATTCAGTGCTAAAGTAGTAGTGTCGAAGTTTCGGCTCTGGTGGGATTATTTCGAATGAATTCTTGCGACCAGCCGAATTCGTTGACATCGATGCAACCTTGTAACCTTGAAGACATGCCATTCCTGTGTAAAATATTAACCCATTTATAAATGAGATCAACCTTAAGCTTGCTTCGCTTACCAAAGGCGACTTTACTGTTTGCGTCCTGATAGAAGTACAGGCAAGCATCCTTCAGGAGGCAGTACCGCTTGGACCAACCACACCAACGAGAACCCAATTTCATAAGATATCCGATACAGTCGGGGCGATCAATTCCGCTGGGCGGAAGTTTTAAATTCCTTGAACTGAAAACACAATAAAGAAAATTAATAAATTATTTAAGATGCGCGAAATTGTAAGTCTGAAGGTAACTAATCTCGAAGGCCCAAAGTTGCAAGACTTAAAATCACATTTATTTGAAGATTTTTTAAAAATCGTGCATGTTTAATGTTTTGGTTTTCCTAAATATAGAAGTTCCAAACGTCCCAAACCCGGAACGTTTTTTTAAATTCGGCTCTGTTTCAGTTTGAAAATCTGTCTCAAATTAAGCAAATTGAAAATTCAAAATAAAGATGCCCCCTGTCAAGAATCTCCCGAAGTTTTAGTTTTGCAAAGCCAGCCCATTTAAATCTTCGTTTTCATTTGATTTTTAAATTTTTGCGCACCTTTGAGATTGGCCACACAAAAACAGTTCTTTATTTTCACTTCCGGAACCCATTATGACCAATCCGATCATAAAACCACTCAAACTTCTTTAAAAACAGCGTAATTTCTTGTGTACTAATTACACCGTTATTTGGGAGTAAAAGTCACATATATTCAATAGTTTTTACCTCTTTTCCAACCAAGGATCAGATTGATTTGCCGAGTGTCTCATAACCGTCACCCACCGTGTCAACAGATCATCGGTATCCGCTGCAAGATAGACGGGATGTCCTTCGCCTGCCTGAATTTTGAACGCAAATGGCTTGCCAACGCTTGTGTCGCACCGTTCGATGGTGTGCTTGGCTAAAATAATGGCACCCACGGGTTGTGTATCCTAAAAAAGATGAACACCAAATTTAGAAAGCAAGTACATCGAAGAGGTCAATCATTTAAATTTATACAACAAGGGCTCCCTTTGCTCTAAAAAATATTTTTCAAGTCACACTATACGGGCACAAAATACTCACATCTTCAGTCTTGTAAAAATATAAGCAATGATCCGGTCTGAGGCAAAACCATCTTCGCACCCATTTTTTCGGGCTGGGGACTCCCTTAGTCTGTCCACTTTGACGCCACAGATACCCCTTATGTATGATGGGACTGGGGGAGTCCTGTTTCTCATTCATTAGCACTCCAATCGTTCGGGCCACTTCCAATTCCAATGTTTCACATCCAGCATGAGCGATCTTCACAACTTCAGTGTGATGCTTGTCCAAAACGGAAACACCATTCACCGAGATAATAATATCACCAACCTCCAAACCAGAGCTTTCTGCGGGAGTGTCTGGTTCGATGGCAGCCACAACCACTGGCTTCGAGCCATGTATCCTGAATCCGAATTCCCCGGAATCACTTTTCACTACAATTGTCTTGTCGATTTCTGAAAAAACAAACACATCATCACTTATCAAAAAACACTTATCAAGGGCATTCTCAAACGTTGACGTTTGTTGACTGGGCTACCATTACTTGGATTGTTGAACTTCGATAAAACCTGCTCTTCACGTGCCCAAACCAGCAGCATGAGCCTGAGGACCTCTTGCAGTTTCTTTCGGAACGGCTCCGGAGTGGAACTTGCTGACATGAGATCTAGATATTAGAATTTGCCTTTCAACAGCAATTCCCTAATGACTTATGTTCAAATACCTATCATCATAGATCACTGCACCAAACTAGTGGAACACACGTTTGAGAGTGATTTTGGGAACTGCGTGCAGAAAGGAGTACACACTTTATATTATTAGACAATACGCCGGCAGTGACGCTATTTATAGAAGGCGAGGAGCTGTGCATCTATTTTATGCTGCTCCCGTGGTTAATTGTTCGGGCCATTCGAGTTTATTTTTTTTTTCCTTTCTCGATGATCTTCACCCCTACCACCGATCTTGTCATCTACATGCGAAGATCGAGGGGCAATTTCACGGAAAAGTAGAGAAAGCAAAATTGTTGTGAGGACAGCACGGGTTGCCCGAGACGTTTTTAGCTGTTGGAAATTTTGAAATAGGGTCACACGAGTGTATTACCGCGTATTTGCAGTACACGCAATTCGTTATGCAATGACTCATCGACCTTCTATTACTTGAACTACCCAGTGAGAGAAGTTCTTATGTTTGTAAGTAAGTTTTACGATTTTTTTGTACTTCATCAGGAATTGATGAGTACTTTTACTCAGGAGCTCCAGATTTACTTCAGGAATTTTTCCGCAAATTTCAAATTCAGCAGTGAAAATCATGCTCAGAAGATTACGAAGAAAGGGGAAAAATTAAAATTATACTATGATAGTCAAATTGATCTTTATTTATTGGTTACCCTCACTGCACTAGACTAGAAAGTGAGGGATATTTCACTTTCAGTCCAGTGCCACTACAGAATTTATTGAAATATTTAAAAAAGGTTCGTTACGGCCTAAATATAAATAATAATTGAACCTAAAGTTTTTTATCGACTCCGAACGGCGAAGTTTGAAGCAGCTTAAAAGAGATTTTTGACTTTGTTGGAGGTTGGGTTATACCGCAATGGAGCGCTCAGACTCAATTAATGGTCCCTTGTACTACCAGTAGTAACCTTAATTTAATGTAATTTCTTGGTTTTCCGAAGAAAGACCAAGAGGCGCTACTGTGATATAGAACTTAGGCTTTCAGTTCCCACCACATCAGCGCCAAATAGCCGATACGAGCAAAAGCGGGACACTGCCAGAGAAAGTGCTCTGAAGTGTCTTAACCTTCTCCACAGGCTTCGCAAAGGGTGATATCACTAAGTCCAAGCCGAAGGTAAAGTGTCCCATAAGAACGCCGACTAGTCATCTGCACTCTAGAGAGAGCGGAAAAGACTCGGATTTCTTGCAAACGTTCGGGAGCATACTCGTGGTCATCCTGCATCCTGGAGAGTCACGCCATCTCTGGTTGTGCTGTAAAAACACCCAACCGTCGACGGAGGCCCTGACCAAGGATGCAGGTAGTCCCAAGGTGGGTACGAGCCCTTCGAATGTCTCTTTTAAACCTTGCCTAACCGATTCATCGGCAATCTCGTTTCCCGTGATCCCTTGATGTCTCGTGACCCATTGAAAGAGATGGTGCCTCGAAAAATTCAAGATGGATATCGACGTGTGAGCGTCGCACTCTACCCACTGCGCCACGGTGGGCACTCGTTACGAACTTAAGGAAATGTTAATATTGAATAACTTGGCAGGTGGATTGGACGGATGTATTGTCTTACACATTTATTAAGTACCTAAGGTTTTTTGATTGGATTGGAATGCTATTAACTTAGCTTGTACCTTTCACCACAGTATTATATTTTTTGTTGGAGAAAAAACAAGACCATCATAGCATAAGTTTAACTCGTACTAGTCTAGTTTCAAACTTCGTAGCTTTAAAATAATGATCTGATTGACGGAAAGCAAGGTATATCCTGTCAGAATGAATAGGGGTAGTTACCTAGTCTTTAAAGTAAACAGTGACAATTACATCAACACCGAGATCAGGCGCAGAATTGCGCTTGCCAATCCCTGCTTCTTTGAGCTCAAGAGACAACTGAGTAACAGAGCCATATCTCGAAACACGAAACGGGCTTTATATAAAACTTTAATGAAATAGATACGCCCTAGGAGCAATTACTCATTTTAAAGGAAAACGTTTTGTGTGCGACCGGTTGTCTTGTCTAGATTTATGATAGCCCAAAAGGGAAACTCAATTACAAACTTTACAGCCTATACAGTGGTATGCATATAGTAATGCCTTTTTCTATCTAACGCTTAAGGTGACTAGATCATGTAGAACGAATGTACTCCATAGCTCAAGTCCGAGGGATATTGATGTTTGAGCCATCGAGGCAACATAAGAGAGGACATCGTAGAGTGTGATAGGCCACACAAGTGAGAAGGGATGTCAACCACCCTGTTATCCGCAACTGGAGACAGCTAGCGATAGATCGTGCTGGCAGAAGAGAATGCTGGCAGGTCGTCTTCTCCCCTTAACCATCGAATGAAAAGTTACAAGAAAAGATAGACGAACTTCGATCTGATATTTACATAGTTTTGGGACACGTTTACCTTCGATATTTTGTTTTTGAAAGGGCAGGGCTAATATTAAGTTTATTTGACTGTGGCTGTTTTGGATAAGGCGACGATCTGTAATGGGACTTCTTCAACATCATCCTGGAGAAAATCGTGAGTAACTCTCAAGTCAACACGAGAGACACGATCTTCCATAAGTGAGTTCAATTGCTAGCTTACGCTGATGACATTGACGTGATTGGACACACAGTGAGCCGTCAATGAGGCGTATGCTGACATCAAAGCGGAAGCGGGTCTGGTGGTTAATGAGGGCAAAACAAAGTACAAACATCGACGACTCGGAACGTCCAAGTAGGCAGCAGAAACTTCGAGGTAGTTAAGGACTTCGTCTACCTCGGCTCCATGGTAAATAGAGAAAACAGCATCAGCATCGAAATCAAACGCAGAATCATTCTTGCCAATCATTATTTCTTTGGGCTCAAGAGGTATATTAGTAAAAAAAAACACTCTCTCGACGGACTAAGTTCGCTTTATATAACAGCTTTATCATCCCGGTCCTACTTCATGGCACGGAAACCTGGACGTTACCAAAGGCGGATGAAGAAGCTCTTAATCTTTTCGAGAGAAAAGTTTTGCGTGAGATTTTTGGCGCTGTTAGATAATGGCATCTGGAGGAGAAGATTTAACGACGAACTCTAAGACCTGTACAGCGACATGCTAGACCATGTAGAGAGTATGGACACCATTGCTCCGGCCCTTTGAATCCGCAACAATGCAACAGAGGACGGCCTAGACTAAGGTGGCGCCCACAAGTGGAGAAGGACCCCAACCAATTCGGAGTGAGCAACTGCAGGCAGATGTCGAAAGACCGTGCTGGCTGGAGAGGCATGTTGGTTAAGGCCCAGGTCCACCGCGGACTGTGAGATCTTGTGGTCTCAGATGAAGACGATTTTTTAAGACGTTTTACAAACGAAGGAATTAATTCTAAATCTCTAAGCTATATTTAAAGTTGGTTTTTCAAATTACATTCAAACCAGAATCTTCTTTCGTAATACTAGGGCTCTCAAAGTCGGGCACAAACGGCCATTCGAGTTTACTATTATTTTTCTTTACTATAATTCCTTTAGATAGTCCACAATCGTAACAATGCTTCATTGTCTTGCAGAATCTTACGAAATGACTGATGATGACTTCATTAAACAATTTTACTTCTCTTTCCCTACTCACTCTCTTTTAAAGAGAGTCTCACCATGGTGGGTGTTTTCTTGGTAGTTTTTATACCAACCACATCAATAACAACAACAAATTCTCTAAATTTTAATCTGGTTTCAATAGTAAAAATACGTGAGATGTCGAACTATCCTGTTGTTGATATGAGGGAAGGAGTTTTAATGGATCTCAGAATCACAAATTTTGCAAATTTTTCATTGCAAACAACTATGACCCCGCTGCTCGAACAGAATGGTATCAACTTACTGAACGAATTAGTTTTCTGCCGGTGGTACATTTCCAAAGTGCATCTCCGCTGCACCAATCTGTGTAGAATGACTTGATACTTTGAGTGGAAACTCTTTTCCGAATCGGTAGATCCTCGCCGATCTCGATGGCGATCTGTAAAACAAGCCTCTTTTTAAGCCGCCCTCCAATACATCAAACAGTGTATCTTACCAAAAGTCTGATGGTCCAACTGAATCCAAACGTCGATGTCTGTCAGACGGGTGTAGTGACTGTTGTCGTAGTTGCCGCGGTATACGCATTGATCCTTGTCCATCATGACCGTCTCATTCGGAAGAACACAAGGACTCGACCCAGCTGGTCTTAGGACCGGGGGACTCTGAGAGCTGTTGTCCTTACCACGCTCTTCGCTCTAGACAATTGAATTGCAAACACATTCATTAAATAACAAGCAAAAAAAATATTGACTTACCTTGGCTCGAATATTTTCCTGCCGGCTCTTGTAGTGCCTGCCACGATCGCCGTGGCGTTCCTCTGACCGGAAGCGCTTGTCCATTTTCTTGTAGAGACGTTGGGAGGTTTTCGTTGTAACGGGAGAGTCAGCAAAGTCGGCAGGTGGCTTTACAATGTCTTGTTCATCATCATCGTCCTGTTCAATGGCGGGAATGGACTCCTGCGAACCAGATGCGTTTACAATTTCCACTTCCTTGCCACAGTGAAGGCAGTGCACCTGCTGGTCAACTCCGCCATCTGCTTCGCTGTAGAACACTGAATCGGATCCAGGCGAGACGGACCGCAGTGATTCGATAGACTTAGTCTTGAGTTGGTTCACAGAGCTCTGTGACTTCGGAGGGCTACTAGCAGTGGTCAGAGCAAGTTCCTGATTGTAGTCGGGAAGCTTATCGGGAATCCTGGCTGGTACGCTGGGGGTTTTCTGCTTGCGAGGTGTGCACTCATCACGGGACGACCTGCGAAACTGGCGTCGAATTTTAGGGCGAAATCTTTTAATTTTACTGGGGCTAGTGCCTTCAGTGACACTGGGATTCGTTGCTGTGGGAGCTTCCGGCGAGACCTGAGCTGTAGACTTCGGCGTGAGGTTGGTCTTCTTTATGGGACTAGTCAAAGCGCGGAGGTTCTCTCGTTCGATATCGAGCTTCATAGTGGTCTTTCTGCGGCGACGGTCTTCCTCGGCCCGATGACGTCGGTACTTGTTTAGCTTTGGATCTTCGTCATGCGGAGGACTTTCGTAGTAGCCGGAGGACGAGTACCGCTTCTCGCTGCGTTCATCATCCGAAACAGACTCTGCCTTCTTCTTCGCGGCAATCGATATTGGTTTGGGAGCGATGCTTACAGTCTTGGTGGGCGACACATCACTGGGTACTGGGGTGGGCTCCTCCTTCACTGGGGTGATCGTTGCTGACTGGTTACCACCGGCAATGTTGTAGCTTCCCGAGGAAGTGCTACTCACGGAGTGAGAAGGCGACGTCTTCGCAGGTACTTGGTTGCAGGACTGAAGGGACTGCAGAAGTACTCCTGGCAACTGCTCGTCTATGGTCGGGGCATCCTCGGAGAGTCCGTCACCGCGGGTAGAGTACAACGACGAAGCACTCTCGAACGATGAGCCCTCATGGGTGCGTTCCGTTTGCGAGCTCTGCGCTGAAACTAGAAGTGAATGCCTGTCGTTAGACTGAACTGAAACGGACTGGTCCAAATACAAGACTTCACGGCAAGCAGTTCACCAAACAACAGCAAATACCACCCGGGGAGTGGCTGGATAATAGCAACTACTGACGCGGCTCAACAGAGAAACACACATACATCAATTAGGAAAGTGGGAAAAGTTTGCAAACCTGGTACTTGTGTAGTTGATGACGAGCTTGTTGTAGTGGGTGGAGTCTTTATACCTGGCGTGCGCCTGGAGGTGTCTGTGCAGGTGATGTACTCATCGGTGTTGGTGCTGCATTCCGAGAGGTCTGCGTTGTTGCTTTTTGCTGCGGAGTCGCGGCGTGAATAGCCCTGGAACTCTGGTGGCACCTGGCTAGCGACGTTAGCAACAGGCATGTCTAAGAATCTAAAAGGAGAAACGAGTCATTTTTACACGAAACACATGCCAGCCTCAACGGCAACTAACCTGTGCGAGAGATAGTTGTTCTCCGGCGCTGGTGACATTGTGCGAGAGAGACGCCTGCCCATGACTGGAGATTTCTTTGGTGAGGGTAGTCCGTCGCTTCTGATTGCGATCGAGGGAGTGACGGCGATCGATGGCGATGGTAGCAACGAGGGAACCGTGAGGCTGTTCCCAACCGGGTCCTTGGTCACCTTGGACGTAGTTTGCGTGGACACTGGCTTTGCCATGTGTGGAGGAACTAAGTACGTTGGGCTTTGGTCGGACATCTGGTCGTCAAAGTCGAGTGCGTCGGTGTCCACGGAGCTGCGCTGCTGGTGCTGTAAAAGCAAGTTCTTCCTCTTCGATGATGGCGTGAGTAGGTTCGAGGATCCGGTTTCGCTTGGCTCGCGAGGCTCTGCCGGGAGGACGGTCACCTGCGAGTCGTTCCACAAGCCGTCAGAGTGATCCCGGGTGAGGTCGTTTGCCAATGAGTCCGAAGACGGATACGTTGATGTGTTGGCAAGAAGCTCTTCCTGGCAAGGCGAGGGTGGCGCCGACTTTGCCAGCCTCATGTCGTTGCTCGTGTTCGGATCTTCCAGGCTGATCGATCGTTTGCGAAATCTGTCTCTCTTGTTGACATCCTTGGTTGTCTGCGAGGGACTAAGACTCGTCACGATGGACACTGACTGGGGGTCACAAATGCCCTCATCCTTAATAGGGAGGTTCTGATACAAGTAGTCTCCTCCCTCCTCCTCTTCTGCGGTGCTGGACGACTGGAAGCCCTCCCCGCTTGTAGACATTGATGGCTGGTGGTTGACTCGTTGAGCTTCTTGCTTCCGCTGCCTCTCAAGAAGGATTTCTCCATCGGAGAGAGTCTTCGTGAGCTTCTTGCGGTTTATTTTGGGACTAGGCTTTGGCGACATGTGTGGCTTAAAGTCTATGAAAATCTCCTGCTCCTCTTCGGGATCTTTTCCCTTCTCCGGTGGCTCGGGCTTCGGCTCGGAAATGGTTGGCTTCACCAGCGCCTTGGCGGCTGCTGGAAAAGCTGTGGCGAATGGATGCATGGGCATCGACTGTCGACGAATAGACTCTCGGGAAAACGCCTCTTCCGGCGGTGGCAACAACATGGATGACCGCCTCTGCTCTGTCCAAGACTGGCGATGGACTTCAAGCTTCTCAAGCAGATCTTCACCCCTATACTCACGCACACCGTCCCTGAGCAGCTCCGGACACTCCGTAATGTGACGACACCCCTCCTGACCATGCATGTGATCCCGGCGTGGTAGGCTATGTGTGTATAGCTCCACGTCGAGTCGGTGCTGGCCACAAGCGCGGCGCGGCAGACTGTTTCGCTCGAAGTCAAAGTTTGGCCCTTCCGAGTCTGTGATACTGTTCGTTTTTGAAGATCGCTCGTGCCCTGGAGCGTAGCTGCTCTGCGATGCGTGAATGCTTTGCGAGGACGACCTAGATCTCGGAACATATTGCACTTGATCCTGGGCTCGCTCTCTGCCAGCAAACGATTCTGTGTCGGTGGTCCTGTAGGAAAAAGCGCTGTCATGGGACTGCTTCCTGGGGTAGTCCCGAATGTAGAGGTCGTTAGAATCGACAGGTTTCAGATGTGAAGATATGTTTATTGGCGGTGGAGGTTCGTAGTACTTGATATTGCTTTGATCATCGGCAATCTCGGTCTGCATCGTCATCGACGGAGATCGTGGTGGCTCCTCGGACTGGGTGCGATGTAGCTGCTCGTGATCCATCAGGCTGAAAGGGAATGTGATTTGTGTTAAGAAACCTGAGGGAAGTCGCTGATTAGGACTTACTTTTTGTTCTTGTCCACGGTTAGGTAGTCGCTTGGAGGGCCTGTGGCCGACCTGCCATTAGTCATCTCAGACAAGCTCTTCGTCAGTTTCCTACCATTCAATAGCCCGTTCGTTTGGGCGCCTTGGGATACAACCTTTACCTGAAACAAGTTGATTGAGATAAGCGACGATTATGACAACTCAACCAGAGGGAAAACGTGTTTGTTTGGGTCTTCAAGAGATGCATGTTTTGGCGTGGGCGGGGTGTTTTTTATGGGACGTTTCTTAAAAACAAATGAGTTCATTCTTTTGAATGTGAAAACAAGTTTGCGTCTGGCTGTCTGATATGCTAATTGAGAGGCATTCATTGTACTTCCGGTTTTAACGAGTATTGTCCCAAGGCCAATGGTAACTTTTAAGCACTTATAGCGCTTTATAGAGCGGAATGCTGATATGACCGTTAATTTTGAGTACTTCCTGTTGCAATGATCGGCCTGGGTTGTGTGAGATTGCGATTACGACTAGCGAATATGATAAATGAGACAAATGGTTGCCGATAAGATTTCTTTTGAATTTTCTCCTAAAGCAATTTCTGTTCGCCTAGGACTTGTGTGCGGGAATAAGTCGTAATAAACCAAACACAAGGACAGAAATTCGGATTTCATCTTAAGTAAAAGTGATGATGCAGGATGAACATTGAAAAGGAACTAGGGTCTTATGGTCATGCGGCGTTAGTTTATTATATTTCAAAATCTACTACGACGACCTGAGACAGTATGTTGAACGAACTGTTTTAGCCCGGGAACATGGTACATTATACTCAAACTAAAATGAGTTGGAGCTGAGTGTGTCGTTTTAACTGGCTTATTCTGGACTTATCGTATCGTCAAGTTTAAACAAAGTTCCAAATAGCGTTTACCTTCCATGGCACTAGGTGTTGCCTCTGGTCAAGCTGATACTACAAGGTTGGTAAATAAATAGGCCGCTGCGTCAAATGGTATTATGCTTAATTGTGAACAACGTTGATAGTATTTGCAGAATCAGAATCCAGTCAAATGCATTAAAAAAAAGTGGGTCCAATTGATGCTTTGGAAGTAAAGCTAAATAGCAAATGCTCGCATGATACTCCCAAAATTTGACATTCCAAATGGACCACCTCAGAAATAGGCGCTTCTTATATTTACGTAATATTGTATGAAAATAAATATTTGCCATCAATTTGTCTTTTGAGCTGATATAAAAACTTTAGGTTAACTTTTAAGTGTATGCTTTTTATTTTACTTTATAAATCCAACTCTACGATTAATCAATCTTTAAATTTTTCCGGGCGCCTACGTGGAAATGGAAGAACGCATTTAAATAGTTACTTCGCTTTGCTCGCAGTTTGCTCATCAACTACTCGTGTTATACGCGCTACATTTCTCTCTGACGAGTAGAAGGTACCTAAAGTTTTTTGCCGACTCCGAACGGCTAAGGTTGAGAAGCTTTCTTAGACAATTATTACTTTTTGAGTGTTGTCAGCAGCTCGAAAGAGGTGGTGCTATGCAAAATTTGAGGTGTTGAGCCGGGAATTTAACCTTCGGCCTGTTAGTGTTGTACTCTACCCACCACGCTTCTTTCGATTAAATAGCCTTTCGAAAAGTGGAGCCGAAATTATTTCTCAGTATCACCAATAGAACCATGAGGACAAATCAGACATTGAGGCAGCCGATTCACGTCGCGCTAACAACGCGTTTGTGAGATTTTTGAAAGAATTGAAAATTAAAACGGTGCTGAAACAATTCACATATAGAGTTGAAAACACCATTAGTCTAACATATTTTAAGACCCTTGCCTTGAGACGTTCAAAACCTTTATATTAAATGATGATTGATCATGAAACATATGATTATTGGAAAAATAGAGTCCAATAACAAGGCTAAAGTGACCAGTCCAAAAAGTTTGAAGATGAGTAGTAGGAGACTTTACTGAATAAAAATTCGTGCCCAGCGCAAAGCAAACTCGCAGAATCGTTGAGAGTGGCGCAGCGGATAATTCAGTTCGGTTAAAGAAATATAAATTTATTCAAAAGGAAGGATGAAAATTGGTTGCGGAACAAGTGGAGATGTCGAAACCCGATTTTTTACCTTGCAACTGCCTCTTGAAATAAATCAAAGAAGGGATTTTTACACTGGATCGCGACTGGAATAGGAAGTGGATATACTATGGGAGCTTTAACTTTAAACCTGGTTAACCCATTCCACAATCGTCTAAAAAGGAACTAAAGAAAAACATTCAGTGTGCAAAGTTTATGCTCTGACAATGGTAGGACCAGAAGGGTGTGGTGTACTATGAGCTGTTAGAACCTTACGAAGCCGTTGCGGAATGTTATCGATTGTAACAAATGTGAAGACATGACCGTGGGATTTTACTACATGATAACGCTTGGCCCCACGTGGCTATAGGAATCAAAAAAGCCCAGAAACGATGAAATGGAGGTCTAATCCCACTCGCCACCATTTAACTCTTGGCTATTTTAAAGATTGCAGTTCTTGTAAAGAAATTGAAAAATGGCTATGCAAGAGGGAACTTTTGAGAAAAAGCAGTCAATAAAAAAATTATTAACACACGAGTTAATTTGTACTTCCAATACATAAGTAAAGCCAGAAAACGTTTAAAATCAACTTGCAGCTTGAGCACAAGAAAAATCATGTTTCACCAAATTGTGACTGGTGATAAAAGGGCTAAAAGGTTATGTTGAGTTTTGATATAATCAACTGAATGAATATAAACTGCAGCAACCGATTTACACGAACACGTGTGAGATCAATTAATACGTTTATAGCAAAACAAAAAACCCTAGGAAATTGTAATAAGAATTATAAATCTGTATTCCAGCAATGTTCGGGTATGATGTTGTGATAGTTTCCCCGTTATACCGCAGTTTTAGCGGCGTCCACTTTGTTCTCTTCCGTTTTGCAATTACTACTAGCATAGTTTATCACGATGTGACTGCCGTAGCGTAGTGGGTAGAGTGCGACTCTCACACGCCGAATGGTCTAGGTTCGATTCCCGGCTGAACACCTCGAATTTTTCACGGCACCACCTCTTTCGAGCTGCTGACAACACTCAAAGAGTAATAAATGCCTGTCTTCTACTCGTGAGGGAACAGTAGCGCGCACAACACGAGTAGTAGATGAGCAAGCTGGGCCCTGGTCCCCTGTGGATTGTCGCGCCATACAATTAGTAATTATTATTATTATAGTTTATCACGATAGAGTTTTTATTTTATTGAAAGTAAAGCGTCCTTCGAGGGAACACAACTGCACTGCAATGCACGAGAATGTGAGAAAGTCAAAGAATTTCTTTGACTTGTAAAAGACACAGTAAATGTTTTTTAAAGATAACTTTTACTTTTGCAGACATCTTTTTCAGTGATATAACATCAGCAACTATGATTAAGTATAGCAGATCAGTAACAACTACTGCTACTAGTGCAGCAGAAGAGTAAAAACATTCTTGTATATCGCAAAAAAAAAAACAAAACAAGAGAAAGCACCACTCTTAACAGTTCCGCGACAGTACACAAAAAAAAAACAGGAGCAACGTACAAAATTCCAACCTCAATAGCTCCTAGAAAACAGATTTAACAAATGTGCTTCAGTCGGTAATCGTGGACTACTACGAAGCTTCCCTTAACGCCACAACGCAAATTGTCATACCTCCGCCTCATCATTGATTGACTCTCACTACACGTAAACACATAAGAGAATATAATGAGAAACGTAAATTTGGAAAGCCTCAACTTTATCACGCGGCTCTTGAAAATTCCCACCAGCAACACACATCACTATTTCTCGTTATTTAAATGTGAAACAATCTCTTGGACTTACCCTGTGAACTGTTCGTGGACTCAGGGCCAAATTGTAGGGAACCCCTTCTTTCTTCGCCCCAGCATAGCACTCCGTTTGTGTGGCCTGCGTCTTCATAGCATTCCGCTTAATCTTCTCCACGAGCACCACCTCTGCAGCTGCCGGGGACTTAGGAGCCGTCAGACAACTCGCACTTGCCATGGCAAGCTCATTAGGTGCACCTCTGTTGACTTGTATCAAAGACATCAGATCTTCGCTGGTCGGATGCTGCGACGGAATCTCATGCTGATGCACTGGAATCAGAATGTTCGGATGATGGATGTGATAGGCTGGCTGTTGTATGATCTGGGGATGCTGATGCGGATGCGGCGGCATCATGTGATGGTGTGGAGTCCTCGTTACGAACGCCGTTTGGAGCTGTTGCTGGTCGTATATGGGGCCGGTGTTCATAATTGGCTTCTTCCCGCCAATCAAACGCTCCTGGCTTCTGGCGCCTTTCATTCGCCCCGATGAACGCAGTCCCAGTGAGGCCTCGTCAAATGAGGTCAACGTATGTGACCTCGCGAAGCTGACGTGCTTTGTCCTGTCGAAATGCAAGGTGGGATAAAATCAAGTGGAAACGACATGGAAGGTGAGGGAAATTATCATACCTCGGAGTTGGTGGTCCACTAGGGGCATTGGTTGGTGGAGGAGGAGGTGGCGGCAGACCCACATGCGCTGGACACCGATAGACACTGTCGGAATGGAAAGGAGTACAAGTCATGGGTATGATCTCTAACACGGTTTCAAAAGTTGCTTAAAATTCTACTGGCCTACGGTCTTGGTCTCTTACACGTGGCGCTACGGATACTGGGGAGGCGGGGGAAGTTTAATGCGATGTCAACTTCTTCGTGTTTAGATGTGTGTGTGTTCTATGAATGCACCGAGGTGGTGTTGGGCAACCGAAAAAAGCAACTCTAACAGAGGGACGGTACATACCACGTGATCTGATCTGAGTTCTGGCTCAAGTACGCCGGCTGCTTGTAGCCCCTCACAATAAAGGCTTCCTGCTGGAAGCTGGATATCCGGCAATGACAAATTTTATATACAACAAAATATGAATCTCAGTTCTCTAGATTTAATTGATTTGAATTTGAAATGCGGCAAAGAAAAAACTAAGCAACAAAGATGATGAAGAGGTACAGGTGAAGCCCGTTTAACAAAGCACAGAGAGGAGCAACTCATAGGGGACACATGAGATCTGGCCGCGTACCGAGCGGCAATTCTAGCATCTACAGAGCGGGAATCGAAATGCATATGCCAAAAACTAATGCACACACACACCGAGAAGCTCAGTACAAACCCTAGATCCTTCGGACGCAGCGCGTTCTCGTCCATGGCGGAGTTTGATGGCTCGATCCATGAGTAGCGGTTCTGGGTATTCTCGTTGCCGCCGCTACCGCTGCCGCCGCCGCTGCTGCCGCATTTGGCTGTTATGAGGATAGAAGCTGGTTGTCGTCGAAAATAGGAACTGTCTGGATCGTCTTCTGGTGACTTTACCTCCTGCGCGTAGTGGTGATGATAACTGAAAATAAGACGCACATTCATTAGTGCCGGAAAAAACCTCGTATTTTATAAATCCCACGCTACCGCGGATATTTATAGAACGGTGCGTAATCGGCAATGTTCTCATCGGACGGTGCCCTGCGTCCCACGCACACGCCGAGGAATGATTGTGGAGTCCCCCGACTGGAGAAGCATCCAAAGAACCGCTCCCGCCTCGGTCGCTCAATTGTATTCAATTGTCTATCGGTCAGGCAGTACTGTAGGGATATTTCTAATTAGCAGGGCACGCACCAAATACGGATTTTGTCCACCTACCTGCTCCCGAATGTCACCTTTCGAGTAAACCGAGGGCTTCGTGTAGAGGTCCGATGGAGATGTGTTGCGTGGTCGTCGTCTGCCCATGTTCTCATCCTCTGAATCATAGCATCTTTCCACCTGGTACGCGTTCGACTGAAACAAACATAACAAGAAACACACCCCCACCCCGAAATTAAATCTCTGGCCTCATTTCGCATCCCTCCGAGGTGTACCTTTGCGGATGTTTCAATGTTCCCTAGTGAAATTGCATGATGCAGGCCTGCGAGACACACAAAAACGAGAAAAAACACAAACAATCGATAAGATTCAAATGAATCTCCTTAATTGAGGTTAATAGAGCACAAGATGGTCCACAGTAGTCCGTCGTCGTCGACTGGTCGTGTTGCACGTTACACTACACACAAATGACGTCATTGCACTTTTATGCTAAACACACTCTCTCGCACACTGGCACTCGGGGAAATCATGGAAACCATGGAATCACTGGGAGACGCACAAAGCACCTAGTCCACATAAATAAAACATGTTTACTTTGAGTTGGGAGTGTTTACCATGAGATGTTCATCACAAAGACTAAGCCTCAGCCAAACGGGGCATCTGGCGGAGGAGGAAGACGATGAAAATGGCTGGAAAAAATAGTCCGTGTAACCACAGAGCACCCGAATCTCCTCCGACTGTTTACAGTGGATTCCAAATAATAAACTTTTGTTTGACACAAAACGCACAAGGCGGCGAAGGAAGAGAAGGAGCCTAGCAGAGCGGGCAAACGCGCGCGAGAGAGCGAGTATCTGCCTCCCCCTGCATACAGCAATTAAGGCAGTGCGCCTGTGCAAGGTGGAGATGCTGCAAAGAGCCCATCAAGCAGTCAAGCATCCCCTCTCGTTCACAGATACAGCTGATTTGCCAGGGAGTTCTCTACACCCTCATAGCATCATCCCCATCTCCGCCATCCACCGTTGTCGCCACCAGAAGTGAATGATACAATAAAATATGAAGAAAATCCCTTTTGCCCAGATGCAAAATGATTTTTGAAAAAAAAAAAAAAAAAAAAAAACAAAACCGTCCAGTCAAATCCACGTTTTACAACTTCGACCACGTCCAGGTCCAGAACGAGGAACTCACCGTTCGAGCGTATGGTTGTGGTAGTCATCCTTTCAGATTCAGGCGAAAATCGACATCAATATTTAATACCAGCGAATGTATAGAGACTGAAAGATTGAAGTCGAAAGAAGTTTGCTTACAAAACGTGAGTCGCGAAGGATTAGAAAAAATTCCGGACCGCGGAGCACCAGGTCATTGCGATTCGTTGGACTGAGGATGATTTTTCCTTCGTCTGAATTCCGATCAATGATCCTTTACGTAATGAGCGAGACCCGTTCGCTGGGCACCGATGGGACGACACTGCTGCTCGGAACAAGAGGAGGATAACTCCCAAAAAGCATACCGCGGACGGGAATTTCACGAAAACGTGGAAAACTTCACTTCACCGAATCCACAGGACAACGATTCCTGGTGGGAGTTTGTTAAAAACGCACAAAAGATTTGCAAAATGTGTCCTTTTCTGCGTTTTTTTTCTTCGCTTGTATCCTTCGTGGACCTTACACTCTCAACGCAAAATCCTCGACACTGAATGAAGTGCCATCGAGTCTTTCTTTCATCTCAAGTGCAGCGAAAAGCAGTTAAATGCTTTCTTCTTTGCTTTCAATTTTCCGAGAGAGCGCGAGAGGCGCGTGAGAGGGACAGGAAACCCGCGCAATCGCTGCTCCAACTTCAGAGTACCAATTCCCCTCCAATCGGAGGGGGTCGCCGAAATTTTTCTAGCCATCAGTACGACTTCTGTGCTCTCAGATACGCTGGATGCTGGCGACGACGGAGGGCACAGTTCGTCAAGTGGAAAATTGTTATTCGTTGTGTAACCATGACAATAAAACGTGTCTTCTGCATGAAATACTTTTTGAGCATCGGCGAGGTTATCGCAACTCGTGGTGTGAAGCGCCGTCGCGTCGGGCGGTATGAGGGGAGGCTATATTAAGCCTTGAGTTTATAGATAGGCTTAACTAGCCCTGGGGTTTGTGTGTGCTTGTGTGTTTTTTTTTAAACTCAGTTTTTAACGGGAAGAGAATAGAATGTTTAATTGGATAAAGCGGGATCAAAGTTTATTGCGGGCCCGAAGCTTTAATTGTCAGACAGCGGAATGTGATGGATATTGCCGGGCCTGACTGAGGCCCGGACTGGGGTTGTATCGCATATCAACACAATGGTTGTTAAGTGCAGCCATACAGGAAGAGGTGATAAAAATACGTTCGCTGGTGGGGATGAGATGTGGAGAATTTTTTGGGAGAAAGCTTTAAAATCTGTTCAAAGAGAAGCATTGTGGATGGACATTTAGAACGGATACTGACATAAATTGAATTTTTAAGTTGGAGGTGGGACACATTTTGCATTTTTTGCGGGCCAATGGTTCTTGCATACTTACTGAGTCTTGCGTAACGTTAACGTGGACTTGCTTTGTCCTGACCTGTTGCGACTGCGACTTTGTTTACATCTGTCACTCACTTTTAATGTTTCTAAATGTTGTATTTTTGATACATAAGCATAAAGTATATATAAGGTTGTCAAATATCCACCTTCCCCCTTTTTGTATTTTTAATTTCTTTAAAAACGCTACAGAGCTCGTATCTGGCAATACTATACATCATTTGAAAGGTCTTGACATAACCTACAAAACGCTATGATGCTATGATACTATGCATGATTAGTTTGGATATTGCGTTCAACAGTTATATACGTGTAAACATGGAGTTCACTAACGCCGAAATTCGCGCTATTTAAAAGTTTTCCTTCGTTTAAGGTCAATCCACTAAAGGAACGGTCCGTGAGATTAATGGTGTCTTGGAGGATGGTACTCTATCACTTCGAACCGCACAGGAATAGTTTCGACTATTCAGAACCGATGAAAACGACACCATTAATAAGACAGCCGACGAAATACCGATCGAATTATGGAAATCATCGAGTTAGACCGACATGTGGCATCTCGTGACATCGCCCAAGGGATGAGAGTTAGTCACCAAACCATTTTAAACCATCTGCGGAAGGCTGGGTACAAAAAAAAGCTTGATATTTGAGTGCCGCATGATTTAAAGCAAAACAATCTTCTGGACGTCTGCGATATGCTGCTGAAACGGAATGAACTCGACCCATTTTTGAGGCCGGTGAATCCTCCCAAACAGTCGCCAAGCCGGGATTGACGGCCAGGAAGGTTTCGATGTGTGTTTGGTGGGATTGGAATAGAATCATTCACTATGAGCTGCTCCCATATGGCCAGACGCTTAATTCTACCATCTACAGCGACCAACTGGACCGCTTGAAGCAGGCGATCGACCAGAAGCGTCCAGAATTGGCCAACTGGAAGGGTGTAGTGTTCCACCACGACAACGCCAGACCACACACTTCGTTAATGACTCGTCAGAAGCTACGGGAGCTCGGATGGGAGGTTTTATCGCATCCACCATATAGACCGGACACCTGTTCCTGTCCAAGGCGAACGCCCTTGGTAGTGTGAGGTTGAACTCAAAAGAGGCTTGTAAAAAGTGCCTGTCCGAGTTCTTCGCAAATAAGAAGGGGGGCTTCTACGAGGGAATTATGAAGCTGCCGTCTAGATGGAAACAGATTATCGAACAAAACGGCGCATATTTAAAATAAATCCGATCACTGCAATACTTTTTATGAAGCGTTAAATGAAATATAAAAAAAAACGATAGGGAGATATTTGACAACCTTATATTTCGGATGATAAGAAAATTGACAAACTGTCAACATATGTGTATTTTTCACTTTTCGACAAGCTAACTCATTTGATCTGAAAGTCGGACAAGCTAAAAAAATTCAGGCCACAAAAACACCGATAATTCCGCCTGTCCGCCTTGTCTACTACACTCTCACCTATATCATAGAGTGTTCTTTTACAGAATTTTGAAATTGAGTATTATCTGCTGGTCAAACAAAATGGTATCAGCACTCCTAGGAGATCCGTAATTTTTTGAGATTTCACGGAAAAATTCGAATGGGTATTTTCATATGGTTTACACTTGTCATGACACTACCAATTTTCTTAATTATCGGAAAGGAAACGATTACCCAACTCAAATCAGCGGCTAAAATATGATTACCCAACTTTTTGATTTTATAATCAGAAACTAAAATCAGCGGCTTAAAATAATCATATGTCAGCGAAATATAGTGAATTATAATCATTGTATATCGCTAAGTTCCAGGGGTATGAAACTTTAAAATGAAACAAAACAAAGATAACTTTTCTCAATTAACATGATTTTTTTTTTATTTTTAAAGGGCAATCTTCTGGCACTATTATTTAAACATGTCTTCTAACCGTCATACTTGGCTCGGAAGTAGTTTGAATTTAAGGTCCAATTTTTGATGAGATATCCAACACTTGTGGCCGTAAATCGGTAATAATGCTGCTATGTTGTTCTCCAAATGGCTAATCGTTTTCAATTTTCTGTACGCCGAGTAGCGCCTTCACACATCCCTACAGAAAATCGTCAAGCGGCATTAAATCGCACGATTTTGTAGTCCGTAGCCTAAAAATTCCCTTTTTCCTTCAACCACTTGTGGCAAAAGCTGTTTGATATGTTGCCCCGTCTTGTTGAAACCGTGGCTCTTGCATGTAATGGTTGTTCAATTAAAGAACCAAAAACCAAGGTATCTTGGTTATTCAATAACTCATGTCACCATTGAGTGTAAGAATCTGGCCAGAATCGTTTTCAAAGAAGAAAGGACCAAATATTTCATCAATTCACAAAACACACCAAGAAGTCAGTTTTTATGGATTTAACAGTGTCTCAATATACAGTTTGTTGTGATTTTCCTCAATCCAAAAATGCAGTTCAGTTTCTCGATGTTAAAGTGAGCTTCATCAAAGTCAACCTAGTATCAGGTTCATATTTCCGAGATTAGCAAAATGAAGTTGAATAATTTAAAAGCGAAGTTTAGGCGTCAGTCTATTCCAAAATCAAATCAAATTTGAAACGAATCACTTGACAGCTGACAAAACGGTCGCCAGTTCTTATAGCGTTGCCAACTTTAGGATTTATACTTAAAAAGAAAACTCATACTATTGATCAAACCAATGAACAAAGGTGTGGGTGGCCTAACTAAGCTACTTTTTAGAAAATTCTTGCTGGTAGCAAGGTTGTCCTTGATATGGTCTGGAAAACTATACGAATTTCGAATGCAATGGAGCAGTATTTGAGTCTGAGCGCTCCAATGCAGTGCAATAATAATTGTTAGCGCTACAGTCCAAAGGAGAACCAGGGCCTACCTAGCTCATCAACTACTCGTGTGGTGCGGGCTACTGTTCTCTCACGAATAGAAGGGACCTACAGTTTTTTGCCGACTCCGAACGGCTAAATTTGAGAAGCTTTCTTAGACAGTTATTACTCTTTGAGTGTTGTCAACAGCTCGAAAGGGGTGGTGTCGTAAACAATTCCAAAAATTGGTGTTGAGCTGCGAGTCGAACCTAGACGCTTCGGCGTGTGAGCGTCGCACTCTACCTACGGCGACCAATGAAGTGTATCCCATACTAATTTCAACCCTGGAAACGAAGTATGAAGTGGAAAATTTTGTTCCCCTGTAAATTTTTTAGAACCAAGCTCGTGGTAGTAACGAACACGCTGTCTTAAATTTTTTAGCAGAGGTTGGAACAACTTTAAAAGACCAAAGTATTTCGTTAGCTAGGAGAAACAATGCTTAAATGATTCCTGCAAAAGATGCTTGTGTCAGCACATTTTAGAAAATACGATTTTATTGATATTGAGTGTCAAAAGCGCACAACTATTCCGGAAAAAATTCAAAATCTGTTCAGAAAGAGAAGTGGACTAAAGTGGTTGAGAACTTTACAAGTGTATTCAATTAACAAACAGAACAACGGGCAGCATTAAAAAATGTTGTCAAAAGAAGTTTTTTTGCTTGTAATAGTTTTCCCCTAATGTTATTTTTAATTGAAAAAAGTTGAATGAAACAGTTTGTTGATGTAAGTTGAAACAATAACCATTTATTTATTTAACATTTCGTACAAAAATTTGTTTGATATTATAAATTTATCGATTTATCGAACACATCCCGACATTATACCATCTGTTATTTTTAAAATCTTTCATTCTTAGTTATGATTTTTTCATAATTTTTTAGCTTACCGAGATATTCGCTTTTTTTAGCGTTTTTAGATAATTCTGCGCCATTATTCATCAAAGCGTAAGGAATTTCACTTGTCTTTTTCCAAGTCGTCAGAAAGGTACAGTACCTAACAAAATTGAGCATACACTCACAGCTTAAACATATTTTTATATTTTTCGCCTTACAAAAAGTAGTTAATTAATAAAACTTAAATACAATTCGAATTGACATATTTCAATTGCTAAAAACCATAAACAAAAATATGAAAATTAAAAGAAAAACATGCTATTTTTAAGCAAAATAAAAAAAAGGCACTTACAAATAAAATTTCAGTAACGCGTGGCACCTCCTTCAGCATGTATGACAGCTTGTAACCGCCGTGGCATGGATTTTACCAGTTTTTCAGTAAAAGATGGCTGAATCCCTTTCCAAGCTGCCTGAATTTTAGTTTCTGTATTTGCTGCTGGATGCTGTATTTGGTTGCATCCAAACAATTTGTTTGCCATCAGACCCAAATAAATTTATTTTTGTTTCACCTGAAAACAAAACACCTTCTCAAATCCTTTCCGGGTGGTTTACATATTGTCTAGCAAACTCCAATCATTCCTTCTTATTAACTAGGAAAATGTACGGCTTTCTTCGGGCAATCCTACCATTGAAATTATTCTTTCTCAAGACTCTGCGAACGGTTTTAACTGAAAGAGGCTTATTAATTACGGATGACACCTCAGCCGTCAACTTTGGGACGCTAAATTTGAGAGTGGACTTGATTGTCAGAACAATATACCGCTCGTTTTGTTCTGAGAGCAATTTTTTTCTTCTCCTTCCAGGTCTGTTTTTTAATGTCCCTTCATATCTATAATTGTTTATTTTTTTTTTGTACCGTTGCATGCGATCGCCCTGCAGTTTCTCCTATTCTTCGCATCGGCTTCCCCTCGCAAAATAGCTTAATTATGAGCATTCTCGTTGACAAAGTAGTCTGTTTTCGCATGCTTTCCATATTTTCGCAGAAAGAAGAGAATATCGGTCTTTTCAGTTCAAAAGCGGGTGCAGCAGAGATAAGCAAATTGATTCCCTCATCTCTGGTGTGCAGAAATGATCATCAGGGACATTTGTTGCTTCATTCCTGAACAAATTTGAATGTATCGATTCTGCCAAGCTTGAGTATAACGCACACATGACATCTGTATGCTCAATTTTGTGTGTCGATTTCAGGGGTTGTTTCCTTTTTCATGCGAAAAGTACCGGTAGGAAGTCGCCTGCCTGTGAATTTGGCATATACTCTTGTCTAAGATATGTATTCAGTTAAGATTGCATACCAAAATAATAAAACAAAAAAGTGGTCGGCCTTAAAACAGCACGAATATGAGGTAATGATAGGTGTATGCTCAATTTTGTGAGGTACTGTATATCAAGAGCAAGGATGTGGCTCTTTGTCGACAAAATATGGTGGGAACATAAATTCACTTCTGAACGTACACAAGTTTACTATCAAGGCAAACCTTGAATAGTTCGTTATAAAGAACATCTTATCACACCATTTAACGTTGTTCAGATAGCCAGAGATCTAAAATCAGTGTGTGTCATTTCACACTTACGTCCATTTTCCTTACACCTAAAAATGCCGTAACGAAATTTTCTTAAGTGTGAGAGGCACTGAAATGATTTCGAATAACATCCGATGGGATCAGATTTCCTCTACAGTTCCATTAAATTTATGTTGTTTGCCTTTCATTCCCTCAATTTAACAGCGATCATAGAAAGGCAGCAGTTTGCAATTGATATCATAATTGATTGGCGACAATAAATTCATACACAATAGCCGTCGAAATGCCAATGAACCAACTAAGTTAACAACCAGATAGGATATCCTGAAATAATTGCTGCGTATCACTAATAAATAGATAACTGACATCCATAATACGAACCTAAGCATTTCACAACGGCACACACAACAAGGGATGAAAAGCCTTTCAGCCTCACAGACACAAGTGCCTCTCACGGGTCATCGTTGAGGTTTCGTTTTAGTGGCAGTAGACAGCGGTGTGCGTTGAACTCTATTGTTTTGCTTCACATTCATCGAGAATAGAATTAAATGTGTTTGACATATGCCGTCGTTAAAGTTTTGCAGGATTGTGAATCCTGAGCACAATGGCTATGATTTACGAGAGCGGTTTGTTTAAAAAAGAATACCAAAATGTTAAGGAATGCGGTGATTTTTTCCTCTTCCTGGTTACTTTTAAGCTTGTCTTACAGTGACATCACAGTCCGAGGTTAGCGTGTGCTTCAACAAACATGCGTCTCTAAGTGGATTTGCGGCATTTTTAATTGACGCGCGTCGTCCGATTGCATCTGTAGATGTTTTGCTATTGGCATCCCACAGTACAGCTTCACAAAAAGATGCAAAATGGCGCCTAGAATTTTGCGACACGAAGATCAAGCGAATGAAGGTTTTTTGTTCTAATATTTGCGCTTGCTAAATAGATCTATTGTTTAAATAGCACTAGACAAGTGACAAAGTCGATTCCTTTTGAATTTTCAAAAGCGAATGCATGTAGCATAGGGTGACGGAGATAAGCTTCAACAACAACAAAGACGACATTTGCCTTACGTTATAAAACTTAAGATGGCTAAATCAATTAGAATAAATCGCCATTACTGTTTCAACCCGAGAGATATGTGCCATTTGCGGCAACAATCGACTTCCTGCCAGCTTAATGCAGCTGACTAGAGACCTTATGGGCAAAAAATGTTTGTTGGTTTTGCGCGCCTTAGGCTATAGTGCCCGCTATAACGATCTAGAACAATTAAGAAAATACAAGCACTGGTGTTGAAAAACTCATATATTCTCCCAGTTTTTGCCCAATTTTCTGCTTAAGCAACTCAGGTGTTGATGACACGATTGAAAAGTTTGCTCATTGTACAGGTATATGTTTCATTTTGTGTTTACTGTTCGAAAAAATCGATTCGAAAGTCTTACTTTGTCGATAATTGAGTGGCATAGCTGGCACCAAATTATTTTGTTTATCTTAATACCAAATCATAGCCACGGTAAGCCCTAGTATGAAGTTCTCTCTGGAAAATATCAGATCTATCACTGAAGTACTTTAAGGTAAGTACTGAAGTACTTCTTGAGGTTCCCTGCAAGCTTCATGTTTCGTAGACGTAAATTTCCCTTCAGAAAGCGTTTACGAGCGTCGTCATTGGGACAAATCTACTTTCGTACTCGTAAAAATGTTGTATCTCATGAAAATGTGGAACCAATTTATGCACCATCTCCGAGAAAGCTAGATCGTTGCACTTGATATTCGGAGGGCACTCAATAAAGTCTGTCAAGCAGCAATGAATATTTTTTTATGAATTTGAATCGGTATGAAAATCGGATAGTTTTTGTGCTCGTCTCAAAGATATGTTCTTCTTTGACCATAAACTCGAATGAATTCCACTTTTATTTTAAATTTTATATGCAGATTTTTATGGAAGTACATCCAAAAGTAAACTGTTTCTTGACGGTATATCGCAATTCTCTGCTTTTCACATTAACAAGGCTGGTAATTGGATGGCGCGACAGTCCACGGAGGGACAAAGGCCTGGCTTGCCTATTGGTTTTGTCGAACCGAAGTTTGAGAATCTTTTCCATAGACAGTTATTAATCTTTAAGTGCTACAGCAACTCGAAAATGAAAAAAAAATTAAGGAATTCAGTCGGGAATCGAACATGGACCTACGGCGTGTGAGTGCCGCACTCTACCCACTATGAAACGTCGGTCACACACAAGGCTACACACAACAACTGTAAATTTCCGATGAAGCGGCCAACGGTCAAAGACAAATTGCAAAGTTGAATGTGAGGTCTAATCGACTACTACTTTGGAAGTGAAAATTGGGAAACTATGTACACATGTACATGTTGAGGAGCGAGGAGGAGGAGGAGATTTATTTATGATTGTTAGTCATACGAAGGTTGCCTTTAATATTTCGGCATTGGGCAACCCTAGAGTTGCAATCTGGCTATTGCCAGCTTTATCGTAAAGTTTGACATTTTTGAGGTTATACGTACTCAGAACGTTTTGACATACGAGCGCTGTTTGTGTTGTTTACCGTGAACTTAAAAGAGTCATCTCGCCCAAAAAATGGAATTAAATCGTGAACATTTTCGTGCGATTAGTTTTTACAACTTTCGACGTGGATTATCCCAACAACAGTGCATCGAAGAACTTAATTCAATTTTTGGCGATGAAGCTCCATCAAGGACAAGTATTTATCGATGGCATAGTGAATTCAATCAAATGGTCGCAACATGTCACAACCGTACCACTAGAAGAACGCAGTCAGAACAGTCAATCCTGAGTGGTATACAATCATATGCCAGTTGTCTTCCAAAAAATCAGAAAAACCAACCGCCAAAGCCGGATCACTCTTCACCACGACAACGCGGGCTTTCACACATCGGCTCAAACAACTGCATTTTTGAAAAGATTGATTTGATGAGTCATGCGCCGTATAGTCCTGAGTTGGCACCGAATGACTTCTTTTTATTCACTATTATTATTCATGCATCTGTTTTCGAAAAGGTACACCACGAAGAATAGAGTATTGACAGATTGCCGATTGAAGGTGGGAATGACAAGGTAGCCTGAAGAAAGGGTGCTGCACTTGTGTAATGAATTTCCCATTTTGGACAGTGACCTTTTACCATCTCTCAGACAGGAACATAACTCTACGTTCATAAAACATATTTATCAGCAAGAAACTAAACCAGTTACGATTTGACATCATCATCATTATTGCAGTTTTAACCATTCAAGGAATAAATCAGATGGTGCAAGGTGAGGACTATATGGTGGATGTGGCAAAACATCTTAACCAAACTCTTATCATTTTTGCCGAGTGACCAAATATGTGTGTGGCTTTGCATTGTCATGGTGAAATACAACACCTTTTCGATTTGTCAATTCCAGCCTCAACACAAGCGATAGAAAAAAATTTTTTTTTTACCGACTGACAGTTGAAGTACCAACCATCAAATAAAAAAAATGTGTTTGACATTCCGATTACGTCAGCAAATCTAAAAATTTAACAAGTGAAAATTCAATACAAAGTATGACGATACAGAGAACTACGCCTTTGCCTAGTTATTTGGCCGAATAAGTGACAGAAGAATTAAGTTTCTGACATATAGAGCATTTGATACCAAGGACGCTTTTATGCCGCTAGGGGCTTATTTGCAAAAAACGTAGTAGGGGTTGACGTAGACTTGCTAAGGAGATCAAACATGACAGTGATGGAAATAAATTGTCTTTTTCCAGAATATTCCTTACAATACATGAACGCTACAATACAAATGGTTCGATTTTTAACGAAAAATTTTTGAAAGAAAAATTTTAAGTATCTGCATTCAAGTGCGAAGTAAAACGATTCCACAGCAAGAATAATAACAAGAATAGCAACTTTGTATTGCAGAACAGAAAGCAAGTTTCGAATCCAATCAATAGTAAGCCCCTTGTTCTCGAACGTCCTGTTTTAACTTCACTGCCTCTTACGATCTGCTGACAAAGTACAAAAACGGTTCTTAGTGGGTATGACAACACTTTCAAGCTTCCGACATTGAAAGTCCGTCCTTAACTTTTGGTGCCTTCCTTGCAGAGGAGAAACAATAGCAGGAAAACACGAGTTTGAGTTACTAAATAAACTTGGCTGCGTTCTTTGTTCTCCATCTGTTTTTCTTTCAATTTCAAATTTAAGAAAGGGTATCTAGAAATACATCAAAATTTTGACAATCATGTCATGAATGAAAGCTCACAAGCACAACTATACATTTTTCACACCTTCAAGAGCTTTCGGCGACCAGTTGGTGGACAAAAAAACAAGCAATTAGAATTTCTATCAATTTTTGGCTACGAAAGTTTGACTTTTCCACGAAAAAAATTATTACTTTCGAGTTTTATTTTTAGAAAATAAAAAACGGGAAAACAAAAACAAAACAAAATATAAAACAGGTTACATCAACATTGATTTGGCTCCTAATATATGTTTATACAAAAATCCTATATCGAGCTCTATATACAATACATTCTAATACTTGAACTTTTCGATATGCCTGATATTGGTGAACACAGTTGTGTATATCGTTCGATTCCGTTTGTTTTTCGCTCGGTTCGGCTGTGGCGCGCTTTTGGGCTGCCCCAGTTGATTGCTTCTCGAAATATACGTCAAATCTTTGGATGGCTTTCTAGGGGACTACGTTGTGTGTGTATTGTTGCGATTCAGGGATTAGTACTTTTTGTTGGGTCAAACAGAGGTTGTTATCTGCTCAACGAAGTGCACAGGCTTTGACAGAGACTGTGATCGTTGGCGGTAGACATTGTAGCTTTGGCAGTTCATGGTGGGGCATTGACATGCCTGAGAGTAAGTGGAGAGGCCCTCAGGAACACTCCGACTCTTGGAGCAGTGCCGCAAGGAACCTGCTCCACAGTAGTTTCTTGTAAAGTTGCTGCCTTGGGACACTGGTTTTGGCCTGAAAGTTTAAACGGAGCGCGCATTCAGAGAATAGAGGTTTAGGGTATGGTAAAAAGTTACCTTTTTGGAGTTCGGGGTAAACAATACTGCTCTGGATATGTGCAGATGCACTGAGCAGTGCAGGGACTGCTGACGAACGAGAAACTCTTTTGCAGTCGACGCCCCATGTGGGCCCCAATGCTGCCCGATCCGAAAGTGTACTTCCGCGACTGGCAGCGAGTGGGCGTAGTCGGCAACTGGTACTTGTGCGGACACATCATCTCCTCATTGTAGGAGTACTGGGTGGTGTAGGGATTAAAATGGTGCATTCCCCCGCCATGGTATCTACAGGTGACGTTAGGTACTTGATGACAGTTGTAACAGCTCCGCGGTATGAGGCTCAAGCAGCCTTGACACTCGCATTGAGCACTACACTTGCAGCCACCGTTGCCGGGTAAGTTGACGTAGCTTCGATTGATCAAGTCAGGTGCGAAGTTGCTGTTCACGGTTGAGTATTGCGACCTCAGTGTACCGTTGGTGCACGCTTTCATCGCAACAGCCTGCCTGGTGCTCGAGTAGCCGATGAAGAAGACGAGAACCACGCCAATAGCCGCTGCTGCTGAACAGATATAGTAGCCAGCACGACCATACTTCAGGGAGTAATCGTTGAGGAATATTGTCAGTGGAACGCTGATTATTACGGGCACTGATTCTGCTCCCCTGATGAGGCCTGGCGACAGACAGAGATTTAAATTTAAAGCAGGTTTCTCAGTGGGAAGGAAAATTCGCCTACCCCACGCCTTGGTGAAATACTTCGCCTTAACCCTCTGCAGAGCTAGCATCTTGAACGAGTACCTAAAACCTCCAAAGCCGATGCCATATATCCAGCTGAGGACACAGAGTGCCCGGAAGCCAAGCACAAACGAAAGGAACAAAATGGTGACGGCAACTGCCAGTAAGGAGGCCTAAAAAGTGAGACAATGCATGAAAAGGTTCGATCTGAAATGTGTAAGCTTACCTGTGACACGATTTGGATTGAAATGAACGTGTCTCTGATCCTGCAGGACCTCTTAATGATGGAACCAGCTGCCACAACACCCAAGGTCGTGGAGAGCCCAAGAAATGTCTGAAGCAGAACAAGGTCCTGGATGTCACAACCCTCCTTGGCGGCGTGAAGGGACTGCAAAAACATAGAGGTCAATCCCAAGACGTTGAAGGTGTCGGTTCTTACCAATGAGAAGATCGGAGCATAAATTCCCAAGGCTGACACTGCAGAGGTTATAATGAGGACCCGGACTGTGGTCGATTTGGCTGGCACGAGATCAATAAAATACTTCTTAGGACTCTGAAGCGCTGTTTTCTTCTCTTTCACCTGCAAATAGGACAATAAGATGGAACAAGGTACACAGAGACTCGACTTACCTTCTTCCTTTGGTTTTTCAAATGCTGGATGGCCCTCCTCTGGGGGTGGTAGAGTGAGGCAGGCCGATAGAGGAGACCCATAAAGAAGCTGATGGACACAATAGCGGTGATGATCTGCAGTCCAAGTCTCCAACCCATTTTTCTGGAAGTTCAACGTAACGTTAAACGGACACTTAACGGACAGATCCTGACATAACATACCCCACTCCTTCCTTAAGAATTACTGAAAACAGAGCGAGTCCAACTCCCTCCCCAGCCATGGCCACCATCTCGACGAACTGCCGGCGTTTCTTGAAGTAATTCCCAATCATTATGATCGATGACTCCCGCACCATTGCGACTCCCAACCCTACCAAGACTCCTAAAATTCGAAAGATAATGAAGTGCAGGACGGAGATGAATTAAGCTAATCCTACCGTAGCTGAACGTCATCTGACCAAGCTGAGTTGCAAACGACGTAAAGAGAACTCCGAGGGGCAGGACGAGACCCCCAATAACTGCCAGCAAACGCGTGGATTTCTTCCTGCAAACAGCAATCACCACAGGGATGGATGCAGTCGACACTGACCAACTCAAGGCCCCTAACCAATCTGCAAAAGAATCCCATTCTAAGACGAGAACTCCGCACATAGTCAGGACATACCTATTTCACTCCTGTTCCCCAGATGTTGCGTGGCGTAAAACAGCAGTAGTCCGTAGGAAAGTTGCAAGCCCGACGTTAGGACGTGAGCGAGGAACGACAGTCCACATATAATCCACCCCCACCCGCCGTCCGGATAGAAATGCTGGCGAATCGTTGTCGTGTCCACTCCAGACCTTCGCAGAGCCGGAATGTTCCTGTGCAACATGTGAAACTCGCGATCCAACAGTCCAGCGGGGAATGCTGAGTCCTCGTCGTCAGTTAATCGGTTTCCTCGGTCGTATCCTACAAGGGAGAGGAAAACCTATCAAACTAGTCCCGCGCATAATTCCATAGAACGACAAACCTGAATAGCAGCCCGGCACATCTCTGTGCTTTTGCTCGGCGGCGGCCCACTGGTCCGACATCTTCGGGGCACCTCCTCCATGACATTGACACATAAAGCTATTCCCGTAGTAATTATCGAAGACATTAGATAAGGCCGTGATTGATTGGGAGTGCTGATTGGAGAGATTCCCATTGCCGAAGCTCGGCCCGGATTGCTGCCGCCGCAAGTGAGATGTGGGCGGCAGGGGCACTGAGGCAGGCAAAACGAGATCATCCGTGTGCAGGTGATGTTGATTGTACGCGTTGTAGGAGTTGTAGAAGTTACTCATTGTGGTGGCGGTGGCAGAGGCGGCTTTACTTTGCAACGGCTGACGCAAGTCAATTTGAGAGAGACTAGGTTTAATATCTAATTTCGTTGACGATGCGATGGAAGACAACCGAGGACAGGACACCCACCATATAATGGGTCTGTTATTAAAACTACAATGACAACAAATGTATCTATTCGCTGTGAGCGCATTAGGAGCAGCAGCAGCAGCCGCAACGGCAGCAGGATTGCACAGAGTGCTAGTCGTGCTCGTTGCGTTCGTGGTGGTGGTGCTGTTTGTGTTTGTCGTGACGGCTGCCGCAGCGGTTGTGGCGGCACTCAGCGACCGGTTCTTCTCAGGTTGACGAAGGTCGATACTACTGGAACACTGGTTTTGTCACACCGCACACGATCGCCAGTGGTGTGGTGGTTGAGTGTAATTGTTGCTGAACTGCCGAAGACTATAGCCTGCGCACTGGCATTGTGTCCGATGATTATAGAAGAACTGGTGATGCTGCTGACGAGCGTTGCACTCCTGATGACGGTGAGACGACTGATGCTGGTGATTATGATGCGAGTAGTAGTATGTCAATTGTGGGCAACTATGGGATATAGGATTCTCCGGAAACAACGGTTTCTTCTGCTGCACTTGGCCGAGGGGACATCTATTCATCCTTTGTCTGATAGTATAGTCTTCTAATTTCTCCCGACGAATGCATGTGCACTTCTCAATCATTTTAATTGACTTTTATTCAAGATGCCCAACTCATTATCATTCAGTGCGGCGCAATTCTGTATCTGTATCTGAAAAGAGAGATGATTTTGAAGTTTATTCACGTCTCCAGCACAACACCAGGCACATAGCTAAACACACAAAGTCTGCCACTCGTACACATAAGGACCTTAAATCAGCAGTGACATGTGAAGAGAACAGAAGTGATAAACTTTTAATCTGCCAACGGGTTCCACTGCACACTAACTGAGCTGGATAATTCAATTAATGTTTTAATCAAGAGGAGATTACTTCAGAGATGGATATCGCACAACCAACCCACCAACGACACACGGTATGTATTTCCTCCTCTGCCTACCAATGCTTTCATATTCACAAAGGGTAACGAACAGCCACAGTGAGAAAACAACGCCGGCGATGTGTACTGCAGGACAAGTGTCAGCACTTTCCTGGTCGTGGCGAGCTCTTCTTTAAAACACTTCACTGTCCCACCACCTTGCCTTTCAAAAGGAAATCCGCTCGAGGGGATGTTGATGAATGTGACAAGCGACGGGTCGACTCTATACATCTATCCTCCCTCAACCCACCTAGACCTTCCGTTGTTTGCCTCGTTCATTAGATAGCAGGTGGACGAAAAAAAATATGGTTTTGAGAGTGGGCACCGGGCAACCCACAAAATGTCAAGAGTGGATAGCCACCACTCCAATGGACCAGGACTGCTGCATGCCGCCGCTGCCGAAGCGCAACTTTTCAATCTCTCCCTGCACAATCATACATATGACAGCTGACGGTCCGAGGCATTGCCTGCGCTTTGTTTTGTCATGTAGCCATAAAGTGACGAATTTCAAATGGTGTTGCCGTCATCGCTCACCATCGTTCCCTCCACCCTGGCGCATTTCGTATGCATCACGATGCAAAAATGTAAACCTCTCCTGGATTTACAGGATGATGTGGCGGACAGGATGTCAGGCAGTAATGCAAGCCGTCAGTGCGCTTCTTGAACAGACTTCCCAGGTGAATTGACATGCACCTCAAACGCATAATCTTTCGCAAAACTACATCGCAACCAAGATGTCAGTGCAGATGACACGATGGTTGGTTTGTGCGGGTGTGAGGGAGTTCGTTTGTCCTACAGCGTGTCACCCTGAGAGGACACTCACACAGCACGTGACAGATGAAGCAAGGGACATGCTTGCATCGTGCCAGAATTTTAAGTTCTATCACAATTTAAGCTAATGAAGGGATGTCATAAGGTTCGTACAAAGGAGCACTTAAAGTAAAGAAAGTGAGTGAAACCTCTTGATGATGGACATTGTTAGACTATCGGTGCAAGCATTGAGTTGTGCATGTTCAGGAGAAATTCAGTGTCTACTCGAACAGTTTCATTGCTCTTAGGAGAGGAAGCTGTTTAGACTCGATACACAGTAACTTTCCAACTTTTCATATTTTATGGCACGGTTCCAACCACCAACAATGCCCAAAAATTGAATGCTTCAAAAATAGCTTGTCCAACTTTGTCGTTCCTTGAGGAAATAAAGCCGCGAGTTCCACTGGGAATAACAATAGAGGGTGTGCCACACTCTAGGGTGCTACGCCAACAGTTGTCGGTATTATTTTTAGTAAATTAAGAAAAGTTAGCCATAAAACTGAAAATATGCCTCGACAGTTGCATTTAGAAAACTAAGGGAATTCCAAAAGTTGTTTTAAAGCGTGTGACATACTTAGGAGTAATCTGTTTGAAAGCTTTTTTAATTTGTTTAGCAAAACTGATTATGTGTCAACAAAAAAGTCTAAATGCAAATGCTGTTCCCTTTATAAGAAAATATAATTTGCGTGGTGCAAGAGAGACTAAGGCTGAACCATCTCGGCTGAACCCTCCGCGTGGGATTTGTGTTGGAGGCTGACAGAAAGAAAACGAAGAATTCGTTTTGTGTGATATCTAGTTTTTATTGAGCCGCGGATTGCGTGTTACTCAATGGAGCAGTTTTCAAGAACCTAGAATTGAATTAATGACGGCTCATTTACAGTACTTTCGAACGATATGTGCATGAACTGAAACCAGGATTAAAGTAAGTAGCACATTTTTGTAAATCGCCTACACTTACTAGTTTTCTCTCCCTGATTAAAGCGAATCGCAAGTGTATGGCCGGATCTAGGGTTTTATAAAAAATATTTTCATTACAGTGTTTTCTGCAACTCGAAAATGACCCAAAATATGAGCCTATCAAATATTTAACTCGGTCGGCACGAAACGATATTGTGAACTTAACGAAAATCGCGATTTAAACCTAACTGAACAATAGTGGAACGAAATGAAAGACAAATAAATGCAAATGAAATTAAAAATAGACTTTTTCCAAAATGGCCACGACCAAAAATTGTGACATAGAGTGCTGCATTGTTCCAAGAGTGGCAAAAACTATTGGTCATTTCTGAAAAACATTAAAAATTCCGAACCATTCAATATACGTTGGATCAAGATGTTGAACATATACCACATCACTCAATATGTCCCAGGATTGACACAAAGGGGCAAAACGGACAAAAAATGTCTATGTTATTTTTAGGAATTACTAACATTCCTGATACCTGTAAAATTTTCATGACTGATTATTAGGTTACAAGTTACAGTGCTTCAAGTGACTTTTAATAATTTAATAATTGTATGGCGCGACTGTCCACGGCAGACCTAGCTTGCTCATCAACTACTCGTGTTGTGCGCGCTACTGTTCTTTCACAAGTAGAGCGCACCTACATATTTTTGCCGACTCCCAACGGCGAAATTTAAGAAGCTTTTTTAGAAATTTTTTATTCTTTGAGTGTTCTCAACAGCTCAAAAGAGATGGTGTGGTGAAAAATTCGGAAAATTCGTGTTTAGCTGGGGATCGAACCTAGGCCATCGGCGTGTGAGCGTCGCACTCTACTCACTACGTCACGGCGACCACGTTTTTGAAAACAATTGAAAAAACAGAATTTCGTTATTTTTTTTTGTTTTGTTAAACACTGCTGGTTGATGGAACAAAATACAGTGCAACTCAACAATGGCGTTACAGGGACTCTGATCCATCAAAGACAACAATTTGTCGGTGGTATGCTGACTTTAAACGTGGCCATACAGACACCAACGATGCTAAACGCTCTGGGGACCAATTGTGGTGTTTACACCCAAAAACGCCAAAAAAGTACACCAAATCGTTTTGAAAAACCGCAAAGTGAAATCGCGTAAGATAGCTGACACCTCATATATATTAAAAGGCATTGTGTACGCTATTTTGCATGAACATTTGATCTTAAGAAAGCTGTTTTTGAAATGGGTGGCGCACTTGATCACAATGGACCAAAAACGACAACGTATCGATGATTCTGAGAGCTGTTTGGAGCTGTTTCACCAAAACAAAAAGGACTTTTTGCGTCGGAATGTACGATAGATGGAACATGGACCACTACACTCCAGAGTCAAATCGGCAGTCAGTGGAGTAGACATCAGACGGTGAACCACGCTCAAAGCTTCCAAAAACACAAAGGTCAGTTGGCAAGCTTATGGCATCAGTATTTTGGGATGCGCTCGGAATTTAATTCACCGACTATCTTAAGAAAGGAAAATGAATAAACAGTGAATACTACATGGCATCATAGGTCTGCTTGCAAAAAAAAAACGGTCCCATATGAAGAAGAAAAAAATTCTCTTCAGTCAAAACAATGTACCGTGTCATAAGTTGTTGGTTAACATGACCAAATTTAATGATTTGGGCTTTGCACTGCGTCCGTACCCACCGTATCCTCCAGATCTGGCACCCACCGTATTCTCCAGCAAAGTATACCTCTTTTCAGACCTCGAAAAGATGGTCGCAGGAAAAATAATAGCTCGAATGAAGAAGCTATCGCCAAAACTGAAACCAATTTTGAAGTAAAAGTTATATCATTCTATAAAAGCACAGTTTCGAAATGTTAGATTGTAATAAAAATTAGACAGGTATCATTTGAATGTTTGTACTTCCTAAAAATATGTTTTTTTTTGTTAGTGGCGCCCTCTATATGTCAGGTCCGGAAATTATTAAGTAATGTGCTAAGTGTTAGTGTACCCCAGGGTTCCGTTACGTTTCCGACACTCTTTCTCATTTTCACTTCGCTGACTTTTTACATTCGATCCCTGGTTTTTGTGGCGTAGAAAGAATAGAGTGAAATTAAATGCTTCCAAAACACACTGCCGTCTACTATCAGTCAAGGGCGCACTTTCTGACGACGTTCCACCCTCGGTATGGTACACTTAGATGCCCTCCCGTTTACCCTTGAGCCCACCTTTGGACGTATAGTTAAGTTTAGAGACTCTTTCTTGAGACGGTCCATACGAATATGGAATTATGTTTCCAGATCATTCACAGGCATTTTGAGCCAAAGTGCACTGGTACCTCCCTTTTCTCTCATCTTCTAAAACTTCGGTCCGTGCTGTGACTCATTCCCTTAGGGATACCAACTAGTCTCGATAGCGTGCGTCAATAAACAGTATGAATAGAGGGAAATTATCAAAATAGTCATATTTAATAAATGAGTTGACAAAGTAATTTCGCCATGACAAACAAGGTCAATAATCTGCATACTGCATATGTGCATCCCCGTAACTCCCCGCAAAATAGGCAACATTCTGAACATTCTCAGGCAATGCGTAGCCAAATAAGCAATTCTTTCTTAATCAAGATGATTCATAATTTTCAGTTGGCATATGGTCCTATGGATCAGAATTGGGAGAAGTCATAACATCCCCTTAACATATATAAAGCTCTGTTTGATTTTGTCCAAATCGAATTAAGAATGCATTTACTTTACGTAAAAAGGGAAAACAAAAGGAGAGTATATTTCTTTGAAGAAATTTTTGTTGCATCAAATTTTCCATTCGGGAAAGCATTCTTACCACTTTGAAAAAGTTATTTCAAGAGCAATTAACAAAATCGGAAAACTAAAAAAAGTCTGGGTGCAACACTGCGAACAAGCAAAAAATGCCTGCCTCTTTCGACATATAGACATAAACTATTGCGTCTTTGGTGACTATTCTTTTGCTTCTTCTTCTTTGATAGCGTTATACCCGGGATGGTTCTGGGCCTCAACCAACTTTTGCTGCTTCTCCATCTCTTGAGCTACCTCCAATTCACCATTCCATGTCGGTTGAGGTCATTTTCCATATGTGTGTGCCATTTGACCTTAGGACATTCTCCGTTGCGGCACGGATTTGAAGACTTTGTGGGCGGAAGTGTCCTCCTACATGGCATAGCCATCTTGGGCGTTGAATCTGAAAACGCTTAACCAGGCACATGCTGCTGCACGGACCAAAAATTTCGTCGTTGAATCTTCTTCTCCAAATGCCATCATCTGGACACCGCAAACCTTCACCTTCGGCATACGAGTGTCGCTCTCTGCCCTTACGCCACGACGACCACAATATTTCCAGTTAACATTATAACATACCTCACTGCAGGTGCAGATGAAAGCAATGGCACAACTAAAAAATGCCCACATGTCTCTTTCAGTACGACTCATTAACTAAGTGTGTACTAAGTTATTTTATTTATTTTAATTGCTTATCGTGAATTGATCTTATTCCATCAGACTTCCACACTCTTCAGAATTCCAATTTGTACATTAATTTTATAGCGGGTGTAAGACTTTGTTTCAAAACGTCTCCGGGTACTGCAATGATAAAAACTTTGCTATTTAAACCACAATGATGCAATGCTTCCAAGACACATGTTTGAATATACACCAGATACATTATGAAAATCGACACTATTGTCCAGCTGCATAAGCTGATGATAGCTGTGCTTGAACCACTAAGCGGAAAAAGATGTCATAGACGACTAAATTAAGTGTGTTCATTATCCACTGCCTCAGTCTCTGTTTCCAGGTGATGTGACTGGATTTTATGAATCACATGATTCAAAAATCACATCCGCAACACTACTTATAGTGTCAACAGAAACACTGTGGCGGGATGGCGGCTACCAGACCCAGGTTTTGAGGGAACCTGACTGGTAATGACAGCTTGACCAGATTCTATATTCTGGTGCCACAGGAGGTCAGGAGCCCCTGGACATTCGGTTATAGCCTGACCGAGCGGTAGGCCCCCTTGTGGGAGTATCGTGATGGATTATTCCAACTCAGTGTGGAGTTGCATTCTCAACCGGGTGCTGCGACCCAGAGAGCGGAGGAAGTTCTAGGAAGGTCTCGCATCAAACCAAGGTGTGGTGATTGTCACTCAAGCATGATCTCAATTTGGTACATGGGTAACTAAGGTATTTGACGTTTGGCGTTTGAAGGTGAATTTTTCACGGCATCACCACTTTCGAGTTATTGACAACACTAAAAGAGTAACACCTGTCTAAGGAAAAGCCTCCCGAAATTCGCCGTTTGGAGTCGGCAAAAACCTCTAGGTCCCTTCCACTCATGAGAAAACATTAGCGCGCACAACACGGGTAGATGATAAGCAAGGTAGGCCCTGTGGACTGTAGGGACACCCAATTTTTATTATTCTTCATTCAATATAAATTCAATATAAAATTCGACGTGTTGAGCCGGAAATCGAAGCTAGACGTTCTACGTGTGAGAGTCGCACTCTACCCACTATGCCACGGTGGCCACCACTAAGGCATTTAGCCTTGCGTTATCTACGACTCCTGAAAAAATGATCCCCGTGATATTAGTCGTTAAGGCTAATCACGTAAAACCAAATCTCAAATATGCTTTTGTCACTCCTTGAAATTAAGTCAGATGAGGAAACCTGTGGGGTTTTTTTTTAACATAACAGCCTGAATTTACCCGGACTACAAAAATGGATAAAATCATTAACTCCTGCCCGAACGTAATGGATAAGTGTTTCGGCTTGGAGGTCTTTGATTCAATTTCTTACTTAACATTTCGTACGAAAAAGAAACTGTCTTTGGTTGAAAATATAGGCCCCCCTACTCACAGAAATATAGCACTCTAAAGAATCAAATTATTTTTCTTCTTGCTTTTCCTGAATATAGAAAGTTTAATCCTTTTCAAGCTATAATGCAAGACAATATGCTCTAATTTGAGAATGAGAATTACAATGGATGTAAAGGCTGATCTTTTTAAAGTTATAGGAAAATTAAAAAAAAAACAAAAAAATCAGAAAAATGCTTGAAATCTTTATTTGAATCGATAGTACGGTCCATATAATTTAATGTTTGAAGATTATTTTATACAAATCTTGACCTTGATTCCGCCTCAAATGGCCCATCCGCTCAGTCTAATTTTGGCATACTCTTTCCAACATTTCGGCCGGTATCTCACGAATAAATGCTTCAATGTTGCCTTTCATTGCGTCAATTGAGCGGGGTTGTCTGTATAGACATGAGCTTTAACATAACCCCACAAAAAATAGTCTAAAGGTGTTAAATCGAACGATGTCCCGAACGTGAAACAAAATGTTCACCGAACTCGCCTCTTCATAAGTCCATTGTTGCGGGTGCTAGGTGCTATGTGGCACCGACTTATTGAAACCACATGTCATGCAACTCAAGCTCTTACATTTGGGCAAAAAAAGTTGAATATCATCGCACGGAAGCGCTCACCATTCACAGTTACGTTGCGATTCGCATCATCTTTGAAGAAGTACGGTCCAATGATGCCACAAGCGCATAATCCGCACCAAACTGTGACTTTTTCTGGATGCATTGGTAGCTGTTGCAATATTTCTGGCTGATATTCACTCCAAAATCGACAATTCTACTTATTGACGTACCCATTGAGCCAAAAATGAGCTTCGTCCATTTTTGACCATAAAATGGAAGAAGCGCGCGATAAACTTTCTTAACAGAGCATGCATTTTGATAATAAAGTTCAATAATTTGCAAGCGTTGTTCGTTTGTAAGACGAATCATGGTTAAATTATAGACCAAACTAAAGATGTAGATCCCTTCGAGGGAGAACAGTAGCGTGCACAACACGAGCAGTTGATGAGCAAGCTAGGCCCTGGCGCCCCTTTGGACTGTAGCGCCAACAATTATTATTATTAAACTGAGGATGTTTGACAGTGAAACAAAACACGAAACGTGCGTCAGCTGCTTAAACCAGTGCTGTCAAAAAGTAATAATGTAATAGTTAAAAAATCACTTTTTACAATAACAAATATCGATTACTGTCCACCCACCTACCAGTCAACCAACAGATTCGATATCTCACAGTTGAAATTGGGTCTGTAAACAATAACTAAATGTACGAGTGCTTGTAGAATTTTTCATTCTTAAAATGCAATAATTTTCCGACTCGCTCACCATATTCAACATTCAACATCTGAACTTTTTCTACGGTCCTATGGCCGCAGGGACGTTTTTGGCTACAATGGGGATGACGAAATGATGGTTTATATTTTTCTTTCAAAATTCATGTGCTACACAACCCAGAAAAATTATCCAGCTCTGCTTTCATGATATCAGCATGCGGATCATAAGGAGCATACCCCCAACTTGACCTCATTTGAGTCGCGGAGACAAGCATCATTTCTTTCCTCATTCAACAAAACGGTAATTACATCGTCTTTTCACAGTCTGTTTTAACCGATTTTTTCAAGAGTTGTCGTCTAGAATTCATCTTAAGATAGAGAGAATTGTAAAAGCATCGCCTACAGGAATGTAATTCCTTCAAAAAAATGTAAAACCTCAGCTAAATGCGGTATTATTTTAAGTTCTTCATGCCACCGAAAAGAAACAAAAAGCGAGCAGTAAATAGCCACCATTAGAACAAAAGATCTACTGAAATGTAGCACACAGACGGTCACCAGCTGCACAGAAAACAGACTTTCAGAATAACACGAGAGAATGAGGAGAATCATTAGCTTTTGCTGCCAAGAGAACCGCCCTCGGAGGCGCTGAATTCATCACATTGAAAACAGGGAGCAGAATTCATGAGATTTTTGCTTCGGTCCTTCTTCGACCACTGTAGAGGGAGTTCCAACGGTCTAGATGCTGATGCCCTACACAAACATAATTAGCACTGCGTACCGCCGAAGCATAAAGTAATCCCGGAATTAAAGTCCTAAGTCCCTTTCCCAACTTTTAGGCAATCCTCCGTATGACACCCACCCGGCAACCGACCCGGATGCCAATTAAAAAAAAAAAACACTATGTGAACTAGATACTCTGTGATACCTTCGTGGTAATCACTTGCTCGGTTCCCAGATTATCGCAACAGATGGCATTTGTTTGAACTTTGGAACGACGCCAAGTATCGCTTTGTAATTAGTTCTAATGGAAATCCATGTTTATCGTCCACCAGGATCAGTAAAAAACTTCAAAAACAGGCGATTAAAGTTCAATTACGGATAGGGATTAGGAGAGCTCTTCTGGGGAAGGGGGTTGATTTAACATCCAAAAAATGTTTCCCCCGAGAGTGTGTAGGTGCTCACTGCAGGTGCACAGAGAAGCTGGCGAGCACCGCAACCACTGGGAGCGCATACATAGGAATTACGAAACGAGACTAATTACAGTTACACACGAGTTGTTTAATGCTTTCATAAGGATTTCGCTGGTTTAAAATTGAAATAAATGCAAACTCTGAGTAATTTCGGTTTTTATCTCCCCACTGCGGTAGGGCTCGGTTTCTCACCACATGAGAACACTGATATTGTCATTGTTTAATGACGGTTGGGTATTTGGGAGCCCTTTCGAGGAATTTCGCCATACTGCGGTTGAACTTGTTGAATTATGACAAATTCAGTGGTTCCCCTGAATGAGTGCGGTGCCTCAAAGGCATTCCTGTTCCCAGAGTAAATTCCGCCCACGCCACCCACAAACCAGTTGTCGTGGGGGAGAATGGTGTCCTATTTATATTTTTGCGGTCTGGAGCAGCACGTTAATCTCCATCCATCCACTTGAAAAGATTTCGAAATCAGTTGACGCTGTACATCCATGCGTTTTGTCCTCAAATCAAAATGATTGAACATTCCTGTATGGGCGTGGGTTAATTAATGCGACAACCACAAAATGTTCATGTACAATCGTACTGTTTACAGCTCCCTACAGGAATACTTGTGCTAATTAAATAATGAGTAAGCACACATGTATAGGCGGTAACCAGTCTCTCTTGAATACAATATTTTCAGCTCGAGCTGCAATAAAGTGCCTCCACATGTACTGGTGGCCAGCCGTATGGGGTTTCGATTTACAGAGTTTTCACGAGTGGGTACAGTTGGTGGAGGGGTCAGGTAAACGGAAAAGATTTTAGGTAAACCGACCAAAACCAAAGCTAATTTATTTTGCTTAGGAACATATGAGAGTCATTAGTGGCTGAAGGATAAAAAGCGCTATTTGCCGTTTTACACTTCAGCTTCGTTCTGTTAAGGACGAAAAAATAATTTCACATCTTTCAAAATTTAGAAGGATTTTGAGTGCGGAAATGAACCTTAGATATGGTACATTGCATGGATATGTCTGCTGTTACAAATGTGTTGCTGCTCGTTGGCACCCTCCTTAAAGAGGTGAAGAACTTAAATCTGTGTCAGATATTTTGGACTGGAAGAAAGAAAAGTTTTGTTTGTTAGAAGTTTTCAAGTTTGTTTCTAGTTGTAAGCGTTTTCCAAACAATCTGCCCTATTTTCACTCGGGCAGATGAATATATGTGCCAGTGAAAAAATAGCACCAAGGGGGGATAAATTTCAGTATAACTTTTTAAATTAATCAATAAACATATATTGCTATGCCCCCGTGTCTTTTATTATTGCTTTAAGAGCTTTAAGTGTATGACATACGATTGGTAGCGATTCTATTTCTTTACGAGGGAACTTTGTGACAAAACCCTTCTGCGGGGCAGTAAAAATAACAGCGATGATCGCAATTTTCGTAAAAAAGAAAATTAGTGTAATATAAATGTAAGTCAGTGAAATGTTAAGATAGTTGTTTATTTTGAATAATAATAATTATTGTTGGCGCTACAGTCCAAAAGAGGACCAGGGCCTAGCTTGCTAACCAACTACTCGAACGGCGAAATTTGAGAAGCTTTCTTAGATAGTTATTACTCTTTGAATGTTGTCAGCAGCTCGAAAGAGGTGGTGCAGTGAAAAATTCGAAAAATTGGTATTGAGCTGGGAGTCGAACATAGACCCTTCGGCGTGTGAGCGTCGCACTCTACCCACTACGCCACGGCGACCACTATTTTTTTTATAGTTATTTTGAATAGCTTTCATTATATAAATTACAAAATTTACAGTTTTCTTAAGAGAATGGGGCGTGGAAAGTATTTTACAATCGAAAAACGGGAAAAATATAATTTCAGAAGGTACAACTTATGCAGAAGTTTGACATTTTGTTGACTGCTCCAACAAAACGATTCGAAATGCACTAATTTATCCAAAATCGAAACTCCCCGACAACTCTTACCAGATACCTAGACAGACAGAAAGCCCAAAAAATTTCTTCAAACCAGCAACTGATCTCAAAATAGACTGAGGTATAACAGCTTGCCTCAAAACACACTAAGATACCATAACTTTAAAGCCTGTAATCCAAGAAAGGTCTCGCGTTTTATATTTGCAGAACAGCATTTGAATTGGCCACCAACTAAATGCAGCATCTTAAGAGTGTTAGGGACCGATGGAAATAAAATCGTTTTGTTTGGCGGTAAGGCATCTCGTATCTATATGAGAAGGCCACCAAAAGCGGAATATAACCCCAAATATACAAATAAGTCGGCAAATACACAATAATAAGGCATGGGGGTTCGAGTATAATGGTGTAAAAATGTGTAACGGGTGCATATAATGAATCAAACCCATCAACACGTCTACGTAAATAGTCTTGAAAGTGCCACGCGAAATGCAGCTTTTGTGGGTATTCTAAAATGATAATGACCCCAAGCACACAAGTAAAAAGGTGAAAAAAAAGGGTTTGAGGATCATGCAATGAATGTGATAGAGTGGCCAACGCAATCGCTTGACCACATCAATCCCGTCGAAAATCTGCGCATCGATGTAAAGAAAAACTATCTCAGAAATAAAACCGACCAGTAACGAAGCACTTTGGGCTGCAGTCAAAGCGTCTTAGAACATAATTCCAGTTAAAAAGTGTTAAAACTTAGTAAATTCAATGACCAGACGTTGTGAAGCCGTCATAGCCAACAAAGGCCATGCAACGAAATATTAAATTTGATTGACTACATCCAAAGAATAAAATCATGCAAGAAGATTTTTTATGGCGCGTAAACCTAGATGTTACGGATGAGGAAGCCCTTAGTCTTTTCGATAGAAAAGTTTTCCGTGCGGTTTTTGGTCCTGTCCTGTTTGCGGTGATGGCATTTGGAAGAGAAGATTTAATAACGAACCCTATGGGCTGTTCAATGCCATGCGCCTGGTCGGGCGTCTTCAGAAAAATCGCTTAAGATGGCTAGACCATGTAGAGCGTATCGACACCACTGCTTCGGTTCGGGAAGTCTTCGAATCCGAACCATTGGGTGCATCAGAGGACGGCCTAGGCTAGGCTAGGCTTGTGGCGCACACAAGTGGAGAAGGAACCTCAACCAACTGGGAGTACGCATCTGGAGGCAGCTAGCGAAAGATCGTGCTAGCTGGAGAGGATGTTGCTTGAGGCTCAGGTCCACCACGGACTGTAGCGCCATTAGAAGAAGAAGAAGAAGATTTTTTTCGAATTTTAACATGGCTCCGTTTAAAATTGGGCAATAAAGCAATGGTGCTATTATTTTCCCGCTCATATATTGACTTTTGTTAAAAAAAATGTATGTTGTTTGTGAATAAAAAATTTAGTTATTTTTTTTTCACGTATTGTTTTTATCTTATATCAAGTTCTTGCATTTTTAAAATTTCGTTTGATAGATTTACCAATTTGTTTACCATTTTATTTCACAAAAGTTGGGTTTCGTTGTGGTGCTATTTTCTTACTGCAGCTTGTATCATGTGTCAGCTACAGAGCAAATCACTTGGACCACTTGAATGTTCTTTATGTACTTCAGTGGCACATGTACAAACTTTTCTAATCTATTACAAACACACAAAGTATAGATGCATTGCACCACTTTAAAGTCTGCAAATTTTAAACATAATTGGAGCTCTAAAAAATTATGATTCGCGATAATAGCATTTATTTCTGCGACCTTTAAGAATATTCGAGATATTTGTTTAGCGGGTTTCTTTTTCTCAACCTTGTTTTAACTTCTATGGATTTCGAAATATTCATCTCCTCAACAGTTAAAAACTTACGTGCTGGTTAAGAGCTTTCTATTTTTGCCTTAGGTATATATATATGTTTTCAAGTGGAAAGAATTATTTTTTATTTTCGTTGGAGAGTGCGAATCTCTTGCTGGAGATTTCTATAATTTCAACATAATTTCATTTCACGTTTGGAAACACTACACTGGTGCCCTTAGACTAGAAAACTGATCTGTTGTTCTACCAGGCAGTAACCTACATTAAATGTTACATCTTAGTTTTCCGGAAGAATGCCAACAGCCAGGGGGCCAACTTGGCTTGCTCATCAAATACTCGTGCTGTTGAAAAAAACTTTGAAACTTTTCTTATATCAACCCGTAGCCAGTTGTACCGCATATAACCCATCATTAATTAGAGATGAATGTAAAAAACTATTCTGAGTCAGAGTAAGAAAAACGTTGGTTACTAGCAAGCACTACGACACTAATGAACCTAGAGAGGTATGCCCAAGTTGTACAACATCGCTTACAATATGACATATTTTTGTTGAGTGTCCTGTTTCGCGTCAGGTAGACTCATCTATAGGGTAATAGCCAATGTTCTAAGTCCTTCAGATACGAATAACAATTCAATACGTCGAGTTAAAGCAGCAGCTTGAGGAGATTTGACTTAATGCCACCAAGATTAAAATATTGTTCTTGTTGTGACAAATGTATATAATTACGACTTACGAATTACGAATGTAATAATTTAATACCTATATATTTAAAAAAAATATAATGTAAGACTAAAGAACAGCATCGTATGGTATGGCTACCCAAATGCCTTAAATAAAAATAATTCATAAATTTATTTGTAAGTTATTTCAATAAATAAAACAAAATAAATACTCGTCTTGTGCGCGCTACTGTGCTCTCACGAGTAGAAGAGATCTACAGTTTTTTGCCGACTCCGAACGGCAACGTTTGAGAAGATTTTTCTTATACAGTTAGTCTTATTACTCTTCGAGGGTCGTCAGCAGCTCGAAAGTGCTGGTGCCGTGAAAAAATCGAGATGTTAAGCCGGGAATTGAACCTGGACCTCCGGCTTGTGAGCGTCCCACTCTACCCAGGTCGCATGGAGCCACGGGGGTCACAATACCAACAAGAACTCCTGCGAAAAAGAGCGTCGGGTTTCAGTTTTAACCACATCTGCACCCAACAGTTGCCTGATTCGAAAAAAGGCGGGATATTAACAGAGGAAGTGATCTAAAGAGTTCTCTAAGGAGTTTCGTCATTCAGCCCAAGCACACTTGTGCGTGCGTAGCGAATGTGAAGCGTCTCGTTAGTTCGCCAACAAGCCATGTGCAGTCTCTCCTGTATATAGAAAACAGGAATGCCGCGGATTTCTTGCTGACACCTAAGAGCATGCGCTTGGTCGTTCTGTACAATCATGTCGTCTGTGATTGTACTGCCTAGAGACCCAACTATCGATGGAAGCCCTGATCAAGGACGCGGGCAGCTCCAAGGTGGGTTAATATCCTGCGACTCCCTCTTTTGATCCTTGCCTAGCATCTCACTTATCAAATTTCCGTAGTTTCCCGGATGCCAAACAAATCTTAATGAATTTAGCCTGCCGACCAATTTCGACATTGTAAGAGTGTCATGGTAGAGATAAAGATCAGCAATATTAATATGAAGTTCCCTTCATATAGGCATTTCTCGGATTGAGTTGTCAATTTATTTAGGCTTTGAAGGTTAGAAATGGTAGATGTCATTCCAAATATTGTCTGGAGTCTTAATTGTTGTCCATTGAAAATTTATGGCAACAGCAGAATAAAAGCACAATAGCAGTCTTGTAGAAAAGCACAAACAAGGCGAAATTCAATATAAAGTGTGTCCCAACAAGAACGCAAGATTTACAATTTGAATAAAACGCAGATATTAAAAAAATCGTGAATTCTTTTTTATATCGTAAAGTATACAGGATGAGGTGATGTGTGGAATAACACATCGGTCAGATGGCCGGAGCGGCTTTGCTGGCACATACGCGACCTTTTAATGAAATTTTCAATGACCGCTTTGCATGAGGTATTTAATTAATGCAGCGTCCAATTTTCTCTTTTAAGGTTTGAGTTGTATCCGGCTTATTCGCATAAGCCATAGATTTCAAAAAACCCCAAAGAAAAAAGTCCAATGGTGTTAAATCACACGATCTAGGCCGCAAATTCTGGTCTTCAAAACGCGAAATAACACGATCGGGAAATGACTGATGCAGCAATTGAATTGTTTCTCTGGCTGTATGAGATGTGACGCCGTCTTGTTGAAACCACATCCCCTCCACATTCATTTCTTCAATTCTAGGCACGAAAAATTGGTTATCATTTCACGATACCGAACACAATTGACTGTTTGCGCTTGACCTGACTCATTTTCATAAAAAAAAGGTCCAATGATTCCTCCAGCCCGAAATCCACACCACACAGTGACACGTTGAGGATGCATTTGCTTCTCGTGAATCGCTCGAGGAGTTTCCTCGCCCTAAATGCGACAATTCTGCCTATTGACGAAGCCATCAAGCAGGAAATGGGCCTCGCCACTAAAGATGATTTTATCGGCAAAATTAGCATTTCCATGTTATGCATTTTGGTCAAACAATTTCACAATAAGAATGCGTTGTTCTTTGGTGTAGCGCTCCATTTTTATTAACCTTATACCTTCTACTAACAAACAAAAATAATTGTTCAAATGTCAAACAATGACAATTCGAATGGAGCCAAATTTACATATTGCGTTCTTTCTGGGACACCCTTTATTTGTACCGAAAACCACATTTGCAGAGAAAACGTTTAACTTGTCATCCTCCTGGGAAGGTTTTACTTCCCAAAAACTAACGATAACAAATTATTTATCAAAATTCAATTTAATTTACTCAATTCAATTCATATTTCTCTGCCTAATTTTATACCGTGGCTTACAACACCACAACAAAGTAATAGTGTGATGCATTGAATTATTTCTGAGATATCTTGAAATCCAGAACATTTATTGCTCAGCTGCAATTTGCGAAACGAATTACATTTATGTGCGAACACGCCTTTTAAGAGGACTTTTCCGTAAACATTTTCAAAGGAGCATCTTTCACAATAGAGGAAATCAAATAAAAAATTCTTGTATCGGTTAGCTTGGCTTTCCGTTTTTGGGATTTTGTGTGTAATTGAATAAAAGAATCTATCGGCAAGTACGCTTCGGTCTCGGAAGAGGACGCAACATCTTTTACGAGTACATGAGTTATAACCACTCAAGCCACTTTGACAGCGTTACACACTCGTATACATTTTATGGTGACAATTTCAACTTGCAATAAAAGGCTGTGTAACCCGTAATAAAAACCGCAACAGAAACTACAACAACTACTGGGGCCAGTGACTCCCTTGCGATTAAGGACCGTTCTGCACAGTTTTCCCAATTTACAAAATCCCGCCTTTGAAATAAATTCAATGATGGAAGACAGCCATTTTATGCGTCCCCAAAAATCACCCCAAAATAAGGATGTAGTAAAACAAGAGAATTTTTGCAGAATCACTGTTCAACTATTCACCAACCACTAGCCACTCGCCGTCTTCGTCGCTGTCCTCGTCACAGTCAAACTTTCACTCAAACTTTCTGAGCACCATCATGAATAGTTACGATAAAGTTTTTTGTGTTTTCAATTCAAGTCGCGAATTTCCGTCACAACTTTCGCAAAAATGTGTGCCAAAAGTTCACTAAACTGCCTTCGTTCGCGATATTGTATTTCCGCTTGGGAGCGACCCTCTAAAGTCCCCTCCCGCACTGAAATGGGTCGTAAATGGCGTGAGACTTAATTTATAGTTCAAAGAGCATAAGCACGTATTTAGTTTATTGCGGTATGCCCGACCTCCTTTTGTTATCAATTTCGGTTGTCGCGACTAACATTGATTAACCATCAGCTTCCGGGTGGCAGGAAGTGCGCCCAGGAGGAGATGGAATGCTCAACTATTTCCTCGAGCGGAGCTATGTCTGAGTCCTTCCTGGAGGTGCTTTCAATCTGAGGGATCAATTACTTGGAAATGTAACGCCGATGGCATTCAAAGAGCATGGCAGAGACACTTCCGGAATGTGAAATGAAACATTGAATTCAGACTTGAACCAGGAGCAGGACATCCTGTAATCTTATCCGAAAGGAAACCCACAACGTGACACTGCGATGTGCTTTCAAATCAAATGACAAACTATGGGATACACTGGAGTGGAATTTTCATAGATTTCGGTGTTGCAAATGGAACCCTAATGAATTTGATTAACTCTCAGTCGTGGTGTAGGTCAATTCAGTGGGAAAAAGCTCTCTCCGGTCTGCCCCTTAAGCCACTTTCATTTCATAGCTGGAGCTTAACCATGATCCCCAAGCTCATCTACAGGAGGAGCACGCCACCCGACATGGCAGCTACTCTCTCATGCGAATCAAGGGACCAATAATTTGCCTCTATTTTTCGATTTGAAAGTAGATTTTCAGCAAGCCTCTCACGACATTTAAACTCTCGGCACACTGTCAGTGATTCTACAGAAGTGATGCCGCAGCATAGGAAATCTGCGAAATTTTCATTTTCACCACGGGAATAGAGGCAGTGCTGTCCGGGTTCCTCAAAGCAATAAAAATTACCATTAAATTTCCGAATTCCATCCAATTCATGAATACTTTATTCCTTTCACTTTCCGAGCACACTTCTGTTCGCAGGGAAGTTAGGGATTTATAATTTTTTTGTTTAATGAACCCCGCCGATGGGGAAAGAAGAGTTCGTCGTTGGCAATTATGTTTATTCGCCTGTAACTACCGGAAGGTGCAAATCGTTTTGGGGCGTCTGAATTTGAATAAGTAATATGTCGGATTATGTCAACATTTGGATCTTTGCTTAAGTCTGTGAAATATCCTTGTCCGTACGTGGTAATGACCATTTGAAAACGAGGTTGCTACTAAGAACTGCGAAGAAATCGATTGAAGACCACAAATTGAGAGGTTTTATGTAGGTATTGCATTCCGTCCTGTAGACATCAAGGGTTATACAAAGTAACGCACTGCTTAAAACAAAATGTGTATGTGACCGCAGCCAAGTGGCCATGTGCATCAACGAAACTATAGCCCAGTGCAGCTAATTACATGCACATATCCGAAGTTCGATTCTTATACATTACGGTGTACGATGTGAAAATTTTGATTCGAATAGCACCACCAAACAAGTGACCAGTGGTAGAGAAGTGTTTATTTACCGTTGAGGTTGGATGTGGGCAGTTAAGTATTTTATATGCTATGAAACTGTGAATTTAAAAAAGGAAATCTTCCGATTTTAAAATAAAAAAGTAAAGCAGCCATCATTTTTAGAATAAAAAAAAACTTGTTATTTTTGCAAACTGAAGTAAATTATATTAACTACGTTGTTAGTTATAGAATACTTGAATTACAACAGACTTACCAGGTATACCGGTATGAAGTGAGCGTCAAGATAGTGAACATTTGTTGTGAACGAGCCCTTATTTTTTGTTTGTTTGTTTGCTATGACATCTGTGAAAAATATTTAGTATACATCAAGTCATTGAAAAGACAACATCATACTTTTTCACCGTGTTGAAAATGTCGAATTTTGTACCAGAAAGTGATGATTTGCGGAAAGCATTAATTTTTCGTTTTCATTTGAAGAAAAGTGCTACAGAGTAGCATCGAATACTTGTCGAGGTATATGGTGATCATGCTCTATCAGAAGCAACATGCAAAAGATAGAACGGTCCAGAAATAATGATTTTGATGTGAGAAATGAAAACCACCAAAAAGTTTCAAGACGCGGAATCGCAAACGATATTGCATGGAGATGACACTTTGAGTCAAAAGCAAATGGCAGCAATGTCATATGTTGCACAACAAACAATTTCTGACCGTTTAAAAGCTATGGGAAAGATCCAAAATTGTGGAAAATGGGTGCCACAAACACTTGTGAAATTTTGCTTCAAAGACACGAAAGAAAATCGGTTTTGCATCGGATTGTTACTAGCAATGAAAAATGGATTTATTTTAAGAATCCTAAACGGAAAAAATCATGGGTTAATCTGGGACAACCATCAACATCGACTGCAAAACCATATCGATTCGGCAAGAAGACAATGCTGTGTGTTTGGTGGGACCGAAAAGGTGTGCTGTACCACGAGCTCCTAAAACCTGGTGAAACCGTTAATACTGATCGCTACCGACAACAAATTATCAATTTGAACCATGCATTGATCGAGAAACGACCAGAATGAGCCAGAAGATACGGCAAGGTAATTTTGCTTCATGACTATGCATCTGCACACAAAGCAAAACCGGTTCAGGACCTGGCTGGGAACACCTATCCCACCCGCCGTGTTCACCAGACTTGGCTCCTTCCGACTACCATTTGTTTTCATCGATGGGACACGCATTGGCTGAGCAGCACTTTGATTCCAACGAGGAGGTCGAAAATTGGGTGTCTGATTGGTTTGCTTTAAAAGACGAACAATTTTATTGGCGTGGTATTCACACATTGCCAAGAAGGTGGTCAAAATGTGTAGAAAACAATGGCTAATACTTTGAATAAAATGTTTGGTATTGTTTATTATCTTTATACATTATTAAATTAAGTACATATTATGAAGAACAAATTTAAAATGTGCTACACGAATGTACCGTGCTACTTATGGTATTCATACTCACAATTGAATGTCGTGGAAAGAATGTAAGAAAGAAAATAAAATAACTCAAGCACTAACCGTTACAATTGTACGTATAAAAGGGCACCACCTTTTGCAGATCATTTGCAGTCTGGCTAAGAAGGTCGTATTTACACAATTAAAGAAATCAGCGATTTTTTCCTTTCCGCCACAGAAAACATTATATATTTAAGAACGTTCTAGAAGTTATACTTGACATCCAGTTTACTTTGTATAAATTCGGTGCAGAAATTCCGTACAGAAATTTGGTCTTAGAACCTTTTTAGAAGACATATTCCCTTAAATTGGTCGAAACTCAATCATTTATTTTTCTTTTACTCTTTATTGATTCTGAGATCATCTATTGATGGCGGCTTGTTGGTAGACGCGTATGGTTCAAGTAGCCAGATAAGGGTTAGGTCCGTTTCCAAAAATAAAATCGTTAAATCGATTGAATCATATTGTCTACACCTTCAATCTGTGCTGCGACTTTGTCCCTTTCACTTAATAATAATAATAATAATTGGATGCCGCGACAGTCCACAGCGAGATCAGGACCTAGATTGTTCATCAATTACTCGTGTTGTGCGCGCTACTGTTCTCTCACGGGTAGAAGAGACCTACAGTTTTTTGCCGACTCCGAACTTCGAAATTTGAGAAGCTTTTTTTTAGACATTTGAGGTGTTAATTCGGGAATCGAACCTGGAGTACGGCGTGTGAGCCTCGCAATCTACCCACTGCGCCACGGCGGCCATGATGAACACATTACCAAATGCATACAAACATTTAATGATCTTTACAAGGAGATTGATTTTAGCTTGTCACGATCAGAGATTAAGAAGCTTGTTTATGTTGATTGTTGATTAATATTGAAGGAATTGAAGAAAGTAATATCGAGGCTCCATTTGACTGCGCCAATTATCGGGGTAACAGTCTTCTTAACAGCACATACAAGATCATCTGATCGTCTGAGACCTTTTGACGGCAACCTGATAGACCAGGAAAGTTCACGATAGACAAGATCTTCACTTTATGGCAAATCCTGGAAAAGAAACCACATCGATTTTAAGGCCGCATATGACAGTGTGCATGGAGACGAGCTACACAGTGCCATGTCTAGTTTTGGCATTCTTATTAAACTCGTCAAATTTTGTAGGATTACGATGGAGAACTCTCGCTGCTCCGTCAAGGTCGGCAACAAACTCACTGAGACCTTCAATGTCAATAAAGGTTTTAGACAAGACGCACTGTCATGTGACTTCCTCAAAATTATCCTCGATTAGATCGACGAATTCACAAGTCAACATCAGAGGCACGATCTTCCAAAAGTCGGTTCAATTGCTAGCTTACGCTGATGACATTGACGTGATTGCACGAAAACAGGCGTTTGCTGGCATTGAAGCGGAAGCGGCTAAAATGGGCCTGGGAGTTAATGAGGGCAAAACAAAGAACATGCTGTCATCATAGAAGGACACAGAACATCGACGTCTCTGACAGAGCCTCACACTAGGCAGCAGAAATTTCTAGGGAACTGAGGACTTTGTCTACCTCGGCTCCGCGGTAAATAGGGACAGCAACACCAGTACCGAAATCAAATACAGAATCACTCTTAACAATCGCTGTTTCTTTGGGCTCAGCAGGCAATTGAGTTATAAAGCTCTCTCACAACGGACTAAGCTCGCCAAACTTGATTATCCCAGTCCTACTTTATGGCGTGGAAACCTGGACGTTACTAAAAGCGGATGAGGAAGCTCTTAGTCTTCTCGAGAGAAAAGTTTGCGTGCGATTTTTGGTTCTGTGTGCGTAGATGTAATAATAATAATGTGCGTAGATGGCATCTGGAGAAGAAGATATAATGACAAACCTATGGGCAGTACAGCGACATTCGCTTGGTCAATCGTCTTCGGATACAACGCTTAATATGGCTAGGCCCTGTAGAGCATACGGGCACCACTGCTCCGACCCGAAAAGTTTTCGAATCTGAATCAATGGGACAACGTAACAGGAGATGGCCTAGGCTAAGGTGGAGCACACAAATGGAGAAGGACCTGTGGAACTGGAGGCAGCTGACGAAAGATCGTGCTAGCTGGAGAGGCATGTTGGTTGAGACCCCGGTCCATCCCGGACTGTAGCGCCACAAAAAAAAGTGATGGTAAAGTGATAAAAAAAAAAGGTGTTAGAATAGGTTTCACATTTCACATCCAGTGTTAGGACTCATACACTTTACTATTTTGTCTATACCTACGAACCCTTTTTCGTGTTAAATTTATGTTCGCTTAGTCATGTCAGCAATTCTCGCAAAGCCGCCATGGCGACGTTGACAACATCACCCATTCAAAGAATGAGTCCTATAGCTTTGATTCTTGTCTTAACCTGATTTTGTACTGATGAAAATGTGACACAAATCACAATAATGACAACACAGCCCAAGTGTTTAGAAAGCTGTGATAAATATGGGTCTTACTGAAGTCCAAATGGCGGCCTCTTACCAATGGCTTCTGGTTGTATTCACTACGCTTAATTCATTGGCTCATTAGCATTTGAACAGTGTATAGGCAAAATGTGGATTAGAATTTTGTTATGAGAGGCGCTGAATTTAAAAAACTCATCTTTCGCTTGTTTATCTTTTTGTGTAAGAAATAGCACTCTTCTCTTACAACTCCTACTTGCCTCTGAATATAGCAAATCGACAAAGATTTCCTATAAGACAGTATCGCAGATTTCATGCCATCTTATTTTTCATGTAAATAATCCAACCTAATTATCCTTACACATGGGTAATCGAGAATCCCAGTACCATTGTCAGTATTTCGAAGAATTTCAGTTTGTGAAAACACATTACCAGGGCAGCTACCATTATTTGGTTCTCTCTCTCTCTCTCTCATTCATTTGTTTGTTTACCTTGTACGGACAGTCAAAGCAAAAACAAATTAAGAAAAGGCACTGAATATCGTATATTATCATAAATATAAAATCAACTTGCTCATGCACCCCAATATTTTGTAGATTGTAAAAGAAGAGCCCGAATCAGCTACTCTTTACATTGCCACTACTTTGCTTGGTATGTCCCTTATCCGTAAGCATGAAGATATGTACATCCACTTCAAGTGAACGCATTGAACTGATTCGCAAGAACAAATGAAAGAAATTAAATAGGAATACAACGAAGGAGAGCTTGCGACAAATGATGCATCAATCAGGACCTTTTTGCGAACAAAACAATATTAACAATCATTATAGAAGTAGGTTAATTCTTCCACGTCAAACGCTTGTCTTAAGCAAACAAGCGCGACGGCATGGATTTACCGAGCAGAGAATTTTTCCCTAATTCTTTACCTTTGGCTTTATCCGATATTAAGTAATCGACGCCCATGGCCAATATATACCCAGGTCTTTCGAGCAAAATCCTTCACCCGGACCTTTCCAGTGCAACAAAACAATGTGTCACGTGAAAGCTATGGCAGCCGATGAAAAGCTTAAGACAAAATAAATGATGAAAACAAGAAAAGCGGACGTCCGTTGACAGCCCGGCAGCCGTTAAGACAATATTGACAACAGATGTCAATAGAAGCAGTCTGTCGTGAAGAATTGCTGCTACAACGAAAATTCTATGCAGGATTAGAGGGATTCAACCGACAAAGAATGATGAACCAGCCATTAAGAAACGCCACATTGACCAACCCGAGTTGATCCAATTAATCAAAGTCAAAGGAGTACTACAAAAACGCAGAGTCGACTAACTGGAGACGAAGTACACTTTGACCATCTGCACCCAGTCACCATACACTCGGAAGAACAGTGATGAATTAAGGATAATTTCAGTGCAACAAAACATGATTGCCTTACACCACACTCATATGAAATATCACAGAATGAAGCATGTTCATGAAAGTACTTCTTGCTGCACGTGGCCCCCAGGCAAGTCTATTTACAAACGCAACCCTGGGTGGGCAAATGTCATGCAGACATTTAAGAAATGGAATATATCTCACCAAAGGTTAAAACTATATGGACAAAGGCCAGATAAAGCCGTGGGGCATGCCGAGGAGTTTAGAAAAACCTGATGAATCTACGAGCGTTAGGAATGGAGAGTGGCAAGCTATCTGCCCACAAAGATAAGCTAACTGAAATGAAATATGAAAATTCAAACATGTGTGTTTACAGACAAAATACGGCAGGAAAGGCACACACGTCACAACAGAAAAGAAAGCACTCTGGGGAACATAGCTGAAAATTCAAGACATAGACTGTGATGGGAAACATCTTCATTTCATTTCCAGTTATTGTTTCCTTGTGCCCTAGGCATTGGCTCCAGTTCAGAAACCCCTTCTTCGGTCTGTGGTTAAACAAATTATAGAGTCATTTGCTTTGATGCCAAAAAAGACGAAAATTTATCTACTCAGAGGATTTCTTAAACTACGTTGGCCAGACCGGAGCAGAGTTACATTCCGAAACAGGAATCAAATTAACTCAGAAGGGACAGCATATATGGAGAGGGAACCACACACCACCGACTGGTTCAATTTTGAAATCGCTTTGGACTACTGGAAATTTAATTATTGAGCAGAGGTCGACCTTAATGATCGATACTGACGGATGATATGGTTTCACATTTCACATTTCTCATAAAGTGTTAGGACTCGTACACTTTACTCTTTAGTCTATACCTATGAAGCTTTTTGGGTGGGTGTTGCCCTGTTGTTGATGTTCAATTTATGGCGATTTCCTCGTTTGCTTAGTCATGTCAGTTTACGAAACACACGCACAACAATTTTCGCAAAGCCACGCCGCCATGGCGACGTTGACAACATCACCCATTCGAAGAATGAGTCCTCCTACAAACGTTTCACATTTTTCAGAGAAGCATAATAAAATTCCATCATATTTCGAGACACATGCCTAGAATGTCAATCCGGGACCGTGAGTTTGCTCATTGCTCATTTCCCACCCATCCGCATTCAGCTACAAAGGTGGATGCGCCTCAAAAGCGAAGACGACCGACCTTGGAATTTTCTTAAATTGCTCACATCCAACCCCCGCACAACAATCGATGAGCGAAATAAATTTCCCAAGAATACCGTAAAATGAGGTCAGACGAGCAGCAGCGCTGTCAATGGCTGCGAAATGGCAATAAAATGAGCAGCGTACAACTCGGCGCACACAAGAGTTCTGCAAATGAAGTGCAAAGCACTTGTGCGTGCGGTAGCCTTATCAACAGATTTTGGGATTTAGATTATCTAAGGAAAATTATGCGTCCCCATTTAAATGAGATTCGCGAACGATGCGAAGGAGTGGAGGCCGCTTTAAACGGGCCGACGAATGAAATAAAACGCGAACGGACTAGGCCTTGACATCGCTTGCCATAAAAAGAATGATTGCCTAACTCGCTTCGGTGTCGGAAGAATGTCATGGGAGGAATACAAACAACTTCCTAATCTGTTCAGGAAATCCCCTTGCACGTCAATGCTTCAATTAAACAATTCTCAAGCAAAGAATACAAACTCCCAAACCATACAGCAGTTTAGTCCCTTGGCATACCAGCTTTAAATACAACAAAACCCTTTCAACCATCAAGTGGCTTGAATTAAGTCATTCTTGGAAAACGTTACCCCCAGGAAGCGTAAACACCCCTTCTACCTGTCACTGGGAAAAAAAATCACACCGCAAATTGAACAAACAGAATAACAGCCCCAACCCTATCGCCCGTCAAGCAGCACCTAACCCGTGGACTTAAATATGATACCGACTATAAATCAGAAAACTTCCAGGAAAATCGTTTTTGGCTTCGCACGATGAGTGTTAGTTTAAATGACGTGTGCTCAGCCTCCTCACCTCCAGAATGCGAGTGTATACACAGCCTCACCACCAGTGAAGGTTCACCCTTGGCAGAAGCAATCGCAATACAATGAGTGGCTGTTCTGCCACGGATTGTGTCCCCACCACCACCCCACTACAGTTCAAGCGACGTCGTGGCCTCTGCCACCGTCAACCCATAACGCGCTTTTGTTTTCCCATTACGTTAAATAAGGCACGGGGACAGGCTCTAAAGCCTGATGGGATGAAATTGAACACACTCCGCTACCACAGCACCGTGCGTCGACAATTATACAAAGCGATGTCGCGGGTCGATTCATTCACTTTCCATCCGCACAGGAAGAAAATAAGGAATGCCATGTACGTAGGCACGATGAGGCACTGAACTCAGAGCCCATACGTTATTTTATGATGCACAGAATCACTCCTGAATGCGGGCGGAACCACTGCCAAACCGAGTGCTCTATTAAATTGCTCCTGTCGCCGGGCATTGGACTTCCATCATGTGCGACAAATGACAGAGAAGCGGAAAACGGATTTAAGCGCCCATTTGCAGGCGAACGCTCCGCAAACTTTATGAGCTGTGCACAGATATGGGTGGCAGTCCGATATCCACATGAGTTAATTGACGGCGGCAAAGTTAGACGTTGCGTTGTCGTCGACCGAACGATTAACCGAGCGGAACGCCCACAAGCGAAGGCCGATCGAAAACTAGTTAAGTCGAAATCTTCTCCAATTATCTGAAGATTTTATGCGAAACGAGTGACTCGTCCTCGCTGCGCACATTTGTTTTCCGTCGAAGCCCCCATAAATTCAACAGGGATCCACTTGGCTGGCGGAGGCAGTGTTTCTTGGCCTCCTTGGCAAACTCCCCAAACAGTAATTTATGTAGACTCCAAGGGTTACTTTTATTTTCGGGGTCAGGTTTATGAGAAGCAGCACGGAAACTAAAGTAGATTAGAATTCATCAACATTTCGTCCGTCCTTTTGAGCTCCTCCGTCTTGAGATAATCTGCTAGACTATTGAAAGCGCCATAACGTTAGACGTTTGCCAGCAGTAAAACTGAAATGGGGATCAACAATGGAAGGTGATCAGCATTAAAAATTCAATTCCAGTGTCCTCTATGCATTGCAAACGGAAAGATTTGAATCTGGCTAATTTTAAATTATTTAATGCATTCTCAGAAACGGACAGTTTATGTATTTGAACAAAAAGTTGTCGCATAAGTGTGATTTTACTTTAACAGTCTGCACGTAGTTAGAAAATCATTTTGAAGGGATCTCTATTTGAGACTCCGCGGACACGGGAACGGTTCTATTTTGAACATTTCAGAGATTGTCTTTGTTGAGAGAACGTATCTGTCGTTTCTCTATTCACTTTGAAATGTAACGAGGCACTAAAGTGTTGGCATTGTTCGCCGAGTGTGAATATTGAATTAGAACGGGGATGGTGTACGTAGAAATTGAATAATAAAGAAGACACTGGAACAATTTTCTAGAGCTAATTAGACATTGAGTTTCCAAGTAATGGACTATAGGACCTGATAAGGACTCATTCAAATTTTAGTGTGACTGCTTTCAAGACATTTTTTTTAATGTTCTAACGAAGCACCTGGTATGAAAGTTTTTATTGAAATACGCAAATGCCGGAATAAATTCCAAGGTAATGGTAATGACCAGTTTCTAACATCAACGTTTTTATTCATGAGTGGTGAGAAGAACATATTAATCATTACTGTAGACTAGGATAAACGGGATAAATGACTGGAAAAGCTTGTTGCACATACCAAAGGGACAGATTTGAACTTTGAAGTTATTTCAAATGTATATGCCTATAGAAGGACGCGACAGTCCACAAGGGGACCAGAACCTACCTTCCTTTTTTAACTACTCATGATGTGCGGCGACACTAATTTCCCACCAGTAGACCTATAGTTTTTAGCCGACTCCATACACCGAAGTATGAAAAGCTTTTTCATAGACAGTTACCATTCTTTGAGTGTTGTTATCAGTTTAAAATAGGTGGTGCCATGGAAAATGCGAGGTGTTATGAAATTGGGACCTTAGGCATTTGAGTGTTGCACACTACCTAGTACGCCACGGCGACCACTGCATCAAATGTGGCCGTTATACAGTGATGAGGGGCGTCTAATACTATCATACGTTGCTCTTCTTCTTCTGCTTATTGTGGCGCTACAGTCTGCGTTGGACCTGTGCCTTAACCAACATGCCTCTCCAACCAGCACGATCTTTCGCTAGCTGCTTCCAGTTGCACACTCCGAGTCGGTGGAGGTCCTTCTCCACTTGTGTGCGTCACGTTAGCCCTCCTCTGTTGCGTTGTTGCAATTGTTCAGATTCAAGGACTTTTCGGCTTACATGGCCTACTACACGGCCTAGCTATCTTAGGCGTTGTATCCGAAGACGCTTGACCAGACGCATGTCGGTGTACGGCCCATAGAATTCGTTATTAAATTTTCTCCTCCAGATACTTGATGGCAAACAGAACCAAAAATCACAAGCAAAACTTTTCTCTTCAGAAGACTAAGAGCTTCTTCATCCGCTTTTAGTTACATCTAGGTTTACGCGCCATAAAGGAGGACTGGGATGATCAAACTGTTATCCGAAGAGAGCTTAGGCTCTATTACTTTATTGCCCCTTGAGCTCAAAGAAACCGCGACTGCTTTTGATTTCGATACTGATGTTGTTGCCCCTATTTACCGCATAGCCGAGGTAGAGAAAGTACTCAACTACCTCAAAGTTTCTGCTACCAGGTGTAACACTCTGTCCGAGACGTCGCTGCTGTGTGTCCTTTCTTGAAGACAGCATGTACTTCGTTTTGCCCTCATTAACCCCCGCTTCCGCTTCAATGCCAGCAAATGCCTGATTGATGGCTCGCTGTGTTCGTTTAATAACGTCAATGTCGTCAGCGTAAGATAGCAGTTGAACTGAATTTTGGAAGATTGTGCTTCTGGTGTTGACTTGTTGAAGAAGTCTCATGACAGTGCGTCGCCATGTCTACCACCTTTTTTGACATCGAAGGTCTCGATGAGTTCGTTACCGACCTTGGCAAAGCAGCGAGAGTTCTCCATCGTCATCCTACAAAATTGGACGAGTTTGGTAGGAATGCCAAAACTAGGCATACCTATGTATAGCTCGTCTCTATGCACACTGTCATTAGCGGCCTTGAAATCGACGAATAGGTGGTGAGTGTCAATTTGCATTTCTTGGTTTTTTTCCAGAATTTGCCGTAATGTGAAGATCTGGTCTATCGCGAACTTATATGACCTAAAACCACACTGATAGGGACCTATCAAGTTGTAGACAAAAGGTTTCAGGTAGAGAGGGTCTTGTATCTGATTTTAAGGAGGCTGATCCCCCGATAATTGGCGCAGTCAAATGGATCTCCTTTCTTGTGGACCGGGCAAACGACGCCGAGATTCCACTCATCAAGCATGCTTTCCTCCGATCATATCTTACAAACGTGCTAGTGCATTAACCAAACCAGATCATCACCAGCTGTTTTAAATAGATCTGCGGACAGCCAGTCATTACTCTGCAGGCGCCAAAGAACGCTATTAACTACGTTTACCTACACAAAGTCGTTCAAAGTCGGCATCAGAATTGTATTTTTGTAAATGTTGTTCAGGTTGGGATATACTGCACTGGAGCGCTCAGACTCAAATACATTTCCATTATACTACCAGGCAGATTAGAATGTATAGTATTTACGTCCGTCCCACTCGTAGTAAATAATCACGCCAAGTATACAGAATATTTCAATTTTAACTTGATTCAATAATTTCCGATATTCATGAAGTTTGGGTAGTAATAACAATTGTTGGCGCGACAGTCCACAGAGGGACCTGGGCCTAGCTTGCTCATCAACTGCTTGTGTTGTGCTAGCTACTGTTCTCTTACGAGTAGAAGGGACCTACAGTTTTTGCCGATTCCGAACGGTGAAGTTTGAGAAGCTTTCTTAAACAGTTGTTACTCTTTGAGTGTTGTCAGCAGATCGTAAGAGGTGGTGTCGTAAAAAAATTCGAGGTGTTCAGCCGGAAATCGAATCTAGAGCCTTCGGCGTGTGAGCGTCGCACTCTATCCACTACTCCACGGCGGCCACTGAAGTTTGGGTAGTGGTCTAAGTAAAAAGCGGACTCTTTAAGAACTAAAGATAAGTGAGATTTAGTTCTTCTTTTAATATAACGCCGCTCAATGTATTGCCAGATGGCCCGATTGTTCTACAGATCACATTTTCTTATGCTCGCCTTGGATGCTGCCTGAACTGGTAAGCGACTGGTTTCACAGTCAGAACAAGAAATGATGGATCCAAGTCAAAGAAGGGATTAGATAGGAAGAAAAATGTAGTGTAAGCGAAAATTAATGTCGGGCGATTGTTTCTTCAAAGGGAAGGGACATTGCTTCGATGGTGTCGTACGAATGTTTTACCCATCGAGTGCTATTTCAAAAGGCCCCATTCAAGTATAGTCTATTGCCAACGACAGCATTTGTTTATAATCGGCGCACGCTTAGGGGATTATGACCTTGAAATCGCACGTGCGGATATTTTCCCATAGCTCTTTCAATGGAATACGGTGGTAAGTAAAGAAAAATGAAAAAGCTCCAACGAAATCGTATTTAAATATGAGAAGAAAACGTGGAGAAGGTATTATGCAGCTAAAGGCAAGACATCCAGAGGAAAACACGTTTACAGGATCAGTAGATAGGAAAACTCTTAGACGCATACATCTGCCCCAGTATCAATCTCCTGAATATCCTTTTTCGAACTAATCGATAATAAGTAGACGTACCCCAATCAGCGTACTTTTTTATCTCAAAGTTAAGAAATCTTGAAAAAGACCCGAAAAGTGCAGGGCGACATCCACCACCACTTCGCTGACTTGAAGAGATGATATCACAACAAACACAGAGTTGTACCTAATTTCAGAATACGTATATTCTGTCAGAAGAACTGCGTCTAATAGATAGATAGAAATAATAAGACAAACATAGCAGTCAATTTGTGGAAGAGGTGAGCTGAAGCAAAGAAGTACCCACTGCATCAGCGTCTCGGAAAATCAGCGATTTGCTTGCCTGACATTTTCAAATTCACAATTCTCCTTGTTAAAGAAAATTTCGTCCAAAAGTTTCCTATACCACTTATTTACACACAGTGAGGAAGGACTTTCACGTCCTCCATTGAAACTGCCATCCTACCAAAATCAACTCAATTCAAGACTTCTTTAGCAGTCCAAAACAATTATGCAACCAGCATGCGTTTGCATGAAATTGTCAAGCGCGGAACTCATAAAATTATCAACAAAAATACACCTAATTATATCCTTTTCCAGGCACAGAGAGCAACAAAACCAAACAAGATGCTTTCACAACGAAGCACCGTCGAGGAAGCCGTTCTGCTTGGAACAGGGTGCTGGTTCTGACTTCATAAGGGAAATATGGAAGTGCATGGGAAACAATCAGCGAGTCAAAGAGTTTGTTGTTTGAAACTTTTTTCAAAGGGTAAACGAATATTCAAACTTTATACGCTTGGCAGAGGATGCAAGTGAACAACTTATAACGTAGACTGTGCGAGCAGGAAAGTTAACTGAAAAAAAACGTCGTTCAAACGACATATCTTCATTTGGGAAACGGGGAACAAATTCATTGTCATGGCTCAGGCAGTTGATAAACTTTCGAAGGAGTGGAATTTCCATTGTGCTCGGTTGGGAGGATGATTTGAATTGAGTAAGTGGAATTGAACCCTTAGCTTTCAAAGAAAATCTTTGAAGTAATTGAAAATGTCCTACTTGAGTTCGTATGAGATATCGTATTTCCGCCTTTGAAAAACAAAATGAAAGCCACACGTTTCACTTAACTAGAGTGATTTCATATGGGAAACATTCAACGAAATGAATTTACTATTTTCAAATTTCGTTTACTTGGTTTCCTTTAAAAGGAAACACGATCTGTTTTAGAGTTGTGAGCGATTGCGGGATGACGTATTTTTTGAATTTTGTATGATTTTTTTTTATTGAAATGTGTGTCACATAAATGCTTAAGGTTCAAGGTTCGATTCCTTGACAGTGAGTGATAACGCTAAAAGTACAATGCTTGTCATCTGAATTTTTCGATTCCGAATTGGAAGAAAAACTTGTTGATACCATTTTATCGTGAAAGGACAATAGTAAGCATATGAAGGTGCCGAAAAAGATATCTCCTGGACTCCTTGTATATTGTAGAAGGATCCAAATTTATTTTGTTTTTCTTTACAAACTAACCTGAACAAAATATTTCCTTATATTTCAGTTTTCTTCCCTCCAATCTCATAAATAATGTTTATCCTATTGCAACAATAGGTAGTGTTTGCTGTGTAAATGTTTACTTCTAAATAACACTTCTCCTATTTCAATTCAAAAGGATCAAATATTAGTACTTAGGATAGAGAGAGAACGAGAAATGCGAAAATTGAATTCAATTTTTATATTTTGATAGAATTGAACACTTTAATTTTTAAATTGCAACCACCATCATTGGCATCTGTGACAAACTTCGCGTCAAAACATTCATTAAAACATCCCTAAAAAAAACTCTTCAATAAACAAACAGCTTCAGAAGCTGTCCTCACACTTCTGTTTACAAAATCGATTAGTACATCATGCAGAATAAAAACATGATGTGTTTACCTTTAGCTTTAATTACGGCGTGCGAAGAATTGTTCATGGACAGAATGAGGGTCTATTTGTTCTTGACATATTTCCTGTCACACGTCAATTAAAGTTGTCGACTATTCGTTATTGACTTATATTTAAATTTTATTGCATTAAGCCCAAACATTTTCATATTTTGGTTTCGCATGGCAAATTGAAATATTGGTGTTCGAAAATCATTAATGAAGCAATAAAGAGAAATTAATCGATGGAGTTGAACTATTTAATAAATTATAATAATTGGGTGGCGCTACAGTCCACAGGGAGACAAGAGCTTGCTCATCAGCTACCAGTGTTGTGCTACTGCTCCTACAGTTTTACCCACTCAGAAAGCCGAAGTTTGAGAACCTTTTTCATACACAGTTATTGTTCTTTGAATTTTGTCAGCAAAGGTGTTCAGTCGGGAATTGAACCTGGATTTAAGTCGCACTCTACCTACTACGCCACGGCGGCCACAACAGTTGAACTATTTAAAGTCATTCATTTTTATGGTGAGTCCAAACTCTGGAATTGCAGATCTACAGTATCGACTGTCTATTGCTGCTTAATTTGCCTCGGAAATATTCCTTATCAAAACCCACAGATCAGATAAACATTTGTGGAGCAATTTTTAGTGCCACTCGGGTCAAAGAACTGATTGGTCGCGGTATACATCATTTCTGAAACGCAATTTGAAACAAACGTTTGACGAAGAAAACGTCAGATTAGACTCTCCGGATTCCATTGACCATACACTTGCAACGTTAACCTCGACAATGTAACATGTTTCTTTTAAATAAATACAAATACAAATACATTTGTGGAAAGAAAAGTTAAAAAGAAAAACAGAGCCCTTGCCGCAGCCATTTGCTGAAACCATATTACCACAAACGAAGTTCTTACATTTTATGAACTATGCCAGGAAAAGTTCAAGTGGCTATAAAATTGAACCTTTAATACTGAAAACCATCCAGGACAATCACGTATAACGACAATTATCTGATGATATCGTTTAAATGACATTTTGCTTCACGCAATGTTAAAAAGTCGCTTGAAAGTTGTCAGTTGCTATCTACGGGTTTATGATAATTTTATGTAGGATGCGCAATTATCAGTATAAATGCAAGCTGATGGACAGAATTAATGAGCGCGTATTTTCTGCCAAAATATTCACCCTTTAATTCGATGCGAGTGCAGTTGGAAGCATAATAGCGACGTTAAAGTGGTCTCGCAATAGTGGATTTGATGATCAAACTAAAATACATAAGTAGGCCTCGGCATTTGCATTCAACAACGAAATGCGCTTAAAAGCGGTTTCTCTTCAATTTGTAAATCGCTGAATGGAAAAATTGTACATATTTTAAAACGTTGATGAAAACCATTTTCCTTACGACGCGTTAAAATGTGCCAAAGTGGAATCTACAAATACATAGAATCCTGGGCTGAACGAAAAAAAAACGAGCGCTAAAAATTAATTTCGTTCTTAATAACATTCAAATTCATTTGACGGAAACTTGCCAGTCAGCCGTCAAATCCCCACGATTGGCTCCGTTTGAAGAGCCCCCTCCGTCAACAAACTTGAACAGAGACGAAATAAGGTCAAATGCAAATTTTCAATATTAGTAGACTTCGGAAAAAAAACGACCGCCTAAAGGGGGAAATTGGAAAATGGAACAAGCACTAAATTTCAGAAGGACTTGATTAGAAAAAATTTAGGTTTTCCTCTCTCAGGAATTTATTACGAACCCACGAATGCCTCTCCCGTCCACGTCCTACATTATCGACGCCTTATCTGCCTCTTCTTCGTCATCATGCCGTCTTCCAAAGAAAATTGTTTGAATTCCATATCACCCATCACTTCATCAGACATTTTCCGGCCAAACGCATCCTGCCCCCGGTGTGGTGCCCTAATGTGCGTCTATTTATTTGTCTATTTGCCAAACATCAACTCAAACAGAGTTTCAATTTCTCCCCGCGTCGCAGCCATAAACTAACAACATTTTAGTGCGTGTAGCGAAGACAGTCATGTGCGAATGTGTGTTGGCGAAAGAATGCTTTGTGTTCGTTTGATGAGACAGCGTGAAGTGTGGGTGTGAGGTTAGTAAGCGGAAAAAAAGGAAATCCATCAAAATTTGATGTCATCGCTTGGTGCCATCATATATGTATTCTGTCTCATTATAAACAAACATCCGGAAGGATGACCCGTTTAAGCATCCTTCCGGATCCTTAATAAATGGATTTCCATGCGATTGCGTTCTCTATTCATTGTAGGGTACCAGTATCAACTCCCAGATTCCCTTTCCCCATTTTACTGCCCCAGAAGGAAACGAAACTGGTACAAGTATGAGAAAAAAAAACGATGAAGAAAAATGTTTGAATTTCCAAATCACACCCGAGACGACCGGGATGGCATTATGCGAACACTCTTGATGAGATGGGTGGCCGATGGCGATGGGCGACATGACGACGGAGTGGTTCGTAAAATGGTCGTAGAATCGATAGTCAAGTCAATCAATTAAAGTAGAAACCTTCATAAATCTGCTCGAGATTCAAGCGAGACGCCGTTGCCGACGCTGAAGAGGCAACGTCCATAAAGTTCACTCATGATTGAGAAAGGGAGACCGAGGAAGAGAGCAAGAGTGAGAGAGTGAAAAATTATGAAGAAAATAAAAATTGAAAATCCATATAATCAGCATTCACTTCCACTTCCATTGGCATAAGTAGGTGAAATGAATTTCAAATGAATGAAGGAGAGCCTCATTCTCGAACTCTGAAAGTACGCATTAGCATCCACCACCACTTCGCTTTGAGCACCAGCACAGCTCACCACTTAGGAGGCCACGAAGGCCACTAAGAGTGACTGGGTGAGTGCGAGCGGTGGCTATGGTATCGGTCACAAAGGGGGAGGCGGGTGTGGGGCAGGGCGAGAGGTGCAGGGAATGAAGATGCTGAAGAGTATATTTTCATGTTTCTGTATATTTGACCTTGGCAGGGACAGAAACAGGGAAAATCATGAAATGAAAAACCCTTGCAAATTCATTTGTGAGCCGACCACTCAGCATAATGCCTTAATCCCGATGCTGCTGCTCAGATGCCCCCAAAGATATAACGGGTAGAATCGATTTGTCTCTGGGAACCATACGGATACACCGTTTATGCCACCCAAGCAGCAGCAGCTTCCTCCCCGTCTACGGCTCATTTCATAAATGCAACGCCAGCAAAAAAATGTGTATTTTTTGAGTGAAGATAAGAAGGAGAAAAAAAAGAGACCAGAGAAGAAAACAGAAGCAGAAACACAGAAAACATTTAACGCACAAGACCTAGATGGCATAGCAAGGCGCCCAAGCACCCGGACACCCGAGCACCCGAGCGCACCAGAGGAGCACCAGTGGATACGCCATTAAAAATGTGAATAATGGTGCAATCCAATTTTCTGTGACATAAAATAGAAATTTTTATTACTTTGGGAGGCGAGTGGACGGGTAATCGCGCTCGCTGGCTGCCACCTTCAACCACGCCGCTGTTCGCCGCCGCCGCCCGCTACAACGCAAAAAACCACCAGCACAGAAAAACAGCAGAAAATGTGTAATTAGGCCAATTGCAATCGTACACGAATCGCTGACCAGAACAACCGTCATCATCATCATCAGCTTGATCACCATCTCTCCCCATCTAGCTGTCCTGTTCCCTGCCCCCTCCCCTACAATCGGACGGATTGGCGAGCACTCTCGTTTGCTTAAATGATTCGCCTTCATTGGATGGCCACCACACCGATGATAATTGCCACGACTATGCAAATTTATTTTCAATTTTTCCTGTCCTCCTCTGAAAAGACCTTCCAATCGAACCGAGTCGTGCGTCCTTTTGAGAAAACTCATCTATTTATGAGTGGAACCATCGTCGTCGTCGTCGTAGCCGTCCTTGTCGTCTGCGTCGTCCTACATAGCGAATTACATGACATACCAAATACTTCTGGCAAATATGAGTTATTGATGTCAATTATGGCTTTAAGTATTCAGCAGTAGCAACGTTCTATAAAAGATGAAGCACGACCCACCACACACCAACACAGTGTGACCTCCTTGCTTTGTTATGTTACCCACTATATCACCGGGTTTAACGCCCTTCCATATGTCATGCAAGATAGAATATCCACTTAAGCGGCTATTATCAGATCCTAGATATTACACTTGGTCTACCCGCCTCTCACCAGCCACCTTCACCACGATGACAGCGCGCCGGCCTATTAATGAAGGGGTCCTTGTCATTAATTTGCAAAAGTTAAATTATAATTCGGCGCCTGGCGCCCTTTTCCGAAGGAGGATGAATTATTAAGCAAAAACCTTTTATGTATGTGCGATGTGGCGTTGTAGGCGGACCAGACTAACCAACCAGTCATCATTATCATAGAGTTGAATAGCAACCGCCGCCACTGCCACTGCCGCCGCACCGGGTATGTTGTATTTGGTATTCCCGCGGAACCAGCTGGCCCATTCTTCACCATTCTCTCAGTCTCTCTCACTTTCTCATCGATCTCCCTCGCTCTACCGCGACATAAGCGCCCGAAGCGCATAAAGTCAAGAACTTCATGAGTCCATTGGGGCTTTCTGGAGCGGAAGAGCCCGGTGGCCAAAGGCACCTTCACCTCTGGCTCCCCCACCAACTCCCGCCACTGAACAAACCCCCGATCCCTGTACCAGCCATGTCCATCAGCGATGCCAAGGGGTGGTTTTGTATGGTAAACATACCGAAATTACGTGCCAACATAAACGCATTAACACACACTGCACGGAGGAAAGCGCCACAGAAAGCGAATTCACCAAAGAGCTGTGTTTGCGAGTGTCTGGGAGAAGGGGGCACATACTGCAGAAATTAATTAAAATTTCATACGTGCTGCATTCGAATAAAGTACTTCTTCCCCTTGCTCCAAGATTAAAATTAACAGCAAAATACAGTAACATCACCGAAACATCACCGGAACCGGGGTTTAACACACAAAAAAATAAAAATAAAACACATACACCACATATAGGCAGGCACACGAGCGGGAGGAAAGTTCGGAAAAATAACAAGGCGCACAACTAAAGAGCACAGCAACTTTAATGTAGGCCCTTAAGCAGGTGAACAAACACATACCAGGCAAACAGTTAACTTAAATATGCATCCCCCGAATGTAATTCGCCGCAGATATTCCGTGTACATCAGCATGACCGCTTACTCAGTTCAAAACGGTGACAGATCCACTACCAGTGCCAGTGACAGTGCACACTGCCAGTACCAGTGCTAGTGACAGTGCTCGTCGCCTGTGTCGTCACTCATTCACCACCCACTCACGGTTAACTGTCTACTTATGTATTTTTGTTCGTATCTCCTCCGATGAAGCAAGGACACAAAAGGCAGCAGATACGACGATACGGCGAATACAATTTTTAACTCGGGTCAATAAATTCTGTTTTCCTCTACACACAAGCGCACACACACACACACAATCATTGGAGTACACAGCCCCCGTGCAGTGCTTGGGGATGGGATTCACACAATCACTAGGAGAACGGTTCTTGTTTGCTGCTAGAGGTAAATTCCACACACACACACATTCACTCTCTGCATCTATGTCACATACGCACAGGCACACACCAAACGGGGGGCAGCAGCAGCAACGGATGGCACTTCAAAATACTCCTTTTGATACAATTTACTTTTATTGTTATAACAATAACAATAACACTTTCTCTTATTTATTCAATTGGCAGAGATTTTCGTTTAGGTCTATCGGGACTAAGCTTTTCCTTCAACCAAAGCCTCACTAAACGACTAACGACAAACGACAATCGGCAAGCGATAGCAACGACAGCGACGGCATTGGAACGGTGGCAACGTTCGCACTGCGGCACCAACGCCAGACGACGACGACTACAACGAAGACGATGACGGTGAACGATGGGATTTCCAACAGGGGAGATGGATTCTCTTGGGTCTGTCGGTATCTAGGCACACTCATTCACAATCAGCGCGTATTGATTCGATTTGTGCTGCATGATTTTCCCTCCTATCCAGTCAATTCAAAACCAGCTGTAGAATATGTATGCCAGCAGCACGATAACGACGACCACGACGACCACGACGACGACAGCGGAATTCACCCCATCACACTTCGTCTTTAATTAAGGTCACGATGACGACGTGTACAACACCATTAGCAGTTTTGATTGTGAAACTATGTATATATCCGATGGCGAGAGTTCGTTTTGTATCTATAACTATTCTTTGAGATGTACTAGATGCGAGTGGGTACTTTTTTTTCCTGGAACTCCTCAAGTATCTGACACACTGAATAGACAGATTGCTTTGCAGCACTGTGGATGACTTTATACCGGAACAACAGCAGCAGCAGCGATAGCAACAGCAAGAACAACAAAACCAACAACGGTAAAATAGGGAAAAATCAAAAAAAAACAAGAACTGAATAACTTCACGCAGCACTTACAGCACACACTCTCGCATTCGGTCCCCGTAGTTGCGGCTGAATAGAGTGGATAGATGCTTTGATGGGATACCTGCTCCAGGGCTCCCGGGTACACGGAAACAATAGTCGACGGTCGTCGCGAAAAAACCTCCCACTAACGCAACACAAAAAAAACGAAAAAAATTGCTAACTCGAACACGACCGAACCGAAAAAAAACGTCCAAATTCACAGTCACAGCGCACAGAGCTAGGGCTATAGTTTAAGTTAAGAAGACCGAGAGTACGAAAGAAAATCCCCCCGAATAAAAAAAAAACTCGTACCAACAAACAAAAAATAAATAAAATAAACTATAGAGCGGCCCAGTGCAAAAAACGTATGCTAGAGTAAGTCTTTGGGTTCCGCGCGCCACACACACGCTCACTACACCCGCCGCACAGAGAGGAGTTCAGTTTCAGACTCTCCGCCACCAGTCGCGTCGCAGAACTTGCAGAGACGCAAAACTGTAGATTTTCAGTATCGGATACGAGGAGCGCGCGATGTTTTCTGGAGCACCACCACCAGCCACATTACTCCGCCGCACATTGCAATGTTCAAAGCTCTCTTCAATCCCATCCATGAAGTGCTGCCGATGGCAGAGCTTATGCGTGTGAAAGTTCTTTCTCTGTTCGGGCATGCGGACTGATTTCGGAATCAATTCCTCCAGCACCTGCTGTTGCTGCTACCATCCACTAGCTAGTGGTTGCTTCGTGTACCCCAGTCCGCGGGAGGGGGAGGGGAGGGTGCGAAGGCGATAGCTTTTCCTGCCCCACGTGGCGTACACTGCTCGCTGGGTGACTCCGCAAAAGCTGCATCATTATGAATGGCGACTATCCAGCAGAGCCGAGGAGACGCGGCGAGGGTCGGGTGTGATGCTGTACACAAAAAGTACAAACATTTTCTATGATTTCGCCTGATTTTGCCCCTGGGCAAGAGAGATGGATGGAATTCATTTCGTGACGCTCACCGCCTCAGTCCACCGCAAAATTAGGAGTGCACTTTCCTCCACTTGAATTCCGCTGGCTTAACATGGCCGCGAGCTGTCTCATTCCATATGGTGCGTCCGCATTCTCCTCCGCCTCCTTGCCATTCTCGTCCTCCCTCTGACCACACAGTTGACCGACTTTACGCTGCGGGCAAGTGGGTTTGAAACTTCGTCTTCAAATTGCATTCACATTCGTACTCTTTAATTGTTTCAAAGTTTCCCACTTACAACCGGGTATTGTCTGCTTCTTTCCTTCTCTGCGAGACTACGGTCCTCATCGCACATCTAATCCATTGTGCGCTGAGCTCATATGCAAACTCATAGTGGCCTATTTTGGCGTTACGGAATTGTACAAACTCAGGAACTAAGGCATTTTCAGTGCAATGACGGTGACGCTGCACGCCGCCGAACGACATCCACGGGCAAACAGATATAGAGAAATGCAATCAAGGACGACGACGATGCTTAAACCAGCTCGGCGCTCGACGCTCGGCGTTTGGCACGGAACGTGCTGTCCTACTCCACAAGTAAATTAAACTTTTCAAAAGAACAATGTCCATTTAAAAACACACAACCACACCAGCGCAAGCCCACAACCTACAAACCCATGCATTCACCTAAAGAGGGATGGCGCCCAACACTGAACAGCACAGCACAATAACGAGTTGTTCCTGAAATCGCGTGCTGGCATTCCTAATGGTGAGAACTAATGCATTTAGTACTGCTCCCTCTGCTCCCATCCCCCGGGCACCTCGCCGACACTCAGCCCAGCTGCGCTCTGTCATGGTTGGAGTATAATTAAAATCTCGAGGCGTGCGAGATGACTGCACATCGCCGCGCCCGGATGATGTGACACCCTAGACGAGAGTGCTTCCCTGCCCTGCCGACAAAGCGATTGTTATTTGCATGTTCATTTTCGCCTGGGCGATAGAATCTCTCTGAGATATCGGAAGCTGGGTGTTTATTCTAAAAGCGCACCGCATTCAAAAACATGAATGCACAAGGGAAGCAAAAGCATGCTATGAAAATACTCACGAATGAATTCCCCCAGTTTCCCAGTTTGTCAGTTTGTCGGTTTGTCGGTTTATCGGTTTGCCGGTTTGCCAGTTTCATCCTCTTATGCATACATACATCTGAAGCAGTCTTGGCATTAATTAAGGTATCATACTCCACACCCCCACGTTCGCCCGCGTGACCCATTTTCACCCGGACACAAACGCACCAACACAAACACACACAAAGAGTCTTCTGTGAAGTGGCAAATTTGATTTTGGAATGTGTTTACCCTGTTTGATCACTTCGGTCTAACGCACGTCAATTTATATAAATTTCATGAGGAGACGAGCGGTGGCGTCGACGATACGATGCTTTATCCAGCACGTGTGTGTAAACAGCCAGCCAGCCAGCCAGCGTAAGGATGGCGGGATATATATGTGCCCTGTCCATGCACAAACATTGGTGTGAATGAGAACCTGTCGCTGGAAATGTGTGTTATTTTCGAAAACAGGGATTTCCGAGCTTATAGATGGGCCTTACAAGCCCTGAACAGTACGATAAATTTGATGTTAATCTGTAGAGTGTAGCCAATGGATTGCCGACAAATATCCTTTAGAATGCATGAGTTTCTTGAAAATATCATGTTCCATGCCGGGGTGAGGTGGAGCCATAAGAAATTCATCACACACACATTTATGCGGATTTTCGGAGTAACGACGGTTCTTTGACTCGACCAAAATGACTCGACATACTCATAAAGGGTTAATCGACTTGACGGCGTATAGATTTCATGGCGCTCTTGTTTGTTATCCCAACAACTGACTTAGGGTGGTGTTTGTTCTACTACTTAATACATCTTTATCGCCTACGGCACGAATACGAATTGTACCCATGCAAGCATTATGGCTGCCTTTGTGATAAAAGTGAAAAAAAAAAGTGAGGGAAAGAATCTTGACTAGTGTTCGACGCACTGAAGCGAGAAGGAAAACTTTTTGGGAAAGTGCTCTACTGTGAATTAGAGCCGATCCTCCAAAAGAAGAATGTACAAGTGTTTAAGAGTCCTTGCTAATCGGCACATTCAGTGTGACTTTTGGCGCTGTAAGACATCTACTGATGAAGGGAGGTTCTTGTACAGCCGTCATCGCCGAAACTTAACAAAAAATCCATCGTATGAAAATGCTGGAGTCTTTTTTTTTTCCTTGTGACGCTGCAGTCCGGAGTGAATCTAGGTATCAACCAACATGCCTATCCAGCCTGCATGATTTCTCACCACCTGCCCTTAGATGCGAACTCCTTGTTGGGGAGGTTCTTCTCTACTTTGTGTGCGCCACCTTACCTTAGGCCGTTCTTTGTTGCGTTGTCCTAATGGCTCAGATTAGAAGACGTTTCGCACCGGAGCAATGGTGTCTATCAACCTTTTGAGGGGGCTGTGGTCTTCTTCTTGTGGCGCTACACTCCAGAATGAACCTGGGCCTTAACCAACATGCATCTTCAGCCAGCACGATCTCCAGTTGCGAACTTCAAGTTGGTTGAGGTTCTTCTCCACTTGTATGCGCCACCTTAGCCTAGGTCGTCGTCTTTTGCGTCATCCCAATGGCTCAGATTCGAAAACTTTTCGGACCGGAGTAATGGTGTCTATACTCTCTACATACCATCTTAAGCGTTGTATGTGAAGATGTCTGACCATGCGCATGTCGCTGTACAGCCCATAGAGTTCGTCGTTCTTTTCTTTCGAGAAGCCCTTAGGCTTCCTCATCCGCCTTTAGTAACGTCCAGGTTTTACCGTTACATAGTAGGACTGGGATGATTGAGCTGTTGTATAAGGTAAGCTTAGACCTTCGAGAGGGTGGTATTACTCGTTTGTCTCCTTTTCTTTTTTTTATAATTGGCGCACACTAAAGGCATTGTTTATACCCTTTAGTGACTGGAATCAAGTCACAGCACCAGCCGAAGGCATAGAGGAAGAGAGGGAAAGGACATTCCGATGCACATTGGTTTTAAATGCCTGTAGATTGTAATGGGGAGAAAAAGTGGGCTGGGAAGAGCATTCCATATCCGTGTGGTACAGCTGAAGAGCGAGTCTCTAAACTCAACTGTACGTCCGAAGATGGGTTTTAAGGTAAAGGGGTGAGCATTCCTAGCTAGGCGGGTTTCGCAGATGAATTATTGAATTGTATGGATGCAGCTGGCTAACTCATTAAAGCATTTTTTTGTTGAAATAGCGATAAAATTGTTAGTGGAGACGCAACATTTCGTCGATGTTTTACCAAGTCGATTGACTTCGCAGAATTATTATCACCAATAAGCCTTATCGCTCGCTGTTGGATTCTATCTAGTAGGTGCAGAGATGCCATGAGCACACAGAAACGGCGATTGACAAGAGGGATTCTGCGTTTGATTGAGCTGGAGATCATTTTAACGAAAAGCTTCTACCCTAAGTGGCCGCCGTTGGCGTAGTGGGTAGATTGCGACGCCTTCACGCCGATGGGTCTAGGTTCGATTCCCGGCTGAAAACCTCGAATTTTTCACGGCACCACCTCTTTCGAGCTTCTGACAACACTCAAAGAGTAATAACTGTCTAAAGAAGCTTCTCAAACTTCGCCGTTCGGAGTCGGAAAAAAGCTGTAGGTCCCTTCTACTCGTGAGAGAACAGTAGCGCACACAACACGAGTAGCTGATGAGCAAGCTAGGCCCTGGTCCTCGTGTGGACTGCCGCGCCAACAATTATTAATTTTATTCTAACCTAATAAATGATCAAATGTATTTTGTAGTGAATAACTTTTGTTTCTCCTAAACCAATTCAGTGCAAGGTATTTACAAGGTAAGGAAGTCCTCTTCGAAGCAAAGTTTGAATCTTTATCAAATAGACTGTTTCAAGCAGCAGCACAAGGTGATTTGCGTAGGGGCTCCTTTCAATCAGACCGTGTATTGTGAACGATGTCATGATGTTAACCTTGAGTATTTGAAAGAAATATGGATGGTCCTGGCATAGACATAAGTTTCGGATGAACAAAATTCACTGTTCTTACGGCCTTATACCGCGGAATAAATTTTTCCAAAAGTCAAGACCAAGCACATCTTTTGCCCAAATCCTAAGTCAGAACTTCTTTGAAAAGGAAACATTCACCTTGATGCAAATATGTTTCGCGTTCATTGCTTTACAACCTCTCCCTAAGACAGAGGTACCATTAATAACTGTTTGGTCTTGATATGAAAAAAAATTCAGAATTCCAAAAGCAACCAACTCGAATTTCTTTTTAGACAACAATCGGGCACGCAACAGACTTTCAAGAGCTTCCAAATCTCCTATGGTTCAGAAAATATAGCCTGCGACTTTAAACATATCAACCGCCGTCGCACACAATTGTCTTATCTTTGGTGTTTCTTTGGGGTTCAAAGATGTTATTTTGAATCAATCCAAAAAGTTCCATATACCACTTTCATATTTTGTTTAAATACAACTTCCTTAAATAAACCCACAACGGCGCCAATCTCATTTCTGGCAAGAAAAATGTCATCGAAATTAATTGCTGCAATCTTTATAATTAGCAATTTGACGAGTTCAATTTTATACATTGCCACACTGCGAGTTTTTATTTATGATTGTCTTTGCACCCCACTCCAGGCCACTCAACTATAGGGCATTCATTCAGTCTCTTTTGATGACGCCACTAAAAACATTATTCGTCGCGAACGCCTCAGAGCCCATCTCGACCCGTCTCGATTGAATAATTTTTTTTTTAGCCAGAAATATGGCGCCAATTCGTTTTATTGCTCCATTAAACGTGACTGCAAGTAAATACGAAAAGATGCGTTTTATAAACAATTGCTGGAGGCGGCTTTAAAACCAACTTGCCGTAGAGCATTTTCACACTGTTGTAAAACTCCTTAAAATGTACGTTACAGTTTTATCTACATCAAGTGGAACGGTCCGCGAAACTACCTGCCAGATATCAGGTTTATTTCTCATCAAAAGTACTGATAGTCTGTTGAACGACTTATTTTCTTGCATAATTTTTCAATTCCTTTCGTAATCACTCCGTTGGACGGGGGTTGACATGTCAGGAAAGGTGACATGACAGGTACATTGTTTTGTGTTTTTTTATCTAATGCTGGTGATATATTTTTTTGTTTTTTTGTTTAATTTTTCTTTTGAATTTGAATAAGATATGTGAACATACGGGAGGCGTACAATATATTCTCGGTATCGATATGAAGAAAAATGCGAATATAATTTAAATTGTTTTTATTTTTCAATATAATCTCCCCTAACATCAATGCATCTGCTACATCTTGAGATAAGCTTTTTAAAACCCTCAAAAAAATAGATTTCCTCTTTCTCTGCAGAATACCCATTTATTGCCGACTTGAGTTCTTCATCATCCGAAAATCTTTTTCCATGAAAACATTTTTTCAAATCCGGATACAGGAAATACTCACTAGAGGCAAGGTCTGGACTATAGAGTGGTTTTTGGATTTCTTCGAAACCACAATCTCGCGCAGCAGTCTTGGAAACTCGCGCCGTGTGAACAGGAGCGTTGTCATGGAGAAGCAACACACCCGCTGCGAGTTTACCCCGTCTTTTGTTTTTAATTTCCCCCGCAAATTATGCGAAGTGAAAGCGTAGGATGTGACGTTGATGGTTTCACCTTTTTTTTATACTCAATGAGCAAAATTCCCTTTGAGTCCCAAAAAACTGTGGCCATGAGCTTTCCGGCAGACGGAGTTTCCTTGAACTTTTTCGGGGGGTCTGTTCCTTTTTATGCCACTGCATGGACTCTTGTTTGCTTTCAGGGTCATAGCGGTCAACCCATGTTTCGTCCCCAGTAACAATTCCACCAATTCCAAATTAACACCGTCCGCGTTCTCACTACACATCTGCAAAAGCTCTCTACAGCATGCGATTCTCACATTTTTCTGAGGCGCTGTGAGCATTCGTGGCACCTACCTTGCACTGACCTTTGAAACGTTAAGATGGTCATGAAGAATGGTGTGAATGGTACCAGTTGAAAGCTTGGTGATCTCTGCCAATATTTTCACTTTTATTCGGGCATCCTCAAGAACAAGTTTTTCAACTTCTTTGATGCTTTCTCCCGCATAAGCAGTAGCCGTGGCGCCGGAGCGGGGGTCGTCTTCAATGCTCTCTCTACCTCTCTTGAACTCACTTGACCACTTTTGCACAGTTGATAATGAAGGTGCGGAACCCTGGTAAACACCCACCACCTCTTCATGAATAGTTTTTTTTTAATATTTCCTTGCTTAGTCATAGATTTAATTACAGCGCGATGCTCAATTTTTACCATCATCGTCATCGTTGCCATTATGATTTTGTTTAACTAGAGATAAAACGCGAATAAATAATCACATTTATATGAAATTTTACATAAATACACTTAAATAATAGTATTACATGATGAAAAAATTATTTATATAAGCACAGCTTCACCCCGATAATAATAATAATAATAATAATAATTATTATGAAAATAGTTGGCGCGACAGTCCACAGGGGGACCAGGGCGTAGGTTACTCATCAACTACTCGTGTTGTGCGCGCTACTGTTCTCTCACGAGTAAAAGGGACCTACCGATTTTTGCCGACTCCGAACGGCGAAGTTTGAGAAGCTTTCTTAGACAGAAATTACTCTTTGAGTGTTGTCATCAGCTCGAAAGAAGTGGTGCCGTGAAAAATTCGAGGTGTTCAACTGGGAATCGAACCTAGACCCTTCGGCGTGAGAGCGTTGCACTCCACCCACTACGCCACGGCGGCCACTTCGATACCGAGAATATATTGAACGCCCCTCGTATGTTTCTGCACGCTTTCGATTCCTACGGCTAATGCAATCAATATAAAATATTTGTTTTAAATGCTCATCTTTTTATAAGCAACTAGACGTGATTTTTTAGCTTTGTCTAAAACGTGAAAGTTATTCAAAAATATATGCTTCTAATATTTCAGCCAAATTTTGAAGTAGTCAAGGACATCGTCTACCTCAGCTCCCCTGTTTCTTCTGGTATATGCGGTAGCAAACCCGTTTGCGAAAGTCTAAGCTGGATTTGTGGAACACCTTGATCATCCCTGCCATGCAGATGAGAAGGCTCTTGCTCTCTTCCTAGAGGAGAATTATGCGTGCGATTTCAGTCTTGTTGTCTTTGATGACATCCGAAGAAAAACATTTTATGAAAACTTGTACAGTGACATGCACCGAGTCAGGAGTGTGCGGATGACTGCTCCGGCCTGAAAAGTGTTTTTTTTTTATCTGAGCGAGTGAAACAACACAACAATCGATCTCCTCAATCAACTCGAAGAGCAGCTTGCTGGCAGAAGGCTGTGCAAAGTGGAAAAACATGTGAGTTGAGGGTCAGGTTAAGCCCGCAGCGTAGTGTCACACGAAGATGATATGCCCGAACTCTCAGTATAAAGCAAAACACATCACCCAACTACAGAACTTCTTCTATGATTGCTCATAGGATAATGTCATAATAATAACTGTATGGCGTGACAGTTTACAGGGGAATCAAGGCTTAGCTTGATCATCAACTACTCGTGTGGTGCGGAAGTAGAATGGACCCACAGTTTCTTACCGACTCCGAACGGCCAAGATTGATAAGTTTTCTTAGACAGTTATTACTTTTCGAGCGTTGTCAGCAGAGTGAAAGAGGTGGTGCTGTGAAAAATTTTAGGTGTTAAGTCGAGAATCGAATTCGCCGTATTCGACTTTGTCACTGTTATGCTAGTTATTTTATCCTATGGTCAGTCTCATATTTATTTCACAACTTCTTTATTATATCAGTTATAGAACACAAGCACAAGATAATAAAAATGGGTGTTATGATTAAAGAAGATCCCGTTAGCACAAATGCAGCCGAATTTAAATATGCAAAATAATAGCAGCACATCATTCTGAAGAGCATTTTCGAAGTGTACACCAGTTTTACGATTTTTTTTGGCTTTAAAGTATGTCTACGCATATTTATGTAGTTACTTAAAGATAATATTTTTAAAGTGCAGCGTTGGCAAAGTAGGGTGGCATACTGCATTATACTCCCGAGAAACGTGCCTTAATATAAAATTGTTTTCTGAGGGTTAAACACACGAATTTATAAGTGAACTTGCTAGGTGTTTAAATAAAATGATCGCAAATGCCAATAAAACCCTTAGAAGGGAGAAAAACGAGGAAAAAAACCGAAATTAATCCTCGCCAATGAACGACAAACAATTAGATTGGTCAAAGGCAACCCGTTTATGAACGCTAGTTAAATTTACCCGTGGAGACATCAACAATAAGAAGATGGCTTATAAAGAAGAATTAACATGCCAGAAGTCCTAGAGAAGTACGAATACTCAAAAATCAACCTACTAAAATGGACCAAATATGCGAAAGAACACTTGAAGTGGAAACCTTCTAAATTGTGCAATTTATTATGGACGGACGAATTAAAATTAGTTTTATATGGTACTCCTGGGACCAGGACATGTGTTCGCAGGCGAAAAAACAAAGAATTTTAACCGGAGTGTACAATCAAAATTGTAAAGCACGGCAGAGCAAAAAATGCAGAGTGGAATATTCCACTTAGTCAATCAATTCTACAGCAAAACAATGACCCCAAAGTGTGCAAGGAAACTGACCAAAGAATTTTTCCAAAGCAATGGCGTGAAAGTTACGGAGTGACCGCCTTAGTCTCCTGACCTGAATCCCACTGAAAACCATTGGACGGATGTAAAGAAAGCTGTATATGAGGTAAAACCCAAAAATACAACACAGCTATAGGACGTTTATCATGTTGCGTGGAAGAATACCCCTGTTAAGGGATGTCAGGCCTTAGTCGACTCCATGCCACAAGTACGTTGTAACGCTGTACTAAAAAATAAAGGTTATATAACCAAATACTAACCCAATAACAAAAAACTTCACTACTCCATCTTCATATTTAAGAATTGAAGTTATTATTTTGCACATTTCGAATTCAGGATAACGTACCTTTTCTAAGTTCAGAATTCACTTTTTTCTTATCTTGTTTATGTTTTTTATTGCTGACAGAATAAGGATGTTGTGCAGTAAATATGACGTGCTTGCAGGACGGTAGGAAAATGTTATTAGCAAAATAGTGACAAAGTCGAACATGGTACTATTATTTTGCACAGTGCTGCATATTCAGCTCATCGGTAGTTATCATTTCCCACATAATTTAACTTTTAAAATTTCGTACGAAGTCCGATAACTCAAGCTTTATAGTCGGAAAGCTAATCGTGCGTATAGCCCCTGTGTAAACTATTAAAGAATTTAAATAGCCAGGCTTCAAGAACCTCAGTTATCTTAACGAAACGTTTTATTTTTTGTTTCTATATTTTTTTTAATTTGAAAAAATGAAATCTATGACAGAAAACCAAATCAAATATATTTCCGCGTTGAAGGGTTCGTACATTTTATTTGACAAATAAACGGAACAGATAACGCTTAGTGTGTATCAAATTATTTGCTTGTACTTTCCATTACAATAAAAATTATATTAAATGTATATCCCCTTTAGGGGTTAGTTTAGCCCTTTACCTGCATTGAACGAAAGCCTAAAACATAAACTTTGCTAACAGACCCGATAAAGATTTATTACGTTGAACATAGCTCTCGACATTCTGCACAATGTGCTCTGCAAAAGTCAAGACGAAGAGAATTTGAATTGTAATGCAGGCAATAACAGTAGCTTACAAAAATTCACACTTCTTCCAGCATGTATGCATACGTAAGTATTTTGTACTCGTACCACATTGTACCTTACGTAATTCAAGCAGATTACATTATGCGCATTACAGGAGTTTTCCTAAAATTCAGTCATAAATTCAGACAATTCAGACAAGGGAGCAAACGAAAAAAAGAACAAAAGCAGCCACAGTAAGTGTATTCCATTCAAATAAAAGAATTTTCGTTACAAAAGGCACAAAATAAGAGTTGAAACATATAAAAACACATAAAAGCATAAGTATGGAGACACAATGGAATTTCAGGGAATTTCTGCTATGCTAGAGAGAAAGGAAAGTCATGTGCGTGTCGAGATCTTCAAAAGAGAGATACGACAGTGTGCCCCCTCTCCTTAGGGAGTCGATATCGGCAGGATGAGTCAAATGTTTTGAAGTTTTGCATGTCAGGCGTGCGTCAAATAGGCGTGAGTCGAAAATTTTGAAATTATTTTCGAGTTGTTTGCTTGAAATTTGTCAAAAAGTGATGATTTAGGAAAATGCCTTGTCTTTTAAGTGAAAGAATATCGTCGTTGTAAATAAAGAAGCTTTTAAAGTCTTGAGCAAACTTTTTGGGGTTGCTTGTGATGGTTGGGAAGTAACACAGCACTCAACAAGTCTTGGGACATGTAGGGGGCGCCACTAGCATAAATCCATAATCGACTATGGATGTAATGCCCTTGTCCGGTAAAATAAAATAAGGATTATAATTTAGTAAACATGAACGAGTACAAATAACGTTATTTAATGTTGCCTGAGGTGTTCCTTAAAGTTACTGGGCAAGAGAGACGGCAATGCAGAAGCTTCTTTAAAAAGGAGTTTGGTCTTATACCCTTTACGCAACTTAAAAAGGTTCATTGTTAATTAAATACTTTGATTAATTGATACGACAGGAAATGAAAATGTGATGAACCAGAATATGAAACTGATTCTTTTCGGCTAACATAAATTCCGCACACTGAGTCTATTTCATGTCAGAAATCACTTGGTTTTTATAGCAGAGGTTAGATTAACCGCTTATTCCCCAGTCCGAAGGGTGGGATTCAAAGAAAAGATTGTTGCGTATTCGTACTTACAGTTTAAACCGAACTTTTGCAATAACGAAACCTTTAGAAACTATACACATGATCTGATTTGATTTTTAAATGTTCACCCACTTGATGAGATATTTACAAAAGTATCTCGTATGCATCAAGTTATGCAAAAATGCATACTCTTCAATATTCTTAGAAACATATATCACACACAAGCTGATTGAGTGTGATGTGAAAGTGTTAATTTCTTCAAAATGTCACAGATCCGACAAAAAATTTTGTATTTTTTCCCCAACTGAAGTCTATTCTGATGAGAAGTAAACTAGGACAGAATCCTCGAGATCAAAAAGAATGAGAACTTATCCGCATTTGCCATTATCATATATCATAATTTAGGTATAAGCCCCTTAAAAGGGTACACAGAGCTCCCATTAACTATGTACGAAAATACTTTTGAGGCCCGATCTACAGACATCACCATATGTACATGCCGCTCACATAACTTCTTGGCTAAGTCAACAATATTTGTAGTTTCCATGATGCGAGCACTTACCCTAAATTTAAGTTGTTTGCATGATACGCATGTTTTATGCATGCCACCCCGGATCCATCCTTGAAATCTTTTTCCTTCCTCAAACATTTGCATATTTTATTTGCTCCCGGCCCGGCGAAGCCAATTGAAAGTGTAAGGGATGAAGATTAACATGTCAATGGGGCGATGGGTTTCCTCGATTAAGTCAAATTACTCAGCGGACGCTTTCAGCTTTTGTTCAGTTTTTTTTTTTCTCGTTCACACATTCTCCATGTATGCGGCATGCGAGGAATTGATGGTCGCCATAGACCGCAGTTACACGCTTGCAGTGACCCGAGACAAGGGAGTGGTTGCGAAAACCCTTTCGGAATATTCATCGCCTTCCTTGCCCGCATTTTATTTGTTTATGAAGGAATGTAAGTGCAAATGAGGTCGAAAATTTAATTTATTTCTGATTGAAACGGAACTTACAATCATGTTGATGGCTTGCTTCTGTGAAAACATTTGCAATCAGCATGTTTGTATGTGGATGGAAAACATTCACACTTAGTTATGTGCATATGTACAGCCTTCGATAAGGCCACATTCTCGGTAGCTGTCGTAGTCGCGGCCATACAAACTAGAAAGCTAGGGAATTAAATGTCAAACGGAATTTCATGGTTTATTGTCATCATCATCATCGACCTGCTTATTTGATTTATTCTTGAAATAAAGTTCGGCTGACGTGTGACGTGATGTCATTTTTGTACGAGGCAGCATTTTGATATGAACTTGACCTATATATTGTTACAGCAGATTCAAAGAAGTGCTAAGATTCGGTTTCAAGCTAGACGTGTTATTTTATTTTTTGCATGGCGCTTTAATGGGCAGGTAGGTTAATCACGAGAGAAAGGGTTATTAAAATATGACTGCTACGCACTACTCCGCCACAAATGAGAACCGACTAATAATACTTAGTAGTACTTAGTGCCATCAGCAACTTGAGAGAGAAATTCTTGTTTAAGATTCTCATCTATACCCTCAATATTCAAGAAACACGTTTTTCTCATGTAGTTTAATGTACTACATCACGCCGCACAGTCATGCTCGTGCGGAAATAAATACGCAAAATGAAATAATTTTCTCGGCAAAGTGGTATTGATTTTCGATCGTACATACATATTTATTTGAGAACATAAAAAGCCAAAAAATTTGTTGACTTCGTTTCAGTGTACCACTAGCTCAAGGTTATTACTTTGAAATTTTTTAAGCTAAACTTTTTTTTTCAAGAAAATTCGATGTAACATATTTTTTAAAATAAACCACCTTAGATCATGTGACCGCAGTGGCGTAGTGGGTAGAGTGCGACGCTCACACGCCGAAGGTTCTAGGTTCGGCTGAACACCTCGAATTTTTCGCGGCACCACCTCTTTCGAGCTGCTAACAACACTCAAAGAGTAATAACTGTATAGACGTGTATAGTCGTTTGGAGTCGGCAAAAAAATATAGGTCCCTTCTACTCGTGAGATAACAATAGCACGTAGTTGATGAGCAAGCTAGGCCCTGGTTCCCCTGTGGACTGTCGCGCCAACAATTGTTATTAGAACATGATGTTATATTTATTTGAGAGGGCGTACATTTAATCTTCAAACTGCATCAACAGTGTTCTTATTTTGGCCACTAGTTTTTTAAACCAGGCTTTTAATTAAGGCCACCTTTTGCGGAAAGTACTTGAGGCTCGTAGAAGAAGAAGAGAACGAAAAACCATTTATTTTATTTTATTTATTTATTATAATATTACAGTACAATTAAAATTGTAAACAATATGAACTATAGGGGCCATATAGTTGCAATGACTTACGGCCTTCGAAAAACTTACGCCTATATTGTAATGCTAAGTTTACCTAGGATACTTTTTAAAGTGTTAATATTTGATTGCTTTGGCTTATTGAGGAGTTATAGTAGGTCTACGTTGTGGTTGAGGTTGTTTTGCGGTGTTGCAGGTTGCGTTGATAAAAAGCATTGACTTAAGAGGTGGGTGATGGTTACTGGTCTGCGGCAGGTGAGGCAGTTTGGAGGAGACTCCCTTTTGAGCTGGTGAGTGAATGCGGTGTGTCCAAGACGAAAAACCAAATTTTTCTAAAAGCTTGAAAATCGGTGGTGCAAAAATAAAATACCCTTTTTTGCACTTAAGGAGAACGAGTCGTTTAAGTGGAGCAATCTCGGGCATTTTTCGGCATTTTTTTAGTTCTCCTACGATTTTCCTTCTAACGCTTGTATTGCGCAAACACCATGAACATGAATCACAAAGTAGTGAAGCGTAAGTCTAGGCTAAGGTGGCGCACACAAGTGGAGAAACACCTCAAACAACTTGAATTGCGCAACTGGAGGCAGCTAGTGAAAGATCATGCTAGCTGGAGAGGCATGTTGGTTAAGGCCAAGGACTCCCCCGGACTATAGCGCCGCAAGAAGAATGGCATAATAACTTAAATGCAATATAAAACAGTGCGTGATTTTAATTTTTTAACTTAAGACTACTCTGTAGTCCTTCATGCTATACCGAGCGACTTGTCAGCAGGAGGATTTTGCGGAACTGATGCTATATTCCAAATTTCATCAAGATCGGTGAACGGGTTGAAAAGTTAATGATTTCCGCATTCCCCATACACAGGCACCACTAAGAGATCAAGGAACTTAAGGCAAAACTAGATTCTTTACTTAAACAGTTTTTACGCAACAGCAGTAAATTCTAATGGAGGGATGACATCAAATATATGATCAAACGCTTCAAAGTCAGAAAGGTTTTATTTAAACAATTTCTTAATCTGAAATATGGCAACTACGCTGAAGGATTATATTTTAAGACTCTGTTCCACACAACCGCACGGGTATGTAATGAACTATTCCTTGACATCTGAACAAATCTTATGTCGCCATTTTCCTCGAACTCAGGATAAAATTGATCAAAAACGTGATGCAAGCCATTATACGTAACAAGACAAATGCATCAAATGCCACATTGATGCAGAGGCATTCTCTATCTCAGAACAGAGCACACAAAACATGTTATGATATAGGATATAAAAAATGTATTTTATTGAACTGAATAGTTTGAATCGTAAGCACGTTTGTATCATTCAGAATAATTTACAAGTATTTTAGCAATTTGTTATTGACATGTTTTGTAGACTGAGCATCCGCTTATCGCTTTTGGTTTTTTTTTTAAAGAATCATATAAATGTTTAATTTGTTTTCGACATTTCGCGAACGGTTGCGGAAACATATGAAAATCTGATCTGGTGTCTCAAATGTATTGCATCCGCTGAATAAAAGTAGGAGAACTCCATCCAAGTAACGTCATAAATTAATTAACATACAAAAACATTAATGTCTGCTGCCTTTCATCCCAATCGAACAACTTTAGTGAATTGCTTACATACTTTATACTTCATTCTCATATGAATGTGGGTATTTCATTACTACGTAATTTGTTTACGAGAAAATCTCGAGGTACAAATTTAATTAGGCAACAGTACAGTTGTCGTTGCAATTAGTTTTTAAGTGACCGAGTTAGGAAAAGTCTAAAAACTGACAATATGCCTTAGAAAATATCCTTCTGGCATTAAAGTAAACAAATTAACGTTAATTAACGTTAACGTTATATTTATTCATTTGGTTTATACAACCACTCTTCAAAAATACATTTTTTTAAACTTTTTGCTGAGAAAGTTAACGTTTTTAAAATTTATATTTATTCATTTGGTTTATACAACCGCTCTTCAAAAATACATTGCTTAAGTTAACTTAAAACTTATTTCTCAAAACCTTTCACTCTGGAAAATTATTATTTACATAGATTCCTTAGCGGTATTGTTTTTTTTTTCTAAATTCGAATTAGAATATTTTGCAGAACTCAATAGACCATGACCGCAATTAAACAAATCTGATTACATTGCATATAATCCTCGGATACGTTAACGCGCTTATTTAATATAAATTCAATCCACAAAAAGGCGAGTAGAAAAATAGACACGTTTGTTTAACATTTTACGAGCGCATTAATGGCGCCAGTTTAATGGCCACCACCGTGTATGATGACCTCAGTGTTTTTTTTAATTCGTTTAATTTTACATTCGGATCACCTGTGGTGGCTTATTCCCACATCTAATGGCTATGATTAGCCAATTCTTCGGCATACATATGTATAGACTCCGCAACGCTTAACTTTGGTTGCCCATAAATCGCGTGAATTTGTATTTTCGCTGTTTTACGATCTATTTCTGCAGAGATGTTCGGCATTGTCGTAAATCCGTTTGTGCTCGATTATGATGCTTTTTAAAGCGACCCCATGTCGATGCTGCGTTTTAACAATAAACATGTTAAGGTCATTTAAACCGCATTAACACATACAAAGCACAACGAACGGGAACATTCCGGTAGCGAAACAATTTTTCTCCATTAATGGATTCACTGCGATGTCCATTTACAGCACATAGCTCAGAACCCTTCCTCTACTGTGAAAATCTCATTTCGCTTCCGAAGAACTTACCCTGTCGCTATTCTGGCTGTTTTCCGTGTTGATTCGCACTTGCCACACCATATTTTACAGCACGTCACCTAATAATAAAAGAGATCTGTTTTGTCGTTTCATTGAAACAGCTGACACATCTTTCGTGCTGCTCACCTTTTGGCCACACAGACGGGATCTACGGGTTATTTCCTTAAACAGCTAAATCCGGCGAAACCATAAGCTGTCATCCCATGATGGGTTGGACAACTAAAATCCCCACAATATCCTTTGTCTGTGTCCCACATTCGTTTAAAATCGGCAAATTGGATACAAAGAATCCGTCTAGAGCACGATACGTTACCAAGAAAACGGATGGCTGTGCTCCTCTGTGTCTAGGTGCCTCCATCTGCAATTGAGCATTACTCTCAGTTCCCAAATAGGGATGAACATCTATTACCGCCCCCACACCCTAAATCAAATGAAATGTTTTTTAGGCAAACAGAGAATATCCCTCCTGCCGCAAATGGCACCGCAACGAAGCACTTCCGGCTAAGTGTTTTCTCACCCAAAGCCACTCTCCTTCTCTGAGGCTGCGGACCTAAATCAATTATTGGACCCACTGGGATTCCACAGGATAAAAACTGCCAAATGAATGCAAATGGATTAGAGAGACGGAGACGTGGGAGGTTTGCAGACCTACGTACGTCTGTATCTTAAACCGAAGTAAACATGGAAAATTATCCTATTTACATACACAAGTCCAATTACCTCGGCTCGGATGTGAGGAGGTGTGTTGTTCGAGTGCGAACAAGAGGCTTAGACGCATTCCTCTCCGGCCGGTTTTTCGCCGCCGACATGATTAGGACCATTCCATTATTATTCATGGCACATGTGTATTCGGCCGTAAGCCTCTTATGCTGCTCAACATCCGGTTCGGTTGACTGCGCTGCTAGTTTTCACATTCGAATGCGGCGTTACAACTAATTCGTTCTGCGACCACCTACAAGTTACGCAGCAATTATTCAACATTATCCTTAAAATGTCACTTCAAGCCAAATGAGGCTGGAATCCGCTTTCGGGCATTGCAAATAGAATTCGCGATTAAAGCACTCGTACCAGGGGTTGATTGTATGAGAAATCTAGGGATTTGTTAATAGACACATGAAGGAGCTTCGTGTACAGATCGAGATATGTGGACTTGAACGGGAGTGGGTACAAGTATTTCTTATTTATTCGTTTCCAATCGTTCGAGAGCATAAACATAAATTGGAGAATCAGGTAAATTCTGTGAACTGAAAGAGTCTCGTAAATACGTCGGTTTCGGCAAGTTTATGGGATTAGTTTAAGGCGAGTTGGCAGTGAGGTTATTTTCAGAACGAAAAGAACCATAAAATTTAAATGGAAGCTTCCAGTTCTACTTCAAGAAGTTCTAAACAAATGCAAATTCGTCAAAACACAAACGTCAAGTGGTATTTTTTTATATATTGTGAAAAATCCGCAGATTCAGCGCTTCCTCGCACTCGGTAGGGGGCTTAGGAGGAAAAATGGATCCACGAATGAACTGGATTCCCTTCTGTTCGCAAGTTGCAATCATAAGGGATCGCAAAGATGTTTTTCGGGCTTTGAATATTGCAAACAAACAGAGTGAGCCGGTTTTGTAAAGCAAATTGAATTAGCTTTTGTACTTCGTGAGCCCTAGGAAGCATTAATTCCTGCTATGGCACAAACATAGAATTGGCATTCAGCATTTCAATCTACACTTCAAATACTACAATATTCTAGACATATTCCATTTGCTTACAATGTTGCGTCACACACACGCAAACCTAGAAAAAAAATCCTCTTCCACCCAGAACACAGAAGTCCAACTGAGCATCTCAATGAAAGTTCAATTTTCATGACTGTTTATCTTCGTTCCTGGCTGGAAGTCAATGTACCTTATTAGACAAACTGAAATCAGAGCATGTCGAGCAACCCTTGCCATCATTGACCATCACGCTATTTGCAGTTTCCCTTATACTTATACACATACATTTGTGTATGTGCATTGCCGATTCCTTTTCATCGACCGCCGCTGTGTGTGCCAATGAATGTGCGGAAGATTGATGATGGCCGGTGGATCTGACCACAGGAAATAGCTCTTTCTTCTTGTTTGGACGTCTCGTGCAGGAAGCACTGTACCCTTTGCGAAAATAAGTACGTATTTATTGAAGAATTTTGATATTAAGCTGTACGTGTCGTTGTTTCGGTTCACCTCTCACGGGCTTTAGTACTTTGTGAGTAATGTGAAGCTGCAAATTTAACAGTGACAATCAAACACATAATGATTCACGTTTGTAATAAAACAATGTCACTTCACTCAAAGCTGAGGGATTTGTGTGTGGTTTGACTGCAAGTCGCAACTTGAACGATAAAAATTAATGTTTGAATGAACGACATTGAATTTTCTGGCAATTTTGCAGTGCATAGAAGTAGGAATAATTCAAGTATGAGACTAGGTGAGATATTTTCACGGATAGGGGATTGCAACAACTTCTGTATGATTTATGAACAGTCTAGGAGAAGAGGAGAGGTAGAAAAACATGGAGCTTTCTAGCACCTTTCCTCTTTGCCAGATGATAAATTTGATAGTATTTCGTCTTGCCATGAACTAGGACTGTTTTATAAGTTCCTCTGGTTAATAGTAGGAGTTTATATTCCTGGGTTTAGTGCGTCTTCCATAAAGTTTCTAAAATGCATCAAACACACCATTGAAGAAAGGAATGTCAGGAAAGATTGAAAAAATACTTGAACTTCACCAATATAAACAATGTTGGGTATAAAAGTGGCCATATTATTATGCTGTTGACGTGGCGGATTAGTGGGGCAAGCTTAACACTCACACGCACTGTCGCTTGTACAAAAACTAGTGAATCAAGCCGAAAATTAGAAGCTCAAAATTTTCTGTCGGAATTTGTAAATTGTTGAAAACAACATTTTCATCAATTCAGATTGTTTTGATTTGTCGCATGTTTTCACAATTTACAATACAATGAAAAGAGTGCAAAATAAATACTTAGTAGACTACATGTATGAAGTATCCCAATAAATAGTATATCCAAAAGAAAACCTAAACAATGTAGTAAAATGTAGATAAGAAATATAGTTTTTGTCAAAAATACAGTTATTTCTATTTCTAAGTCATTACTCGATATTTTTGAATGCTTTATATAATTTAGACATGTCCGATTTTTCGTCATTACCCAATTGTGAAACACCTATGTTCGCGGATGATACAGGAATATTCTCATTTCTGTCTTTGTATATTCCATATATTTGTATTCTTTCTTGATATACATAAAGTAATTTTTCAAGCTATTTTTTGTATGGATGCCAAATATAGGGAAATTGTGCTATGTGCCACATTAAGAAATTACAGGTCTCATGTTGAATTGCTCTCCGAAAGAATATGAAAACTTAACGAGCGTTTTCTTGATCGCTGTGTTTTTGCTCAGAGCCCCCTCGTGAATAATTTAAGTCGATTAACTGCCAAGGTTTCGCTGCTCACTTGTTCTTCTTGTAAGAAAATTCTGTATTTCTTAATAATGATTCATATACAAATTTATCTTATCACTTTCTATTTATTTAGTTATTTATTTATTTATTTATTTATTTATTTATTTATTTATTTATTTATTTATTTGTTTATTTATTTATTTATTTATTTATTTATTTATTTATTTATTTATTTATTTATTTATTTATTTATTTTTTTATTTATTAATTTGTATATTTATTTATTTATTTACTTACTTATTTATTTATTTATTTATTTATTTATTTATTTGTATATTTATTTATTTATTTTCTTATTTATTTATTTATTTATTAATTTATTTGTTTATCTATTTATTTATTTATTTTTGTTTTTTCTTTCTACATTGAAGATATTTTTTCCGATTTTCTTTTCGTAAATCTAGCTATATTCATAAAATTCTTTACTTATTTAAATATTAATAATGTTTCAGAAGAACGATATGCACAATATATCAAATATCTGTAAAATGCGTGGAAACATAAACCTATTGTAAGAAACCTATTAATGGCAAATAAAATAATATATTTATCTATCTTCTCATTTTCACCGAAGTTGCTGACGAATACTGTTTGTCAACGGAAAAACTTATTGAATTTCGTCGTTAAGAGTCAGCAAAATATTGTAGGTCTCTATTACTCCTGGTAGAACAACTCGAGCAGGAACCCAACTTACTTACTCGTTTTTTATTTATGTTTTGGTACTAAATTAATGTCATTATGCTTTTTAAGACCTATTTCATAACAGCATGGCTTATGAAAATTTAGGGCATGGAGCGGGAATTCTAAGCTTATGCCTAATTCAAGGGAATGTTATCTATTTCAATGAGCTTAAGTTTGACTGGCCGCCGTGGCGTAGTGGGTAGAGTGCGACGCTCACAAGCCGAAGGGTCTAGGTTCGATTCCCGGCTGAACACCTCGAATTTTTTCACGGCACCACCTCTTTCGATCTGCTAACAACACTCAAAGAGTGATAACTGTCTAAGAAAAATCTTCTCAAATTTCACCGTTCGGAGTCGGCAAAAAAACTGTAGGTCCCTTCTACTCATGAGGGAATAGTAGCACGCACAACACGAGTAGTTGATAAGCAAGCTAGGCCCTGGTCCCCCTGTGGATTGTCGCGCCAACAATTATTATTATTATAAGTTTGACTTTTTTCCAAGTCCAAAACTTATTTGAAAAATTTTCATATAAAATAAGTAGTACAACATGGAATCTATTTTCAATACATTAAATAGCTTATCTAAACACAAATTACTTTTATAAAAAAACAAAAATCACTTACATTAAACACTTATTACTTCCAAATAAATGATCCGTTTGTTAAGAAATGTTAGGAGAAATGATTAACAAATTCCTCGTCTGGATAGAAAGTCATTTTATCTCGGCAGTCTTCGCTGCCATTTTGCATCGTATTGTAAATGAATATAAGCCTAAAATATAACGAACGAGCCCTTATTTTTTTTTTGTTTGTTTGCTATGACATCTGTGCAAAATATTTAGTATACATCAAGTAATTGAACAAACAACATCATATTTTTTCATCGTTTTAAAAATGTCGAATTTTGTACCAGAAAGTGATGATTTGCGGCAAGCATTAATTTTTTGTTTTCATTTGAAGAAAAGTGCTGCCGCATCGAATGCTTGTCGAGGCATGCTCTATCAGAAGCAACATGCAAAAGATGGTTTCAACGGTTCAGAAATAATGATTTTGATGTGAGAAATGAAGAACGTGGAAGACCACCAAAAAAGTTTGAAGACGCCGAATCGCAAAGGATATTGGATGGATATGATACTTTGAGTCAAAAGCAAATGGCAGCAATGTCAAATGTTGCACAAAATACATTTTCTGACCGTTTAATCCTTCCCATTGGATCCAAAAGTGTGGAAAATGGTGTCACATGAATTAAATGAAAGACAGATGGAAAACCGAAAAAACACTTGTGAAATTTTGCTTTAAAGACACGAAAGAATATCGGTTTTGCATCGGATTGTTACTGGCGATGAAAAATGGATTTATTTTAAGAATCCTAAACGGAAAAAATCATGGGTTAATCTGGGACAACCATCAACATCGACTGCAAAACCAGATCGATTCGGCAAGAAGACAATGCAATGCAAAGAGCTCCTAAAACCTGGTGAAACCGTTAATACTGATCGCTACAGACAACAAATGATCAATTTGAGCCATGCATTGATCGAGAAACGACCAGAATGGGGCAGAAGACAAGGCAAGGTAATTTTGCTCCATGACAATGCACCTGCACACAAAGCAAAACCGGTTCAGGATACAATCAAAACACTTGGTTGGGAGCAGCTACCCCACCCGCCGTGTTTACCAGACTTGGCTCCTTCCGACTACCATTTGTTTTCATCGATGGGACACGCATTGGCTGAGCAGCACTTTGATTCCTACGAGGAGGTCGAAAATTGGGTGTCTGATTGGTTTGCTTTAAAAGACGAACAATTTTATTGGTGTGGTATTCACAAATTGCCAGAAAGGTGGTCAAAATGTGTAGAAAACAATGGCGAATACTTTGAATAAAATGTTTTTACTTTCCCATTAATAATTAGTGTTTTATTTTCAAAAAAATTCATACCGGTATACCTGGTAAAAGTGAAGTTTTAAAATTCTTCCCTTTCCAAGTGGGTATATGCCTTAAATGTTTTTTAATTCTTATCTGTAGTAAAGAGGAGCTAATTTGAGACTTCAGTGGACCCAAATCCATGTATTTTCACTTCAGTAGTTTGCTAAGTTAATTGTTGTTCATCAATCATCCGGAAAAAGCATTAAGCATTCATGTTTTATTCAATTTGCGAAGAAACACTTTTGAAATTTAATAAGCTATAATTATTACAAAAAAAAAACTTTAATTTTGCAAATACTTGAAAATCAAGAGCCTACTTTATATATTCCTTTGAATGCCACAGACTGAAGCTCTCCCATGCAAAGTGTTTATTTCACTTTAATTTTAACAAGCTTTTACCACGCACTTCGGCCGCGATGAAAATGCAAGTTTTTAATTCTGTATTAAAGTTACCCCCATGACTTCCTTCACGCGGCATACCCGCCGTGTTTACCAGACTTGGCTCCTTCCGACTACCATTTGTTTTCATCGATGGGACACGCATTGGCTGAGCAGCACTTTGATTCCTACGAGGAGGTCGAAAATTGGGTGTCTGATTGGTTTGCTTTAAAAGACGAACAATTTTATTGGTGTGGTATTCACAAATTGCCAGAAAGGTGGTCAAAATGTGTAGAAAACAATGGCGAATACTTTGAATAAAATGTTTTTACTTTCCCATTAATAATTAGTGTTGTATTTTCAAAACAAAATTCATACCGGTATACCTGGTAAAAGTGGAGTTTTAAAATTCTTCCCTTTCCAAGTGGGTATATGCCTTAAATGTTTTTTAATTCTTATCTGTAGTAAAGAGGAGCTAATTTGAGACTTCAATGGACCCAAATCCATGTATTTTCACTTCAGTAGTTTGCTAAGTTAATTGTTGTTCATCAATCATCGGGAAAAAGCATTAAGCATTCATGTTTTATTCAATTTGCGAAGAAACACTTTTGAAATTCAATAAGCTTTAATTATTACAAAAAAAAAAACTTTAATTTTGCAAATACTTGAAAATCAAGAGCCTACTTTATATATTCCTTTGAATGCCACAGACTGAAGCTCTCCCATGCAAAGTGTTTATTTCACTTTAATTTTAACAAGCTTTTACCACGCACTTCGGCCGCGATGAAAATGCAAGTTTTTAATTCTGTATTAAAGTTACCCCCATGACTTCCTTCACGCGGCATACTCGCTGCCCTAGTTATGTAAATATTTAAAATGTTTGTTTCATTATTGGGCAACACTTGTGTAAAGGGCCCGTGGAAGAGCTTTCGCCCGCGAGCAATCTTCTCTTAAATGCACACCAATGTATTTTAAAGTTTACCTCGAGACTCATTTTAGGTAATAGTAAAGCATAATTTGTGGCGGAAATTACATTCATTTGGTGTAAGGGGGGTAAGTCAGACAACTACTTTCCATGCTGGAACCCACCCGGTTTAAGTAATGGGTTCTATAAAATTGTTAATGCAGGATTCTTCCGACTAGTACCATTATGAAGGGGTAAGTGTTTTTAAATGCCTGCGTATACTTTTGCTGCAAAGGTATAAACACCTGCGTTCATTACTTTTGTGTGTCTTTAAATAAAGCTGTAAATTGTTGCAGAGAGAGTGGATTTTTCGTGTTTCCAATCGTGTTTTCAATTCTATGAACAATAACTTAAGTTAAAAACCGTGTTTTAACGTTGCCAAAAGTGCACAATTTTATAATGCAAAATCACACAGCCACGAGCTTCAAGAAGAAAATTGAAGGTTTGCAAGAGGAGTTGTCCTTAGATATATCGTTTTGACAAAACCTGCTTTTAAACAATGTGTTGGTGTGCGTACAGTGAATATTGGCCCATTATCTCTGTGTATGGGTCTCAAGTTTCGTTGTTGTTTTTGTTTTCTGTGTTGAAAAACATTTCCTAATGACATAATTTACACATTTGTTTCAATTGTGTTCCTGTACTTGACCTCTTTTTAGGAGAGATTCACCTCCAGTTCTTACCAAATGACAGACTTCAGAATTTAGTACAGAAAGTACTGTAACACACCTCTTGTGCGATTGATAATTTATGATTCCATGATTTTTTCTTCTAACATAACTTAAAAATGAAGTCCTAGAAACTATATTCAGCATGAGCTCTCCACTTTCCGAATGTCCTTAGCTTATTTTCTACAAAAATTTATTTTAAAAATCTTTACAATCTGAGTTGTGGCAACCGGGCCGCTGTGGATAAATGCGAAATTCGCACTCCAAAGATCCCAAGTTGGACTCAATTTCAGAACTTGTGGCAGCCGGGCCGCTGTGGATAAATGCGACATTCTCACTCCAAGATTCCCCGCACACGCATTTTTTTCGAGTTACACTGCAAATGCTGCCAGTCTATAAGCACTTCTACAAATGAAAAAAACACTTGTCAATATAAATATGAAGAATTTTATTTTAATAAATATTCGCTTTATATTAAAAATTATTGACAATTGATTAACCTATTAATATAATTTATTTACTTATTTAATTTTGTTTCACATGGTTTTCTTTTATCTTTTTGGTATGTTTTCATCATTAATTTTATTTATTATTATTGAATGCGATGAATGAAACTTAAACTCGTTAACTTTACTTTCAGTATTGGTTGGATAATTTTAAAAAATTGCTATCTAGAAACAGAGTGTCTTGATATAACCTGTGTTCTTCAATACGTTCCATCAATCCATGATATATGTATAGTTTTGTTTATGTAATATGTTTATGTATGTATACTTGAGCTTCATAATATATATAATCATAAGCAATTACATATAGTATATGAGTTGTAAGATTGTTTACAATTTAGTTTTTGTGTATAAATTGAAATTAGATCGGCTAGTTCAAGAAAGACTTCGTATATATTTATAACTTGTATTCTCTTTTACTTTATAATGTGTTTATGTACGTTTGAATAGATTTGCTGAAAAAATAAAATATAAAAAGGAATAGATTTTACAAAATAAATTTCGTTGAGTACTTTCATCTCGTAGGACTATTTCTACAATTTTTCATTAAATCGCAATTTATATACAATTCCGTAGTGAGGTTACATCTTTTTGATTTACGGGAGTGATACAAGGACAAGATTTTGACTTAAATTCTCTTAATAAATGCTTAGTTAGTTTGTTTGTTTTCTTGTATTATATTTCTTTATTTTATTTTCCTTTCTTCTTTTTAAACTAGTTGAAACATTAACAAAGAGGCATTTGAAACAAAACTACATCTAGTTGTGAATGAACAAGAGTGTTTGTTTTATGTGTTTTTATTTTTCATATATTTTCAGATCATCGAAGGGGTTACGTACATGCGTATATACAAAAAAATTTTGATCTCAATTTTGCCCTAACTTATCACCTAAAAGATACTCTTAGTTAAATATACAATACAATTTTCAAATATCCTATATCTGCAGCCATGTCGTTCAGCATCGTTACTCTTTGTCATCATCATCATCGCAACGTTCGGTAGTCCTGTATCTAGGCAAACACTTCCAGCACTGGGATTGGTCTGTACTTAAGAACTAGGAACTAATTTAAATTTGTATCTCTTGTTTTTTTTTTTTTTTTCATTTTTGTTTCTTGGTTTCTTTCAAATGTAAATTTAGATTTTACAAACTTCATAAATATGAATATGGTTAAAGATATGTAGTAAGTAGGTTCATCTTTGGTTTCTCTTTGGTATTTTTTTGTTTCTCAAAATATCATAATCTTGTTCGAATGAGTGGATAAGAGAGTACATATATGTATGATAAAGTGGATTCCATTCTGAGTATCTTCTGGCATTGATGCTGACACTAGCTTTCATCTGGCTTATTTAATATGCGAAGGCGCGCAAAAATACTTAACTAAAACAACAAAATAAAAATAAAATAGTTAAGCACTTTAGGTCGTATTGTGGTTTAGTATAGCATCCATGGCGTAGTGGCTTTTCCTTTTCTTCAACATTTTGTCGGTTTTTATGGTTTTGATTTAGCGTCGTTGCTGCACACTATTTAGAGAAAATTCTTCTTAGTTGATGTGTCGAGTGTGTTCCGAACTCCGTCTTTCTCCTTTGAAGTAATCGGTGGACCCTTGGATTCAAAGTTTGGTTTGCTCATTGCTAGGGCAGGATTCAGGTCTAATACGGTTCGTGGACTGATAGCGACAATACTGGCACCAATCGGACCTATTATCCAATGGACACAAACAATTCAATTCTGGATCTCAACGATTCAATAGATTTTTTATCACATAAAGCGGTGTGTAGGTTCAATTGATAGAACATGCTTAAACAATCTACAATACAAGGTACTGTGAGGGTGCAGTTGACAATGAACAAAACATCATTCAGTTACACACAAAGAAAACATGCTCATTTCGTGGTTTGGAGGGGGAGGAAAACGGGAATTAAAGCGATTTCTCATAAACTAAACTCTACGAGTATGTACCCAAAAAGTAAAAAATCATAAAGTGCGAAGTTAAAGACAAACAACAAAAAAACTAAAAATGTATCTCAAATAAAATGGAAATAAAGACAAACAAAAAATTAAATTTTAAGGGGGCTTTTCTTAAATATATTGTATTTCTTAAAATGTATACATTTTGAACACTCCCCCGTGTTTCCAGCGAGAAATGTGTGTGTGTTCATAAACTGAGGTTTTAGTCAAAACTGAAGGCCATATCTGAAATAGAAGTTTTAATGGTACACCACTGTAAAGATAGCATTTAAATGTTGATGAAGATTTTATGTTCTTTTTTTGATTTCTTATTTTCAATCCTATGAATGAATAATAACCTCTCATATAACTTAATTTAGTTTCCATCCTTCACTTTATGCGAGCTTGTCAGATCTGTAGTTTATTTCTTCAGATACGTACAGAATTTATGAACTGTACTCTATTTTTTGGGGTAATATCTTTTGGGGAATGACATGAAAGAAAACTGAATTTAACGGCTATCAATGCTATTACCATCGGCGACTGTTCAGAATTCGAATTCATGGACGAATTATGATATATTGGCAATGGAGTAGATGTAGTCAGAAAGGAAAAGTAGGAAATTGGAAAGGAAATATCTACGAAAACAAATAAAAACAGAGTCAGGTAATATTGTGGGGTTCTCACTTCTGTGAGCGCGTAAAATAAAATCAATATAATGAGCTTATTTCTACAGACTTTAAAATTATATTCTCTAGAAATCGTAATAAATGTGCTCTCTGATTTATTTTGCTATGTAAGCATAAATACAGTCGAACGTTCCTTAAATGCGGAGAACATTACTTGGCATTTAAAAAAATTAATGTTACCACTTTCTTTGAGAATGTTTGTTGGCGGTATTCATATATGCAGCATTTATTCGTGAATATAAAACAACAAATATTTAAACCTCTTCCTAGGAACATATTGATTCTGAACTGTCAGTAAGTCAAAACGAACTGCACAAGTTGTTGTATAAAGACAATTTTGTTATTTAAAAGGAATGTGCTCAATATAATAACTCTTCTTTCTTTCTTACATACAAGGACTTTTACAGAAAAGTTATTCTTAAATAACTTATGTAAATTGCGCAAGAGTGTGACACTCACACATCGGTCCAGGTTCGATTCCCGACTTTTCACGGCACCACCTCTTTCGGGCTTAAAGAGTAATAACCGTCTAAGAAAAAACTTCTCAAACTTCGTCGGAATCGGTAGGTCCTTTCCACTCGTGCGAGAACATAAACGCTCACGTTAATGTTCCCTCTGCGGATTATCGGGTCATGCAGTAATTGTTATTATTATTATATACTGTGTACTCATGACTATATAGCTTATGTGAAACACATACAATTTCGAAATTTCAAATTTAGGACTAGGTGACATATTAATTCTGAATGAATTCCACAAGTTGTTGTATAAACATAATTGTCTTATTAAAAAAGGAATTTGCACAACATAAGGAACTCTTCTCTCTTTCTTATCAACAAGAAAGTTATGTTAAATAAATAGAACTTACGAGAATCGCTTTCGAGTCCGAACCAGTAGAGATGCGACTAGTAACCTCCCTACAGTTTTTCGAAACTATACCACGTGAATCCATTTCACTTACGAAAAAAGTATTGGAATTATATTTATTGACTGTGCAGGACAATTTTAAAAGCACATCTGTTTAAGTAAACTATTGACAATAAAGACTCGGAAACATGTTCGGCAGGATACTCATCATAGGTGAGTATTTACTTTTACTTCGGCGTAAAATTAAAAAAAAAAAGATTAGCTTCTGCGATTGTTTACCAAAATAAGCGAAAAGAAATGCGTTTTTAAGCTTTTGAACCTCTCCTTGCTTCAAACTTGTAATAGCCACCAAATTGATAACAAAACTTCACACAATTTGTGAAAGCTTTCGCTTACACTAATTTTCGTTTCTAATAAAATAAATAAATCAGAACGAAAATAGTGAATTAAAAACTGTTTAAGTACATTGACATTTATAGTTTAGAAATTCAAAAGGCATTAGCTCCTGTTATCAAAACTTACATAATTAGTCGTTAAAATGGTTAGCAGTACACGCTTATAACTTTTTTTTTGAGCGGAAAGGTTTTTTATTCGCACCCCACTTTTATAACAAAACGTTCACTTTGCCAACTTTGCCAACAGAAAAAATCTTGGTACCACAATCTTTATATCCTTATGCATCAGTGATTTTTCTTTTATTTTTGGAAATGCAAAAACTGTCCTTAAATTGGAAGAAAAAAATGCTTGAATTGCTGACTGTATGTAAGACATTCAAACTGCCATTCCTAGACCAAATTTTTTTATCAATAACAGGGATGTAAAAGCAATATACATACGGTCCACCACTGATTCGCAAACTTATATTTTTAAGGTTATAATAATCATAATTGTTGGCGCGACAGTCCACAGGGGGACCAGGGTCTAGCTTGCTTATCAACTACTCGTGTTGTGCGCGCTACTGTTCTCTCACGAGTAGAAGGGATCTATAGTTTTGTGCCGACTCTGAACGGCGAAGTTTGAGAAGCTTTCTTAGACAGTTATTACTCTTTGAGTGTAGTCAGAAACTCGAAAAAGGTGGTGCCGTGAAAAATTCGAGGTGTTCAGCCGGGAATCGAACAGTTACTACTCTTTAAGTGTTGTCAACAGCTCGAAAGATGGGGTGCCATGAAAAGTTCGAGGTGTTCAGCCGGGAATCGAACCTAGACCCTTCGGAGTGTGAGCGTCGCACTCTACCGTCCTACGCCACGGCGGTTGCATGCCTATAAACTACGTAAAGCAATTAGTTTGAAGTATTTTAATTTAGTTTTCTCGTTTGAACACAGAGTATATAGTTTGGAACTTTACCAGGAGTACTTCGTTATTAGGATTGATAATTCCTTCCTCCTTCGATGAACGAAATTCGATTTTGATGGTATTATTGTAATTTAAAAATATTCAACAAAGTAATCGATTATTTAAATTTCTGCTTTAAGAATAATATCAAAGAAGCGACAAGAGTAACAGAAAACTAGACTTATTTTGCTGCTTTCGAGAGGATTCCAATAAATACTTGAGTTATCTTTGAACCGCAAATAAGGCTGGGTTCAGAGTTACGTCCTGCATCTAAGTGGACGAAATCAATTTTATACATGTAGGAGAAAGAAAAACATTGTAACGAAGTCCACTGTTTTTTTTCCACAGGGCTTCAATACAAACTATAAATTTGACCTTTGCCTGCTTTTTCCGAATGCAATAATCTTAAAGTAACATAACTTGAATCTTGTCTGTCCTGTGATAATAATAGATATATACTTCACAAACGAACCAACACCAAAAAAAAAATTAGAAATCATGTCCAATTTCAATTAAAACACCGTCTCGGGCTGTTGTAAACGCGCTGGTACAAATCCAAATGCATTCATTCAACGTCTTCAAAGGAATTCCAAACAATCAGAGGAGATCAAATCAGATCAAGGACATCTGAAAGTAGAATCTTAAAATCATGAAAGCCCGCTGACGTTCGCAGTCAAAATAATATTCGAATTAATTAAATCTTTCAACTATTCGCTCCAATGACGCCCCCGCCGAAAGATCGAAATTTCTTGAAAGCCGTTGCTAAGTACAGAACGCCTAATGCGATTTGTTTATCTCAATTGACTCTACATTGTATAACACATTCAAAGTAATTTCTTTTAAAATAAAAACGCCAATTCTTAAGTGTTTCATGTACGCAATCGAAAGAAGAAGAAATAAAGGAAGACAAAAAGAATAAAACAAAGAAACTTGTAAACAAACTCAGGAATACACGATATAAATATTTTGTATAAATAGAAAGAATTGAAAATTCAAAACAAAACGATACACATCCACGTCGGTCATCGACAGCGCCTAGAGCGAGCGGGCTCTCGGGCTTTCGGGCCCCAAGTGCTGCCGATGGTGTACGTAGTCATAAACAATTAATGCACACATACATACAGCGCACGGCCACAAAAACACGCATACATAAACACACTCGCACGTACACAGAGACAACACAGCAAACTTAACATAACACAACACTTAAAAGCTGATGAATACGTTCTAGGCTCCGCGAGATCTCACGGAGCCCGTAACCATGTACATACGGTGTACGCTGTCCAACTGTGAGCGAGCTCCTAACAAGTGGCAATTATAAATTTGCTCTAAGTTACGGTATTAGTGGGTATTCAAGACGGTTGGGGGAAGCATGGGATATCATCCTTTTTGCGGTGACTTGTGGTGGTGGGTGGTATTTTTGATTATTTGTTATTATATTTTTTTTATTTTTTTATTTTTCTTTTTTGTTTGATTTAAATCTGTTTGGTGAGAGTGAGCTAATTTTGGGATGCTGGTAGGGGATAACTGCAGCAGCGGCGGTGAGTGTCCTATTTTCAAAGAAGCCGCGCCATTTTGCCATCTTTTGAGTTCTTGCCAATCATAGCCGAATATTCATCTGGTAAGCACCGACAACGCAAACCGAAAGAAAGAACAAAAGAAAAAGAAAATTCGAAGAAAATATTAACTCGATGACATCTGCCTACGATTGGCATAACCCTGGTCACGTGTTTGCAAAGGTGTGTGTCTGTAGATGAATTGTGTGTGAGCGGTCAGTGTCTGAATTAAAAGATTCAACTACGAGATATAAAAGAAAAGTACTGTATCCGCAAAGCGTTTAAGCATTTCATCGAGACACTCAAAAAGCAGAGGATACGTTTGAGACTTGGTTTGATGTGTGGGTGTCTGTATTGTATGTTGGCTGTTTAATTCTGTGGAGTTTGTACGCGTGAGAGAGCGAGAAAGAAGAGATATAGGTGTTCGGATACAAAGCGTTTGGCTAATGTGCCTGTGAGTCTGTGAATCATATGTGATTATATGTTTTGTCTTTGATTTGTATTCTTTTTTTTTTGGCTGAAGTTTATTTTGTATTGTTAGTAGGTAAACAATTGCATTTGATTTTGGCAATAAGCTAGATCATATCTATACATATTTACAAATGTGTGTGTGCTTGGGGTATTGGATCGAAGTACGTACCTGACTTTGGGCTTACTAGATCTTTTGTTTTGTTGTTCATCCTACGTGGACCGGTGCCTCCGGAACCCATGGGACCTGAGTGGGGGCCAGATCCAGGGGTGCCACAACCACTCACCGCCCCCGGTTGACCTGGTTGAAATAGAAAATGTTTAATAATCACTTGAAGCATCCATTTGACATGAGTTTGTTTGCGATTCAAAATCCTAGAGAGAGACAGAAAGAGAGAGAGAGAGAGCGAGAGAGAAAGAAAGAGAGAGAGAGGGGGAGAGCGAGCGAAGTGCTGAAGAGCATATGGAGGGACTTGACACAATTAGATGTTAAACACCTAACTCCTTGACACTTAAGTTTTATTTACAAATGTATGTTTTTTATATTAAATTTTGAATATTTTTGCCGTGTGATGGAATTTTGATTTGAAGAAGATATCGTTGACTAAAACCTCTCAAGGTAATTTTTTTATTGGTTGTTGCAAATAAAGCTGCCTGACAAAATGTGTGAATCTGATAGGGTGATTAGAAACGCCTTGAGAAAACTAAAATGAATTTTAAATATGACTTTGAAATCCTCAGAGCTATAGAAATCGGTTTAAAGATACTATCAATCTGGAAAAACTGCAGGCAACGATGGATTAAATTGTACAATAAAATAAAATTCTTTTTGGCTCCCAATAAAATTTAAAAAGTCAAAACTATTTTATTTTAACCATGCATATTACGAATTCCACTCTCATCTATTTTATTAGAGTTGTTTGGTTATTTATATTAGTCCCCTAACAACTAGCCTTTACATATCGGAGTAGCATAAAAGGCCGCTCAGAGACTTCAAAATTCTGTCTCTTCAACCTTAAAATTAAAAAAATTGAATTCCAATTCCAATTGAAGTTAAGGAATTGTTTGGTTTCAAAACTGAAGAGTTGCCTTACGCCTTAATTCCTAGGTAACCTTTTTATGACAAATCTTAATGTCCGTAATAATAATTGTATGGCGCGACAATCTACAGAGAGACCAGCGCTCGTGTTGTTCGTGCTACGGCGAAGTTTGAGAAGCTTTCTTAGACAGTTATTACTCTTTGAGTTTAGTCAGCAACTCGAAAAAGGTGGTGCCGTGAAAAATTCGAGGTGTTCAATCGGAACCTGAAACTTCGGCATGTAAGCGTCGCACTCTACCCACTACGCCACGGCGGTCACGGTCCTTCAGCTCTGATATTTAACTATGATCAAAAACGTGTCTAGGACACCAACTGTAAGGGTAAGTCGTAAAACTTAAATTATTGATGACCAAATCAAACGTTATTTAAGAGCAGTAACTAAAATAAGAATTCATGAGATAATAAATATTGTTGACTTTCTTTCAATTGGTTTCCTAATTTCGAGGATAACATCAATAAGATCCGAGGGGCAACCTGATATGTCATTTGCCTAGGTTATTTGTCGGTGAGTTCAGTACCAATGACTAGGCAACAAATGCAATAAAAATACTAAAAACGCGATGCCTCAAGATGGTACACAAACTGGGATAAGCACTGGAAAACCTTACGTGAATTTGATGATTGTTAGCGAAATGTGGTGCCTCCCAAGAAATATTTACTGGACGAAGCTCAAACTCTAGCGCTACAGTGACAAGGAGGAGTACTCTTAGTATCAAATTACGACACAGAACGCGAGGACTCAAAATGGTTCTAATTTATTTATCTACACCCACGCACACATTTTAAAACGAATTTAGAAGGAAGATGCTACAAAAATGTTTAAAACTCAAATGATGTATGAAGTAATACAAATACATTTGTACACATCTAATTTACAAAAAGATGTACATTTGTACATATGTACATTTATCATTTTACAACTACATTTGTCTCTGGACACCTATGAAGATGCAAAATAAAACAAAAGAGTCTCTTGCGTCTCTTACGACAAGATCATTTGAGCCAAGCGAATTGCAAGAAGATCTCCAAAATGGAGGTAAGAAGGCAAGAACCAAAATAAGGGCCTACACAAGGGAGCCAGACGCAAATCTGGGGTCTAATTTTGATGCCCCAATATCCAACAAAATTCGCTTCCTAATTATTTGTTTAATTCAGCAAACTCCAATCCAATGTTTATACTCCTCGAGATCAACTTCACTTCATAGCGTCGACAGCTCGCTGACCAGGTTCCGATGACAACTTCAAGCCGTAGGATGTTTCACAATCAAACGTCTGTAGTTTGCGGAAGTGGAAGAAACATAATAAGTCACGTGTAGAAGATGGCCCAAAGCACAAGGTATCCGATTGTGCTCATTTGTAAGCTGTTTGTGTGAGAAAAGCAGATTCCAATACTAGATTCTAGTTTTAATTTTTCATGAATTTCAAGATTACTATGTTGTAGTCATATATAATTTTTTTGGTGCAATTTGTTAGCGTGAGGCACATTGGTGCATTCTGGCAAAAAGGATGAGATAAGCGCTTTGGGATCCCCTCCATCAGGGTGAGGGTGGATATAACACTATGAAGTTGCAGGCAGGGTGCAAACAAACATCACACAAATCACACGTGTGTTTCCTGCGGTCACACATCAGATTGAAAAGCTTGAGACTCACATTTCGTTACAGATTCATACAATGATTGGTGTAGGTCTAAGGGATTGGGTGAAACAAACATTTAATTCTTACAGTACAAACGCCTTTGAGTTTTTTTTTATTATTATTATATCAGTTTTTTAAGCAAATTAAATTGGATATACGTAAATGCAATACTCACCTGGAAGTCTAGGCGGTCTAGGCTGTTCAACCGGCAGTACGCGTCGTCGCTTTTTGGGCAGCTTCGCTCTGGCCTGCGTGTGCGAGTAGTACATTGCAAAGTTACTTACTATGACCGGCACTGGCAGTGCAATTGTTAGTACACCGGCCAACGCACACAGTGCGCCAACAAACATTCCTATGTACGTCTTAGGAGCCATATCACCATAGCCGACGGTAGTCATTGTGACCAGCGCCCACCACAGACCCAACGGTATACTATTGAAATCGTTATGCGGATTCGTTTGTATCCTCTCCGCATAATACACTAAACTAGCAAATATGACGATGCCTAACACTAAGAAGAATACTAGGAGCGTCAGCTCTTTGGCCGATGCGCGAAACGTCTGGATTAGAATTTTCAGACCCGACGAATGCCGCGTCAACTTGAACAGCCGCATAATTCTAATTATTGAAAAGAACTCTAGAATGTCAGCGTTCTCAAGATGTGACGCAAATCTCTGAAGCACTAAATCAATATAAAAGCTAAGCGTTGCAATGTAATCTATGATGTTAACAGATGACTTTATGAATTCACATTTATTTGGTGAGGAAATGAATCTAACCTACAAGAGAAAAAAAAGAAAGGGGTAGACATCAACATACATGAGGCAAACATCCACAGTCGTTAGCTAACAAACGACGCGGGTGGCAGGGCTTACCAAAATTTCAAACGTGAACCAAGCGTTGCAGAGGCATTCGATGTAGAAGAACGCGATGTGAGCATTGGTCTGGGTCTTGTCCACGTACCAGGATGTGCTTCCGTTTGCCGTCCTTACGGTTAGATTTCTTATGACAGGCACCCGCATGTCTGGATGGGTCTTAAGGCAAAATGATAAAATTGAAATACATATAAAGAACACCGACACCACTCCAATTATCTGAAATATCCCACAAAGTAGTGCTTAAAGATGCGAGAGGGCGTCAAGCTTAGAGGATACAGACCTTGGCTGCGTTTGAGCTGTACGGCTCGTCAAACAGCGACCAGATGCGGGGTTTCATTTTCTGCCAGCAAGACAGTGTGCCCTTGTAGTAGTTCTCCTCGAAACCGAATTTACGAGCTAACTCTTCCTCTGAAGGCTTTTCAGTGTCCAAGTCCAGTCTGTCCAATACTGCTAGGGTCTCTTGGGTATCACGATGCTAAGGGATGACAGAAACTCTTGCAAATGAATTGAGCTTCAAAAATATGTTATGTGTACCTGAGTATATGTCATCCAACAGCAGGGTTCCACCTGATTGGAATCAAGACCCCAGAACTCCAGCTCCTCCTCGAACAGTGGGCCACACACATCGGTTGGGTAGTGAAGTTTACCAGTTCTGTAAAACAAACAAGAATCCATTTAAATTTTAAACTTCACTCAGTCTGTTACGCATACGTACCTGTAATAGTTCAATACTTGGGCAAATACTCCAGGATGCCGATCAAAGAAGTACTCATTCAGAATGGGATCATAATTGGCCAGCGCTTCGGTAAGTCTCGAGAGCCGTGTGGCGGGTATCTTCTTGAGAGTGGCCTTGTATGTTTCATGCCGTATACCACCCACATTGAGAACCACCCGGTTCTCCGAGTCCATGTTAATGAGATTCATTGCTGCAAAGAGGGCTTAATGTTAGGGCGAATAGGGCGATTGATGGTAATCTATACACGTACTACGAGTCATACCTTTCTACGTGTTACTAATTACTTCTTGGTCTAAATAAATTCAAAACAAATTACATGAGTAAATGTAATTCGAGGCGTTTCTTAGTTTTATCTAGGGAACATTTTACTGCTGAGTGGATGATGACTGTGGATCTGAAAGAAAACAGAAACAAATTCGGTCCAAACATGCATTGGTTTATCGAAATCTGATTAAATATGAAATGGAGCATGTTTTGGGATAAAGAGACTAAGCCTTGCCAACTTATTCATAACGACGATATTGAAACTGAAAGAAAGTGTCCCACCGATGATGCAATTTTTACAATGGGCAAGGCTCCAAAACCTTCTTTGTTGTTTTATGAGGAATCTGATAAACGAGAGAAATTCCGTACACGTCAAACTTTTGCACTGCTGCACATCCTAGAAAAAAAAAAATAAGAAGTGCAAAGCTGCACCCACAACGTATTTGTTGATTTCAAGATAACATATTAAATTGTGTATAACGACGCCCTGCAATGTGCCAGTAATGTGCTGGTATCACTACTCTTCTCATCAGATTCTGCAGAGTGACAATATATGGTAAAACATAGTCTTTTCGAGGGAAAAATTCTGCGTGCAATTTTTTGTCCTGCTTGACGGCATTTGGAGGACAAGATTCAACGAGACAACAAAGCAACGAAATGGTGCAAGAAAGTGGAGAAGAACCTTAACCAACAGCTAGCAAGAGATCGTGTTGGCAGGGGAGACATTTTGGTTGAAGCCTAGGTCCACCGCGAACGTTTGCACCACTTTAGTATCGGTAGAGCAATTAGCAATATGCAACTGCCTAGAAAGGGGGTCGAAAAGCGACATTTGTGACAACCCACGTGGCTATGGATCCAATGAGGGCAACAATAGTAACGACATCAAGAGTAGAGTTCTTCTTTCCAGTCGACGTTTCTTTAAACTTAAAAGGCATTCGAGAAATATGTTAACACAGACTTTCCTTTAAGGACCAATTTGGCTTCCTTTAAATGCAGATGACCGTGTCCCTGAGAGCCTGTTTTAAAGAGCACAGACATTAAATAGGCTACCCAAACTTCAAGCAACGCATGCAATAAGAAAGTGATTAGAGCTTTGAGCAGATTTTTAATGAAAATCAATGAGATAAAATGTCCTCATTAGCTAGTGGATTAGGTGTGGGGCAAAGCTTCAGAGACCTGAAATTTACATTGAATATAGTAAATGGGATATTGCTGCAGTTAACGAGGAATTAATGAACAGTTTCTCTCTGTGTAGGTTCTTTGTTTCATGCGACATAAGGAGACATAAACCTTATAAATTACGAGAAGTATGGAAAGATAAATGAAAGTATAAGTCAGCGTGCGACCAGTTAAATCAAAAACGAACCTATCATTCTGTCATTATACGTTGTTACGAAAAGAAACTCGTTGGAATGATTTTCGTGAAGAATGTAATCGCTTGCATATACTCAAAGAGAAACTGCAGGCCTCCGGCTAAGAGTATTTTCAATAAATATTTTCAGTTATGAGAATCGAAAGAAGGCCAAGACCCTCGTAAGGTTATGCATCCCTAAATGGACCCTAAATGTGATAAGGAGTTAAATTTAAACTAAATGGAAGAAGAACAGTTTTTCTAAGTCTCCATATGTGAAAACGATTTCCGTAATTTTGTTTTAAGTATTTGAGCTTTTTAGGAGTTAATAAGTTAAAACTGATTTTTGAATTACCATTCCAAAGATCACTTGGGTGATCACGAATCGGTTGAAGTTTAGTTGTTGTGGCAACAACCAACATTATGTGCGATCTTCTGAGTATAGAGAAAACAAGAGGTGTACTGCCGTGATATGGGGCCATATACAGACAGAAATTGAATTGATTAGCCCTACTATTCAAATCTATAACTTATCATGTTAGGGTTTGACAAAGAAGATTCCAAGAGATGCAACACGTCTATGGGGGCTATTTACATATAATAATAATTGGATGGCGTAACAGTCCATAGGGGACCAGGGCCTAGCTTACTCATCAACTACTCGTGTTGTGCAACAATAGTCTCACGAGTAGAAGAAACCTACAGTTTTTTGCCGACTCCGAACGGCGAAATTTGAAAAGCAGTTATTACTCATTGATTAAGAACTGATTAAGAGCTGTTCAGCCCTCTATCGAACCTGGACGTTCGTCCTGTGAGTGTCGCACTCTATCTACTACGCCACTGCGGCCACTTACTATGTAACATAATATTTACTACAGACCACTCGAAAATTTAAAACTTTTTTTCTCAAGAAAAACTGTCTTTCGGAATAGCGTGCAGCGAATCAGGTTATACACAGCAAGTGAAGTCTAATTTAAGCTGCAAAGCTTATTAATCAAACATATCCGGAAGAGTTAAGGTTCAACAAATTAACTTTCATCGTGTACCCGAAAAGGACGGCCCTTCTCTGACATGCAACAATAAAAGTCATTTATTACAATATTAAAAAAATAACAATTTGTCAAAAAAAAAGAAAATATGAAAGCAATGGCAGGAAACTCACATCACAATAAATGAATTTTCCCTGAGGACACAATACCATTATAAAGGGTTAATTCTGACGAAATTTTAACCAATAGATCGATAGCGTAAGCTAATATATTTCAATCGATTATTTTCAATAGTACTCTAAATGTTCCGTGTGTTAAACAAGTACAGTTCTGATTACACTATCGACACGTAATATCAAAAGGAAACACTTCCGTTTTAATGGTGAAATGCTTTGAAGGGAAAAGGAAAACTATTTGCTATTTCTTTTCAAAGTTGGGCAAACTTGAGAAAAAATTGGCTTTCGGTCGGTGATTAGGAGTGAGTGTACCTTAACTGCCGGCTTAAGGAGAACGTATTTTATTCTCTAAGTAAGGATATAAGCATTAAAATTATTAGAATAGCTTCGGACATCCAATTGCTAATAAAGCACTATTGCCCAGTAAATATTCGTTTCATGTTTGGGGGCGGTACGTTCTTCGACAAGAATGGCAATCCACAGATAGTTTACTACTTCGAAAAGAAGATTGTTCAAAGTTGACGTATGAATTGAGCAAGAAATTTGTATATTACCACAGCACGAGGATTGATTGCCCTTTCTATCTCTGGTGGCTTGGTGACAAATGTGTTTCCCTGCTTTAAGTTTTTACTACAAAATTTTGATTTGTACTATTAACAAATGAACTGAAGACTGCGAAAGTATCTATCTACCTTAACATCCTAGAACCAAACAGAACATTTGCTTTGTTTCATATATTTTAAATCCAACTGCCATTGTCTGGTAGTTTTCAAAATACTTTTAAATACTTTTTACATTGTTATGTTATGTATACTTCTTAAATTTGTACCAAAAAACGCAAGGTAAAAAAATTTAATGTTCGCTTGTAGAATAATTTTTATTAAGGAAAAAAGTGTTCACCCAGAGCTTGCCCACAATTCTTCAGAGGAATCAAATAAAAAAAACGGCAATATTTTTAAAATTTAAAAAACAGATATTGTTGACAGATGTTTTTAAACTCTTTCACATTGTGTGGAATTTAAAATTAATACCATAAGTTTCTAAACATTTTAAAAAATATGGACACAAGCTAGTATAAAAGTTGAGTGTACCTAACTCTACAGGAAATGTATGTGTTATCTTTAAAATAACCGTAGGCTAAAAATGAAATATTTAATGAGTAGACAATCTTACTCTTTAAAACTCCAGAAAACTAAATGAATCGTTTTTTTTTTAAATAAATGCTGTGACTAGGTTGTAGATAGGGAAATGTAGATCAGACAGCTTTGAACAACTATTTGGCCTAATTCGACAATCTTGTCAACAATCCAGAAACGATAAAAGTACTAATGGGCAAAATCGTTCGAACAGTTAAGGTTAACAGTAAACACAACTGTCAGTCTAGGCGAGCGGTTACTGGCACAAAAAAGGAAAATTTATTCCAACTGATATCGTGGAATATAAACGTGGAATAAATTTAATTCCATTTATAAAATACACCATTTTTAAAAAGAAATCCTTTATTTTTAAAACGTTTTTCTCGATTTAACGAATTTTTCGACATCCTCTTTGTCGTGGAAAGACTTGCCTGACTTAGCTTGGCATAAGATAGCAGAGATAAAATAAGTTTTACTTCTTAATTGAGCAATTATCCATACGACCAATGATGTGACAAGACTGTATGTTCAAATCTTTGTAAGTTTTGGGGGTCTTCTATTTATTTCTAAAAACTAGTCTGTAAGTATACCTAATTTAAATATATGAGCTAATAACAAATGTCATAAGCAAATGATTTCGAATTGAGTTCACCATAAAACAACTTGAACCGACTCATTGTTGTTTACCAAAAACATTAATTTATTAACTCACATTCTTTAGGAGCTATCTGTAAATAAAATACTTGCGGAAGTCAAGCAAAAGTTATGTCCCTTTCCTGCTTGTCCTACATAGTAAAGATATGCAACTGACCTTCATACTTGTTTGGTAATGTAATAGATGTTGGCCGCAGCCAAATATTAGTCAAATAAAATATTTGAGTAGATTTATTTACTTTTGTGTTGACAAGTAATTGTGTCTTTAAATCTGACAGTCAAATGTTTGAATACTACATTAATCTAGATCTATTGCCGGAATGAATTAACTGTCCAAAAAACCACAAATTGATTCAAATTCAATTTTGAACACCAAAATCAAAGGCTGTCAAATTGCTGCTCAATTATCTCACAGATTAGTGACCTTTGTTTGCACCACAAACCATCGAAATTCAGTCAGCTGCCGGTTCACTGCCGAAGCACTTCATGACAGTCGAATCGAAGTGCATATCGAAATATCAAACAGACACTCCAGTCGGATACATGTGTAATGTAATTATTTATCTTGGCTGTTCGCAATCCTATTCACGTAACCTACCGCACATGGTTTCCCGCGTGCATCTAAAGCTCATCAAGTGAAATCACCACTGGGACAGAGCGAAACAAGGCCTGCGCAGAATGCGCATTGCCTGCCTGTCTCCATATAAAATTGTTTACATTTGGGATGAATGCACCCGCTGTCTCTGATTGACACTCAATGGCAGATATCTTCCCTCCTTCCTTTGTTTAGCCTTCACAAAAACCAACACTGCCCTTCCTGCCGCTATCCAATCGCTTTACAACGCGGCTCGCGAGGGGTGTCTAAAAAAAAGTTGAATAGACATATTTTATAAACAAAACTGCGCGATGAAAGCTGAGCCAACACTTCGTACACATATGGGCTGCCATGTTATGAGAGGTACACGTCCATGTGAAAATAAATTCAATTATAGTTATATCCCCCACCGTCTAGTCTCTACCACCATCACGAAATGTTTCCCCACTCACGAAACATCAAACCGTGGCTGCCGGAGGGGAGAGCGGAAAGCTCTCGGATCGATCGATACATAAAAAAGGCGTATTTAGCGTAAGAGACTGGTAAAAATAGGTTTCGAACCGAACCACAATCGCATCATCCCTAGCTGCAGCACTGCCAGGAGGAATCCCTCGAATTTGCCGCAGATATTATTCGAAATGTTCTCTCACCCCGGTCGGCCCCAGCCCACCAAAGGGCACGGCAAGACTCTGATTCTCTGGAACTCACAGACTTGGCCGAGGACCGTACAGCCACTCAAAGGAATTCTTTTTGGCAAACTATTTTTCACTACTTGATATCCGTGCTCTTATTTATTTTCACAGTCATTTTACTGCATCGATTTTTCAGCACACACACCATCTGTCCATCACTCACGGGGCATTTATTTTTATTTTCTCGATTATAATCGAACCGATTTAGTTGATTTTCCCGACTCTCCTTCACTTTACGTGGTCTTTACACGAACGACCGAACCACAGAACGACAAGACGACGAAACGACAGAACGAACCGATTTTCAACGAATTTCGTAATGCCGAAGTTGAACAGGATGATTGTTACTTACACGTCCTGTGTGTTGAAAATTTTGATTTCAGGAACCACTCTCCTCGACGAATGTATGCATCGCTTCAAAACATTTTGTTCCTCGTCGGTGTTCTTCAATTTTTTTTCTGTTTATTCACTCTCGAAGGGAAGTTGTGTGAATTAAAACAAATTTTGTTAAGAATTTTCAAGGGAAAAATTACAAAAAAAAAAGAAAGTCACACAGAGACAACAGTTAAGTCCACTTGACCAGTACAATGCCACCCAAAACAAAAATACACTCTTCTCTGGTGCGACCAACAACACGGGGGCCACCGCTTAAAGGAAACGTTTAAGTGGCGAAAAGCTCCTGAATCGACTAATTCGACCGTGTGGCGCACATTCCTTTATGCGTGTGAAAAGTTCGCGGTGGACTCCACAGGCGCGGATAGGTGGGTGGGTGGGCGTTTGGGTTGGTTGCCTGCCAGTTGATGGCAGCAGCACTGACTCTCTCGAAAAGTTCACCTTGCCGACTACGACGACGACAACGACGTCGACAGAAAGCCGTCTTCTTCCGGAAAGGGCCGTCGAATAAACTTTATCCAGCGCTGTACGTACCAAAGGCGATGAGTCAATTGCAGGAAATTAAGAAAAAGAACTAGAAATTGAATATTCGAACGCCTGCAACGAGGGTGACATCGAAATATAGTCTGATATCATTTCTCAAACAGTCGTGTGGCGTAAACGGGCACATTTAGGGCACTCGTCTTGTCGGAGTAAAAAAACAACAAACTGTATAGGTAAAAATTGAAAAGCTTCAGCAGAAAACGACAAAACGGGCGATGAAAAACACGAGAGAAAGAGAGTAGTGTCTCATGTACGTGTGCATCTCTCACTTTAAAGTAGCCGCACATCAACTTCAAAGTTTCTTCCACTTCCTCGTCGTGGGAATGAAGTTGGCTCAGACAACCTGTAGGCACTGTTCAAATGAATATTTAGGTGCGCTCGTTTAAGGGATGAACAATTCAGTACAGTACGCAAATGGTCATTAATTTGAATTGCCTTCTGGTATGCGCAGAGGCACAGGGTATGTCATTCTCGTCCTTTGTTTATTTTTGTTATTCGAAATTTATTACATTTTCGAATAGTTTTGATAGAGCACATTTGCTTGGATGATTAAGTGCAGAAAATGTGAAAAATTTCTCATTGACGGAGAATGTGTTATTCTTTGAAAATTTATGAAAAGAACAAATGATATGTGTAGGTGAATACATTATTTAAAACATAAGGAAGTAAGAGTGGAGCTTACAGCATGTAACTATTTTTTATGTATGTAAAAGACTATGCTAGGGTCAGGTTTTTGAATAACATAAGAATTGTATACTCTTTTCCTAGTTATTCCTTATGTTTCATTGGTGGGCCGTTGATAAAACAATAGTCTATGTGCTTTGTCCTTCAGTGCTCTAAAAAGACGACAGGCTTCCCTATCCTTCAGTCCTCTAAAGAGACGACTTCCGCTCCCTATCCGCTCTTGAAAAAGTTCTTATTTCTTACTGTAGAGCAGGAGATTTACGAGGGGCGTTCAATATATTCTCGGTATCGATATGAAGAAAAAAAAACGCAAATTCAATTTAAATTGTTTTTATTTTTCAATATAATCTCCCTATACATCAATGCATTGGTTACATCTTGAGATAAGCCTTTTTAAACCCTTTAAACAAAATACCCATATATTGCCGACTTGAATTTTTCATCATTAAAAAATCTTTTTCCATAAAAACATTTTTTCAAATCTGGAAACAGGAAATAATCACTAAGGGCAAGGTCTGGACTATAGGGTGGGTGTTTGGGTGGCAGCAGCCTTGGAAACTCGCGCCGTGTGAACAGGGGTATTGTCATGAAGAAGCAACACACCCGCTGCGAGTTTACCCATTTTATCTTTTTGATTTCCTCCCGCAAATTATGCAAAGTGAAAGCGTAAGATATGGCGCTAAAGGTTTCACCTTTTTTTTGTACTCATTGAGCAAAATTCCCTTTGAGTCCCAAAAAACTTTGGCCATGAGCTTCCCGGCAGACGGAATGACTTTCTTTCTTTCTTCGGGGGGGTCTGTTCCTTTTTTATGTCACTGCATGGACTCTTGTTTGCTGTCGGGGTCATAGTGGTTAAACCATGTTTCGTCCCCAGTAACAATTCGATCTATAACACCGTCCGCGTTCTCATTATACATCTGCAAAAGCTCTCTACAGCTTGCTGTGAGCATTCGTGTCACCCACCTTACAATGACCTTTGAAAGTTTAAGATGGTCATGAAGAATGGTATGAATGATACCAGTTGAAAGCTTGGTAATCTCTGCCATCATTTTAACCTTTATTCGGGCATCCTCAAAAACAAGGTTTTCAACTTCTTTGATACTTTCTCCCGTACAAGCAGTAGCCGGGGCGCCGGAGCGGGAGTCGTCTTCAATGCTCTCTCTGCCTCTCTTGAACTCACTTGACCACTTTTGCACCGTTGGAAATGAAGGTGCGGAACCCTGGTAAACAGCCACCACCTCTTCATGAATAGTTTTTTGACTTTTTCCTTGCTTAGTGAGAAATTCAATTACAGCCCGATGATCAATTTTTACCATCATCTTCTCAGTTGCGATTATGATTCTGTTTAGAGATAAAACGCGAATTAATAATCACATTTATATGAAATTTTACATGATTGCACTAAAATAATAGTATTAATTGATATATAAGTCAATTTATATATATAACCACAGCTTCACCCCGATACCGAGAATATATCGAACGCCCATCGTATGATTGAGATCAGCCCCTTTTGAACTTTTAAAAGATCACTTCATTGTCTGACGCTAAAGAAACAGAAAGTGAAAAGTGATTTTTCTGAAACCTATGATTTCTTCCTAATTAACTGTGTTGAGAAGTTTGCTTGAGTGTTTTTGCTGTATATTATGAAGTTCTAACTCTGTAGTGCAGAAAAAACACGGACCGAAACGTTTAAGAACGAAATAATCTGGAAACCGAGCGATCCGAGTGACTCAAAACTCAGTTACATACTTCGGATAGCAGGAGAAGATTAAGCAGAAAGTTAACTTTCTGAAAATTTAAGGGACCGATAGAATGAATAAAAATCAGATGACGCTACTTCCTTTATTGATTATTAATGATAATCATTAAAGTTATGCGCGGTTTGAAGAAACCTTTAATGTGTTACATGAGTAGGGAAAAAGAAATTATGTTAAAAGTGGTGATAACTTGGAACCTCCACTTTCCATCTCAGATAGAGCTTTCCTATTATCTCTCGTCAAACAAAATGTCGCAAAATCAAAAGATTCTGTTAACAAAAAGGAGTCATTGGCAAGATTTCCTCACTTACCTCTTCTAACATAGGCGTTTTAACAGTCTCTCTGCCTGTAGCTTTTGGAATGTGCTGCACTAAAGAGCTCAGACTCAAATACTGATCTATTGTACTTTTACTTGTATGCAAAAATTACTTTGCGACAAAACATTTAACTTTACATATCTTCCTGGATGACTGAGTGGGAGATACACGACGAAATCTTGATCTTCAATGTTCAAAGGTTATATTTCTTGAGTTACAATGACGAGACATTTTTCACTATCTATCCAGCCTTTCGAATTCTTCAATTGGGAGTCAACGCAAAATTGTATATCCTGTAGCCTTGAAAATCAGTTGTCGCCGTTTTAGGTATAAAACTTGGAATGAAGATCATCTTTGACAACATTTCCAACTGACCTTTAAAAATATAACTTACACCGACTACAGCTTATAATTAAATAAATTCTAAAAGCACTGTCTTTTTGTGCCTTTTAGGTACATATTCATACTTATCTTTTCAAAATTAGCGAACTCATCATCAACTACGAAGAAAATCAATCGCCAGCACAAATTAAACAAAAAAAGCAAGTCATACACACCGTGTTTCTATACACGAATTAAGTAACTTACTTTGAAGAAGTCCTGGGGAGTTGATCTGGAAAGTTTATCATCTCCATTCTCCGAAGCAATAAGCTTTGGGGGTTTATTTCGCCAAAAATAATATCAATTAAAAACTCGCTGAATCATTTGTGTTGCCAAGAAGATCATCCCTCGAGAGCTTTTTAGTCTGACGGGAGCATATTTGTAAACAAAACGCTTCGGGAAAGTCGTTTCTATTCAGATCTTCACCCATGTAGAGTGATTCATTTTAGTGAAACCAAGGCAAAAGATGATTGGGCAGTTTTTCTTCCAAGGAAACGTGTTCTTTTTTTAAGATTGCCCTTAAGTTTTCTTTTTTTTCTGAATTGTTTCCCTCTTATAATTACACATTTGAGGACCCAATGTTAACTTTTTATTTGTAAATAGTGTTTGTAATTTCACTCGGACACTATGTGCAAGCACAATTGTACGAAAATCGTCAGCATTATTATATATTAAATTAAGCTCTTGACTATCAATATGCCTCGCAGGTGACTGTACTGTTAAAGTTGCAGAACACTTCGTTCTCACTAAAAAAAAGACTTATGAGGGATGCAGTGTAGGACTTAGACTTAGACTTAGACGAAGAGAACATTTGTATAATATTTCTTACATAAAAGTTGCAAACATCGCCGATCCACGTCGCATAAATTGAATGAGCTCGAACGCCTTTTCCTACTCAAAGCCCAAGTCCTGAAGTCGAGAATTTCAATAAGATTCTTGTTGCGCTTCTAGAGGAATGAAGCTTAATGTAAACATCAGTGAACTTTCTCATCTTTAAGAAAAGGAGCCGGGATAAGAATCTAGAAATTGAAGCAAACAACTATACGTAACTTTAACATATTTGTAATTAACTCACAAACATTAGAAATATGCCTAATTATAGCTACTGTTGATCTAAGTTGGTAAGGCCAATCACAAAAAAGTTAAATGAACTAGTAGTTTTCTGCCAAACTGCTACAGCTAATTTCAAAAACATCAATTAACAATTGAGGAAGGAAAATTACTCATGATATATTCAAGGATACAATTATGACCAAAACATATCCGATATACAGACACATTTTCGTTTTCTAGACGAATTAAAAAAAAGCTGGTGATTGATCCAGAAAGAAATAAAAACAATGTGCAGCGTGCTATAAATAACTAAAAACTTTCCAATATATTGTTCTTCATTTATAAACAAAAACATATTCTCTCCAAATAACCATTAAACATCAGAATAATTGCCTGTATACATAACACACTTTCCCTGCATGCTTTTTCAACCATTAACTAAGATTTACTCATGTATTATATTTCTATCTGACTACTGTACTATAAATCTTAGTTTAACAATAGATCCTGCATTATACGGTCAACTAGTATGTTCTGTGTCGAAGACATTTCTTTCAAATCACAAAGTTCATTGATTGCGCTCCGAAGTTCGTCCTTGTTTCCATCGTGCCATGATGCAACCAAATCGGAAAGCACGCACTTCATCTCATATGACATCGATTCCATTTTGTTCAAAGAGTTCGGTGACAGAGATTCAAAACTACTAGCGTCGCCTTCTCGGAAGTTATAATAGAACTCAATCATTTTTATATGGGAAGGGGATTGTCTGGAGGCTGGTAGATCCAGTATTATCAACAGTAAGAGTCGTGAAATTTCGATTTCCTTTAGTAAGTCAGTATACAAATGTTGTTTCTTTCGCTCACAAAGATTATCGAAAATGTCCGTTAGTCTTTCAAGGGCACCTAGATAGTCGCCCTTTTCAACGTTCTTCTTTGCACAAAGTTCCAGATCGAAAATTCGATGACTTGGCGATGAGAAGGAGCTTGTACCATCAAAATTTGAATTGACTGCTGTCGTTTCACGAATAATTGCAGCTTTTAATACCCCGTCGTCTGCTACTCGCGACAGTGCTAGGTAGTATGCCTTAAGTGCTCCCTTCAAACAAACGATTAAGGCGAATGGTCAGTATAAACGACTGGAATTTCATACCTCGTGATATTCCCCCTTGTTTGACCGCATTTTTAAATTCTCCGACGCATCATGAGCTTTTAGAAAAGCCCTTGCAGATTTCAGATAGGAGTTCACCTCAGACAAATTATTCCCTATTATTCAGAAAAGATATATTAAACTGTTTCCTATAAAATTTGTTCGCAATCAACCTATGCTCTTTTCACATTTAGCTGCTCCCAAGTAACACATAGCAGCGTACTGATAGATTCCAGCGTCTTCAAATTTCAGCGACAACTCGTTAAAATCATCCAACACTTCGCATACATTGGGAGCAAATCTCCTAAAATGTAAGCAATTAGTAAAAACCGTGCATCCGACATTTGCACCTACTTGAACACGATTCTGTCGAATTTCTTAAGTTTGTTTGATGCTTTCAAATACTGATCTATAAGGATTTTCGGATGAGATTCCATGTTTTTCTTCATTATCCCAAATATCTTAGGAAAATGTAAACTACAATAGGATACAAAATTGACCGAAAAATGGATTTTGACAACTAAAAACAGCTGTAGGAGTCTGTTTACATTTTTTGTGTAAGTTTCCTTAAAAGACTTTCACAGATCTATTTTTTTAAATTGAAAGTTTTACCAAATAACATATTGATATATTGCTAGAACAACATTCAAATATTTACTAGTGTTTGTTATAAGACCATTCTTTCTCCTGCAACTTATACTTATGAGGTCGGACTATGAAGAGTATAATACAATTAGAAGTACCGCCTACTTTGTGTTTTGTGGAGAGAAAATTAAATCAATGTAAAATGAATTGCAAAAAAGTAATTTAATTTTGTTTAAGCTATTTCAAAAACGCTCCGGCACGACTTGGATAGTCAATATACTTTAGTCCAATATAAATGACAACTTTCATATTTGCAAGAGGAAACAGAACATTTGATAAAGCATACTGAAGTTAGACCACATTTAAAATGAACGACATTTCATCCGGAGAAAAAAAATAAGAAAATGCTATGACAGTTTTGCTGTCATCAGTAAATACATTCTTTACATAATCGGAAAAATTATAAAAAAGGATGTCAGCGTTAATACAAGCTCTTGCTAAACCCCAAGCGGCAATTAATTGGTTTGTTCAAACAATATATAATAACATAAACTTGACCTCATTTCTTTTATCAGGGCCAAAGCAGCTGCTCCCTTGGTGCGATGGAAAACTACAGGTAATCGCGAAGCACCACTAATCGATGTCTCTACTGTTTTGGCTAAACCTGAGGAAATCAAGGAGAAGCAAAAACTTCAGCAAACCATTTCCGTGCCAGTTAAAGTAAGTTTCCAAATCCAGTAGTCCTTGACAGTTTAACATAAAACTCTTCAGGTGGATTTGAGTCCCATATCTGGAGTTCCATCAGAACACATCAAAACAAGACGTGTTCGTATTCATATGCCACCAAAAAATGCTATGCAGAGTGGCACTAACAACATCAATCATTGGCAAATCGAATTTGATGCCCGCGATCGTTGGGAAAACCCTCTCATGGGTTGGTCATCTACGTAAGTCTCTCCATTTTTTTGCGATTTAATTGAATTCTGTTATTTGTTCTTTTGATGCGTAGTGGAGATCCATTGTCAAACATGCAAATAGAATTCAATTCTAAGGAGGAAGCTATTGCTCACTGCGAAAGGAACGGCTTTAAGTGGTACGTTGATCATACGGAAAAGCCAAAGAAAGAACGTGTCAAGAGCTATGCCATCAACTTTGCTTGGAACAAACGTACACGCGTTTCAACGAAGTAAAGTTATAAACCATGAAGTAGTATCAAATTTATGTAGAACGCTGTGGAAGGTGAACAATACAGTTAATTACCGAACTTGTTCTTCAAATGTTTGCTCTTATTCCTTATTTTCAGTTGATGTTAAATTTGCTGAGACATGCCAGAATTTTAGCCATGCTAGAAATTAAACATGTGGGCATGTACTTTATCTAATTCCGTGAATCGTGAAATAAGAACAGAACGCTTGCCTCCAATTTAGAAGTTCAAAAAATTTGTTTTGATATTGCAATGACAAATTAAATATGTTTTCAGCTAAAAAACGTTTTAATGTCGCAAAGGACTTCAGGCAATTTCAAACCTTAATGTCATTATTTTTTATAATTGACGCGTGCAAAAGGGGTTGCGAGTACCCTTAAGAGAGGGAGAGGAGGTACCGATGCACATTGGTTTTAAATGCCTGTGGATTGTAATGAGGAGGAAAAATCGAGCTGGGAAGAGCATTCCAGATTCGTGTAGTGCGGCTAAAGAACGAGTCTCTAAATTTGACTGTTCGTCCAAAAGATTGCTTGAGGGTGAATTGGTGGGCATTCCTAGCGAGGCGTGTATTGCGGGTGAATTCTTGAAGGGGAGGAATGCAACTGGCTAATTCATCTGAACATTTCTTGTTAAAATAGCGATAAAAGAGTAGCAGCGACGCGACATTACGTTGGTGCTCTAACGAGTCAATCGACTTCGCAATATTACTGTTACTTATAAGTTTTATCGCTCGCTTTTGAATTCTATCCAGCAGGTGCAGAGAGGTCTTAGAAGCACCTGAACAAATAGGAGCGTTATACTCAAGTTTTGGGCTTATATAGGTCTTGTATACTGTAGCCAGATCAGAGGGGGTGAAGTACGTGTTGTATCGTTTAAGGAAGCCTAGACATTTCGCAGCAATTTAATTGTTGGGTTGATACACATACCGAGGACGGAAAGTCTTTCGTTTTCGACAACGCAAGTGCCGGAAGCATTAAATTTCACTCTATTCTTGTTTTCCCAATCGATTATGCTGTCAAGGTCGTAATTTAATGTGCTTAACATACACTGCCGTTCCGAGTCTATGACCGAAGTGGAGGGACGTGAGCCAAGGAACGAATTTGAAAAGCTGAGGGTACTGTCATCAACGAAGGAATGAATTGAATTAGAAGTAGCAGACAAGAGATCATATATAAAAATGAGGAAGAGTTTCGGAGACATAACAGAGCCCTGGGGAACACCAGAATTAATGTGGTGAATATCAGACTTGAATCCATCCAAAACGACTTGTATTGAACGATTCGAAAGGTAATTTTTAATCCATTGAAGAGACTCATCGATCCCAAAAACACGCATTTTCGACAAGAGAGCCTGATGCCAGGCCATGTCAAATGCCTTTGAAATATCAAGCGCAACGATCTTGCTTTCTTCTACATTGTGCAAAGATTGGTTCCACTTTTCAGTGAGATATGCCATCAGATCACCAGTGGAACGGTTGCTTCGGAAGCCGTACTGCCGGTCATTAAGAAGCTTCCGGGCCTCAAAATATTTCATAAGCTGACGGTTTATCAGCGTTTCCATGACCTTGGAGAGAAGGGACGTTAGTGCTATGGGTCGGTAAGAGGTGGATGGCGAAGATTCGCCCATTTTAGGGACGGGCTGGACAAATGCCAGGGAAAGAGCCCTGAAGAGTAGGACAGATTTAGAAATGGCAATCCCGCTTCAGCCTATATTATAGCACTTACAACTTTAGTAGTTGCCCAAAGTGATAGACTTTGTTTAATGGGAACTTAGGATCCCAATATTTTCATTTTTTAAAAAAAGAAATACTTCCAAATTGATAAACCTGCTGTATGTATCCCTCGAATTCACTAAACATGATGTACTATTAATCCCTTTTTTCCCCCATTGGTTGCGGTAAGCAGTGGTTGGAATACACTTACATATGTATGTGTGACTATCACATCTAAAGCATATCTTACAAAATAACGCCTGAAATTACGTCTCGTCAATTATTTTTATTTGTCACTGAATTAGGTGTCGATTAAAAATGCAAATTAATTTTCGTAAGGTTCTTCTTTTCAGTTTGTGAATCATGCTGTTCTACACGCGATGGTTTTGGGTTTCTTTTATTTTAAATATGCTCCCGTTCTCAATATCGTTTTTAACAGTCAAATTAATTTTAGTATGTCTGGCCATTATTATCTGAGAGGAGACTGTGTTATTATGTATAAAACTGGATTCATTCCCAATTTAATTGGTTGCAGTAAATTACTAATCGCAAATTTTATATGAAAAACCTTTGCACCTGTGGCTATTGTATATTTCAATATAACAATTTTGAGACGTCTTTACTAAACTAGTCAATCACCTCGCTTCCACTTTCAGTGAATTCCGAAATCGTCTACTATAAATACATAAGAGAAATCAACTATCGACATCAGTATTGTATCTTCAGCCGAAACAGTTGTCTTCGGTACTGTTCAAAAATGAAGTTTCTCGTTATAGTGTTCTTCGCATTGATTGTGGCAATTACTGCCAAGCCGGAAGAATACCGTCCAAACGTGCCAGTTTTTGTTGGTGGTAGCAGTACCTCCAATGCACAAGCCTCATCATTAAGCCTCAACTCTGGTAGTGGTCAAGGCGGCATCAGTAACAGCAATGCTAATGCAGCAGCTCAATCATCATCTCTTATTGGTGAAAGTGCCGCATTAGCTAACGCTGGGGCTTCATCTAGCACTAACAACAATGGAAAAAATAGGCCAATTAGTGATTTTTTTATTGCCTAACCACAACTAATTTGAAATACATTGTATAAAATGTTTTTACGTACATAATTTTCTATTTACATCATTCATTATCACATTTAGAAAAATAATATTCGTGCCTTCAAAATTGTGTTGTACTGGAACCAATAACTTTGTTTCGACTAAACCCTTGTGTTCGGGCTTCAAATGCTTAGACCAGGACGGCTGGAAGATATTTTACTTCTTTTATTGAGCTTTTTTTGATTTGCATCATCAAATATTCAAATATTCGTTCAAATATATATATAGGTTCGATTCCCGGCTTAACACCTTGAACTTTATCACAGCACCTCCCCTTTCGAGCTACTGACAACACTCAAAGAGTAATAACTGTATAAAAAAAGCTTCTCGAACTTCGTGTTCGGAATCGACAAAAAACTAGGCCCCTTCTTCTAGTGAGACAATAGCAGCGCGCACAACACGAATAGTTAATGAACAACATAGGCCCTGGTCCCCCTGTAGACTGTCGCGCCATACAATTATTATTGATATTTATTGTTCTTGTTGTGGTCGCCGTGGCGTAGTGGGTAGAGTGCGACGCTCACACGCCGAAGGGTCTAGGTTCGACTCCCAGTTCAACACCAATTTTTCTAATATTTCACGGCACCACCTCTTTCGAGCTGCTGACAACACTCAAAGAGTAATAACTGTCTAAGAAAGCTTCGCAAATTTCGCCGTTCGGAGTCGGCAAAAACTGTAGGTCCCTTCTACTCGTGAGAGAACAGTAGCGCGCACAACACGAGTAGTTGATGAGCAAGCTAGGCCCTGGTCCCCCTTTGGACTGTAGCGCCAACAAGTATTAGTATTGTTCTGTAGTAAGCGAAACTACTCTTGATACAGATGGGTTCAAGTTAAACACTATTCAAATAAAATTTCATTACCACTAGATCTTTTATTTGTGGAAAACAAATTACATGTTCAAATACAATACAGGAAGGTTCGATTTTTTTTTTCCAGACGACGTTTTCTCTTAGGCCACATAAAAGTAATCCCATATTTCTAATAAATAGCATACGGTCAAAGGGTTAAACCTTTTCTTGACAACGACGAAAGTCGACTAATCCGCAACTAATTTGTATAATTAACCTTAATTGTACCAGGTTAAGTCGTAACAGGCCTACTGGGAAATTATCTTACAAAATACGTATGATTACATACAACGATTGGTTCCACTTACAATTCTCGGTGCTAGAATAAGAACAGCTTAGCACCACTACCAACTATAATAAGATTTTACAAAAAAAAATAAAGAACCCAACATCAACTGTGTCCTCGCCTGCCTCTTTTGACATTTTTTCCACGCTTTTCTCCTTTTAATTTTGAGGTGTGGCGTAGTGGAATACTGCTTCAACGTATGAGGGTATCTCGAAGTTAAACTTCAGTGAAACGAATACAATTCTCCTGATATTTGGATGAACATTTTTTAAAACATTCAATTAAGTCGCCATTAACGGTCCCCGCCTTTCGTAAGTTGCCAGATCTTGGTCATTTGGCAACCGCTGGTTGTGCTCTTTGATTAGTTTTACAAATTTTGACACAATTTGCACACCTCAGATTGCAGATTCAATCGAACACTTATTCGCGAGCTTTCTGACCGTGTAATTGTGGATCGGGACTGGTTCAATTTAAGTTGCCAATACATAAAATAATTTGATATTAAATTTGTGAAGAACATCTCTGGAAATTTCCTAATATAAATAGAAGTTCGGTAATAAAAGGACCACTATCAACCAAATTATATGACATATATGTATGTTAGGTTAAATATATTTTAAGTTCACATTTTATATGCATACCTTATACTAGCTCATATTTAGAAATCTCTTATGTATGAAAACCCGAACCCTGAAAATATACATAAATTCACTAGGATTTTCCATTGTCTGCATTTTTCAAATTGTAAGACTTTGCCTCAAAATCTATTCAATTTTTGGTGGAAAGTCTAATTAAGTCACATGTTTCTACACTTTGCAACCGAACCCTTACAATAATGGCAAAATTCATATTAAATAAGTATAACATCTGCACAAAAAGAATACGTAAATTCCAAGATGTTCAAAATTATATAAACCCTGGTAAATATAAAGAGTAAAGGAAATCAAAAAAAATTCTGCAAATTTCTTTTGCAATAACAATTTTTGTTGTACCCCACAATTGTTTTCCGCGCCTGTAGCCATGCGAATTTCACAAAAAAGTTGACGCAAAAATGTATTTGTTTCAAAAATAGCGGTTTAATAAAATAATTAATAAAATAAATGTCATTTGTCCGTGACAACATCTGCACACGCCCGATTTGATGAAATCTGAAACCAAAATTTTCTAAAATTAGTGGTCCACTTTAAAAAAGACTTTCTTCCGTTCATGTACAAAGCCAAAAATAAAATGAAGCACAATCTCGAGTGTTAATAAGTTGAAAGATGTCACTGCTTATTTGAGTAAAAAATATTTGCATAGGCCGATCAAAACTTCCATATGGAAAAAACCTGCAACCGAAACAGAGGGTTGGTCACAAAGATAACATTGTGCTAATATTTGTGTCAATGTATGAACCCTTTCTCGTTCAAGTGTTAAGTAAATCATTAGTTTATGCGAGCAGTCTTCATCGAATGTGTGGGAGGTGGAAAAATCAGATGTGCGGCGCAGATGCATCAATTTAGTTACCAACAAAAATCATCAAAGGTAAAAGTAAACACTCGAGACAATTTAATATATTTTCAAAGAGAACACCTAAATTAATTATTGTGTAAAGTCGCAAATTTCTATTCTTGATCTTTTGAACAAATGCTACCTTACCTTCCATCACTCAGAATTTTACACATTAATACGCATAATGCATACTTAGAACGTAAAAGCTCGAACTAATCTAAATAAATAAGTTTTTTTAAAAGACGATGTAAAAATGTATGAACATATCCGTGTACGCAGTGTGGTCAACACCATAACACGAGTGCAGTTTCGTTAGTCAATCACACATCACAATCAATTGCCGTAGTAGTAGTACATATATACTTACACGTAAAAAACTAAAAACGATAAATAACCATGTTTCGAACGCAAGATAAACCAAAATTTCGTAGTTTTTATAAGTAGTTTTTTATTCTTCTTAAATAGTCTTATTTGTTTCTTTCGGGAGGGGAACGATTTAGACACAAAACTAAGATCATTTCTTCCCTTAGAAGAACATCTAATACTTTCCTTACACATACTTTGTATTTTATTCTTCAAATGTTTGTCTTGGCAAAGAAGTTTTTCTCTTACAATATTTGTTGATTTTCTGAAATCATTTAATTAGTCCTTCGAGAGCCTAACATTTACGAAATAAAATCTAAAATACTTGCCGCTCCAACACTCACGCGGCATTTGCTTGTTTTTGTTTGTTTATTCTGTTTTTTCTTTGTTTTGCATTTTGTTTGTTTTTCTTTAATGCAGAAGGTAAGTTAAAATTCAAAATGTATTTAGTCATACAGCAATGTCTAGGGTATATATATATATTAAAAGTAAATGAGTAGATTACATTTTAAAATCTCCGCCCGCCGGCAGGTGATCGGGATCGGAAACGCCCGCTTTGGCTGCCACCACTTCGGCCGCCGCTGCTAAAGCCACCGCCACCACCACCGTAGGAACGGCCGCTATCGCGACCACCCCCACCGAAACCATCGCGTCGACCACTGAAACCGCCGCCATCTCGACTGCTACCGCCGTAGCCGCCGCTTCCACCTCGACGTCCTCCTGAACTGTACCCATTGTCCTGACTGTAACCTCGGCCAGGTGGTCCTCGGGAACGGAAACCACCGCTGCTGCTTCGTGGACCACGGAAACCTCCGCCGCCACCGCCTCCCTGGCGACGACCAAAATCTCGGCCACCACCTCGGCGACCTTGCCTTGGGTGACCCTTTGAGATTTCCACTCTAAGCTGTGATCCTAAGATTTCTGAACCGTTCAGGATGTCGCATGCTTTTTCGGCTTCATCGCGATTTTCAAATTCGACGAACGCAAAACCTGGGGGATTGAAAGCAACCCAAACAGAGTTTAATTTACCGTATTTGGTGAATTCTCCTTCCAGATCCTCCTTTTTAACTTTATCGGTAAGATTTCCGACGTAGACACGTGTTCCTCGACTGTCACTCATTTTTGAAGAGAGTTCTTGTAGTTCTAGATGCGCCGGGCGACGATAGCGTAGGGATGCTTTCTGACGTGCGTAGACGAATTACACAACGACGACGACAAAGACGACGATTACGTTGCCTACGAAGATGTGCACGGAGAGTTGTTACGACGACTTCGTTTTGACTGTGAAATGTTTTGATAATAGTAGGTAAAGGTATTCGTTCTTTGATATGAGGTAAATGTGATTTTTTTTTATTGCATGTAGAATAGTAGGTTCTAGTAGTAGCAGTATAACATAAAATTCGGCGATACGTGATTTTGTAACAAAGTAACAGCGAAAAAAATTGTGTAGGTACATTTCCAAGAAGAATTTTGTGTTTTCTTTTCGATACATATACATTATTTTTATCAACTACGAACATTGAGTGAATGAAGATTCGTCTAGTCTAGTCTCGTGTCGTGTGAAGAAGGGCATACTGTAGCCGGTGTGGACCATATGTTTACCCCTTATTCTCGCGCCCACAAGATAACTTTCGTTGAACACATTCTCATTCGCCTCTAAAGTTGGATATAAACTCGTTGACGGGGATGTTGGGAATTTTTAAGGGAAGGTTGGATGCAAATATGTGATTTGAACTGTTTTTTAGTACAAGCAGGAGCACGTAGATTCTATAAAGTGCACGCGATAGTTAACTCTTCGTGTTGACAAATTTTCGACGATGCTTATCTTGCGCATATTTTGTTAATCCAATTCAGTAGATTACCAGCTAATAGCTTCTCCCGCCTCTACACAAGCATCCATTTCACTGCGCAGCATTGAATATTGTTTGCGTGTGGCTAGGGTTAGAAACTCGATGAAAATATTGCGTCGAATTTTGTCTATAACTTGGGTCTCGACGTCTCAAAAAAAAAAAAAAAAAAAATATATATATATATATACGAATGCGTGACTGTTAGAGAGGAAGCAGAATAATAAGCGCAGCAGCTGGCGAAAAAACAAATTGCTCGAAATGAACGAGAAGTATTACGTTGCTTCTGCTCTCTCACCCACTCCAAAATTTCCATTTTTCGATATCAAATGGAGGAACTGTCTTGATAAGAAACTACCATTGAGCTAAATGTATTTTCATACATACGCGCTGCAACACAGTCGATGCCTACAGAAATTTTATTTTTGGCAAACAGAACACGCATGTCTCTAAATATAATAGATTTCTCTACCACACACGAAAGCGGGGAATAAATAAGCGGGGCATCTCTAGATAGACAAATGATTTTAGATGGATGTATGAGAAAAATCTACACGCCGGTTGTATTGATAAAGGAAAAAAAAAATTAAAATAATTCCAGATCCACACCCTCTGCAGTATGCGCGGTGGTTAGATTATTTTTCTTTATGTAATATTTGCACGAATGTATACTATATACCGTGATTGTAAAGAAATATATGCATGCGTCATTTTCTCCATAAAGGAAACTGAGGATTTTTTTTACGTTCAGGAGGAAGAGGAGCAAATTAGATGTATATTTATTATTTTTTTATATTCTTTCGTTGGTTAGCCATTTTTTATTTTAACACATTTTTTTTTGTCTATTTGCGCACAGCCAGAAGGGAGGGGTGGAGTAGTAGATACTTTGATAATATAATATGCCTTTTTCTACGGCGTTTCATCGATAAACAATTAAGGTGATTGTGTCTTGTTCTGTCTGATTCAGCTTCAAGTGAGATTATTATTTATACTTTTGAATGTACGTATTTTCGCAGGCGGATAATGAAAAATTCGATGCGGAAATTCGGATGATACAACACCCCATTTCAAGATGGCGTCGTTCGGAAAAATAGAGTTCGATCGTTTGGGAACAGCTTTCCATTGCGATTTCAGTGTAATCGACGCGATGAAGCCACAAATGGGGTACAAATGGCGTTAAGTTATCAATTAATTTGCGTATTATTTCTTTTAATATGTTTTATACGCATGTATGGATATATAGTTTTTTTGCATTCGTTGTAGCAGAATATTGATCTAAAACAAGGCACAGGCACTTTAAATGCGCTCTAGAAAAATTTGGTATATCTATAATATAGTATGCTATGTATTAAAAATTATATTTCTTTTTTAAGAGAAGTAGTAGAAGGGAGAGGAGCAAAACGTCGAAAATTACCGAATAAGTAATTTTTTCTGTTTATCTTCCAATCTTTCTTGATAAAATGTGTTGAAGAAGTTTACCGTTGGGCCTAATTTCCCCGGCTTTTTTTCAAGGTGCTTAATTGGCACCTGAGATAATTTGAGATAACTTTACTTAATTTAATCACTTTTTGCTTTATTCACCAGCACTAAAATTTTTCACGTCCTTTCTCCAACAAATCAGAAACGAGAATGTTGCCAATCGCACAAATGGCGGAGGGCAATGGCTTGGTATTGCTAGGTTATACTTTTCAACCAATCAGGACACGGCATCTTTGCATACCGCGCCGGTGTTCAGTATAAAGGGAATTGGATTTTGTAGATTGGTATTACTGTCCAGGGTTGTTTGTAGAAGCGACTCATAGTGGCGCATAGACGTACTAGTGTGGATGGTTGTAACTGCATGAATCTACCTCAAATAGGAATTTTGATTTCAATTACGATTTAAAGTGAAATGGATGAACAAATTTTATTGTTATTATGCAATACGAAAAGATGCTAATGTCGTAATTCTTCATAAATATAACAAATTTCACCCAATTTTTATGAGAAAATCTGTTGACAACTGTTATATAAAATATTATTACAAAATTTGTTACTGTTTATTTTTTTGCTTTTTTAAGCATAATACTTGTCAGCATATTTGTTTTTTTTTTTTCGTTTATTCAAGAATCATTTAGACTTCATTAGAGAATCTTCTTCTCACCAGTCGTTGGTTAATCCTTCAGCTAGTCACATCTGTTTCGAAAACTAAAATAAGTCATAGGAGCCCAGATATGGTGAATTCGATTGCTGCGGCATCATATATGTATATGTAAATGCAAAAATAAATCGTGTACAAGCAAATCATAAAAAAAAAAATCACATAGTAAGTTGTATCGTTTGATTGATCATTTTCAAGAAGATCTCTTGATTTTGCGGTGAAACGAGAACACCAACCACCGAATTTCTTGAGAAAATTGACAGCTCCTTATGATATTTTTATTTTCGAGGAAAACTAACAAAAACCTTGTTTATGCTGTTATTTAATCACCAGTTGTATAACGACTATCATCTTGGGTATTAAAATGTACAACTCTTAACATGGGAGCCAGGGCATACTTTCGTTTGCAATGGCTTACGTTCCGGGCGCTATTGTTCGCCCACGAGTAAAAGGAACTCATATTTTTTGCCGACCTATGATGAGTTTTGCAATCTTTTCATAAACAACAAGTAGTCTCTAGGTGCTGTCAGGAGTTTGACAAGGACGGTATCTTGGCAAAATTCTAGGAATTCAGGTCTGAAATCAAGATTGGGACCTTTGCCATGGCGTCCAATTATTTTTAAATTAAATTAATTTAAAAAATAGAATACCATCTGTTGTCATGCAATGCTTCTGTGATTATAGGTTACAAGAATCGAGACGACACGCATCTTCAAGAACTTGTTGTGTTGAAGTTTGAATATGTACTTAAGATGTTCCTTTTCCGGTTGGCATTGAGCCAATGTGCGACGTAATTAATAGACAGGAAGTTGGAAAGAGCGAAAGAACACACGCAAGCGCATTGGGTACAGATATCTGGTTCTCACATTGAAGTTAAAGCACAGTGAAATGTACATCTTCAAAACGATATCCCCAAAAGTTATTTGAGTGGGAAAAAATACAAATTTTGTCTCCGCTTTCACTACAGAAACAAGTTAAAAAACAAGAACATACAAGTGAGTTTTGTAAAACAGTTTCAATTCAATCATATATTTTAAAATAATTTGCCTTAACATCCTATTTAAGCCTTTATACCAGATAAAAAAAATATAATGAACAGCAATCACGTAGTGAACAACCCAACAAGGGTCAGTATTTGGGTGTGTCCAGTTGCAGATCATTTTATACACACTTTTGATTTTTTTATTTGATTTTGTTTATACATTTGATTTTGTTTTCTATCAACCACTTGATTTTCTAGAGAACAGTTATTTCCACCCACCAAAAGAGCATTGCGCGAACAATTCAAATTTTTTTCTAGCGTGACACACAGCATGCGTCACTATCCCTTTCTACAAGTGACGAGTCGCCCCGCAATTAGCATCTCCCCGCTGAGGAATGAAGTGAGAGCTTGAACACCAACTTGTATTTGGGTCAAATGCCATGTGAGGGTCTTCCTATTAATTAAGAGATCACAATATACACTAACTCTTAGGCGAGAGCGACAATGCAATTATGCCCAAACGTCAGGTGCTATCAAAACGCACAGGTTGGGAATGAAGCTGTGAAGCTTTTGAGAGGTTGTAGATTACAAGCTTTTATCTACAACAGGTGAACACGGTGAAGAGAACACCTCACCAAACATGGAGAACGCAAAAAGAGAGGAGTCCCAATCCGAAGTCGAACTTGAGCTAAGTCAAGTCACACTTGAAAGTTTTCCCCCAGCGAGAGAGTGCCTATTGCCGTCTCCACCTTTGAAGTGTTCGCTTGTGCTTTGTTTTCGTGCTTCGTCAGAATATTCGTATCTGATGACCGCACCTAAAAATTGATCTTCGCTCAATAAAACCGTGTTTCTGAAGGTAAAATTAATTAAAATCCGCGCGCATTCAACAAATCGAGTGAAATCCGTTAAGTACTTGTGAGTTCAGTGCTTTTGAGGAGCGTACAAAAATGGCGTTGATCTGCAAATAAATTAATTTGTGAGCCAGAAGAAAAAATTTGTCTCATCTGCATACCTTTGTTCTGCTCAAGTACTGCTCAAGTCTCCTCGTTGAAGTAAACGAAAAGAAAGAAAAAACGGGCGAAATCCGTTGATGTGACTACGCATACATTAATTAGTTGTCAGTTGTAAGTTCATACCTGTTGATGCTTGAGCGATTTAATAGATCCAATCGTGAACGACGACGGATGTGCGCATAAAATGAGAGAAAACTTCATGCGTTCGCGTCCAATTTGACTCAAGTTTTATAAACTTCAAGCCAAACTCCAGAAAGTCCGTTCCCCCAGCCCCCATCTTTTGTGTGTGTATGTGTGAGGAACGTGAAGGTACTTCAGCAAACTCATACCAACACGCCCCTACCTGCATTCGTGCATTCAAAAGTATCTAAGCATAATCTATTGGCATTCAGAAACTCTAAAATCGAGGGAGTTCAATGCACACTACTCGTGCCGCCCAGCAGCTTTTCATTCACGTAACCGTGTTTCGTTTGCTTAGTTTTCCGTGACCATACGCCGCCAAACAGAACCGTCGTCGTCGTCACTCGTCGTCGTCTCTCGTTGTCGCACCCCGCACACCGCACTTGCCGTGGTTTAAGTGTCGAACGCGCGCACACCGATAGTGAGCTCTTGCTGTGTTTGTGCACATTTCGTCGGTCTATCGAGTTTCCAGTGTTGTGCTTTGTTTAGTTCTTCGTAACGGTTCTTTGAGTGTAGATGCATTTTTAATCTGACCATACCAGTTTTCGGTCGTATACTCGTCGCAGCCTTAGCTCATCGCGGCTGTTCCAGCTGAGAAATCACCACCCCCTCCAAAAGTGTTCTGTGTGTTTTGTGTTTTGAATTCCTGCAATCGGGTGCCAGTAGTGAGTCTCGTTTTCCACCGTTCGCAGGCCTAAATGTTTAGTTTGCGTGAAAATTGTGTGCCAAACCCAAGAAGGCATCTCATAAATGAAAATCAATGATTTCCTCGCGACTGAAGTGAACATGAAATGTGTTAGAATGAGCAACTGGGGCGGTGAGCGCTTCAGATTAACTGTGATATTTATTTTAATCTTAGTCCTTTCGCCGGATGGTGTCTTGGCTCAAGGAGGCGATAGTGCATTAAGTGAAAATGAAATTGATGTGGATAGTGAGGTGCCGCAGGATACCATTAAGCGGCCGGTCACCCAACTTCACGGTGGTGACATTGTTGGCGAGCAAATTCTGCGTGCCATGGAAAGTCCTTACGTCGTCACAGAAGACGTGGAGATCCCCAAAGGATCGAAGCTGACCATCGAACCAGGAGTCACAATAGAATTCGCACCATCCACTGGAATAACGGTGCGAGGAGTCATCCAAGCCATCGTAAGTAAAGCTCCGAAATCAATTTTGCTTCTAATTCACGGCATACACCTGTCTCGAAGAGCAGAAATCACATTATCTTATCTTCTGCAAAAGTCTGATTAACCCAACTGTCTGATTGCGAGCAGGTACAAAGCAAACAAACTGTAACGCGGTCGTCCGCGGTATCAGTGTAAACAAATTGCGTCATCGGCTGATACCGTTTCAGGAGTTTCTCGGGCAATAGGGGAGTCGGGTATTTTCACATTGTTGTGTGGTTAGTTTTGCGTTAAGGAAGGCTACCAGCGAAATTAGGACAAATGACATCATTCCAAGGCCAATCGATATATTTTCCGACGAATCAACATACAATTATGTCTGTGCCCATGCCTGTGGCGGTGGAATGGGGTTGACGACCCCGAGAATTGAGTGAAAGGATACGCGTAAAGGTTTAATTGAGTTTTATTTAAACGAAGAGTTAATAGGTCGTGTTTTATGGGAAACTTAGACTGACTTCCGCGTTTGTTTTCTAAGTCACCAAGTATTAGTTGGAGAGTGTCCAGTTTTCAGACAGGTCCAGACAGTGCCAACAGAAACGAAAAAACGAATCAACTTTCAATGTGAATGACTAAAACCTCTTACTTGGGGTTTGTTAAAGTATGTCATGAGCATCATACATATTTTCCTTTTGGATTTTACTTATTGATCAAAACCACAAAAAATAATGTTGGATATTTTCCAATTTCTTATATTCTAGCATAAGTGGAGGTCAGTGTTGCTTTATGCATTTTTGCTTTTGTATGTACACGAATATAAAATAGGCCAAAGTCTTGTTTACATTTCATTGCATTTCACGAAATATATCTTTAATCCAGTCCTCAAACTCAAGCTATTCATTTGCTTTAAACTGGGTTTGGGACGGTTGCCAAGTACTTCGAGAATCCCAAATAAATTCTGCATTCTTTAAGCTACGCATTCCCTATTTATACTGCTTCTCTGACATGAAACTAGGAATTGGTTTCAATGTGTTATCTTCTCTTGTTGCTTATTTTATCTGGATACTTAATGGTGCATAACCGCCTTGGCGTATAGGATAAATACAAGAGTCGCACGCCAAAAGTCCCAGGTTCGATTCCAGGACTTGACACCTCGTTTTTGCCACGACATAACCTCTTTAATTGACAACACTCAAGGAACACTGTTTGCATATGAAAAAGCTTCTCATATAATATTTCGCCATTGTAGCAGAAAACTATTAGTCCCTTTTACTCTTGGGAAAACAGGTGCACGCAACACACAAGTAGTGATTGAAGAAGCTAACCCTGGTTCTCGAGTAGATTACTATACATACATTTTTAATTGCAAAACTATAGAAAACGCATTGTAGCATTCGTTGCTCAGTGAATAGTTTAACTGAAAAGCGTATTCGATATGAATCTCACATGAAATTCGACATTATTGTCCTTATAGTGGGTTTCAGGACGTAAGTATATTAAAATCAGAGAAAAAGTTTATAATTAGAAAGAAAGAAGAGGAGAAAAAGAGGAGGCTGGTCTTTATTTTCTAGTAACCTCTGAACCTTAGTCGGCAAAGGTAGATGCGTATAAGGTTATTTACGAAGGTTACCTTTAATATTTCGGGATTGGGCAACCCTAAAGTTGCAATCTGGCTATTGCCAGCTCTATCGTAAACTTTGACATTTTTGAGGTTATACGCACTCAGAACGTTTTTACGTACGAGCGCTATTTGTGTTGTTTACACTAACTTAAAACATTCATCTCGCCCAAAAAATGGAATTAAATCGTGAATATTTTTGTGCGATTATTTTTTACAGTTTTTTACAACAACAGTGCATCGATGCACTTAATTCAATTTTTGGCGATTAAGCTCAATCAATGACCAGTGTTTACCGATGGTATGTTCAAGCACTTCCAAGCAAATGATCGCCTGTTTTTTCGGAAAGGCTGCACATGTCGCAACCGTACCACTTAACAACGCAGAACAGTCAATTCTGAATGGTACACAACGATTTGTTTGCCAGTTGTCTTCCAAGAAATCAGGAAAACCAACCGCCGAAGACGGATCACTCTTCACCACGACAATGCGAGCTCTCACACATCGGCTCAAACAACTGTATTTTTGAGCACTCAAAACATAGATTTGATGAGTTATCCGCCGTATAGTTCTGATTTAACACCGAATGACTTCTTTTTATTCCCGTACTTGAAAAATAAAATGAGAGGCCAACGTTTTATGACTCCTGAAGAAGCGGTTAAAGTGTTCAGAATGCATGTTTTGGAGATACCTCAATCAGAGTGGCAAAAGTTGTCGAAGCACTTTTGGTTCAAACGCATGCAAAAGTGTATAGATCATAATGGAGAATATTTTGAAAAACAATAAATCTATTTTCGATGATTAATATTTGTTTTTGTTCTCTAATCCCGAAATATAAAAGGCAACCCTCGTACACTCTTTCTTTGTCCCCAAACGTTTGAAACAACATATCCGTGTCAAAGTAACGTTGAGTTTTTTCTGAATTCTATGGCCTTAGAAGGTTAAATTAAAATTCAGTCTGACACTTAAAAAAATATAAATCAACAAGTAGAATTAATGTGTATGCATAATCTTTTAACCTTCAATAAAGAAGAAAACTGGCACCGTTTCACACACACACCTGTTCGGCTCAGAAGCACTTGCAGTTGCAGTCTTTTTGTAAATACTTTCAATTTATGCATAAAGTAAACTTTTCGAAAGTTGAGTGAACATTTCATTCCAATAAAATAGTATGATAACGTAATAAAGGACATCATCGAATAGCATTGCGTCCACAAATGAAAAAGGAGAAATGTGTTGCTTAATGATTGTATTCACTCCAAAAAAGTCAGGTGCTAAGATATTAAAGTCTTCTGAGAAGGTGGAACATAACTTAAATGGAAAGCACTGCAACCGAAAATGGTGCGGCGTGAAGTTAAGGAGAATTGGTTCGCTTTACACGTTGAATGTTCTATTTCTGGGCTTGGCGTAGTTAAGTAGGGCTCCTCCTCTTTCTAGTTGCTGACCTCAATTAAAGAATTCGGTCTATAAGAGCGTCGGAAAAATATAAAACAATGTATGAATATATTGTTATCGAAGAAAAACCGAACACCGCTACGTAAAGAGCGCTTCAATAAGTAGCACAGACTCGAGTCGAGTCGAGTACTTCGTATTAACTGCCTCTGCAGTGACTTTGAGTAACCAATCCAATCCATGTTTCATTGCTCTTATAGAAAAATTGAGTAATTACGTTTTTTCCAAGATCAAACCACAGTAGTTAGGTATCGGTCTTTAATAAATCAGTTTTTTCTTATTTTCGATAACAAATAACAGTGAAAACATCGACAGTTCGAAGATTGATTAAGCTCGAGCAAATCTCTTGAGCTATTCCATGCATATACATTGAATATTATTTGATGCCATTTGATTCAAAACAAAAATTAATGCTAGAGGAACATGTGTTCAAAAGAAAAAGTTTTGTTCCATAGTAAATTAATGATCGTATAGCCTGCGGTAATACATTAAATATACGATATGATAAAACAGAATAAAAATTTCGGTAAGCAGTGGTGCGGAAAGTTGGTACTGGCATGATATTTAAATGGTCACTACGAAAGTTATAACGTGAAAAAAGAACAATTTTTACACTTTAAAGCAATACAAATAACGAACAGAAAGAGTTTTTAATAAGCAGAATAATGGATAACTCGGATGTCTATAAGAAACACTCTCAATTAAAAAACATTTAGCACTACAGATTTGATTATGACAATAGGAGGGAGACAAGGATCGATATGAACAAATGCAGTTTTGAATTAGCTTGTATTTGTTACAGTCAGGGGAATGGAAATAAAAATTAGCATCAGACAGATATGAGGAAGATAGACTGAATAACATTATTTTAGTTTTAGAGCTTATTATTAAATTGTGTTCCGAAAACCATAGTCGCAGTAGATAAAGGTCCCAATTTATGTCACATACCAAGTCTAAAGGATTATTCAGGCCATATGTAAACTCAATGTCATCAGCAAAAGCAGTCGGTCCACCCTTAAAAAATAGAGTAAAAAGAGAATGTATATAAATCAGGAATAAAATTGGCCTTAGCACCAAGCCTTGAGGGACACCTAGGTTATAGTATCCAATTTCACTTCTTATATCATCTAACTTAACTCCTTGGGATCTGTTTATGAGATAGAAAGTAACCATTCTAGAATAAAGCCACGAAATCCTGTTTTTTCTAGTTTTCTCAAAAGAATATTGTGGTTTACCATGAAATGCTTTAGTTAGTTCAATAAATAATCCAGCAGTACATTTCTTACAATCGATGTGTGACATGAGTTGAGTGCAAATCTTCAAGAGAGAATCTTCCGTCGATTTACCTTTTAAAAAACCATACTCTGCCTTATTAAAGAAACTATTTTTTTCTAAGAAATTCATAATTCTATTTTCATTAGCTTTTCAAAAATTTTGATAAATATCGAAAGGATCGAGATGGGTCTATAATTTCCAATTTCAGAAGTAGAACCTTTTTTATGTAGTGGAATAACTTCAGCACATTTAAGCTCATCAGGGAAAACGCCATCCAACAAACATCGGTTATGAATAAAAGTCGGACGCCTGCTTAAAGCGGTCCAGTTGTTCGCAGTGGATGATAGAATTAAGCGTATGGGCATATGGGAGCAGCTCATAGTGAATGATTCCCTTCCAATCCCATCAAACACACAGCAAAACCTTCCTAGCCGTCAATCCCGGCTTGGCCACTGTTTTGGACGATTCACCGGCCTTCAACCACGACCGTTTTCGCTTGATATTATCGTATGTGATCAATTTTTCGTCGCCAGTCACCATCCGCTTCAAAAATGGGTCGAGTTCGTTCCGTTTCAGCAGCATATCGCAGGCATTGATTCGGTCCAGAAGGTTTTTTTTGCAAATCATGCGGCACCCAAACATCAAGCTTTTTCTGTTTTTAGCCTTCTGCAGATGGTTTAATATGGTTTGGTGACTAACTCCCATCTCCTGAGTGATGTCCCGAGATGCCACATGCCAGTCCTACTCGATGATTTCCATGATTCGATCGGCATTCCATGAATCGATTCGCCGGCTGGCTTATCCATGGTGTCGTTTTCACCGGCTCTGAATCGTCGAAACCATTTCATCGATAGAGTACCATCCCCCAAAACACCATTAATCTTACGGAACGTTTCTGTAGCGGATTTGCCTTTAACGAAGATAAACTTTAAAATAGCGCGAATTTCGGTGTTAGTGAACTCCCTGCTTACACGTCTATAACTGTGTGAATATCCAATCTAATAACACATAGCGTCGTTTTGTAGGTTATGTCAAGACCTTTCAAATGATGTATAGTATTGCCAGATACGAGCTCTGTTGCGCTTTGTACATAGCCGGAAAATTCAAAAAACAAAATAGGTGAGAGGGAGATATTTGGCAACTTTATATTTCTGAGGTCCGACGTTTTCACTAAAACATTGTTCAACATATAATTGAATTATTTTTCAGAAAAAGCTTTCTAACGAACATTTTGCTTTAACGGTAAATACTTTTCTGTAAAATAATCGATTCCTGTTTTGCATTTTTTATTTCTCTGTATTTGTATTCGACTTGAGAAACTTGAATGGATATTGCAATAAAATTTGATATAAAACCGACGCATCGAAAAAAAGAAATAACTCAAAAAAACTCCAAGAGAAAGCAATTTTATAACAAGTTTTTACAAAGAAAACTGCAGTAAAATAAAATTTATTAGAGCATTACAACTGAATCCCCCTTATTTCGCCGTTAAACTGCTTGTTAAAACGCAAAAGTTTACATTCGCGGTGACACTTCGTCGAGCGCAAAATAAGTTAAATCTTGATCTGAAAGTACGGTTAGAGTCTACTTACACTGATTACGTCTTAACAGTGCATTTTAGTTATCTTATGCATGTTAAGACAGACGTTTGGAGACAATTGTATTGTTTTCCAGAACACACGTGGCGCTACAATTTTGATCTTAAAGACATAAGCAAACAGCAAGTGGTTTCTATGATCTAACCACTTAAAGTTATGAATACGCAGACGTAGAACTATGATCTGTCTTACAGCCTGTGGTTTCTCCTTTTCATTCTCATTCCTCATTTCAATTCTGTTAACGGGACTTAATTCCCCGCAAATACCATTTCTCTTAAAAGATGTGTCCAGAAAGGAGAAATTTCTTTTGTTTGGATAGTTTTTGTTATCCTCAATTAAATGTCGCCTCTTATCTAAAAAACAAAAGAGAAGCAAAGGTAGAGGATATTAATAGCTTAACATTTAGTTTAGTCTAGTCTAGTCTTCCTCAACTCCAAGCCTCTCCATTTGACTTACACCAACAGTGACAGCAATTGAAACTACTTTTTTTGTCTAACATTCAGTTCAGACAGGATTTTTGTTTTTCTTTGCAGTCTACACATGTTTGGTACAGAATAAGACTAAGAGTATCTTTGAGCTTTTGTATGAAGTTAGTTAAACCTAAAAATAATTTTAGTTGTCAAAAGGCTTAAAAGATAGAATGGTTAAAGTCCCGAAATGAACGGAATCCGGAAATTCTGAATAAAACCTGACGTGTTAATCAGTCTCTCAGAATTGCGAATCACAATCAAATCGGATCTCAAGCCGGGAGTATATTCCGTGAAGTTTTTTCCTGATTTTATCAATTTATTTTGCCATATTGGCATGTTGTAAAGGATTTTGATCTTATTCGGTATACCACACCTTGCAAAGTTTAGGTTTACACGCCCTTAAGATGTCTCATCTGTTATATTTTTGCCTGTTGTATAGATAACGGTGGCAAAAGACGATATCGTTCTAATCAATTCAGCAGCTTCAAGCATGATAATAATTGCCCACCGGAAACCGCGTTTATGATTCATTAGTCTGAATTTACGAAGTTCCAACACTTGGTATTTACGCCATTTGGTAACAGACGTATTTTCACTTAAAAAAATGTCACAGCTAAACATTATTTTACAGACAACATTTTGCGTCATGAAAAGACCGTTGACTTCATTTTTTTACATTTATAGTCCTACGAACGTTATCGAATTACTCATTTATTTTTAACTTAGCGTCACAGTTTTATCCAAGGATGATTAACTTAGGTTTTACAAAATGTTTGCTAGGGAACACGAGTTACAGCTTTCCATTATACTTTCCGTAATGCGTTTTCCTGCAAATATTTCAGGTGATAGCAACGATATCTGCCCTTCGGATATTTACTGACTGGGTAGCATAGTTGCCTTTCGCTGCAAACCATCGCTATGCGTAACTGATATAATATCAACGTGTGGTGATCGTTGAATGACTAGACCAAACCAATGAGTCTGTGTGCGGAGTGAATCATAGAATTTCTAAGAAAGGTTGTAAAACAATATGCCAACGTGCTTAGTAATCAGTCTTGATGCATTCACACTCTGGTCAGTATCAGACAGTGTCAGCAAAAAGTCCTACTCTGAGAACTCGTTTTTCTTTACCTTCTGTTCTTGTGCTCAGTCATTTGTATCTGTTTCAAATATTCATGCTAGAGTTGACCTACACAACAAGTTGCCCACATTCGCTATCGGGAACCCAAACAGATTAACAAGTGATTCACTCGTAGTCTTCGAGTAGAGGACTGCACACAAAAGATCTAATTGAAGTTGAATGAGAAAACTGACCCGTTGGTCTTTGGGTCGCGGCTTCTTAATTGACGTCTTTCCCTTACACACTGCGTAAACTGCAGATTGAATTAACTCGTTAATTGCATGCACGTTAAGGGCGACTGGGTTCAGAATGTGGCGTCAAAATGATTGACCGTGTTAACGATTTCTTAACAATAAATTAACATTTATTTGCTTGCCTCTAGGGAACTCCGACCAAACGGATTACCTTCACAGCTCGTGATGCGTCTAACAAGGTGTTTCCCGACCCGGAAGAGCTTGGTGCTCGATTAGTAGATGGACCAACGCCCCTCGAGGGAAGATTGCAACTCTATCACAAGGGACAATGGCGCTCAGTGTGCACAAATTCCAGGAAGTAAGTGTGAATATATGTTTGTTGGATTTATTCACTTAAGCTCTACCTTCCAGCTGGACTAAGGCGGATTATGAAACCACCTGCCGACAGATGGGTTTCAAGGGCGGTCGGTTTTGGAACTGGATGGAGCGCACCACCAAGTTTTCTCCACGACTGCTGTATGAAGAACCGAAATGCCGAGGTGGAGAGTCAACGCTGCTTGACTGTGCGTGGCTAACGAGACAGCTGGGCTCGGGAGTGTGTGATTACCATAGCGACATTGGCATTCAGTGTGTTCCGGTGCATTCCAGGTCCATTGGGCACTGGAGAGGCTTGAAGTTTGACAACGCCCCGGTTGCAAAGGCCTTGGGCCACGACAACACAGTTTACTCTGCTGTATCCCAATCAATACTCAAGTATGTGGACATTTTGCGCGCTGGATATGGAAGGGACAGTGTCGCCAAGCCGTCTGTTGAAGTCCTTGGACTGCCACCGCAGATGGAGCACATCGTGATAAATCATTCCGCGTTCACGGGAATCAATACAACTCTCCCCGATGCTGGTTTCACCATGAAAAACGTTACAGTGAGGAACAGTAACGGAATTGGTGTGTTTGTCAACTCCAGCTATGGCTCTGTCAGCTTGGAGGGATGTGTAATCGTCCAGAATGCTGCGGACGGCATCAAGTACGTTGGCCACGATCTACGGCCAGATCTGCGAACTGATCGTGCTTCGATTCATGACTTCTGCACCTTGCCCACAACGTCTGGTCAGACATTCCCTATAAGCTTGTCCATGCATCAGAAATTTTACGTCGGTGCGCCAAAAGAATGCGGCAAATACTTCTTCACTCGTCCCGGATACGTCCTGACTGTCCACTTTGATTACTTTCAAGTTGCGCGCAACGAGTCTGCCGGCATAACTATTTTTGATGGCTCGTCCCCTGGCGATCGAGTTATGATGACATGGAATATTCGGAATTCTACTCGCCACCAAGCTGTGACTAGCACCAGAGAGAAGCTGTACATACAGTTCCGCGCGGATATGCGTTCCGAAGTGCTAGGTTACATCCGCATCACTACCGGTTACTCCCGAACTTACGACCTGAAAGTAGTCGACTCGGTAGTGGAAGACAACTCGGGTCGAGGCGTAGCCGTTGACAACATTCGTTCGCAGTTGCATATCGACCGAACGACTATATCGAACAACGGCCACGTCTCGGGTGTGCACGTGACTAGTGGCGCTGGAGACGTAAATATCACTCAGAGCAACATCAGCTTCAACAAGGGCGACGGCTTGAACATCACATACTACGGTGGAAACCGGAATATCTCACGGAGTTCCATTAGCTCGAACCAGGGATATGGCATCTCCGTCTGGCTGAATGAGACCAAGGACGTTGACCGAAAGGAGTTCATTCCTCTGAACCAGACGACTACTGTGGAGTACACAGACTTATTCAACAACCTTGACACTGGGATACTTCACGGGAACTTCTGCGCTCCAATTTGGGTAAACATCACTGGCAACCACTTTAACTCGAGCAAGCTAGACGACATTCAGATCCTTAGCTGTTGGTTCCCCCTGAAAAATCCAACGGATGACTTGAAATTGCAAATTGGACACAATTTGTTTGAGTACAGTCAAAGAAACACTATTATCCTGAGCCCAGCCTTGAATCTAAACGGACGCATTGAGTACAACCAATTCCGGTATGGATCCTATGGATCCTTGTATATTCGCAACGAGCCTTTGGACGAATTTAACGAACTGCCTGTGAGGCTTATTGTACAGAACAACTATTTTATGCGTAACAAAGGAGTGTACGTGGTTTCTTTGGGCCTGTCACCGTACAGCGAAAAAGACGTACAGTGGCTGTTGTTCACAAGAAACTTTGTAAGGGAGAATAAGGTCCGTGAGCCATTCGGCCCTGCATCACCGGACGCCGGCGAGAAGAAACTGAATCCCCGCTCACGGGTGTCTGCGCCGATTGTGATCTCCTCAAGCAACGTGGACGTATATCGAAATATTATTTCGAACCACGACTCGCAGTACGAAATCGGATCACAGCTCTGTGATCAGAGCCAGATCATAAACGCCACTTACAATTGGCTTGGCTACACCGATGAGTTTAAAATTTACGAAAGGCTCTTCCATCGCAACGATCGCTACAATTTAGCAAAAATCCAGTATCTCCCGTATCTCCTGCATAACTCGAATCCCGGTAGTTCGACGATCATATCGATTCCTACTTTTGTGCATAAATTCTTTACTGAGGGCTCAGATTTGATTGGCGGTGAGGTGGATGGCCAGGAGATGATCCCAGCCGGAACGTACCGCGTCAACAGGGACATCAACATCCGACCAGGGGGAAAATTAATTCTTCAACCTGATGTAACGTTAAAGTTCGATCCAAGTGTGGGTATGATGGTGGCTGGGAAACTGGAAGCTAGAGGACGTCGCCCAGACGACATCCTCTTTACGCTCAAGAGGGACACACTGATGCCCACTCCAACTAACGACACAATCGACGCCAATGGAGAGGACATAGACATCGACATGGAGACTGAATCGATTTTAAGGAAAGAAGACTTAACAGATGTTCCAGTTCGTCTCCTAGGAGGTGCCGGTGAATACGAGGGACGGCTTCAGATATTTCTGGACGATCGATGGGGCACGGTCTGTGACTACGGATGGAACATAATGAACGCGGCTTTAGTGTGCAACCATCTGGGATACACCCTGAATCCACTCGACTGGCGACTTCATCCATCCCAAATGCCAGGAGTGGGGACCAATGAGGATGTCATTGTGTCAAACATTCAATGCACGGAGCATGACATCGACATAACCAAGTGCAGGTCCGAGCGCCTATCGCGCGGCGAGTTTGAAAATTCCTGCACACACGAGAACGATGTGGGAGTGCGTTGTCACGAGGGTGGTTGGGCAGGCTTGAGATTCAGTATGTTGGCCGAACGAGCGGACCTCCAGTATGTGACTGTCGAAAGAGCAGGCCTCTTTGACTACAAAACGAACTCTTTCAAACCGGCGGTCCAAATGGACTTCGCACGGCATAACCTGGAGAACGTACGAATCGTGGACAATCTGAACGACGGCCTGGGGATCATTTACTCCGATGTCTTTGGCGGGAAGTCAATTAACAACGTCAAAAACAGCGAATTCACTAACAACAAGGGCGACGGTATCAGTCTGAAACAATTGGGACTGCGCGTACACGGATCGGTGATCAAGGACAATACCGGCAGTGGAATATCCCACGACCCAGTTGTGTCTGCCATCGAACAGAGGGAGCTGGGCGGATGGTTCAAAATGGCACCGGACTTTAACGTCTTTGACACCGACTACGAGCCCGTGTTTCTACCGAAGAACGACTTCAACTTCGATATCGGATCATGGCAAAGCAAGTACGTCATCACCGAGAAGTACTCAGGTGAGAGCCTGCGCAGAAAGATGGTAATTCGGTGTCAGCCAGGCTACACAATCGGCATTCAACTGTTGAATCCCATTGAAAACCGTTCGACTGAGAGGATCACTATCCTGGACTCACAGACGGAGAACGATCGGTCGTATCTGTGGGACGTTAAACGGGACTTGAGTGTTTTTCCCGTGACAAGCAGCAGCTATGGGGTAATTCTGTATTACGAGAGTGGAGCAAATGCTCTAGGAGGAGCCGTAATACTCCTCTCAACAATAACTGCACCTGTCCAGGATATTCGAAACAGAGTGGCAAGTGGCCCTGTCCCTTCGCTAACTGTACGATCGACAAAAATACAAAAGAACGCTCGTGCCATTTCTGCATATTACTACAACCGCTATTTCGGAAACAACGGGGAACACTATCTGCGAAAAGCAAATGAATCCATACAGATCTCGAATTCGGAGTTAAGTTCAAATGAGGGCGAGGCTCTGCTTGTGAAGGCACCATTTTGGGATGTCCACTCAAGCAATCTGTCCGAGATAACAATTCATATCAACAACTCTCTGATCTTTCAGAACGGCCTTGGAATTCGTCACGTGTCCAAAGATCTCCGGTCCTCCAACAACCTTTTCCACTATGCCCTGCAGGACAACACCATCGAATCAAATCTGCACGGAGGACTGGACATTTCCCTCCCCTACGTGTGGCAGTACAATGAGAACTTTACGCACAGCATATTTATGGGTAACAACACGTGGCGCAGGAACAGGGATTTCACGATCTCTTTTAAGGGACACTACGCGGTGGTGAACTTCACGTCGAATCTGTTTTTAGACAACGACTGTCAGAAGGGACTTATTGCAATGGACGGAATGGAGAAAAAGCTCAAGTTTGACTTTAATAGGATGGAGAACAACAACGGAAAGTTTGTAATCGAAATCCGAGCCGATAGCTTAAGCGAGATTGTTGGGGAGGTGCCTGCGATCATTGCCTTCAACACCATCAAGGATAATCGATACGACCCGGTGGCAAGTTATCGATCATCCATCATGCGGTCACAAATTCGAACACTTAAGCAGGAGCAGAGAACCCTTCCTAAAACTGCCGTTATCCGATTTAATGGTGTGCAGAAGGTCAACATTCATCGGAACCTTATCACACAGAATACCATGGACTACGACCTTATCGCGGGCGTGAGGTCCGCAAGGCTTAACAACTACCTCTACGCAATGGAGAATTGGTGGGGATCGTCAGACCCAGCGTACATTCGCTCAAGGATTTTCGATTTTGACAACTGGAACAACCATGCAGAGGTTGTCTTCCAGCCGTTCCTTATAGAGAACTCTTTTGACGCTAGTGTGTCTGTGGAGACCAACACGAACTACGGAAAGGAGCTCGACATTGATCTGAGCCGACTTGGCGGCAGGATTTCGAAAGACTACACGCTTCGGCGACGTCCGGAGCCATACAGGGTGACTTCCGATATCACAGTTATGCCCGATGTGACACTGACAATTCAGCACGGAACCACTCTAGAGTTTGAACCGAACGTGGGCATTTTGGTGCTGGGAAGCTTAAACGCAATCGGATACAAGGATTCCCCGATCGTGATGAGACCTCGGCCGGCGAGGACCCATGAATCCTACACAATGTTGAACAAAAGGTCGATCGAGAACTTAGTGGCTCACGATTCAATTCGGCTCTGCACAGCGAGGAACTGTTCAAGCAAATCCGTGGACGATGAAATGTTTACAGTCCACGAAGGCTTTCTGGAGTACTTCAACCACACAACGCTTCAGTGGGTTCCGATATGCGACAAAAGGTTCACCGAGAGAAATGCGCAGGTCGTGTGCCGAGAACTTGGCTTCGATCCACTCAACGTTTACTATGGACACGATCGTCGCATCGAATTTCACACAAACTCCCTCACGAGGATTTGGTCATGGGTTCAGCCACTGGAGTGCAAGGGAGATGAAAATAGACTGGAGGACTGTACGGAAAGACTGAACGGCCAGCTGTACGGGAGACTGCACGAGTGTCATTGGAACGATGAGTTTGTCTTTGTGAGCTGCTATGGAAACATAGACTCAGACGACTCCACCTATTGGGGAGGCATTCGCTTCGCCCACTCAGACTTCGAGCAGAATCCCTACGAGAATCGTGTCCATGACATAAGGACTCACGGTATGATAACTGAAAAGGAAAGTCGGCTGGAGTACATTCGCATCGAAAACGCTGGAATACTTCATAACGAGAAGTCCTCTGCCATTCAGGCAATCTTCAAAAATCCCGTGATAAGTTCCGCAACAATTCTCAATTCTGCTTACCACGGAATAAATCTGATCTCGCCAAGCGGATCAGTCAACCTCAATTTCATCCACATCAACAACACGTTTGGTAATGGTCTCAACATAATTTCTCTAACAGGAGAGGGTCGCGAAAGTGATTTGTCCAGTTTTGTACCGCTGAAATCGTTGGACATTTCTTACCACCTTTACTCGCTAGTGGATATTTGTGATCCAAACAAAGTCATCACCGTGGAGGAACGTATTCTCCTCTACTACAAGTACGACAACAATCCAGTAAACTGCGTGAAAATATTTAACTCAGTGTTCCGTGCCAAGCCAGTGGGTTTCCGCCTACTGCAGTCGAACTTGTTCAATCACTCCAAGGAGTACGGAAGACCTGACAACATTCAGCTATACGATGGTGACATTTACAATGTCTCTTCGACTTTCCTAGGTCAAATTGGGGCGGATTCTTCCAACCAAAACTCGTTCTTCAAGACCACCGGACCGACGTTGAGCATCCGATTGATAGCGAGTGGAGCACCGGAAACACATGGCTTCATTGCTGAAGTTGTGACTGTACCGATATCCGCGCTTGGACTGAGTAAGAACTTTAATTTTTTGTGAATATTTGAATCGTAATTGTTTTTACACAGATCGAGATGCGCAGCACAACTTGACGTATTCTCAAATAAGTGGCACAACTAAGGCAGCAGTGGCTTATTCCTCAGCAGGCGAGGTGTCCCCAACGTTTACTCTTGCCTCGAATAAATTCAAAAATAATTGCCGGCAACTTTATGGTAACTTCTCCACGTGCGAGTCTGCCCTCTGGGTTGACGTACAAAACATGCAGTCCTTTTTCTTCACGGTAATAGCCAACTGCATACCGGATTCTGTTCAAAGTAACGACTATTTCTTTTCAGAACAACCTTGTGAAAGATAATCAAGGAGGCCTTCACATCCGAGCAGATTCCCGAGGCACAGCCACATCACTTAAGGGCTACATTCAGCACAACCTATTCACGGGGAATCTAAATCGACCAGCAATATTCATTGAAGCCCGCCAATCGTCTCCCTATCAGGAAGTGATTCTTTATCGCAACTACATTGCACAGAACAATGCCGGCTTCCAGGATGTGATACGCTTGCGTCAGGTCATTTCGAATTTCACCTACAACTACGTTCACAGCAACATTGGCAGTCGAATCATGGAAGTGTCGGGTTTCAATAAGGTTCGCCTTCCCATTTACCAGACCACAGCTCACAATGGATTTTATGAGTACTGTAAAACATTTAAATGGCCGTCCCTTTTTTGACTGACTCTCTCTTTTGCAGCAATCTCGCGACCAGCTATGAGGGAAAAGCAACCATTGTCGCTGGGACTGCTGGACAACAGTATGTGGACAACATATTCCAGAATCTCGAAAACGACTATGAGATGATCACTGTAAATAACTCGAAGTATGTACTTGTTGTATGCCTTGAATTTTTTAACAATTTTTTGCACGTAGATTATTTTGTAGATATTGAATTTTTTTCTTTTTTTTATTAATCCCTACTTTTCCTATTGCATGCGCCTATCCTTATAACAAACCAATTTCAACAACAGCTTTAACATGCAGTATTCAAACAGGTAAACTTAACACACTTGCAAGGAGACACACAACCAAGTTTAATAATTGTTTGCTTGGAACTAAATACCAAAATAGGGATTGAGGCATATTTAGCAAAAGAACACTTTTGTCAACTACTCGTCATGTGTCGATCGTCATGTCACAAGTGCGCTAAGATTATGAGTTCAACATGAAGTTGTAATCAGACACGTGTGTTTATGTATATATAACACTTACGAATTTTTCGAGAGTGAATCGACATTATCAAGAGTTTTTTTTTTTTTGTAAATATGTACAAACAAATTAATTAACCACACCGAACTATGTTGGCTCTTCTATAAAAATAAACACTAACTGTCTTGCACGTGCAAATGCAAATGAGACAAAAAAAATATTTAACACAAAATAACTGTAAGGATCCTGTTGGAAAATTGAATTTGCTACGGAACGTCTCCTCTGTGTGTTGCTAAAATATCCAACCTACTTGTTCAACTTTTGGAAACTCTTCACTACATCCACCCGGACACTATAAACAGAAGACCTCCCCAAACAAAATTGAGGGCCTCCTCACAATTTGGACCATCAGAATATGGCAAAGTGGCAGACTAACGTTTATACAGGGATCACAAAATAGTCACAAAGTGCTGTAAATGAAATTTTGAAGCATAATTTTTATGAGTCCTTATTAGGGCCATAGTGGCCGCCATGGCGTATTGAGTAGAGTGCGCTGCTCACACGTTGAAGGTCTAGGTTGGCACTCCAGCTCAACACGAATTTTTCGAGTTTTTCACGGCACCACCTCTTTGGAGCTGCTGACAACACTCAAAGAGTAATATCTGTCGAAGAAAGCTTCTCACACTTCGCTGTTGAGTCGGCAAAAAACTGGAGGTCCCTTCTACTCGTGAGAGAACAGTAGCGTGAACAACACGATCAGTTGATGAGCAAACTATGCACTGGTCCCCTGTCGACTGTCGCGCCATGTAATTATTATTAAATTGACAATTAACTACAGCCGCCCGGACACTCTAAACAGAAGACGTCCCAAAACAAAATTTTAGGGCCTCCTAACCACCTGGACCATAAGAATATGGCAAAGTGGTAGACTGTCACTAACACAAAATTGCCATTCGTTCAGTAGTGTTCCTTTAATGCTTACCAGAGTGCTATAAATGGAATTTTGAAGCAGACGTTTTATGAATCCTCATTAAGGCCGTGGCCAGTATTTGTGTCAAAGGCGTCACCTGGTTTTATTGACTTATATGTCTGATTCAATTTCCCACCACCGAGTTCTCAAAATTACAAATGAGATGCTGTCTTAAGTGACCTATAATTTTGGTGAGGCGTCAACGCTTCCTGGCATCAAGTTGGGTCACAGCATTCGGTTGCTGTGCAACTTCGTACTGAGATAGAATAGTTACCATATTCTCTTGTCTAGGCCGGTAGGGTAAGTAAAACTTCTTACGACCAGGCACAGTGGTCTTTTTGTTTAACCCACAAGCAGCATTTGAGTTACAAATTCTGCGTATTTGGTGCTGTTCATTATACCTTCTCTTTGCTTAAGACTTTCAGGGCCTTCAAATGTAAAACACCCCCCAAAAAATGATTTTAGGATGGTGTTTGGCACTTGAACGATATGGCCGGATCGGAGTTTTTCTTTCGGACTTTTTCCCACGACACTTACCCGGTATCTTTGGGCACCAAAGTGACTCTCGTCCGAGAAAGCAACTTTTTTCTAACTGTCCACTATGCGTTTCTTATGTTTCTTAGCCTAATTTAGTCGCGTCTGCCTCAGTTTTTCGGTCAACAGCTATTTTTTCAAAGGCTTTTTTGACTTTCTACAAACCAGAAGGCGCCTACGGACAGTAGATACGACCTGAACGCCGGCTGTTGTCCACTCCCTTTACAGGTCAAAACTTGTCTTGCTAGGATTGATTATGCTATTTCTTATCAAAACCTTATCGTCATGTTTTGTTGTTTTGCGTTTCCGCCCGCAATGACCCTCCCGATTGGTTTCAATTGATCCAGTGACCTTGAAGCATTGGATTTTAAAACTCAAACGTCACCTGAAATCACTCGGATGGAATTTTTGTGCCCTATTTTATTTTGGAATATCCATGATAATGTAGTCTTAAAAAATAATGTTTGAAATTGTATGATTTCATTTTTTTTCGTTAAGAACACAACAGCCAAATTAATTTTAACGACTAACAACAACACTCAAAATAGAACACATAATCCACAACCAAAATATTTATAGCCTACTATCAAAAAATTAAATAAAAAAAAATGCTTGTCCCAATAACGTACACAACTTGAGGTTTGTTCTTTCCGGGGTATTCAACTGTGCACATATATTTTAAACCATAATTCTTCAGGCAGCATGCTCTTACTTTTGCATGCGCTTTATTGACATCTCCCGTGTTACTATTTCCGGTCTTCCCCTTTCGCCATGAATCAGAAATCCACGATGAAAATAAGACACAAAAAAACTGGTTATGCACAACAAACATTTTAACTTTCATCCGCATGTTAGTGTAATCTAAAAAATAAATAGTTTTGAGATGCCTAAAAGCATTGCATTACAACTTCGGGTCAATGGAGAAACGGAGAACATTTATTAACATTTTATAAATACTGTTCAAATCTTAGGGAAAGAGGATATCAAAACATGAATAATTTAAAATGTACGCAACAAACTTCCCATCATATAATATTCTATTATTTTTCGACATTTGCCATTCAGGATCAAGAGAATAATAGGTGGTATATCATAGAAGATTTTTAATAAATATACTTTTTAATCAGAAATAAAACATAATATACGAGTTGCGCTCCTCTTTTTTTACGCAAACTACTCAACTAAGAATTTCTGTGCACAAATGAATTGGGACAGACCTATTAATAGAAATAGGAATAAATTGAAGACAGAAAGCATTCATGGATTTTTCCTTTGAATTTGTTTTTATAACTATACTTCTTAAAGAGTTCGGTAGAACATCTTTTCTTCGTTTGTGCTTTCAAATTAACACCAATTTGTGTACGTTTTTACAAAGCAAATTTATCAAATTTATATTTTTGAAAATAGAGAACCGACAACTATGTCTAGTATTCCCAGCCCGGTTCTTTATTATTTTTTCCCACGAATATTCCAAAACAGATTAAGCAGCTGTTGTTGTAAGAATCATAAAAAGATTGGAAATTACTGTTGGGAATGCACCTTCTTGTTATTCCTCGTATTTCGTTGTGTTCCCGTCTTTGGGCCGTTTATGCTCCGCTTTACACTTAATCATTGAATCCTACCTCAAATCTGAATGCACATATATGTATATTAACTTCATAGTCCAGGGTACTACTCGTTCTGAGCCTCTAAACTGACTCTTGCAGCTTCACTGCTTTTGTGGATTGTGATTTAAACCGCATAAGCCTTAAACCAGTATTATCAGTGACTCGAACCAACAATTTCCTCTTGCTCCTCAATAGATGTCAGTTTTAAAATATGATTGCTTTGGTCCAAAACGCATTTTTAGCTGTACAAAGTCCCTATATATTGTATTATTTTTTGTTAATATTCAATAATAGCAGTAGTCATTTGATATATTTAAAATTTTATTTTGCTTAGTTATTGGGCATTTGCCAATGTACAAACTTTTGTTGGTTGTGTGTCTTGTGGTTAAAATTAAACCAAATTATTCAGTTTTGTTCACTAATGTACTTTTGTTCTTTTATTTTATTATTTAAAAATATTTAGTACCATTGAGTTGTGGAAGTCGAAAGTAGATGCCCGCCACAACTATTGGAGTTTCAACGAAACTATATCTGTTGAGTCCCGTATTCGCGACAAATCAGGTAATTTCAAAAAAAAATTTACACATTTATGTCGTCGTACATCGTTCGAATCTCTTTATCCAGATGATCCCTACCTTCTCGAAGTGGAGGCAGTGCCCTTCCAGATGAACAATCAATCGATACTCGATGGGAAGTGTCCACCAGGATTTTCACTGATCGCGGACACTTGCTTTATATACATAGGAGCTCCGATGACATTCTGGAAAGCGAAAGAGTTCTGCCGCTCGGAAAATGCATCACTGCCATTCATCCGCATCAACAGTGCAACCTTGTGGGCATATCTTCAAAGTCAAATGCAGCATTTGAAGTAAGTAACACAAGTCATATCAGACCTGAGAAGTATTATTTATACAATAATTTTAGATATCCAGAGCGTGTGTGGATTCAAGACTACAATTACATTGACAAGTGCACAAGTTTCATTTTTCAAGGCGTCGAGATTGTGGAATGCGAACAGGAACTGGGTTTTATTTGTGAGATTGATCCGAAGGTGAAGCAACTCTTAGTTATAAGCACTAACTAAATGTCTAAAGAATCCTTTTGTTTCAGGTTTCAATTGATCCGCTTTCTTGGAGGGCGGACGTTTTAACAATAAGCATTATTTCCGCTTTTATATTGGCAGTTATTTTACTAATAATGATCGCAATGTGCTGGTATGCCAAATCGAAGCACCGTCACATTCAAAGGCTGCAGAGAAGAAACAGCATTCGTCAAAGTTTGAGAAGCTTAAATGGCATCGATCCCCAAGGATCTCTGCGAAGGCGAAATTTTGTATGAGTTTTATTTTATTTTTGCTTTTTATTTTTGATTTGTCCCTTATATTTTACGTTTCTCTTCAATTTTTTTATTTATTTGTCCGTTTCCCTTTTTATTTAATTTTTCTAAATATGACTACAGAACATGTCTTCATCTACGGCAACTCTTACAAGGAGCACTGTTCCAGATTACAAGAAAATGGATTCAAACGGGTCTATAGATTCAATGGACAAGAGTGTCCTAAGTTCGACTGCAAGTTTCGATACCTTCGAAGGTCCCACTTCTAGTGGAAAAGAGTTTTACAAACAGCCAAGTGAAAGCCCAAAACTGCAAACGCCAAACAAATACGGAGAATATGCAAAGCCAGGACCCACGAGTTATGGAAACGAGCACAAGGTGGCCACAATAGGGCCAGCAAGAGGCGTAAGCAAGCCTGTCTATGCTCCGAGTGCAGAACGCTTTGAGCTGTCCTACCGGAATGAAGGCTTCCGAGACAACTCAACCTTCTCCAGTACAAGAAACAATTCCATAAGTGCTAGCATAGACGATGACTCCCCGATTATTCATCAAACTGACACGGCTGACGCAGAAGAGGTGGGCTCAGACTACTATGGAAACGCAAGCACACTGCCATTGCGCACACCCAACGAAAACCTCGCATTCCTCAATGAACTTAAGCACACTTTACCTGAGTACAAGCGCGCAGACAACCAACAGAGTCACAGTAGCTTTCGGACACGTCCGTCAGAGCAGTCATACCCATCGAACCAATCTCAGTCCAGCACATTACCGTATGAGGAAAAAATCGACAAGTTTAATTTCACACCAGTGAATTACAACAATCAAGAGTTTGACCACCTGGTTAGGGGTCATCCTGTTGAAAATCCCGCTGACGTTCGAAGACCAGATTCCTATTACACAGCGGTGCGCAGCAGCAAAGCACCGCCACAAATCCCACAGCCGTCCATTCATTCTCAAAGGGAAACGAACAAACGCCCAAAGACTGTCTATCAAACTGGCGATCAAGAGCCGCGATCCAGTTCCTACATGCGATCAAAATCCGAAGCACTCCTCGAAACTAATTTCGACGATGAAGCTTCTGGCGGTCCGAATCATCCACTCCAGCCAGACAGCCGCAGCTACAGCCAGCCCCTGGAGACTGCTATGTAGTCTTTAAACGTATAACCTTAGCGTAGGAAATATTTGTACATAGACAATCGATCGACGTTTTTGCAAAGCAGAGATGATCTAGTATTAGAGTATTTTTTAAATTCGACGTTCATTCGATTCTTATGACACATTTACACCCGAAAGAGTAAATTATTTTTGTTTACTAAGACATTTTGAAATAGTTTGTAGATTATTTCTGATTAGTTTTTTTTAACGAAAGTGCTTAGACTTAATAAATGCAATTAGAAATTGTTAAACAAAGTGAATGAGTTGCGTATTTTAATTTCCTTAAAATCTCAACCTATACTTACTTCGCATTTGTAAGTATTTAATTGATTAAAAGCAATAGTGTTTTTTTTAACTTCTTCGAAACAAACATGACCAAATACAGTACACAGAAATTTCTCTCTCAGTCTCGCCTGAGATGACGGATACTTGAGGAAAACATTAATACTGTTCTAATATATTAATTTCGTATTGATGGACTATAATTCTCTAACTAGAAGATCGCAGCTTTTAGCCTCTAGGAAAGATATGGGCCAAGCCCCTATAATAAAAAAAAAACTGAAATGAATGAATGAAAGAAATAGGTGAACTTAATTGTAACAACGATTGATATCCCGTGTTCGCCTAAAATCTTCTTCTTCTTCTTCTTCTTCTTCTTCTTGTAGTGGCGCTACAGTCCGGGGTGGAAGTGGCCAACATGCCGCTCCGGCCAGCACGATCTTTCGCCAGCTGCCTCGAGTTGCGCACTCCAAGTTGTTTGAGGTCCTTCTCCACTTGTGTGTGCCACTTTAGCCTAGGCCGTCCTCTATCGCGCTGTCCCAATGGATCTAATTCAAGGACGTTTCGAACCGGAGCAGTGGTGTCCATACGCTCTACATGGCCTAGCCATCTTAAGCGCTGTATCCGAAGACGCTTGGCCAGGCGCATGCCGCTGTACAGCCCATTGAGTTCGTCGTTAAATCTTCGCCTTCAGATGCCATCAACGCAAACATAACCAAAAATCGCACGCAAAACTTTTCTCTCGAAAAGACTAAGGGCTTCTTCGTCCGCCTTTGGTGTCGTTCAGGTTTCCGCACCATAGAGTAGGACTGAGATGATCAAACTGTTATATTAAGCGAGCTTAGTCCATCGAGAGAGGGCCTTATTATTCAATTGCCTCTTGAGCCCAAAGAAACAGCGATTGGCAAGAGCGATTCTGCGTTCGATTTTGGTACTGAAGTTGTTGTCCATGTTTACTGCGGAGCCGAGGTAGATGAAGTCCTTAGCTACCTCGAAATTTCTGTCCGACGACGTCTCGATGTTGTGTGTCCTTTTTTGATGACAGCATGTACTTAGTTTTGCCCACATTTACCGCCGAACCCATTTTAGCTGCTTCCGCTTTAATGTCAGCAAACGCCTCATTGACGGCTCGCTGTGTTCGTCCAATCACGTCAGTGTCATCAGCGTAAGCTAGCAATTGAACTGACTTCTGAAAGATCGTGCCTCTGGTGTTGACTTGTGAGTTACGTACGATCTTCTCCAGGCTGATGTTAAAGAAGTCACATGACAGTGCGTCGCCTTGTCTTAGACCTTTTTTGACAATGAAGTTCTCGGTGATTTCGTTACCGAACTTGACGGAGCAGCAAGAATTCTCCATCGTCATCCTACACAATTTGACGAGTTTGGTAGGATTGCCAAAACTAGATATGGCACTGTGTAGACGTGCTATACACACTGTTATATGTGACTTTAAAATCGACGAAAAGGTGGTGAGTGTCGATTTGTGCTTCTTGGTTCTTTTCCAGGATCTGCCGTAATGTGAAAATCTGGTCTATTGTGGACTTCCCTAGTATGAAACCACAGTGATGGGGACATCTCAGGTTATGGGCAAACGGTTTCAGACGCTCACACAATACTGCAGAGAGGATCTTGTAGGTGATGTTTAGAAGAATAATTCCTCGATAATTGGCGCAGTCAAAGGGGTCTCCTTTCTTGTGGACCGGTCAAACGACGCTGAGATTCCACTGGACGAGCATGCTTTCCTCCGACCATTTCTTACAGATGAGCTGGTGCATGCGTCCAATGAGATCATCTCCGTCCTTATCCGAGGCATATCGGTCTTTCCGAACTATTTCATTTTACGTGATGAGGAAGTTACCCTCACGCACAACCCACAGGCTGGTAGGCCAGTTCCATTATTTAAGACGGGCAGGCAGATGGGTTCGCTGCATACATTAGTTCACCACACAATGGGTGTAGTGATGGCTATCCGAAGGGCACAGCGAGGAGGCTGTATGTCAACTTCACCTGTGCACTAATGTGGATAATGTTGGCAGCTCGCCTTGTTGAGTGCAATCAACGGTGTTACCTCTCGTGAACAGGCCTATACTCCCCGTTCATCGAGAACAAATTAATAAAACAACTGAATAAATAAAATAACTTTTACCAGCAGTCCATCATTATTGAAGTAATTGTACTGTCTTGTATTCCTAATATTACAACGTATTATTGCAACAAATGATTGCAGTCATTGTCTTAGTCAGAAAACCATGAAACACTTGAACACTTTTTAGTTAACCCTAAATTTCCTTAAATTCAAGTTCATATAACTCGCAAAAAATAGTACACAATAATTAAGTCCGCTCATTTGTCCATTTGAATTTTTTTATAAACAGCTGTACTGAATAAAAGAAGAACAAACCAAAATGCACTTAGAAGTAAAAATAGAATAAAGAATAAAGTAAAAAAATCAATCTTGGCTATTAATTTAATTTTTATAAATATACTAACGGAAATATGTATATGTATAAATTAATATAAATTATAGTTTTTAGAGATTTTAGATTTGACTTTAACTAGTTCCAAAACTGTCGCAAATTACGTGGAAAATTGTGAAATCTTAGGACATCCAACTCCAACTTAGTTTTCGTTTTTAAACTGTAAAACATATTTTTGAAACACTTAAGTTTGTATTTTTACATAATATTTTTTACTTATGCTTAGTTTTTTTTATGTTTGATCAAATAACGCGTACCACCCTGTGCCATGTTGAAATGTGCTTTTCCCCAAAACTAACTTCAACACCAATCGACAAAAAGCCCTAGTACAAAACACCTACACACATTATTGCGCATGACATTACATGTGTACGCTACCAAAACAAGTGTGTATGTGCAGCGTATCCATCAAAATTCACCTACTACGTTTACGTCTATATTGCACATGGCTGTGAATGTATGTACGCAACACCCACCGCCACAGATACGATAGATACGGGAGCTTTTGGCAATGAACGACCACACCACCACAAAACTACTTGGCTACACATAGTCACGTTTACAACGACCAACGTCAAGAGTTGTATTTCTGTTGTACGTAGTAAAATGTCAACTCTTCGGGCCGATTCACAGCACAGCAGAGCACAGTCCCAGTGTCCATGAGTTGCATGCCAAATCACGAAACCAAGCCACTCACTACACCACCTTCATCAGTCAACTTTTTGTTGTGGTGAATGAAAGTCTTTGTATTTCCCTGCGAGAACGGGTCCAGTGATCGAATCGTTTACGGTATGGCTCCTGCTGACTGTCATACACCCACCCACCCATTGCTATAATCTCGGAAATAAATCAAACTATATTCTTCTATATCCCGCTTCCGGTTTTGCTCTGGCTCCCTCTCAATCCCCTGCTGGACCTCGTCCACAGGAAGCAGTCACGGATAGGGTCAGCTCTTGCGGAACGAACGATGAAAAATCAATGAGTGGATTGCGTTCTTCTAGGCGACTATTAGATGGCAGTTGTGGTCCCTTGTGCCTCGGTGCGTGCTTGACTTTGAAGGATTGTGGACTCTCGGGAGACTAAAGAAACATCCCACCGTAATTCAGCGCCCGTAATAGGTCTATTGATTTTGTTTCATCGTGCAATGGCTTCCACCATCCCAACGACTACGTTGTCGTCGTACATTGTTTAGTGCAATCGCAATGTGTGCATGTGTACATGTGTTTTGAAGTAGAGAGTGGAATGGTTGGTTTCGTCTAGAAGAGTTTCTTTTTGGTTTGCTTTGCTTTTTGGGAGAAGCAAAAGGTGGATCCGCGGTGTTGCTGCTAGAATTAGTATTTGCGACCTGCTCGCCATATACTACGGTCGGCTTCGTACCTGTTCGGTTTGTCGTCTCTCTTTTTGTTTTTACGTTTTGTTCGTAAGGTATTTGTTTGTTGTGCTGATAGATGCGTACGTACATATTCCAGAGTTACATATCATAGCCATCGCAGTCGTGTTTTCTTGTATCACCGTGTATAGTTAATTTTGGTGGTTACAACTTTCGCGACGCATACGCGCAGGTCTGAAGCCAAAATTATTTCGATTTATGCATGTACACACGAGTGTGTCTCGGGAGTTTGTGTACCGAGTCAAACAGGCACTTTGTGAAGTTCAAACATAATCTCTGAAAACGTAAGGCGCCCCGATGCACGAAAAGCACATCACACCGACGTCGTTGCTGTAACACACAATAAAAAGTCGAAAAGGTAAGCGATAATCGCGTCCAAATTGAGAATGGTATGTAGCAACAGTGGTCTTAACATTGCACATACCCTCCCGCGTATTAGTTCTTTTTGCCAAGTATCAATATCGCTGTTGGTTACATTTACGGCGAGTGCTGATAGAAGTGGTCCGTTCTCCTTTGTTTGTAAATTATGTAAGTAGTTCTGAGAGTGTGAAGTGTACACACGATGGAGCTGAAAGTGTCCCTTTTTGGTCGTTTTATGATTTTTCTTGTTGATTACTGTTGAAATCTAAGCTCGTGGAAGGAAAGTTTTCGAACAATCCAAAATATACTCTACACACGAAAATGGCAACAATAAATACTACACATACTAAGTAATTGCACTTGGGACCAGCAGCGTAGTATGAGTTTGGTTAGGCCCGATGTGTACATACTTCGATTTGTCAAAGAGCGCCTCTTGCACTGTGAAACTTCACACCAACTACCGATAAGAGAGTGAGAGCTTTGGTCATATATTTACACCAAACAGCCGAATAAACACACACACGTCAAGCGCGGGATGTTCTCGCTTCTCGCATGTGTTTCGCCAAACGAAACAAACCTAAAGGGGAGCAAAAAAAGAAAATACCGAAAACACACAAATTACGGCTATTACAACATTCAGCAGCTGGCTGGCAGCTTTTCACCTTACTCTTACGTCTTCGTTTAGTGTACGACACGTAATCGTATTCTTGGCTTAAGCTTTTTCATGATTAATCTTGTCTTCCTTGATGGTGGACATTCACTGCATCTGTTACTTGAGAGCCCGACTGCTAAGAGAGTCCCAATAAAAGAGAGCAAATTGCCTGTACAAGTCAGAATTGCAACTCGGTTTGGGTCCCCAACAAACGTTTTTATTGTTCTTAATTTCCGTTCATTAAAATTCTAATCCAAAAATATACGATGAACCAGTGAATAATAAAAACAACAAAACCACAATTCGACAATAACCAACAACAAATCATTTAATCTAATTTGTTTATTTGTTTGACTATCTCTCAATTTGATGTGACAACACTCTCGAAAGCTCCTCCGGTTGTGCCTGCCTAAAAATATTAGATATACCTACATTATCATTTATGTTTTTTTTGTTGCTTCTGGATTTTCGTGCTGTAGTCGAAAAGCAGATACGGATACAAATGTACAACACAACCTTGCACGGGCATAGTACTCGTAGTATGTGATGCGGCGCATAAAAATGTAGAGGCTCGCCCTCCGTTTTTGTATGGACAACATTTTAAATTCGCGCATTTCGACATTTGTGATGGATTTACTAGTATGAAGTACGCACTCATACTTTCATAAAACAAAAACGCATACACAAACACACACATACGCGTCGCACACACAGATATATACACACACAAACACCGAAGTACGGTGTGTGCAGTGTGCGACAACGGAAGAAGATAGACATCCACAATCAGTTTTTGTAACGCCGCGCCGGTAGACAAATCGACTAAAATTTTGTATTTACAGTTCGGCTTATTGCACCAAATTAAATTGACTCATGGTCCACGGTTAGAATGCCAATCAAGCTAGATTGGTCAATCTAGAGATGCACCATCAATAAAAAATATAACTCAAAAAGTGTTGAGGAAAGTGAACATTGAAATGGACAAGCGAAAAGTTTAAGCGAAATGAATACCTAAATAAAGTGAAAAAAAAGTATCTTACGGCGCGTGGGAGACGTCGAGAAAACCCCCAAAAGTGATTAATCGTTAAAATCGATATTGTGAACCTATGTTGTACCCCGTGTACGTACACCCGGAAGGTGCTATGAGTGTGGTTCCGTTTGAAGGAGGCTGGAAGGCTGGCAGTCAGTGAGAAGGGGGTAAAGACCCCCGTATTTTCTACTTCTTTATAATACTCATAATTTTTTCTCTCAATTCCTGCTGCTGCTGTGTGTGCCGTGCCGTGGATTGTATTTCGCAGACGACGACTATATTTGTTCTCGTTTTTGTGAACTTGCCGGCGAATATGATAAGATATATAACGCACAAGTTGCGAACACAGTCGATAAACGATAACCTTAGCAATTGTATTCTAGACAAGAAGGTGAGACCATTTTTTCTACAAAATGCATACAAATTGATATGAATCCTGTAGAAATATTTTGGAGCCTTCGGACTTATAGAACCCTCTTGATAAATAGTTGAAGGTCACAAAAAATGGCTACCATAGAGCAATGACGATGATAATAGCTGTTAACAGTATCTTTTTACAATAAAAAAAATAAAAATAAAAATTGAAAAAAAAAATGGCAAAGAAAAAAGCGAATGAAAAGAACTCAGTTTTCGGGATGCAGGCGCAGATTTTATACGACTCGTATTCTTCACATGCACATAGACAAGGACTACACACTAGTTGTGTTGTGTCTATGTGCATGTTGTATACATGTGCTTCAGTTTGTTGCCTCTTTCGCTGCATTCAAATCATCTTCACCCCCGCGTTTGCAATCAAAAACCACACGAAATACCCCCAAACATCGTCCAATCTGTGCAATTTCTCATAACTTTTCATGTGGTGTTTTCAGAGTGACGTACACGATTCCGGAACCGAATCTGATGGTGATATAGATGCTGAAAGAGCCCACTCAGAGCCTGAAATGGAAACAAGTAAGTTGCAATGAATTTCTGCGAAAGCAACTGAGTTGACTATCAAATATGGGAGAAGGTGAAATTGTATTCATGTTTTGGATTTTGCTTTTGTAGGCATGAGTTCCCGCCTAGACGCTACTTCTCCAACGGACACCGCGTGCTCCTCAGATTCCCCTGCCATGATGTGTCAGTCCCACCTGTTATATGATCAGCACAGTTCAGAGGAAGAGCTAGAAGTGATCAATGGGCCATCATCATTAGCTGCAGCTGAGGCGGCTGCCAGTATTCTGGTAGTACGTGGAACAGCTTCATCCCTCATATCCGAAAGAAATTCATCATCCTTAGAGCCGGACGAACTATTTGGTGAGGCTGCTTCAACATCGAAACGTTCGAGTTCAACAATGATTGAAAATCGAAAACGATCTCTGGCACATAGTTCGGACGATGAGGTGAGCTAATTGTATCTGATATAAATGTAAAACCCTTACGTTTAAACTTTAGAATATATTGAATGCATGTTCTTGAGCAATTTACATGATAATAATTCATATTGATTGATGTTGGAAATTCAACAAATACGAAGCAGCTCTTATAATATTTTTTCTTAACTTATTTTTCAGTTGAAAAATATGTTAGAACCGATCTCAACGCCAGTGAATTTTCGCACATCACCGCCATTGGAGGCGTTAAAGCCGAATCGAAGCCACATGCTTCGTTCTGCCACTCCACTTATCCTGACTGAGGCGAGTCGTGGTATTGAAAATATAAAAATTTCATGTGATAGCACTAGTAGTGACCAAAATGGTAGCGGTGATGGAAGCAACAGCAGTAACAGTGGCAATGGTGAACAAATTCAAGCCAGTACCAGTAATCAAAGTAGCTGTATTACTGCATTAAAATCCAGCTGTAGCAGCCATCATATCCACCAACCTCAGCCAAAATATCAATTTCATTATAACAGTAGTAGAAGTAGTCCAGCGTCAACATCTGGACTTGAACTAGATGTACGTTCGGTAAGCCCGCCGGCGAAACTTTTTCATTGTGCAATATCCCCACGCCGGCGACCAATGCGAACCCATCATGCACCGCAAAGACTACAGCGTCCTCATAGACCATGTTTAGATTTTGATAAAATGCAACAGGTAATTTAAACAAAGTACAAATTAATTTTTTATTTAAATTAACACATTTTTTTTTAAAAAATACATGTCTGCCAAAAGTAGGAGAGGGAAACAAAATTTTTTAAATTGTTACGCATATTCTGTCTTAAAGTTATTTCAAAAAGTCGTATGCATTTGTGGCAATCTTTTATATTTTGCCTTAATATGAAGATATTTTACAATAAAGATGATACAGTTTACCAAGACATCTTTTCCGATTTGGAAAGTTAACATTTCTCTGTATAAATATTTCCAGGAAACTAAGCAAGAACTGAGTTTATCATTCGATACGTCCGGTCTATAACGTTTAAACAAACCAACTGTTGGTATTTCGAAAATATCACTTAAATTAATATGAAGTCTGCGAAATCGGTGCACATACCAAGCATATGAGCAAAAGAATTATATCTTCCTTTCCTAACTAACTGTATTCTCTCCGTAAAGATTTTTTTTTTCAATCTCTATCTTGTTAATTTTACTGCTCAGTTCTTTTTCGAACATTCGTTGAAGTTCAGTTCAGGGACCCTCTCTCCAATCATACCAAACCACTGTGGAATGATGGTTTAATCTCTATTACACTATACATAATTCGCCCAGAAAGGAATTTAAACCGCCTAGACAGAGACTTCTCTCTTTTTCGATTAAGAAGAAACTACTCTTTAGAAGAAACTTGTTTATCGTGTCCCGCGCCTTAAAACCACGTCATATTAATCCAGGTCAAGCTAAGACCTTCATCTTAACATGAAAGGCTTTTCTTGTAGAAAGAAAATTTTAGTGTTCAATTCTTCGAAGCTTAAGTATATTCAACAAAATTATGTCCATTTATAAGCAACTTTAATTTCACAACCCGCCACTTCTACCTTTCTTATTGAATTTTTTTTTGCATTGAGTGTGTCCCACAATCAGTTTGAAGTTGGCCAGCTTTCCTTTTCAAAAATCCATGTAACATGAAAAAGTAAAAAACACAACGTTAACTAAAAGTCTGATAAGCTGATAAGCTGAACGATAGTATTTACTGTTTGTACAACTACTTTGAGATGATGTTCAGATGGCTGAGGGAGCTTACCTGAATAGGACTCTGTGTAGTCACAACCGTTAGAGTATTTAAAATTTAGCAACGGTTGATAGTCTGAACCAATCTATGAATTTGTTCATTTGTTCAGTATTTAAAGACAGAATAGGCAAGACTATTCAATTCACAATACTATTGGAAATTAAATGACTGCTTTTGATAGACTGAACTAGCATTAAAATTTTATTTCATATCAGTTTGCATACGTTTTACTACTGTATACAATTTGTTTGTATTTTTATTTTACAATCCCTTTTTTATGTATTGTTTTCCGTTTTAATTACGATGAGTATATATATATTCGATAATATTAAGTTAAAAAAATTGTAGAATGTTTTTTTTCCTTGATAATGATACTAGGCACAGTGTTTGTGTTAAGAAAACAGGGAAACAAACAAATTCATCAATATATTTATTTACGCATTAATTCAATCAGTTTTGATTGCGATGAACATGTTGATGAATTGAAGAGAATCGAATTCATTTTAATTTATTTATTTGCGATTTTTTCGCTATATGCGGCTTAAATGCCTATCGTTTAATTCAATAATGTTTGATTAATTGGAGTGGAAGCTTAGTTCGGTGTTTTTAAAACGTGTAAAGTTTGATGCGAACAAAGTCATAGAGCTCCTAGCGTATGGCAGTGTGGTGTTAATTGAAAAGAGTCAAACTGGTCAACTGTTTCGATAGTAATATATATTATATAAGAGCTTTTATCGTATTATGTATACTCATTTGAAGTGTGCTCTGAATCGGAAATTTAAAACTAATTGAAATAAGTCGTTTCAGTAGTCTTCCTCTGTGCGAATGTGTTAAAGAAAACAAAGGCAACAAAATTGAAAATAATGGCTATGGAATATTTTTATCACTCCAAGTTTTTAGAACTGAATCGTCTCGCTGCTTCAGTGTATTTTTTCTATTAGTGTTGGTTCATAACTAATGATTGATAATTATACTATTATTTTTAATATACATACATAGCACGGAATTAGTAACAAATATTGTTTAAAACTATTTCGTTCTTTCGATGATTTGTTAACGATTGTAACTGGATTCAAAATCAGTTTTATTATAGCGGCTCGAAGAGAAAAGTACATCTTAGGTCCAGCCATAAGCTTCTTATATATTTCACGGCAGTATCTATCTAACTACCCATAATAGCACAGTAAGAGCATATCTCATTTTGAACTACAAACAACACCACAGTAATAGTATATCTCATCTGATAAATAATCTGTTTGCATATTGCTTTTAGCAGAATGGATCAGAACTTCAATTAATAAAATTGTCGATGCTCTGTTACATAATTAAAGTCTATTGTTCTAATAGTTTTTCTAACTTTTAAAAGCTGTAATTTAAAAATACAACGTCAATAACTTTGAGTCATATAAGACCCAAAAAACAAAGACCTCTCAGTAGTAATAAATCTTCCCAATTTCTTAAATCATTGTTCTCAAATGTATTCGCTTAAATTAGTGATTAAGTGAACTATTATCATCAGTCATTATCTTTTTCAAAATGTGGTTGGTTTGATTAAGATTACTTGCACGTAGTTGATGATTGAGTAAAGCATGTAATTAACTCTTTCTTGATTGACAGATATATAAACAAAAATATTTATGTCAACATAAAATTTTGAGAAAAAAGAGGGTACAGACGATAATATAAATGAAATATATAACTCAGTCCAAATTTATAGGTCTTAAATCAATATTTCTATAAAGTAAAGTTTTTTTTGTGGCCGTCGTGGCGTAGTGGGTAGGGTGCTACACTCACACGCAGAAGGTCTAGGTTCGATTCCTGGCAGAACCCCTGTAATTTTTCACGGCACCACCTCTTTGGAGCTGCTGACAACACTCAAACAGTAATAACTGTCTAAGGCGCTTCTCAAACTTCGCTGTTCAGAGTTGGTAAAAAACGGTATGTTTCTTCTACTCGTGAGAGAATAGTAGCTTGCACAAAGCGAGTAGTTGATGAGCTAGCTAGGCCCTGGTCCCCTGTGCACTCTCGCACCATCCAATATTTTAATCGACTTGACAGTCACGCCGCCAAAACAAAATGTTCTGTTTTTACCACAAACATTTCGAGGATATTGTCTCTTAAGAAGAGCGAAACATTTCATCTTTAAGAAAAATATTTATGCGGGGCTATTGTTAAGATATGTCTTTGTCTAATATTTTTAAATAGATTTTGTAGGACTGGTGAAGTTTACACAATGCGAAAATTGCCTATCCGCCCTTAATGTGCTGTGTGAGTAATTTTATGTTTACTCAGGAAAATCTAGTCGTTGAGCTTATCTTAGTGATTATCTATGTAATGTCAGTTATGATAATTTTTGGTCGTTTATTTAAATTCAAGTTTACAGATAAGATGCTCTAGGTTATTTGGAAGTTATTAAACTGTAACCCGAGTAGGGCTTAAGGTCAATTATTAGTAAACCCCATTTTAATTGTTATTGCTGGCTTACCCCATTTTTTGTTTAAGTAATCTTATTTCGAATGATTAATTTAAAGTTTTTCTAATTGAGTTACGTTTTGCTTTCATTTGTAACATATGATGTAGGACTTAAATGTTTTGACCTTTATCTTATATTTTGTTTTCAACATACACAATAACTGCAAAGACCTATAAATTAAGAACATTTTTTTATATCCGTTTTGTTAAATTTAAGCAAAGTGACTCAACAACCAATGAACCTCCAACGTGTAAGAGCGTATTTCCAATAGTATGACCATTTTGTAGGAATTATCGTATAGTAGCCACTACTGTGATAAAATTACTGCAAACGACATGAATTGAAAGTATTAATTAACATCAACCCCTCCAATGAAGAACTAACACTAAACTTCGATTTTTCTCTTTTATATTTACAGCTCCAGGACAGATCAGTGTCCTCGTGGCGGCACAATAGCGAGCATACAGGTGAATTGTCTGTTTTCTGTTGGTGATGAGAGAAATTTAAACAAAAACGAAAGTGGAACAAAATGCAAAAAAAAAACAATACACTTAGGAAATGCTTGCTCGATTTAATCATGGGCTGAGTGAATGAAAATGAAAAATTTGGCCATTATCCCGCCATTTAAGCCACCTTTAAGAAGGAACCTCAATTTCTACTTAAGTGGTCCTCGTCGAAGTATATTGGATTGTTTGTAATGATAAAAATTATGTACCACTTATACGATTTATATATTTGTGGCTCTCGTTTCAGTAAAGGATTTCGTCGAATTTGGCAGATATTTCTCGACAAAAAATAAAAGAACAAAAAATTATAATACACAATACCCTAAAGTAGATTTGTTTCCCAGGGAAATGGCAGTGTTGTCATGTTGTATTAGAACTTAATTTACTTACTTTTATTGTGATTTATTAAAAAGAAAAAAGAAAAGGTATTAAGGAATACAGCATACAAATGATATTATTGTTAGGTATATTTTGACAATTAACTATTCTTTTATGTTCTCTTTTGTTACGAATGCGTTTTTGTTTGTTCCACTTACACTCCCGCCCCAAGGCTTTTCAGTTTCATTGATTTTCTTTTTGTTTCACCTTCAATTTACCGATTTTACTCAATAACCGCCAATTTATCTTCGACGTCAGCACAGTTACAGCAACAACGTTTCAATAATATCGAAAAAACTATATTTATATATGTAAACAAGATAAAAAAAATAACAAAATATAAAGAAAAAACAAAACAAATTCTCAAATGAAAAATAAGAAACAAGAAATTTATTCATTAAGCAAATTCATATTCAATTATATATATTTTAACAACCCATTTAGTGTATAAAACTTAAACAACAATATTTAAGTTGCAATATGTATGAATGTAGGAATATGTTTCTAACAGGATGACACAATCACACAAGTCCCCGCGAACCACTCCTCCCAGCGTGGAGTCTTTAACTGGGCCTGAGTGAGTACGTTAACACACACAAAACTTAAGTAATTAATAAGTTATTCAAATAGAACTATATAAGCAAAACAACAATAAAAAGAAAGTAAAACGTTTAAATCTTTAAAACCAACAACAACAAACCATTAAAAAAAGAATAAGAAAAAGGAAAGTTGAAAACAGAAAACAAAAAGAAAACGCATTAACCAAATACCAAAAGTACTAAACAATTTATAATATCACTACAATGAATTAATACAAACAAAAGTAATAAAAATATTTTTTTCTAACTTTTTACTCAATATACATACAATACTAATTATAAAACAAAGTAAAAGAAGAAATGAGAGCAGATAACAGAATTATACAAGTGGATGTAGGAGTGAAGTGAAACAGTAAAAAAAAACAAAAAATGCATATTTTAGTTATTGAATAATCATACGAAGCAACAAAATAAGGAAACCTATCATTTTTATACGAGAAAGAGAAAAAGTTACATATAGATAAAAAACAAAACAAGATAAGTAATTACAAGGATCATCGTAAACATCATCATCAAATTCAGACAATTAAATACAAAGTAAAGTTAAGAGAAATGAAAACAGAAGTATGTAGCAGACAGAGGCACATTCGTTGTGTGTACAATTATTAAGAAATAAAAAAATACAAAAAAAACAAGAACAGAATCCGACAACTAGGCATTTAAGTAGGTATCGAACAAACAAAAAAACAAAAAATGACTGAAAAATTATTGTGTAGATTTAAGATAAAAAACACAGAAACAGAAAAAGAAACAAAACACATTTGGTTGATCATTACAACTTTTAGATTTATCCAAAAAATGATGATCGACATCATCGGGCACATATGCGTAGCATGCAATTCTGATGATCTTTTTTTTCTACAAAGGAAAAGTAGTCGAACAGTCTTGTCAAAGCAAGACACGACAAAAGACATTGTAAACATTGAAAAGGTGATGTGAAGGAGAGAAGCAAGTAAATAAGCAAATGACGATTTTTATGGTAATGCGATCATTTGGATACAATTTGTATTTACTCTTTAATTTAAGTAAAAAAATCCTCTACCTTTTCTGTGAACAATAAATTATGGTTTTGAATAGATTCACAACTGTCTATCATTATCCGTTGATCGACTATCATTGTTTTTTTTTTTTAAGAAAACTAATAACGAACACACAACAGAATGAAAATGGTTTACAATTAATAAAATACAAAAAGACGTATTTAATGTATGAATAAAAATATTTACTTGTGTTTTGTTGTTCAGTGAAGTTGGGTGGAATGGGTAAAGAGATGGTTCTTAAATGGCGCTGACTTTGGAATGATTTTGTATTTAAATTTTTTTCAGATTCTTGAATTTTGACCGAACAACTTCTTTCAATATTTTCAGCAGTCCTTGTGCAATTTTATTTATTTCTTGCAAAATAAATATACGTATATGATGATATAAACGACCGTAGTACTGATCTCTAGCACTTAGCGACATGCCACTGGATCATCACCACCGTCATATAATTGTTGTCTAAGGAAAAAATATAAGGGAAAGAGTTTCAACAGCACAACAAATATCTTATAAGAATTCAACCAAGCGCAATATTCAGCGCAATATTTTACCCCACCTGCAAGCGGAAGCCTTGCAATCATTTAACAACTAGTGCTACGGAAACAGTTCTAATTTTATAAAAACCGTTAAAATGTTTTTAATAAAAAAAAAATAAAAACGTTTAACAATATTAAAAAAAGCATCTGCAATTTCTCACTAATTATTTTCTAAAAAAAAAGATCCTGTTTTGCTTTTTAATTGACATTTTTTTCGTATTCAGAAACTCTGACTTAACATTTGTGAACACATTTTTGTTCAGCAAATCAAGAAATATTCTAAAGACAGTTAGTGAGTTGCAGACAATCATCCACAAGAAAATAAACCAAATTAATGAAATGATAAATATACGCGTCAACATTTCTATGTTTGAAAGGAAAATTTCATTTGTATATGCTAATGGAAATCATTTCTCTAGCTAAAATGAAACGATTATAGAAACATAAGAATCTATTACTTTTGTTGGCCATCTGTCAGTGAAATGAAGAAAAATTATGGCATGTCTATAAAAATGAAGTCAAGACACAAACCTAGTAGGTCTTTGTTGCAGCGATGCATTGATATAAAGAATTTTCACCATCCTGTCACCACGGAGTGATGTACATATGTTTTACAGCAAAAAAATAAAAAGACTAAAAAGGGAAAGTCTCCCGTACAATCCAACTGATAACAGTCATTTTACTTTCTTTCTGTATATGTAATTTGTGTTCAACCGGATCAATCTGTGAATTACCAAATCAAACAAAATTCGTTTTTGGCATAGTTGTAGGTATTTCACCAAAACCGATTTATCTTGCCGAAATTACTAAAACTTAACTTCCAAAATCTAAATCTAAATAATCCTAACATCTTTATTGCAAGGTTATCTTTTTTTTTAATCTTCTGCTGCGTACAATATAAAGGCAAATAGAACTAAGACATTTTTGTTGCTCTTTGTGAAGCTTGACTTGTGACATCGGTGTTATCTGATTCTGAAATGATGTCCGAAATTTGATGGAGTAATCCAACAGGAACCTTTTTGATGGTTCCTTTCCAAGGCAAACGCCTTGCTGGATATACCGCAGCATAAATATTTTATTTTCCATTTTCTGGCATAAAGGTTTTCAGGATCGAGGCATTCACACAAAACAGCTAAGACCACGTCAAGGATGCTGATTTCTTGGGAATTTATGCCATTATGTAATTCTGAATAGGGGATAAGTGTACGTCTGAGTAGGTGGTGCACTCCAAACAGCTCAGAATATTTCTGAATTGGAACCCTCTTAAAATATTTGGAAAAAAAAACATTGTCTTTCGCTTTATACTTAGACTTCAAAGGTCATACAGTATTTTAACGGCATTTGGCTAATTTTCTATGGTGGATATTCACCGCAATAATAAAAGAAGACGTGAGAGCACGGTGCTCACAAGCCCACACCGATCACAGAAGCATGCGGAGAGCATTTCGATGTTTGGTGGTCAAAAGCAGTAATCGACTGCTAAACTTTTCTTCTTCCAAGCTAGGTAAAATTCGCCAAATAAATACATATTCCATGATGGTGTTCCAAAACGCTACCAAGATCTCCCTCACGACAATCAATACCTCTTGAGCAATACACACCAGTTGTTAAACGATTGGACAAGGTTCTCTTATAAATGTGAAACGACACAACATTCATTGTGAGAGAGGGAGCAGCACTATTGAAATAATTTACATTTATTGAATGACAAGTTTCTATTACCCTAAGATATTCGATACAAAGAGTAATAGCTTTTGGGTTTAAATTTACTTCCCGTAGTGTTGCACAAACAGGCAACCCAGTTGTCAGAGCCAAGAACACTCTTCTAATCCCGACCATTAAAAATTTGCTTTCCTGCAGCAGCTTCCTCTTTCATATTGTATTTCAACATAAACAGCAGCGCAAATGTAATCAATCCGATTCATAATGTCGCAGCATTGCATCTCAACCTTTATGGTTTCGCAAGGTGTGTCGTCCATTTTAAACCTCTGTTGAGGTAAGCAGCTTAATTGTGCCCCGTTCGCCTCCGATTCGCGGACTATTCAAATTAAGATTCTAAAGACGTCCAACACCCTGCCGTTTATGTTGATTACTTATGCAGACGAACGGAATAATATTGTGGGGTTTCTGTTCTCGGCTAATGCAAATTCAGGCACAACAACCACCTTGTGGTGTCTGCACAGAAACCATATTCAACTATCCCGCACACGACGTACCCTTCGGCCACTGTTCTCGTCGCAAGTCCACTTCAGCACGCTCATTTGCAGCGCGGGGTTGGCAGTTTATTTCCTAACTGCGGCAACGCCAAACCGTTGTGGACGTAATGCTTTAATCATCCATCCGCATTCACGGCATAAGGGCTCTCGTGATGCACTTTCCCCAGCGTCGCTTATCGGCTGCTATCGGCTAACGGGTAAATGCCTCTAGTTCGTCTTCCCGCATAATCATTGGCGTAATCTCTGGGATCTCAGTACTCGGCGCGGTGCTGTATGTATTACGCTGACACGCGCTTCTGATAACAGTGGAGAGCGCCCTTCTCTATGCTGTGACAAAGCGATAATGTGTTTTGATTCGAGGCTGTGTGCACTCATGCTCGTAGAGATCTACGTGCTGTTAGGCTTTCTTAGAGCGTGTTTACCACCACAAACGGTGTTTTTTGATTGATTTTTTATTGAAGAGATAATTCGCTTAATTTCCCCGTCTCGCCCTTCAGTTTATTTCTACGTGTGACACAGTAAATTGAGCAGAGCGGGCACCATTAATTGGAAACAGTATCAGGAGTGTGACTTTAAACACCGTCAGACATTTATGATGCAGCAATAAACGCGTTAAACATCTGCCCTCGAAAAAAGGTGCTATTTATGGTCTGTCAAGTGGCGATTCAGACAAATTTCACGGCTCACCAGCCACCTTGTCTAAGGATCAGCGCTCGCGCTGGTGACGAGCAGTATAAAACGCATTGAAGAGTTTCAAACTGATGTGTTAATTATTGGCCGTAAACTGTGTGCGGCTTCTATTGAATTGGAGAAGTTTGAAAATGCCGGATTCCTTTTGTCTTTGGTGAGGGAGCGTGTGTCGCTGCTGCGAGCAATTAAAATATTATAAGGACCAGCGAGTGTCGTCAGGTGTAGGGACATTCAGCTGCTTGAAGAGCTCTTTCTTTTGTTCATTTTGCATCATGGCTAATTTGATAGCTTCACACTTTTTGGAGTTACAATGGCTTAAAGGCAATAATACTTATAAACGTTCATGAGCATGTGTTTGGGTTGGGACGTGCTGCCTGCACATGTGTCCTTTTTTAGTGTGAATGTTATTTATTCTCTAGTGAAATTGTGATATAAGTTTAAACTTCAACAAAACATGTCACTATGGTAAATTGAAATTTCAACAACTTAAACCGCACTACTGTCAATCGTGCAAGGTGCTCATTTAAGTTAAAATCTTCCGGGGAGAAACCGAAAATATTTGAGATACAAATAAATACGGTCCGTTTTGAAAAGATAGCGCCACCTGCAAGTTGTGGCTTATCTTGGAAGCAATTATCTAATAATAATAATAATTGAGTTGCGCTGCAGTCCACAGGTCCAGGCCAGAGCCAAGCTTGCACATCCACTACTGATGTTGTGCACGCTACTGTTCTCTCACGAGTAAGAAGGACCCACAGTTTTTTGCCGACTCTGAACGGTAAAGTTTTGAGAAGCTATTTTCTTAGACAGTTATTACTCCTTGAGTGTTGTCAGCAGCTCCGAAGAGGTGGTGCGGCGAAAAATTCGAGATGTTCAGCCGGGAATCGAACCTGCGGGAGTCGCACTCAAACCACTACGCCACGGCGACCATTATCAATTTTCTATTTCAATAGAAAGATGTGATAATTGTCAGCAATAATTAGAGTGAATCAGTCTCTGTTTTATACAATATTTTTTTTTGCCTATTCGGAAATTGCCGGATTTGTTTTAAATAAACTACATTTGTGATTGCTTTAATTTACTTTTTAAATTGAACGAAAATCGTGAAATTGCTTCGACCGATAAATCACGCAAAAAGTGATATCGACGATTTAAAAGTGGTGATTTTAGCGTCAAAGGCAAAGAATGTCTTGTTTGTTTGTTTGAAAATGAGGAATTGGAGACTTTAATGGATCAAGATCCGTGTCAAGAACCGTAAAAGACATCGAAGGAAAAACTTTTTTCACCGGATACATACAATGCAAAGCCCAAATAAATGTTGTTTTTTTTGTGGAAATTTACTCGCTTCTTATCTTCATATACTTTAAACTTTATATTTCTTAATTCATTATTGAGGGAAGTTAATAAAATCGCATTCTCCTTAAGAATGAAAATTCGATTCTCATTTTAGAAGCGTCAAAGTTTCTATTCAGGTAATTAATGCTGACGATCGTTAAAGTTGAAAACCAGCAGTGAAGTGATTTGCTCGGTTTCGTTCTAACTTTGTTTTATATTAAAGGCCAATTCTGTCCGACATAACCGCTCGCGAAAAAACGTTTTGATATCAAGACTGATTGACTGACTGTGAGTGACTGATTCACTGAATGGTTATGGATCCTTAAAAAGAACTTCAAGACAAAAAAGCATGCATTAGCAATGAAAAAATCAAGGAAATACATTCCCATTTACAATGGACTACTTATTTGTAACAAAATTAATGTATTTTTTAAGTGAAAGGATACCGGTTTAATAAAGTGGATTCATACAGAAACAATGTACAACAATCCACAAAGACAGCAAGGTTAACTTCTTTAGTAACTATCCGTATCGTGTGCTTTCCCATAATAGAGATAGAGTCCACAGTTTTTTACTTCAAGTGATATAATTACTTAAAGTCAAAAGAAAAATGCGAGATCAGTCATAAGTGCTGGACTTTATCCACAATGATATGACTGCAACATGAGTGAATAATGTGCAATTTAGTAATTATATCCTTTAAAAAACCTAAGCCTGAGATTTTAACTTTAACATGGCTAACTTTCTTAAGCGTGGTATCTGTAGAAGCTTGACTAGGAGCATACTTTTAGCTTTTACCACAAAAAATAATAATAATAAGTCAATTGGGCAAATAGTTCATTTTAAAATATTTGGGAATGGTGTATATGCCGTATAAAGAAAAAGAACAAACAGTTGAACGAATGAAGAGAACAAGTTATCCGCCATATTTGAAAATCGGAATGATTATTGACGAATCATTTCCGAAATGTTAACAGTTTGGAAAAGGTAGTGTATGACGAAAAATGCAATACAACTATCTGCAACTATCTGGACTTTACAAAAATGTCAATACAGTATTACTTAAAACCAAGTGTCATAAAAATATTTTTGTTTATATTGTATTATTTGTTTCTTTTCAAGATTCAGAAATTGACCCTGACTCCTGCAAAATTTGTGATTGATTATAGAGACAGTCTTTATAATCAATCACAAAGCAATGTAAATAAAAAATATTAGTTAACTTCAGTCTCAAGTTAAACAACAATTTTCGACGATAAATAATTAATAAATTTAAATAGCTTTTGTTCACACAAGTTAAAGAGGGAAATATTTTTAGGGCGGCTGGAAACTTCAATTTATTTTTTTTTATGATACATACAAGAAGAAAATGTAAAGTTTCTCAGCGGACTAGCTCAAAGTCCCAACCTTAATTGAAAACTTGTGGGCTGATGTTGAAAGGAGTTTAGGATCAAATCCTCCAAAAATTCCAAGGAAATGCTTGAGAACATTTAACAACTTTGGAGAAGTATGCCAGTGAAACGATGTCAGCACTTCAGCTCAGCTCACCGACATGCTGCTACACTGTTGTTGCTAACAAGAAGTTCCCGACAGAGTACTTGTTTATATAGATTTAACAAATGTTTGGAATATAAAACTTTCCGTTTTAATACTTTATTTTAATTTTAATTTAAGTTTCTAATTATATTTCCACTGAAAAATGGACTACACTCCCTTGATTTTTGTATGACTGTGATTATGACATGACATTTTTTCTCTGTTTATATTATGAATAGATTTTTATTGTTGACGTTTGATGAAAACTTTCCGTTTTTATTTATTTTAAATGCGGTTGACTACTTTTGCTATAGAAATATTGTGTTTCTTATTAGTTTTCCACCACTGTATATTATTTATAATTTTAAGAACACTACAATTATATACTGAGCTGCCACATTTAATAAAAGGAAAAGGTCATGAGCAATGAGAATAATCAAAACTCCTTTTCAAACGTTTTAAACTGTTTTAGCTTAATTTATGTATTCTTCATTGTTTTTAATGTGTATCTCTAAACCTACAGTGTAGTTTCTGTAAAAATCGTCAGGTTTCACTACGCGGTGAAACTGGGCTTTATGTCTATCACACCATCCCTTACGCTTGATCAGTTCATAATAGAAATTGTTTGGATTTTTACTATTGAACCCTTCCAATATTTCTTCTTAAGTCCTCCTTTTTCTGTGCCAATTTATGCGATTTTAAATATTCACATACAAACAAGAAAATAATAATCAAACGGTGGACTATAATAAAAGAAAACGTCAATTCCTTTTTTCGACTTGAAATTAAACCTCAACCCGATTAAACATAAATCATCGATCCTCGTTTCCCTCTAACACAGCTACCACATACTTTTCTTTCGCCATTCAATGGCTTTCAACTAAAACTCTTCAATTTTGTAATTTTATTGGCACCTCCAAATCCAAACATTAAAGGCAAATGCGAGCAAGACACCCCTTCCCATAAACATCGATTTCGGTTCATCCAAGGATTAGTGCGAAATTGAGGTGTTTTGGAAACACCGACGATGTCTAGCCGTAAACAGCTATTTATCAAGCAAATATCGCAACATAAATATTTAAATTCGCGGACCGGAGTGTGTATTCCTCTGGTTTACTCAACAAAATTCACTTCCTGAGAGGCGATCGAAGTGCGGTGTGCGTTTATAAATAAACCATTCACAGTCACTCCGCCTTTTGGGTAGTCGCCATTTCCATTTCGTCTTTGGACGGTGCTGCCGTGCATACCTTGTTCAGAGTATTGGATGGGGGAGAACTCCATCATGGAAATAGAATATTAATAAATGTCACCGGAGATTGCGCGCCATATGGATGCAGGCATTCTTGTCGCAATTTACGACCAGGATTACACCAATGGTTCTCTTGAGTTTTTTTCTTCTTTTTTACGGAAGTCAATTGATCTGCCAGGTCTTCTGGGGAATTTAAAAAATCTGAGCAAAATCCACTTATCGCTCGGTCGTCTTAAAAGTGGTATGAGACATTCCCTTGCTACCGATTACAGGAGCTCTACCACAATGGAACCTTTTGGTATTTGATTGTGAAGTGCATGATATTCATAAGACGATTATATAGGCGTGCAACAGAGGAGGCTTACTTTTGCTCATTATCAAATTTTGCACTCTGTCCACTACCTCAATATCCCTAATCCCTATTTGCTCCTAATAGGATATCCCCGACCAGGCCACTGTTGCAACATACTGCAATCTGCATGTTTCCTCTTCCCCGCCTTTCTCCAAAGAGTTGTCCCGGGTAGAGGCAGGTGTTGGCTTCGTACGGCATCGGTGTCTAATGAATCAATAGAAACGGACCCCTGAGGTTAACCGATTATTGCGAAAATTTGTTCATCACACACACCCTTCGTTCTGATGATCGCTCATTTGCTGACATTTTCTGGTCTCCTTGTTAGAAAATACACAAACAATGGCCAGTGCGTCCGTGGTGAGTGAGTGTCCTTTTTAAAAAAAAAATTTAAAGAAATCAACTTTCGAAAAACAGAACTCGTCCAGTATCGGCAGTCGTCGGACGTCGTCAGCACCCTAGGTAGCACCTTCTTCTTGAAAGGTTTGTCTTCCGTGTACTCTCATCTGTCACCACATGTTGGCACCGTCCGAAGATCGATGGACCGGACAGATAGATTGAAGATAGTATCGATGTGACACTTCGCATGAAATTTTTACCATCACAATTGTTTACGCACGCACTCTCGTGCTGCGTGCCAACTGACAGGAATGGGCACTTTTGTTCAAATTCGAAAACACTGCATGTTAATGTCAAATGTGACAAGTTCACTGATCAAAAGAAGCTAACCCCCAAGTGTCAAAGGGAACCACAAGAACAATAAACTGGCGACTGGGCGACTGAGCGACTGTGCCGTGTACACAAGATGAACCAAATTAAATCTGTCGAGCCCGTGTCAGCGATCGAGCGCGGCAGCGTTGGCGGCGCGAAATAACTTCAAGGGAAGAGTTCGTTCTTTTTGAAATCCGATAGTGATAATGAAGAGAGCTATTCGATGAGAAAATAAATTTGTTTTCCTCCAAATATTTTTGCTATTTCCCAGCTGTGCTCCTCCACTACGCGCACAGCGGTGCCTCTACGCGCTGGCGGCGGCGGCGGGGAGGAAGCAAAGTGAAGACGAAACACTTGTCTGTCCGCCAGAAGTCATAGAGTTTGATGTAAAAGCGCCGCCGACGAATGCGTGAGTTGATTTTTGTTTGACAGAAAATTCCGGCTGCGAACACTTTTAAGTAGTCCCACTCGCACCAGCATCGACTGGCTGGTCGGTTTGCTTTGCTTTGGTTGGCTTGGCGGGCTGGCTGACTGGTTTACTGGATGGATGGATTCAAATACTCCACAACACCCACTTCCAAGGTCTATTTATCATTTCATAAGCACACAGGCACACGAGGAGAGGCTCACTGGGACGCGTATAGATGAGAACCGCCGCCGCATCCCGCGTAATGAATGGTTTGTTTGAAAGGCCATCCCAGGAACGGGTAATTCTAGGTAATTATGTGTTTAATCTTTCACTTCTTATTGAACAACCCCCACGAATCGGTGAGGAATTGCTTTTTATCTTTTGTTTGTTTACTAACAGATAATTACAATCACAATTCCTTTGATTTATCCACCACCGTGCGGTTGGTGGGTGCCGTGTGAGAGTTCTTTATCGGGCGAACATGCCGCCCGCTTTGTTATTGTTTTAGACCGTTGATAATGAACACGAACAAGACGAAGAGTTGCTGCTGCAAGTAGTGTGTTTGTGTTTATCCCCGTGCGTCGTCATCCTTGTTGGCCACCGCATTCTTTCCGCCGATTATCCTCCATTCAGTGCGTCATAATCAGAATCGAAGGAGAAGTCGCAAGACCTGTTTATGTAAGGGACACGTGTGCGCACTTTGCGAGTGCAATGTTTTGAAAACTTCGCTTAATTGGGAGAAGAGAGAGAGCGAGTTGCAATTTGAAACTGTTGTGCACGGGTTTTGTCTGTTGTCGGGGTGGTGTTGGATGCACACGTGCCACCCTCATAGGGGGTGCGTGCGAAATGAGGGTTGCTGAGTGTGTAACTCACTTAGAGAACAACGTTTGTCGTTTAACAGTTCGCACAAACAAACACGTTCTATTCTTTCGAATGTTGGTCATTCGAACATGATGCTCATTAGTTTTCATTGTAAGGCTACACCGAGCGTTAAGGTCGTCCCCTGACACGAGCCGGGGGTGGCATTTCCATGCGGGAAAGCCACAATATTTGTGTAAGTCTCTAGGATTGGACTCATGTTGCATTGTTTCGTTTGGTGCTCTAATGAAACCGCGAAATCTGAGGAGTCTGCTCTCAGGCGATGAACGTCTGGAGGGAAATAAAAATTGAAATGTAATCGTAAGTTTGAAAAACAAAAAAAAAACAATTTTGTGGGGTTAACACTGCCGAGAAGACACGTTTTGGCTTAGGGTGCAACAATCGGAATTAGCTTCAAATTTACAAACCATATGCATGGCATTTGAAACGCGTCATAATTCCAGGACACACCTCCTTTAAAGAAGAGGTGTGCTCGTTATTTGACTTCTGTCTTTTGCAAATCTGTTTTCAGGTAAATGTATCAGAAGACGTAGATGGCAATAAATGTATCGAGAATATTTAGAGGGGAAGTTTTCCCTTTGTACGGGCTAAATATGTGTTCTTAGCAACATTAACACTATTAATGGTTTTGTGTGTTCTGTATAAAATTTTTGGAATCTTTTCTTTTAAAAATATATAAGGACGTCAAAATAAAAAACAACAACTTCCTTTTGCCCTTAAAAATCACAAAATTGATTCCCACAAGAATGGATTTTTGGGTCCTCTCAAGGCGTTACATGTAAGAAAGTTACAGTCAGGAACAGTCGAATCTTTAAAATTCGGGGAAACGCAAAAAAGACTCGGAACTATTGGTCTTTGAACTTAAATAAAAAGAAGTAAAATAAATAAATGAAGAGTGCTCATTTTCTTTACACAAAAAAACAAGCAATTTGGTAAAGTGGTCCTTTTTCCTAAGATAAACTTTCACTTGCGTTTTTTTTTCTTGTGCCGCTAAAAAAAAAAAAAAACTATTTTTTGAGATCTTGTTCGCTTTCTCCATTGAAGTTGTATTTTCCATGGATTTCTTATGTCATTACAATAAAATTCGTTGAATAGTAGCAGCTGTGGCCGCCGTGGCGTAGTGGGTAGAGTGCGACGCTCACACACCGAAGGGTCTAGGTTCGATTCCCGGCTGAACACTTCGAATTTTTCACGGCACCACATTTTTCGAGCTGCTGACAACACTCAAAGAGTAATAATTGCCTAAGAAAGCTTCTCACACTTCGCCGTTTGGAGTCGCGAAAAACTGTAGGTCCCTTCTACTCGTGAGAGAACAGTAGCGCGCACAACACGAGTAGTTGATGAGCAAGCTAGGCTCTGGTCCCCCTGTGGACTGTCGCGCCATACAATTAATTACTAGTGGCAGCTAGTTTTGGTCGAATTAAATCAATTGTAGTACGAATTTCGCCTGGACCCGTCAGTGTCAATCGTTTGTAGTTATTTTCTTCATCCGTGCAAGGAATTGTGGATTTTCAATGGAGATCTATTTCATTTGTTCTTTTTTAGCTGCAGATAAGCTAAAACACTCGCCAACAAGACAGTTATTAAGCAGTTTGATTGCACATTCAAAATATCAAGTGAATTTTCAAATTTCGCTGGCTATGTCTCCAATATATGTTTACACTTTCGTACAAAGGATATTTTAAATTCGCTATACTTTTTCACAGAGCCCGAATTTTAACTTAGAAGTATCGTATGCATAAATATACATATAGTCTAGAAGAAAACGAGAAACGAAACCATTTATGCGTGAATGCAGCCTGCACTTCTCCGTTTTATCATTAAATATATTTTTAAAACGGTTATATCTGATAGAAAAATATAAAATGTAATCATAACATCTGTGTACATTCTACTCTTTCTTCTATTCTTGCGAGTAGTACTTAATTTTAAGCAATATGTAACACATCACTCAATAAGTCCCTTGACTTTTTATTTTTAGAAAGTACAAACATCGAAATGATACCTGTCAAATTTTCATGACAATCTAATTATTAGGTTACAGTGCTTCAAGTGACGCTGCTTTTGCGATTTTTAAAACAATGGGAAAAACAGAATTTCGTGTATTCATTAAACACTGCTCTTTAATGGGAAAAAATACCGTTCAAGCTCAGCAATGGCTTCAAAAGTGTTACAGGGGCTCTGCTCCATCAAAATCAACTATTTGTCGGTGATATGGTGACTTTAAACGTGGCCGTACAGACACCAACGATGCTGAACGCTCTGGAAGGCCAATTAAGGTGGTTACACCTGAAAACGTAAATAAAGTAAACAAAATCGTTGGAAAACCGCAAAGTTGAAATTGCGTAAGATATCTGACACCTTGAAGGTATCAGAGGGCAGTGTGTACACTGTTTTGTCCATGAGAAAGCTGTTTTCGAAATGGGTGTCGTGTTTGCACACAATGGACCAAAATAACGTATCGATGATTCTGAGAGCTGTTTGGAGCTTTTTCTCCAGAATGAACATGCCTTTTTGCATATGTATGTCACAATGGATAAAACATGGATACGAGTACACCACTACTCTCTAGAGTTAAATCGACAGTTAACGGAGTGGACAGCAGTATGTGAACCACGTTCAAAGCGTCTTAAAACACAATGGTCCGATGGCAAGGTTATGGCATCCGTATTTTGGGGTGGCGCACGGAATTTTATTCATCCAAAAGGATCTACAGCGAATGCTACATGGAAGAAATCGAAAAGAAACGATCCTGTATGAAGAAGAAACATTTTCTGTTCTACCAAAACAATGCAGTATGTCACTAATGATTGCCTAGCATGACTAAATTGCACAAATTGGGCTTTGAATTGCTTTCCCACACACCGTATTTTCCAGATCTGGACGCCAGCGACTTCTACCTTTTTCCGACCAAAAAAATATGCTCGCCGGAAAAAAATATGGCTCGAATGAGGAGGTGATTGCTGAAATTGTAGCCTTCGTTTAAAAAAAAAAGTTTTGAAATGTTATCATGAAAATCATTTCAATGTTTGTACCTCCTAAAAATAATATGGATTTTTTGTTAGCGGGCCCCTTATATGTCAGTCCAGTGACTTATTAAGTGATGTGTAAACCAACTTAAGTTTAAGTCTGTCTAATTAAAGATGGTCATTTTTGCAAGTATTTATATATAAAGGGTACAAAGCTGGGGGGACTGCTGGATTGTATAAATTTCTTTCAAGAAAACACAAGGAATTCAGAAAAGTGGCACTTTTTCTTAATATACACTTTTCCGGCCCATCTTAATAATATGTTTTCTCGCTTTTCTAGAGTTTTGCAAAGAATTCATTCATGGTGACGATAGTCCCCCATATGCCTCAAGTTTGAAATAAACTAACCCAAATCTGAAAAGGAGAGAGGAAAACAAAACAAAAATTCTTGCCCCCGGTGATTTATATAAATGATGCTACGAACTAAACATGTATAACAATAATAATAATAATTGAGTGGCGCTACAGTTAATATGGGACCAGACCGAGTTATTCGTGATGTGCGCCCTCCTGTTCTCCCACGAAAAAAGAAGCTTTTTCTTAGACAATCACAACTCTTTGAGTGTCGTCAGCAGCACGAAAGGGGTGGTGCTGTGTTTAGCCGGGAAACGAACCTGGGCGTTCGGCTTGTGAGTGTCGCACTACGCCACAGCCACACTGGTGATACAAACCAATCATTCAGTTGAGTTGAGTTCAGTTCAGTTTATTTGTAGTGTAATTCATAAGTATTTACAGTTTAGCATACCGTATTCTAGAGATACAGAACAAGAGTTCTTTACAACTATGAAGATACAGATAATATAATAATATAATAGCAGTAAAAAAAACCAAGGTAAGGAAAAACTATAAGCAAAAACTCTTATTATAAGTCTTACAGCTACAGATTGTTGTAACTAAATTGCACCTAAACCCAACATTATGACAAGGCTAGTTAGTTCTAAAGATAGATACGGATAAGTTCGCTCTCAGAGAGGGTACATTTAATAAGAAAGTTGTATTTTAATTTATGAATGAGACATACAGTGGTGTTAACATTTAGCTCTTTCATGAAGTCTTGCAGTTGAGAAATGCCGAGGTAAATTCAACATTAGTTTTAGTACCTTGTTTTAACAAGTTTGTAGCTTCCTAATGTGAGTATTGGCACAATCTGCCCATACAGGTGAAGCATAAGTTAGAACTGGTTGGAAGATGGTTTTAAAAATTTATAATTTGTTTTCAATACTAAGCATTGACTTTTGATTGATAAAGGGGTAGAGTATCTTAACCATGAGGTTTACTTTGTGTACTATGTTTGATATATGTTTTTCAAAAGTTAGTTTTTTGTCAAAAGTTACTCCTAAGTACTTGCAGTTTTCAGACCATTCAATTCTGATAGGGTTCGATTGCAGGTTTGATTGGGGTAGAAACTGATGTTTTCTGCATCTAGTGAACCACATAGATTGAGATCTGTCAGCATTTAACTTTATTTTCCATTTACTACAGAAGTTTTGAAAAATATCAAGTGAATTCTGTAACGAAGTTATAGTGTCCTGTGCTAAGATGTTGGATGAGAACAGGGCTGTATCGTCAGCAAACAATGAAAGAAAAGTGTTTCCAGTAGGTATTGGTATATTTTCTTAGCCCTGAAACTAACAATACCTCTGTAATTGATATAACATTTCTCCTGAATTATTCTAAAACGTATCAGTTGATAAAGTATTGGTTTGAAATGGGGTTGTCTTAAAACCGCTTTATTTTGTACTGACTCCGTATAGTTATTATGTGCTTTCATAAGCAAATCATTTTGAAATAATTTATTTTCTAATTCTTCAAATTAAAGTTTTTCTAAATGCGGATGAACTCCTTCTGAATGTTTTGCCCTCAGATTAGGCGATATTTGTCAATGATCACGTCTGCTTCTCAGAGCTACCTGTTCGGTACAGAAAAATCAATCTCAAGTTTAAAATGAACTAAAGGAGATAAAATCCTTCATTCAGGTAGCGGAGACAAATCACGCCTCAGACGGCATCCACCAGGATGTATGCAAAATTTGTTTTTGGTCACTGCAGTCTGCATCCTTTAGTTGGTTTTCACCAACTACCAACTTTGCCGTTTTCCTTAATCCAAACGATTTATTTGTACAAATATTTATGCACACAGTAGGCATGTTTGTACAGTATTTTTCGCTATCATTGTACTTTTGTCGCCATGAATTTATTTTCTTTCCCAAGGAGATGTTTTTCTTTCATTTTGATGTTCTTTATTCCTAATTTTTGCACAAAAAAAAAAAAGGAAATATTTTTCAAATCAGTTTTATGTTTATTTATAAACAAGTATGAATGGTACAGTGCAACATTCCTGAATTTCGTTTTCAAAGAGATATACTCGGTCGGTTTTGTGTTTATTTTTGTTAAAAATTTGTGAAGGAGATGGGAAATGTTAAGCAAACAAAATATTTGTCTGAATTTGTTTATTTTAATCAATCGTGCATGTGTTATTTCAATTCAATTGTACTTTTGGCAGACAATTGCAAGAGGAAATAGCTACTTAAGTGAATGTGACACGTCAAATATGAAATGTGGGAACAGCGAAAGGAATCCGATTTCACTACAGAAATGACAGATTAATTAGTTATTTGTCATTCTTTCATATTTTGTCAGAGAAATGGCCTTGATTTATAGAAATACTTACTTTTTTTTTAAATTGTTAAACATTTTTTTGAATGATGAACATAACCTTTTCCAATTTTGTGACCCTTCACAATACGACGGCGAATAAATATTTATCATCAATGTATCAAAAACAAGAAAAATTGAAAATAATTTACAATGCACTCAATTAGCAAGAAAGACTACGTTCCTCAGGTCACTCGAACCCTTTTCACCAAATGTTTTGATTTAGATTTGCTCTTGCTTAACGTCAACCCAACTAGACGTTCTTATTTCAGAAACTTTCTCTATACAATGAGTAATCTGAGTATGGGTGAATAAGTACCATGCTACATTCCGGGGTGGACCTGGGCCTCAACAAACATGCTTCTCCAGCAAGCACGATCTTTCGCCAGTTGCGCACTTCAAGCTGGTTGAGGTTCTTTTCCACTTGTGCGCGCCACCTAAGCCTTCTGTTGCATTGTCCCAATGGCTCAGATTCGAAGACTTTTTGTGTCAGAGCAGTGGTGTCTAACGCTCTACATAGTCTACCCATCTTAAGCTTGTTGTATTCGAAGATGCTTGGTCAGGACGCATGCCGACGTCTTCTCAAAATACCATCACATCCCAAAGAAGACAAAAATAGCACGCACAACTTTTCCCTCGAAACTTTCGAACTTTCGCTTTTAGTAACGGCTGCACCAAAAAGCAGAACTAGGATGATCAAGCTCTTTATAAAGAACAATTTTTCAAAAGAGGGCTTTTTTACTCAATAGCCTCTTGAGCTAAATGAAACCCCGATTGGCAAGAGTGATTCCGCGTTTTATTTTAGCACTGATCTTATTGTCCCTACTTACAGCGGAGCTGATATAGACGTAGTCTTAGTGTCTAGTAACCTAGTGTGACGCTCTGTCCGAGACGTCGATGGCGTGTGTCCTTGACGACGGCATGTACTTCGTTTTACGTTTAGCCACTCCAGCTTCAATGCCAGCAAACGCCTCTTTGGTTGCTCGCCGTGTTTGTTCAATCACGTCAATGTCGTCCGCATACGTTAGCACTCTGATGAGTTTGGTAATAATGTCAAAACTAGACATAGAACTGTTCTCGTCCCTCCAGATGGATGTAACTGAAATTTATGAATCACATGACTTACATCCCTAACATTATTTATAGTGTCAACGGAAACACTGATGGAACCATAAAGGTTCATCATCGACACACGGATCTGAACACCCCGATCTTAAGATATGACATTGTTCAATTGTAAATAATTCACTTGTACATACTCAAAAACTATGTTAGACAGTTTTTCATCCGTCGGGCCCCTATTGTTGAGCCGACACATATATATATATATTTATCTTCACTGTAGTCTTAAGCTTAAAAATTTAAATTGTAAATATTTTTGTTCAATAAAGAAAAATTGAAAAAAAAAGCTGATGACTTGTCTATTTTTAGTTCACCATGAGCTAGGCATGACGGTTAGCGCACTATCCCGGTTCAGTGTGGAGTTGCATTCTCAAGCCATAAAACCAAGGTGGGGTGATTGTCCCTCAAACATGATCTTAAATTGTTACTTAGGTAATAAAGGCCTTTAGTCTTGCTTTATCTACGACTCTTGGGAAAAGGCAGATGGTCAGGTAAAACCAAATCCTACATTGGCTCTCGTCCCTATGCACACTAACTTATGCGGCCTTAAAATCGACGAATAGGTGGTGAGTGTCGATCTGTACATCTTGGGACTTTTTAAGAATCTGCAGTATAGTGAGTTTCTTTTATGTTGTAGACTTTCCTTCCCTAAAACTACACTGATATGGATCATAGAGTAGTGGAGTTTGAGACGCTCACACAATACAGTAGAGAGGATCAATTAGGCAATGTTGAGGAGGCTGATCCCTCGGTAGTTGACGCAGTCAAAGGGTCTCCTTTCTTGTGGACCGGACAAAAGAGGCTGAGATTCCACTCGTTGGGCATGCTTTACTTCGACCATAACTTACAGATGAGCTGGTGCATGCGTCCAACCAAGTCATCTCCAGATGCGTATATAGTTCTGCAGACAATCCGACCGCTCCAGCAGCTTTATTTGACTTCAGCTTCGATATTGCTTCTTGTACTAGAAACATACATATACATCTCAATACTGCAAAAGGGGGCTATTTTTATGTGGCATCAACGGATTGGTGTGGGTTTCGTAGCCTTATTTGTACATTTCCACACTCTCACGCCAAAGGTTCCGCGAACTAAATACCTCTCCCTTTTTTGTACGTCACCTCCTTCGAACTGCTGACATCACTCAAGGAGTAGTAAATGTCTATTAAAAAGCTTCTCAAACTTCGCGGTTCTGAGTCGGCCCTTCTACTCGTGCAGAGCAAGCTAGGCCCTGGTCCACTTGTGGATTGTAATGGTCTGAAGGAAAATAGAGGTCATATACAGCAATTCTTGGTCTTAAAGTAATTATTTCTCAACCGCAGACGTATATTTTACTTCCTTAAAGGCCTAAATTTGGAAAAAAAAATTTTAAAAACAATTAGTACAAATATGTGTTAACAGCAACGCGAGGAGATGATGATGGACCTTATAAAATTAAGTTTTTCAGTTTGAAACTTCGGCCAAAAGTCGGTCATACACTTTTGCCACTTACATTCAAAATCTTTGTCATCCTTAGCGATTGTATGAATTCAATATTTTTTAATGAGCTAATTGTAGTTTCTGGTTTCATTCCGCATTCACGATTTATTATAACTTTCAATTCTAAGTATTTAAGTCACAGTCTATATTCGTCTTTAAAATAATTTGTTCTATACATAATTGCAAAGGAGGCGGTTAACAGCAAGGCACCACCAATACTCCAAGTCCGTCACTATCTACAATCGATCATCCTTTTTCTGAAAACAAAGACAACCATTCAAAATCAGTCCCCCATTCTGTTACAGTCCACAATCTTGTTTGTTATCATCTTCCTAACCGATTTCGCCCAACCCTATGTTTCGTGATGAAAAACAAAACTTCAATCTGAACTTATCACAAAAAAGAAACGTAACAGAAAACAATCAAAGTGGAGCCTTCCGGTTCGAGTCTTCTGCCGACATTTTTAGTTAAAAAGTTGTTTCCTCCTTCGAACAGACACAAGGGTACACATTTTGTTGAAAGCACACACACAGCTCAAACATAAAAAAAAAAGAAACGAAGTACAGCACGGACTCACTCCGTCAACATGCCAGTTGGCGGATAGAAGCTCGAGAGAAAAGTGGCTTCTTTTGTTTAGCGTCACGTTTTGTGGCATATTCTCTTCTTCTCCACTGCCTGTCCTCAGTGCTGCAGTCAACGCAGCCGTCGATATCCCTTCGTAACGATACAAAAACCAAGAAAAAATAAGTGAAAATGAAAACTCCTGTACTGCACGAATACATGGAGGTACAACAGTGGGTACCTTCGAGGATTCTTTTATGCCGAAGGCACTCTCCAAGTACACCATAAGGGGCAGGAGCATGCACGAAGAAGTTCCCTGCAGTATTGATTTCAATTATTTTATTGATTTCAGTTCGTTCTTTTTGTTTCGCAACTCGGGAGTTATTTTGAAAATATTTCTCTCATGCGAGGAGACCCGAATTAAAGCATATGCGATCGGGTTTGATCAGCGACTACGGCTGCTGTGAAACAATGTTAGGACATTACTGCCACCCAATTCCTCCCAATAGGCGTATTGTTTACTGAGGGTTTGCGCCGCTAACGGTCTGCAATGCGAGCGCACAAATGGCAGCATTTCTTCCCGGGAACTAGTCAACTTGTGGTCTGAATTGGGCTCGACTTTTGCTTCCGACCAACTGAGCACATTGTTCGGGTGCACTACGGCGATTACGCGTTCGATTGAGTCCGCCGTCCGGCTGTGAAAATTAATACTTCCTATTGCGAGGCCAGTCACATCGAGCACAAGTGCAAGTCAATGTGTGGAGTTGGCAAAATCGAATCGAATTTTTATAGACCATAGAAAGGGTCCAAGGACGCCCGCATCTTTCAACTTGCAATGATAACATCATTCTTCATGGTCATGTTGGGAACCAATATTCTGGTTAACCAAGTGACCAAATACGTAGTGTCCCACTATCACGACGCCCATTACTCCAGCTCAAGGTCAGAGTAGAACCTCTTCTTAACGATTTGTTGTGAGCCGTGGCAAGGACAAGCTTGGTTTCAGAGTCACCAAACTCACTCACCACTGACGTAGGATGCCCATTCAATGCGACTGGCTGTGCGCAAACACAACTGCGTCGACAATGTGCCCCGTGCCGGGTCGGAGGACAATCCCGACTGTCACTTCCTGTAATGGAGAGTCATAAATCGACGGACGACTGCGATCCGTTGCGCATTATCTAGGTGCGATTCGAAAACGATCTATTCAACTCTAATTTGACACGGAGCCCAGTGCCTAACATGCATCGCCTCGGGTAGTGATTGTGCTCTGTGTTTGTCAAAGATGCATTTAGCACTTTGGATCCCACTGTGCTGACAGGGACGTCCAACGAAATAATTTACAAGATGTCACTGAGAGTCTGTTGCCTATTTTTTGGAAATTTGTTTTGTCTGACAAGAGGATCTGACTCCAGCTGTTTGCTGGCAAGGATCCACACTGAATTGGGAAACCGATAATGCGTGTTTACTACTGAAATGGTTTTGTAGAAAGTAGGAGAGTACATTGAAAACATGACAGGGCAATGTGAGGCAAGGGAAGCCAAAAGAGAAAATGCAACATTGAAGAAATAAGAAAAATTAAAACGATATAAGTATTATCTAGTATTGACATGAACGTTGTAAAGAAACAAAAGAGATGACATATAGCATACCACATAAAGTTCGTGTATAAGGTTGGTTTGGTGTCGCTTGTTCAGATAATGTAGCAGTTTGTACAATCCAGTAGTCCCCACAGCTTTGTATACTTCACATATAAATATTTGAGATAATGACAAACTTTATTTTTTTATCACGCCGTATTGTTATATATTGCTTGAAACAAAGTACTACTTGCAGGAATAGAGGGAAGTGTAGAAATTATATAGACGTTATTCTTCTTTTACTTCTTCTTGTAACGTTGCAGTCCGGGGTGGACCTGGGCTTCAACCAACATGCCTCTCCAGCCAGCACAATCTTTCGCCAGCGCATCAAGTTACGCACTCCAAGTTGGTTGAGGTCCTTCTTCACTTGTGTACGCGACCTTAGCCTAGGCAGTCCTCTGTTGCGCTGTCCCAATGACTTAGATTCGAAGACTTTTCGGGCCGAAGCTTGACCACTGCATGCCGCTGTACAGCTCATAGAGTTCGTCGTTAAATCTTCCCTCTCAGAGGCCATCAACGCAAACAGGACAAAAATTGCACGCAAAACTTTTCTCTCGAAAAGACTAGGGGCTTTCTCATCCGCTTTTAGTAACGTCCAAGTTCCCACGCCATAGATTAGGACTAGGATGATCAAGCTGTTATATTAAGCGAGCTTAGTCCTTCGAGAGAGGGCTTTACTCAATTGCCTCTTGAGCCCAAAGAAACAGCGATTGGCAACAGTAAATCTGCATTTAATTTCGGTACTGATGTTGTCTCTGTTTACCGTCGGAGCCGAGGTAGACGAAATCCTTGACCACCTCGAAGTTTCTGCTGCCTAGTGTGACGTTCTGTCCGATACGTCGATGTTGCGTGTCCTTCCTTGATGACAGCATGTACTTAGTTTTGCCCTCATTTACCGCCAGATACATTTTAGCCGCTTCCGCTTCAATGCCAGCAAACGCCTCATTGACGGCTCGCTGTGTTTGCAATTGAACTGACTTTTGGAGATCGTGCCTCTTTTTGATTTGTGAGTTACGCACGATCTTCTCGAGGATGATGTAGAAGAAGTCACATGACAGGGCTACTCGTCGCCATCGTCATCTTACATAACTAAATGGTGAGTGTCGATTTGTACTTCTTGAGTCTTTTCCAGAAAGAAATAACTGTTATAAACCAGAGGACCGCAGGCTGCATTCACGCATAGATGGTTTCGTTTTTCCTTTTCAGTTTACTACATATGTAAATAATTACACTCTTTAAAAAGTGCAAACTTGAAGTCTGTGGAAAGATGTATCGAATTTAGAATTTATATATCTAAAATTGTTATTTATAAAGACTCTACTTGCGACTTTTATTTATGAAAACAAGTCAGGGCAGTTTGAATGTTCAATCTAAATGTTAATTGCTAGCGTACATTATAGCTTATCCTTAGTTAAAAATGGACCAAATCAAATAGATCTATTAAACTTTGTTCGAAATTACATTATTCCGTGCACGGGCGCAATCCCTAGGAGAGTTAATAGTTCTCAAAACTTAAATCAAGTACAAGATGACTATGAACGATTTACACTAACAGGTGCAGGCTAAATTCGTACAGCAATCGCCAAAAATATAAAAGTTTGCTATGTTGCAGACTAAAAAGTCCATGGGAGCTGTATGCTCTCTCTTTTGATTGGAACAAGTTATCAAAAAATTGAATTTGAAGTGCTGCAAGGTCTGGACAAAATCCTTGGTCCAAATATAATGCGCGTCTGGTGAGATTTATTCTGAAGAGGAACAACAAACAACAACAGTAGTTATTTAAATAATCATTCGCCGGTATTTTCCACATGAAATTAAATTTCTCTAAATTATAGATTAGGCACACAGTTCAAATATGTATTACTGTCGTACATGTAAGTATGTATGTGGTCAATGAGGCGTTTGGCTGTTTGAGGGGGAATCGGCCAAAATGGGTTTAAGCTACTCCGCTTAAATACAGTACATGATGTCGCAACATCGACGCCTCGGACAATTAAAGCCGAAATCACTCTCGCCAATATCTGTTTCTTTAGGATCAAAGGGTTAATAATATAGTCCTTGCTTGCTTCATAAAACAGCTTGATGATACCAGTCCTGCTTTATTGAGCGGAAACATGGACGGTGCTAATAGCGATTGAGAAAGCCCTAAGTTTGCGAGAATGCGTTGATGACACTCAAGAATGTATTTTTTTTTTTGCCGCCGAGGGGGTAGGAGGTAGAGTGCGACGCTCACACGCCGAAGGATCTAAGTTCGATTACTGGTTCAATACCTTGAAGTTTTCATGGCACCACCTCTTTCGAGCTGCTGACAACACTCAAAGGGTAAAAACTGTCTAAGAAAGCTTCTCAAACTTAGCCATTCGGAGTCGGCAAAAAACTGTAGGTCCCTTCTACTCGTGAGAGATCAGTAGCGCACACAACACGCTAGTAGTTGATGAGCAAGCTAGGCGCTGGTCCCCCTGTGGACTGTCGCGCCGCACAATTAATTAATGAATTTGGAAAGGCGCACAGCTCTTAAGATGATAGGCCATGAAAAGCGTATGTACACCATTGCACCGGCCCGAAAAGTATTCTCATGGCCTATGCTGAAATGGCACGCACAAGTGGAGAAGTACCTTAATCAACTTGGAGTGTGTAACTGGAGGTAACTTGTAGGAGAGTGCTGGCTAGAGAGGCATGTTGGTTGAGGCCCAGGTCCACCCCGGCCTCTAGCGTTATACAAATACACACAAGTCGCGCAAATGGCTTTCATCTTTGGAGTTTATAAAACAATAAAAGTATTAGATGAATTCAAAAGGCAAATCGATTAATATAAAGTATTTCAGTTTACGATGGAATTTGTGTTTTGGACCCAACGCTAAAGTCACTCACTCCAAATCTGATTTTTTATGTATATATTTTTATGTTCAGGCATTGTGACAGTCAGGCAGGTGGAAGCAACGTTCGCACTAGAGCATTTTTTTTTTTCTCCAAATTTTGCCTGAATAACAATTCATTGGCTGGAATTTAAAAAACTGAATTTCGGGTGCTAGGAAAATGTACAAATTTCCATACACAAACATGTTTGTCGTTGCAAAATGGCTATTTGATCCTTGATTATAATCGTCTTCTCATTATTTCTTATTCGACAAGTCCAAATTTATTCAACTGGCACCTACTCGAAAGATCCTATCTGAATTCAAACTAATGACCAGCAACGAACATCCAACACCCCTGTTTATTGTTTTAGAAATCATATAAATTTGTTGAGCCACAAAAATTAATAATTTCCCCCGGAACACCGAGAAAAAAAACCGAATAAAAGGAATGAGGAACCCACCGAAAACATATTTTACGAGCGCAATAACTTTAAATGAATTAATGGTTGCCCCTCGTTAACTTCCAGCGAGCACAATTATCACATCGCATGTCAACACCCGGCAGTGTAATCCGATTGAAAGAGCGCGATACCAAGCCGTAAGCCGATGCACCCCATTAGGAGTAAGGAACCCAGAAAAATAGAATACCCAACCAACAATTAGTGCACCGACATACTCGGATGTATGGTGGTTGTGACGGCAACAGTTTTGCTGGGCACGGTGTGGTTCGATAAGTGTTTCACATGCCCGATGAAACTGGGCTGGAAGTACTGGTAGACCCAAAATAATTTCCCCGACCCTAGACCTCCACCGACACCAAAGATTGTGTGTTCCCGAGTGAAGTGGCATTGAGTGTCGGAGATTCGGGCTGTGTGTGCGTGCCATAAGCTCCTTCTAATCACAATAGTTTATTGTGGCATAAAATGTGAAGAGATGCGTCTGGAAGCCTAGGGCTACCGAGTAATTGGCCTTTTATGTCCCGTATTAATGACATATGTTCTTGTCAAGGAGCCCGGAGTATCATGCTCACCTATACAAGTTTCATCTGAGATATGATGAGATTACGATGTCTCTGTCGGGTGTGTAAAGATGTCGTGATGATGGCTTTGATTTAGTTATACTTTGAAGTATTTCCTAAGGAGCTGCTGCAAGATATGTGGAAGATTTCTGATCCTTCTGATAGTTTGAAATCTGATTAGGCATACAAGAACAAGATTTTGAAATTGGGTATTTCGGTAGAATTTGCAGGAAGAGATGTCGGCTTTGAGAGTTGAGTTTGATATTGGGTCTGTAGGGGGGAGGATTGAGGTTCGGGTGATGGGTGATCGGAAAAAAACAACTCCCACACAGTTCCTTATCTTTATTACTTGGTCGATAAACGGAAAAAGAAAGAAAAAACATATTTTGTCTCCTATTTATAATGAAGCTGTATTCGCGGTCGATAGCCTGATCAGATGGATTGAGCAAAGCTTTTGCAAGTACATGTAAGCCGTTTACTTGGTGTTCGAAAACAAATCTAGAACAGGGTGATTAGTTATATTTATTTATTTATTAATTTTTTCTGCTACAGGTCTGATATACTTGGATTGTAAATTAGTTTCACGATAATTTAAACTTGATTTTTGTAAACAAATGTAAACAAACATCTATTTCTTATTCTCCTCAGCGTTAACCTGTCCTGATCTCATTTGTACGTGTGTGACGAAAAATCGATGGAATCCTAAGCAAGTGGATTATAAACCCTAGAAGTGAAGGATAAGGTGATTTCTGTGTTGATAAATTTAAATGCTCAAGTTTTTATTAAAAGGGCATGTGAATCAAGAAGCTCATATAAACAGCTTTGAATAAAAATAGTTAAATGGGTAGGGATAAGAAAAATGATTTTATTTACAAAAATAGGAATAGGAAACATAAATATCAAATCTAGTCAATCCTAATTGAGGGAAATAGTTCAAATAAGAATATCTATTTGCAAGAAGATGAGACACACAAAGAATTTAAATAGGCTGATTTCCAAATTTTGCTAAAATTGAAGCAATGTTTCAAGTAATTGTGATTAACTGAAATGTTGTTACATGTAAAATTAATAATAATTATTGGCACGACAGTCCACAGGGGGACCGGGGCCTGTTTGCTCATCAACTACTGTTCTCTCACGAGTAGAAGAGACCTACAGTTTTTTATCGACTCCGAACGGCGAAGTTTGAGAAGCTTTCTTAGACAGTTATTACTCTTTAAGTGTTGTCAGCAACTCGAAAGAGGTAGTGCCGTGAAAAATTCGAGGCGTTCAGCCGGGAATCAAACCTAGACTCTTCGGCGTGTGAGCGTCAGACTCTACCCACTACACCACGGCGGCCACTACTTGTAGAATTAGGTCATTAAAATTGAACGACACAAGCTATCAAAGTTGACAACAATGTAAAAATCGTGTATTTGTAATAAACGGTGAAAGTAATCTGCATATATGTATTATAACAGTCTATAGAAATATTGATCATATGTAAAATCATTTGTAAGGGAAATGACGTAGAAACATGCAATCTCGGTTACGTAGGCACAAAACAAAACAATTTCTACGACAGAGATTGACTGGCCATAAATTCGACATTCAAAATAAGGACGCATCAAAAACAGCACTGGCCAATTACTGCCTACTGACTAAACACTATCCGGATGTCAGCAATGTTAAAAATCGACAGACTGAAAGACATTGCAGCAAAAGGTATACATTGGAGACACTTCACATTATTAATTAATTAACAACAGAAAGCATAACACATAAAACATATGGGCGGTTTACTCAGCAGTGTAACGGCCCGCCAATTTTGAAATATCAATGTCATCGTTCTACATACATCAAGATTGATCTCGAAGATTCTTCGGGCAGGACCAGCTGTGTCCACATGCTCTATATGGCCTAGCCATCTTAAGCCGTAGACGCTTGACCAGGCGCATGTCGCTTTACAGCCCACAGAGTTCGTCGTTAAATCTTCCCCTTCAGATGCCATCAACGCAAACAGCACGCAAAAGTGTTCTCTTGAAAATACTAAGGGCTTTCTCAGCCGCCTTTGGAAACGTCCAGGTTCCCGCGCCATAGAGTAGGACTGGGATAATCAAGCTGTTATTATATTATAAGTCAGCCCTTCTGCTCGTTCAGTTATTTTATTTAATGCCAACAGCATTCTTCCTTCACACTTACGTGTCACTCCGATTTACTTTAATGCCCCCTCCATTTTACTTAAAATATCATTAGTTTCATCATTCAGGTTAAGGTGCTGACTTTAAAAAGGAATACTTGCAGCTATTTGGGTTGAAAGGTTACCAAACACACTTTCTGCCTCAGATTTTGGTCATAAAAGAATTCAGCATGTCTGATTAAAACTCTAACCAAATAAATTAAGTGGAATATAAAATGAATAAATTTCATCAGTTTTGAAAAATAAACTTTTTGGTTCTATTGACTTCTTTTCTTTTTCTTAACTAAAGTATAAAAATGACGAATGACAGTTTCTCTCTCTCAATAAAAACTAACTTTTAAATATCTTATTAACAACTTCATTAACAATATCTGTGAAATTTTGAAACTCTGAATAAATAATTGTCAAAACTTAACAGACAAACGAACACATCAAAATTAAAAACGTTGCTTTTTTGCAAACAAGACAGCATCATGCGGGCAGCGGCGTAAAATATTTCATTGTTTGAAAAATTCGTTTTTCAATGTCTGTCGTTTTCTCTACAAAATTCCTCCCGTAACTCCCTATTTGAGATTTAAAAAAAATCCAAAATTTTAATTCGGATGCCTTTTAACAATGAAATCCTGAAAAATCGATGTGTGTGTCAAAGGAACATATATTTCTCGCCTGTTTGTCACATTAATTTTGTTACATAAAAATTCATGTTTTAAGCGCTCAAATTTGATCAAACACAGAAGCAACGAAACACAAGTTTTGGTGGTTAACATTTCCCACTTTTCTCTAACAAGTGTCCACCAACTCATTCCACTTGGCGGCAGTTTGCGCTTTGATCCATTCGTTAAAAGAGGATTATCACTGAAATAGTACAATCCGCCTGACTTACAAATCGTCACACACGCACAGAATCCGCGCAAAAGAAACCCGAGCATTAAATATTTTCGCATGGTCATAACACGAGGGCGACACTTCCTGACCAAGTGACTTCCCAATTGAGGTCTTCTGTGCCTTTGAAGATTTTCCGCCTGAATAGCCGACATGGTGCTGTACGTCGACAAGATATCCTTGTGACTCAGAAAAGAGCACAAACATTCGTCGGTCCACATGTTCGAACCCACTACCCGAGGTCGAGGCGGAACCTAGATGAAGAGAAATAAAATAAATTATTGTCACCATTTGGACATGTAATTGCTCGAGCTATGGGATTGTCAACAACAACAGAACAGAAGAAGAAGGGACACCGCCGCCGCCATCGATAGATGAAATTGAGACGTCTTACACTCTTACTCGTTTGAAGTTGGCAGCGCGCATGCATTTGCTGTGTTTTGTTCTTTTTTCGAACCAAAAAAGGACGAATTGTGTGCTACCCAGTAGGGGTTTTGATTGTGTTCGCCAGGCATGTCCTTTCCCAAGTCCGAGGGGAGACTAGAAAACCAGCGGCCTCTCGTTTATTTTTCTTGTAAAATGCGCCTTTCCACTGCGTGCTGCAGGTACGAGTGCACAATGGCTGCGCACATCAAAACGTCGGAAACATTAAACGTGTCCTTTCTTCGATACTCATTATTGGTAGTTCTTTGATTTAATTGATCGGTTTCTGGGCCCTGCGTACCAGGATATTTTGATATCTCATTGTTGACTCAGTGCGGTTGCACATTCAGTGCCGGCGGGACAAGGTTATCGGCGCGGGTTTTGAAGCCATTGTTGCGGCATTGGCCAAAGTGGCCAAAAGCAGTGTAAGTGCCGCTACACAACAATGAAAGTCAATTGCTGAATAGAGGAAGCTGGACATGTCAGCGTGATCGTGATGACTTCATCGGTCTGATCCGATAACTCGGACGGTTGGGTAGAATGTGTCAAAGGCGGCAAGGTTGCACCTTGCGGAACCGCATTGTTTCCACATGTTGACAAATGCCCGAATCAACACTCCGCCGCTCGACGTGGCCCTAGATGTTTTATTGGCTTGTGTAACTTGAGATTTCCAAGAGGACAACATGTTTTGCCATCCGGGCGCGGGAGGATTTGAATACGAGTATGTGTTGCTTGTTGACATCGTCGTAAACACCTCTCGGACGTTCGGTTGCTACGGTACAGTGAAAATACCCGGAAAACATTGCGAGTTCTCCGGTTTCACATCAAAGGACCCGGCTGCGCGCAGCACTCCAGAGCGTCCAGTTGGGCCGGGTTTGATTTCAGTTTTGGGCATTTGAGGCAACCCAAGTTGTGACACATTCCGCGCGGTAAATTAAGTCGCTGCAGTGCGGGTGCGGTTGTGCCTGACAGCCATTTGCATGTGTTTTCGGGGAAACACGTCCCGCCGCACAATGCATCCGTAATTGAGTTCAATCCTCGACAACACTGCTACAAGCAAAGGATTACGGGAGAGTTTTGAAAATATTTTGAGCATTGCAGTGTCCCTTTTGCGGGCAGTGTGCCAATTTATTCTCGACGAACAATGAAGCGTTTACCTACTCGACTTGGCCTTGGCCCACTAAGCACGTAAGTAGTTGATCCCTTTTGCGTTAAAGGATTTCAATTCTTTTTAATTAAACAATCTTGTTGAGCCGGTGAGGTCGCTCTCTGTCGGCCCAGATTGCAGACACGGCTAAGCTGGTTCTTGTTTATTTTCAAAATGCATTTCCTCAATCCGTTTAAAGTGAGCATAATGGATTTATCTGCCGGAGTTGAAAACAAATTTGAGAGCATTGAAATCGATACACTTTCGGGCTCGGATTTGAGATGCAAATCCATGTCTGGTGCGTTTTTCGCCTTCGACGAGTCTGGAAGTGTAAGAGGATTGCTGTAAGCGCATTTCCGACGACAACTGATGGAAAACTAAGGCAAACAACGAGTTATTTGTATTCACAAACCGAGTATATTGATCGTAAATAGAACGAATTTTGCATGCTAGACTGGTTTTGTGTAACTGCATATGTGTGGTCGGAGATGAAGTCGATTTGCTGAAGCGATGTTCTCTGGTCGGGCAATGCCGTTAAGGGGTTTTGTAGTAAGTTAAGCTTCTTGTGGGATTAATAATTGTGTTGGATATTGGAAACTAGTCCAGTCTGTTCTGCAGGCATATATTTCATCCATAGAGAAGCTGCTTACCGTGAAATGTGCTTAAATATAGGGGATTGCTTTCTAAACAGAAAAATAAAATAAAACAAAACATTCGAACTTTAAAAGAAGATAAATATTTCGCTTTTAAACATACTGTAGTTTTGTTAACATTAGGAATGGAGAGCATCATGTTAAAGATAGTTAAACAATTAAGACAGCTGTAGCACAAGTCAAGACAAAAAAAAAGCTTACGAGCCGAGTGAGGCTTCAAAAGAATGTGCCAGTTGTTATGAAAGGATAGAAGCGTTTTTGGCATAATTTGATCCTCTGTTGAAACGGATAGTATAGAGGGCAGATTTTTTTTTTGAAATATACGATAACATAAATGTCTTACACCACCGATATTTTGCGTTAAAGGTTCGGGTAGAACGAAATAAAGTACAACGAGCAAAAAGAAAAAAATAATAAAATACACAGTTACAATTTTGGGGTAATCAAATCTGGGGAAACAATAAATGCTTACTCTAAAAATGGAACTCATCAGTTGACCTAAGACCTTGCCATTGCTTCCGTTTGTTTAGACGGAAAACTGATGTCGAATTTCCTTATTCGAATTAGGAAAATAATGCCTTACAAAAAAACTGAACAAGCAGAGCACATTCTCGTATGTTTTTGCGCATTTTCTGCGAGGAATGTGATTGGAAAAAAACAGACAAGGTGAGGATAGCAATATTTAAGCTGAAGTCGAACAAAGCTGCTGAAGCGGATGGACCGCAGAACTGTTTAAAGCGGCTGGAGATGACCTAGCTGGGGGCATGCACCAGCTTATCTGTAAATTATGGTCCTAGGAAAGCATGCACGATGAGTGGAATCTCGGCTCATTTTCCCGGCCCACAAGAAAGGAGACTCCTTTGACTGCGCCAATTATCGAGAGATCAGCCTTTACCCCATAGAGCCGTTTTATGTGAGAGTCTGAAATCTTTTGTCCATAACCTGATAGGTCCCTATCAGTCCACAATTGACCAGATCTTCACATTGCGGCACATCCTCGAAAAGACCCAAGAAGTGCAAATTTAAACCTATTCGTCGATTTTAAGGCTTCATATGACAAAGTGCTCAAGAAGATCGTACGTAACTTCCAACTCAACACCAGAGGCACGATCTTCCAAAATTCAGTTCAATTACTAGCTTACGCTGATGACTTTGACGTGATTGGACAAACACAGCGAGCCGTCAATGAGGTGTTTGCTGGCATTGAAGCGGAAACGGCTAAAATGGGTCTGGCAGTAAATGAGGGCAAAACAAAGTACAGGCTGTCATCAAGAAAGGACACGCAACATCGACGTATCGGACAGAACGTCACACTAGGCAGCAGAAACTTCGAGGCAGTCAAGGACTTCGTCTACCTCGGATCCGCGGTAAACAGAGAAAAAAACATCAGTACCGAAATCAAGCGCAGAATCACTCTTGTCAATCGCTGTTTCTTTGTGCTCAAGAGGCAATTGAGTAATAAAGCCCTCTCTCGGAGTACTAAGCTCGCTTTATATAACAGCTTGTTCATCCCAGTCCTAAAAGCGGATGTGTAAGCCCTTATCGAGAGAAAAGTTTTGCATGTGATTTTTCGTCCGGTTTGCGTTGATGGCATCTGAAGGGGAAAATTTAACGACAAACTCTATGGGCTGTACAGCGGCATGCGCCTAGTCAAGCGGTAGGCCATGTACAGCGTATGGACACTACTGCTGCGGCCCGAAAAGTCTGCGAATCAGTGCCATTGGGACAATGCAACAGAGAACGGCCTAGGCTAAGATGGCGGACAAGAGTGGAGTTGCAACTTGAAGTGCGCATTTGGAGGCAGCTAGCGAAAGACCGTACTGGCTGGAGAGGCATGTTGGTTGAAGCCCAGGTCCACCCTGGACTGTAGCGCCATAAGAAGAAGGAAAAGAAGAAGAAGAAGATGAACACCCACCTGGTCTTGAGAATCGGAATCAGCATTCCCCATCAGCAATGGAAGCTTCAATATTCATGGCTCTGGTCCTTCTGCTATCACTGAATTGATAAGTATGGTTTTATGGTAATCGATAATAATAAGTGTTGGCGCGACAGTCCTTATCGTGTTGTGCGCCTTACTGTTCTCTCACGAGTAGAAGGAAACTACAGTTTTTTGCCGACTCGGAGCTGTGAAATTTGCTTTCTTAGACAGTCATTACTCTTTGAGTGTTGTCAGCAGCTCGGAAGAGGTGGTGCCATGAGAAATTCGAGGTGTTCAGCCGGGAATCGAACCTAGGCCCTCCGGCATGTAAGCGTCGCACTCTCCCACTACTCCACGGCGGCCACGTGTTAAACGATAGACAGCTAGAAATAAGGCTAGAGGTAAAAGAAGCTCCAACTAGAAAATATTTTCTGCGAAGCATTAAGATGGTGAAATGGAAGGTCCCACAATTAAATCAACAAATAGATGCTGATGAAAAGAAAAAAATATAAATATGTGCAATTTGGTGAAATTTTTTCGAGTTTCGAGTTTGATGATAAAATGTCCCACAGTATTTATTTTTCTGAATAAGATCTTACAACATTTTAGACCTTTTTTCGTTCTTCAAGCAAGTGTCATCACCATGTTATGAAGGACAACATCTTCATGTTTGTCCCTGTTCAAAGGAAGTTTCCCCCTCCTGAGTGCTAACCACTGTGGCCTGCCACATTCCATGACGAAAAATTGCATTCCCTTCCATCTGTCACCGGGTATCATGTGGGGCACCTCAAATCAATCCGTCCAACCAAATTTCCTTCATTGCTCGCCATTCTTGCAAATCAACCACGCCTTGGAGGTGCATTTTCAAGGTGACATCGGCCATCTCTAAAACAATTGACTTTTATTTGTCTCACCACAGTCTTCCTAACTACGGGATAATGAATTTACAAGACCCTCCATAAACGACCAACGCATGTCCTTCACGAAGTGCTGCATTCCCTCTCCCTCGAGGAAGAGGGAAACATCGCGACCGCATCGAATCGGTTTGTGGGTGCTGTGCTGTGAGAGTGAAACTTACAAGAATTGAGCAAAAAATATTCAGCCTTGTAGATTTTTGTAAGAATGCACGCATTATGGTCAATTATTACGTTCAATGCGGTCCAGCGGTGAGACGAACGGCACCACTGTACGGTTAACCATAACCAGTTGAATGCTGGGGACGTTAGTAGAAGATTTCACGGACATTCAAGGCGACAGAGGGCTGTGCGACTGCTTAGTACCGATAATTACGTCGTTCACAGGGTAATTGAATTTCGTTCTCCTTTCTTTCTCGCACTTTGACATTTTTGTGGAAAAGAGAGAAAATTGAACATCGCCCAGGACACCATACCTAACGAGGCAAATATGCTCATTTTCCATTTCCCGAGTGATATTTTTTATCACTCTTCGGCAAGCTGGCAGGGCCCAGAGGACCAATAGATTTTCCAGATCCCAGAAACACCCCCTCTCTGCGTCTGTGATGTGGTGTTTGAAATCAATTAGTTTTGTCGACATTGTCGCCTTCGCCTTCGCCTCCTTTGAAATGCGAGACCACCATTGAATGGGTTCGTGTCGGTGTCGGTGCCTCTGTCTGATCCTTTTTGCCCTCACTCAGTTGCTGATGAAGAACTCACTTTATTCGGATGTCACGGTGTTTTGCAAATTTTCGTTTTCGATTTTCACTTGGAGACGCTGAGCACTGGTGGGCGGGTTAGTTATCTTCTTTCGCCTCTAGACGTCACAGGCCTCTGGACAATGGCGGCAGAGCTACTTGATTGCTTTGCTTCTTTACGCACTTTGCCGCTCTGCCACCTTCCGTGTCGTTTCATCTTGCCGAACACGGCTACCGCATTCGATCTGTTATTAATAGGGAAAACACACAAGGCTGAGCAGCCTTAGTTTCTGTCCGGGAATCCATGTCCTGGCCGAGTCTGATATTTTCATTATTTTGCTTTTTTCTCTCCTCTTTCTCATTCGAATGTGTCCAAACAATGAGTTTCAAAGCGGCATTGTTTTGTGTTCAATTACATTAAGGATCGAAGTTTTTATTTTCCTCCCTTTTGGGCCTCAGTTGGGAGTTGGGACCTATGCGGAGGGCATTGTTGCTGCTCGATCACAGATGAAGATAACAAGCTGGGACCGATTTGATACGCGTCCTTTCAAATCACACAACACATTGTGTTCGTGTGTGTTTGTGAACCATGGAGGTCCTGTGGGTAGCACTCTCTGTGGTATTCACAGGGTGACTATATTTTGTGTCCTAATGTCAAATGATTGGCTTTAATGGATTTCTATCTGTGCAACGAATCGATTGATATCGGTCTTAATCTACTTCGATACGTACTGCTGTGTGAATGTTCGTTTCCAACTCAATGCATGCTCGTGTAGAACAGGATCTTGTACAAAGGAGTGCTGAAGCTGTGACGAATCGCTTCAAAATGTTGTCAGGAAGATATTGGAAGCAGTTGTCACGTAGATCGGCTGACAATGTGCGTATATGTTAATCTCCTCGATGTTGATAAGCATTGAATTTCATGTGGGCGTCTGGTTTGGTTGGTTTTAGTGGTTACTATTACTACTGCGAGGAGAAGAAATTAAATAGGGATGCATAGCGAACTGTGTGACTAAACAGCGTGTATCCTTTGTTTGTCGTGTGCATAGAAACATGTGCACGTTGGTAATTGTGTACATGACAATAGATGAATTTCCATAAATATGTTCAAATGAGAAGCTTTGGCTCCCATGATCTTATGGGCAGCGTTGACGTTGAATTTAATTGCTCTAAAGCCGATAAAACGTCAAACAGCCAATCTTTTGCAACAATGTTGCTTAAGAGATCGTCGAAAATAGTTCATACAGCGGCTAGGATAGGTTCAAGCCATAAATATTCTTACGAGCAATATCGCAAAATTGCGAATACTAAGTTTGCACAATTAAAGCATGTCTCTCAAGGATGCAGGCTGAGAAGAAAAGCTGCATATAGCTTGTTTACTTTCTAACAGGGCTTTTCACAATAGTCTTTTGGACTCTTCTCTATGATCGTGCGTTTTCTTGTCAGCATTATTTAGGAAACAACGACACTAAGATTAGGAATCTTTCATCCATACACCACACACGGTGGAACTTTAATGTCACCTACATAGTTTTAGTTTAAATATGTTCTTCCCACCTTGTCAATGCAAGAACTTTTGAAAAGTTTAATAGCATAAGAGTAAGATCAGCACCACCCCTTGGATATGTGCCAAAATACGGCAGAGCATCCTTTAAGAATTTTAAGGAATCGTTGCACGGCATATTGACGTCCATCCACTTCAACCAAATGGAATCCTTCTGGCGTGTGAAATCAAACATAACCAAAATTTAGAAGTCGTTAGTTCGTTTCAGGTAAAGCTTGGAGAACGTCTACCATCAGGCATTTTGACATCGAGCCGTATACTTTGTGCAAATTGAAACAGGCCACAGTTTGGCGAGAAGGAACATATTTGATATGTTCTCTTGTCAAAGTCGTTAAGCTTATGCTTAAGCTCCTATACGAACTCATGCACTCACCCTTTCCTCAGCTCAAAAGAGGTCTTTAGGAACAGTAGTATGACGCAAACGTTTCTCGCTTGTTTGGTTACTAATTGGGCGACATCTATGTACGTCATATTCTGAAAAATAGTTACATTTATGGATTAACTAGCTGCCATTCTTCTTTGCTTTGAATTCTTTCTTTTGTGTTACCTTTAGGGCGTTACAAATAAAAGTGTTTTAATTTTCGTAATTTTAGTGTATTTTGCATTTCGACTTCACCTTTAACAAACGATAGTTTTTTCCCGCGGACTTGAATTAGCATTCAGGGCCTTTCCGCGTGACCCAGTCCTTACCTTCAACAGATAATTGATGCCTATTTACCTGCAATACCTGTCACGTCATAAAGGTGAGGTTCGTAAAAGGATTGTCTTAAAAAAACCATTAGCTCACGTTTGTTTTATAATTCGAATTGAAACGTGGTTAAGGTCCTCGTAAAGGTGCGGTAAAATGCGACAAGGTGAGAGCGTGACATTAATAAGCGGCAATAAATGAGGGTAATAAAGGTGAGCACGCGGCAGATTAAATTTGAATTCAAAGAAATTTAAAAAGGTGGCTTTACAACTGCAAAAAAATCAGTTGCAGAAGTGCTTGATAAATCAGACAAAGCAAAATCTTCTTAACTGGTTTTTCGGTGGAGTTGGGCGCCTTTAGAAACTAAAATAAATAAAATATATAATGAATTAATGAAAGTAATTTAAATTAACCTTTAATTTGTTTCAAAACTGTGCACTGGAGGCACACGAAACACATTCAAAAGAGGAATAACATTTATTGTTTGTCAAACAAAAACAAACTTTGAAGCCTTCACTTCAGATTAATTCAGCACGTATTTATAATACTTAAAATGTGTACCAAATTCTGATCAGAAAGTCCTTAAGTACTCAAAATCTTGTAAAACATGATCAAACGAACACGCTTCTTTCATAATATTCTATAATGAAAAATTTTAAAACTTTACCTTCGACATTTTGTCTCTTTCAGATTTTCTGTGTATCTGTTGCAAAAACAGTAGTATTTTAAAATTAAAGCATTGAAGGACAAGGAAGGCATTATGGCATGAATGAAGGTACGAGTAAAAGAAGAAGTCCACTCACGCTATGAAGAGTCTAGTATTTTAAGAGAAGAGACTAGTGTTTTAGTAAGTGCACTATTTTGAATTTGACAAAATTATTAAAGCACATTCGTTTTTGTTTTCGGTTTTTGATGTAGACTGACTTGCTTTTCAAACAGCCGTACAAATATTTCCCGGTGAAGACAACAAACTGTGTCAAGAAGTCGTGTAAACGAGTAACGGACATCACTTTACTTAAGGACAAAAAGTTGGTTTTTGTAAGTTGCTTTGTTGTTAAAAATCAATAAACTAGGACAAAATTCATATAAAGGCGCTGAAAATGCAAAATAGACCAAGGACTTGCTCCTTTAGTAAAACGTTACCTAGAGAAGGCAGCAATTCAATATGTAACAACTTCGAATGATTAACTTCCGATGTCATATTTAGACGGTTTTGTTTTTCCTTCTTAACAGAGTTGGACTAAAGAGTTTAATGGACTTGAGCCCCAAGTAAGTTGATGCTGATTATTATAAATAACCGCTTACTTGGTGAATGATCAATTTTTTTTGGGTCGGGTGGTGAAAAGTCAAAGAAAAGTAAACAAAACAATCATATTTAAATTTCATAAATGTTAAAAAAATGTTACTAAGTACGCTGATTCGCTGTAGTTCTTTTATATTCGATTTCGTCAAAACCGAATGAAAACCATAAAGCCTTACAGGTTTTGGGCCAAGCAGTTATCCGAAGGTTTATTTCTTCTGTTTATTTCTGAATATTTTAGTATAGGTATACAAAGGATTTAAAGCCCCCGGAAATAATTTAAAAAAAGTTTAATTTAGTCATTCACATTATTCTTTTGAATTAATTTAGGGAAATCAGACTCTGCGGAAAGTGATGTGCTACGGTTTACTGAGGTCAAAATTAGACTTCAAAACTTGCAGATACGTTTATTCGTTCTGGACATATTTACTTTTTTTTTTAAATTATTTTAGTATTTAATAAACTCTCACACTTTTTTATGTGTAGTAGCCACAAGCTCTTAATTCAGTTTTCCAACAACATAAATTAAATAAAATTAAATTATATCAATTTCTTTGAATGTTTGCTAAATGCCTCGTCCGATTGTTTCTTCTTCGAAAATTGGAACGGAAACAGAGTGCTGTATTTTTATCTAATTAATTTTGTTATTTATGCAAAACACTCCCATATGTGTCGATCAGATCAAAACCAAGGACTAAATGAACACAACCTTCATTTCACCCTTTTCTGAGCGTCGTTATTTTTTCAACCACCCCTTCACCCCATTACCACACTTATCTATTTTAAATACTAAATAAGCATTTTTTTAAAAAGATTACCAAACTATAATTTTAACCCTTCAGGTTGCAGTTTACCAACAAAGTAAAACGCTAATCAATTTGAGTCTCTTCAATCAAAATATCCCATCAACCCCCAAATGAAGATATCACTATGCAACTATTCCAAAACAACCGAATTGTTTTTTCATACTTGTTACCTACAAGTCTGTGTGGACTGCAGAACATCAGCAGAAACCCTTATTCCAGAAAAAAAATGCGTGCGACATTCACAATCTTTGTTGCCAGTACAAACACACAACAATTTAGGCAAACATAGTGAAAAAAAAACTCACAGGGACAAGCAACACATATGCAAGCAACGAAACCAGAAAAGTCTACAAACAACACAAGCAATTCGTCGCACTGTTTACCAACAACCCTTATTGCAAGGGATTTCTGTTTGGGAAACAATGAGGCTGTGTATACACACACCACCAAACCAGATCTCCGAATCCACCAATCACAGCCAACCTGGTCATCTCTACACCAACTACTCTGTTCGTGGCGCATACCTACCCGGCATGAATGGCTCTATAGTGTTCCTCAGGGAGGAGTCAACCAGCGTCTGGTATAAATAGAGCGGAGGAGTGTAGAATGAATCAGTACGGAACCGTCCCCTGTTCAAGAAGCATCTTGATTTAGCAGCATAGTCGATTGTGAATTACATTCAGCCAAATAAGAAAAACATTTGAGTGGAGTGATTGAGTGAAAATGGTTGTAAACATGTCGGGAACACAAAACAAAACTGATTTTTCGATTAACGCTATTTTGGCAATGCCAAACTCACCCACCTTGTCCGCATCGCCCGCTCCATCGGATTCGTCATCCGCTTGGCTGGATTCGGCAGCATTACCGGGAGATTTTGAGCATCCATCAAGAACCAGCACCCCCATGAGCAGTTTAGCAGAGTCTGTCAACTCCGAGGAGAGGGCTGAGGATGATGGGGAGACCGCAGCCGATGACGAGGAAAACAGTGCCGATACCAACACTGAAAACGGAGAGAAGCGACCGCCGTTCAGCTACAATGCTCTTATCATGATGGCTATCCAAGACAGTCCCGAGCAGCGCCTTACTCTAAACGGCATCTACCAGTACCTGTTGAAGCGGTTCCCCTATTTCAAGAACAACAAACGAGGCTGGCAAAACTCCATCCGCCACAACTTGAGTTTGAACAAGTGCTTCACCAAGATTCCCCGCAGTTACGACGACCCAGGCAAGGGTAACTATTGGATCCTGGACCGCAGTGCCGACGAAGTTTTTATTGGCGAAACAACCGGAAAGTTGCGAAGGAGAAACCCCGGCGCCAACAGACCGCGAGGGGGATGCGCCACCTACATGCCCTATAGTGTTGTGCCTCAGCCATACCAGCAGCAGATGTACCCTCCACAATATATGCATGCGGCCATATCGGCTCTCTACAATGGAATGAATCCATTGGCATACCAAGGAGTACCGCAGCCGCACACACAAGAAGCAATCTACCGCCAAATTCAGCACTACCGCATGGCCATGTCCCAAGCCTCCACTTTAAACGCCCAGCCGATGATTCGCCTGCAGTAGATCAGCAACTCCGATGGCAGCTCTCTGCTATCATTTAGCGACTTGCGCCAACACCAATGTTAGAGGCCGGTACTCGCCACGAATGGCCAGGAATCGCCCACTCGTGACGTTACAACACGAAATCGTGAAGCTGCCATAGCAACAACGAGCACATCTCTGAACATTGAACTACCAGGGAAGGGGGATGCCCAAACTACCACGCTCCGTAGGCCCAAGGAGACAATCCGAACGATGGGAACGAGAGCATAAGCCAATCATCTACCCTGATATGTACTATAAGACAAAAAAGAAAAAATATTTTCATTCCCGATTGTATATTCTTTTCACAAATAAATTTGAATTCAAATGAATTTCTTTCGCCTTTCTCTTTGAATTTCGCTCCGTGCGTCGTCGTCGCCGTCGTTGTTCAATTTTTCTCCGCCGCTGTTTCTCTATTTGTAAGTGACATATCTAATGACAGATCCAGCTGTGCCGGCTTCCCGCTGTGTTGTTTTGAACCACCTAAAAGGCCACAGGTAGAACATTGTGCAAGCCTCGAGATGGGGGTAGTTTTCCTCTGTCTCAACGCCGACAACAACGGCAAACGAATGGGGGAAAACAGACAGAATAGAACACAATTATCTGGCGAGGCGTCACCTTCGCCGCACTTTCTGACGTCTCAATTTCTCATTTAGCGGCGGCAATTGTTTGATCAGCTAGCGCGGCCCTTTGGAGAGGCATCTCACCGAACTGTGTATAATTTATTTGTTTATTCAAATACGATTGCGGCAACGATAGGTTTTCTGGGGGAAACATGAACAACACGACACGCCTATTTCTGGGGCAGCATAAACGATCTGTCTGGTTTCCAGGTCTGCAGATTAAAAAAGCTGCTCCGACCGGAGAGAAGGAGGATTTAATTTAAGTAGATCATAACATTTGAAATAATTGTAATCTTTGCACATCCTTAACGTCTGAGCCCGATTAGACGATGGATCTGGTGAATTGGATTCATTTCACAAATCCACTTATTCAATCTATACAAGGATATGCTTTTGCGGTTCAATGTAATGCTGCTACCTAAGGTGAGGAGAGCAAATCCACTCAACGTTCACACACGTACAATGGCGCAGTGCTCGAGATGACATTAACAAGGTTATCTTCTGCTTGGCTTAAGCACTTAAGAAACTTTTGTTGTGCAGATTTTGTGTAAACAAGCGTCTTCTTCACTCGAAATTACACGTGAGTAGCCGGGCAAACGGGGAAGGGAAAACGTGTGTCGAGTGGCAGATGAATTTTGACGAGGAACCTGAAGTCGTTGGTTTCTTCTTAAGGAAGGATTAGATTATATGCGGTGTTGGCATTGAATTAGAGGATTTGTTGATGGAAGGGGTCTGCTAGGCTGATCCAGGAAGTTAAAGGAAAAATTTTCAAATACATATAAGCAACTCTGTTGAAAACTAATCTTGTCCTTTGAGGTTGCTTAAACTGTTGAGTTTCAATCTGTGCAGATGGTTTGACGTTGGGCAAACATTCTGAATATCTCAAGCTGATTGTCTGGTCGGACTGTGCAGTCATAGAAACTTTTAATGGCCTCTAAGCGAGGCTGGTCTCTAAAAATATTCTATAACAAGAAGCGATTTAACTATTAAGAGCTTCGAGAGTTGAAGAGGGAGTTGATTAACGGTGAGGGTTGTCGGGACTCTATGTTGTTACTTTATTCCAAAGAGACATGAAGTATTTATGTATAAGGTCTCCCTATCTCCCTTCCGCCTTTTTGTGTTTTGAAATTTCCGGCTATGTACAAAGCACTACAGAGCTCGTATCTGGCAATACTATACATCATTTTAAAGGTCTTGACATTAGTTTGGGTATTGCGTTCAACAGTTATAGACGTGTAAACATGGTGTTCACTAACGCCGAAATTCGCGCTATTTTAAAGTTTTTCTTCGTTGAAGGCAAATCCGCTAGAGAAACGTTGCGTGAGATTAATGGTGTTTTTGGGGGTGGTACTCTATCACTTTGAACCCCGGAGGAATGATTTCGAGGATTCAGAGCCGGTGGAAACGACACCGTGTATAAGCCAGCCGGCGGAAGGCTAGTGACGACGAATACCGATCGAATCATGGAAATCATCGGGTTAGACCGGCATGTGGCATCCCGTGACATTGCCCAGGAGATGGGAGTTACTAACCAAACCATTTTAAACCACCTGCACAATATATGAAAAACCTTTATTCTTAGTTTATGGGGCTGAGATTCCTGGTCTTTGAGGAAAGTGCATGGAGGAGATGCAACTATTCGAAACTGATGTAATTTTAAACTCGACTTTATTAAATCCTTTACAGCGTATAGAAGCTAACATTGCGCTTGTGACGGTTTTTTGGGCAAATTTTTGTTTGCTTTTGAAATAGTGTTTTTGATTGCCAGAAAATTTCAAGAATACAAAATAGTTTTACTTTCGGCCTATAAGCAATATCTGATCAATATGATGACTCGAGAATACGTTCTAAGGTAAGCGATTCGACAGAAACAAAAATATTAATAATAATAATAATAATAATTGTTGGCGCTACAGTCCAAAGGGGGACCAGGGCCTAGCTTGCTCATCAGCTACTCGCGTTGTGCGCGCTACTGTTCTCTCACGAGTAGAAGGGACCTACAGTTTTTTGCCGAATCCGAACGGCGAAGTTTGAGAAACTTCCTTAGACAGTTATTATTCTTTGAGTGTTGTCAGCAGCTCGAAAGAGGTGGTGCCGTGAAATATTCGAAAAATTGGTGTTGAACTGAGAGTCGAACCTAGACCCTTCTGCGTGTGAGCGTCGCACTCTACTCACTACGCCACGGCGACCACAAACAAAAATATTGCTCGAATTTAAAGGCGTCGAAATTCAACTATGAGCGCTTTCGTGTAAATTGGGACATTTTCGATCATTTAGCAGTATTGTCGACTATTCGAAAAAAGTCGACATTGATAATATAAATTTGCGTTTGTCATTCTTCATTAAACTACACCTCTAACAACACAATAATTATTAAATCCCTTTTCATTATAAGCCTTTCGAACCGGAGATTCAATTAAATCCTTAGAATTTTTATTAAATGACAACCACACATATTGAATGTTAAAGTTACTCAGCATATGATGATGCCAGACGTGTTCATTCATTACCGTTAACAATATTCTTATTACCAATAAAAAGAAGCCAGTTTTGTGTCTACTTCTAAAATTGTAGATATTATCTTTTTACGACTGATGCTGATGCATATCATCAACCATTTTATTTTAAAATAGCTTAGTTTTAATGATGTGAAATGTATATAAAATATCCTGTCCATATCCGATAATAAAATAAAATTTAACTATTTATTTCAGTACTTATGGTAAGAATTTGTGTTAAGTTTTTCAATTTCACGCAGTTAGTTCCTTTTGAATTGAAAATCTTCTTACCGACTTGTCAAGTATTGTCAACAATATTCAAAAAATACTTAAAACGCAGGCAGTTGAGCCTTGGGATAATTCACGAAATATACTTAATAATTTATAAATAGATTTACGCGGTGATTCTTAGAATATATTCTAAGAAGTCCACTACTTGTGAGAACCTACATAATAAATAATAATTGTTGGCGCGACAGTCCACAGGGGGGCCAGGGCCTATCTTGCTCATCAAGTACTCGTGTTGTGTGCGCTACTGTTCTCTCACGAGTAGAAGGGATCTATAGTTTTTTGCCGACTCCGAATGGCGAAGTTTGAGAAGCTTTCTTACACATTTATTACTCTCTGAGTGTTGTCAGCAGCTCGAAAGGTAGTGCTGTGAAAAATTCGAGGTGTTCAGCCGGGAATCGAACCTAGACCTTTCGGCGTGTGAGCGTCGCACTCTGCCCACTACACCACTACAGCACTTTTAAATATTTTGCTTGTCTAAGTTGACAATATTTTCTACACTAATGTCCATCTTACACCCATTTACGACAAGTAACAAAAGCGGCAAGACTGTCCAAAAGTCTTAACTAAATTTTAAGCAAATACCAAGACCTGGCACAGTACTTTTTTTGCTGGAAGATACACTGAATTCGAGCTCTCAGACTCAAAAACTGGTCCGATGTACGACCAGGCAGTAACCTTCATTTAATGTAGCTTATTGGTTTCCAAAGGAAAACCAGCAAGCGCTTTTGAAATTAAAAGCTTGTCAGAATGAATTTAAAGAAAAATAGAAACTTTAGAAATCTCTCGAAATAAAACGCAGCCGTTCGCTTTTAACTCCATTTCAAAACGTACTAGTATTTATTTGTCTTTCCTTTACATTTTCTTGGAAGCTCAGTTCGCTGTCAATTCGATATCGGGCGCTGTTCGCAAGGTGACAAGATTAACCACCACGCCAGCGCCAAATAGCCGCCACCTCATACAAGCAAAAGTCGAACATTGACAGTGGAAGTGCTCTGAAGTGTCTTCACCTTCTCCATAGGCGACGCGAAGGGCCATCACTAAGCCCACGTGGACAAAGGTGCTTAGAGAAAGTGAAGTGTCCCATATGTACACCTTCAAGTCATCTGCACTCTTTTATTGCTAAAGATAACAGAAAAGCCGCGGATTTCTTGCTGAAGTTCGGGAGCATGCACTTCGTTAGCCTAAATTTTGCAGAGTCATGCCAACTCTGGTTGTGCTGTTCGGAGACTAAACCGCAAACGGAAGCCCCAACCAAGGATGCGACGACGACAGCCCGTCCACGGTGGGTGAGAAAACACTTAATGATCATGTTTATCATAGACAGAACAATGTTTCACGTTGTGTTTCTTTTCGTACATATATAACAATATGACAAAACATATGCCCATACAAATACGCCTAACATACTTCCACATAGAAGTCAACTCAACACAATATCACTTCATCATCACCTTAATTCGACCATTCGTTTCACGAGCTTCCACACAATTCAAAATTAATATTGGCGCAAACTTCTTTTAAAGACAAAAACAAACTCTACAGACAGTGAGTTACCCCACATGCCACTATCCATGACCAATAGAATTAGCCATCCTATTCAATTTCATATTTTCGTTCTTGAAACATTCACTTTTTGTCATAACTCATCGAAGAATAAGTATTGGAATTGGCTATTCATATTTGAACAAATAAAAGCTTGTTTTGTGTACAAAACAAGATGAGGAGTCATGAATTATGTATGACACGTTTTTCAGCACTTCAAGAGAATAAACAATCTAATTGAAATCCATTTGCCACGCGTCTTTAAACATTGAAATTAGGATGTATAGCTGTCTCTGCTTTTATGTAACAAAACACATCAGAAGAATTAATGCAAATATAATTCAAGGCAGCCAGCAGAAACAATTAAATTCTTAAAACCGAAATCGCGATCATGACATAAATAATCGCTGGTGAGACATTGAATAGGACTGATTTCCAAACTGTCTCCTCTCTCTGTAACAGAGGATCAAAGATTCGGAAAAAGGGTTGCTTAGTTAGTCAGAAGCGTACAAAAAGCTAATTCTGGTTCCGCATTGTATCAAGAATATGTTTTCTTCTTAATTCAGAGATTTGGCGGCAACAAAGTTAAGTTTAACAAATAACAATATAGAAGTGCTATTAGAAAATATTTTGTGGTCGCCGTGGCGTAGTGGGTAGAGTGCGACACTCACACACTGAAGGTTCAGGTTCGATTCCCGGCTTATTCACCTTCATCTGATTTCTGATAACACTCAAAGAGTAACAACTGACGCCCACAACACATGTAGTTGATAAACGCGGTAGGCCTTGGTCCCCCTGTGGACTGCCGCGCCACCCAATTATGCTTATTAATTATTATTATTAGAAAATATTCTTATTTTTTAGCAGTTTATTAAATAGAAATATAGAAAATAAACGAAATATACAGTTCTGTAGATAAGGAAGTAAAAACCGGTATATTATTTTTCTTTGGGAAGACAGGCTAAAGATTCTGACGCTGTATTTTAGCTAACATAAGGTTATGGCTTTAAAGAAATTATGTTACTGCATGTTGGTTTCTTGAATAGTGCGTTTGTGTACTTCACCTAGCTTCTTCATTAACTACTTGTGTTTTGCGCGCTACTTTTCGCTCACGAGAAGAAGGGAAACACCGTTTTCTTTTTTCCAACATTAAAAACTTTTTACTTTTAAGACAGTTGTTGCGAAGGTTGCATTTTATATTTCGCGATTGGGCAAACCTAGTGTTGCAATCTGGCAACTTCCAGCTCTATCGTAAAGTTTGACAAATTTCAAGTTATACACACTCAAAACGTTTTGACACACGAGCGCTTTTAGTGTTGTTTACAGTAACTTAAAAGATTCGTCTCTCCCAAAAAATGGAATTAAATCGTGAAAATTTTCGTGCGATTATTTTTTGCAACTTTCGACGTGGATTAACTCATCAACAGTGCATCGCTGAACTTAATTCAATTTTTGGCGATGAAGCTCCATTAAGGACCAGTGCTTATCGATGGTATGGTGAATTCAATCGAGGTCCAAAACGAATTTCGTGAAGGTTGTCCAAAGTCCGTTGTTGTTCCGGAAGCCATTGATGCTGTGCGCCAACTGTTATTGCCAGATCGTCATGTGATCTATTGAGATTGAGAGAGATTGAGACAACCTTTAGGTATTAGTGGGACAAGCATACATTCAATGTTGCATGAACATTTGACCGTCAAACAAATTTGTTCGCGTTGGATCCCACACAATTTGTCAATCGCTCAAAAAAAGTCTAGTGTCGATTGATCGAAAGAAATGCTCCAAAAATACGATCGCGTTGCTTCGACACACATCTATGACATCGTGACAGGTGATGAATCGTGGATTTACGCGTATGAGCCCGAAAGTAAACAGCAGTCGACTGTATGGGAGTTTCAAATTGAGCCAAATAGAACAAAAGTTGCTCGCGCACGAAGCACTTCCAAGCAAGTGGTCGCCTGTTTTTTCGGAAAAACTGGACATGTCGCAACCGTACCACTAGAACAACGCAGAACAATCAATTCTGAGTGATACATAACCATTTGTTTGCCAGTTGTCTTCCAAGAAATCAGGAAATCCAAAGCCGAAGACGAATCACTCTTCACCACGACAATGCGAGCTCTCACTGCATTTTTCAGCACTCAAAACATCGATTTGATGAGTCATCCACCGTATAATCCTAATTTGGCACCGAATGACTTCTTTTTATTCCCGTACGTAAAAAACAAAATGAGAGCTCAACGTTTTTCGACACCTGAAGAAGCGGCTGATGCGTTCAGAATGCATGTTTTGGAGAGTGGCAAAAGTGCTTCGACAATTGTTTCAAACGCATGCAAAAGTGTATAAATCTTAATGGGGAATATTTTGGAAAATAATAAAATTATTTTCGATGATTAATATTTGGTTTTGTTCTCTAATCCCGAAATATTAAAGGCAACCCTCGTACTCTTCACGTGTGTCAGCAGCTATAAAGAACTGGTGCCGTGAACTAATCCACAGCGGCCACAGTATACTTTGTAAAAAAGTGCGATTTAGAGAAAGGCACCTAGGGTTTTCATCTCAATATTGCTGATGGAAGTGCATTCTGCGTGGCTTCAAATTAATCCCGATTTTTTTTAAGGGGTTAAAATTCATCGATCTAAACAGTGTGAGACAAGAAATATTTTCATATCCCTTGAGTCATTTTCGCACGCTTTTGTCTGAAACAAATCAATTTTTTACAAAGTGCACTGCTGTACAGAATCTAGAGTACCCAAAATAGTTATTCATTTCTAGTTTATTAATTTGTTTATAGCATATTAAGCTGTATGAACGTCTAACGACATTTTCTTCTGCACTACTTAACATGTATAAACGAACTTGTTTTTAGAATATTCGAATTTTAAATAAAATCGCATTGATGATTTTCTTCCAATAGCTTTCATTCACATGTATCAGCTGAATTCGTTGTCGCATTGAGTCTTCTGTGGTCACCGTGGCGTAGTGGGTAGAGTGCAACGCTCACACGCCGAAGGGTGTAGGTTCGATTCCCAGCTCAACACCAATTTTTCAAATTTTTCAAGGCACCACCTCTTTCGAGCTGCTGACAACACTCAAAGAGTAATAACTGTCTAAGAAAGCTTCTCAAATATCGCCGTTCGGAGTCGGCAAAAAACTGTAGGTCCCTTCTTCTCGTGAGAGAACAGTAGCGCACACAACACGAGTAGTTGATGAGCAAGCTAGGCCTGGTCCCCCTTTGGACTGTCGCGCCAACAATTATTATTATTTATTGCGTGTTTTGTTACTCGATACACACACTTATCATTTAAAAGCTGTAGATCTAGACGAAGAACACTTTTCAAAGAAGAAGTTACATTCTACAACACACTATAGTGGGCTACGCAAATTATTTTGACTTTTCTCTCGTTTAAAGCGAGTCGAGCTAGAAGTATTCTAGGCAGACATAAATAAGGCAAACGCAGATAACATTTTTATGGTTGTGACAAGCCAACAAAACATTCATACGCTTGATACTCTTGAGTTAAAATGTGACAACTGACAAAATAATTAAAGAGTGTAACCAATTCCACTTATAATAAAGCCGGAAAATACATATATTAGGAGTGGTACGGAGGGTTTACACATAATTCTTCTTTTTCATATGACGTTTCAGTCCAAGATGAACCTAGGCTCAAATGAACAGAGTTTTCATCTGTAGCTTTCTTCAATTTGGCACACCACATTGTTTTATGTGTTTCTCCACTTGTGTGCGCCATGGAGTTCGTGGGTTCCATTTTAAGATTCTCCGCATTGCGTATGGATTCACAAGATTTTGAAGGGAACTGAAAATAAACAACGGTTAATACAATTATGCTAGTATTTCCCATATAATCTCCAAAATGTTAACAAATCATTCATTTTTCCTAAAGCAGAATTGTGAATAACACAATTCGTTCTAAATATCTACCTATATGGCAGCTCTTTATTACGGTTACCAAGGTAAAAGAATTATTTTATTGCATTTCCATGCTTATACCGGCTTAGAGTTAGATTAACAACTCACAAATGAATCTGCATTCGCTACGAAGCGACGACGAACACAGTTAGGGTATTAGAATTAAGAAAATAAACATGGTTGGCTGCATTATTAGAAATGCATTTCAAAATTCTGTGACTTCTTCAATATCTTTCTCGAGAAGATCGTGCGTGACTCATAAGTCTACACCAGAGGCACCATTTTCTTGAATTCAGTTCAATTGCTAGCTTACGCTGAAGACATTGACGTGATTGGACGAACACAGCGAGCCGTCAATGAGCCGTTTGCTGACATTGAAGCGGAAGCGGCTAAAATGGGTTTGGTGAATTGAGGTCTTCGTCTACCTCGACTCCGCGGTAAACAGAGACAACAACACCAGTACGGAAATCAAACTAAGGAACACTCTAGCCAATCGCTGTTTCTTTGGGCTCAAGAGGCAATTGAGTAAAACCCTCTCTCGAAGGATTAAGCTCGCTTTACATAACGGCTTGATTATTCCAGTCCTACCTTATAACGTGAAAGCCTGGACGTTACTAAAAGCGGATGAGGAAGCCCTTAGTCTTTTCGAGAGAAAAGTTTTGCGTGCGATTTTTGCTCCTGTTTGCGTTGTTGGCATCTGGAGAAGCAGATTTAATGACGAACTCTATGGACTGACATGCGTCTGGTCAAGTGTCTTCGGATACAACGCTTAAGATAGCTAGGCCATGTAGAGCATATGGACACCACAGCTCCGGCCCGCAGAGTCATCGAATCTGAGCCATTGGGACAACGCAGCAGAGGACGGCCTAGGCTAAGGTGGCGCACACAAGTAGAGAAGGACCTCAACCAGTTGCGCAATTAGAGACAGCAGAGAAAGATTGTGGTCGCCGTGGCGTAGTGGGTAGAGTGCGACGCTCACACGCCGAAGGGTCTAGGTTCGACTCCCAGCTCAACACCAATTTTTCGAATTTTTCACGGTACCACGTCTTTCGAGATGCTGACAACACTCAAAGAGTAATAACTGTCTAAGAAAGCTTCTCAAATTTCGCCGTTCGGAGTCGGCAAAAAACTGTAGGTCCCTTCTACTCGTGAAAGAACAGTAGCACGCACAACACGAGTAGTTGATGAGCAAGCTTGGTCCTGGTCCCCCTTTGGACTGTAGCGCCGACAATTATTATTATTATTATTATTAGAGAAAGATTGTGCTGGCTGGAGAGGCATGTTGGTTGAGGCCCAGGTCCGCTCCGGACAGTAGCGCCACAAGATAAAGAAGAAGAATTTCAAAATTCTAAAGAACTCACAGACATGGATAGACGTTTCGAAATACTACCTTGTGAACTTCTTAAATTCATTTTCGAAAAAAATGTTGTAAAACTTAAAATCCAAGCAAGACTAAGACGAAGTAAATCAATGAATGAAAATGATCGCATCTTCTAGCAGTAGTCAATATTTATAACATAAATTTGCGTTTGTTATATATAAACTAAACATTTGATTTTACGGGTGATAACATAATACTTATTTAATCCCTTCGTACTACGGACCAGAGATTCAATTAAATCCTTAGACTTTTTATTAAATGGAAGTCTTACATATTGTTCGTTTAGCTAATAATAATAATAAAAATTGTTGACGCGACAGTCTACAGGGGAACCAGGGCCTAGCTTGCTCATCTACTACTCGTGTTGTGCGCGCTACTGTTCTCTCGCAGGTAGAAGGGACCTACAGTTTTTTGCCGACTCCAAACGGCGAAGTTTGAGAAGCTTTCTTATACAGTCGTTACTCTTTGAGTGTTGTCAGCAGCTCGAAAGAGGTGGTGCCGTGAAAATTCGAGGTATTCAGCCGGGAATCGAACCTAGACCCTTCGGCGTGTGAGGGTCGCACTCTACCCACTACGCCACGGCGGCCACTTCGTTTAGCTAGGGCAAGATATTATAGAACGAGAAGAGCTCAATTAAATTACTTTCGTTTATCATATATTTGGCTTGTTTAAAAACTTTTGATATAGAAGTTCAGAAAAAAGAAATTCGAAGTGCAATAATGAGAAAATGCGTGTAACAAATTAATTTATTTCATTTGTTAATGATATAAAGTACAATTGTAAATTCCGTGATGAAAGATCATTACATGGAAAAAGTCAAAACTTGGTGTTTATTTTTTATTATTTTCCTTATTATATGCACTTAGCATATGATATTTTTTCCCGAAATGTCTCTCCAGATGGCACGATTCTGCTTTCACAAGTCTTTTACAAACTAAGCCTTCCAGTAATGCTCTTGTAGTAGTAGCAAAACGACTCGATTGCGTAAAAGCAAACAAAAACTGTTCTAAACTGATATAGTTTGATGTCATCTACATTTGTATATCCTTGTCTGCATTTGGGTGTTTGCTCAATGTACATAATTTCATTTAAATTTTTAGAATATCGAATTTTATTTTAAGCCCAAGACAAAACTTATTACTGTAGCAGCGAAAAATAAAAAGAATAAATAAATAAGATGGGATAAAAATGTAAAGAAGAGAGAGAAGTTTACTGGAGGACAGATAAGGAATTATTTAGCATTTAGTAAGTAACAGTGGAAGTAAACGGACGCGATAAATATTAAATAAAGAAACAAAAGTATATTTAATTGTCTTTCAATTGTTAAGGTTTATTATTCGTTTATTTTTATGCTTAAAGTACCTTTTATTTAAACTCCCAAAACTTAACAAAATTGTGACAAAATAAAAAGTACAAAATATAAAGTTTCGCTGCTCATAACTATAAATGTTCCACTGCAGTCCAAAACGAAAAATGTTTCACAAATGGTTTGCAACGAATATTGACGCTCATTTTTTTGTCAGAACACAAGAAAAACATAAAAAATCGTAATCGTTCTCGTTCGTTCTCTTCATGTGGCGCTATATTCCTGGGTAAACCTAGGCCTCAACCAACATGCCTCTCCAGCCAGCACGATCTCTTGCAAGCTCCCTCCAAAAACAGGAATTTTTTAACTTTCATAATTTTTGTCAGTTTTGTGCTAAACAGTTTTGTGTTAAACATTAAAATGCAACGTGGTACGGAATAGCCTTCGTATCTACCCGAAGAAGCTAATCATTCAATAAAAATATGGAGTGACACTGCTTACAGTCTCCCGATTGCTGTAAAGAATAAAAAAAAATAGTTTTATAAGTGATTTTATGACGGTCCTAAAACTCAGTTTCACCTTCTTACTTTTCAATACACTGTTTGTGTATACAAAACACAACACAGTAGCAGAATAGGTCAGAAGCTCATTGTTTTCTTGCGCAGCAAGTCTCGCCTAAACCAACATCTTAACTCTTTTCCGAGCCGTAACAACCCTTTCCCATCCTTGACAATTCAAATTCGTAACACCCTTTCGCTTCATGTGAAACTACTAAATTTCCGTGAACTCTTCAAGGCCCTGATTGAGGAATTCGCGATTTCTTAAGATACACATGTGCAGACAAAAAGCAGGTCAAAAATACCTCGCGGTATGCCATCTTGCCAGTAGTTCCGCACTAAACGGCATTCAAGGCGACATTGTTCTACTTTTGACGAAATAAAGCAAAATAATGAAGAAATAGAAAATAATAACTCCCAAATGTCCACTCCTACGAAAACATGCACTAAATTCTGACACAAGCAACCGATACAGAAAGCCCACGTTCCACGCATTAACGCAAGGAAGGTGTTAACGCTGCCATCAGGAACTATGAGCGTTTCGCGAAAAGCAGCCTTAACCCTTTGGCCCTCGACGGAGGCCTTCCGCTGAAGGTCCATTTATTTGGGTTTCTTCAATTGCCGCCTAACCACAGGATTAACATGTCTGCATAAAGTGAACGAAAACATAGTTTATTGCGCCCCTGCCGCGTTCTTAGTGCGAAGTGTGCTGAAGTCCGGTGAAGTCCGGTGAACAGTAGCTAAATTTTCTAAATGAATCTCTCCTTAGTGCGGCTCATTTGTATTGGGTTCCGAACTGAAGGCCGGTCGCGTCGCCCACTGTCATAAAAGGATTACCTGTGGATGCAGCGGAGTTATCGCAAAAGGATTAACGACCCGAGAGACATGTCCAGGTATGGCTGGCATATCAGGAAATGCGCAAACCTAGGCGAATGTGGTGTCTACAGACTTGTGCATTCCCCACTCTAATTGCCATGCCACGGAGGTGGATTGAGAAAATTCGAGACAAATCGTGTCTCTCTCTCTGCCCATTGTCCGAGACAAGGAGTGATTGTTAAATTTAATGAACACGAACGGGTTAAACAAGCGGTGAATTCCGTCCAAGTCCTCGCAGTCTTTTTTGTCACACTGACATCTCTTGACACAGTGGTAACCCGTCGAACCCCAGCAAATCGGATGTAGGACTACCCCTTGCGGATGGATGGATATCTCTTAGTTATTTTTTACGATTCCCGCCCACGCTGCAAACTGCAAACAGCCTTAATTGGTTCAATTTAAAAGAAATCATGCTCTTCAGAGATGCCTAGTGTTAAATCTAATCCCAGCGTTGGCAAAATAATGAACCAAACGACCGGGAGTGTGGGCCTGTGCTGCTTACTATCAAGTGCTAATGGGTAGTCGAGCAGTCTCCCTCTCTCCCTCAGTGTGTGCCTGGCATGAGGGATGCTATGTCGACAATGGGCAGTGGCAGCATGAGTGTGTTTGCACATCAATTAATAAAGAAAGTGTAGCGTTATGGTGGTCAGCCCAGAGATTCTGCGGGCATTCTCAGTCCACACAGTGAACTCTGATTTATTCCAGGACACAATGCAGACGTGGACACAAACAAGAAACGACTATTGTCAGATAAAATATCTCAAGTGTACTTACACAATGGCACCGCATTGAACGTCGCAACGCGGCATGTCAGCAACGACCGCAAGTTCACTTAATTCAGTTTAATTGAAAAACGGGTCAACAAAGGCCACTGCGTTGTACAGTAACTAATTAGAGAGTTTCCTCCCGTCTCAACCAAATGTTTCGGTCAACAATGAATATTCATTGGAATCGACTACAACGTCGGAGGGGGAAAATTAGACGGGTCTCCGTGGCGTGCCCTTCCTCCATCATCTCACTCATCTAATCGAATTGACTCCGAGGAGCAATTATTATTTTATTTTCTGTCATACATTCGGCCTCAGAATGACTATGTCCCGTATGTGTGGACATGCCACCGCTTAGAGGTTAAATATTGTCATTCTTAACACTTAGGCCGTAATTAGATTTGATTAGGTTAATTGGGCAAGCCTGCGGCATCAAATAAGAGCTGAACTCAACTGAACTGAACCAGAACGTGACTTATGCTCGTTTATAATTCATAATTCCTTTTATCTGTGCCACACTGTGTGACTCACAGTCACTCGAATCGCCGCCACACTGCTATGTGCCATCATCACACAATTCCTCTTGTTGTACGTTCGAAGAGGTCAATACTGCCAAATAAGCAAAAATCCAAAACACAAGAAGTCTCTCATTGAAAATCATCAAGAAAAGATGTAAAAAGAAGCACTGAAGAGCAAAGAAAAAAAACACACCAAACGAATAAAAACCACACAAGGGGGCAACAACAGCCATTTTGTAAACATACACTCCCAACTAAGCCTGTCATCCTGCAGTCCCCCAAAAAAAGGCAGCCAGCCAGCCTATCCAAGGTAAACAGAAAAAGTCTCCACATTCCATCATTGGACGGTCTTCTCTGCACTCCCACCATGGCTGGATACACACAAGCGCCAAATGATTGCGCGCACCACGAACACAACAAACAGCAACTGCAGCAGCACAGCCCCCGCCCGATGTCGTACACATAAACAATTTGCATAGACATTCCGGCGTTCCGGTGCAACAACATTCGACCCATCTAGTCATCCAGCCAACCAACCCACCACCTACATGCCAACTACCTATCGTTACCGTGCCGCAATGCAGAGAGCGGACGTAAATTCTATTTAACGCTCAAACAGTTGGACCAACAACAACCGAACTGGCAACTGAAAGAAAACCCGTATCTCGATACAGTAGCCGTTCCTGCTTGTATTCGATTGCTCAAGCGGCGGTGGCGGCAACAGCACACTGCACCACCACCATCACCACCACCACACCAGTGCCAGTACCAATACCACCACCAACATCTCCACTCCCAGTCCCTTTCCCATTGCTATCCATCGCCATTGCCATAGCCAGAGCGCGCTAAACTGTCGTGTCCGTAGCATTCTACTTGTTCAGTTTGTAAACTCTCGACAATAATTTACAGTACACACGTATCACAAGAGATCAGAACATTGGAAAACATTTGTACGCCAACGTGAGCTGACAACTTATGCCAAGCCAGGAAGGAGAAGGAGCGCAGAACAACAAACAGAAACATTGCGGTGCCACTACCTCAACTACGCTCTCTAGCTCTATACTTCTGCATGAAGCACAACAAAACACACCAGGTAGACCCACCATCATCATCATTCACTCACTGCTCCGCATTCGGGTTGGGAGATGGAAGGCAATTCCGAAACCCGCTTCTGCGCACAATCGCCAAGTAACGCCTCTATTCTGAAGTCTCCGCTTTTGTAGACTCGTTCCGACGATCCCATTGGCCTGTGAGCGAGGTGTGGTCTCACAAACTCTCCAACTATATAACGACACGGCGGGCATGTCGGGAAATCCAGTTTAGTCTACGAAATCATTCTGAACGAATTGGTCGTGAATGCCGTACGTGTACGTTTCTCTCTCTTGATCAGTGATCGTCCTTTGTACGCGAAACGCGACACATTCCGTAGTGTGGCACATTCAAAGAATAATCTGAAGTGAAGTGTTCTGCCCCTGGATTGCCAATAAGATTATTAAGTTAAATGGTGACAGTGACAAGTTGAAAACCGAGAAAGAAAAGTTTTGACAAGTCAGCGATCTCTGATACCTGACAAGTGGCAACCCATGACAATGGTAAAAATTGACGGTATCCAAACTACGCCGATTCACCACCAGTCTCACGCATTTCATCAACACCATCATCACCCCCACCTTCCGCAAACGGAGTTGCCACACTCGCACTCCTTGTACAGCATGGCCCGCACGCCACACCTAAAGTCCAGTTTTTCGATCAACTCCATCCTGCCCGAAACGATGGAAACTAACCGTGAGGTGGAGCGCCACACGCCAACTCCCGAGCTGTGCCCCTCGTCACCGTTGGGCTCCGAGGAGCAGGATGTCTCCGACATCGAGTCCGACCTGGACGTAACCAGCATGTCTCCGCCACCTCCGGTCGATGGAAGCGAAGGCAGTGTAAGCAGCCAGCAGAACGACGGCGGAGACAATGAGAAGGAGGGCGAGGACAAGCCAAGTGACGGCACCTCCACCAGTGATAAGAAGGGCAATGAAAAACCGCCCTACAGCTATAATGCCCTTATAATGATGGCTATCCGACAGAGCCAGGAGAAGCGCCTCACGCTGAACGGCATCTACGAATACATCATGACTAACTTCCCCTATTACCGAGACAACAAGCAGGGCTGGCAAAACTCCATCCGACACAATCTAAGTCTCAACAAGTGCTTCGTGAAGGTGCCCCGCCACTACGACGATCCTGGCAAGGGAAACTATTGGATGCTGGACCCGTCGTCAGACGACGTTTTCATCGGTGGTTCTACCGGAAAGCTACGGCGGCGCACCACTGCCGCATCCAGATCTCGCCTGGCCGCCTTCAAGCGTTCACTCATCGGTCCCATGTTCCCAGGCCTGGGCTACCCACAGTTCGGACAATTTCTATATCCCGCAGCGGCTGCAGCAGCCGCCTCAGCCCCATCGCTGCTGGCCAGCATGTATAGTCGATACAACCCATTTGTACCAAAGACACCGGCGCTGTCCCTACCCATGACGTTTGGAAGCCCCGCTCCACCATCGGCTATGGGATCCACTCCAGGCTTTCCCGGCAGCATGGAGCGCCTCCTTTCCACATCCTCCCACCAAAGCGGCGCTCCAGCACCATCGCTTCCGTCCTCTGCCGAACTCTACCAACGCCTGCAATACCAGCAACTCCTACAGCAGCACGCTGCCGCCGCCGCAGTAGCAGCTCACCAGCGACAACACGCCCAGCAGCAACATCAGCAAAACGCCGCCGCTGCTCACCTCCAGCCTCTGCAGCTCTCAACACATCTTGGCCAGACCAGTCCATCAGCGCCCGTATCGCCGACGGTGCCACCAGGGCCAATCTACAAGCCGGTCACCGTTGTCTCCCGCAACAGTTGAGATCTCTCCTCATCGTCGCTAGCTTGTGATTCACGCCGTCGCGCCCACGATTGCAAAAATTCCTTGTTGTGTACATAGCTCTTACGTCCGTGCTGCGTCCGTAAGCTTAGTCTAGTATTTAACTTAAATTAATTTATTTGTTGACTCTAATTATAAACAAAAGAACGCTTTTTGTATTACCACTAAATGTATCTCTCTAGCTGTAGCCATCTCAAGTTCTATTGTACATATGATACACCCCTGGCCTGTGCGTCAGGCGACAGGACCCGTAGTTAGTTTAGAGAATCGAAATTTGAAGACAGACGACAGTGCGTCTGCCTGAGAAGCAGCAGCGCAAGCAAAAGTAAATCTGATTTTAATAAAACAAACAAAACAATAACATTAATGGTCACTGTGTTGTCATTTCTCGTTTCATCTGCTTTGTTTCCTGGTGCTGGCGATGGTGGCTCTGTCATTTTGCCGCTGATTTGCGGTATTAATTAAGCTCGTTAAGCGACTGTGCCAAAGAGTGAACTTGGGACTATGGGACTTAAAGGAAGAAATTGACGCGCGCCGAGGGTGACATGTTTACGATCTGGAGGCGCTCGCGAGCCCATGCACTCACCATCCACCAGCGAGAAGTGCTGCCCTAGGCCGCGTTCTATCAATTAAGAAGCGTGTTGGTGGCGGCGCGCTCTAATTAAGTTGACACATGCGAGCAATTGAACAGGAAGTAATTGATAAAAAGTGATTTAACTCGACTATACCCTCCGGATACAGATACAGATCGGGATAAGAAGAAACACAAGAAGCACTAAGTGGTTGCGTGCCAGCCAGCAGTTGGCGGCGGCGGACCGCAGTGTTGCGCGAAATAGTGTGACAGATTCCAATTGAATTGTACATCCGCACTTGCGTTTAGACCTAAGGGATCACTAGCCGCGGCAGTACCACCAGCATTTCTTTTGCTAGTTCTACAATTTTCTGAAGTGCTGCCGCTGTGTAATAGATTGAACATGTCAGATTGAGAGCGTGATTGTTAGAGGAAGCGTTTGATTGTAAGCAGAGGAAGGTTACTCATTTAGGGAAAGTTTGCAAACACAATTTGAAGTGTATAATAAGAACAGACCAATCTAATGTTGTGTCGCATGTAATTGCAATTTTTCTGTCGGAGAAACATATAGTTTCATAATCAGTTTGGAGAATCAACCTCATTGAAAAGCGAATAGACCAACTAGTCCACTCTGGCTGCTTTTGACAAATTCAGAGCTATATCCTTATTTGCAATTTATTTGTGTACACAATCAGTGGATTGCAAAAAAGGGATAGAATATTTTTTTCCTTCTTCGTCCTGGTCACAATTGGGTTATTTCAACATTAATTTCAAACTAGAAATTTATCTGAATAATACAGCTTAATTTATTTTAAAGCAAAATACATTACAGCTTTACAGATGGCGAGAAACTTTTAAACTTTTAAACTTTTAAATTTTTAAATTATTTTTGTTTTTGTGAATTGTTTTTTATTTTCCTCACGAAAATACAATTTTTAAGCGGACTCCGTTCACGATAAATAAGTGCTGAGTTCAGCAAAAAGGTGTGGCCGTCGTGGCGTAGTGGGTAGAGTGCGACGCTCACACGCTGAAGGTCTAGGTTCGATTCTGAACACTTCGAATTTTTCACGGTACCGCCTCTTTCGAGCTCCTGACAGAGCTCAAAGATTAATAACTGTCTACGAAAAAGCTTCCCAAGACTACCGCTCGGAGTCGGCAAAAACTTGTAGATCTCTTCTAATCGTGTGAGACAGTAGCGAGCACAACAACAGTTGATGAGCAAGATGGGCCCTGGTCCTCCTGTGGACTGTAGCGCCACCCAATTATTATTTATTATTTATTATTTTCTTATTTTTCTTATTTTTTTTAACGTCCCTAATATTTGCGTAACGAAAATGCCTCCTTTAAGTGTACTCCGCTTACAATAAATAAATGCACACTACAACAAAAATTTAGTTGAACACGCAAAGAAGACCGATGCTGAGAAAATATTAACACACAACTCTAATATATTATACTCTGCTGCTCCTGACTATCTAATGGGGTAGCGGTTGACTTTACTTTTATCTCCAGAAAGCGTTTACTCCTAAAAAAATTATATTAATGGCAATTTCTTTTGCATGTATTTCGAGTCGTCAGACTCGTATGTGTAAAAACATTTCATCTCTAGATTCGGTGTTCTTGAGGACACAATAGCGTGTTCTCCTGAAGAATCCTGACTCTGGACCAATGTAGTTTAGTGTCATCAAATTTATTTATGTTGACGTGGTTTAATATTACCATTGCCACAAAACCAAATATACCGATAAGAAAGCATTAAATGTATCCCGCGGTTGTGTTGCCAGTTTAAGACAATGCTAGAGTCTTAAATCCATTGAAGGAATTCATTGGATTTAAGACTCTAAGATTGGAATGATTGGAATTCATTGGATTTAAGACTCTAGCATTGTGCTGGCAACACGCTCCTTGCCCGTACCTACTCTTTTTAAACTCCTCTATAAAAGACCTCTCATACAAACCACATCGAAATTACAATATTTTTAATTTATACTATATTTGTATATCTCTCCAACTCTCCCTCTCCAATTGCAAATATTTTTAAGTTTTCATCACAACTATTTGGCCACTTAGTTCATATTGATTACAATTTTAATTGTACATTAATATTATAATAAATAAATAAATAAATAATTTTTTAATTTATTTTCAAAGATTCACTTTCAAAGTGTACACTTTTCTTAGTTTTTCGATTTTATTTTCGCTTGTTAACATCGAAGTATCATCCCGTAAGGGTTTGTGTGCGTACTCTAGAGAATAAATTTCGTCTTTGAATAAAACATTCCACAATAAAGGTTAGGTTCAATAAATGCAAAATGACACTGTGCTAAGTTTTAAGCAGTATATTTCCGGTACTTAAATAATTGAAATTAAAAAATGATACTTAAAAAAAAAGTAAAGCGTTTCTAGTAAGCAACAGTCTTTAAGGGGATCAGAGCCTAGTCTCTTAAGTAACTACTCACAACATGCTTGCTATTGTTTTTTCACTAGTGAAAGGGACAGACTCTGAATTGAGAAATTCAAGAAAAATTTCCATCGACAAAGGCTTTTTAAATGTTATTTTTTATTACACATCACTCAATATGTCCCGTCATATAGGGGGCGCCACTAACAAAAATCCATAGTCGACTATGAGTGATGTGTTAGTTCTGTAAGCTGCATATACGAGTATAAGCTTATCAAATATGTTATTTAGAACAAGATACCTACATAGAAAAAAACGACACTTACAAAAACGGGAACGTTCCAAGAAAAAAAAAAACGCAATGTTGTTATAGTTAATTATAACTCACAAAAAGTTTTTTTTTTACTATTTAAAATACATTAAATTTAATAATTTATAGAAATAACTTAAAAATAAATTTATAGATTAATAATTTAAGGCATCTGGATAGCCATACCATACGATGCTGTTTCTTAGTCTTATTTTTTGTTTTTATAAATATAAATGTATAACATTATAACAGTAATTATGGACATTAGTTACAAAAAAAAAAAAAAAAACAATATTTGAATCTTGATGGCACTTAGTCAAATCTCCTCAAACTTCTAGTGGGTGGACTTAGAACGTTGGCGAGGATTTAATTTTTTCATTTCATTTCATTTATTGAGTCTATTGTCCCTGATACATAACACAGTTGGCGATACAGAAATTAATATCCAAAATGCTCACCAACATCCGGATAGAGTTATCCCTTCAGTGCTGGATAATACCTTAAAGCGATAGGAGAGAATCTATGTATGATGTAGGTTGGCCTCACAATATTAACCTACATTATATTAACTTACATAAAGACAAGTAATTCAATTCAGCTTGGGACTCTGTAGATGAGTCTACTTAACGCGAAACAGGACACTCAACAAAAATATTCCATACTGTAAGTTATGTTCCACAACTTGCGCATACCTCTCTAGGTTCATTAGTGTAGTAGTGCTTGCTAGTGAACAAAGTTTTTCCTAGTCTGACTCTGAAAAGTTTTATACATTCTACTTAATGATGGGTTATACGCGATACAACTGGCTACGGGTTGACATTTTCGATGAAAAGTTTCAGAGTTTTTCCGCTTGTCCGCAATGTTTTGTCTTTGAAGATGTGCAAACGCCTTTTTCAATAGATGGAGCAGTTTTGGTTGTTCGATGGTAAGGGGGTAGCGATTAGCGTTTTTTGCTGCGAGCTCAGCGGCGTCATTACCTTCAATTCCACAGTATCCGGGTATTCAAGCAAGTATAATATTTGAATGGTGGTACAAGCAGTTGCTTAAAATTTGGAGAAATGGGCATTTATTTGTCACATTTCATAACCCCTTCGTGGTCCAGTAGCATAGTGGGAAGAGTGCGACGCTCAAAACGCCGAAGGGACTTGGTTCGATTCCCGGACACCTCGAATTTTTCACGGCACCATCTCTTTCGAGCTGCTGACAACACACTAAGAGTAATAACAGTCTAAGAAAGCTTCTCAAACTTCGCCGTTCGAAGTCGCGAAAAACTGTAGGTCCCTTCTACTCGTGAGAGAACAGTAGCGCGCACAACACGAGTAGTTGATGAGCAAGCTCGGCCCTGGTCCCCCTGTGGACTGTCGCACCAACAATTAAATTACATGACCCCTTCAGTACGCTAAGGTTATCTGTTAGAAGCAAGCAACGTTTAGAATTTTGTTGAGGTACCGAAATAGCTTTGAAAATTGCAGCTAGCTCGGCAGTGTAAATTATTACACTTTATTCTCATACTTTGCTACAAGAATTGGTACTAGAATACATTCATTCATTCCAAATAAATCAATGCAAAAATAGTCTTATATTTCGTCGAGCAATGCAAAAACAACGGGACAAATCAAATTTTTACAGCGTTCTGAGATTATGGAATAAATTAAAAATAAATTTTCATTTCATCAAGCAATTTATCACTTGACATTTCCGCAAATCATTCCAATAAATTAATCAAATCAAATGGAGAGTTTGCGTACTAACTTGATAATATATTTTTAACCCTCTTCCACTAATAAATGTAACGCAGTGCATACCATGAAATGCGTAAGGCATGATAAGAGTAATGTAAAAATGTTGTTGGAACATTTTTAAGTCACTTCATGAAATGGTACAAAAATTAAATGCAATTTGTTTTTGATTTTATTGCATGTATACCGAATTTCATTTCATTAAATTGATTAATGAAATTTAGTTTGCTGTGAATTTTTAAAGAAATTTAGTTTGTCAAACCCCGGAAGAGAAAGAGAAACAAGTAAACAGAACAAGTAGAAGAATTAAGGTTAAAAAATTTAAATAATTAACAACATTGCCCATGGAAAAGAACACCCATTCTTAAATGTTTTATTATCCACCTTATTGTTGTTTTTGTAACTTCAATTCTTTACTGCTTTACAAATGAATTGAAATTTACATACACAGCACGGCTCAACAATACATTTAACACGGATCTTTCAACTAAATTTAACCAAAAAAATCTTATTGTGATTCTTGGTAGTAAACCACTTTGTGATTTGGAACCAAAGCTTGTTTGCATGGTGAGACGATTGTGTTTTTATATCAGAAAAAAAATACATTTTCTGAAACTGTAACAACACACTTGCGAATGTCAGCTAGGGAATTGTTCAATAGGAGTTAAGAGTTAAGGAGTTCGAGACAACTTAAATAAATAGCTGTTACAATTGACAGCAGCTTCAGTTAATTATAATATTATCATGACAGCTTTTTTTGTTTGGTCCATTTCTTGAACAACTGAAGAAAATATTTGTTATTTTTGTCAATTATAGAAAAACTTATTCAGTTTTGTTTTAACCTCGCATGAAATGAATATGAAAAAATAGCAGCAATTAAAACATCATTATCTTTTGAGAAATATTAAATTTTCCGCCTTATTTTTAAGTAACATAAAGTATGCTCTGTTTTCGAATACATATGATTTCTGAGCAAGGAAAACAATTTTGGTTAAAGCCAAAGCTAGATTATGTCTTACGGCAAATTTTGTTTCTGTATCAGAAAACCGATCATTACAAAATGTATTTAAAATCTTTCTTAAAAACTCGTATTATTTCAACGATGCATAAAATGCCGCTCCCGACTTCGTCGTAACTAATGTCTCATGGATTTATCTTCGTAATGAGTGCGGACAAGCCTAATGAAGTGATTAGGAGTGTCTTCTTTTTATTCAGGCACTAACCAATGACGAGTGGTTCGTTGCGGAGATCCCACAAACAACTAAACCAAACAATACACATGTCAATTGGCCATTACTAAAAGGAATCCTTGTCCCGTCCCTCATTTCAATGTGAACGGAGGAGCCGACACAGAGAAAGAGAAAGTCAGAGTCAATAAGTTACTGTCACGAATTTCAAAAACAAAAAACACAAAATCAAATTCTTCCCCCCTTCGCAGACGTGAGCTTACAAAAACTCTATACTGCATATTAAATTGTTACGCCTTATTAATGGTCTGGTATACTGCTCAGCTAGGCAAGTCGAAGTTGGTCATCGTTGACATCGGGCGTAGAGAAATGAGGTGAAGTTGATCTGATTATTGTTACCCCGCACGTCGCCGCCGCCACTGCATCTGAGCATGGGGTGTACGCCGTGGTTTATGTATTCCAAGTTAAATGGCGACACGTGGTCGTTCATCGTTGGTCGTCAGTTGTTTTGTTATACAAATGTCATTTGAATAACTGAAGAAGGGCTTAGTAGTTTGTAACATCACTTAAACAAAACAAATCTTATTTGAAATACTCGTAAGTTTTTATTTTCGTTTTATTTCCCACAACTGCCACATAGGTATTTACCGGGGGCACGCTAAGCCCTTGGTCTAAAATCAATGTTGCCCCAAAAGTTGACAGACACCAAGACCCGGGAATGTGTATACTTGGTCTTTGGGAAACTCACAAGAGAATGGTGGATATGACAGTCTCATTATTGATTTGACAAATGGCCATTTTAGTATTTATTTATTCATGTGAATCTACATATTGATGATAGTTTAAAGCTTAAAAACTACACCGGACCATCCTTTGACTTCTATTGTATCAACACAGCTGTGTCAATGTCACTTCCGTTCGGTCAGAAAGTCGTGTAAGTTGTGTTTCTTGCGGTAAATGGACACTTTGATTGCACGTGCATGTGAAATCAAAGGTTCTGATTAAGAAGATGATTTGTGTTGACGGATATACTTGTGCCTTTATAATTCTGCTGTATGCTGTCTTGAAAACAATGTTTGAAGAATATTTGTAAGATACAAAAATAAAAATGTCATCTTTTTGTAACGAAGATTTGCTTCGGTTTGCTGATATCCAAATGGTAGGTGCCAATACAACGAATATTTGTTGACAATATTTTTTTTTAAATTTTAAGAGAAAAATTCTGCAACGATATATGATAAAAGGTGATATCCGGAAAAAACAACATTATATAATCTTTTCCTACGGCATCGAACAAAAAAACAGTGCTTTACATAAAAAGGATTTTCCATTTCCATATTTAAGGGTTATGAAAAGAAGAAGAAACTGATAAAGATGTATTCTAAAAAATAAACAGTCCCTTAACAAATGTCGCTACTACAGTTCAAAGTATTTTTGTTGAATAAAAAAGGACTCTCACGCTGTAGTCCTTATAGTTTTTTTATGTATCTTATAATAACCATTGTTTGAAATTTGGCTCAGGCTCTTTTACGAGGGGCCTTCAATATACGAGTATTCTCAGTATTGAGGTGAAGCTGTGGTTTTATATATATTTTATATATTAGCGCATTCATGCTAAATTTCATATAAATGTGATTATTAATTCGCTTTTTATCTCTAGTTAAACATAACCATAATGGCGCTGTAATTAAATTTATCGCTAAGTAAGGAAAAAGTAAAAAAAAAACCATTCATGAAGAGATGGTGGCTTTTTACCAGGGTTCCGCACCTTCATTATCAACTGTGCAAAAGTGGTCAAGTGAGTTCAAGAGATGCAGACAGAGCATTAAAGACGACTCCCGTTCCGGTGCCCGGCCACTACTTGTACAGGATTAAACATCAAAGAGGGCGAAAAACTTGTTCTTGAGGATGCCCGAATAAAGGTGAAAATGATGCCAGAGATCACCAAGCTTTCGACTGGTACCATTCACACCATTTTTCATGACCATCTTAACCTATCAATGGTCAGTGCAAAGTGGGTGCCACGAATGCTCCCAGCGCCTCAGAAAAAAGTAAGAATCGCATGCTGTAGAGAGCTTTTGGGGATGTGTTGTCAGAACGCGGACGGTGTTATGGATCGAATAGTTTCTGGGGAGGAAACATGGGTTCACCACTATGACCCTGAATGCAAACAAGAGCCCATGCAGTGACATAGAAAAGGAACAGATACCCCGAAGAAGTTCAAAGTCACTCCGTCTGCTGGGAAGCTCATGGCCAAAGTTTTTTGGGTTTCTTGCTCAATAAAAATGTGAATGTACAAAAAAAAGCGAATGTACAAAAAAAATGTGAATGTACAAAAAAAAAATGTGAAACCATCAACGCCACATCCTACGCTTCCACTTTGCATAATTTGCTGGAGAAAATTATAAAGAAAACACGGGGTAAACTCGCAGCGGGTGTGTTGCTTCTTCATGACAACGCTCCTGTTCACACGGCGCGAGTTTCCAAGGCTGCTGCGCGAGATTCTGGTTTCGAAGAAATCCAACACCTACAGTGAATATTTCCTGTTTCCGGATTTGAAAAAATGTCTTCGTGGAAAAAGATTTTCTAATGATGATGAACTCAAGTCGGCAATAAATGGGTATTTTGCAAATTTATTTTTTTGAGGGTTTAAAAAGCTTATCTCAAGATGTAATGAATGCACGGGTTTTAGATTATATTGAAAAATGAAAACAATGTAAAATGAATTCCCATTTTCATTCATATCGACATAATAATAATAATTGTTGACGCGACAGTCCACAGGGGTACTAGTGCCTAGCTTGCTCATCAACAACTTGTGTTGTTCGCCTTACTGTTGTCTCACGAGTAGAAGGGACTTTCAGTTTTTTGCCGAATTTTGGGAAGCTTTCTCAGACAGTTATTACTCTTTGATTGTTGTCAGCAGCTCGAAAGAGGTGGTGCCGGGAAAAAATCCTAAATGTTCAGCCCGGAATCGAACCTAGACCCTTCGGCGTAACACTCTACCCACTACGCCACGGCGGCCACATTTATATCGATACCGAGAATATATTGAACCTTAATCTGGTTTCGTTTTTCTTTGAAACCACACCCAAAATATAGTGAAGTAACATTTTCCTAACAATTGGTTATGAAAATCTAAGATTTGCTTATAAATGAAAGTGGTATTAACAAAATTTGGTCAATAGAAGTATGATTTTTAACCGTAAGTTTTTTCATACTTCTTAAATTGCCACTTCTGACATGTTTATGTTTCAATTTGAGGCCGCTGTGGTATAATAAGTAAAGTGCGACGCTCATACACACAAGATCCAGGTTTGATTCCCAGCTAAACACCTCGAATTTTTCACTGCACAACCTCTTTCGAGCTGCTGACAGCACTCAAAGAGTAATAACTGTCTAAAAAAGAAGCTTCTCAAAATTTCACCGTTCGACGTCGGCAATAAACTGTAGGTACCTTCTCCTCGTGAGATAACAATAGCGCGCACAATACCATGAGCAAGCTATGACATGGTCCCCTATGGACTGTCGCGCTATACAATTATTATTGAAGAAAAAAAATATATAAAGGAACGATAATATTTTAAAATAAGGATGCACTGTGCCTGATGAAAGCTTAAATTTAACATTCTTCAAGCCAAGTCATCTAAATAAAATAATCTCTCAGAACACTGTTTTGAAAAACATCAAAATTTTAACACAAGTCGATGATTCAACAGGAACTGCGTTGGTATCGAGCACGCAGTAAGCCACTTTTCGGTTTGTATTCAAAACATGTTTGCTTACATCTCATGCAAGCAGAATAACGGTAAGACACTAATGATTTTGTGCCAGAGGACTGAAAAAATCATTCCAACATAAAAAGAACATAAAATATCACCAGACCAACATTCGACTGTCAATTACAGAACTGTTTAAAAGAAAAAAACAATTTATTTTTTGAAAAAAAAATGTTTACAATAGTTGCTACTTTTGGCAGCAACTTCAAATTTTTTTAACTGGTTCTTCATATACACCGTTATTAAATTTAAATTTGTACACCAAAAAAACATTTCTTGGTCTTTTGAAGGAAATATTTTTTTTTTTTGGTAGACAAATTCCAATTACATTTAACCTTTTAGTTACAGGAAAATTAGACTAAACCGTTAAAATTGGAAATGATTCTACATGATGAATGTGGACAAGTTTGCAATGTTACAGTGTATAAAAAGAAGTGCCATACGATTTGTATGGACATATATTTTGTATTTTCTGCAAAATCAAAGAAATTAAAGACCATGGATGCTTACTTTACGAAAAATATTTAAATTGTGGTAAATAAATAAGTATTCATATTCCAATATCGGTCTGATGTTCTATGTTTTTATAATACAATTCAATTTTAAGATACACTTTAATAACAAGGACATTCAATAAAATCAAAATTATTATGATGAACTGTATTTTATTCATTACTATATGTACGAGTAACTTAAAGAACGACGTTAGAGATTGGAAGAGTTGAAGTTATATGGGCAGAAACATTTCTTATGCAAATAAGACCAGGAATAGTGGTAAGTAGAATCTGTTGATTGGCAATTTATACACAACTTAATCCAAATCAAACTATTAAACTCACATTGAATTGATTGACAAATGATCCAGCACTCCTGCGCAAAGTCGTAAGAATACGAAAAAAGAAAGCAAAATTCAATCCCGCAGCATACACAAAAAGATTATACCTCGATTTGAATACGTACATTCACGAGTTCCACCCTCACCGATTATTCACAATCAGCCGCATTATGGAATACATTCACAACTCTAGGAATCTAGGCTTAATCAATTCATAATGTGGCCTCATGCAGATGCAAATGAAGCTGGACTCAATAAAAATGTATTTTATGCATAACTAATTCAAAAGGATCAAGGGAAACTCACTGTAAACTCATGAAATAAACTGTAATCCTTCCTGTTTCTGCATACATCCCATTAAGATACGGGATCGAGGGAATCATAATTAAACAAGTTAAATTTATATGTTTATTTCCACTTTAATTCAACTCAAAATAAAGTTCGATTATATGTACGCACGGATTCTTGTGTTTTTTATGGGCTGGGGTGTCATGTGGACTTCATAAAAATCGAATTTATTATCACAAATACACAGACCGGTTGGAAACTTCTGCGAAATTTATGCAATGTGTAATGTTAATTTGGCTTTCGGCAGATTCATCTGCTTATTCAGATCTCGGTGATTTGACGTGTGGAACGGTCTTAAGTTATTTGTTTGCAGGGTCAGGTGGTGCTAATGGAAACGAAAGCAAGTAATTTTTGCCTGGCATAAGTTATATTATTTGTTTTGCAAATCAGAAAGCGATGCCCATTCGGTGAGATTAAAAGGATTAATGGGGATTGAGACATCATTCTTTTTCACTTTACGGAGGTGTCGTGACTGATGTAGAACAATTAAGTCTGTCAGTGACTTTCTTTTTTTGCCATGACCTTGGAGGTGCATTACTACAAACCTACCAAGCCTACAATATAAATGGGAGTAGCTGCATTTTGTTGGGTGGATTACGATAAAATTAACTTGACTAAAGACTTAAATTGCAAAATGCACTACATACCAGCTCATTGGCTCTTAGCACAGGTCGGCAGACAAGTTCATTTAACCTGGTTGTAGGTTTGGTTTACTCATGAATTAGTATTTAATTTCCAATTTATTTGTACATTTATGTGCTGGTTACAGACAAGCATGAGTACACGCAATCTTAATCTAAAATTATATCCAACTGCTTGAGGTTAAGGGGTGTTGAATAACCGACTTATTGACGTATATGTAGGAATGTTGATTTTGTGGCCGCCGCGACGTGTTGGTAAAATGTGGGATGTACACACCGAAGGTTCCGGGTTCGATTCCTGAATTGAAAGCGAAGCATTTTTCATGGTATCATCTCTTATGAGCTTCTGAAAACACTCAAAGGGTACTAACTGTTGAAGAAACTGCTTATCGCTGTGCAAAGTCGGCAATAAAAGTATAGGTCCCTTTAACTCTCGAAAGAAGAATAGTACGCAAAACACGAAAAGTTGCTGAAGGAGCTAGGCCCTGATCTCTTTGTGGACAGCTGCTCCATTATAAAGGATGATTTTTTAGCTATTATCTTTTTGACAAAACTGGTTTAAACAGCTGACGCAAGTTTCGTGTTTTCTTTGGCAATCAAACATCTTCAGTTTGGTCTACAATTTAACCATAAATCGTCTTACTAACGTCCAACGCTTGCAAATTATTGAATTTTATTATCAAAATGCGTGCTCTGTTAAGAGAGTTCATCGTGCGCTTCTTCCATTTTATGGTCAAAAATGGACGAAGTTCAACGCATCCAGAAAAAGTCACAGTTTGGTGCGGTTTATGGGCTGGGGGCATCATTTTACAGTACATCTTCAAAGATGATGTGCATCGTAACGTAACTGTGAATGGTGAACGCTAACGTATGTGATATCCAACTTTTTTTTGCCGAAATTGCAAGAGCTTGACTTGCATGACATGTGGTTTCAATAAGATGTTGCCACATGCCACACAGCACGCGCAACAATGGACTCATTGAGAGGCGAGTTCGGTGAACATTTTATTTTACGTTCGGGACCGGTCAATTGGCCGCCTAGATCGTGCGATTTAACGCCTTTAGACTATTTTTTGTGAGGCTAAGTTAAAGCTTATGTTTATACAGACAAGCCCGCTTCAATTGAAGACAACATTGAAGCATTTATTCGTCAGATACCAGTTGAAATGTTGGAATGAGTATGCCAAAATTAGACCAAGCGGATGGACCATTTGAGGCGCAGTCAAGGTCAACAGTTGCATGAAATAATCTTCAAACATTAAATTATATGGACCGTACTATCGATTCAAATAAAGATTTCATACATTTCTCCGTATTTATTTGTTTTTTTTTACTTTCCTATAGCTTTTAAAAAATCACCCTATGCATATCAAAATGAGTATAAGCATATATCAATTGTTAACTTTTGCAAAATAATTGCATTTTATACGTTACTTAATCGACAACAATTTAGCTGGTCTATCTTCATATACAACATGAACAAGATAATAGGACAGCTTACAATACTATTTGATACCAAAGTTCAAGACATTTTTTTTTTCAAAAAAGGAAGTTGCAGTTGAAGGATTTGAACAACAAAAATGAATGTTTGTTCTAGTTTTAATTGCAAAGAATTTCACATTTGAAGGTTCTAGTAAAAGTATGAATCCGAGGAAGGGTTTCAAATTTAGCTGTATTGTGTATTGAATACACTATTGCGTTCAGTGATGATAACATGGCAATGCCATCGCCATTAAAGGGGTACAGCCCTCATTCGTCACAGTTACGAAGCTTCAAGCGATCTTTGAATCACTGAAGAAGAAAAAGTCTGTGGGAATTGATGGGATCTCAAACATTTTGCTGAGACATCCCCCTCAAGAAGTGGTAAAGATGCACACGATCCTCTTTAACAATGCCCTGAATAATGCACATTATCCGGAGCATTGGAAGGCAGTGATAGTGCACCCCATATCCAAAAGAGGAAAGGATTCGTCTGATCCGTGCAACCTTCGGTTGATGAGTCTCCTTCCGAATATCAGCAAGGTTTTTGGAAAGGTGGAAACAAAGCTCTGCTTGACTGGGTAGAGAATAAAAATATCGCACCAGATAACCAGTTCGGTTTCAAGGCGGGACATGATACCATACATGCCGCGTCGAAACTAGTTTCTGACATTCAATGAAACAAGTGCAAGAAACAGTGCACATGTGCGGTGCTGATTGATCTGGAGAAGGCCTTCGACACCGTTTGGTTGGAAGGACTTTTTTACAAGCTCAGTCGGCTCGGCATGCACAAATCGCTACTATACCTACTGTTTAGCATGCTTCCTGGCAGACGTTTCGTAGTCAAATATGGCAACGCAACTTCGGCGGGCATATTCCTTTGATTTCCAAAAGTGTGCCGTAAACTCACCAATTCTATTTATCTATTCATAATGCAATTGCATTGATAGTGTACAATTCAGGTCCAAAGATTGAGGAAATTGCCACTCTCTTGCAGGACGACTTTGACTCCTTAGACGAGATCGCGACAGCTGGAAGTTAAAAATTAACTTCGAGAAGTCGGAAACTATGCTGTTCAGGACGCCATTGCATAAGGCTTCGGCGGACACGAAAAAGAATTGGCGTAAGCTCGTAGTCATTGGACGACACGGGGAACCACTGGCGTAGAAGACGGTGGTCAGATACCTCGGGATCTGGTTAGATCAGTATTTGTATTTTAACAAACATATAGATGCTGCTCTGACCAGGGCTCGAGGCGCCTTTGCCCTTGCAAAGAGACTGTTTTACAACAGCCAACTCGATGCGAGGGTTAAGGTAATCTGCTACATGGTCCTAATTAAACCTATGCTTACCTATGGCTGTCCCGTGTGGTTCAATGTGGGAGCTAGCCTGATGGAAAGAATGCAGTTGTTCGAGAGGGCATGCCTTCGGGCCTGTCTTCGACTTTATCGAACTGCTTGGTGTTAGTACAAGAAACTCTACTCTAATGAAGTCTTATACAACAGGACTAGAATGATCAGAGTGGATAATTTCATCCCGAAGCTGATTTGGAGACATAGTGCAAGAACAATGGACTCCGATAACAATCTTATTTCGGGAGCGCACTATCTCAACACACAATACCATTAAAGAGTGCGCCATAATGGTTTCGTTCGTCCAGAAGCATTCGTCTATTTTGATAAGCTAGGTCTGTTACAAGACAAGAAAGCGGTACAGCTCATGTTTCATTTCGCCGGTTCTGCTGTGGATGGGTGGCTCAACTTCGTTCCGTTGCACGACGAGCTGAGGACAATTTCCTCCGCTTCAGTACAGCGGTATCGAGATGGGATATGCGGGATGTTGCGAGGCAGCATAAATGGTTCTGGTGGCGACGAGGCGAATCAAACTCCCTCGACGAACCTCCAAACACTGGGTAGGGAATCCAACCGGGGCGGTCGGCTATTGTTTTGCAACGGACCAAATATCAGCTGCAATCTTTGGCCGACTTACATATCTTTAGATTTAGATTTTAGATTTTAGGTTAGAGTTAGATTTTAAGATAACAAAAATAAAACAAAAATAAAATTAAAAAAAAAACAGAAGAAAAAACAGAGAAATATATGTGAGTACATATTTGATTATACACTCATAAATAGACACTCATGTAAATAGACGCACCTGTGCTTTATGCATGAACATATATTGATGAACTATATGATGGTAGTTCATGGTAGTGGTCGCCGTGGCGTAGTGGGTAGAGTGCGACACTCACACGCCGAAGGGTCTAGGTTCGACTCCCAGTTCAACATCAAGTTTTCTAAGATTTCACGGCACCACCTCTTTCGAGGTGCTGACAACACTTAAAGAGTAATAACTGTCTAAGAAAGCTTCTCAAATTTCGCCGTTCGGAGTCGGCAATTTTTAAAAAATAATACGTCTGAGCATGAATAAATGTTCTTACAGCAAATAATAAAGTCGTTGAAAAACATATAAAATTAGGTTAGTCTTGGAGAGCCTACGAAGGGGCAGTAAGATTATGATTACACAATGTTATGTAAACTAGCTTTAAGCATTTTTATCTAGAATGTAAGTGTTCCTTTATTAATTAATTAAATGTAAATAAAATAAAAAAATAATACAGTATTGCGAAGTTTGGTACTTTAACACTTTTTCGTGATGATTGATTTTTGTATTTAAGTGATCACACCGTAACACTATGTAATTTTTAAAAATGTAATTGCTTGTATGACTAACTGAAGTCCCCCTTTTAACTTTATTAAATCCTAGTTTACTGGTTATTATATTGACACTATTCCTACCAACAGTTGTATACTTATTCCCACCACGCGAGGTCAAATGACCATTTGAGGAAAAGAAATATACAATAATTATAAAGAATGTTAATTGAAAAATGAAAACATATTTACTTTTATTTAGAAACAAAAAAAATATACATTTTAGTCAAATTACAGGTGTGCTAATGACACATTTTCCACATACAAATCTTTTACATTTTCGATAGTTTGATTTACTTGACAATATCTTATTTGACTGGCTTTCCTTTCACAGGTATCTTCATGATTTGTTTTTAACAAAATTTCTTTGCTAAGATGTTTAAGGTTTTGATATTCAGCCACAAGTTCTTCTACCAATTGAAAGAAAAATGCTTGCCTCGAAATCTTCTGACCCGTCGTTACTTTGCATAATATCCAAGCATTTACTTCAGGTTAATCTAAGATATTAAAAAATAATAAATTTATAAATAAATTTTCTGGTTAAAGCAATTCAGTTAGCATCAATTTATTTGTAATTATCTTTCTTAAGAAATCTGTCAAAATGGCCAGCGAATATTATAATACGAATTAAAAATATTTACTTTTTAATAACAGACGTTACGTAAGGTCAATATTTATTTTGTTATCTCAAAACGGAATAAATTCCCTTAAAAACAATGATTCCTCACCCAATTTAGATTTAAGCTTTTTATAAGCTAGGCTGTAGTGAATTTTCAGAAGGGGTGTTCTCATAAAATACATGTCAAATATACGATATGAGAGTTCTAAAAATATTTTCTATTCATATATTTAACATTATTAATAATTGGGTGGAGTGACTGTCCACAGGGAGGCCAGGGCCTAGCTTCATCATCAACTACTCGTGTTGTGCGCGCTTCGAGGTGTTCAGCTGGGAATTGAACCTAAAACCTCGGCGTGTGAGCGTCGCACTCTACCCACCACGCCACGGTGGCCACAACAAGACGTTATTACGCGACGTATAACGATGTCTGTTAAAAAAAATAAGTAAGATTCAAATTGCGAGCTACGTACATTCGATTATCGTTGTTTTTTATTTTGTTATGTTGCCACACTCATCTCGAACAAATGTTTACAGTTATAGCTATATAGCATTTTAATTTTGTTTGTAAGAGGCATAAAATTTACACGTGTTTTGCGTGTTCGGAAATTTCCTGCTGTCGAATTAAATGAATCCAAGAATTCGCATTGCAAAATGAAATTAAATGGTCAAATACACGAGAAATGTTGACAGTGACGTACAGTAAGTGTAATCTGAGTCAAAAACAATGTTTACAAGTGGTATAAGCTTTTCAAAGAAGACCGAGAAGATGTGAATGACAACGCTCGCTCTGAACACACCAGAACATCAACAACCGATAAAAATGTTGAGAAAGCGTTTGGTATGGAGAATCGTTGAATCAATATAAGAAAAGTTGCTGAAAATGTCAGCAAATTGTATGTGCTCTCATACTTCGGCAGTAAAAGCGAGAAACCTCTCTACAAACAAAATGCATGTTAAATTCTCCTTGTAATTCGTTAAGAGCGAATGTTACATACTTCTCCTGACACAATACTCCTCCGCGACGGTCCACAGGAGACCAGGGCTTAGCTGGTCCGTGTTGTGCGCGCTACTGTTCCCTTACCAGTAGAAGGGACCTAGAGTTTTCTGTCGACTCCGTACGGCGAAGGTTTGAAAACTTTCTACAGTTTGAGTGTTGTCACCAGCTCGAAAGAGGTGGTGCCGTGAAAAATTCGAGGTGTTCAACCGGGAATCGAACCTAGACTTTCTGCGTGTGGTCTACACAAAAGTATTATATGTAAAAACTGATTTTACATAATTATATATCCGCTGAAGAAAATGGTGTAACATGTTTCAAACTAACTTTGAAAATTGTATGTAACAATATTTTCTGTTACTCTATTTTAAATCACTCCATTTGATATTGCACCATTAATTTGAGTCCGCATCAAATTAGGAAAAGTCACCAGCCTCTTTAAACACATTTCGAATCAAAGAAGTTTTCGCTGAATATTAATAAAATAATGATTTCTGTTTTCAGGGCACACAGCAGTAGAATGCTTAACGACAGTATATTTCATATTCTTTTAGTTGTTTTAACTTTAAAATACCAAACTGTCCCCATTTTCGCACATTTTTCCAGGTAAAGTGTTTGCGGGCTCAACTGATATTAAAAAGGAAGAAACCAAATTGAGAACCCAAATCGATAACATTCTAAATACAAATCCAAGCTTCTAGATCCAATAGTTATGAAGTACTGTGCAAACGGCAAACATGCACAACATTTAAACAAATCACATGGCGACTGCTTTTAAAGGAAGGAGTTTTAGTTTTAGAGGAATTAGAATTGAATAGAATACCAAGTGTCCAGCAGAATTTAAAGATCTCTCGAAACTCTTTGCTGTTTCTCTCGTTTAAGGGTTGACAATGCATATAATTGTTTGAACCAAGTATAGACAAAGCATACAATTTGTTGGAAAACTATCTTGTTGTCTACCCACGTTCAACTTTTCAATAACACTCGATTGATTTTCATTCAATTGGAAGCAGAATTATAGACAGGATCTTTTCATTAAAAACAAAACAATTTTTAATGAAAAGATCTCCCTTACACAATATGCTACTTAACACCCGTACAAGATGTTGCGACATTGGAAAAGAAAGACCAATTTCCTTATTTTGCCCTCTCATACACGCATACTCGTCACCGCGCCGGTCCCACATGATGTGTGCAACTTTGAATACTCATAGGAACTGGGAACACTGACCGTAAATTCTTTCCACTTAAACATGAACACGTAATTCTATTGTGAAGTGACATGATGCCATTAAACATTATCCGTGGCGCTGTACGGCATTGTTGTAACTTATTCGCCTTTCTTAAGCAAATTTAAGCGCTATGCTGCTGGATCAGTGCCGCCCACCCTCATCGGCAGTCTAACAACAGTGGCAGTGGCTACTGTTGTCAGCCGTCTTTCTTGGCGGTTCGTCGTCGTTGTTGTCGGTTTATCTGCGATGCCAGCTCGTGTGTCTATCTTTAATCATTTTTCTCCAAGTTATTTGCTAGATATTTGAGTCACTTTTGCTTGCAACACAATTCCATTCAGCTTGCCAATTACCGGGCCATTATTCAATCAAGACAAATTTATTTGTTTATCCAGGCGAGTGCATCATTTTCATCATTCGTATACCCTCATGATGCCAGTGCCTGTAGCTGGCTTAGCAATGCGATACCACAATTCCAATTATGTAGGTACTGGCTCGGCCTGCTCAGAATATATTGAATTTCGGATGTTACAGTGGTTTGCTGACTTGCCGGTTTATCCACTCGCTCAAATCTTGACGTGGAGCGCGGAAGAAAGTCTTCGCGTCCGTCTTTGTTGTCTTGGGCAGTCGGTGGCCCCTCACAATCAGAGTGACCTATTATTGCCGTGGTCATTACATTGGTAGTGGATGTGTACACACATCTATTATTTTAGTCTGAATGGAAATTATTATTATGCACGCCTGCCGCGGAGGGCATTCTCGCCCCAGCAGCAACGAATTGTGGCGCGCCGTGGTCCGAATAATATGGTTCCTTTGGCAGCGCAGGCCAGTCAGCGTTTCTTGATTGTATAATTTTATTCATTTACACCGCCGCAACTGAAGCAGCGGAGCAGCAGTTGTGTTGTGCCGTGGCACGTCGATTAGACAATAATTTCCACAACTCACTTTGCATGACAGCCATTGTTATTTTATTTGTTATCTCAATTCAACTATCGCATAAGACTGTGCGAACTGCGGTGCGCGCCGTGCTGACTGGCTGAATGGCTGGATGGTTGGACATGAATGGGGTTCGAGCGAAGATATTATGCTTAAAGCGTAACACCTCCGACCGATCAGGTGTTGGCTGCGACGGCGGGTCTGTTGGCAAGCTGCTTTATGACGAAAGCAATTATTCTTATTAGTCGTGCCTGTTGAAGATACATTCATTGTGTAATTTTTCGCAGGCCCCTGCAAAAAAGAAGTAAGCGCTGCCTTAAACGATGTGCCATTGTCCCACAAACGCCATTAGGCCACAAATCCCAGCTTAGCCGCAACAAGAAACGGCTAATGTTACCGAATAGTTGTGGCGAATTCAATCAAGATTCAATACTGCATCACCTGCTTCTGCGAACCCACGATGGGTATCCGTCTGCTCTGAGTGAAATCGAAGACAGCATCGGATGCAGATAATGGAAGGCCATCATCCTTTTTATCCTTTTCTCAGCAGATTTCCTCGATTGATTGGCTTCCGCAACAGTGATTTCCATTGTTTTCAAAAGCATCTGCTTTGTGATTAGTTTTTCTTTATTCTTCAGCTGAAGCACGTCATCATACTTTGAGAAAAAAGAGCTCATAATGAGCTCAATTCGCAAAATATGCTATGGGAATATTGTGCGCCACACGAAGCCTCATTTCAAGGATCAGCGATAGTCGACTGAAGATTTGCAGCGATTTTCCAAAATCAAATCCAAATGAAAAGTGCCAGAGTCAAGCACTTTTCCAGCACCAACTCGAGAACTCAAGAACTCGAGAGTAATCGGTGAAAAGAAAACGCCGAATGCTGAACGCCGTCGCCAACTGAGTACGAGACCGAAGGTAAATGCAAACGCACCCTCAGTTGCGACTGTGTGTTCGTCGACAGTCGGACACATTCATCCCCGCCCGTCATCCAGATCATATCGACTGTGTGAAAACGATTTGCCGATAAATACGTGTGACGAAAACAACTCAATCAACGACGAAGCGAAAACGAAAACGAAATCGTCATCAATTCCAATCGACTGCGTCTAATTGAGTGGAAGTGGCTGCCAAATTGTGGCATGGTGGCGTTTGACTTAAACGTTTCACTTCGACATTTCCCACAACCTCCGGCGAAGAGATACTTAAGGCGGCAGGATTTTGCCGTGTCCCATCAGCGGGGTTTGCAATCGCAGTTGCACTTGAGAGTCACGAGTAACTCTCGGTGTTGAGCGGAAGCTGGGCAGCCAACATCGTCTTCGGCGGAGAGCAAATCTATGGGAACTTTTTTTGGGAAACTAAATTGGGAAGGAGAGCAGATTGAAAGGAAATGAGAAGCCCACACACGGACCAATCGACAACGACCAACGACGACGACGACGGCTGCGAATGCACAGTAAATGGAAACATCCCGTTTGTAAATTCAATTCAATTAAGGAGCATTCGAACTATATTGGAGCTCTCATCCTCCGCTGGCCTCTGTCACGTTGCGTGTAGAGCGCGAGAGACATTGACTAATCATTGCTGGGTCAAAATATTTACCACTTGACCCTTGATTTAATTAAACCGTTGCTGATACACTTGCGAAGGGAAAGATTGTGCGCTCCAACCTACTCGGGGAGCCAAGATCTGGGGGAGAATGAAGTCACGGCGCTGACTGCTGCTGGGCTGATTAGCATAAGTTTGTGTGGAGTGTGCGCCTCAGACAAACTACACATGTTCGATGCTCGCGGCTGCCAGTGCTGTCATCGAACACGAAGTTTACGCCTGAACAGAGATACATACACTCAAACCGAAGAAGAGTGTCACATCGGCAGATAGCAGAAATAGGTTTGGATGTGTTAATTAGCAGAAATCTTACTAATTGCCTTCGAACGCACGGACCCCATTTGCAATTCGATACCCGGCGACGAGCCATTAAGTTTCCACCTTGTCAGTAATGTGAATCGTATCTTTTTGGATCTCTTATTGCCGCCTCTATGTATCCCCGGCCTGGTATCGATGGTATCCACATTTATGATCTGCTTGAGTTATCTTCTTCTTATTTTTGCCAGATAGGTGTAATAAACATGAGAAATACACGCCAGTGTGTGTGCGCGTCTGGTAAGTGGCCGATTATACACATTAATGTGTCGTGAGTAGGGCACATGAACATAGACACGTTGGTTGGCATCCTTTTGGCAATTAGGTTGTTGCGGATCAAGTTGCACATGTTACTGCTTTTCATATTCAGGGTGTTTGGGGTGGTTTGGTGTGACAACTTAATCCGAGGTTAACTACAAGAGAATAAATTCTTATGCTTGCAATACTGCTCAAATGATAAGATTTTAGAATGAAGTTGTGGAAGATTTTTAACTGTGTCAAGCATTGTAGGCATTAATTTAATTTTCTCAATTTAGATTCAGTTATAAACTACATTTTTAATGCTAAGACGGATACTTTTAATGAGTCTCTTTGCAGACAAACATTTTAAACCAATGCGGTCTTTTCTAGAGAGATTTTGAAATATATTAGCGTTTTAATTCTTTAAGCAGGGAAATAAATGGACTTCCACTTGGACTATTTTTTTATTTATTGGCATTCATTTCATTCTTCTTAGCAATATATATATATTCTTGTTATCTTATTACCTAATCGATTGGCGGCATCTAAAGCACTCCAAACAAGACAACTTTAACCAAACTGAACGTATATGTAATACATCACTCAATGAGTCTACATCGCATCACTCCGGGACTAATCAATAAAAATACATTTTCTAGACAAAATTCGACTTTATTCATAAACACAGTTGCCTTCAAGAGTTATACAATCAAGCCAACGTTGCTTTAACATTTCGAAACCTTTTTTATAGAACGCTGTATCTTTGGCCTCAATATAGGCTTCAGTTTCGGCGATCACCTCCCCATTCGAGCCATATTTCTTTCCGGCGAGCTTCTTTTTGATGTCTGAAGAGGTAGAAGTCGCTGAGGTTCAGATTTAGATAATACGGTGGGTGCGGAAGCAATTCCAAGCCCAATTTGTACAATTTGGCCATGGTAGCCAACGATTTGGTGCACGGTGCATTGTCTTGGTGGAAGAGATTTTTTTTTTCCTTCATATTGGACCGTTTTTATGTAATTTCTTCTTTCAAATGCACCAAAAATGTCGTGTAATAATCGCTGCCTTTCTCAAAAAATTTCGGGCGCATCCCAAAATACGAATGCCATAACCTTGCCGGGCGACCTTTGTGTTTTTGGACGTTTTGGGCGTGGTTCACCGGCTGTGGTCCACTGCGCTGACTGCCGATTTGACTCTGGAGTGTAGTGGTTAATCCACTACACACCCGCTGCGAGTTTACCCCGTCTTTTCTTTCTAATTTCCTCCCGCAAACTATGCAAAGTGGAAGCATAGGATGTGGCGTTGATGGTTTCTTCTCTTATTTGTACTCAATGAGCAAGATTCCCTTTGAGTCCCAAAAAACTGTGGCCAAGAACTTCCCGGCAGACGGAGTGACTTTGAACTTCTTCGGGGGGTCTGTTCCTTTTTTATGCCACTGCATGCACTCTTGTTTGCTTTCAGGGTCATAGTGGTGAACCTATATTTCGTCCCCAGTAGCAATTCGATCTATAACACCGTCCGCGTTCTCAGTACACATCAGCTCTCTACAGCATGCGATTTTCACTTTTTTCTGAGGCGCCGGGAGCATTCGTGGCACCCACCTTGCACTGACCTTCGAAATGTTAAGATGGTCATGAAGAATGGTGTGAATGGTACCAGTTGAAAGCTTGGTGATCTCTGCTATCATTTTCACCTTTATTCGGGTATCGTTAAGAACAAATTTTTCGACTTCTTTGATACTCTCTCCCGTACAAGCAGTAGCCGGGGCGCCGGAGCGGGGGTCGTCTTAAATGCTCTCTCTGACCCTCTTGAACTCACTTGACCACTTTTGCACAGTTAATAATAAAGTTGCGGAACCCTGGTAAACAGCCACCATCTCTTCATGAATAGTTTTTTGGCCTTTTCCTTGCTTACAGCGCGATGCTCAATTTTCACCATCAACGTCTCAGTTGCCATTATGATTCTGCTTAACTAGAGATAAAACGCGAATTAATAATCACATTTATATGAAACATAAATACACTAAAATAATAGTATTACTTGACAAATAAGTCAATTTATATATATAACCACAACTTCACCCCGATACTGAGAATATATTGAACTCACCTCGTACATACTCCTATCAACATTTTTCCTGTCTTCAAGACATGCTCCTAATTTGGAACTACGTTGCCGTTGAGAATGAAAGGAAAACATCTTTAGCTCTGTATCAAGCACGTAATGAATATTTTGCCAGTTACACTATTTATAACTTAGAACAAACATGTTTGTACAGAATTGACTGAATAATTTCAAATGACCGAACTTATTTATGCCCTTATGAGAAACATGAATATAAACATAAAACCACAAGCAATTGCAAAATTTAATATACATATGTTACATAGGGGATAATAGAAATACTTTTTAACTTAGCATATGCATTACACTTATATTTTGGATAATACTCATTCACGTATTTGATAGAAATTACACCTTGCATAAGCGGACAGTCTCTCTTAAACAAAATTCGGCGCGAAGTTTATAGTACGTAGTATGTGTATGTGTAGTATGATTCTACAGATCTTAATTATAATTTTGTAATAGTAATAATTACAATTTTTTTCTACAGAACTTGACTATTCTTACAATGTTTCTTCTATCTTATCTCCGCATCCTTATTCCTACAGGACAACGCCTAGTTGAAAATGAAGAACCTTTTCAAATATGTTTAAACAGTTTGGACATTCCGCCCGTAATTTTATATTATTTCTCTCAAGAAATTATTATTATCAGGGACGGTTCTATAATTCGGTTTTAAGGCAACACGACATACTAATTTCGCCGCATTCACTTATAAAACGCATATTGCACTGAATTGAAAAGTATTCCGTTCAGAGGCTTGATATGAATAGTATGATATACTTATTCTACAAAATCTTCTTCGCTCTTTCTATCTATGCTATGCTGAAGATTGATCTACGCTCTAAGGGCGCTGAAGATTATAGTTGATTGTCACAACAACCGATGTGAATAGTGCTGACTTAATATTAAAAATTCAACTCACACATGTATCTAATAATAATAATAATAATTGGGTAGCGCCACTGTCCACAGGGGGACCAAGGCCTAGCTTCTTCATCAACTACTAGAGTTTTGAGCACTACTGTTCTTTCACGAGTAGAAAGGACCTACAGTTTTTTGCCGACTCCGATCGGCAAACTTTTGAGAAGCTTTTTCATAGAAAGTTATAAGTCTTTGTGTGTTGTCAGTAGCTCGAAAGAGGTGGTGCAGTGAAAAATTCGAGGTGTTCAACCGGGAATCGAACCTGGAACTTCGGCGTAAATGCCGCACTCTACCCACTACGCCACGACGACCACACACTTATATATAAAAATGCAAATGTCGCCATTAATAAAAATTTGTTTTATTAATGTATGGCTTATACACATTTAAACTCTTTTTAAAGCAAACAAAAATACAATAAATAAGTTTTGAATAAAAAGTTGATATTTTTCTGTGAATTATAAGGTCTGATCCATATTCACTACCTTTGTCCCCATTTGGCGGAAAAGTGCTCTCCTACCATGAAAAAATCTATTTTATATCCCCACAGCCATGGCCAAGTTAGATAACAAATTACTGCCACGTTTACCGTTTTCTTACCGAATCGGGAAATGGGCGTTGGATAACATTTGTGAAAATGCAATTTGGCATCACTTAGAAAATGAAAATGTACGGATACATTTCTGCGCTCTATGCTCCCACGAACTTGCGAATACATCTTTCGCTTTAGTTCAGGATTTCAAACTTATAACCCCGTTATATTATTTGCTCCGATAAATTCCTTTTCTTTTTTTTTAATTTAATTTCAAACAAAAACCAAAATTCTTATTCCAGCAATGATTAATACTGACACTATGATATCTGCAATTACGTTACCAAATCTCACTCAGACATAACAATCCGTGACCCTTTCCTCGATTTTTACGGAGCAAACATGATATTCGCTGTGTGACTTTCAGCCTAAAACACTTGTGGAAAGGACCTCGCCTCGCTCTGTTTTCGACCCCATACATCAGTCACCGAAGCGTAAAGTCACCACTTAGTTATTCAAGTCGAAATTGCACTTCGAAACATTAATATGTTGTGCTGGCTTAGACCAGATTACAACGCAGCTGTCAATCCGCCCATAAAGCTTGTAATTCCATTAAAATTGAAAAAAAGAAACCTTAAATCAAACTTATCATGTATCAACGGCGAGTGCAAGCAGATCCCATCCCCTTGCCGAGGGCTTTTATTTTCGTTTCTCGATTAGTTTGTTGCGACATCATAATCAGATACGTGTTTACGAGTTTTCTATGTACAAGCCAGGCCCGAAACACCGACACCCATCGTTGGTGCGAGTATACAAGATGTTAATGTATTTATTGCGCTTATTTTGTGTTTCCCACCCCTGTGTCTGCAGCGGGATTCGAGGCCTGCCTGCAGCCCTCCGCTCTTTCGCTGAATAGCAGCGTTAATTTTTTGGTTAGATTAAGACCTCATCGAAGGTTGAATTGCAAATGATAGGCCCAACAGACCGGTTTCAAATCACACACTGTTCATGTGCGCGTAGGCACAAGGGTAGTCGCGAACCGAGGGAAGGGTGAGTTGTCCCATTTATCTACGCCATGCTCCGAGTAATTGAAAGGGGACGCTGGCACATAAAACAAGGACAAGGCAGAAGGAAACAATAACACTGAAATGTAAACACCATCTCACTGCCATGTAGCCGCGGTAGTTGTCCTGTCAGATTGCAAACTATGAAAGCGTAACTGATTTTGTATTATAAACACAAATAAATAAAGCAGTTCTGAGCATATGCGCGATTGAAGCGTTTCGAGGGGTAAATGAGTAGAAATGGGTGCTGCTCTGACGGTTGTGTGCGCGCTCGGGTGCAGAACGTAATGCAGGGCAGAAGCATCTATTTAACCCGCCATGTCGGGGACCCGAATCGAAGAGAACACATTTTGAGATTGGTGTAGGTCTCTCCCCCTCTGTGTTGTGCAGACAGGATGGCAACAGTAAATTTGGTGCGTTAAATATGGGAGTGTCCTTGTCAGCCTTCACATCTCTCTCTCCCTGTCTCCTAAGTTCTGCTCGGTTTTGGGTTTTTGCAGCAATGGCGATGGCGGTGGTGGTTGTTTTAACAAAAGATGGGAAATATTTATTAACATTTTCGTATTTATGTTAACCGAGGGCAGTTTGCGAAGAATGGAGTAATAGCTTTGGTCGTTTATACGGTTCAGGTATAGAAATGGAAGAGAAATATAGGGGAGAACACGCTTCACAGATTTGAACGCTGTGTGTAGTTACATACCAATCTTAATTAAACTGTTAACCGTGTATATATGAACCAAGTTTTATTGGATTTTGAATCGACATCTGAAAAATGTGGGTTATTAATATCAGTTTTTTTGTGTCGATTTGATTGTCAACTTTAGAATTTTCGGCTATGAAACATCTGGATTCCTGTTCGATGTTTGATTGTCTGAGGAGGAAAATTACTAAAAATGAATTTGGAATACAGATGGTTATGAACGTCTGATGCAGGAAATCTTGCCGACAAATTTATTTATGATTTTTTTTTTATACATTATTCGAATAAGATCTGTTTCAAGCCCCAAATAAATTGATTCAATTGAAGGCTACCTACTCGTTTTTCAATAGACATAGCACGCGGCCGAGAATATTCGTATGCATAATAATGGCGTTGCTTATGATTTTAATCCAGAGACCGCAGCGTATAGTGCTAAAAATGCATTTATTACTGCAAGCCACTTACAGAGCTGCTGAAAATAATAGGGTAAGACTAAAATAGAATATTCTTTAAGGATTTTATCAAATATTTGAAACCTAACAGGTAACGAAAATTGTTTGTTTATTTTGGCACATCATTACGAAAATTTGTTCCTGAACATTTTTTATATTTCATATTCATATTTATTTGTATCACTATGTAATTAAAATTACTTCCAAATACACTGTTCAATGTTATAGGAAAATTCAGAATAAGTATTCGTTTTACAAGAGAATAATAATACGAAAGTAACATTTTTATTTAATTATATTTCTATTTCATATAGAGATTAAATTTGTGTAGATTAGTGTCCCGAATGACCGCCCTTGTTCTTTAGAACAGCACTTATTCGACATGGCATAGACTCTATAAGTTTCTGACACTTAATCAAAGGAACGGCCTTTTAATGTTTATCAATTTCAGTCCAAAGGTGAGTTTTATTATGGAACGTCTGTGTAATCAAAGATTTTTTCAGTTCCGCCCACAAATTCTCGATAGGATTGAGATCTGGGGACTGAGATGGCCATTGTAATACCGACACTTGATGGTCCCTTAATAAAGCACTCACTAATTTCGATAAGTGCTTGGGATCGTTGTCACGTTGGAAATGGCGTCTTAACTCAATGTTGTGCTCAGTTTATGGTAGCGTCACATCTTTTAAAATATCACGATAAACTTCTTTAGTCATGATGTCTTTTATTTGAAATATGGGTCCAAAACAGTCCCACACCATGACGCTTCCACCTGCATGCTTAACGTTTTCTTTTTTGTTTTTGTGAATCGGTAGTGGAACTCTTTTCCCTGAGGCCGCTGAACGTTTATACAACTGTCAGAACCAAAAAAATGTATTTTGGTTTTATCACTCCAGAGAAAGTTGCAAAACATCTCCTTGGAATGGTTTCTCAAACTTAAAGCGAACGCTTTTCTTGCTTTTACGTTCCTTTTACTCAGCCACGGAATTTTTGCGAGCGATGATAGATGATTTTTCAGCTATCTTTGCCAGAACTGCTGGCTGCTGCTGCAATTGTCTTTGATGATATAAAGGGATACTTTTGGGCTATTAATACTATACGGAAGTTATGAGTGGAAGTCGTTTTTCTTGGTCTACCTCATGTTCCTTTTGCTGGAATTTTGAAAAGTGCATTGAAAACAAACAAACAAATAAATATAAATAAATTTAAATGTTTTTCCCTGTTGCCTGTGTTTCTTGATGATACGGCTTTCTTTTTCAGAATAATACCTGCAAAATTAACTACAGCTCACAGAACACAGAACACAGAACACACAACAAACACAAACAGATACCTTTGAAATCTTTTTGAATAAAGGTGTCAAGGAGAAAATAAAATTCCTTATTATTTTGAACACTCAAGAAAACACTTTTTCCGTATTTTACACTACTGCACCACTTACATAAATGATTAGCTGACATTATGTGCACTCATAGTAAATGCAATGCAGCTGTGAAAATAACGGCATATATGTCACTTCGAATGCTGTGTGTTTTGAAGAGTTACTAAAGAACAGTTATTTTTAATTCTAAGCCATGCCACAGCAAGGCCTCTTACTTGATTTCTGAGAACTTTCAGAATAGGATTATTGTATGTAATATTTTCTCCTTCACTGTAATGCTAAAGATATATATATGAATTCAGCTAATAATGGGAAACGTTGTAAATGATACATTTAAAACTATTTAAAACAGCGCGCTAGATATTTTTGCACACATAGTATTTTCTATTCTAAATGAAAAAATAAAACTATTCAAACAAGCAACATTAAAAAAGTTTTCATCTTATGATGTTTAGTTTTATAATAATATTTTAAATTATGTTGCATTTTTTTTAGAGATGAGGATATTTTGCAAAATTTTGATCTTACTTTTCTTTTTGGAACTTTGTGTTTCTCTACACATTTCTTTAAAATAAGTATTGTATAAGATTGCATCAGACTTGAAGAATCCGGTTAAATTAATGGTAATCAAATCCTTAAAAGAAGCGTAGAAACACTAATTTTCAACAATCATTACGTTGCCCCTTTAAAATTGTTCATTGGTAAAAAAAACTTTTAACAGACATCAGGTACAAAAAAGCTCTTTTGTTATTCAAAGAGTTCTTTATCATTTGATCAAATAATGGAAAACATAAGAAAGCCCAAATCATAGTTAAAAAAAATCCTTAAGAATTTGCTGACTATTAAAATATGCTATTCGGAGAACAAGTGATAACCATATTTGTTGTCACTTGAATTGAACACCAAGTCCTTATTCTAGTATACGCAAAATAATATTTTTTTAAACTGAATCATATAAAAGTTATTAAAAATAATCTCTTAAGTGCTGCTCATTAAACGTTCAAGATACATGTTTTCAAACATTCTTTTCCAGCGTAAACTTCTTAGTGATCTCTGCGACATCTGCCTAATAGAAGTTTGAAGTTCTCATTGTTTCATTCATTTCTGAATTCGACACGGATAAAGCAAAGGCGAGAGATTCATTTGGAAAATTTAGCTACTGTTCACCGAAAATATGTATGTGCGCATGTGTAAAACAACAGAAGTGGCAGCAAAAACAAAGATTTCTGATTTGTTTGTGTCTGCATCTTAATCCTGTGGTTAGGCGACAATTATGTGCACCCAAACAATTCGTCCTTCCTGAGAATTTATTTTCTAGGATGTTCGTAGCAGAACTCTGAGATGCCTCTTTAAATACAAACTCGCAAAAAGGGTTAAAATGGGTTTTTGCAAAATTTGCATGGTTCTTAACACTCAATCCCGCCTCCAGGTTCCTTATGGTCCGTGTAATGTAAGCATGTTTATTGAGCTCTGTACGGGAGTATTTAGTGCGTTCGCATATCAGACGATCGGTGGGTGTTGCTATTTTCCTTCTTGCTTTCTCTTGTTTTATGAAATGGGTGGAATAACCACAATACTTTCTTAAAGATCATTCGAATTGTTGGTGGTGTATTTTCGTTCCGCGACATCCTTCCAAAGTGATCTTTGTTTGCAAACATATGTTTCTTAAGTCCCGAAAATTGATCAGCTCCAGACCTTTGAAGTTCAAAAGAAAGGGTTTCGTTTCACTTGAACGAAAAGGGCGTTGTAAATGTGTTTGGCTATCAGAAATGCAAGCCGCTAACTTGTAAAACTAAGATGTCAAATTGTTACTTTTCAAATAATTGAAATTAGAATTCCACAAATAATAACGAAAAAATTGAATTGTTTATGTAAGGCTGATTAAAATTCGTTGCCTTTTCCTCGAAAATCAAAAACTTTAAACAGCATGCTCAAATCCGTATAACTGGATGGATTATCTAAAATAAATGTGTAAATTTGATACAAGTTTTGAGAGAACCTGCGAAAAATTCCCCAAACAGATTGTCATCTCTGGTACAGTGGCCGCGCAATGGTGAGAAAGTACAATAGTACACAGCCACCAAGCATAAGCAAATCACATCTTAACACACTGCACTCGTGCACATTCGTTATCATCTAAGAACTCAATTAAATTGGGTGTCAGGTTGCAAGTTATATACTGCCAGGATCATAATTTAATTTCTGCGCTTTTCATCCAAATATATGTGAAGGAATTGCTTTCATTGTTCGATCGGTTGTTTATTTATGACCCAGAGACGAGGAGACCAAGTCTTCGTCGTCATGGTCGTTGTTGTTGGCAACAGAACGCGGATTTGTGGCGACGACGTCAACGAAGGGTGCAGCACGGCAAAACACTGGAGGATGCAGTGGTCGCTTAAGGATTCCTGGTTAACATGTTGAAAGTGTTTGCTTTTGTGCGCGCTCCATTTGAGTGCGACCGCGAATCTTCTAAATTTCATGCCAACAAAGTGCAGAGTGTAAATTTGCGTGTAAACATTAAAATCGCCCGCTGATATTTTCAAATTTCCTCTGACCATGGGAGCAATTCCGAGTGTTGACTGCGACCCCAGGAGTCCGCCGCAATCCGCTGCTAATAATGCTGCGCACCGCATTTTATATGCGGTAGTGCTTACCGAAAATCTAAATAGTTTTCTTAATCCAAAAGTGAATTATAGATGTGTGCGTGTATGGATGATACCCCACCGCCGTGCCGCCAATCGAGAAGGTGTCTTCTTGGTAAATGCCTTCTTTCTCCCAGCTGGCTACAACTGCCAACTGGCGACTGAGAACTGGCAAGTGGCCGATGTGGGGACGGTGATAAAAGCTTAACCAGCATGCGGCACATGCAGCCGTGCATACATTCGTTATGGTGGGGCTTGAAAAGTTAATTAACATTTTGTCCAGCACCCAGTGCACCGAGTAAGTGTGCAACGAGCCTTTTATTTATTGAAAATTTATCATCACGCTTGTGCGGGGACTGCTGTGGCACAGTGCTCACCGAGCAGCACCACGACTCAATCGAAATGTCAGATGGTATTTCGAAATTGAGCGCGCTACGTTCCTCGCTCCCTCGCTCTTTAGTCGCTGTCAATACACCGGTGATCAAGGATTAGGGATCTTCATTTAATTCGCCGGCAGAACTCGCTTTCGCCTATTCGAGTCGTAACCCAATACAAATTAGACAGACGTACGAAACAACATGAAAGGGTAGGTAATTGTTTTGTTTTCGCATTTTTTTGTGTGTGATTCTAAGATATCAGCGAAAAAAGTATTGTGTCGAGGTGAGGAGCTACAGAAATTTGATCCTGATTGGAGGAGCAACACAACGGCGCAACCCTTATCGAATCTCCGGATGAATGGAGATAACATGATCTAGGTGTGCCTTCTTACGGCATCATCAGCGTCGGTCTGTGCTCTCCTTTATCGGGCGTGTATAATGCACGGATGAGTTGATTTGTTGGAGGCTCCCTGATCCAGAGCGCTGCTAAATGACGTGGCGGTTTGGTCTTTGTAAATTTGACACTTTTTTACAAGCAGTGCGCGCCAATATCTTGCACTAACATGAGTCTGTTGCTTTGCCGCTTTGGATCATTGTTTAGGTGATGACGGTGATCAGAAAAATGAGGATGTTTTGAGCTTTAACGCTAGTGAGTTGATCAAACAGCGGAAAATATTGAAAGCGGCATACGGATGAATATTAAAAAGGCAGAATATAAACGGTTTCAGCTCAAGTGGATTTGCGATGCCTTGTTGTTGTTTCGTGTTGACATTGCTTACCCGAAAACATTTACTGGGACATTGATTTGTGATGGTCAACTGGGTAGGCTTGTGAGACAAACCACAAACAGAACATGTTTTAAATTTTATATTCATATTTTCAGTAGGTTTTAAGTGGAGAGAGACATTCAGACCAATTGGTGGTGGTAATGCAAAATATATTATTAAAATGATAATTTGAATGAGTTCTTGAACATTGAAGTATCTATTAGCATTTATGTCCGTAAGAGATGCACAGCAGCCTTCACTGAATTAAGATAATTTTTGCAATAATTATTAATTTAGATTTTTAAGCACTGAAAACATATTGAGACGAAGTTGCTTTCTAGCTACTGAAAATATTCTTAAAGGGAATTCAAAACTTTGATAGTAGATCGGAGTATATTGCAGCTTTCTTTTTTCTGTCTGTGTTTTTAATTCTTCATTTAAAAACACACATATTTTGAAAATTATAATATGCTTAACACAAACATTATCTAACAAAACTAAGAAAACTGAAATGATTGAAACATTTAGACTTGGTAAACACAACAGAATGGTTTTTCAAATTCATTATAATAAATATATTTTCCCCTATTTATACTGTTTAAAACAAAAAACAAAATGTTATTGGAACTTCATTACCAATTTAGTTATAACATACTATTCTGTGTGGACGAATTTAAGGAAACTCCTCAAGTTTCCTAAAATAATATAAAAATATTAAATCCTAATCCGGCAAAGTTGCCAGCGATCGGCTGCGATTGTAGCTTTCCAACATCAAAAAAAATCGTCAAATGTCGACTGCGTTGCTCTTTCGGTATCCGGGTTACAACAAAGTGATGATCCGAGTCAATATTTGCACCTCGGAAGATTCGGACATCAAGAATACTGGACGAGTGTCTAAAAGGTCACCAGTTGGAGTCTTTTGAAAAATTGAAGAATGGCTCAAGAATAAGATCGATGAAGAGGGGATTCTTTTTTTTAAAGAGAGAGAGAGTGTACTCGAAAATTGCTAAAGAAATGGGACAGAAAATACTTTAGAGACATTTTTTGTTATTCTGCAATAAACACTTATTAATGTCTTCTTCCAATTGTCCTGTTTGGGACTCTTGCGTCGGCAATCAGATTTTTTCAATTGGCTGAACCTTTAACATCTAATTAATTACACAATTTTTTTTTAAGACGGTATTCGAAAATAATCAAAGAAATGAAAAAAGTAATCGCTTCTGACAGAGAATATTTTAAAAGATGTTTCGTTTAACTTTAATTGATTTTTACTTTCAATTGCTTAGCTTGAAGCTCTTGTGTCGCCAATCCTATATTTGGTAAGCTTAACTTCTAACTAATTAAACATACTTATAGTCGTTTGAATTTCGCTTAACCTAAGATGGTTCCGCTTTTGGATACATTTTGTACAATATTCTGAACTGGCTACTGGTCGCGTCAAAAATTCTTGCATTATACATGATTTTAATACACACGGCATTCATTTTCTTTAAGCACCCAACAAATTCATCGTCGGGAGTCGGATAATATAGCTTAATCCATAACTAGCAATGGCTAACGCTTTACGCTCTTTACATACAATTTACAATTGAATAATTTATTCTTTAAGAACATCTACAAGTAAGTTCAATGTTGAGTAAACGAAGCAACACTTGTTCGAAACAAAAAAATCTGGCCTGAGGAAATATTTTCGGAAATGTTCATTTGTTTCATAACTAGACATTATTTGCAAGGTGAGTGTACACTGTGGTAAGGGTCTCCCTGTAATCCTTCTTATAATATGCGCATAAATTAACTTCATTGACATTATCTTAAGGAAAATAAAACCACTTGAAAATGAGCTTGAGTTGAAAGCTTGACTAATAACTGGAAAACTTACTTCAATGGTAAAAGTCTGTATAAATCCTAAAAGGTCGCTTTATAAACTGCCTTAGCTATCCCACTTGAGACTCAGAACGAAAGTTGCCTATTATATTTCGGTATTGGGCAACCCTAGTGTTGCAAACTTGCAATTTGGCAACTGCCAGCTCTATCGTAAAGTTTGACATTTTTGAGGTTATACGTACTCCGAACGTTTTGACATACGAGCGCTATGTATTTGTGTTATTTACAGTAAATTAAATGATTCATCTCGCCCAAAAAATTAGAATTAAATCGTGAAAATTTTCGTTCTATTATTTTTTACAACTTTTGACGTGGATTTACACAACAACAGTGCATCGATAATCTTAATTCAATTTTTGGCGGTGAAGCTCCATCGAGAACCAGTGTTTATCGATGGTATGGTGAATTCAACCGAGGTCGTAGCTCACTCCAAGACGAATTTCGTGAAAGTCATCCAAAATCAGTTGTTGTTCCGGAAACCATTGATGTTGTGCGCCAACAGATATTGCAAAATCGTCATGTGACCTTTAGTGAGATTGAGACAACCTTAGGCATTAGTTGGACCAGCATACATTCAATATTGCATGAACATTTGACAGTCAAACAAATTTTTTTCGCGTTGGATCCCACATAATTTGTTTACCACTCAAAAAAAGGCTCGATTTTTCGAAAGAAATGCTCCAAAAATACGATCGCGGTGCTTCGAAACACGTCTATAACATCGTGACAGATGATGAATTGTGGATTTATGCGTATGAGCCCGAGAGTAAACAGCAGTCGACTGTATGGGTGTTTAAAATTGAGCAAAATCCAACAAAAGTTGCTCGCGCACTAAGAACTTTCAAGCAAATGGTCGCCTGTTTTTTCGGAAAAACTGGACATGTCGCAAAGTTTCTCAAACTTCGCTTTTCGGAGTCAGCAAAGAACTGTAGGTCCCTTCTACTCGTGAGAGAACAGTAGCGCGCACAACACGAGTAGTTGAAGAGCAAGCTAGGCCCTGGTATCCCTGTGGACTGCCGCCCCAACAAAACGGTTTCGAGACCTAACTTGTGGTACAAATGAGTTCTTGAAAAATTTGTTATGGAGGTTTTTTTCATCGTTTTTCTTCCGAGATAGAGTCAACTTACTTGTAAAACAATTGTATTTTCAGTAATAAGGTTTCTATAAAATCGTATCTCCGTGCAAGCTAGTGCAAACTGTTTTTAAAATATTGTTACACTACGCTATGAAAAATGTATCGGTGCTCCAGTAATAATTTATGTTTGACATTACCCATGTATACAACAAGCCCGAGAGACACTTTTTTATTTCTCTTACGTCAGTATCAACCCATCTCTTTATTCTTGAATTGCGGCTGATTGTTGTGCTTGACAGAATATTTTGAGCGTTTATATATGTCTGATGCTCTATAAGTTCAGTCTGGCGTCGCCACGAAAGCAAAAAAAATCATAAAGATCTTTTGCAGAACTGAAATCGACACCACATACAGCATTTTCCTGGAAATCAAATGTTTTCAACGATCTTCCGTCAACGGATTTCCACATATCAGCAATAGGCACCCCTTCTTCCTGCGTACCCGAATCAATGTCCGATGGCTCCACTGCGTTAGACTCGCTTGATTGTTCATAAGAATTAGAATGTAGATACTCATCTGAATCTGAACCCTCGAAATCAAATTCATCTTCATCATCTATGTATTATCTGATGCCACATGACCCAACGGTGTTCATGTTTCAAAAACACTGAAAAACAGCACAATTTCACTAAATAACAATAAAACACAAAAAAAACAAATATCAATAAAACACTTGTAGACAGAAAAATCAAACAATTTTTAATTTCAAATGAGTTACTTTTGTGAACTACTGTATGTACCTACTGTCATCAGTGTCTTTCTTTTACGGAAAAGTCCTACACACTCATAAACATCAACTTAAACACACTTTACCACAATAAAAACTTGGCACTTTGGCAATATTTTTTGATTTGCACGTGGGCAGTCAACGTGTTAAAAACTGAAACATTTGTTTTTTCGGCGACAACAAGAAATTTAATTCAACTATGTACACAAATTTCGCTTAAATAATTACGCATTTGATGTCAATCCCATTTTTCAAAAGAAGTTTCGGAATTCGTCGTCTTCATATCAATACAAAAACATAGTATTTGAATATTTGGGTTCATCTAACGTAAGTCCTTGCAAATTAATTCTCTTTTAACCCAATCGGCGGTAAGTGCATACAATTTCCAAAAAAAAAAACTAGTGCAATTTTTCAAGGTTTTTTTAATTAAGCACCACTTTCAACTGAACCCTGTTTATGTCACACATGGCAGAATTATTCACCATCCAAAAGTTCTTCTAAAGCGATATTTTCACACTTTCACCTTCTAGTGATAACATCGCAAGTGCACAGCACAATAAGGCAGATTTGAAAATGAAGCAAATTCAATGGGGTTAGGTCACCTCCCACATTGTTTTCCCAATTGTTTGTGCGTCATCTGTAATTCCACGCGAGCAACTTTAATAACAGTGCGGATACATCTGAGGGGTTTGTGCGCTCACTGCCCGTCTCAAAGGAATTACTGTATCATCAGAAATAATATCGGCATTTTCAAATAAGAACCACAATGTTTAAGAACAAGTTGGAGGCCAACGGGGGACAGCTACGGCGGCTTGCATATTCAAAACATTCCAGTATACCTGTTGACTGAGAGTATTAATTTGGGCTTCTGCGGCAAGATGCAACAAAGTGCGGCCAGCGGACAGTGGCCAGCGGCCAACGAGCGAGGGCTGTATTGAACTCATAGCATTCAATTAACACCTGCTCAGTGATGGCGATCATCGGGAGATAAATACTCATGCTAGTCATTGAGTGGTTGAAGTTTAATAGACTCGGCTCAATGGGGCAACGATATTTGATGTTTTGATTGGTGCGGGCTCTGTGGCGGCATTGGTTTGTAATTTCAGCTTAAGGATGCGCCTAAATGACTTGACTGAGGCAACACACAATGAGCCAGTTGGAGTGGCGTTGTATAGAATGTCACTTGGAATTCTGTTGCTATTGATGTAGTCAGCAGAATGCACTACTCATTGACTGTAGTGAAAACAAGTGAAACTGATACACAACATGAAGACGAAACAGCATCGAAAATCAATATCAAACCTTCAATACCCTATAGAAAATATTGTAGCGTGACTAGTAATTCTTTCTACTTATCCTGATACACTCCCCACACGCAGTATCATTCAACACGCCAGATTGCTGTCAATGCCAATAAAACTCTCCTTCTAATCCCAATGAGAGGTTTCACATAAATCTCAACAACTATTTCCGTTCACACCTCTGCAATGTCAAAATCTCAAACAATGACAGTCAATTTGGAACAAGAACAAACAACTCCTATGCCCAAACGGACGGATCATCGTCAAGCCTCTAGTGAATTGATCCATCAAACATCTGGTATTATTTGCATTCCACACGGCATTGTGACGCATCCCATTGTTGAGGCAGTTGATTGCCAAGTTCCGTGCTGAGTTCCACACAGGCCCGTAACACCGAAAACCAACAGCCGAGAACAAGGTGTGAAAATCTACATTACCCGAGGAGTATAACTACCAAAATGCGAATTATTACAAAGGCACAAGCATATTTTCACATTAGCCAGGGCGCAACGCAAACAGTGAAGATGAGGAAGGGCCAGAAGGGAGAAGGAAGAAGGAAACATTTTACAAATATACTCCCAATCCGGGATATTATCATCGTGTCCTCTCTGGTCGCACGGAGCCACCGAACCACCGAACCACCGAAAGCCACCGAGAGAAAGAGGAAGCCAATGATTTATGAGGATACACAACAAATGAGCATCTCATCCGAGCAAATCAGCCTCGCCGAGAGGGAGAGAATTCGATGATTATGCTTTGCTTGTACGTTTTTATGAGCTACAATAAGGGAATGGTTTTTGGTGACAAGGATCCAGCGTTGTTGCGGTCTCAATCGGAGCTCGAACAAATTATTAATGATCGGTTGATCGTAATAATTGTCTCCTTTTCCCATTGGTTGGTACACAATGCATGGCATTAACACCGCCTGTACACATGCACAAATGCGATACACGATTGTATGCTTGTGTGCACACGCGTTTATCCGTTTGTTTGATGCCGACAGTCGGATTTCCGCGGGCAAAAAGGGATTCATGTGCCCTTGGATTTAAATGTCACTTAAATGAGAATTTGTGATGATAAAGAAACACATATTCACTTTGGTATTAAGGACGTCCTATCATGTTTAAATGATAGGGTAGTCTAAGCAGTTCTCAATGACGAGATTAATTTCACTTCCATCCTACAATCTACTCTCTACATTTATTCAGTGTTACAAAAAATTAAATAAACTCGGATACTGTTGGGGCTTATACATTTAAGGATGTTCCAGTTTGTAGCGGTAAGTTATGAAGATGCAAGAATGCAGGAATGTTCAAATATTCTGTTTTTTTTTCAAAAGGTTCTAGAATCAAGGAGTTTTCTTAGGTATTGTGGGCGACATGACATCTGTTGTGTTAGTAAAGTGGATAAAGTTCTTTTATTCCTCTTGCAACTACTCGTTTCGTGCGTGATAATGTACTTTGCGTAGGAAGAATAAATCTGAAGTCTATTTCCAACTGCGATCGACGACAAGCTTTTTGCGTAGACAATAATGCGTTGTTAATTGTCCAAAATCAACAAGATAAAAATATCTTTACAATTTTACTACAACATCACCGTCCGTTACGCAATAACTGACACTTTTATAAATGTCTTGGGTATACCTTCGCTAGCCGCAGTGGCGTGGCATAAATTTGCATGGTCCCATATTCGAACTTTGAATTGTTCGTCTTGAATTTTCTCAGAAAACACCCTTTTAGAGTTTCGGAGAAGGCCACCAAATATCCAGAGTTTCGGAGAAGGCCACCAAATCTTCAGATTCAGAGTCGGCAATAAACTGTAGTTCCTTCCTACAAGTGTAGTATATAACGAAGACGAGTGAAGATCAATTGATTAACTTTATTCCGAAATCAATAAAAATCCAAGCTATGAAGACTATCTCCTCCTACTGAAATCCCCACCCACTCACCGACATTCTAAACCATAGCTTCCGGTACATTTTGCAATCGCAAAACTCACGCATCGACTCTATCAACCAAGAAACCGAGAAAACTAAAACCAAATCACAGTGCACAAAACTTGCGGCCGCCATCATCATACTCGTTTCTACGTTCTTGTCTTCCATGGAGACACTCGGCAAACAAGCCACCAGACATTCTGAAGAAAAACTTGTCTCATATTGAATTAATTGAAACCCACGTACTCGAGTTGATTGAGTTAAGGGTCAAGTGGTAAATATTTTGACCTCAGAATGATTGCCACAGTGGCATTTCGCTGTGTCGTACCATCGTAGATCACACAATTGATCTGTACACGTACATTTGCCTCCACTTCTCCACTGGAATTTGCTCGTGGTCGTAACAAGACACACTACACACTGATACTTGATTCCTTTGCTTCTTTTCTATTCTGCAATGGCGAGGCCGGTGCGGTAATGGAAGCAGCGCGACGGCGAAGATGAGGTTGATGATTGCATTGTCGCCGCTCTATCGGCACGATTTAAGCAACACAGCCACGGTCGAGGGGCATGCTCCTCGCGTTAAAAATTAATTCATACACGTCTCACCCAATTAACATCAGTGATTCAATTTTACTCTCTGACTGGAGCTGATCTTTCTCATTGACTCATCGCGAGAAGACGAATGAGAATATTAGCGAGGAGACATAGATGTGCCGAGATGGAGAACCGGAAACCAATTGACCTGCCTGGCCAGTGGCAGATTAATCCGGAAGTACTCGGTGAACGGATGAAGATTCCACAATATTGCGGTTTGCTGGAAGCGTCTGGTTACAACTGTTGGTTAATAGGCCACCTAATAGGCTTAAATTGAACGCGACACCTTGTTATGTGGAAGTTGCACCACCTCTCAATTGGATGCCATCCCAGGTGACATAAAATATCGTCTGCGTCATCGCCGTTGTCGCCAATGCCGCCGACGGGACGACACACAGAGCTGGGTTTGTTGAAACAGACTGCCTACAACCGCCTCTCCTCTTCCCGCCCAAGAAACAGGGAACACTTTATCTGCGTCGAGTAATCGGATATATCCCTGACCATTTTGAGATTGCTCTTGATTTTTGTTTCGAGATTATCGCAATTCATTTGTTGCCTATACAAATGTTCCAACCAATTGACATGAATATAAAATTATTTGCACCGAGTCGTCCTTTCACTCAAATAAGGATCACATTACACATTTGTGCAATGGCAATGACAAGGCCAATGCCAAGTTAAGCGGACTAATACGAACGCACACACACGCACACACACGAACACACACAAACTGCACTAACGCCGCTCTCGAATGGCGTAGTCAAGCGTAATCTCCATTTGTAACATTAGGATGTTTGAATTTGCCGTGCACACGGGAGGGCCAATATGGTGCCTTTATGCATGCACAATATAATAATCCGGGAGGATGTTTGTTGTCGCTGCTCTGAATTCATGAATTAGGAAAGGACATGCCAAGGAGAAATGTTACAATGCGAGTTATGCCTGATTTCGTCATCAGTTCGCTTGTAACACTACTGTTTCCAACCATTATTTGCTCAGCTTATCTCGATTGTAACTGGATACATTTGTTGTCCCCTGAATTGGGCTACAACTGACATGGGTTAGCATGGCACGAAAGTAACGAGCTGTTGCCCCGCAACCAGCTCTCCACTCTTCATTCGAGGGTAATAAAAAGCTAATAACATGTTTACGTACCGCTCTTCATTCACACACATGGGGTAAGCGGCTATTGTGGACGCTCGTCCCAGGTGCCCGCTGGTCTGCGTGTCCATATCCGTCTTCCTCACTGTCGCAGACTCTGTGTCCCTTTGGGTGTCGATGATAGAAGATTTTCCCCATAATTAACCAACTGCGTGATTTAAATCCCTCACGATTGACTCTCTCCAATCTCATCCAGCTCATTTCGAGGAATATGAAGTCCGGTGTGGGAATATAAGGGTGTCAGGTATTATGCGGGGTATTTAATTAATCTAAATAGAAACACTGATTGAGAACAAGAATATCGGTCTTCCAAGTGTCAATCTGGGACGCGTGAACGCGTATCAACAGAACGAATATGGGTGTGCAAAATGCTGCACGCTTCACTGATCATCGTGAGGGGAATAGGGTTGGAGCCGTTGACGCTCCCCCAATCAACAGATTGTCCGTAGCTGGAATCTCCTCAGGCACACACAAGTTTATCGGATTAAGATATTAAAGAATTGAAAGTGTCAGCATCTAGCGTTGTCAAGCTTTAGCCTGAGTTTGGAATTTCAGTTTTAACTCGATGTAGTGTGGGTTATTACACTGATGGTTCCATAAAGAGGACATCTGATGGTCTTTAAAAGGGAAGTGTTTATGCAAACATACACTGCGTGCGAGTGTGAAAAGAGCGCTGGTCAGAATTGATTTTCATTTGATTTTGAAATATTAAAGAAGAAGGTTGATCCTTCCTACTGAATGTAGAACGTTCGATTCCAGGGTAGAATACATTATATTTCGTCCTGATTTTCGAATCGCTGACAACACTCAATGACGGTTGATGAAGAATTTATCTAATTTTTCAACCGTTCGCGGAAACTATGATCGTAAAATGTTTAACCACAGCGCACCGAGATCAACAGGCGGGAGGATGAATACTTGGTGGCCTTGTAAAGTGTCGGTGCCGATGACCTCCAGCAGACGGAACTGTTTCTTTCATGAAATCATATTTCGCAAGCCATTTACAAAAGCATTTCAGTTCCGAATAGAATTGATTGAATTGATTAAGTCCCGGTGAAGATCTCCCCGACAATATTCACTTGTATGGTTCTCTTTATTTAGCTTTTTTGACGTTGTGACTGTTGGCTGTTTTTATGATGTGCCATAGCCTTTTAATGCGATGTTTCAAAAGAGCAAAAAATTCATCAGATTTGTTTACGAAATATTTAGAAAAATCTTGACACATATTCGGTAAATAAAAGTTTAATATGTTTCAACATTCAATCGCAAAGTTAAATAATATAGACATTTAAAAAAATAGTGTAAAGAGAATAGTTTTGTGCTTTTTCGAAAACTGTACAAGTTCTGAAGTCCGTACATTACCAACAATCTGCAAAAAGTTAAAAACTGTACTCTAGCCCTGTCTGTCTAGCCCCTTATATAATTCTCGTAATTAACATAAGACTGATATAACATAAGGCTGCTTATATTTAAAAATTCACGAAAATCCGTATTGAGATTTTTATTTTTGTGTAAATTAATTATCGACACTAGTGTAGCACGAAATGGTCTTGATCCCAAACTTTAAGAGGTGCTAAGGACATGTAAACAGAAACGCTGTTTTTGTTGTTATTCACAAATCTGCAAACAGCAAAGTAAACTCACTTTATTAACTTCCTCCCACAGAGGAGCTGAGACTGTGAAGAGGTAACCTGATACCTGTTACCTGAAAACGAAACGTCGCGACGTGTCTGCAAATAGGCTCTCGAAGAGATGTCCGTCGAGTAATTACCACCTAATATCCTCCCTCCTTCTTGCAGACGCACACATCCTGTCCTTCCTTGAGATGCCAACTTCTCATGTGGCTATACCGAGAAACCAGCGATTATTTCCATAACTCACAAAAGCCAGGTACGTCCACATAAACATGACACTTAGACCCAAAGCTGCTTTCTGCTCGCTGCTTTTTGCTCATACTTATCCGCATTTGATTTCCTTTTCTAATTAAACCGGGATTCATAATCTCTCGCTGGATGTGTCTGTTGTTGTTGTTGCTGTTTTTGTTGTCGTCGTCTGTCTTGCGGAGCGAAGCCACGGAGAAGAAACAAAAACCCTACCGATTCGTGATGTCGTCGCAGTCCGTCAGTGCCAGTGCCAGTGCCATTGCCAGAGCTGGTGAGACGACACAATACAACAAACAGCATGAAACAAGTCTCAAGTTTCAAGCCAGAAAGAGGTTCAGCAGTGCAGTAATAAGCTTATTGTGTTGATTTAACACTTTCATTGGAACACGCACAACACAAAAGGATCACAAAGAAAGCGAGGTGGTTACCGAGCTCCAGCCTCTTCTGCCACTGGGAAGACCGGCCTAAAACAGAATCCATGTAAGTGCCACCAATTAGCTCAGACGCTCTGTGTAAAGTACACTTGGGTCAATTAGCCGCCATCTATCTGTGACACTTGCGATTTGTTATCACAGCGACTTTGCGCGATACCTAACGATCGTGCACCGCGCCGATGAGTATCTAAGTATTACTCGTTCATATTTGTTCTCGCATTGCACCACCGATCCAATGTGGAGGTAATTTTTCTCCGTAACATAAAAACAAACCGCCTGCTGCTGGTGCTCCTGATGCCGCTCCAGCGATCAGACAGAAGCGAAACGCAACCGGCGGCGAGTGGCTGTTTAAGCGCGTCCCCCTTACTAGTCAGTCTACCACTGCGCTGCGCTTATCGTCTAATGAAGTTGACAACACACGGATTAACGCACTAAAAACAGAACGAACCAGATCAGGAGGACAGTAACGACCGCCGACATTTCACCGAGGAGCATAATAATAATAATAATGCTCCCCGGCCGTATCAGGGTGCGGACGCCGCCGAACACCGAACTGCGAGGAGTCTGCGCCCAGTCGGTCGACGGTGCACCGGCATTGGTACAAATGATATCGGAATTACGGAATGTTAAATGATTTCAGAAACTCCAGTGCGCTCTTGTTGGGTCCTCCTCCCCTGCCCTGGACCTGAGCGTTAACCACTTGGAAGCAGGAGCGAAAGAGAAGCGCTCGCATCTGAATCTGCTACGGGTGGTTAGGGAATTAAGATGTAAATTTCTACACCGTGTCGACGATGTTCGTCCGCACCACCGGCTTAAAATCAAGTTCTCGAATTATTATATCAAGCTGAGAGTTTTATCTTTTTATGCTCGAAAGTTGTTAAGAGATAAAATTTTCTTATTCGTTATTGGGCAGCAAGCGTCAGGCATCGTGCACCGAGCATCGCGCAGTGGGCACTATTCGGTTGGCTGGGCTCACTGTGGCGTGCTTACTCGCTTACACTCACTATTAGTGGCTGTGTGCCTTGATCTTCGTTGTCTGTCGTTGCCGGTGTCGCTGGTGTTGTTGTTGTCGCCGAGTCTGGTCTCGTCTTTCGGTTCTGGTCATCGGATTTGATGAGATGCAAATGGGCGAATCTTAAACTAAATGTTTAGCGCGGTTTGTCTTTTAAGATTTTTGTGATATTCCTTGTCGTTCTCTTTGGATTGCACTGGCATCAGACTGCGTCGGCTGTGATGCAGCGTCGGTGCGATGCCGCGTTCGCCGGCTCACTGACATCAAATGATCGTGCGGAGGTAGCTTCTGTGGTGACATCCAAAATTATATGATGTGATGATGAGATTAAGTTTTCAAACTTTTATTTCCGATTCTGCTCTTAATCTATTCGTACGGCAACGACCGGCGACGGATCAGTGAGACACTGTTCCGCCTTTGAGTCTGTATGGTGTTTGTGGCTTTGAGGCCGTTGGAGCCGTTGGAGCCTTTGCTTAAATTATTAAAAAGGCAAATGCCATTAAGATTAATATTGAAAAATCGTTTGCATTGTTTGGGACATAATACGGGTGGACTAAGTGAATTCCTTTGGATCTCCGCCTGAAATCCATTCTGTGTGAATAAAGGGAATTTTATATGTTGAATTAAATTTGAAGTGTGAAGTTTGGAAAAGGTGGCTTACTTTGGATTAACATCGCGATATCTATGTTCGCTGCAATTTGTTCTGATTGAATGGAACCCTTAGTTGGGAAGTAACTAAGTGGAGTAAAATCCGTAGGCGTGCAGTAGATTTAATTAGAATGCCACTGATGGTAAATTAATTCCTTTATCTGGAGGTTTGTATCGGGTAGATTAAGTCTTTAAGCATCTTATCGGGAGTTCTTTTGGCATTTGCGTTTTGCGTTTATATTATCAATTCCTTTTAGCCTTTATCATAATTATATTCAGTTCAGTGTAATTTGTTTTGTCTTCTAGTAATTTCTTGACTTTCTTAACCTCGAGTGATGCGAGTGAATGATGGTTTAGTAAACAAAGCACTTTTAAGGCTTTTAACGTTTTTTAAGTAAAAAATTAAAACAGTAAGGACTGAATAATTAACACTCTGAAGAACTGGATGGAGGATTGTGACTTCTTGATGTAGAGCAATGAAATTGTACCAAATCTTACTTCTAAATAATAATAATTGTATGGCGCGACAGTCCACAGGGAACCAGGACCTAGCTTGCCCTCATAAGTTGAAGAGACCTACAGTTTGTTGCCGACTCCGAACGCCGAAGTTTGAGAAGGTTTTTCTTAGAAAGTATTACTGTTTGAGTGTTCTCAGCACCTGGAAACAGGTGGTGTCGTGAAAAATTTGAGGTGTGAATCGGGAATCGAACCTGAACCTCCGGCGTGTGAGTGTCGCAATCTACCCACTACGCCATGGCGGCCACAAATCTTACTTCTAGTTTTCTAAATAAATACTGTAAAGAATAACTATCGCTTTGATGTATTGTGTCCAAATTATTTCCCTGTTACCAAAACAACGAAAGAAGAAGAAGAAAATTGATGTTTAGAAAATAATTTCAAATTTCGCGTTTATCGATTTTTTTATTTTGTTATGTTGGTACACTCATCTCGAGTGTTTATGTATGTTTACAGTTTCAGCTATATATCATATCTATTTGTTTGTGAAAGGCAGACGTGTTTTGCATATTCGGCGATTTCCTGGTGTCGAAAAAAACTGGATCAAAAAATATGCATTCAATTTTTTATGAGAAATGGAGTCAAGTGTTAAAAACAGTGGCGTAGAGTGAGTATACTCTGAGTCAAAAAAATGTTGACAATTGATACAAGGTATTCAAAGAATATCAAGTCGATGAAACTGCAGAGCTAGCAAATGTCCCTTGCAACAAGTCAACAGTGGACACAGAAAAAATATTAGATTGGAATTTATGATTGCACAGGTGACCCAAGTTATTGATGAAGTCAGCGTCTGGGTAATTCCCGATCACTTCCAAATTACTTGAACTCATTTGCAGAAGCTAGGATAAATGTATACAAAATATTGTAAAAAATATTCAGTAATAAGGTAAACACGAGAGTGAAAAGTTATTATTATCGATTCGCAAAGACACAACCATAATTCGCTCGCCCTGGACACTCCAGCACCTCAAAAACCGACGAAATGTAGAGAAAGTGGAAAAAAATTGTTATGGAGAACCATCGAATCACTATTAAAGATATTGCTGAAGATATAGATTTTGACCTAAAAAGTGCCGAAGTAGCATCGCCCAGGAATTGTTGAATGACGTCAACGGCGATCCAAATTTGCTTAAAAGCCAAAAACAACACTGTAATCATGCCTTATCCACCGAATTCACCACATTTAGCACCCAGCGACCTTTTCCTGTTCCCAAGATCGAAGATACTCATGAAAGGCCGGCGCTAGGCGACGATTGAGGAGGGACGAACAGAATTGCAGAGAGAGCTTAAGGGCATATGAAAACGCGTCTATCAGAACTGCTTTGAGGATTGGGAAAAGCGCCAACACAAGTGTATTATATCTGAGGGGGAAATGCTTTGCTCCAAGTTAACCTATGATTATTTCTGTTTTCTGTCTTTCGGGCTATCTAATTTCTTGATTATTTTTTTTTTTTGTTTTAATTAAAAAATTTCACACAGAAAACTGAAAACCCCAATAACTTAACTTAGGGGTATGACTATGACTTTAACATATGTACACACACACAGTGGCGAGCAAATATGAGTACATGTTTAAAGAAAATTAAGAAAAATGAAAAAAAACCTTGTTTTTCTAATAAATGGTGAAACATTTATTTAAATCTTAGAAACGGTGTTGTTGCCAAGATAACTGTAAATATAAATAATATTAATGGTAACCATCATGTATTCAACTTTGCACGTTTTACTGATAATCTTTTAAAAAAAATAATTGTTGACGCGACAGTCCACAGGGGGACCCGGGGCCAAGCTTGCTCATCAACTACTGGTGTTGTGAGCGCTACTGTTCTCTCACGAGTTTACAGTACAGTTTTTTGCCGACTCCGAACAAAGAAGTTTGAGAAGCTTTCTTAGACAGTTATTACTCTTTGAGTGTTGTCAGCAGTTCGAAGGAGGTGGCGCCGTGAAAAATTCGAGGTGTTCAGCCGGGAATCGAACCTAGACCTTCGCACTCTACCCACTACGCCACGACGCCCACACTGATATATCTTACTCTGCCTTATTTATTGGTTCATTTACCGATTCTTTCACATCAACATATCGTGGTGGAAAGAGGTACTGTTTTTAAAGTAGTTAGAAATATTTAAAAAATAATATTAAGAGTTTTACAGAAAAAAGATTCAAGTTCAAATTGAAAATGAAAAAAATTACAAACGAAGTGGAAAATAGCATTATATCGCTGCTTGAAGAAGGGCTATCTTAAAGAAATATTGCTAAGAGGATGAATGGAACGATTTATTAAGAGTAGAGACTGCAAGACCCCAATGACAGCAGCAGAATTAATCAATAAGAACATGATAGAATCGACAACTAGTAGAGCTCTGCAAAAGTTCGGATTAATAGCATCTATAAAATGGAGAATTTCAGCACTGTCTAAAAAAAATGTAAGGCGCGCCCAAACACACTGTAGAAATCGTAAAGAGCTGGCTTGGAGAACAAGTTTTTCAGACCATGAAATGGCCAGCTCAAAGCCCAGATCTAAATCCAATTGAAAATTTGTGGACAGTTCTCAAAAGACGCTTGGCACCTTGCGAGGAGCCTCCCAGAAACTTGAATAGCTTATGGGAGTAAGTAGTGAAGCATTGTATTAACATTTCAGCTGGTCATATTGAAATGTTGGTAGAGGGTATGCCAAAAAGAGTAAGGAGCATAATCAAAAAAAAAAGGATTGTAGACGAAATATTAAAAACCGCTGCAAAAAACAGAATCGGTAAGATGTGCAAAATAGAATACATGATGGTTACCAATAATATTACATATTTTTACAGTTATCATGGCAACAATTTTTGTGTTTTCTTTTTTATGTAATACACTATGAACACAGTTTCCAAGATTTAAATAAATTGTTCACCATTTATTAGAAAAATATAAGGTTTTTTTCATTTTCTTTAACCATGTACTCATTTTTGCTCGCCACTGTATGTACGAACACACCATTGGCGTCATTATGCACACAACTTTGAAAACAACTTCCAACTCGACATCTCCTACCTGGAAAGTTTAAGTTAAAATCGCTCATTTGACTCGAAAATATCTTTTCTGTTATATGGATTCAATTCTCTCTCGATTTGTTGCAGAAAATAAGGGCTTTGTTTGGGAGCTTAAAACTGATGAAGATGTTTTCTTCAAATGATTTTACAAAATTACTATTTAATTCCCCACGTAATCTAATATAAAGGTTAAGTATAAGATGATTTTTTTTTAAACATTCGGTGCCCTATACAAGCAATACGGAGGCGAGTAGGCTAGTAACTTCACATATCATAATAGAAAACGTATCCTTCAATTAACAAATTGTGGCACGTATTGGGTAACATAGTGCGCCGGCTTGTTGAAACTACAGTTCATGCACATTTAAGTTGTTCTATAATTAACGAAAAAAATAAGTCATCATGGACACCATTGACTGTTATCTCCGGCCAGTACTGTTTTTGAGAAACTTGAGAAACTCGTCAGACGCACTAAAGTGCCAGTTCCTGTGTATGTAGCGGTGTCTTAACACACATTTGAGTATTGTCAGCACTCCCTATACCACCATTGAACTTACTGCTTATCAACAATAAGTAAGCTTTATGGCTAAACAAAATGTTCATATGAAAATCAATCATGATTTGATATGAGCAAAATTTGCACTACTCGAAAACATAGTTCAGACAATTCCAAAGTTACCTTCAAATACATAAATCACTTGACTGCTAACAAAACAGCCACAAATTTAAATAGTCTGGTCAAATTAAATATCTATACCTCCAAGAATGTCCTGTTTCAGTTGATTGGACAGAACTTTTCAATGGTCAGAATTAAACTTTGCTCGCGACAAAACAGTTACCCGTACTACGTCGCGCTTCAGCCAAGACGTTTGGCATTGAAATGGAAACCCGAATTATATATGAACTCGCTCAATGCACTCAGAACATTAAATCGCCACACAGTTTAGACTTAAGGTCACGAACCGTATGCGTCAAATTTGAATTTCAACCAATCATTCAAAATTCAGAATAAGACGATGACGAAGAAGCGCATGAAATAAAACCAACAGACGAATCGGTCACAAAAATTCCTGAACAAACACCCCCAACCGGTGATCTGTCAGATGCATCCTTCTCCCATCCACGGCATAAACAATATTGAATCCAAATATCGAAGTTAATAAGTGAAGATATTCAATTTCCCTAAGCAGAGCCTCAGAATGACGAGAGATCCATAAACACAACAAGAGGCTTCACCAGAAAATTCCCAACACAAAAATCGCTCATTCGTATCGATTCCGTGAACACCCAACACCCGCTGGTTTCTACCTTCCATCAAAAGTACTAATCTATCTATCTCTACATACGGATACAGTGCCCCCAAGAGCATTTAAAACCGAATTTGTACAAATCACTGCGGCGGCGGCGGCACGCAATCATTCGAATCATTCGAGCTGTGACAGTTGACCTATCAGAGGGACCCTGCTGATGATGATGTATCACTCTTGCCATTTTTTGTTGTGTGTGTTTATGCTTAAATAAGCCCAGCATAATCAAAGATGACAGTTATACCTTTTGCCGTGTAACAGACGACGGCCTGGCACTCAGGATCCAACTGGTTCTGGTTGCTGCTGCTGCTGTGGCTGCGACTGCGGCTGCTGTTGATTCTGCCTCTGTGTTCTTGTGTCGCTGATGCTGTTGCCATTGCTGTTACCGCTGACGACCAATGGATAATGATGATGCCTCCTTTCTGATCGCTGATCACTCGGCCTCAAAGGGATACAGATCGTGTCTTTGTGCCACTCGACCGAGACACACACATACATCAGCACGGGGCAGACAATGAAGAGGTTTCCATTCGTGTAGACTGAGAGGGATTTGATGAAAATTTGTGTGCCAAGCCAGGCTTTCAGGTGAACAGATCTCCTTTCAGGGCGCATTGATTGTGTTTAAAAGAGTTGTGATCCGTGTGGAAAACATGAATATATGGGAATAAATGAGCAGTGTTTCCTTTGTGATGGCATAATGCTGCTTGATGGCTTTCGAATGACATCGGATGTATGCGCTCGTTGACAGATAGCTGTGGACATGCCCATCAATCATTTCAGCCGGCAGGGCTGCCGGTTGTGTTCGCTAAGTTATGTGGTTGGAAGCAGAGTTACAGCACTCAGTCGTTTGAATGTTTTTCGGAAACAAATGCTGCATTCCTGGGCGATATCTGAAAGGTCAAAATAGCTCAAATTAGTCCCTCTAGTTGCCCACATTTGTGCGCTCATTCCATCAGACAAAACGAATGACCAGTTTTAGAGACATTTACGGATAGAACGTTCTCCAACTGCCGCCGCGTTTTGTGTGCGCCCCAAACAAAAGCAGCGAAATCATCATGATTGTGTTTTAATTGAATAAGAAACCAAATCAAATGCTGCCAGTCTTTTCAGGAATTCTTTCTCCTCGGCTCCAGCACAATAAATGCCACAACAAAACAATTTTACTGTATATATGAATAAACTCCGGCCAAACAACCGCAAAGATTCAAAGATCCAAAGAGCGGAGCCGATCGCTCAAACGATCGCAGTGCACAGTCAAAATTGAAAATTTATTGAATAAAGAGTTTAAGTACAACACGGCAAAATCAACAAAGGATTTCCCCAAATAGCTCGTGTCAAAAGACTTTGATCCATTAATCAATATGCTCTCCAAAAATTAAACAGCCCGGGCACACTGTATCGAGCGCGACCGCGACCACGACCACGATCGCAACGGCAAAAAGAAAGAGCTCCTCAGACCAGATCAGACCAAGATCACTGTCTAATCTTCATCTCATCATCTTTTGGCTTTTTCTCCCCTTTTCATTTTTGTTTTTTTTCTGTTCATGAAAAAATAAAAGAAACGTGCTTCATGTACCGAAAGTACACACGTCGTTCGCCTTTTTCCCATTACCAGGTCCCTCCGTCACTTCGTAGCACTCCACCGAAAGTTTTGCGGTCGGAATTTGTGTTTTGTGTCTTTTGTAGCAGTTACTGGCGGGCATGCAACCGGGCATTAGGTGTTTAGTGGTCAAAGTGTTTAATGGTTGTGAAAGTAATGGCCAGGCAGTGTTGTGTTACATTTGCATTCATCTAAATGGGGGCTAAAGACAAATCAATTTGAAGTGTGAACAATGAGTGAAAGAATGTAAACTTTTCATAGACGTCCCTTATTCCTTAGTGCTCACCGAATGAGCTGAGCATCTGCCCGAGGCTGTTGGTTTCAAAAACAATGTTTTTTTGTTTTCTTCGCCTCTTGATTCTTGATGTACCCTTACATTCAGTGACAGGTGGAAACTTTGTTTTGTGTTGAATGATCTGATTGATGGACCTGCATTGAAATGATTCACTTCGTTTGGAGACTGTTAATTATGACTCATGAGTTTGTGAAAGGGTATGAATACAAAATTGTCACATGAGAATAGCTCTTATTGCATGTAATATACTGTAATGTACTGCACAAATTTGTGAGAATGTGGTAACAAGTATTTAAAATGAGTTTAAAAAAGACAAATAAAAATAATATAATAAAAATAAATAATAATAAATAATTTTTTTTTATACTAACGCATTTATGTCCTTACAAAGACACATAATTTCACGCGAACATCAATATTTAATGGTATTCAAGGTTCTTCGATACCGCGTTTACTTAATTTGAGTGTCTCGGTGCAGTTTACTCTACTTAAATAAGCTTCCGTCCACAAAAATTTTATTAAAAACATTCTTCTTTCTATCAAATATCAAAGTTAAGTCGCAAACCATTTTTGAAAAAAGCTACGCAAGTCCAAGTATTAGTAAAAATAAAGAACGCGTCAAAATTGTTACATTGCAAAAGAACGTATACTTTTGACCATCACAAAATATTAAAACAAATAAAATATTGTAGGACATACAGAAGGGCAACATATTAAGGGAATAAACTCTTAATTTTGTTGATCGCTTTCGCAAATTTTTGGTGACCTGAAATATAAGGACGAAAATTTTTTGCGTTCAATTTTTGGTCCTGTTTGCATTGAAGGAAAAGCTTTAGTGACGAACTCTATGGGTTATACAGCGACATGCGCCTGGTCAAGCGTCTTCGTATACAACGCTGAAGATGGCTAGGTTATGTAGAGCGTATGGACACCACTGCTCCGGGCCCCAAAGCTTTCGAATCTGAGCCATTGGGACAACGCAACAGCACACAAGTTTAGAAGAACCTCAACCAACTTGGAGTTCGCAATTCGAGGCAGCTAACTAAAGATCATGTTGGTTCAAGAGGCATGTTGGTTGAGGCCCAGGTCCACCCCGGACTGTAGCGCCACAAGGAGAAGAAGAAGGAGAAATATAAGGACGCGATGATCCACAACGAGTGCATGGCCTATCGCCTTCAGCTTGTGTTGTGCTTGCTATTGCTTTCTTATGATAAGAAGGCACCTGCACACGCCACGGCGATAACACTACAGTAATGGCAAATTGTTTTCATCTTTCTTCTAAAAGTGCAAGAATTTGGGGTAATATTGTAGCTGTATCTTGTTCGCAGTCACTTTTTACTGAATAGAATAAATAAAACAGTGCTAAATAGAATAAATAGTACGTACAGCACGAGTGAAAGGGTTCGAAATGTATAAGCCGACTATTTACCACCAATTTCGGAATTCATAATTTCCAATGCTCAAATCCATTTTTTAAGAAAATTCTTTTTGTTCTTAGTGTGACGCTACGCTACGGAGTGGACTCAGCTTAACCAATATGCCTTCCAGCTATCGCCAGCTGTCTTCAATTTCGCACTCCAAGTTGGTTGAAGTCCTTCGCCACTTGCGTGCATCATTTTATCTCAATGGTTCGAATTCAAGCACTTTTCAGGGCAGAGCATAAGTTTCGATACGCTCTACATAACCAAGCCATCTTAAACGTTGAAATCAATGACGCTTGACCAGGCACATATCGCCGTACGGTCCATGGAGTTAGTTATTGAATCTTCTCTTTCAAATGTCATCAACGCAAACGTGATCAAAATTCGCACGTAAAACGTTTCTATCGAAAAGAGAGCTTTCTCATCCAATTTCACTAACGTCAAAGTTTCGGTGCCATTAAGCAGGACTGGGATGATCAGTCCTTTTTGTAAAGCAAGCTTTGAATGGGCTCTATTACACAATTGCTCCTTGAGCCCAACGAAACACCGCTTGGCAAGCGGTATCCTGCGTTTTTCAGTGACGAAATTAAAAGCAGAAATTTTTTAATAAGCTAATTTTTATTTAAATTTAACTAAGTTCGAGATCCGATTACATTTTTCATCCAAGAAATATTTCGTTCTATTCCTAACAGAAGTTATGAATATTATTAAATTCAAAATATTTTGTTGCGTTGTTTTTGGACGATTCTTAGAATCCCATTTAGAAAAGTTTACAAAAAATTCAAAAGTTTTGAAAGACAAATGTGGATTTTTTTAAGCTCTCCGGTTTTACAAAATTTTTTCTGTATTTTTTTTCAAGTTTAGTTCAGACCATTTGTGTCTTTTCCAGTTTACAGACAGTAGTAAAGTTACTGAAAAGTACAGATGCAGAAAAGTTTCTTATAAATCGTTAGCAATATGTATTTCAAAATTATGAAGACGAGACAAAACAGCGGCATAGATTTCAAGACATTTCGGTTAACAAAAATGATAATAAATAAAACAATTTAAAATTTGTTTTGATATATGAACAAGTTAAATACAACTGTAAACGATATTTTTTAGAGACGCATCTTGAAATTTTTCTGGCTTAAAAAAAGGAATCTGTTACTACAAGAATAATTTTCTTGTTCCAGTTCAGTATCTCTCATATTCAATGAGTGAACAAATTTGTAATCTCAGTGCTATACACCTAAATTAAATTATTTTAAACTGTGAATCGCTCCATAAGCCTATTTTAACGTCTTGGACGTAACAAGTTCAAAACCTTTGCTCTTCAAAAAAATACTTTTTGTTTGTAAAGCGAAGTTAATTAATTATTGAGTTAAAAATATACAGGCCCTCATAAACCTAAATCACATGTCTTTCAGTTGTTTCCATGTAATCAGCTTCATCAGTTCTATGATGTTCAATGGTCAACATTGATTCCAGAATTTACTGCCACTTTTGAGCAATAAACTGATAGATCTTCCGGCTACTAACTTAATGCCGTAAAGAATTGCTTTATTGATAGAAACGGCCTTTAAACACCTTTTTGTCATCATTATTCTGTGATTGATGCATTTCTCGTTCGCTGTTCGATGACAAAGCCCGTCTTCAATGGCACTACCGTTGATATAGACATCAAGGTAAATCATCTCTCCAACAAATCGTGTTCTCCATCGATGCCAGAACTAATTCAGCTCCCGACAAGAGCTTCGGGTCCACACCAATCCACCCTTTCGTGATGCAATGATCCCCTGGCCGCTTAATCCACTGACTGACTGACTGCCTGACACTTGTCGACGGCTAGCTTCGACGGAGATGCCATGCATAGGTGAGAGATGTCTGAGCATCACGCAAGGAAGGGTCCAGTGGTTTGATTACATCATTAGCATATTTATTGGGGCATTTAGTATATTTTTGTTTTGGGTTTTAAATATACGACATCATTTGTCGGTTCGTACTCTCGGACTGTCGTCGGCAGGTAGGCAGGAATCAGCATCGGCTGCTCACAAAGTCAATGTCTCTCAACACAACCATTCAGGTCCAATATTTTCGTTGTTGTGTTCATTTGTTCTTTTGAACAATCTTTCCGAGGAGAAGAATTAAGACCTACTATTCACCGACGCGACGCACGGTCAGCAGAGAGTATGTATCGCCTACTGGTTTCACGTGGAGCGGCGCACTGTCTCGTTTCATGCGGCCGACTTCTTTCAGTCGGCGTTATTATGTTATCACCGCCGATATTACAAAATTATACAACATAACTTACGTTGATTCTCAGGTGTGTAATCACGAGAGTTTTTCTTAAGTTGTCAACATTTCTGGCTTAAGTGTGGAGTGGGAGAGCAGTCGGCTCGATTGAACCTGGCTTTATGTGTCCTTAGTCCGGTTGCCATTGTTGTTTCGGTGGTTGTCTGGTTGTCTGGTTTGTCCGATTGTATGGTTACCGGGCTGGTTACTGGTCCAGCTCGAAAAGGTGTTGGCTATTATGAAGATATCGTGAAATATTATTACATTTGGCTTTCTGGAACACATCATCGGCTTGTCGATTGGATGAACGGAGGACTTTGAATCTCGTTATATCGTGAAGGAAGAGTTCAAAGGAAAACAAATTAGAAGACGAAACAAATGAATAAAATAAAGTTTTTGTTAAAGCCGCTTCTGGTTTCTATCGCGATTGAGTTATAAGACATTTTTACATAATTACAGACAGTTCACCGAATTAAAATGTTTTGAGCTACTTTCTATTCTTTGGACATCCTTTTTAAAATTCATTTTACTACAAATGACACTTTTAGAGCGTTACTGACATTTGAGTATAAGAAATTGATTAGTTATTAGTTTTTTGTTGGCACCTTGCACATTTATGTACATACAAAATTTATATATTGGTTATATTAGAGAATAAACACACAGTCATGAATACAATCCCAAAAGAAAAATCCCACACGTTGACTATATAGTCCATTATTCTCCTACTATAATGTGTCAGTTTTTAACAACTGTTTCAATATGGAAACGTTACTCCCAAAGCCATAACAACTGCCTTTTCTGCAAGAAGATAAATATTTTTCAATAATGTCTCCGGCCTTAGATACCACGGTTTTGTTCAAATGCCAACGTCTGAATAATATAAATGAAAACATGCATTTTTTGAAAATTAACTTAAAGAAGTGGTTTTACGAGAACCTGTTCGATTCCAAATGTGAACTCAAGACCCTTGTTCTTTAATTTTACTTTGATTCTTTATAGCTTGTCAAGATGTCATTATTCTTCAAAACAATCAAAAATTAAAAAATGAACATTAGTTTTCTGAGAAAAGAAAAAAAACCTTCGCGTCTCATAAGATGGTAAAAATGGGGTTATTCATATTGTAAATGATAATAACCCAGCTTTGAGTATTACTTCTTCTTCCCCTTGTGGCGCTACAGTGCGGGGTGGACCTGGGCCTCGACCAACACGCCTCTCCAGCCAGCACGAAATTTCACTAGCTGCCTCCAGTTGCGCTCTCCAAATTGACTGAGGTCATTCTCCACTGGTGTGCTCCACGTAAGCCTAAGCCGTCATCTGTTGCGTTGTCCGATTGGCTCTAGTTTGAAAACTTTTCGGGGTGGTGTCCATATGCTCTACATGGCCTAGGCATCTTAAGCCTTGTATCGGAAAACGCTAGACCAGACGCATGTCGCTGTATACCCCATAGAGTTCATCATTAAAACTAGAAATTAAAAAATGCCATCAACGCAAACAGGAGTGGGATGATCAAGCTGTTATATAAAGCAAGCTCTGTCCTTCGAGAGAGGGCTGTATTATTCAATTGCATGTTGAGCACAAAGAAACAGCGATTGGCAGGATTGATTCTGCGTTTGATTTCACCAGTAGTGTTGTTGTTCCTATTTAACGCGGAGCCGAGGTAGACGAAGTCCTTGACTACCTCGAAGTTTCTGCTGCCTAGTATGACTCTCTGTCAGAGACGTCGATGTTGTGTGTTCTTCCTTCGCGACAACATGTGTTTTGTTTTGCCCTCAAAGTCCACCGATTTTAGCCGCTTCCGTTTCAACACCAGCGGACGCCTCATTGACTGCTCGCTGTGTCCGTCCAATCACGTCAATGTCGTCCGTGTAAGCTAGCAGTTAAGCTAACTTTTGGAAGATCGTGCCTCCGGTGTTGACTTGTGAGTTACGCACGTTATTTTTAAGAATGATTTTAAAGAAGTCACATGACAGTTCGTCGCCTTGTTTAAAATGTTTGACTTCGACAGAGCAGCGAGAGTTCTCCATTGTCATCCTACACAATCTGCCGAGTTTGATAGTAATGCCAAAACTAGAGATGGCACTGTACACTCTATACTCTATGCACACTTTCATATGCGGCCGTAAAATTTACGAATGGGTGGTGAGTGTCGATTTGTACTTTGAATATTAACAAATTATTTTTTTTATTGTAATTTATTTACTAGTGTGATCGATCGATCAAGGAACCATCGATCAACATTGGTCTAGCTCTAATCAGCGCATGAACAACAACATGTTGTCTTCGAATCTCGTGGTTGAAAATAAGAACTTGGAATGGAATAGTAGGCGATTTACGAAAAAATACTACCAGCACTAAGCCTGATTTCATTTTATGAACGCCCTGTGCACACGTTTTAGAAGTAAACAGGCCGCCGTTGTTATAACCCACACATGAATAACTTTAAGAATAAAATAAACCGAAAACCCCTCTTTTGATAAAAAAAAAAGTTCTTTTTAAAACAATCCCTTATCTGAAGATTTTGTATATTGATTTTGCTGTAACTTCCAATAAACAAATTAAGTTATTTCAACCCAAAGGAACGTCGGCACCTTTTGTCAATCCCAAGATTGTATCTGATGGTAAACAGTTTTTCATCCATTCATCGAAGCTACCTCGATCAGCGTTTCATAATGATATCCAAATGAAATATCCAACCTATATCTAAATTATTTGTCTCGCGACTATTTTACATACTGGACACACTCCTGAATGCGGTAGCACCTTTCGTAGGAAATCTCCGAAAATGGGTAAAAAATGAGTCCCCATTAGAAACTAATAATTAACCACACAGAGAAGTATAGTCTTCAGTCAGTAGCGCACACAAAGGCCATAATTTAAGTTTCCCTAATCAGAACAAAACATCGCACTCACACACCACCAGCGCGGAGAGAACACCCACCTCTATCGCATTTGAGCCATCTCCAGCCAGCCGTTCTCACACCGCCGAAACCTCCATTGTTGTGTGCCTACCTGTCCATGTGTGCATGCCTCAAAAGTTTCCAAACAAATCACCGATTGTCGGGCAAACATCTCCACATTACTTAGTTAAGAGAACAGAGAGAAAATAATTTCCATGATTATCCTTTAATGAAGCAATTGGATTTCGGTATGGGGTTACTCGAAAAGGAAACGCCCCTGCTGTTGCCGCCGCCGTCGCCAACCTCTCGCTGCTGCCATGCGAATCACACATGAATAGGCGATATCAAGTTTCACCATCAGATGTATATGCACGCCGACATACAGAAGGAGACGGGTTTCTTGTCAAAAGGACAGCATGAGAAGGCAGCAAGGGAACACGATAGAGCCTACTTGATCAGCCAACTAGTCCGCTCGTCTTGTCAATTTCTTACACCATAACTATTATTATCTACATCTTTATCGGCGTTCCCATTAACAAATTTCACTTTCCAAATGCCGCCGCCGCATCCGAGGCAACATCAGGCGTGCTCTCCTTCCTCTAGGCTGCTTTATCGATGGATAATGGAGAACAATCCTTTCGCACCGTCAAATGCCGGCAGTCTCTTTGGTCTACTCGAGAATTTCCCTTTGAATCTGTATTGGATCTCAAAAGTGCCGCACCGTCCATTGTCATGCCATGAGCGGGAATGTGATGTACTCTTGTCGGAGTTTGGTTTCACCCCAACCTACCGATTCCATCAGTTGTCCGGGGTTTCCTAATATTGTGAAAACTCTTTCGAGAGACACAGAAAAACGTACGCCGTAGAAATTAGGCAAATAAACATAAGGACAACGGTCCGTATCGGCGTTGGCGGCTCCACCAAATTTCATGCGTTTTCAACAAAATTAAAGACAAATCACCAAGTCCATAGCACGACAACAAATCGCCCAAATTAATCCACAATCATGGGGACCTGCCTGCAGCAATGGCCGCAACAGTGACGGTGGCGACGGTAATGGCCACAGGTACCCTACCTCGGACCCACACAAGGTACACACTTGTCCATACCACCGCCGCCACTGGCACCATGTGGGAACCATATGAACCTGGACAGCAGTAGCTGAGACCACGGCTACGCGGCACCGATTGCGACTGCGACTACCTTCGCCGACAGCGTCCCTCCGAAATTAAGAGAACTCGATGATAATGTGTTAATTATAATCAAACCAAACAAGTTTCCTGTGTCGTACTCATTTGCCTCGGACCGGCCACAATTCAAATGAGTTATTATTCCTAAGCTGGAGCTCTTAGTGGCCCAGAATGGAGCATCCATAGCGTATTTATGTGAAAACCGGCGACCAATATTAGCAGCTACACAGAAAATAAAAATATTAATAACAATAATGTGAAATTTATGAGCATCAGGCCGGGCACTGGTCTTCGGCCAAAGCGAGACGAAAGCAGTGGAAACCAAGATGATGGGTTCACGAGTCGCGAAAATGGAAGGTAGAGGCTGCACAGACCGACACATACGAACTCATCGAGCGGCGGAGACCTTTGATCCGAGTTGAACGGGCGATACCCGAATGCTGGACTTGGCCAAATTTATTCGGAATTAAAACAAGCAACAAATTATTGATTGTGACTATTTCCGTAAAATATTTTGACAGCATGCTTATGAATCTTCTTCGATAGAGTCGGTTTTGCGATCCCGGCTTTGTTTACTATTCCTTGAAACGCTGAAGGCGGTGGACGGGGGTAGAGTGATTTTTAATGAGTCCACTATAACGCTGCCCCCACCGCCAACGATGATGACGATGGATTTAATTTCATTCATTGTGAGGTCTGAAAACTCCCAACTTGTGTATAAAACAAATTATGTAAGACCAATAATAGATGCCTGCAGCAGACACTTATGCGAATCGCGACAGGTGCTTGTGCATTTTAAAATCTCAACCCCCGGAAAACTCCTAAGTGCGTTGTGGTTAGCGCGAAGATGTTCCCTGTTCGTGTTTGCTCGGCGGCTTTTCTGCCTCCACCCTCCGATTACAGGGTGTATGAGTATGTGTGTATGTGGAGAAAAATTATATACCATCCAAAGCCGAGGGTTACATGCGAACGCGTAGACTTCCATGTGAAGCGAACTAATTCGAGAAGGTATGTGAAATGAATTATTAAAAAAGTGGTCATCCTCGATCGGGCAGTGCACTGTTATTACGGCAGGAGTTGAAGCACGTCCTAGATGTGGGGCGGGTGATGGGGTGGGTGCCTTCAAAGGAACTGTGTTTGGTTTGTAAAGATCAAGCACGCGATTTGTGATGGGTGGCCTGAAAGGGAAAAAGGATGATTGTGTGACATCTGTTTGGACATTAGCAAGTTGTGGTCTTAGGTCATGTGTTGTGGTACACCAAAGAATGGAAGTATCTATTAACTTTGTCTGTTATTTGTGTAAAAGTTTCGACACTGCAATTACAGCGGTATGAACAATCCAAAAAAATAAATTGAAAATCTCTGCTAGGACTTGAACTTTTTTGGAGTGTTCTTTACTGTTTGTAGAAGAAAGATACACATTTTTTGTGGAATAGTAAGGTTTTAAGTGAATTACAACTTAACTTAACTTAACTTACATTTTAAGGAGGGAAAATCATATTCGATGGCGCAACAGTTGCTCTTACCCACCCCGCCATGGCGAAAATTTAAGGAAGGAAGGAAATGAAATTCGTAATGATTTATGGGAATCCAAAGTCTGTTAAAGTGAACTCTAGGACCTGGAGATTCGGAAAAGTAGCTACATTGTATAATGTATGTGCATGTGAAGGGTGTCCCAACAAGAACCCAAGATTTAAATTTGGCGCCATTCGAATTGTCATTGTTTGACATTTGAACAATTATTATTGTTTGTTAGTAGAAGGTATAAGGTTAATAAAAATGGAGCGCTACACCAGGTCGATCGACCGAAAACATCGCAGCAGTACGTGATGATGTCGCTCAAACTCCATCCACCTCAATTCGACACCGAGCTCAGTAAATTGGTGTTTTCAAATCCCCTATGCAGCGAATTTTGACGAAAGTTTTGCATCTTCATGCATACAAAGTTCAATTGACTCAGGAACTGAAGCCAACTAACCATGCACAGCGAAGGGAGTTCGTTAATTGGGTATTGGAGAGACAACATGAAAATGCTGATTTTGCCAAAAAAATCATCTTTAGTGACGAGGCCCAATTCCATCGCCTAGATCGTGCGATTTAACACCATTGGACTTTTTATTTGGGGTTTTTTGAAGTCGAATTTTGAATAAGCCAACGACGACTCAAGCCTTAAAAGAGGAAATTGGACGCTGCATTAATGAAATATCGCAGCATTTATGCAAAACGGTCATTGAAAATTTCGTTAAAAGATCGTATATGTGGCCGATGTGTTATTCCACACATAACCTCATCCTGTCTACTTTACGATATAATAAAGAATTTACGATTTATTTTAAACATTTGCGTTTTATTTAACATTTAAATCTTGCGTTCTTGTTGGGACACCCTTTATATGGGACGTTCACGGAAGATGTCCGCTAAATTCATTTGACAATGTTCGCTTTTGTTCTCAAAAATATTTAAGCATAATAACCTTATGGCCGCCGTAGCGTTGTGGGTAGCATGCGACGCTTACACACCGAAAGGTTTGATTCCCAGCTTAACACCTCGAATTTTTCACGACACCATCTCTTTCGAGCTGCTGACAACACTCAAAAGTAATAACTGTCTAAGAAAGCTTCTCAAAGTTTGCCGTTCAGAGTCGGCAAAAAACTGTATGTCCCCTGTACTTGTGAAAGAACAGTAGTGCGGATAACACGAGTAGTGGATGAGCAAGCTAGACCCTGGTCCCTTTATGGACTGTCGCCCAATCCAATTATTATTAACTTTTATGTGTCTAAGTTGTGTGGAGGGCGTAACCACTTCTGATCAGGTTCGAAAACTACTAGATTAGTAAGCATTGGAAATAGTAATATTGGATATCATTTTCACTTAGAGAGCATTCTTTAATTAACTTTGTGTGCCCAGCTAAATGAACCTGGGAAGCGCGATAACTATAGAGGATGTGCTGTAAAGTTAGCTTCCGAAAGAAAATCAAAATAAATCCATTAATGTACAACGCAAGTCTTTAAAGTAGGCACCTACACTGAGATGGACTTTGTTTGGCAGATGTTTAAGTGCGTGTCCTTAGAAATCTCTGCTGTTAATTTTTCCGATATCTTTTATTGGAATTGGTAATACACTGAACCTTCGGTACCTTTACTTGTAAAATGACGAAAGTACCTTACAATTTATTTATGTTTTTTATTGAAAATCCCTTCAATTAAAGACTGAAGTTTAAGTCGTGTTTTTTGGGTTTGTTTTTGTTGTCTGAGTCAACTTTTTGTTTGCTTTGATCGGGCTTAACTAATCGTCTGCTGGAGTGATATTCATTTAGTAATTTATTGTTTCTCCTCGTATTTTCATGCACATCATTGTCATATATGATATATACTCAACATGCCTGCATAAATCCTTTGAAATGAATGCTAGATTCTTTATCAACCAATCACCGATCGCAACCAAAGAAGAAACATTTTTTTTTTACTAATTTCATTTTATTTTCTCGTCGTACGATCTCATTTAAATTAACCCAAACACAAGTCTAAAAGGAACCGAAATTCAAAAACAGCTCTCACAACGCAAAACGTTACGATCCATACATTTCGATGCTTTCCGCCCCTCAGAAGTCATTAATAATCCCAACCCTGCGACCACACAGGAGACCCCGACTACTAATAGCACCGACAACAACCACTTATGCCACAACCTGCAATCAAAACAGACCCACTCTGGTTATCATAGTGCCACTTGACTACGCGGTAGAGCGGCGTCAAAACTCTATTTCACATCCTATCCAGACTATCCGCTGAGCCTCTGTTCGACTCCCTTACTCTCTGCACAGTAACAACATATGCGCCCAGGAGACCTCCTAGGTATCCCTACCTAGTTGTAGATCTGATAAGGATTATTATGCAATGATTACATGCATTACGAGGTAGAAGATAAGAAGATGCGCTTGTTTCCTGCTATCCGAAGGATGCCTTCATTATTTTTTTTCTTTTACTCTGCTGCTGTAATGAAATCGTCAAAATCGTCTACGAAAACAATCGTTCGGAAGACATTGTATGCTCGTAAAAGGATAATAAAGAAACCACACCAGCAGCCAGCAGTCAGCAGTGACCCGAAGATCCCACACCAGCACTGCGTTTGTACATAAATCTTTACTGGGTTTCTGAGGCAGTGAAGGGCGTGTCGGATTGCTGAAATGTTTTGGCTTTTTATTAATGCCGGTCGCTTTCGGCGGTCATACTACGGCATTTGATCTATCCAGCCAGCAACATCTCTATACTCATCGGGATCTGGTCTGGCGTTATTGTTTTCGATTCGTTTTTTTTTTTTTTGTTCGTTCTTCTGCTTTCTTGTTACCTGCGCCTGATTATATTGTTGCGCCTTTTTCAATAAGTGAAAAATAAATCTGTTATTTTGGCACAGCTCCATTACAGAGGAATGGTCAGGAAAATGTGTCGAATTTTGACAAAAGGTTGCGTCTCAATCGGGATTTAGCTATGAGGTCTATAATTTACTTATTATTATATCTGACTTTTTGCGGTTAACATAAATTGGGATACAGATGTGCATTTGCGGCATTGGACACGAGGGGGAATTTTGCTTTAGAAGAAAAACTACTCAGGTTACGCCTGCTTAGATCCAAATTGTCGGAAAGACTTGTTGTGGAATGTACGTTTACCTTTAGAAAGTTATGCAAAAGTACAATTTTCTTCATGAATACAAAATTTGTGTATCTATTAACGTCTTTTTAGGTGCATACCCCACATAACTAATGTAGTATTCGTTTGATCTCTCGTCCAAAAATAGGCTAAAAATCTCAACTACATCCTTCTTTTCAAATACGTCAATTTCGCGTGTAGTTATTTCTTTTTCCTGGAAAGCTGAAAAGAGACTGAAAAGTAAAATACCTGTAAAGTAAATAGTCCATAAAGTAAGTAAAATCAGGTCGTCGTCCTATAACCCTTCTGTTTGGACATATTTTGGATTTCGAGTAAAATCTTCTGCTAGCAATGTATTGAAAATTTAATATAAATTGAAAATATCTTTTTATTGCAAAAAATAAGTACGTAAGTATATATTGGGTATCCACAAGGGGACTAGGGCCTAGCTTCCTTAACCTCTGCTCGTGTTGTTCAGGCTCCACTACACTCACGAAAAGAATGGAAGTAAAGTTTTTTGCCATTACCGAATGTCAATGAGTATTGTTAGTAGCCTTAAAGAGGTGGTGCCTCTAAAAATGTATAGTGTCAGTCCAGAAATAAACCTGAGACCCTCACCGTGTCAATGTCACCACACACGTTGTATTAAAAAAATTAAATTAATTTATGACGTCCTATACAAATTTCACAAGTGGAACAAAAAGGCAGTATTCGGTTGTAAAATCTTATTGAAGAGCCTACGTCAAGATACATTTTAACTGCCAGTATTTAAGAAATATAAAAAATAAATATTCCAAACTGTAGTACTAGAAATATTGTTAATCATTTACGATTTTATTTAAAACTAAATCGCATTTATGAATGTTTCACTTGAATAAGCCCTAATGGAATATGATTAATATTGCTTTCCCACAATGTATATGTTTAAATTTGCATAACCTGGCAAATAATGTTGGAAAGTTTAAATAATTGATAATTTAATCAAATTTGGATTTATATTGCTTTAAGCATCAAATTCTACTACATTACCGACGCGCGTGGAAAACTATAAAATATATATGTAATTTTTAATAAACACTTAATATTCATAGGTAATTTAGTAGAAAATAAGTCGTAAGTCTTCGCCTATTAAATTTTTTATTATTGTTCACAGAATTCATTAAAAACAATTAAATTCGTTAGATATTGTTTTACTGCTATTTATTCCAACATTAAAATAAACGTAATATTATACTATTGAGAGCTTTTTATCTCAACCTTCACTTTGTTTGATTATGTATTTTGTTTTTACTTTTGATTTTGTTTTTGTTTTATGTTTACAAACTATTATATCAAAAATAAGAAAGTTATGAATTGAAGGAGAAAATAAACAACATCAAAATAAATCTGATTTGGCAGCACTCAAAAATTTATTTGACAATCATCACAATTCCAAGGGGACATTTTTTGCAAGTTTTTTTCTATTTCGGATTAACGATGCCATCCGTTGAAAATTTTTTGTAGTAAATATTTGATTTTGAATACACCAAAATTTCTAAAAATTAAGTTTAGTGCCAAACAAATCGGAGTGAAGAAATAAGGTATGAATTTTCAATTCAAAACATTTCAATTATTTGCGTTGTCTGCAAGCGGACGTAGGAGCAACAGAAGACAGATTATTTGAGGTTATGGTCGTCGTAAGCGGCTTATTGCTTCGAATTGCATTCGAATGTAAACAACTGTAATGCCAATTAGATAACTGAAATTTAGATCATTTCAAATGTTTGTGTATTCTAAGAATGAGAAAAAAGTGTTTCATTTGGTATTTTGGTTTGTAAGCTTATGCTGTGTGTGCTATTAAAATGCTAGACATTCAAAAAATATGCAATGAATGTTTGTTATGTGTACTGAGGAAAGAAACAAACAGATTGATTTTTCTTATCGGGACAAATCCATTGACAAAGGCCAACACGCGAGACTGGTACATAGATCTATTTTCAGTTTTGTCATTGCGGTTCGCATAGCCCGAGGAAGAGCAACAATCTTTCGAATCGCTCTGTATACCTATTTTTATTTACCTATTTATGGTCCAAAGAATTTCAAGTATTCAAATTAACCTCGCGACGGTCACAATCCAATTTGCAACCTTTGTTTGTGTTCAGCTGTCGAACAAGTCTGTTCTTTACAAATCAATCGCCTCCGCTGCATTCTTTGCTACTTCGGCACTTGACATGTGCTGCTTCATCAAATAAAACTGAAAGAATCACTCGGTTTTTATTCTTTTTTGATTCATTTAGTAATGACCCTTTGACTGTGTGCCAAGAGGTGTAAAAGTAAAACGGATGAATAGGTATTTTCGTAACAATGTGTTGTGTGTTAGTCACATAAATTATGTTAAATGCACGAGTGCAGTTTAATCGTCATATGATTTACTTACCTAACGTGTAGTGCAGTGGTAAAAATCGTGATATTCTCTGTGTATCTTCAGCCTTTCAGCAGACAGCGAGACGAAATTGTTGTGAAAATTGAGGTCAGACAGCGCAATGGCCCCGATTAGTGAAAAACGGCCAACTCCACCCCACATAAAAGACAACGCCAAGGAGAATGCATCCAACACAATGACGAAAAAACATCTGGAGATCTTGGACTTTCACGAATCTTGGCTGAGGGACATTGAAATGTACAAGAACCAGGTTAAAATTCAGCAAATGCTTAGCACGCACAATCACGTACACACTGCAGAGGGATGTGCAGCTGAGGGGTTTCACATTGCGCCCCGAAAGCGCGTAAACTCCTATAGGCCTGCGCCTGTTATTTCGGACTCGAAGGCAGTGGAAACGGTTACGGACAACGAAGTTGTAAGTTCATCCCAAGTGACCTGTTTTTATTTTTTGTTTTTTTTTGCTCTTTCCATGTTTAATATGAACCTTTTATACTAACATCTAACTTTGTGCGTGTATTTTTTTGTGTGAATTGTGCACGTCAATCTGTCCCGTGGATGACTTTGAAAAACAAAACGAAACACTTTTCTAAAACAAAGTCAAATTTAAAGCGTCCCCGAGAAGAGCCTGCAAAGCACAGTCATGGAAAAGCAAACAACGTTAAACGCAATAACACAAATGCCAATGGAAATCTCACCCTATCACCGCATTCACGTAATACAGAATCTGCCTTAGCGACTGCCAAAATAATAGTCAACTCGTTTCACGCTAGCAGCTTGCTTAATTCCAAGCATGGCGATCTCACTGCGAGATTACTTGCCAATGATGGGGCACAGAGTGCCCCAGGCCTGCGCAATCCTCATAAGCCGAAGATTAATGTACCTTTGAATTACACATCCCCCCATAAACACGAAGAACCAAACCCACTTAAAGTGTTAACTTCCCCACCACTTAGTACCAGTTTAGAGAGACAGGAATCGGAAGAGAAAACCGACCCTCAAGTGGCTGATGAGGATTCCGGTAGCCATCCAAATGACGATGACGACGACAATAACTCTGCGGATGATATTGGGGGTAAGTTCGGTGAATATTTAAGTGGATTATATATGAAGAGGATTTGAAATTTCAGATATCGATGATTTGAATGCGTTTGAGGATTCAGATGACGATGTAGAAGAATATGTTGGGCAGCCATTTGTATTGGATAGCGATGCGCAGATAAGCTGCATGAGTGAAGCAGTCACACAAAGCTACACAACCCCAAATTCCGTCCTAACGCCAAGTTTGTTTCCACAAGTACCTCCGTATCTGACCTTCTCGTCGCACGCAGAAAAAGGCCCAAATGTTCCCGCAGCTTTGCATAAAATTCTAAAATGGAGGCTAAGCCCAGTTATGCCGAGGATCGTGCGGCGAGTGATCTTCAATTCAGGCTTCCGTCTTATCAAAAGTATGTTCATAAATTTTTTTAAATTATTTCTACCTCGCATTTCACGCAGAGACAACCGACTGGATGGCCGTATGGGAGAAGCATATGAGGAGTCCTGGCTTCAAGACCATTCGATCGCACCAAAAATTCAACCATCTGCCGGGATCCTTTCGAATCGGGCGAAAGGATAGCATGTGGAAGAATATACGAAACTGTGTGGCTAAGCACGGAAAAAAGGAGTTTGGGTTCATGCAAAAGTAAGTTTATCCTCGCAGCCGAATTCTGCATATTAACCTAATCTGGTTTGTCGTAGGACTTATATTCTTCCAGACGAGGTCGATGCGTTAAAAAAAGTATGGCCAAGGTCTTCCATGAAAGGAACTAAGTGGATTGTAAAACCCCCGGCGAGCGCACGAGGAACTGGCATAAGTGTGGTGAACAAGTGGTCACAGATCCCAAAAGACAAGTCGGTAATTGTACAGAAGTAAGCGACGGCTGTCGGATTCCGAAACAGGAGACTTTATGAATCACATTTTAGGTACATTGAAAGGCCGCTGCTAATCAACGAAAACAAGTTCGATCTGAGATTGTACATACTTGTGACCTCGGTCAATCCCTTGCGTATTTTTATGTACAAAAACGGCTTGGCAAGGTTTGCATCAGGTCGGTAGCATAACTTGCTCATAGTCTGCAAAACATTCACCCTAATCTTCTTTTTACAGTCAAATATAGTTCAGAGTTAACAACTCTCAACGACCGGTGTATGCATCTCACAAACTACAGCATAAACAAACTCTCGCAGAACTATGCCAAAAACGAGGATATCAATGCATGTCAAGGTCACAAGTGGACCCTTCAGTCATTGTGGATGTATTTAGAAAAGCGAGGCGTGGACACTAAGCGTCTTTGGGGCACGCTGCGGAATCTTGTAATTAAGTCAATAGTCAGCGGGGAGGCATGCTTGAATCGAATGTACCGGCAGAATGTAAACAATCGCTATAACTGCTACGAGCTTTTTGGGTTTGATGTGCTGCTTGACGAGAACCTAGTCCCCTGGCTGCTGGAAATAAATATATCGCCATCACTTCATTCTGAATTACCTCTGGACCTGCACGTTAAAGGTCCTCTAATTCAGGGGGTTCTTAACACTGCTCTGTATCAGGTGAGGTTCTCGCAAATGAGCACCAATATCGAAACTGACATCCAGTATGGTTTCCTTAACAGGTGCCGCCAAAATTAAGTGTTCGCCAACAAGCTGAAATCCTCAATGAACTGAAGCTTACTGGCCCCTTATGCTATGACAGACATCTCTTCACACCCATTCTGTCGCCTGAAGAGACGAAGAAACACAATTTCTTCACCAGTCGCTTAATTGAATTTCGCGAGGAGGTCAGTGATCCCGCCGGTTCCCGCCAAATTTAATGATTAACTTTCTTTTAGTATCTGGACACAATATTAGAGGGTCTAACGCCCGACGACGTTCGATGTCTGCTCATCTCGGAGGATGAGTTGGCACGAAGTAATCCGTTGGAAAGAATTTTTCCAAATGCCGAAACGTATAAATTCTTGCAATATATCGAGAACCCAAGATACTACAACAGACTGTTAGACGCATGGGAAACGAAGTATGCCAACAACCGGGAGGTTGGTATACAACTTTTGCAGAAGTTGTGTGCCGAAGGATATCACTTGCAAGTTCCTCCAGCTGCTTTAATAGAGGTTTATAAAAAATTCCTTTCATCCTTTCGAATATTCAGTAATTGTTTTACTTGTAGGAGCCAAAAATAGAATTAACAGATATCGATTTAATGTATATGAAACCAGAGGAAATCCCAAAGCGTCAGGATTCGATTACGACAGATCAAGCAAAGCCAAGTGATTTACTGACAAGTAGTAGTGGGGACTCATCTAGAGATAGCCCATCGGGTGCTGTATCCGCACAAGTTAATACTGAAGGATATAACGTCGTTCGTGCAGTGGGTCTTGGAATCAATGCCCGCAGATAGGTGATTGCTCTATTGGATAGTAATTAATTTTGAAATATACATGTTTTTTCTCATTTTGTTTTAGTACACTCGGAATATGAGACTGACATTTAGTTGTCCTAATGAGTAGATCATTAATCACTTTTTTTAAACTTGCAATTTTCACCTATGCGACGATAGAAATATACACATTTCGAAAAAATAAATACCTGTATCTGTCTTTTATTTTACAAAGCATACTCTGGAGCGTGGCAAAACCAAATAAAAAAAGGAGGTTCTTTTTTTCCACATCTTAAATCTTAACACTTTCTATTTGTCTAAGTAGTTAATAGCAATGCTTTCTACACTAAATAGAACTTTGTTTATACATCTTTGTGTCTAAAAGTTTCTTTCCACACATAGCACATATTCCCTTCTTATATGCACAGGATTGACAGTAATGTGATCCAGCTTGATATACCTTTTGCCGGCATATCCTGAAAATCAACAGTGGTTATTCATTGAAAAAGTGAAATGCAAAACTTCTCCCTCTACCTGCATGGTGCTAAGGACTTTGAGATTGGATTAGCTTTGTCCCGAGCGCTAGTTAGTGCCTTGTTTTCGTTTATTTTCCTCCCTCCTGGTTTTGTCGTGTTTCTTGCTCCAGCTTTCCATGGGTCCGGTGTAACAATTTTGGAAAGTTTCGCTTCACATTTTTCGCAGACCATTCTACTTTTATATATTTGGTTTATATTCTTACACCCGAAATAATCTTTAAATTTGCATCTCACACAATTGTAAATAAATAAAATCGGTTGCAGCACCTTCACCAAGCAGCTGTCAGAATATAGAAATGTATTGTTCAAAGAAAACTGTCAACCACTATGAAATGGTTGTATTCAAAATTAAAACGAAATTGTACTAGATTTAAAGAAAGAACTACGTGCAATGAAGATAATCGTCAGATATTAAGAGAAATTCATTTGTAATCATTTGTAATCAACGTTTAAATTGAAAAACAAAATCTCTATCTGAAGTTTGAATTTTAACAGAACCAGGCTCTTCAATCATAGGTACTTTTCGTGGCCGGTGTACAAGGGAAAAGAAAGGATAAGCGTCTAAAATGAAAAGACTTGAAGTAAACTTCTTTGCTATTCGATTTGTCTATTTCGGTTTTATTTTATACGTATGTTGATGTTGTTGCCTCCCACATACCATTGGCATAACCATTCTGTTTACTTTACGATATTGGTTTTGCGATAAATTTTTAATCACCCTGTAGCTGTAATTCTTCAGCTGTCAAAATATGCGATGTTTCACCATCCAAATTTTATCGCCTTGCAGTGAGCTGCGTTGAAATAAAATCAAAATAGAACTTTCAAACCCAAAAAAAAGAAGGATCAAAACAAACATTTTAACAAAATATGTCAGATATTGCTGATAATTACACAAACTTTGTTGTTATCAAAAAAGAAAAGAAGCCAAAGCGTGAGCCCAACAAATTGGTGGTCATCAACGAGGAGGATCTCATTCGTCAAGTTGAGATACGTCCGATATTATATGACAAATCACTGAAAGGATATCGCAAGTCAGCTTTGCGCCATCAATATTGGAAAGAGATCGCGAATTCAGTTGGATCGACTGGTTAGTATTTTGTGATTTATACAATATCTCGTTTAAAATTCAATGATTGTTACATAAACACTGCTTGTCCATGAACTGCTATGATCAAGTTCTGATTTTCTAAAACTGAGGTTCGTTGTACTTGTAATTTCAGTTAGGATGAAACTTCTTCAAAGTTGATTCTTCTTATAAGAGAATTAGTTAAGATGTTATCGGTTATGACAACGTACATCAAAAGCATTTGAAGAATCTGCTTAAAAAATACTTTTATTTTTTTTACATTACAGTGGAAGAGTGCAGAAAACGTTGGCGGTCGCTGCGAGATGCATTTTCTAAGCACTACAAGCTGATGGGAAGAATGGACTCTGTCCCGTCATACAAACGCAAGAAATGGATATTTTATGACCAAATGAGTTTCATAGCCCAATATCTGGATAACACAAAGTACGTATTTCTATTCAACGTATGGCATATCTAATTTTCTTTTTCCGTGGTACAGTTTGGAGATAGAAGAAACAGTCTTAGAAGACCTACAGGACAATTCCCACGATGACATGCTATTACAAGACGCTGACGGCGATATTAACGTTGGAGATGTCAATGCCCATAATTCCTTCAAGACAGAAACAACAATCCACGCAGCGCTCGCGGATCAAACAGCGAGTCACCACCAGCACCACCCGCATCAGAACGACACAACTACCATTGATCTCGGCGATGGAAATCAATTCATCACACGTATCTTCCCCAGTCCCACCACGACAACGCAATATCTTACAATGGACGAGCATGAGAGTGAGCCAGAGAAGAAAGACGGGACGCCCGCAAAGTCAAACACGCTTACCCCAGAGGAGTACGGGACACTGATGAATATCGACGGCGATGATAAATTCCTGCTAAGCTGCTCACCAATTCTTAAAAGACTGCCGCGTCAAAAGAATGCCTTGGCACGACTCAAAATACAGCAAATTCTTTATAATATTGAATTCGGTGGAGAAGTGTAACCTAAGAACGATTGTACTTATTGTGTAATATATGTGTGTAAAGTTGTATTTAACTGCTGGCAGTTTTTTAGTACTTATATAGACAAAGAACACTGAGCGTTGCGATTACAACCCCATCAGTAATCGTAGATTAACCGCTATCTTTGAAAATCTTATCAACAACTGACTGCTAAAATAAAGAAGGAATATCAGAAGTAGCTTAGTTGAACTTTTCATCAGACGGAAGAGACAATGCTGCCAAAAGCCGTGGTAGTTCTAATGCTTCAGGGATATCTCATCTCTGTTGGTAAGTATTAGTGTCTGGATTCGAATTTGCTCATCTAACGCATTGTGGATTTAGCGACTAGCCTCGAGTGCTACACTTGCGTGTCCAGTGATGACCTGGATTGTGCAAGAAAACCAGGAAAACAACTGGAAGTGGAGGAATGTGATGTCGGCGACGAGTGTGTGACAACCATAAGTGAGTAGGTTAAAAATTCAAAAAAAAAAAAAAAGAGCTTAAATCAATTAAAACATAGTTTCCGGCGTCACGCATAGAGGATGTTTATCAAAGGTAATACCGTCGAAGTACTGCTCTACGTTGTGTGAAAAATGCAACACCTCCCTTTGCAATGTCAAGATATATCCCGGTAATCGTCTTCGCTGCTATCAATGCTCTGGTTCCGAGTGCGGTAACATACGGAATAATACGCTCTACAAGGCGTTACCTTGCCCAATCTACAAGGAAGTTGATCGTTGCTACACGAATATAATAAGTGTTAATTATGTGCAGCGCGGCTGTGAAGCAACCGATTTATCAACGGTGTCCACCTGCAACAACATCTGTCTGAAATGTAACTATGACAGATGCAATGATGAAGATGGGATCACCAAGCACAATTGTATTGAATGCAGTCACACTTCAACTTCGCCAAACTATGAGTGTCTCCGTTGCCAGGAAGATTCCGACGACTATCAGCTAAGTCCAAGAAAAACTTGCTACAATAAAGTCCTGCATGGACACAGAGGAAAATGTTTTAGCTACATCAATGAACAGACAAACGTTGTAAACCGTGGATGTTCCTCTGCTATGGGTTTTTTTCCCACCGGGAATCTAACAGAGTGCTACGGTGAGTTATGCAATACGAAAACCTACGACATTCAGTGCAACATTTGCGACACCACCACAAACCCCGCTTGTCGCAACCAAACCAGTGCGCTGAGGTCTGAGAAATGCAGGCCTGGAACAAATATGTGTTTTTCCTGTGAAGATGGGACTCGCCTTTGGAGAGGCTGTGAATCGGATATGCCGAGAGAAAAAACAAATCAAATTTGCTATCGGTGTCGAAGTGCAGACGGTTGTAACCGACAAAGTATACGCTCTTGCTACAAGTGTTCTTCCTTGGACGAGTTAAACTGTGCGAGTTGGACCGACATTTCAAATATAACCATAAGCAACTGTACTCATCCCGAGGAGAAGTGTGTAAGCACTCTTGTTTCCAAATTTAATTTGGTGTACACCTTGCGTGGTTGTGCTAGCCAAGTAAGCGAGTGCACGGAAAGCGATCCGTTTTGTGAGAGGTGTCTCGGAAGTCTTTGCAATTATGGGCCTAAGACGTGGGGAAGTGAGCCAAGTTTGAAGAAATATCTAACTTGGATAAAGTACAGCAGACGGTCCAGGAACTCTGGTGAGCGGATGTTCATTAGTGTTTGGCTTGTTAGTTTCGTGGGATTAATGTGGTGCATGTAGCAAGAGATTGTGGTAAAACTTGATGTGCTAAGGGGAATAAATACCTTTTTTACTAAGTGTTGACAAGAATTATACAATTTTCGTCTTTTATTTATGATCCTAAAAGTGATGAAAAACATAGTGAACCGACACAGTTGGATCGAATCGATCTTCAGTCTGCGGTGACAGCCGTCCCGACGAGACCGCACTAATAATATCTCGAAATAATCCCTTATCGATAAGGCATAGAATTCAAAGCTGCGAACTAAATCAGTGTATGTAATAAAAGGTCATAAATTCCAGCGGAAAATTAATTAATATTCTGATAAGACTGGCATGCAGCAATATCTTTAAAGTGTTTTCACGGTGATTGAAAAATAATTCCAATGTAATGTGTTGTCATTTTGATGCTTTAATTCGCATAGTGTCTATGTACATAAAGTAATTTAGTTTTAGTACTTGCTGCATATCTCCCAAAACGGTTGCTTATTGCTTATACGAAAGCAAATACTCCATCACAAAAATCCGCATCACTCGATTAATATTTTCGGTAGTTGCGAAATCCACCACAGATAAATTATCATCCTGCGTGTGCCAAACAGAGGGAAAGGGAATAGGAATCAAATGCAAAATCGGTACACCCAAATGCATGAATGGTATATGATCATCCTCAATGTGAGTTTTCAGAGAACGGGGCTGAAAATATTGATTTGGATTGTTACGCGCCACTCCATTACTCGTATAGCGTTCCATGACACCAATGTGTGAGAGGCGATCTTCAATTATCGCCATCTTTGCATACCATCCTTCAGTCTTTTCGAATGAACTGTAAAATTTTGGGTCGGGAGCTCCAATCAGGTCTAGAAGCACTAACATATCGATTCGATCTAGTTTCCCGTCTGCTTTCCATTTCTTAGCCAGATGTCGTGCTCCATAAATCGAATCTGTTGGTCCCCACTCTTCGAAAGCCTCCTCGCCATCGAAGAAAACAAACATTAAGCTAAGTTTGCGATTCCTAACCTCGGTCAAATGATCTTTCAAAACGTACGCCATATTGAGCAGCATGGCACAAGGCACAGCGGAGTCAGTGGCACCGAGGAACTCATAATCTGGCATGTATTTGCTATCGTAGTGACACGCCAACACCAGATAACGCTCTGCATTCGGATTATACGTGGCGATTATATTTTGAAATTTCAGCGTTCCCATAATCGGCGCAACATCCTCGAATTTGTCCAATGAAACCGTCCAATCAAGATCTCTCAGTGTTTGTACAATATAGTTTCTTACACGCTTGTGACCTTCAGTTCCAACGACACGCGGAATCAGGATTCTATTTACAGCCTCCCGCAGGTGACTTACATTCGATAGCTGTGCATACGTTGCGAATTGTTGATCAGTCAGCTCTGATGTCTCATATCGGACCTACAAAATATTTAAACAAAAACACACATTCACATTAGTCACAGCGAATTGATCATGTACAGGAAATCACCTGCTGCCTTCCAACATATGTGAAATAATCTTCATTAGCGTTAGCTGTAATGACGACCGTATAGATAAGGGTAAACAAAATATAGTTCATCGAGCTAAACATTGTATTCCAAATCAGCTTTTAACTAACTACTTAATGCCGCATCGAGCGTCTGATTTCTGAATCCGCCAACGGTTCGCAAATGGTGAAACACTTGTCGTATTTTATTTACTCGGTCTGCAGCCCATATGTTCATACTTGTTTGCACTCTCTTATTGGGGGCGTTGGTGTGACAGTTCGACGAATGGGTGCGTTGGTAAAGGATTGTAAAACAGGGATACCAGGTTTCATTAATTTCGTAATCAATTATATGTTGTTAGTGCAATGTTAAAAAATGTAACAAATTGACAACTGTATTTTAGTGTATATTTTGACGTTTGCATGAAGTGTTTAAGGTGCGTACGTTATCTCTGTTTTCATTTTTACTTTTAAACGAATTTCTGTTTAAATAACCAAGTCAGCTTAAGTTCTTTTCGATTTTGTACTGTTTTGAACTGCTGTAAGATATTCCATTCCGAGTAATTTTTATCCATCGGCATCAAAGAGAATAAACTCATTATTGTTTCATAAATTTTAGAGATTATCGATACACCCTATAAGACTGTGACACTTTTAACACTTGATAACAAGCTGAATACCAACACTCTCACATCACCTGCACTGTCACTTGCGAACGCATCCCCTTAAATGTCATAAACACAAATTGAGTAAAAAGGGAAACATGGCGCAGTGAAATAAACAAAGATTTTTGTAGTTGTGTTGTTTTTACAAAAAGAAATAATAATAAATTAAAAAAATAAAAGAAATCGTTTCTATCAAAATAGTTTTCACATTCTTTACAAATCATGTCCTTTCGAAAGAAAGTAAGTAAGCACTCTGACCCTGTGTAGGATACTCACAGCTTCAGCTAATCGACGATTTGGAAGTATTTCTGGGTAGTAGATCACGTTCGGCGCCCTTTTATTTATCGATTGAATAAATTTTTTTGCCTCTTTTAAAAGAGATATACCGAATGTTGAAAACTTTACCAATGCTCCCATAATCGGTTGGTGAAAATGTGTGTACCATTTAATGCGGTCGCGAGTAATAAACTGACAGGCGCATCTAGTCGTAATAACAATTACGCAAGCACATTTGTGCAGCAACAGTGCAATGCAGTTTACATAAAACTATTTTCGTTTTGCAGAGCACAACGTCCACAGACGAATCAAGTTCGATGTCATCAACGGGAAGCTCTAGTTCGAGTGGTAGTAGTAGTGGGTCGGAGAGCGTGAGCAGCTCTTCTGATTCTGATTCATCAAGTTCGACGGAGGGGAAACCAGCGAATGCAAATTCTAAAGTTACAGAACAAGCTAAAACTCAAAATGTGCGCAGAAAAAGTTCGTCCGACGTTAAGGGACAAGTGAAAGCCGACGAAAAAACACCAACTGCTACCGGATCAAAGTCTCGTGGGCCACCTGTAGGCGGGAATCCAAGATTGTCAAGGAGCAGTGTTTATTCAAGCGATGATGATGTTCCGCCAAGCAAGAAACTGAATAGGTCAGGCTCGTCTGTTCAGGCGACAGCTGCGAGGAAAAAGCCAGTGGATGTGAAAAAGAATGCACCGTCAGCAGCGGTTCAGCTGCATCCGCCGCCCAACGGAGGCGGCAAAGCCCCTCCTGCAGTCGTCAAACAGCACCAACAGCAGAATTTCGCATCAAAGGTGGTAAGCAGCAAAACAAAAGCCTTCCAAACAGCAGCCAAGTCCCAAGCTCTTTTAAACAGTGCTGGATCGAAGAACAAAAGTATCTTCTCACCGGACAACTCCTCTGATTCTGCCCATGAGGAAACCACAAAAAAAGTAGTTAAGAAAGCCGCAAAACCACCTGCCAACGCACCGAAAGGAAAAGCGCCACCTGCAGCCAAGACGAAACCAACAGCAACGGCAAAGACGAAGTCTCCACAAAAACGTCCGCCTGCTGCAAAAGCCGACCAGCGAAAGAGTTCCGATGACTTAGACTCGGAAAGTGGAACGACATCTGGTGAGGGCTCGACCTCATCGAGTGACTCAGATGCTTCAGAATCTAGCGAATCTTCGTCCTCACCTCCGTCCAAACGACCTGTTCAGAAAAAAGAAGTTCCGACGAAGACACCTACAAAATCTGATCCCAAAGCAGTTGTGCTTTCGGACTCGGATGGTGAAACTGCTCCAAGCAGACCGGTAGCTCCAAGAAAGCTAACGCGATCTCTAAGCACACGACGGTCAAAACATGTGCTTGGCAAGGTATCAGAAAGTGAAACTGAAGGTGAACTGGATAAACGTTCACTTTCAAAAAGCCCCGCAAAGAAGGCAAATGTTGTTACCAAGAGTAAAGCTAAGGCCAAAACCAAACGCGAACTAAAAACCGAAAAGATTTCCACAGAACGAGTTCCGTCTCCACCTCCGCAGGAGCAAAAGTGTCCAATCGAAGGTTGTGACTCTTCCGGACACCTTAGCGGGAACTTGGAAAAGCACTTCCTTCCTGAAGCTTGCCCCATTTTTCACAACATGTCAGCCTCCGAGTGTAAAGAGCGAGCGAATGAAAGAAAACTTAAAGAGCAGGAGTACAACTTAGCAGCAAGTCAGTACGATTCCAAAAAAGTCGTGACGCCAGAACAAAAAGAGTACCTGCAAAAGATTCGCGAAGCTCGATCAAAGTTTAAACCTCTGCAAGCACATGCGTCGATGGCTGACAAAATAAAGAGTGAGAAGGATTGCGCGGACCATGACCGTGAACCCAACCTAGTTGGCCTGGTCCCGGATTACGACCTTCAGTTGTTCAGAGAAGCTCAGGCAATAGCTAGCGAGAAAATTGAGAACGAACTAAAGGGACTCCCTGTGGGCAAGGGAATAAAGTAAGTTTTAACAGTGAAGTCAATTGACATTTGATTAATATTTCTCTTTTTCAAGGTACATCACAATGGGTAAGTACCAGATGAAGGTGTGGTACCAGTCACCATACCCGGAGGACGCAGCGCGTCTGCCAAAAATGTACATATGCGAATTTTGTCTGCGGTATCAAAAGTCTGAGACTGGTATTAAGCGGCACGCGCAGAAATGCATGTGGCGACATCCGCCAGGCGACGAAATCTATCGAAAAGGAAAACTGCAGGTCTGGCAAGTTGACGGCAAACGCCACAAGCAATACTGCCAGCATCTGTGCCTACTGGCGAAATTCTTCTTGGATCATAAAACGTTATACTATGACGTCGAACCATTTCTTTTCTATGTCATGACGCTGGCCGATATCGATGGCTGTCACACCGTAGGATACTTTAGCAAGGTAAGTTGCATGATAATATTTGTTATTTTCATAGGTAAACAGATAGGATGGAAATGTTTACGTGAAATTGATATGCCTGCAGTTTTTTAGAGACACTATAAGGTATATGCTTTAGTTTCTTTGAATGGGGACTTTAATAGCGAGCGTTTCGGATGGTGTTACGCAACAATTTTTTTTTATTTGAAAAACATTTAACACTGATTAAATACTGCTGTACATAATGAGTAGTCCATATTAATATCATATTATGTTGCACCATCAAGTCCTTCTTATCTATGTATTTATTCAGTTCACGCAGCCAGTGGTAAAGAGCCTTTTCAAATATGAACGCAGTGTTTTGTTGAAAATTTTCAAAAGTCAATCAGAAAAATAATTTTCTTATTAAATTTAAAATTTCAATCACTGACATTCATATCACCCTAAAATGAACGAATATGAAATTAGACAATATTTACAAAGATTTAGCATCAAATACCCTTCTCTCAGTTGACGAGTGGGAGTAAGAATTGATTTGGGAAACAGATACGCAGATTTGTTAACACAACTTGCATTCGAACTAATACTACATGCTTGCTAGAAGTAATTTCTCATCAAACCTTTCAGGGGTGCTACTGTAATGTATATACTTGATGCTTGAATGCAATGATTGGAATTGGAAGGACTATTAATATAAATCCACTAAAACTTTACTATATACTAGTTGTTTGAAGTGCTGGAATCGACTCGCAGACTCCGAACGGCGAAATTTGAGTAGCTTTTTCTTGGACAGTTATTAATGGAAGAGGTGGTGCCGTGAAAAATTCGAAAAATTCTTGTTGAGCTGGGAATCGAACCTAGACCTGCTGCATATGAGGGTCACACTCTACCCACTATACCACGATTCCCACATACATGTTGTATCGTTTCATTTGCGAGATTAACAGATTCTCATTGTAAATAATATATTATTATAATAATATATTATATATTATTTTATAATATATAAAATAATATATTATTTAAATATACATACAGTACTCAGAAAACGATTGAGTATTATACACATTGTCACATAGTAAAAAAAATCGTTGTACAACAAAATTGAACATAAAATGCTAATTTTCCGGTTTTAATCTTTTATGAGTCTTTTGATGAATCATAGACTAGTTCCCTGTTTATATTCTCTTTAAGTAAGTCTATATGGTCTTCCAATTACTCATTCATTTGGTGTAAAAACCCCTGACTAGAAGACATTGTATATCCAATTTACATTTATCTTCGAATCTAACCTTATCTCTATTAACTTACAATAAAAACTACCAGCTTCGAAATGTTTTGACGCGGGCACAAATAAAAAATAAAACCATACATTAAAACCTATGCTTAAAACTTGCGATGTGTTAAGTGTAAACATTAAGGTCTTCCATTTTTTTTAACTTTTCAACACTTTTTCCCATTACTTAAAGTCAATGATTTTTTCATCCGACAACATTGCTTACATAAAGCTAGGTCATTTTCGTACTAATCCGGTAAATGAAATTTATTTAAATGTAATTTTTTTTGACAGCATTTGAAATAGATTCAGCGAAGAAAGCAAATATAATATTTGAGAACCATAGGTTCAGTTGCATGGATATAGTTCTTTAAATTTTTTTGGAAAAAAAAATTTAAACGAGTTTAAATGCCTCTTTGGTAGTTTGTATTTTACACCTTCCATTACCGCTCGAAATAAATACACAATTTTCTTGGCTACATTTTTATAATTTTCAATTAATAAAAGACATTTTTTGTATTACTAGAACTTATCAACCTTTAAGTGGGGCTTAGATTTTAGGTCTACCTACGGAAACTTTTCATAGTTGAGAGTTTTTTAATTAAAGAAGAAAAAATCATCAAAAAATAGTTTTTTTTATCAAAATCGATTTTCAGATACTGAAAAGAAACGAACTAAACGATCAATTAAAAAATTTAAAGTACAACTCCCGACTGTGTAAGTCTACACCTAGGTTTTGAAAGGCTCAGTCCGTAAACTAAAGCTGATTCGAACACACGGCGTTAGGATTCTAAACTAAACGTTTATAACCCATACAGCTAGATTGGTTTTCTATGATAAGGAAGTGTTTTTGCATATACCTCTTATCTATTTAGAGTAAACAATCATTTTATATTTGAGACATGCTAATTCACATAATGCACGGGCTCAACATCGGCAGATACTATTATTAACAGGGCCAAGTTCCGAAATTTAGTACTTAACTAGACAATGGCTGGTATAAATTCAAGTTAAATCATCAGACCTGTAAACTCTATAAAATGTTTGTTCCTACTCGCAGTATCAGTACAGCGTATGATAGATCTTATAACATATTTTATTACATTACATCGTTTAGTTCGTTAAATTTAATGTATTACAAAATGAATATACATATGAAAAACGTCAAACATTTTTCCATTTATCATTCATTTCTTAAAAGTGGGAATATCGAATCCGTTCTGAACTGATGGATTAAAGGTATTAAAAGTAATTCACTAAATCTGAACCATTTTTTAAGAGCTGCCACAGGCTTCTCACATTTTATAAAATATAATGACGTTTTAAATTTTCTAGAAATAATGCGCCATAAATAATGTCTTCTGAAAAATGAAAATGAAGACTTAACCTTTCACACCTTTACCAGGAATTTTGCCAGAAACTTTACTGAACATCTAATATTAAGTCTCAAAACAGACTACTACTGTAAAATTAATACAATTTTTTTTAAACTCAGCATTTTGTGGAAAGTTTCTACTTGCTGTTAGATACGCTTATTTGACTAGTTTAATTGTAAAATCCGAATCAGATAAATGATTTATAAAGCCATCTCGTTCCCATATTTTTGAAAATTGTTTATAAATGAACAAAACTACAACAAAACTACATTGCACACATATAAAAAATAATTTATATTTCCTCTAAAATCTAAAATATATTGGAAGTATACATATGTTGCGAACATGTTGTATATTGGGATGTTTTCTCACTTAAAAAAGCAGTAATGTTTGCTGCTGAAAACAAATTTATTTAATTGGAGTTTAATTTAAATTTAACTAAATGTATATTATGTACACTAAATAGCTAATTTTGGAACGAAAAAGTACAAAGCATTTGTAAAGTAATGGCGTTTTAATATCTCATACATTGCAGTCAATAAATAACCCGTTAACCATTGTTTCCTGAATAGCAAAACCAATATGTATATTCACTTCTCATAAAGATCATGCTTTGGCTTCGGGCAGTAGGTCAAAGGCACCTAAATATAATGTTGACCAAGCCTGTAAAATTAATCTACTCAAAGCGCTATAAAGTTTGTTCAGTGTAATTAATCACATGAAAAAATCATACGAAAGGAGGGTTCTCGTTAGGGAATTGCTTTCTTTTTGTCCTCAAAACGCGACTGTCCAGCCCAACGATAAGCCCACATTCTGGTTATAGTATATATAAACAGTCCTTTGACTCGCCTGCGTAGTTTAATGATTTCAGTATCGCAATTTGATTACAAATTAGGAGTCGTAGGTGGTGTTAATGAAAAGAACATATTGAAGTAAAATAAAAAAAAAACAACGAAAATAGCGTCAGTGAAAAATTTGTTTCTTTCATTGAATACGGTTTTTGTGAGCTGCTTGTGGCGAGATTCAATAAGTAAAATAGCTATGACAGCCGCCTATAAGCATGGGAAGAGGTGGTATGTATAGAGAAGAAAGCTTCGCGTCAAAGAAACAACAAATCTTGACCATACCCAAACGCAGACGGTTCTCACTCCCTATGTGTCTTCAATGGCATCGGGTTCATTATCCCTTCGTTACAGGAGTGAAGTGTGTAGCAGCAAGTACCTACACTGCACAGCCAGTCACAGAGAGTGAGAGAGAGCTTGGTGCGACATGAAGACTGGGTCTGTGTTACAAATTGCGCATGTCGTGGGTACATTTCAAAAATTAATTTTTGTGAATGTACACACAGGCAAACGCCTATTGTTTCCAGTGGCTTTATATTATATAAGTCGCGCACAGAGTGTATAAACTCGAGACTCAAAGTGCTTTACAACAAGCCTAACGACAACGAAGAACGCGACAAACTCTAGTGTCGAGGACAAGGGTATTTCGCCTTTCATATTGAAACACGAGCTGCGCCAGCATCATCAATGTGTTGGTGCCAGACGTTTTCCCCAGTTTTGTGCTATTGAGAGTGTGCATATATGTATCAACTCTTGTATATATGTACATGTAACATGTGACGAGCGACGTACATAGGTATATGCAGCTGAGCCGCAGCAAGTAAGTACAATGACGTGACATCATGTCTACACTACACACAACAAGTTCAAAAAAGGATACAAAGCTTTCTGAATGGTATTCCATCTCCCTCGGAACTCAGAACGTGGCTGGCCTCTCCTCCCTAGCCTTAGTGCCGCCTATATGGATATATGAACGTATATAACCATATAATAAGGTCGTGGACCTCTGCGACGACGAGCATGTCGTCGACAAAGGGAGAAGCAAGCAATCTGCCTCTTCGATTTTATTACTTCAGTAAAATGAAATAAATTCTTTGACGCCACCATGGGGAGAAGAAAAATAACACAAAAATAATAATAGTGAGACTAAAATTGATGAGTGGTGTTGTACGAGGGCCCGTTGCGTTGTTATAGCTTCAGCTTCAGCTTCGGCATTGCATTTGTGTGTTGAGCTTTTGCAGTCTTTCATTCATACACAACACGACGACGACCGCCGACCGACGACGGGCATGAAATGAATGTGGATTATGTGAAGGCGGAGGTGGCGGAGCAGGCACCAACAGCAGCAGCAGCAGCCGCCGCACCATCAGCGGCGGCGGTAGTGGCAATGGCGGGCGATGGCGGCGACAGCGACGACGACGACAGCAACGACAACTACACCACCAACATCTAGGAGGATGAGAATCTGATTCGGGGAGAGGTGATAGTATGACGGGTGCTGGTGCTGGTGTTGAAGATGAGGATGATGGTGATATGTACTCTCCACTGTCTAGCCGGGCTGACGAAAGCTTCTCGCGTAGAGAATGGTTTTTGCGTGTGGAATAGACATTTTGAAGTCGCCGCGCCTTTCGCCTAGATATGTACGGGCTATTATATAGTCAGTGCATTTGGTTTGGGGCGATAGGGGATGCTGGTCCTCGACTCGGCATGGTTTTCTGGATTCACCCCCACTTTGGTAGACAATTCTTGAGCCAGACGGCAGTTAACATGTACGATATAGAGAAATGCTTGTACAAATTTAATCTATGGTCATTGAACTTCTTGTAATCCCCGAGTATATCGAATCTGATTTATTCTTTCTTCTCCTGTTTTCTCGTCTCGTATTTTTCTATGGTGTTCTGGGCAGGTGCTTTGTGCGATGCTATTGTACGAACACTAAGAATAGTTTTTCCAAATAATTTCTTTTCGTTTTTTATCCCTCAAATCCTCCTTTTCATCCCCACGTTGTAGTTGCTGTTTTTGAAATTTTGAACCATTTCAGCGTTTGACAAGGTTAGAGTGGTCTGACTTGTAAGGGGTGTGTTCACTTGAAACCAGGAACCAATAGTCTGCATCTTTTCCCCAACTTCGAACTAAGTTTGCACACACAGTGTCTGGCGGCTTCATAGTTTGGTCGGTTCGGGTGTTTTTTTTGTCGGTGCGGTCCCTTCGTTTGGCATGGGATTGGAATTTGGTGAAATTTTGAGAAGAGTAGGGCCTTCGGGAGCCTGGCGATGATATCGATGGTGATGTTAGTTACCTAACAATGGTAGATATGTGTCTATGGTATCTGCGAATAGTATGGGTGCACGCCGACAAAGCTTACGTATGTAGTATAATATAATTTGGGGAATGCTTATAAATATCTGAAAGAGTAAATAGCGTTTGTCGCCTGAGGTACATACATATCAGTAGATTCAAGGTTGTTGAACTTTTGGTGAAGCCCTACCCAGGATAAAATAATTTATTTTTCTTCTCTCGATTGTGTGTAGGGTCTGTGCAAAAGTTAATGCGATTTAAATCAAAAAGAAATAAATGGCAGTTTTAGATGTCTGTTTGTTAACTTTTCTTTGTAAAACAGAATATATTTTCCTTTTTTCGTTTCAGGAAAAAAATTCCTTTTACAACGTCTCGTGTATTCTAACCCTGCCACCCTACCAGAGAAAAGGTTATGGACGTCTGCTTATAGATTTCAGTGAGTTTATTTTTAAAATAAAATACTTTCGAAAAAAACATGCATTGAAGTGTGTTTTTGTTTTTGTTTATGTTTGTGTATATTATTCTGAATATCTTATATGTAAATTGAGTTTTATTGAAAAACAAATACTTTTTTATTTGATATTTAAATGAAATATTTTGTTAGAATTTCTTTTCCACATAGCAGTTACTTACTTTAACAAACGTAATTTTGAATTGAATTGAATTCAACAAATTGACATTTTCTAAATTCATGGTTTGATATTTTTGACATCTTTCTGCGTTATCCAAAATTAAATCATATTTACATTTTGTATTTAAATCTGATTTAAAAGTGGAAGATGTAAAATTGTAAAAAAAAATAAAATTGAATATGAATTTTAAAAGAATTTAGTAAAAAAAATAATACCAAACACATAAAAGTGGTGGAAATTAAATAACTCGAATATTCAACAAAAAATTGTTCTCTTGAATTTTAAAAATTTGTATATGAATTTGTTTTGTGTTGCTTGTTCTTCGCCACTTGGTATACGTATGGTCGAGAAGTTGTTAATTCAACTTCTCGACCAATTTTCATAAGTTGACTAAAATTTCAACTACTTAAGGTTCAGTATCGGCGCTGACCTCATCTATTGTTGGTATATGCTAAGATTTAACGCAGCCCATAAGAAAATAATCTAATGGCGTTAAATTATGTATAGATTTACTACGATTATTTTTATTAAATCGATTGTAACATAATTCTAAGAGATAACGCATATTGTACTTTGGAATGAAGGCCAAAAAGATTTCTATTCACAGTAAAATGAGGCTAAGCATCATTAACAAAAAATATAGTCCAATGACATCTTAGGGGTGTAGTCGATACCAAACTGTGTTTTTTTTTTCGCTATGTAATGGTGCAGGTTGAAATACGTGTAAAAAGTACGTGTTGGTTGCTGGCTGCCAACTAATAAATATTTTCTTGCTGACGAACCCATTCAATTTGCAATTCATAATATTTTGCAATTTGAATGTCAAACAGAATGGCGTCATTTACTGTTCTATCGAAAGAAAGTTTTTTATAAATTTGAGAAATAAAGCTTTTATATATCCTATAGCATGCCTGCAAGTGGCCGACGTGGTGTAGTGGGTAGATTGCGACACTCACACGCCGAAAGTCAAGTTTTGATTCCCGGGTGAACATTTCGAATTTTTCACGGCACCAGCTCTTTCCAGCAGCTAACAACATTCAAAGAGTAAACTGTCTTAGCAAATGTTTCTCAAACTTTGCCGTTCGGAGTCGGCAAAAAACTGTAGGAGGTCCCTTCTACTCGTGAGAGAACAGTAGTAGTTGATGAGCAAGCAAGGCCGTGGCCACTTTGTGGACTGTAGCACCACCCAAGAACAAGAAACTTTCTTGGAACAAATCCCTTAACATTTCCCTTACTAATCAAAACAAAAAAAAAAATGCGTTCTAAGCAACCTGTAATTTTCTTACCGATATGTTCAAAGCAACCTCAAAAATAACCGTTACAAGATCATTTCAAATGCCCTTAGTGCAAGATCAAAGCATTCAAACACAAATACAAACTAAACCTTGAAAGTAATTATGGGTAAAAACTAAACATTTATTCAAACTAAAAACTTAAACAAAAGCTATTTGCGAAGCAATTCTAATGTTCATTTACTTCTTCAACTTGATACATTGTTCCACAAAAATTGGGATGGACTCTCATGCGTCTTATTTGAATAAGTGAAGTGTCAGATAAGATGTGAGACAAAGCGCGTGTGAACCAAGAATAATACATTGTAGAAACGCACACGTACCATACATTTGTTTGATGATGCGTTGATACATAGGTTAATTGTCTTTTGACCGCCCTTTTTAGGAGATTTATTTCGTGACATTTCAAACAGTGCGCTTAAAGTTCGTAGATAATGCAGCGTTTTCATCGGACTACTGATTGCTTGCGAATTCACACGTGTGATACTTTGAAAGAAATTCTACGACTCACGCCATTATTCCGCGATTAATCTTCGTTGTTTTGTAACAAGTCATATGAAAACTTTCTTTTCAAATAATTCTTAAAATTTATTACAATATTTTTTTATATTGCCATGCACATTTTGGTTGCATATTGCTTTGGAAGACCTTTAACATAAACTAAGTATGCAGATGGTTCCGTATTTTAAATAAGTTAAATGATGCCAGAATTTTACATTGTGTGATGATACATTTTCCAATATTGTCTGAAAGCGTTGACGTAACACCTTCAGAAACGTTAATGTTTAACTTAGATGTTGGCACTTGATGATCTGTGAAGGCCACATTCGTTTAAACTGTATCAGATATCTTTTTTGGATGTGTGACTTTTTCAAATAGATTTTTTATAAACAAAAACAGCATTTATCCGTGTTATGTGAGTTTATAAAAAATGGAAATTTTTTATTATTGTATTATTGTTCCAAATGTAGATTATTTTATGAAACAGGTGAGTGTATACCAACGTACTCGTACATAATATTTGCATCCTTGGATCATGAAATGAAAACCCACACTATATTCGGTTCGACTGCTGATTATGTCGGACGAAATGTTGTAATTCAGGTTTAAGTACATGTCGCAGTACCCGACCGGTTATTTTTAATTGCAAATCTGGATTAATATCCATTTTAGTGTCGGGCATTTATTTTAAGTTTGTAAATTCTTTGAAATTAATTTATTATAGTCTCTTGCTCGTGCTATACTCGTAGTGGTAACTCTTCAGTATACTTTCCCTTAACAGCTTTTACAAAGTCATTAAAATTCAGAAGAAAAAACCGAACATGTTTTCGATAATTTTCGGTTTCAATCTGTGTAGAATTTCATTCTACAGTAGCTGTGAATGCAAGGAAAATTAATGAGGTGTAAGTTTCATTCAAAATCATCGTAACCAGGCATTGGTGCAGTTTTTTCAGAAGATTCATGAACCTTTACTTCTTTAAACATTGTAAAATATCGTAGACCACATTTTTTCATAAAATCAAATTCCTGCACACTTTTATATCACGTCTATATCTGCACCATAGAACAGACCTGTTCTGATCAAAGTATTCACAGGCCATCTTTCGACAGGGTAAGTTAACTGAGGGACCACTTTTAAGCTTCAACGTTATCACACGTTATTGATGGCTCTCTGTGTAAGTTAAGTCACATCAATTTTGACCCAGTAATCCACTAAAAAATTGCACCAAGTAAATGGACAAAAGTTAATTCTAGACAAGTTAAAAATAATTCTTTTAAGCAATAATGAACTGTAGCCGCCGTGGCGTAGTGGGTAGAGTGCGACGCTCACACGCCGAAGATCTAGGTTCGATTCCCGGCTGAACACCTCTTTCGAGCTGCTGACAACACTCAAAGAGTAAGACTACCTAAGAAAGCTTTTCAAACTTCGCCGTTCGGAGCCGGCAAGGTCCCTTCTTCTCGTGAGAGAACCGCACAAAACAAACAAAACGGTTAGTTGATGCGCAAGCTAGGCGCTGGCCCCCCTATGAACTGTCGCATACAATTATTATTATTAATAATGAATAGGTCTAGCATTTAGTGGTTTAAATATTTAGTGATGTTTAACTATAAAAAATCCACATTTTGCACTTTTTATAATTATATTCAAGAATATTTGTGGTTTTTACTTTATGTTTTATGCAATTCTGGAAATATTTGTATTATGTCATAGAAACATTAAATCCTACGTCAAAGCCGTCATATCGTTAACTTATCTTTCGCACTTTCTGAAGTGATCTTCTCCAGTCACTTATATTGGGCATAAAATATATCGTATAAGGTATATAAAAATAAGTTATATTCATAGAAAGAGGTCGATTAATTGTAGTTTTATTTAATAAAAGTTACTATAGAAGCACAGAGCCCAGACACAAATGCATAGAAACTTCCTCTAATTAAGAAAGGAGTTAGGTATGAATTTTAAAATGCGATGTGCGATCTCGTCGAAAGAAAAAAAATCGCTGAACACAGCTTTGATTTCATTGTGCGCCCATGTTGAGGTTTCTTAAATTTTCCCATCTTCGCGATCTAGCCCGTTTAAGAACACTGCTAAGAATCTGGTTAGGTTCGATTACGACAATGTACCACACCACTGTATCCTTCCCTTCCAGTAGTGGCTTTATCAATCGGCAAAGCTAGTTACCCATAGATCAGTAAAGTAATTGTAAATTCATCTAAACTTCTTTAAAGAATGTAAATGTAATTTTTCTTGTCAGCGTGGAAATTCTGCTTATTTTCAATACATGATTAGAGCGTTGTGTTTGCAACTTTTGTAGGAGGTATATCCATAAGCGTTGGAGGTATTTGGGGTTTTCATTTGTTTTATTAGAACTTAATGCTCTTATTATAACTTTGTCGATTTATTATTGACTCAAATGATTTCTAAAGGGTGACATTGTTTAAATATGTAAGAAAGAAGTCATATAAAAAGGATACTTTATTTGATAGGGGCAAAGAGAAAATTTCCTTAAGGTTTGGGGCGAATTCAAAACGAAACTAATTTCAGTGTTTAAATTTCGAACCAATTTACCAGGCGAAACGTGTTTGAAATTTTGTTGTTGTTTGGCAATTTGTAGTATTTGGGTATATGGATAAAACGATATTGACTATACTTTGAATCACAGCAAACAAATTGTTTTCGCAAGTGAACATCCTGGCCACCATAGAGTCCAGATTGGACTCAAATTATTAAAATAGGAAAAATTGCGAAAGTAACTTTATGGCAGCTTTGTAATTTGTGCATACGAAAATCAAACATTCATCATAGTTGATTGTCAGTGCAAAATCATTGTTGAGATAGGGTTCTTACATGGCGAGAAATGAGCGAAAATATTTCTTATGCAATAATGTACCCCTTAGTCAAAAACCATCTTAAAATTCTGCGATTTATGTTTACAAGTGTAAATTCAGACATGATGTGTGGGGGCGAACTAACATTTTGTTTGTGGAATATAGACATCATATGGTAAACAGCTGAACCTACTGTGGTGCCACCCTCCCTCTTCGTGTAGTACTTAGGGAGAAAATGGGCTCTCATCGAAACAACGCGACATTGACCTTATGCTTTGGACATGCAAACGCTTTAAATTATAACGAGACATAAAATAAATACGAGCCGAGCACTACATCAGAAAGAAGTGGAAAAAATGTGCACGCATGCAACCTGCAGCCGGCTGCAATTACGTCTGTCTGTGTAGGTTTTGCAAAACAAAACAAAAAAGCTTTGTTGCAAACTCTAAACCCCATTTGTTTTAAGGCTGCCCTTCCATGAATGATTTCAAAAATTATTAATTAACAGACGTGTAATAACCACCAAACGTGCAGACTACACCCCATCACCCTGGCATACATACATGAACACACACTTACTACCCTTAAACAGTTTTATTCAATCAAAGACATAAGGCGACGAATGCTATTGCCGTCGTCGGTCGTCGTTTCGATGCAATACGCAAAGTCGGAAAAGGTCAGGGCAGGTCAAACGTACAGGGCGTCGTCCCCAGGACCGTGAACAAGGTAGCTACCAGACTAGTGGATGGATCGATAAAATCGTCTCGACGTTTCTCAAAACGCAAAAAAAAAGAAAAAAACACTAAAAAGGATACACACAAAAGATACCCGGCGAGAGGAAGTGATTATATGTATAAGAGAAAGAGAGTGATAGGCGAATGCAAAACCGGAGAGTGGAAAACTCCAAACCTGCCGCAGCTTTTTTCATATTATGTAGGGGTTTATAAACTCCAGACGCCAACGAACGAAATATTTACGTCCTCTCTCTCTCTCTCTCTTACTCTCGCGAACTGTGCATATGTATGTGCACTCAGTACATTCATCCGAATTCGAAACACTTTAAGGCGCCCCCCGCCCATAGTACGGGCTACCGTATGTCCCCAACATCTCCGAGCATACAAAAAAAGATAAATTACCCACAAGGTAAAAAGTCTAAAGAGCAAAAAGGAATAGTTTTAAGATTCTTAATGGCGTATTCCCAAAATTTTAGAGTCAATATTCTACCCTACTACTACTACTAATACTACTACTACCGCTCATGCTGTTCATAATAGTCAGACAAGCCGAATGTCCTTGCGCTTCCCTTCTATTCACAGCGTGGCTGTTCGTACAAAAAAATCAATATTGAGTCTGGCTGCCGTCTGAATTCGTACCTTCACTCACTCATTCTTTCGCATTCGTTCCTTTCGTCTCTCACTCGTGTTGTCGTGCGGAAAGGCTTTGGGTTGGGAAACCCCAAAAATTAATGCTTGCCGGAGTGCAACACCCTAACCTATGCCAATAATGCGCAACTTCAGTCTAACGACATTATGCGCAACACCACCGACACAGAGAGCAGAGACTGTGAGATCGAGAGAGAGACTAGCGAACAATACAAAGCTTGAAGACAAAAAGTTGTCTGGAAAGTTCAATTTGAGTTTTTTTTTACTTGCTTCTTTTACAGCGTCGTATGTCCTTTTTTCTCGACATTTATCGAACATATTTTGGCAACGTTATGCCTTCTTTGAGTCATTGACATTCAGTTCATTAATGAAAAAATCATTGCGAATAAACTTTTTTTTGATGTTTTTTGTAAATTACAGGCTACCTTTTGACCAGGGTCGAAGGGAAAATTGGATCTCCAGAAAAGCCACTCTCTGATTTGGGTTTGATATCTTATCGGTCGTATTGGAAGGACGTGCTGCTGGATTTCCTATGCAACCGTACAGGAACGACTCTGAGTATAAAGGAAGTTTCGCAGGTGAGTTTTTGCAAATTTTAATTAAATTCTTTGACAGTGCGTATGACATTTCAAAAATTACATTCGTGGATACAGGGTATATCATTTCAAAAATAGACGGTTCCTTTTTCAATACACAACTCTGGTCTTCTAATGAAGCGAATTGTTTATTATATAAGAAACTTTTCCAACTCAAAAAAGGTTAGTCAATGTTTTTGCGTAAATCCTGGCATAATACTGCACAAAGTTCTTGTTTTATAAATTTAACAGAATATCGTTCGAATCGATCGTTCTATGTTTTCCAAACACTTAAAAGAAAGACACATTTTAATTTCGCTCTCAAATCTAAAAACACAATTTCCAACTCAGTAAATACAACTTTCTTTATTAAAACAAGAAAGAACTTAAAAGAAAAAAACCTGTTCAACTTCAAAGAGCTGAGGGAAACTCATCGCCAGTGATGAATGAAATACATACGCTGATTTCTTGTGACCAAGACCTCGATACCACTTGCGTTCATTCACAGTAAGGTCATCTCCTCGTCAAACAAGAAATACCTCACGACGTATTCGAAGTATTAAGTCAATGTCATCGGGCATTAATTATGTAGAATGGTTCTATCCCTTATATTTGCATGCAAGGCAAATCCAGGAACGATTAACGAAATGCTTTAATGGTAATCATTTTTTTCCTTCTTTTATCTTGTTGTTTTTTCACTTTCTCATCAAATGGTTTTAAAATTCTGTTTGAGTCATTAAATGGCTTTTTTTCAATCTGCTATATGAATACATGTTTCTCAGTCATTTTTCTCTCCAAACTGCCGGCTACTATTGCTTTTGTTCCCGCAAGAGTAATTTATGTGTCTATTTTTAGCTTTTTAAAAAAGTTTACAATGAAACTAGTATTTTGACAATTGAAGACGGTGATGTGCCAGGAGAAAAACAAGCGATGATTATCTTTTGCACGGTTTTGCAACATTTATACATTAAACGCGGGTTAAGCATAAACTATTTCCGGCCTGAGGTTTAATATTTAATTTTGTTTTGCAGAGTGCTTATCCTTCTGATGTTTTGCAAGCAAGTTTTGATTTTACCTGTTGTTACTCTGTCGGATAGGTTCACATTTTAGATGTCTAACTGCAACAAACCATTCCGGACGGTCGTTGCTAGGTAGAAAAGTTTGTTGATTTTGTTATTGTAAAGACTTTGGTAATGGTAATACTGCTTTAAAAGTTAGAATTATATAAAATTTACACAGAAATCCATGTGTACATTTTATTTTAAAGGAAGACGATGGTCACAAGGTATATGAGTGACAGGTGCCTTAAATTTGCACAAATTATTGTTTATGTTCCTTTTATACTTTTTTTTCGAAAGCAAAAGTGACAGTTTAGTACCGAGTCCGAAAATAAACGTTGGGAACTTGTTTGTTGATATCTAATACTTCCATAGATTTGACATCAACTCGGTTGAGATTGCGAATAGCATCACGGGCGACGCATATTTTTCGTGGACCTCGTATCATAAACTGAAAAGTTACAAGGCTTTAGAATAATTATTTTTTTTAAAGATGTATAAGCATAGAATCAATTTGTTTATTTTAGATCAAATAAATAAAATAAATATAGGCAAATACCGCGTTTTCAACGCCTTTTTTAAAGCCGCATGCTTAAAGTCACTGGGAAGGTGTTTCAAAAATTTGTCGTTAATCGAAAACATCTTACAGCAAAATTATACACTGTGTAAAATGTTACTTAAACAGTTGTGAAGGTTTAAATCTTCGCATGAATGATTTCTGCAATACCCGAATAAGTTTGGAATAAACGTTTAAAATGTTGTAACTTTATGTAATAATAATTGTATGCCGCGACAGTCCACAGAAAACCGGGGTCTAGCTTGTTCATCAACTACTCGTGTTGTTACAGTTCTCTCACGAGAAAAACTTTGCCGACTCCGAACGGCGAAGTTTAAGAAGCTTTCTTAGGCAGTTCTTACTCTTTGAGTGTTGTCAGCAGCTCGAAAGAGGTGGTGCCGAGATAAATTCGTGCTGTTAAGCCGGAAACCGAACCTAAACCTTCTGCGTGTGAGTGTCGCACTCTACCCACAACGCCACCGCGGCCAACAACTTTATGTAATATTAAAGACATATTGCGAATAATCAAGAAGTTCATAGTAAACTCAGGCGTCTGTCAACACTTTAAAAAAATATTTTTTTTGTCTGTGAAATAAAATAATGTATTCGCAAACAGTAAGCATCAGATGGAAATTTATAGGTCTGTCGTAAGCAGGGTACCCTGTTGGTAAGTGTAGGCATTCATATTATTCTTCGTACGTACCCAATATCTTACAGTGAAGTGGCGCTAATTTCTTATTTTATTTTCTTATTTTATTCATTTTCGCAACCAAGTGTCAAGTCTAAGTTCCCATTATACCATACATTAAGTAACTGTTTGAGGCAATCATCTTAGAAAAAAAAATTCCAAAGAGCTGCAAAGACCAACAGATCACTCAATAAGTCCCGGGACATATAGGGGGCGCCACTAACAAAAATTATTAATTTGATATAAATTTTTCGGTTAAATGGCTGATTTTGGATAAATGGCTTAATTTCAGTAGTAACCCTTGCTACTGTATATCACTTTATATAACTAAGACACTAATTTCTTATATAACTAATTGACACTATTCAATAACTTGTTGTGGCTGCCGTGGCGTACCATAGTTGGTAGAGTGCGACACTCACACGCCGAAGGATCTAGGTTCGATTTCCAGCTCAACATTGTGAACTGTCGCGCTAAGCAATTTTTGTTATTAAATAACTTGTTAAATGTCTTAAATTGGACTGAACATTAAAAATAAACGCATCTTTCATGTGATAATCACTTACTATTTCTTTAAGACTTATAGTCAATAGACAAATAAATGGGATTTTTGAAAAATCCCTTTAAGCTTGTTTATCGGCTGTAAAACTATAATTAAATGTAGTATGCATATTGCACTTGGGTAAAAGTCCACTGGGGTGCCGCAATGCCGCTGGAGCAAATACAAAGTGTATGTTGCTTGATTTAGCTCAGCATATGAAACAGCTCTCTTCCCTGCCTTGTTTCACCATCTGGTTGCTATAAAAGTTCATGCCTTAAACTGTTTGGTAGGGAGACGTAAAAAATGGAACAACTTAAGACGGATATTAAAAAGGATGAAAAAAACGATGGATAATTGTTTTTTTTAACAGGCACATATGTGCACTCACTGCAATCTGGTTATGAACTAAGTGATCCTAGAATCAATGAAAACGTGCGATGCCATACGAATATTTAAAAAATGTTGTTGTTAATTATCAGCTGTATCTTACGAAACTGAATCTGAGTAAGAGTTATAGCAAAGAACGCTTTTAACTATAAAATATCGTCAGCCATAAAAGAGACAGCTTGCTATGCGTCGACTGTCTTCATAAAGATAACAAAATGCTCTAATTTTAATACTTGCGTCAGTTTTTACCGTATAAAGAAAGCATACCCAGACAATTAGTCGATTTCTATTCTAAAACAAATTTCACCTAGCGTTTCTTTACTTGCGTACATAATTATGCGTGCATATTTTACGAGTTATTGACTTCTTCATTCAAATTTTCAACCAGCAATGATTTAGTTTTTCTAGTTGTATGGAAATTATATGTATGTTAATTTGACAACATGTGATGAATCTTGATAAAGATTTGAATCAAATTATAGAAGTATTCTAAAAATAATGTGTACACATATGGAAGGAGGATGATTGTTATTTCTTTGTTAAATTTATATCGTTCAACAGGAAATGGCTATATACTCCTACGATATTGTGAGCACCCTCCAAGCCCTTGGAATGATGAAGTATTGGAAGGGAAAACATATAGTATTAAAAAAGCAGGTGAGATTTAAAGTTGTTAGAGTTGTTTTAGAGTGAAATACGATACAAATAATTTTTTTTATTTATTTCAATTCATAGGACGTTCTAGACGAGTTTGAAGAGAGACTCAAGCGAAGAGGGAACTTTCCAAAAATTGATGATAATTGCTTAAGATGGATTCCATTCGTTCCTCCCCAATCGAATAGCTCACCATAATAGCATCTTTATATTTATTTTTAAATGAATAAGTAAATAAATTACTTGTAGATGTGTTTGTACATGAATTTGAATAAAATACTTCTTTTACGAATGTTGATATTTTTACTTTAATCTCTTATTTGGCAGCATTGCATAAGGGCTGATACGAGAAGAGGGTCGTATTGAATACATTAAAATGCAATTTTTATGGAAATCTTAAAAATGCAACTGTAAACTGGACCAATTAAACACCTTAATACCACGGCGAATATCGTGAAGATGTTCTTTCTCTTGAGACAAATTTGAATGTGTGCAAGAACGCAAGCGAGCGTGTCTGCATCCAGTAAGCAGAGGCTAGACCATGAAAAAGAATTTCAATTCTGTAGGCGATGGGTCAGTGAGTCAGCCGCATGCACACAATGTTTGCACGGCTGAAAGAATGTGGTTATGGTTAAGCTGGTCACTTAAAATAAACCAGTTCCTACAATTATGGATTCCCAACCTACCGCACGATCACTTCCAAATAGTTTTTCAATACAAAAGTTCACACTATCTGTGAGATTTCTGAAGTCGAACATGACTAATTATGTTACACATCCTTTAAGTATATATCCACTCGCAATATACAGCAACCAGCAAGATCCATAATTTGCTTCTAATGAATTCATGAATTTATCTTTCGCTTTGATGAAGTATCGCTAAGAACCGCATAACTTCGCAACGAATCTTTCCAATTAGTCTTATAAAAGTCAGACTCTGTCTGGAGGAATTGTTTTCTCAGCAGACTGTGAAAAATCGCGTGCAAACCGAGAAACCACAAATGTTCTGAAACCAGAAATTCAGCCCCCTAAAAGCACCATCAATCATTTGCAATTAAAGCAGTGCAATGCATGTCTCGTCTAAAACTATTATTTAATGCCCCTGCGGCCAAAGGATTATTAGTGACTTATCTTTATTGGCAGCGGATTTGGACGAAGATTCTTGAACATCTTTATATGAATTAGTTGCTTAGCATTTAGATGAAGTTGCAGTGTAACGATTGTCGTGCAATGATTCCAGTGCAAGGTGAGATAGCATATGACAGAACGTCAGCAGGGAGGTGGATTAATCTGTGAATCATTTCGTGGTTCCGCTGAAATAAGCATTACTTGTTTTGTTTGTCCTTCGCTGGGCGAGACTCTCTCGCACAAAGGAAGCATGATTCACTTCTGCTCTTTGTTCGCAGTCGGGAGGAAACGTGGTATTGACCTCTTAAAAGACCTCGTGGTGGTTCAGATGCCTTGCTGCTTTTTTGCTATCGTAAATAGTTGATTTTAAAGGTACACTTTATAGGTGTAAGAAGCTGCTTCCTTTTAATAATGCAGCATTTGGCCCAGGTCCATCTTTTTGTAACAATCAGTACAAGTGCCGGGAATATGCGGGGAAAATGTGGGATTGATGTTTGGTTTATGTACGCCTATCAAGTGGAAATGTCTGCCTAAAGCATGGTTATCCTGCATTTTCAAGAAACGTCTCGCCTCGTCGCTGGAATAAGTGGTGACGGTGGTGTCGGTAGCGATAATGGTAGCGGCGGGTATGGCAACTTCAGGAGATCTCATCTGCTTCCATCCATCCAGCTATCCATTTATTCATCTAACCGGCATCCGTTTATCCTCTACACGAAATTAGACGGCCGCAGTCAAATAACACAATGCCAAACGTACTACATCACGTACACCACTACACAAATCTGGTAACTCCAACAGCAGCAGGAGCGCCTCTCTCATGTGTGTAGAGGGAAGGTTACATGACAAACTCGAACCAGAACCAGAACCGGCAAGCGAACCACACCGCACGTCGTGCAGAGCAGAGTAGGGAAACGTGAGAAGAAGGTTCGAAAATATAAAAAAAAGCTTGCGATCCTGGTTTGAGCTGTATGCAATCTGCGTCTCTGGTGAAGGTTGTCTGGCTGGCTCAGCTGAAAAGAAGAACAGGAGGAGAGAACTCAGAGGAAGAATAATGTAAAAAAGAAAATACAACAAAACAGACATGCAAAAGCTGTCCTGGCTCCGAAGTACATAAGGCCCCCACATTGAAGCGCACAACAGTCGCGAATTTCGGCAGGAGAATGAACACATAAACCATAGACTGATGATGTTTACCATCCATGATGAAAATCGATGGGTGTGATGTACACACACAGCTGTGGATGCATCCATCCACTGCCGGCTTCGCCACTAACACAAACGCTTTCTACTCCCTTCCAATGTGAAATTTCATCGTCGTCATTGTCGCCGTCAACGTTGTCTCCGTGGTCGTGGCTGGCGGAGGCATTATCATTACGAATTACACACAGAGGAGAGATGACTAAGAGGTTTGTACGGATCTGGACGGCGGATATCGTAAGTGACGAGGTCTTGAAGCAGCGCTCCGTCAGCTCTTAACTCCATTCGCAATCGGATTTTGTGTGAAGCGTGTTGTGTGGTGGTGTTGCCTGTGCTGCCTGCCGTTTAGCAATTTTCATCTCGCCCAAAACTTAGTCACAATTTCTTGCGGTTTCGTGAAAAGTGTTTAATAAATTTTGCAATTTCGCACAAGCCAGAAACAGTTCGCAATTTCGTCTTTGTTTCCTCGCCAGTTATTTTTGCAAGAACCGAACGGGGAGTGAAATGGAAGCAAATGGAAGTAAAAAGAACGACGAATATATTGGAAAAAGAATAGTAGTGAGTGTGTGAAAAGCTCCGTAGACTTGGGTTTACCCTGTCACTGCTGATTGCCGGCTCATTTTTATTTTGTTTTGTACATTTCTTCTTGGCCTTTTTTGCGCAAGCACACACACAACCTCAGATGGCGGAGGACGTTTAATCAGTCACATAACAAGAGAGAGCGTACGAGAGAATGTGTGCGTGGCTTATATACTTTGGGTACTCTCCTATGTGGGGAACGCAATTTCTAGTGGGGATGTGTGTGCTCGTCCATATCTTATCCAAAGTTTTGCGCACATACATATGTATACACATACAAGTGCCATGCAAACGCCGCACCGAACCGATACCACCGTCATCGTCGTCTGCAGAAGATGGTAATAGCTGGCTGACTGGCTACATGACCGATGTTCATTTTGGGAAAGTTCTCATCGAGCAGAGGTGGTGTAGTGATCGGCGAGCCAACAACTGGTGTGGAAGCCGAGCCAAGGCTGTTTTTAGTTTTCAATAGGAGGACAGAGACAGGATTGTGAATATATTTTTTAAAGAACACCTTGTGGTCATCATCATCATCACCATCTCCTTCGACGTCCATATCCGTGGCCATCGGTTGCGTTGTCACCGCAGTTTTTCGCAGTCGGTATCGTTGTCGCTGCCGCGTTTTAACTACTGCCAGGCAGCAATAGTACTGTCTGCCGTCGTCATCTTCGTAGACGTGTACGTTCATCGCTTTCTCACCAATAGCCTGCATGTATGTATCACACCCGAAGTAGATGTACATACATACATGCATGAATAGTACATCTTTTATATTGCTTTATGTCCACCGTAGCCGCCACCGCCGCCTCAACCGCTTACCACCTCCGCCTGGTAGCTGTACTGACATTGCCATAGCTGTAGCCAATTCCATTGCCTCGTTGCCGTGCGGTTGTCGTCGTCGCCTCGCCGTTGCCGTTGTTGTTGGTGCCTTCGTCGTAGCCGTGGTTGTCGAGCTTTATGCACACAAAAGAAAGACAGACACTCGAAGTGAACTCGTATATGGTGTGCATACTCATTTGATCGGCGACAGCCGGTCGGATTGGTTTTGATGAAAATTTCTTCTGCCCGATATGTTCATTGTGTTGTGTAGTTATTACTAATTCATTTATCTGGATTCTTACTGAATATAATAACTTTTATTTGAACTCTTTTCGGCACAGTTACAATACCCGGGCGGCAATTAAGTGATTTTTTTTTTTCATATTTTCAAAGTGGTGTTTCATATTTAAAATGCGGTGTTTTATTTAACGGTCCCTAAGGTGGTGAACTCCTTGCGTACATATGTGTAAACGTGCAAACGGATTTTAATTGTGAAATTCGCAACCAGACTTTAAAATAAAAAACTACAAAGTTGCAAAATTCAGGAAAATTTTAATTTTTTCAGAGAGACATTCAATGCGGTTGAATTTATTTTTAGCAAGTTTTTTACACGAGTATTTTTCGTACATATGACGTAAATGTTGAGGTATGTGAAAGTTATTTCCGGTACAAGTCAGCGCCTTGCTCTTTTATCATTGTTCCTCGGGACACACACCACACACACGTGTGATATAAATTTTCAGTTGAAGATCAAAAGAAATGAATTAACGAGAATTTAATTGTTGGTTGCTTCCAGATGATTTCCTCCACAAACTTCTCTCATAGGTCATTACATAAAAAAGTAATAGAAATGAAAAACCGAAAAATATAAGAACTTCAGAAGACACACAAGTAAGTGCCTGTGTATCGGCGAAAGCTTCGTCTTGTTCAGTCTGTTGGGTTGTGGATTGATGGTCATATGAGCAGCCAGCCAGTCATTGCAGCAGAGGTAGACATTGTTCGGTGGGGCGCCCTCCTCCACACAGCTGTTCTTTTTATCATCGTTTTTTCTCTTCATAAATGAACTCTGTGTGAAGGGAAGTGAGCAAAAGTAGATGACCCCGATCACATGGAATAAACCGAAAATCACTGTGAGAGAGCACACAATGATGGGCGGTGAGAGCTTTGCTATATTCGAGAGCTTACAGAACTTCTCGATTTCTCTTGCAATTGACTTGTGTGTACTGTCTCGTGGCCGGTAAGTCTTCACCACCAGAAAAAGTGGATGTGTGCAAATGATTTAAAGGCTTCCCTGTTCATTAATTGGCCACTTGCGGAAAATAGTTAATAATTAAATTTTGTTGACCACATCACATTTTAAAAAAATATTTTCTTAAAACTGTCCTAAGCTTCTTAGATATTTGTTTTTTCTCTTCACTCACAAACGCGTGCACACATCGCAAATCGCATGGTGACTATGGGACGTACATACTTCCATTCATCTGCATGTGTATGCATGGATGTTGTGTCATGTGTGGTGGATGGATCTGTGCCCCACCCAAAGGTATTTTCGCGAAAATTATTCATTTGTCATTGTTCATTTGCAAACACACAATTAAATGGCTGGAGACGAGGAGCACCACCACGACGATGTGGAGTCCCATCATTCTTCGTCGGCGAGGACGAGGACGACAGTGGCGACGATGACAACATAGGTTGGTGTAGGTGAGTGAAAGTTGTGTGTGTGAAGAACCAAGATGGGGAGGGGCGAGCAGGCAGTAGAAATTAAGCTTATCGGTTGCCGGCAGTAGCGAGCTATCTGACACGGCGGCGTAGAAAGCTTTTGTGCATGAGTAATTAGCATGAATACTGTGAATGTAGTTGGGCACGTGTTTTTGATTGTGTTTAGTGGCGATCGCGATTTTCTGGCTGTGTATGTATGTAGTATAGCTGCTGTGCCAACACCGTATGCGTGTGCCGCAACGAAACTGCGATCATCTTGTCTTTCATTCCACACTTTCTGCTCGTGGTCGTGGTTGTGTCGTCGTCCTCACTTGGCAACAACGTGTGTGCGAGACAATTTTTCGGCGTTCTCTCACATTCCCCGTAGGTCTTAAATTTTCGGGCTCTTATCCTCGCAATTTGTTTTTTTTTTCTTTTCTCATTTTTATTTGATTCCATTTTTTTCTTTCGTGTGTTCTTGCCGTCAAAACCTAGGGAAAGTGTGAATTTGTGTATATTATGTACATGTATCTCAATATTTGCCTATCCAATCTTGTGGCAAATTTAGACATGTGTGGACCTGAAAAAGCTCTGGTTTATTAATTTCTCTTTTGGGGCGAGATCATTGTTAGCAATTTTTTTTCTATCGTACCAAATCCATCCATGTCCTCTATCACACGATCAACATTCAACATCATCAGCTGACAAAATGATACATTTTGCACATGTGTGTTGTTTAGCAGTAGCGGTTAGATTGAAAGTAAACAGTCCGATTGGTTTTCCGTTCTAGGTTCTATTTAAAGAGCGAAGAGCATACATACGTGCGATTCCCAGGCCTGAGTTTTTTTTTTTTTTTGCATACATATAATTTTTCCTGTGTCCTTACCCAGCGATGAGTCGGCAACAGGTTTTCTTCTGCTCACATTCATTTCGGTTAAAACAGTTAATGAAGACCATCGCTCAATCTCGAAGTGCAAAGGACAACCAATCGTAAAGCAATGTTGTTTCACGGAGAAAAAATGTGAAAATTGAAATTGAAAAATTCCAAAAATGACATCATCGACATGAAGCGAAATTTATGACAAATGCTGCAATAATCTGCTGATTCTGAGGAAATGTAATTGCGCTGACTAATGAGTAAGTGTGTGAGTCGTTACTTTTTTTTATATCATATATGGTTTGTTTAAATATTCTGATTGCGAATGTATGTGTGGTTTTGCGAATGTGTGTGCGTGCAAAGTCTACGCATTCCATATGAGAGTCCCTCGCGCTACCGCCCAACACATCATCCTACCACCCGAAAGCCTCTTGTCACATCTTTTATTATTTTTTTCTGTTCATCCAAATTGGACGCACTCCAGAGTGGCACCATATGCACGTATACGGTCATGTGTCGGCAATGGAGACTACCACGAAGATTGTCGGCAACAGCGATAAGGTGGATAGGGAAGCGGATGAAGACGAAGAGAGAGGAACATCACGCAGTATTCACCTCGGATTCGGGTGTTCGTGTGGGCATTAAGTCAATATAGCAACGAGTTCTTGGTCTCTGGTGCATTTTAATTTGTATTTTATATCCCACACGAACGAAAATGGATAAAAATACGAACATAAAGTTCTTTTTCACATTTTTTTTTCATTTACTTTTTTTTTTCGCGCATGGAACCATTCTCGTCGGCGATGGCGGCGACGTCGACGGCGGTTCCTATGGAAAAGCTCTTTAAAAGGTAGTCAAGAGTAACCATGTCATTGAAGTGTGATGATGATTATAGTAGTAGTGGTGGCGGCTGGCAGTTTGCATGTAGTGTGTGGTTTTGTGTGAAGTTGTGAGAGATCGTTCACCTTAAAATATTTATGTGGAACTACCACAAGGTCGTTTCCTTTTTGCAAAGTCGAAGTCAAAGAAGAACTCAACGAAATCGCGTTCGAGGAGGAAACGTATACACGCGAGAAGCTTGCGTTCATACGAACATGTTCTACAGACATGGCTTTGATTTGATTTGCCTTCATGGTTGGTGTTCTCAATGCTGTTTGTGTATCACTTGATTTGTGAAAGCATCGTTATACTCGACGATTGTGGTGATATCGAATCTCAGAAATTGCTCTGAAATGCTTCAGCAAGCAATCAGCACGACGCGGCGACACCGAGGGAGACACAATGGCCTCTCATAAGAAAGATCAATAAAAAAAACATCTTTTAATTATTCGTTTAGTTTAATTCTTTCAGCATGTGGCAAATTGCAAATGGTTGTAGGAATTTTTATGTATCCGCCACCCGCCTGCACGCAGACGAGAAAAGACCAAAACGTAAAAAATGATATTTTAAATTTAGATCCTAATACTTTGCGCGCTAATCAGTGACCGGGACTGAGATAAGCATACATTTGAAGCAGTCAGGTACCTGAAGTAGCGCGCGGAGTGCTAGATTAAAAGCATCAAGCATCTGAAAAAAAATTGGGGATTTCTTGTTGTATTGTTGTTTTTTTTTTCCTTTTCCTCGTAATATTCCCCGACAAAGTCACACACTTTTTTATTTCATTTGGTTACCTCTCTTGATACACGATTATAATTTTAGACCTGATCCTTCTTAAAAATTATCCCATGTCTATTGTACTTCATCAGGTGCTCTGGTGAATTTGAAACCCGGCACATGTTGAAGTACATTCAATATGCGGATGATTAACTTCTTTTGTTTATGTGGTTTTTATGTAAATTTAATTAAACTGTTTTTTTTTTCTTCATTGAATTTTTATTTTAATTTGTGAGAAGTTTATAAAGATCAAGCGAGTACATAGTTTAAACAGTTCTGAACTATTAATTACACAAATAAAGAATTTACTTTTAATTGTTTAAACACATACATTGTGCGTTTAGTATTTATATTTCACAGACATTTTACCAATCCGAACATCTGAACATCTGGTATTCTTGATAGAGACACTGTCATCAAAATTTACTTTAAAACCGGGTGGTAACAACGTTGTCATCCTCATGTGGATTCTTCCTGTACACAACAACTTAAAGAGGCATTCAACCATAATCATATTAACAATAAAAATAAAAGGAACATTATTTAATTTTTCGTTTGTGGGAAATCGACGTCTGAAACGTTGTTTTTGTACTTAAAAATATATTGAAAAAAAAATTTTGTATCTTTAAAGTTGCAGCTGTCTTTACAAACAAGCAATTCATAAGCGTTTTTATATTGCAGTGGGTAGCTATTGACCACTTCAATCAAACACTTAATATTTCTAAGAGCTGATATCGCTTTGTTTTCAATTGAAACTAGTGAGCTTAATCAGAACAATCTGTAATAACCGGTATTCAAAACTAGTTTTGTATTACTTCTGATTCATACATTCAGCGTTTGTCAGAAAAAGGTTTCAAGTTGAGTTTAAATTAGAATCGAGTTCCCCTTAGATTTCGTAGTTTATGACTGCATATCCTGTAATTCAAACAAATTTCATGTCAAAAGCATATAAGCATGAAAAGGCAGCAGAGCGGCAGCTGACACATTAGCTTTAGCAATGGTGCTGTAGTCTAGGTAGGTCCGTTTTATGCTAGCTCTTAAGAGTATGTATCAGAATGAATTCCCTTCGGACAATGTGTTGATATCAAATTTAAACTCAAACAGAATTAAGATCGTTAAAAACAGCGGTTTTGAATCAATAATAATCAATCTTTCATAGAAGGCTTGCTGTTATCTATATGAAACATTTAAAACATGGTTAAGATACAAATTCTATATACTCGTATATTGAACAATTTATTTTTTATGAATTTTAAAAATATTTTAATATGTTGAGAGCGAAATAAAAAGTTCCTTGATTGAGGTAATTCCTTTTCGAGCGACAAAGGCTTTAACATGTGATTAACTCGTTGAATAAAAATCAATTCCAAACGAGAATTCTATTGCGTAACTTCATTAACAGATACGTTTATTGAACTGATATACATACATTCGATTTTATTTCGCTCAATTGAGCTCTCAATTATACAAAAACATAGAACTCCAAAAGTAAATTGTTTATCTTATGGTCATCACCATGTATTTTATAAAATTTTAAAATGTCACGTTGTTCGCATATTGATATTATATTCTGAAAGCTTAGCACTTACAACTTTTGCTAATTTTTTTATTACTTGGCATTTCCATGCTTTTATTTTTGAGTCACGGATATCTTTTTACGGCACCAAAAATTGAATGACACAATTTCTATGAGATGTTCCAAATTTAACCAATTGTAACCGATAAATAACCGTAGGTCCCCCTTAACAAAAAAAACGGAGTATGCTGCTGCAAAAGCAAGACCCTGGTACCCTATGCACTGTTTAAGGGAAATATAGCGATTGCCTCTTAATTGTTCATTTAACAAAATTGACTTTTGGATAGTTTTTATACTGTATATGTATATGTCACAACTCTTCTTTCGAACATAAAGTTTCGATTTATAAATTTGACTTAAATATTGCAGCTTAAACTGTAAGTCCCACATTACTGAAAAAAGCCAACACCTGACACTATATGTACTTATTTTTGTTTCGAAACTTCAAACAGAGTCATAATATTAACTTTAAAAACACAAAATATGCACTTTTATTCCCTCGCGAATCATTCTGTGAGAGTAACGATGCTCTCCATAAATTATGCTATTTTTATATCTGATATGATTTTCTTTTAATTACCAAAATTTTCAACATAATTTTAAAATTAATTTATTTTTAGAGATCTATTTCTAATAGGAAATCAGATAAAAAAAATCTTGACGCATGGACTGTCTTGTCACAAGATACTTCCGCAATCCAAGCAAACTGTTGCAGTGCGTGAACCATCACAGAACAAGTTGTATTCCAGTTGGCAGTTACGCTTGATTCGATTTTGCACAATAAAAGTGTTAGGCTTAAAGACGGTGGAACAATTTCAAACCAATTGTAATAAATGATAATATACATAATGTTAATGAAATAAAAAATTTAAAATAAATTTAAATTGTATATGCTTCTTAGTGTTTTATATGAAGATGTTTTTATTTTAGTGCATGTAATAATGATTTTTTAATTGAATGTCTTGCAATCTACAAACTTACACGATTGAAATTTTATAAAACAAGAAACGTGGTAAACAAAATGATATTATATTTAGCGTTAACGTTTCTCTCCCTTAATTCACCGCTCGACTTATTTTATAAAAATGATTCCATTGCTTGGTCGGTCGAGCGGTGAGGAAAAAGTTGTTGAAAAATTGTTTTACAGAATACATATATTAACTTTTCAATCAAGTTTTAAGTCGTATTATGGTGAACAGCTAAATCAGGAAGAATTATTTGTTAAGCTCTTTCCAATGCGTGCCTTTGAGGTTGTTGATTAACTCTAATAATTTTCCTTTAGCTTGAATAAATTTCATAACATGTTGAACTGTGCTTGATTATACAACACCATACGACAGTTGAAATAATAAGACGGCTTTGTTTCCAAATGTGTACTAGTAACACTGAAATTTTAACGGTGCGTACCGAGTTTATAAAAACCATCTGATAAAACACACTGCCGTCCCGTTAAACCAAGTTTCGGTTAATTTGTTTAATGTATTTTCTTATAAAACTAGGTTAAAATCCTTTTTTATGTTCAAAAATAAGCAAACAAACTAAGGGCAACTACGGACATTTAGATATAACTGACATGCTTATGCATGTTTAAAACGTACAAGTTATTGCGACATAATCTTATATAATTGTTAGTCAATTCTTTCTACAATTTGATTGTCCTTAATATTTGTTTGGTTTCTTACTTTCGATTACAATGCTAGATCAAATATCAGCACCAAATAGGTGAAAGTACGTAAATACTCTGATGTCACTTAATTGACACCAATTGAGTTTACTTTGTAGTGGTGTAAGTAATATGTATTTTAAATAAATACATATTACTTATTTAATAATAACTGACAAGGCCTTTTTTGTCCTTATATGCTATTTTCATTGAATTAAACATTTGAAGGATGGATTTGATAGATAATCGGAGTCAACTAGTTGAAGAGATTTAATTTACGAGAAGAACGACAACGGACCAAAAGTGAAAATATTTTAAAACATGAATGAATGCACAACCAGCTGGGTTTCAAAAAAAAATTTTTCCAGCACATAGATCTTAAAATAAACCGATAAAGTAAAGATCTAATTTTGATTTTTGTTTAACGGTCAAAATTTTACCGAAATTTCAAAGCAAGATTTCTGCAAACAAACGTTTAATAAGCAATGATTGAATGTAAAACCTTGAAGATTTAAAATCACTTTTAGTATTAACTTAATTCATTAGGTACTATCAAAGTAGTAAATTTATTTAATACAATTTATTCAGAATCATCCTTAAAGTTTATATCTATTTTCCCAAAAGTGTATCATATAAAATTTTCAACTTGCAGGCTGTAACAATTAAATTTAAACTGTGTATGGTAAAGGTAGTTTTTAGGCTACATATTTTACTACTCACAACTGCTATCTATACAAATTAACAAACAAACAGATCTATAAATGAGTGGCAATCTCCTGACATTTAATTTAAATGAAAGCTTTCGCACATTAAAGCGAACCATAGCAGCGAAACATTACACAAAAGCTTCGGTGGGCTGTCACAACCGTATGACCTAGCAAAGAATTTCTAAGGTCGGTTAAAAGATTTCAACTCGCGGCTCGCCAAAAATCGAAACTTAAAATTAAGTGAAGTTATTTAATTGAAAAAAGCGCCATATTCTCGTAAACCCCTGCTAGAATTGTTTGAATTTCTTGTAAATCCTCATTCGAAAATGCTACGAACCATTGCCATCCGCAACGAATCGATTCTTCGTGGATCACTTTCAAAGGCGGCCCGATCCAGAGTCGTTTTGCGACTCCTTAGTACACAAACAGCTAAAAGGCAACAAATTTTCAGGTAAATCATATTAATTTCAATCGAATCATATCCCTCAAAAATATTAGAAAGTGTGGTGCTAACACCGATGTAAGGTTAGAAATGTTGTGTAATCCAGTGTGAAAAGCATTCACTAAAGCTACTTAAACGTCAGTTGCATCGACCATTGCCAAATCATAAATTGCACACTCAGCGAAACTTGCTGGTGGCAGCGCGATATGACATTGCCCAATCAGTGAACATTAACAGGGACAGTGATTTCTTATCAATGAGCGGTGTGTTCGAAGATTCTTTGTTTATTTATAGTTAACGCTGGCTTAATTGTATTAGTTGCTTCCAGTTCACTTGCCAAGTGATGTGCATACTCTATTCGCACTAATTAGTTAACAAAAAATCAACATATCGTATAAAATAGAGGAAAACAAAGATTCCGCTAAGAAGAAGTAAGACATATTTTGTAAAAAAAGCATGTTTTGGTATTTTATCTGCTCTTGTCCACTTGATTTGAGTAAAGCAAATTATAACAAACAAAACGAAAACATGCGTATCAGATAGTCACACCAGCACATGATTTTAATTAGTGGAATAACACAAACATGTGTAAGCATGTATGGATTTATTGACGTCGGAAAACGCCGGCAGGCGCCGACAGTTAAACTTAGTAAATGAAATGTTTATAAGAATTCATAATTTTTTCCTTTTAGTTTGATGGATTTTTTTTAAATATCATACATACATATGTTGAATGAAAAAGGTAAATGTGTAGAAATCGAGGATAGTTGCGTTGTTTCCTTGTTTTTTAGTGCATACGTTGACAGATTATTTCTTCTCATCCGTGAACTTTCATATATCTGTATTTCTTCTCCGTAGTGTATGTTAAATGACGTACTTGTTCAAATGATTTGGAAGGTGAAACATCCATGTACAAACATATCTCAAAAATGGGTTTTGTGATTCAAAGTGATACGAATACATACAAGCAGATTAGTTGTTTTTGTAGATGTTAAATTAACATTCGTATCTACATAAGCAAAACAACTTTCGAAAAAAAATTTAATATTTTGAGATCATGTGTTTTAAATCGTTTGCTTTTTGGCAAATTTGACATGCTAAAAGCTCATAGAAACACAATGTATTTGACTTATTGAACAGACCACATAATAAAATTTCCTTAACTTCTTCAATGGTTTCTCTTGAGTTTGTCATTGGAAGAAATGTGCTTGTTGCTACCCACCTGGCCGTAAAAGAGATGTAATCGGATGCGATTCCGAATTTTTGTTGCTAGTCAAACTTGTTGTGCCATTTTTTCTTTTTGTGTTGTGTTTGCTTTAACAAAATTCGATTGAACTACCGTTCACAACACCCACGAAATTGCGGTATAAAGTCAGGTCCTGGAGTTAGACATTGGTATTAGTTGTTGATACAGTCGTCAGAATGCAATCCCTGTATGTGTACTCTAGAAGGCGACATTTTGAGCAACATTTTCATATGTAATGATACGGCCAAAGTGTTTTTAGAAGGTCAAAGAAAAGTGGAACTTTAAAAAAACGGGGTAAATAAAGGTCAAGTTTGAGATAAGCACATATGTACATGTCTCAAGCAAACGCAAATGTAGCATTTTTCATGAGTGAAACTGTAATTTCAAAGTATACTTAACTGTTCTTCATAATTGGAAGCTTAACATTTAACATGGTAACATGTACGAATGAAACAGTTATTAAAGAAAATTAATTTTCGTTTAATAGGTTATCGAATTTCGATGTGTGCCCCAAACCGGCTTCGTTATGGAGTACAAATTTCGTCCGTGCCTACAGCAGTCTGCCAAGTCACATTCGAGTTACACTGCCCGCTCTATCACCCACAATGGAACAAGGTACAATTGTCAGTTGGGAAAAGAAAGAAGGTGACAAGTTGAATGAAGGTAATGACCAAGCAGACAATTCTGCATAAAAATTTTCAAACACATTTTTCTTTTTCTAGGTGATCTTCTAGCTGAAATTGAAACAGACAAGGCGACAATGGGCTTTGAAACTCCTGAAGAGGGCTATTTGGCTAAAATCGTCATTCAAGCTGGAACAAAAGACGTGGCGATTGGAAAACTTGTGTGCATTATTGTAGAAAATGCTGAAGATGTTGCAGCGTTTAAAGATTTCAAAGATGATGGAGCATCAGCAGCTCCACCAAAAGCTCCTGCAGCAGCAGCACCTCCACCATCACCAGCTGCACCCGTAGCACCGCCGCCAGTAGCCCCAGTAGTGGCTGCTGCTATACCTCCAGAAGCTCCAGCTCTAGCTGGTGACGATGGTAAGCGCGTGTATGCAAGTCCTATGGCTAAGAATTTGGCAAAGGCTCGCCAATTAAGGCTCGAAGGTAAGTACGTTTTCCTACTGTGTTATTGTGTTCTTCCCAAGTTTTGGAGTGTTCTCAAGTGTGTGGTGATTAATCTTCTCTTTCCTGTCTTTTGATAAATGTAGGAAAGGGAAGTGGAATATTTGGATCTATTAAATCTGGCGATCTTGCAGGAATGAAAGCAGACACGGCAGGAGCTGCTGCTGGCATCAGCGGTCCCACCGGACCTGGTTCTTACGTCGATATTCCCGTGTCAAATATTCGAGGCGTAATTGCTAAACGATTGCTGGAGTCGAAACAACAGATTCCACACTATTACGTAACGGTGCAATGCACAGTTGACAAGGTGCGTATCGTTAATATACTGAATTATCCATAACTAAGGGTAAAATTTCTTTTCCCTAAACAGCTGCTTAAATTCAGAGAAAAGGTCAACAAGAAACTGGAGAAACAAAAGTTAAAAGTGTCTGTGAACGACTTTATTATAAAGGCAGCTGCAACTGCCTGTCGTCATGTGCCTGAAACCAACTCATACTGGATGGGCAATGTTATCAGACAGTAATGTTTACATCTGCACTCAGATATGTAGCAAAAAGTAATGTTTTAATTTCATTATAGATTTGACAATGTTGACGTCTCTGTGGCTGTTTCCACAGATCGCGGTCTTATCACTCCTATTGTCTTTGCTGCTGATAGGAAAGGTGTAGTTCAAATTGCGGAAGAAGTAAAGGCTCTAGCTGCCAAGGCACGTGAAAATAAACTAAAGCCCCAAGAATTCCAAGGCGGCACCATAAGCATATCTAACTTGGGAATGTTTGGTAGGTCTCAGTATAATTTCTGACAAAGGCTTGTAATCGAATAACTCTCGATTGTAGGTGTTAAGCAATTCTGTGCTGTAATCAATCCACCACAATCGATAATCCTTGCCGTGGGAACAACAAATAAGAGGCTCGTCCTGGATCCAAATAGCGAGAAAGGGTAACCGCAATCATCTTCAAAACTCGTTGAACTATTGACTAATTTGTATTTGTGTTAATTTTAGCTTTAAGGAAGAAAGTGTCATGGAGGTGACACTTAGCGCAGATCACAGGACTGTAGATGGTGCAGTTGCTGCAAAGTGGTTGCAGCTGTTCTCCGACTATATGCAGGATCCAGGAAATATGATATTGTAAGATATGGTCCAGTTGAATTTTCTAGAAGAAGAAAATCAAAAGTTGTTAAGTTATTCTGTTGAATAGTCATTAAATCCTCGATTGGAACAAATATTGGCGAACTGATAAATTTGAGTATACTCTACTTAAAATAATAAAATGTTTTATTTGCATTTTGAATGAATTGCTTAGGAATTTTATAAAATCAAAACAGGAGGAAAGTGGATATCCAATGCAGGAAAAGAATCGAATAAATTAATATTTATAACAACAATAATTTGAAACTTATTTGTTGGAATCAGCAGAAATGAACAGAGGTTTTTCTTTTAAAGTACAACTATGCAATACGGGCTGAGGGGACATTAAAGGCCAGTTCTATTAAGGTAAAAAAACGTGATACCTCTACTCTTGAACTAACACCATCTATGACTATGAGAATTTATGGGTATTTAAATTGTTTTTCTCTAAAGAAAGTATATGCTTTCGTAAAATTTCACAGATGATGTGTCCCCAATTTAAAAATTTAATTAACTTAATTTCATAAAAATAAATGTGGGTGTCTATTTTGTGGCTATTCCTAGGCAATTATTTCAGGGCTATAAGCATCTTAAAAGCACTAGGTACAAGTCACGAATATTAATTTTTACTTTTATGTTGTGTACATATGTATTCTTCTAGTGGCCGCCGAGGCGAAGTGCGACATTTATACGCCGATACGTGCGATTCCCGGCTGAACACCTCGCATTTGCCACGGTAACATCTCTTTCGAGACGCTGACAACACTCAAAGAGTAATAACTGCCTATGAATAAGCCTTTTAACTTCGGCGTTCGGAGTCGCAAAAAACTGTAAGTCCCTGCAACTTCATAAGTAGTACAATAGTGTGCACGTGTTGTGCTCGTAGCCCGGTGGAATGTCGCGCCATCCAATATTTTCTATATATAAATATATTAATGTATGTATGCAGTAATTAATGTATACAGCACAAGCAGATTAGCTCCTAGGTTCTTTAGCACTAATCGCGGTATGTATGCTGCACTTCACTTTTTCGCACGTTCTCGTGTGTTTACGACTATAAATATATTACATTATTACATTTAACTGCGCAATTCCGCACACTTTGTTTCCTATTTCTCAACACAAATCAATATATTTTATAAAACTATTTTGTGCAACGAACACTACAGAACAGACTTGCGAAATTTAAAGATAAACGATCTTGCACCTCACCCCAAGAAGAGAATTGTCTTTTGTCAAAATAAATTATACTAAATTAAGACTGACTGTTGTGATTGGCTTATGCCCAGATGTTATTTGCAACTTCTGTGGGAAACTTGGCTCAGTGACTTTCAGGGGACAAGTGGTTGGTCAATTTGTTGCGTATAATCAAAGATATCTGTATGCATAGTACTGAAAGAAAATAGCTCCCTTTTTGTTAGCCACTTTTTCTTGATTCCTTCACACGGTCATGTTGTTCTTCTTCTTATTATTATGGCGCTACAGTTCGGGGTGGACCAGGGCCTCAACCAACATGCTTCTCCAGCCAGCACGATTTTTCTGTAGCTGCCTCCAGTTTGTCATGTTATTACCACAAATAAATTTCTTTGTGTTGAGTTGTGCGATGTCTTAAAAATAATTTTTTTTAAATATGTAATTGCAAACAATGTTTTGTGTCTCACTCCATATTTAGCCAACTTCGGGGACGTAACGGATTGGACCGGAGATCGATGTTCATTTTAATCATTCTCGGAATAAATAACACATTTTTTTTCCACATTTTTATATTTCTCTACAGAAACAAACTTTATCACAAGCAACTTTTAAAGAGACTGAGAGTTCCTATATTCACGACGAAAGTTTACTTTAACGGACTGACCAAACTCCGACAAAGTTTAAGGACAAAATCGCACTGAAAGACTTTTTTTATCCATCACAGAACAACACAAAACACTACGTGTTAGCTCTCAGTATCACTTTACACAGCAGATGTTTGCTACGCGACTAAGGATCATCTACCGACTTTTCATCTCACAGATTACAACAAATAAACAATATTAATCAAGAAACAAAGTATACACAATCTTCTTAAACTCTGATCGTGGCAAGATAAAATCAATTTCGTTGCGAACTTCGTTAAAGGTTTTAATGCACCTACAAGGTAATGGGTTCATTGTAACGTAATTGGTTTCATGCCTTTTATCAAGCAGTAACTTTCTCACCCGAAGATATCTTTGGGGAGCATATAAATTCATAAGAAAACATCGCGAATAAACACGGCTAACGTTGTCTTACGCCTGAAACTTAAGATTTGCAAGCCAATTGTTTTACATCTTACGTCATAGCTAGGTAGTTCTTCGTAGGAATATAATTTACGGAATGCATATCTCGTGAAAATTTTTTTTGAACTCTTTCGAGTCTGTATCTTATGGCGAATCCCAAATGATGGATGAATATTCCAAGTTTGATCTAACTAACGAGCAATAGATAGACTTTAAACTAGATATGTCCCGGAAATTCTTGCTATTTCTTTTAAGAAATCCTAGCATAGCGTTAGACTTCGCGACAGTGTAATTATAATGAAGTGTAAAATCCAACTTAGTATCAAATAATACTCCGAGGTCTTTAATTTCTTCTAGTCGATTTAGTATATGGTTATCAATGAAATAATCATATACTATTGGTGATATTGTTCTAAATGCAGTGGAAATTTTACACTTAGAAATATTAAGATCTAACGCATTGTGTTAACACCACTCCGCTAAATTACGTATATTCGAATGAAATTTAATGCAGTCGGTTATACTTCAATGCTTGCCGATTTTAAGAAAGGGATACCTTTATTTTTCAAAAACAATGTTTTTGCCAAAATATTGTACCACAGGCAAAACCATAAATTAAGTTGTGATTTAGTTTTAAATGTGCGTAGATATGAACTGATATTTGAAACCTGCCAAATGCGACGGATTAACTTAAAAAAACAAAAAAAAATCTCAACTTAATAAGTACTCATCCGCAAGCTTCTCGAAAAACGCACCTCCACCAATCATTGAGAACCTTTTTAAGTAATCATAACCCACTTCAATAAACGTAAGCTGGCTACAGTTCACAGACCTCCTAGGTCTGCTACTCTTCTTCGTACAGTACTATTTGCCAGTAAGGTTTTTGTCGCTTCATAACATACGTTATATGCGTAAGCTCAGCAATATATTTGAATTTTAATGAGACTTTGGGCGTGCACTGAATAGCGGGTGAGAAAATTATATAAGAATGGTTAAACTTGTAATGTAAAATTGAAGGTCGTTGCACTGCGGGGTTTCAAGCCAATGAAAATACCCTTGGTGGGATAGTACTATAAATATTGAACAACATAGTTAAAATTAATTCAACGGATGGTGCAGTCAATGTGCAAAAGCACTTTAAGACAGATTTGTTTTATAAAACGTCTAGTTCTGTTTTTGGAAAGCAAATATATTGAAAATTATGTAATAAATTTCATGAAGTTTATGCTTCTGCACTTGGTTGGATTTTCTAACTCATCCCAGTGAGCCAAAAAAACGTTGTTGACTTATGTCCTGGCACCGTTAAAACAAAATCGTATCAAGCTTATTATGAACCGAAATTGAATCAAAGACGCTATTTACTTAAAGCACGCTATTTACAAGGCATGCTTTTGAATAATTCTTAAAAAGCATAGATACTGTTTCTAAATTCAGCGCCAGGTATTGTAATAATAATAATAATTGTTGGTGTTACAGTCCAAAGGGGAACCAGGGCCTAGCTTGCTCATCAACTACTCGTGTTGTGCGCGCTACTGTTCTCTCACGAGTAGAAGGGACCTACAGTTTTTTGCCGACTCTGAACTCCCGCGAGATTTGAGAAGCTTTCCTAGACATTTATTACTCTTTGTTGTCAGCAGTTCGAAAGAGGTGGTGCCGTGAAAAATTCGAAAAATTGGTGTTGAGCTGGGAGTCGAACCTAGATCCTTTGGCGTGTGAGCGTTGCATTCTACCCACTACGCCACGGTGACCACAACACCAAAGTACTTAATTTAATTTAAATGCCCTATAAACAGTGCAGGAAGTGAACTTGAGATTATCGGTATAGAAGATAATGCACTTAAATAGTAAGCTGAATCGTAACTTATGGAGTTGAAAGTATGTGTGAATCACTTGCACTGATGATTCTTATCGGCATGCATCATCCAGATCATCAAACAATATTCTTCGTGCTCAAGTCAAATTACAAAAAAGAGGGGAAAGTAAAAAGTAAAAACACCTCACTTAGAAATGTTATTGATTTGCAGTTTTGTTTGGGCACAAATAATCTGTTTTTAAAGAAAATAATTGGTGGCTTCCAAGGCTTAAACACACGATGGCTTTTAAGTGTAAAGGCTTTATTTTTATCAAATTTGTGGATCATGAGCCTTAATATCTTTGCGCCACATTTTTGTTGAGGGGTTGAGAAACATTAAGCTGGGCTCAGACTAAAAAACTGATCCATTGTACTATTAGGCAGTAACCTTCACTAAATGTAGTTTCTTGGTTTTCCGAAGGAAAAACAGCAATCGCTTCTGTAATAAAAAGCTTTAGTTCTTAGCTCCCACCACGTCAGGGCCAAACAGCAGTCACCTGATATGCCAGATAAGTGTCAGCATAAAGTGTTTACCATTGTAGACGAGTTAATAAAAAAATTGTCTGTGTATTGTTCTTCAAAAATTTAATATTGTTTAAGAATCAAAAATCAAAGATTTCGATTCGGCAGATTAAATAAATGTCTGTTGGTTTCACCCTAAATTGCATGTAGTTGACATAAGTTGTAGCTAACAGTGTTCCATCTAACTGCGTTCCATTTAACACCTTTCGGTCCAACAGAATTCCATCCAACAGCGTTCCATCTAACAGTAAATAGATTTACTTAACCATAACATTTCGAATGTTTGTGACTAGAAGTCAATACATTGAACACCAATCGCATTCTTCATTATCAGCATTATTCGCCCAGACTTTGTTTCCCCAAAAGGTATTCACAAAGAAGAAGGCGTCGCCTCTAATTATTTCACGATTATTTGCCTTGATAATTGATGACTGCAAATCAAATTTACTCACCGTCGCATGTCGTGAAGAAACGAACAATGAGAAACTCTTCATTAACATACATGATTATTTTTATTTTTTAAAACACAACAACGTTTCGCTCACCGATGGGCAAGCACTGGCATCCGTTCTTATTTTTCTAGACATAAAGGAATTACAAATTTAAGCCTAAAGTATGACAACACTTAACGTAACATAAAATAATAGTATAATTGATCGTGCAGGGCAGTCATGATAGAAAATCAAGTTTTCAGGGTACAAAATTTCCTTACTTTGAATCGAATGTGGAATGCAAAATGATAACTGAATAAATTTGCTACGCTTGTTTCGAGTAAGGCACGTGAATTGATCTAATTGGAACATTGCTCTTCACCACTTTGCCGGCCCCAGTTCGGACCATTCGCGGATGAAGTCGCTGTGTTTCTCGACAGCTGGGAACCATTCCTCGCCACCATAGTCGATCTTTGGGAGTTTTCCTCCGTAGTTTTCTGGCAAAATTTCAGGACTCAAGAAATTTTGCAGAGAAGCCATGTCGTTGCCGTGGAAGAACATCTTGGGAAAGAATGAAAAAAACAAAATGAAGAGACAGTTTTAAATGAACCTTTGATCCGACTTACTCGTTTGTTGAGCTTCTCACGGACGAATGGCTTGAAAAGGGACCAAACCATTTTGAACAGGTAAGGCTGCTTCACAAAGTGAACTTCCTTCATGCGCAGCGGCATGGCGTCCTGGATAAAGGTTAGCAGGCGTTTCGAGAAGCTCACAGACAGTGACTTGATTTGCTTCATGCCCAGACCCTCGAAGTCCATGATGCAGACAACACCACGGATTTGCGTTTCCGGTTCGAGTTGAGCTGCCAGATGGACAGTGTAGAGCATTTGAAAGATTTCATCCGATGAAATGTAGTTGGGATCCCACATGCTGCCGCAGTTAACTATTAGTACGCGTCGTCCTAACTGGTCGCAGTTCTTGAGTACATTCACGATGTTTCCTTTGATGAATTTCTCCTTCAGCTGATCTACAAGCAAGCCATGAACGAGCTTTGCGTATTCTTTTCGGAAGGTGGCAACTGACTTCATCTGTAAAGTAAAAGAATGCGTGTCCAGTTTATGGCATAACAGATAAGGATCACATAAAAAATTATTGGGGCAATCAGCGATAATTTTATTGCAGGCGGTTTCCCTGCGCGATCACCTTGCGCTTATCACAAATTTTCATTGTAGTTAACTCTTAACAATCAGCCTTGACCACGAGCTCCGGTCAAAGATCACATCGCCTCCGGCATTACACCAGGGTGTGCAATCTTGAACTCGTTGAGAGATTGCCGAGAAACTCTACACTGTCAACTTCAAAGTAATCTGTTTTAGTTGGTTGTTATCAGCGAGAAATAAAAATAGATGCACATATTTTTCGTTCTTTGTTTTACGGAGTCGAAAGTTGCCATGATGTACATCTCTTTATCTGAAAGAGCAAACTTGTCTCACCTTTTCGAAGGCACTCTTGGGATAGAAGTGACAGGCCCTGAGAAAGATCACCAGGAACTCATCGTCATCTTTGTACTTGATATCCGGGCAGGCAAGCATCATCTCGCGCAGCTCCTTGATGGCTGCCTCCTTTACCTCAGGAGTCTCACGCAACTCATTCTTTGCGACCTCCAAAGTCTCAGGTCTAGTGTATCCGATGCGGATGTTGAAGGCTTCGTTGCTGTTCTCCATGCTGAAAGAATGCACAATTGAAACTGAACTTCACTTCGAAATCACTTGACGCGCAGCCTTGCAGCAACCTGTTAAGGCCTTTAGAAAAGGGCAACTCAACAAAGTCAATGCAATTTTGGCTTGATTATGCCCCGTGCGTGCGTGGGCTATGGATGTTGTCATTAGGCGGCACTTACATTTATTTGTTTCCAATTTTCACAAAATGAATTAAATTTGTTGACTTGTGCAAATTGCTGAGAAGACACGGCGGCAAAGAGAATCTGTGTGAACACGACTTTTCACCGGAAAGCACTTGTCTCGACTGTGGAATTAGTGGCTTGAAACTGGAGTGATTATAAGGTTTGTTGACGACGGCGATCGATGTGACTCTTTTTCAGTTATCGCCGCCACTGTGAGTGTACATATTGGTTAAACGAATGGAATACAACAAAGCAAATGAAGATACGAACTCTGCTGGGTTAGGAGGGAACGGCTTTGTTTATTTTTAGGTTTGAACTTTACCAAAGAAATAAAATTCGGTCTCAGCTAGGTTTGTTTGGATGTGCGCAAGTGAGTCTTATCATCTCTCCCTGCTAGCATGAAATGAAAACGAAATGACCAGTGTCACACAAAGATGTACACTGCCGAGTTAAAGTTTATGTTGCAAATGCAAATGGTTTCTTAATGCTAGGTTGTATTTTGCTTTAGAGCTGAAAAACCATATTTCATGTTCTTTACTTTTCTCGAATATTTTGTCTGTCGAACTCGGTTTGAAAGTGTAGCTTCTCTCCGGCCGTAAGATACAATAAAACAGATAATACGAATTATTGTTGGGGAATTCAGTTTTCATATTTAGGTTTTTTCGAAATCAAAGTTTTCGGTATAAAAGTCATGTTTATAAAGTAAACCCAAATAGAATTGAAAATCGACAGCTCGCGATACTCATTGAACGAAGGTGTGTGTAAAGCAGAAGAAGTCAGCATGGTTGTATAATCCCTTCAATTTGCAGGTGTTTACAAAGTTTTGCATTTTTAAGTGAGAAATAGACTACATAGGGCATTTAATCGCATAGTCACAAATACAATATCGTAATTGGCGTAGTGGGTAGAGTGCGACGCTCACACGCAGAATGTTCAGCTTCGATTCCCGGCTGAGCACCTCGAATTTTTGACGGCACCACCCCTTTCGAGCTGCTGACAACCCTCAAAGAGTAATAACAGTCTAAAAAAATGAAATGAAATCAGACTTTGAACACTGAACTGCCGATACGGCGGCAACGCGATTTTCTGTTAAAAAAAAAACGAACTCTCATTTTCTATTAAAAATATAAGTTATTCATAAATTTCTATTTTGTCCCCCTCAAAGTATTCCCGCTCATATAGGTCTTTCGATGTTATAACCAAATACTCATGGTTCGTCAGCAGTTATGACCTTTTTAAACCAATCTGGATCGCCGTTGACAGTATTCAGCAATCGCAACAACAACACTAATCATGAGCAACATTTTTGAAAAAATTGCATGGCAAAAGCCAACCGATATGCCGACAACTTTAGAAACTTTTCTAATAACTTTCTCAACATGTACATCAATTGCTAATGTGCTGGGGCGTCTAGGGCGTGTGTCGTCTTTCACATCTTCTCGATCTTCTTGCTTATACCAGTTGTAACATTTTTTTCTGACTCAGAGTAAACTCACCGTCTGCCACTGTTAACATTTCAAGTGTTTTTGAGTTGTTAATTTAATTTTTTTGAAAAAATTTAATGCAACTTCTTTGATCCATTTTTTTCGACAGTAGAAAATCGCCGAGCACATAAAACACGTTTGAATTTTAGACCTCTCGAGGGCAAAATAAATATGTTATATAGCTGAAACAATAAACATATGTATATTTACGTTCGAGACGTGTGTCCCAACAAAACAAAATAAAAAATTTGTTGAACAAACTTCTTATAGCCAAGTGCAATATTTTTTTAAAAAATCGGCTTACCTTTTGAAAGTAAAGTAGAATATGAACTATTTCCCACACTTTGATTCTTTGTAACCTTATGTCACATACGTTATTGATTGCTTCTTCGCAGATAATGACAAAAATTTAAATTATTCCAAAACCAGAGGAAAACGTAGAAACATGTTTTCTGTTTTTGTTTCAACTAAAATTTTGTTTATTTTAAATTACATCAAAAAACATATTGAAAGTGTTTGAAACTTTGATAGACATCTTGTGAGGAATGTTTACTAGAAGTAAGTCAAGTGGAAATGCCCTATTTTCAAATTTCCAAGGACTTACAGAACATTCGTTTTATTTATAATATATTAGCCAAATATGTACACGCACACGCATATATATGCCTATATTTAATATTATGTAGGCACGTTATCTTTCCATATATAAAAATGCACAATTATTTTGTTTATTTAGCTTTTTAACAGCAGTAGTCTTGTCATACATATTTTCTTCGTCTCAATTGATAACTTTTTTTACTTTAATTTTGTATTTGCATTTAATAAATAAAAAAAATCTCCAATGTAATTCTAATGATTGTTTAAAAAGCCCTCCAGTTATATAATTTTGCCTACCAAACGACCTGAGTTAATAATGTATCACGCTATACGTAATTACATATAATCGTAACGTGAAACTGGAGAAATTTAATTTATGTTTAAAAAAATGCCAACACAGGTATGCAAGTTTATATTCATCACGACCAATAACGCACACGCCATTTTTATGACAAAATTGAGAAGTGTAGTTTCTGATCTACATTTCAAATAGAATATGATTGATAACAAAGTGATTGAGTGCAGCACACACATCCCGTTGCCGATCGTGTTCGGCTCATGTGAGCGTTCGTCTTATCCTTATCAGTTTTGGTTCAAACTCATACACTCAGACTACTGGTGAATGAAACTTGGCTGGAAACAACCACTAGCTGACTGTAATCAAGCGCTGTTGAGTTGGTTGTCGATCAAATTCGAATAAAAATTGATAATTTTATGTTTACGTCGAAGGAATGTCTTTGTTTAAATACTGCAGTAAGATACATATTAGCACGAATAGTGTACAATTGGAGCAAAGTCCAACAGGCATCTTATCAAGTCGATAATAACAGTTTAATTCCAACTGTACAAAAGTGCGATAGCAATAACAATATATAGATTGATAAAACAGCATTTTCTATAAGGAAGCAATCATTGGGACTGTGGTAAACTTATCACTACGCATGCGTGTGTGCAACGACGATGCAGTGAGAGTGGTGCATAAGATCAATCTGTTATCAGTTTGAAATTTTCCTCCGCCATTAAAAATTGAAAAGCGGTCGTCGATCGAAAAACCCACACGATCACGCACAGGGTGTACGTGTGACTCTGGTGGACACTGAACTGAGTAAGCAAAAGTGTTTCTCTATCGCCGACTACAATGTAGAACAAAGGTCGTGTCGGCGAGCCTATCAACAATAACAAAAAAGACAATGAAACACCGACCAAAGTTCACAACTCTGGTGGTGAGTCAGAGTTACACGAATGACGTAGTTCATTATTTCATTCCTCTCCTCTGTTACTGGTCACTGAAACCTTCGTTTTTGGTTTTTTTGTTATCAGCTTGTGACGACGGCAACTGTTGAATGCACAGTTTTGTCACATGTCGGTGCTTTTCTGCTAAGCCTTTAGGTTTTCAATTTAAAGTTGAGCACATTTACGATGCGCCTAGAAGTATGCATTTGAAGAACATGTCTTGAAAGAGACGGTGATAGTTTCATTGAAGTGACTTAACAGAATTTTTCGTAAACAAAAAAATCTTGGAATTTTGTATACAACTTAAAACAAAATAATACTCATCAAAATGAAATTGTTTCCACACTTCCCGTTGGAAATCAAGTGAATTTCAGGGTTGTTGGATAGAATTCCCTTTGTTTTTGATCAAAAACTCTGCGTTAAGGTTTTGCAAAAGTGTGGCCCCGTGGCGTAGTGGGTAGAGTGCTACGTTCACACGCCAAAGGTCTAGGCTCGATTTACGGCTCGACACTTCGAAATTTTCACGGTACCACCACCTTCGAGCTGCTGACAACACCCAAAGACAACACAGTCTAAGAAAGCTTCTCAAATTTCGCCGTTTGGAGTCGGCAAAAAACTGTAGGTCCCTTCTATTTATGAGAGATCAATAGCGCGCATAACACGAGTATTTGATCAGCAAGCTAGGCCCTGGCTTCCCTGTGGACTGTCACGCCATACAATTAAATAAACTTTGTGCAAAATTAACGCATTGTTTTTACACAAATCATTTCTTTTGTTATACAACACTGTTTCAAGATACATATATAATCGCCTGTCTTACTTCCTGGTGTAACATTTCTTATCGTTATTTTGGCTCATTTGTTATGCTCATAGGGTTTGTTGTTTTTCCAGGATATCGGTATTTCAATAGATTTAAAGTTTTCACTCCATTGAATCATAAACTTGTAAGCGTGTTGTAAATTTAATTCTACTTCTTTTAATCAAAATAATAATTAAGGCAGATATTATTGATCATTCTTATTATCTTGCATTATTTTTGTGGCTTTTACGTACTTCCTAAAGCCACCTAAACCGTTACAAAAAAAATTATTTTTAGTTTTGAAATGTTTTTGTTTTTGTTTTGATTTCTTATACAGAACTTTCTTACTGGCCATATGCGGGTGCATTAAGTTAGTCTAATTATTTAAAAAGATTACCTTTCAGCGTTGTGTTTTTTTATTTTAGTTTATTTAAACAAATATAAAATAAATACTTTTATATATTGAATAGTAAAATAAAAGATAAAGCTTACACTACACCAATTCTAATTAAACCAACTACTTTGAGTCTTACTACCTAAACCTAATTTTAAAACTGTTACTAACTATTTTTTTTTTAAATAATTTTTGTTGTTTAACGGTAGCCTACTCTAACTTTTTCTATCAGATGACGACAACGGGGACAGTTGATTGGGTTGTAGCCACCAATAGAATCCCCGATTCTTATCACTCTCTGTTCTGTCGCGAAAAGGTATGGATTTGATAACTCCATACCTGTCCTCCTGTCCACTACCCTCCTTACTACGTGATACAAAAGTGGACATCCATCCGCACTTTGGATTAATCCAGTACGGTCAAGATATATAAACGCTTCCGGTGGAATGAATCCACTTCGACGCGCATTCTCATGATATGCATCATTGGGGTAGCAGGCTCCGAATATAAATTCGTTGTGAGAAGTCATGGATCGTGTAGCGTGTCTTCGAATTACCTTCATAATAGAATTATTCACGCTATTTACTTTGGCTCGTTATACAAAACCTCATTGCGATAGAATTTCTTATACCTAGTTGCGGGTGTTTTAATTACGGGGTTTCTTGAGACAAGCGCGAAGACGTTGTCTTGAACATCCTCATCTTATCCATTTGGGAAGGACTCAAATTAAACCACACTGGACAGCCGTACACAATGACTTGCCGGACCAGGGCCGTGCAGCAGATCACTTTTACTTTGAAGTTAGGTTGGTTGCTGTAAAACAGCGTACTTACCATAACAAACGCTTCCTTGGTTTTCTTTGGAGCTCAAACTGAATGGGTGTTACCATACAAAAACTTGTAAAACAAAATGCCAAGATATGGTACAATCGTCTTTAGAGTTAATGACTGTCCCTTTGGATCAAAGATGCTGAACTTACGCCAGTTTTCCAGAAAAAGAATACTATTTCTCATCCCTTAAATCGAGCTATTATTCAGACATGTTATATTTTTCGAAGAAAACATTTTAATGGATGTTGTTATTTTTCTCAAACAGAATACTTAAATCATTAAAGTCTTATTATCCAAGCTAACATTTTATTCAAAGTAAATGAAGAAATATAGTTGGTATGATACTTTAGTTTCTTTTTACCGAAGTAAAATAAAATTCTTTTGACTTACACTGCTTATGGTTATATGCTTATGGTTTTCCATTCTATTTTGCTCTCAAAAGTAAAATAACATTCATTATAATGTTAAAAAATTACAATTTATAGGTTTCTTTCAATTGATCAATTCACCGTCAATCATGATCACGTTGCGATCGACGTCAGACACTCCTCCAGTGCTCTCGACGTCCAATACTTCCGTGGTGCAAACATCGATTCGGATCATCACCTTGTTGTACCCAAGGTAAAAACCCGGATATCGTGGGAGCAGCGGAGTCGAGACAGATCAAAACGATTTGACGTCGGAAAGCTACAATCGCAACGAACGATTCTCCCTTAAACTCACACAGAGTTCGACGCTGCTTTCACTAACTATAGAAGAAGACTAGACTCGTGGCCGCCGTAGTGGGTAGAGTGCGACGCTGATACGCCGAAGGGTCTAGGTTCGATTCCCGGCTTGTACACACCGAGAATTTATCACATCACCATTTCTTCCCAGCTGCTGACAACACTCAAAGAGTAATAACTGTCTAAGAAAGCTTTTTAAACTTCGCCGTTCGCAGTCGTGAAAAAACTGTAGGTCCCTTTTACTCGTGAGAGAACAGTAGCGCGCACAACACGAGTAGTTGATGAGTAAGCTAGGCCCTGGTCTCCCTGTGGACTGTCGCGCCAACAATTATTATTAGAAAAAGACTAGAAACGTTGTCAAGAAGCCATCAAAGTAGCTGACACTGATTTGCTGGGTTTCACGTCACCACCCAGAAGAAACCGAAGGTCCCTATCTGTGTAGTTCCAGGCCAGGGAAGTCCACGATGGACCAGGTCTTCACTTTACGGCAGTTCTTGGAAAACTCCCAACAAGTACAAATCGACACTCACCACCTGTTCGTTAATTTTAAGGCCGTATATTACAGTTTGCATAGAGGCGAGCTATACAGTGGCATATCTAGTTTTAGCATTCTTGCCAAATTCGTCAGATTGGGTAGGATGACGATGGAGAACTCTCGCTGCTCCGTCAAGGTCGGTAACGAACTCACCGAGACCCAATGTCAAAAAAGGTTTTTGACATATCATCCTCGAGACGATCGTGCGTAACTCACAAGTCATCGGCAGAGGAGCGATCTTCCAAAAGACATTGACGTGATTGAACGAACACAGCGAGCGAGGCTTATGTCGGCATTGAAGCGGAAACGGCTAAAATGGGTCTGGTGGTTAATGAGGGAAAAACATGCTGTCATCAAAGAAGGACGTCTCGCTAGACAGTAGAAAGTTCGAGCTAGCAAGACTTTGTCTTGCGTGCGATTTTTGGTCTTGTTTGCGTTTATGGCATCTAAAGGAGAAGATATAACGACGAACTCTATGGGCTGTACAGCGACATGCGATTGGTCACATGCGTCTTCGGATACAATGCATAAGATGGCTAGGCCGTGTAAAGCGTATGGACACCACTGCTTTGAATCTGAGTCATTGGGCAACGCAACAAAGGACGGCCTGGGCTAAGGTGGCGTACACAAGTGGAGAAGGACCTCAACCAACTTGTAGTGCGCAACTGGAGGCAGCTGGCGAAAGATCGTGCTGGCTGGAGAGGTATGTTGGTTGAGACCCAGGTCCACCCCGGACTGTAGTGCCACAAGAAGAAGAAAAAGCAATGTAACTTATATTTGAGAGAAAAAACAGTATGTGTGTTCCCGTATCCGAAATAAACAACACAAAACAGTACAAAACAACTCAAAACATCGCAATGTCCGTTCCGGTATCCCGAAAAAATGGGTTTTACGTCAAATGAGAGCTCTCAAGAGAGAGTAAAACATTTCCCTACACAGCCCATTTTAAAAGAAGACATTTTTGTGAGTTTTCTGTCAAATTAATTGGTGTGCATGCAGAGACAAGTGAGCATTGACCGATTATCGATTTTATTTTCTGTATTGAAAAAGTGAATTTGACGTTTGTCAATGACATACTTTACACATCTGGTTTGGATGGGTTCCTGTAATTTGCCTCTTCTGACAGAGATTCCCCCACTCCTTAACCAATGACAGACTTCAGAATTTGGTACAAAAACTACTGGAACATACCTAATTATACTGTTAACTCAGAATTGTAACATGGCGATTATAATTTGACCGATGGCGATAGATCGTGCTGGCTGGTGAGGCATGTTGGTTGAGGCCCAGGTCCAGAAGAAGGTTTCTTTCTTCCTGCCGGAGCTTATAACAGAAAATATATCCATATCAATGTATTTGTTTATGGATTTGGGGTCGATGCACCTACTTAGCCTGCTTATGATTGTGATTATTTTTGGTAAATGATTCCTCTTTGTATTATGCCTTATTTGTCATTATAAAATTTAATAATTGTCCATGATGTAGCATTCCTATTAGTATTAGAAATCGGATGATAAATACCATAAACGACTTTGAACCCAATTAAACTTTTTGTATGTAGAAAAGTTGTTTCCTCTGATCATATGAATTCGTATTTCCACTTGCTATTTGTATGTATGTTATGTAAATTACATTATACTAATTATTACATAACAAAGTCAAAAACGTATGGAGACATAAAAGTGTAGGCTGTTGTGTAACTAGGTTTTTGAAGTGAAGTTGTTATTTTAAATTACCAAACTACGCAAACTACACCCATCCTAAGAATTTCACAAATGTACTAAAACATACATTTCAAGAACTTATTACTTCAAAGAGTCAAACAGAATCCTTTAAGCATAAATAGACTGCTGCTTTAATAATTTATATTTTATTTGTTTGTAGAACTTAATTTAACATCTTATGTATATTCTCTTGAAAGTTTTTGCAGACGGAATCCAATTCATTGAAAATGTATGAATTGATGTACCTTTGCACTAGATTTTTTCAGATTTATGCATGAAGCTGACATGTTTATACAGTGAAATAAGTAATGGTTAGGGGCGCACCCGAGATGATTCGATTTATTGTTAAAAACTGGAAAAATAAAAAAAAATCGATCTTGGTATCCGTCAATTCAATTTTAATTCCCTCGTGTAGTAAGTGAACAATAAAAGCTCATAATACGAGTACCTGCGCCAGATGCTTGGCCCTGGAATCTCATTCACTGTAGCGCCTTCAAATTTGACCACATAATTTGCTTAAATACTTCAATCAATCGTTTTCAAGGAGTGCTGCCTTCATAAATGTGCTGATGTTTCCGCACATTAACTAATTTCATTAAGTATGATGTGATGGCGATATTCATTGTCAATTTATTTATGAAGGAGGCGGTATAGTACATGTTATCAGTTGAACGGTTTATCCCATTGAAAAATTCTGAAGGTATTAAGTTTTAAGGTTTTTTGTATTTTTCCGGAATTTATTGTCTATACAGGGCTGCAATCTTTTCAAACGACTATCGTCCTGACGATAAACCAAAACGATATCGTCGATAATTTGCATCACATAACCCAGCCACAATCGTCTCGTCTACGGTCTATTTTATACACAGTTTGAGCGATACGGACCGTAAATATAATATCTCTTGTCTTAATTGTACACACACAACAAAACATTGAATAACGACGACCTGATAGTTCTCATTGTTTGCAACTAAAACGATATCGTTTTGTCGATATCGTTTTATTTTTTTGCTTATGTGATGCAAAACTCTCGTTTCAACGATATCGTCGCACGATAGTCGTCATCCGTGATTAGACCCCAGACTTTTAATAAAATAACTAAAAATGTCTGCTTCATACTCTATTTAAATTTTCCTTTTTTGTGTTTCCTGCAAAATATATGTACGGCATTGATTCCGGAAAAGAGTAAAGTTTCTTGCTACCTTAATTTTTATTTACTTTTCACAGCCAAAGCACAAAGTTGAACATAACACGAACTTTTGACTGTCAGCTTAATAGTTCTAAACAGACAATTCTTGTGACGAATACATTCTTCAGTGTCCAAGGGCACACAAGGTTAGCAGTTTTCTCTTGAAAAAAATAGAAGATGCATTAAAATGAATATGAAACCGAATGACAGTGACACAATTTGCTTGAAGTAAAGGTAGGTGTTAAGGTTGCTGACTTTGTGTGACATAGAGTGAACATCTGTTAAAGAACTCTTTCACACAAGGCTGAAGTAAAATATTCAAAGCACGGCTATTTCCATGTTAATGTATGTAAAAGCTTTATGTATGAATTAAATAAAACTTCAAATTGAATTTTTAAAGCTTAAGCTATTTGATTACCAGTATACATCTTCAATAAGATGAATTTAACATATGTAACATACATTATAATTTACAATAATCTAAATTCGTCGCGTTTAAGAAATGTACTTGTATGTGACCTTGATCGACCAAAATAAAAGATCTACTTTAAGTAAAAGGGTTCTGAAGGTCAATTTCCGATCATTGAACTCAAAATCACTTTGTGCTTAGTCATCTTTCTATCACTGTCTGCCTCCTTCCATTTAGAATATTTTATTGCATAAGTTTGGCATGGTGTGTGTTAATAGGATCTTTCGCGCTATGAAGAAGCCTCGGAATAACTCCGGAACGATGACAATGCAATTTATCTCATATTAAATTGTCTAAATATTATGTGTATCAGAAAACGTAAATTTTGACAAAGTTGTGCACATAAGTTGTTTTCCCAGTTTGTATATAATTTTCCCTTCAACCTTAAAATTATGTGAAATGTTAAGATTTTGATGTTGTCAGAGTCTTCACCTACTTGGGGAATATAATAACAATAATTGTTGGTGCGACAGTCCACAGGGGGACCAAGGCCTTGCTTGCTCATCAACTACTCGTGTTGTGCGCGTTACTGTTCTCTCACGAGTAGAAGGGACCTACAGTTTTTTGCCGACTCCGAATGGCGAAGTTTGAGAAGCTTTCTTAGACTGTGTTGTCGTTGAGTGTTGTCAGCAGCTCGAAAGAGGTGGTGCCGTGAAAAATTCGAGGTGTTCAGCCGGGAATCGAACCTAGACCCTTCGGCGTGTGAGCGTCGCACTCTACCCACTACGCCACGGCGGCCACGGCCAATATAAAAAAATATGTATATATACCGTGTGAGTTCAGAGATCAATTGAAAAACTGTATTCGTCTTTTACTTAACAATTTGGTTTCAAAAGACAGGAGAACCCAATGACTTAAATGCATGGATGCTATTGAAAGATGAACAAGATCTTACAACTGATTTTGCCATGTGAAGAGTCTGTCGCAGACCGATTGGGCCTAGATATCACAAATCCAGCTCAAAGACCTTTCAACGTGACAACGCAAGTAAAAACTCTCTTTTTTGGAGTAATTTATTTGACTTTTGAAAACACTAAACTGGAGAACTGAGACTCAAAACTGGTCTATTGTAGTACCAGGCATTAACCAACACTTAATGTAATTTTTTGTCTTTTCAGAGGTATACCAACAAACACTTTTGTGATAAAAAGCTTAGAGTTACAACTCCAACCACATCAACACCAAACTACCGCCAAATGATCTGAGCAAAGGCGGGATATTGACATAGCATGTGCTTTGCTGTGTATTCCCTTTTTCTACAGGCGTCGCAAAGAGTTTCATCACTAAGCTCAAACACACGCTTAACTGCTCAGCGAATGATAAGTTTTCCGTTACGCCAACAAGCCGTCTGCATTCTTTTCTGTCTGGATATAGCAGAAATGCCACTGATTTCTTGCTGACGTTGCCTGCACCCTTGAGAGCCACTTCATCCTCGTTTGTGCTGTCGAGAGACACAACTGTCGATTGAAGCCCTGGCCAAGGACTTGGACAATCCTATGGTGGGCTCCAAGAAGGCGATTTTTGATTCTTGCCTAACAAGTTCATTGGCAATCTCGTTCCCCAAGGTCCCCTTGATGTTCCGGGACCCAGATAAGTCTTAACGAATTGAGACTGTCGTCCAAATTAAGGATTCGTTTGGAGTCTTATGTCAACCAGACTATTGAGCGACAACTGCTGAAATATCAAGTTGGCCAAGGGAATTATATTGATGGTCAGGTCCGTCTATAGGAAAGAAGAAGACAGTTTGATAAATAAAAATTGTTTATACTTCAAATAATGCCAAGACCAAACGTTTCAGCACTCTGTTCAAAAGTCAAACTCGTTCAATATAAACCTTAGTATAGGCTTAGCTAAAATATCGTACGCTAAGTTGAAGTTAACGCAGTTTTTGACATGACAAAGGGTTCTAAGAGTGACAAACTTTTGCTTTCGCATGCTTCAAGTTCATCAAGCGGAATCCAATATTTTAAATATTTTCAAATTTGCAGTGACATCAGAGTCTCAGTGATTCAGTGGTCCCCAGCCTCGAGTTTTCGACGTGTAAACAAGGGAAATATATTTTACGTCCCCATTAATCTCTTTTCTGCAAGGTTAGATATTACTGCTGATAACCGAAATTGTGTGTGCCACCAACAACATCCTTTGTCATCTGCGCCATCTCACTTGAACAACATAAAAACACTTGTCTCAAGTTTACGGCAGATAGAAGACCGCTTTGAGTAAGCTAATTGGTAATCGCATCAAAAGAAAACCTTCAAATGTATTCCGAAAATAATCGGCCGTGGATGCATTGAGATTTTGACATCATTCGACAATGGCGGTCGCCTTACACCTTCCCCGCTGTATCATTCCGTGGCAATGACAACGTTTTGCGTACCCATTGAAGTGGAGCAATGCACATTAAATGTGCAACTGTATCACGTCCGGATAAAGGAAGCTAAAACAGGGAGCACGCCATTCACTTATGGCCAACTCATCGTGGTCCGTTCTACCAATCCACCTTGCACAGGTGTACAATAACAGAACATCGGGATTTCCATAACAAGTTCGTATCCAAATATTAGCATCCCATTTTGGAAGCCGAAACCTGATCCAATTCAAATGTACGAGCACATCGAAGATCTGCTGCCTCCAAGATTCGGTCTGAGTTGCCACTTGAGCTCAGCCTCGGGCCAACAACATGCGAGTTCTGGGTCGGTACGCAAAACTCATACCAACTGAACTCAATTGAGCCAGCCGATTGCGACTAATGAAAGCTCACACACACAAGCCGCACAGCTGACAATGGACTGATGGCCGGTTGAGGTCTGCTTAGTGCAGAGCTTTCGACTAGTTTGCGAAGCGTCGTCGGCGACTTGATTTCCATGCTTCCCCGGCTGCAGAATAGAAATTAAACGTCTTGGCAGAACTGAATGTCAGTTACTTAAGTGCTCTTACTGTGACCAGTCGTTAGCGGTAATCCGTGTTTGTGTTTGCTGTTCCGTGTCACAAGTTCTGAACTGTAACCGTAGTTATCCGTGCACGTTTTAGGTTGCTTTTCCAATTCAAGTCCCTGTCCGAATTTAATCAATGTAAGTAAACAAAAATTGCGCAATGTTTCTAAATGACGAGTGCGTGCGTACGTAAAGAGTGACTGCCATTAAGACCGGACAAAGATGCCAAGCTTGATAATGAACATTTTGATCCCCTCACAAAGCCTGTGTTTTTTTCTGGAGTTATGAATCTGCGAATGTTTCTCAGTGTCGTTGAGTCAGTTTTATTGCCTGTGTATGTGGCTGTGGCGCAATCCCAAAATTCAAGGTTAACCCATCCGAAATCAAAACGAAAAAGAGAGATGTTCCGTTGCCGTGGTGGATACAGCGTAAATTATGCAGTGATCGGCTGACGGTGTTAATTAATTCTAGGTAGTTGACGCGCGTTGCTCGGAAAGAGGCAGCGAATGTCGAATGTTGTTGTCTTGCGCTCTTCGGTATGTTGACCATTTCGGGCGCAGGCGGCGCATTTTGAACCTTGGTCAAAATATACGTGCTGAGTAAATCAACACAAATCCATCGAACAAACAAGAAACGAAAAAGTAATACTGCGCAGGTCATTGGCAGCTAAATTATTCCTTCAATCAATTCGGAAGACCCCCATGGCCTATGCCCCTCTTCGCAGACGACTTAATGGGATTATCAATTGAAGTCGAGCAAACAGCTCAAGCAAGAAGAGTTGTGCGTGAATTGGTTTTCCTAGCGCAGTCCTTCGTTCGCTGTATGAATCAAGGGATTACACGCTGCCTCAGCTGCATTCGCAAATAGTCCACATTCGTGGCGGCACGACGCAGAGCGGTGCGGCGAGCCTTGAATACGTAATTGAGTATGCGACCTTCGTATGCGGCTTGGCTTTAATACTTTTCGTGTCACGAAACCAAAGCGGTGTACAACATAACACATAATTTGCTGAATCTCTATGCCGAATGTTGACCCCTTGTCAACAGGTGGTGGCGTCACACTAGGTCACTAGGTCGACGGTCAGTAAATTTGGGCACTTTTAAGTGAGTCTCACACTTCAAAAGTGAGCCCCAAGGTCACAGTTATGAGTGACGTTTGGAAATCGCGCGTACACTTGTCAAAATTATAGACAATTAAAGTGTCAACCCAAACCAGTGCAATTACCTTTTCGAGTTTGCGGTTATGCAACTCACGCGAAAGCGTATGTAAATTGTGCGATGTTTATCGCTCTTGGCCAGACGAACACAACTCGTTTGGCGCTAGTGTTAGAAGTGATTTGCAATTTCAGCTGCAACCGGCTACATTGCACAAGATTCGATTGCAACTGCATTGCATGCTCTTTTAACACCTGGTTGCGCTAGACCGGTTCATTGTCTGATACACAATTGCACACCAGCTAAAATTGAGATCGCCAGTTCGGCATCACCGGCCGTTGAATAATTCAAACTCACTCCATTGATTCATATTTTCAGGAAGTCGCCCATTTTCGTCTTCGGCTATAGACTAAGCGACCATGACTTTGATCGTTTATACTTTGAAGTGTTGATCGTTATGTCGTGCACGGCTGCCGGGCAGTGAGCTATCGATGATCATCTGAAGGTGAAACTAATCGGTTTGTCGAAGGTTTGACCTGGTAATGGTAATTTTCGACTTTTTGATAACTTTAATGATTAGCAAAAGCCGGAAGCTATCATGGGACAGCTCCATTTGTGACTCGGTGGTCATTCAAAAGAGACATATTTCTGCCACGAAATGATCAGGTTTCAGAGGAGAGTCAATGACTGCTTGTTACATATCACTCTACATACATAACACTTGTTGTTTGTCATTGGATCCCATTAGCACTCACTCTGATACGAGATGATTGTTAGCACTAATAGGTGCATAGTGCTGTGAAGCGTTCAGAGGGAAAAAGAAACATACAGTGAACACGGCGGAACTGTAATTTAAATGCAATCAAACCTACACCATCACGACAGTTTTGGAAAAATACATTTTGGTTTGGCTCGAAGGCTGACATTGATTTAGCGATTCATCGAGCAGTTATCGGTACACATTTGGAACTGGTTCTCACCTTGTGAAGTTGGACAGTGAAGTTAATTTACTCATGGCGTCGACGATGTCATTCTAGATTGCCTTGAAAGTAATTTGAAAATAACCTTGATAGCATTCAAATATTGAAATCTTTGATGCATGTTATCGCTTGTTGATAAGATATCTTCTCAAGCATTACCTAAAGCTGCGTTTCACGTAGGAAATAATTCTTGGCCGGCATATTAGAAAGGGCACTCAAATGTTTTAATGAGCATACAGACTTCAAACACAACCGCATTATTATTTTGTGATAACTTACTTTTAAGATGTGAAATTAATTTGAGTGCCTTCAACACAAATTCCCACAACGCTACCTTGGCCGTGGACCAAGAAATGACACATATCCTGGAAAGAGATCGGAGAGGAACAACGCAATTTTATTTAAGTACAATGTAAACTTCAAACATAACAAAAGACGGAAGTATTTCAAAAAAAACAAACACAGTTGCTGGGTTTGCAGGTGCTTCCACTGTATGTGAATGTTCTTTTTTCGCATTGATGTCTTTATCAAATGGTCTTTGAATTGTATGCCATATCTCGCATAGAAATTAATTTGATATTTGTTTATTTACTGTGCCGTAATCAAATTGAATTGTTTAAAATGGAAGTAAGTTCGTAGTATAAATCATAAACAGCTTTTCCAGCCTCAAAGCTTGATCCGTTTGGTTGGGTTGTCTTAAAATTCCGTTGGCCGCTAAAAAACTTTGTGCAAATTTGTATATAAAAGAGTTTACGGAATGATATTGTCATTTATAGCACAAGAATAGGTTGTAAGTATACAATCAAATCAAAAGATGTTGTTTTGCGTTCAAACACTGTTTGCATTTTACGTACATACTTATGCAAGTTCGTCAAATAGAATTTGAAACCTCGGAGCCACGTACATTTTCATGACACCACCTATTTTTAAGATTCTAACAGAACTTACTAACGTTGTCAAGTTTTTTTCGAAGTGCCCAACAAACTGGTCCCTCTACCGTAGTCCCTGTTTCTATGTGGATTATAGAGCAATTCAACTTTATCATCCGTTGTTTAAAAGTATGTGGCCGCCGTGGCGTTGTGGGTAGAGTGCGACGCTCACACGCCGAAGGGTCTAGGTTCGATTCCCGGCTGAATACCACCTCTTTCGAGCTGCTGAAAACACTCAAAGAGTAATAACTGTTTAAGAAAGCTTCTCAAACTCCACCGTTCGGAGTCGGGAAGAAACTGGAGGTCTCTTCTTCTTGTGAGAGAACAGTAGCGCGCACAACACGATGAGCAAATTAGGGCCCCGTCTCCTGTGGACTGTCGTGCCATACAATTGTTATTACGAAGGCAGCCTTTTATATTTATGGATTGGGCAACCCTAGTGTTGCAATCTGGCAGCTGCGAGCTCTATCGTAAAGTTTGAAATTCTTGAGGTTATACGTACCCAGAACGTTTTGGCATACGAACGCTATCTGTGTTGTTTACAGCAACTTAAAAGATTCATCTCGCCCAAAAAATGGAATAGAATCGTGAGAATATTCGTGCGATTAGTTTTTACAACTTTCGGCGTGGATTAACTCAACAACAGTGCATCGATGAACTTAATTTGATCAATTTTTGGCGATGAAGCTCCATCAAGCACCAGGTTTTATCGATTGTATGGTGAATTCAACCGAGGTCGTAGTTCACTCCAAGACGAATTTCGTGAAGGTCGTCCAAAATCGGTTGTTGTTCCGGAAATGAATGCTGTGCGCTAACTGATATTGCAAGATCGTCGTGTGACCTATCGTGAGATTGAGACAATCTTAGGCATTAGTGGGACCAGCATGCATTCAATATTGCATGAGTATTTGACCGTCAAAAAAAAATTTGTTTAGGTTGGATCCCACATAATTTGTCAATCGCTCAAAACAAGGCTCGTGTCGATGGGTTGAAAGAAATGCTCCAAAAATACGATCGTGGTGCTTCGAAACACGTCTATGACATCGTGACAGGTGATGAGTCGTGGATTTACGCATATGATGTCGATTGTCTGTGTGTTTCAAATTGAGCCAAATCCAACAAAAGTTGCTCGCGCACGAAGCACTTCCGATCAAATGGTCGCCTGTGTTTTTCGCAAAAACTGGACATGTCGTAACCGTAAAACTAGAACAACGCAGAACAGTCAATTCTAAGTGGTACATAACCATTTGTTTCTTGTCTTCCAAGAAATCAGAAAAACCAACCGCCGAAGACGGATCACTCTTCAGCACGGCAATGCGAACTCTTACACATCGGCTCAAACAACTGCATTTTTGAGCACTCAAAACATCGATTTCACGAGTCATCCGCCGTATAGTCCTGACTTGGCACCGAATGACTTGGTTTTATTCCCGTACGTAAAAAATTAATTGAGAGGTCAACGTTTTTTGACACCTGAAGAAGCGGTTGGTGCGTCCAGAATGCATGTTTTGGAGATATCTCAATCCGAGTGGCAAAAGTGCTTCGACAATTGGTTCAAGCGCATGTAAAAGTGTATAAATCTTAATGGGGAATATTTTGAAAAACAATAAATCTATTTTCAATGATTAATATTTGTTTTTGTTCTCTAATCCCGAAGTATAAAAGGCAACTCTCGTATACTGTGTGCTTTTTTTTGCACTTTACGTACATACTTATGCGAGTTCGTCGAATAGGATTTGAAACCTCGAAGCCACATACATTTTCATGACACCACCTCTTTTTAAGATTCTCACAACACTCTATCACCGTTGTCAAGTTTTGCCTTTCGAAGTGTTCAACAAATTACTCCCTCTACTGTAGGTCCTGTTCGGATTTATGATCCGTTGCGAATGCTTAAAAGTATGAACGAGAAAGGAAAATAACCAGCAAAAGGAAAGGAAGATTCTCGCGATGCGATGGGCACAGAGCTTCTGTAATTACCTTATGAAATGTTGTTAATAAAAATTGTGAACCCACCTTAGCAGAAAGTCAAATCTCTCAGACCCTTTTGAACTGCGTTGGTGATGCATGCCCGACGGTACGTTCTAGATTTCATCTTTTTTTTAAACGCTCTTTCCTTGCCTGCGTACCTGCAAAATAATATATTTCGTTCTTAAGACACTTTAAAAATTCACTGTACAGGGTGTGATTTTTAATATATAAGCTGTTATTATGGCATGATAACAATTGCCATTTCGAAGACCTATCTATAGAAACAAATCTTTTAGTTCATAGTTTCCTTGCAATCTTAGTTTTTAATCAAAGCTTTGCTGTGAAAACTATGGATTGAAATTACATCAAAATATTACGTTACTATGCACTTAATCTGTTTATTCTCATTGCCTGAATCAATTTGTAATTCCAATCTTATACTACGCTGTAAAACATCACTTTTTTTTCTTTATGAAAACCATTCCCCATATACTTAACAATAATAAAACGTGATGCTGCTTTATTTGTTTTCAATTCGAGAAGTGTAAGACACATCAAAAGTAAAAATTTAATCACGTATACCTGCACGACAACCTGAATGATCCCATGCAAATGTAAAACCTTGTCACAAAGAGAATGCAAAGATGAAAACTTCACGGAATTGTCATTCTTTAATTACAAAATCTAATTGATCTTCGATGAGCTTAAATGCTCTTCACTATACTTTCTTGGAAATCCAGTCACATTTGTGAAACATTTCGTAAAACGTTTGTGGCTTATGAAATCAGTTAGAATTGTAAGGTACTGTTTCCAAAATATTTTTTTTTGCTAAAACAACTTTTATTCTCCTGTGTTAACTATCTGATCATCTTTTGGTGACGATGTAACTGGTTTTGCTGCATTCCTCCTCTATGCGCAGATAATCCCCAACAAGCACCGCTTCTTGTCGACTATTTTGCAGGTTTCTTAAGTCACTTTCCGCTTTTATGCCGTCGGACCAGTCGCAACCATACGTTCAGCGATTCTGTGGAATAATCCCCTGAAACAAAGTCTTTATCTGCATAGACTGCTGATGCTCAGAATGTCCTTGCGAAGAGTCATCGACATTAGTTGTCTGTTAAAGAACCTTATACTGATACGCCAGTCGTCATGTAAAGGTGCCGTCGTTAGCTTGCTTGCTGTGGTTAATAGTCAATAAAATCAGGTTTCTTCTGAATAATTTTCCATAATTACGAGTGTTGCTAAAAAATCGGAGATATAAAATTATGTCGAGTCGTTACAGCCGTTTTTTTATTTGACTTTTAAACTTGGATCGGGAAATTATCAGCCATGAGTTTAAGGGGTCATGTTGGTTTCTTGAGAAACTGAAACTCAATTGATGCCAATTAAGGTTTCCTGCATTCGCTTGAGGACAGGGGGTGTTTTTTTTCCCATATAACATTCCAATCTGATTGATGAAACATTTGGATGACAAAATGTCTAAGTGCTCTTTCATCTGTTGCTTTATGCGAAGGAATAACCACAATTCTAAACTCTCTCTTGTCGTTAGACAAATTATGATTCGATTTGTTTATTGCGATAAGCCTTGATTTGTACCATTCTCCACAATTTTGTTTCTATTTCCGGTAGCCAAAGCCAAACTTGTTTCTTTTTTCCCTTTTGTTCTCCAGCAGCATATCGCTTTGCGTCCACTTCTGTATCTCGCACAGAATAATCATGCGCATATGTGCTATCTGCCAGTTCTGTGTGATCATCGTTTAGCGCACGCTGAAGCCATGCTTACTGGCATTTTTTAGCGGAAGTCTGACGGATAACATAGTGTGGGTACACGTATACTGTGTTTTCTTTGCCGCGGATTGTATTCAAACAACGTACTCACTTAGTTAAAACTCGTGAGTCATTGGATCGTCATAAATACCGTCACATACACGTGGTTGTGTAAACATTCATTTAAATATAGGGAGAGTAGGGTTTTTTCTTTATGTGGTCTTTGTCAAAATAAATATGAGGCGTATACAAATTGACTCACTTTACTTAACCACTTACTTACACTGAGCTTAAAATTCGAGTATGGAACACTTTGCATTTCCTTTTCTAAACAAGGGTGTGGAAATGTGATCACTGGACTAATTGTTCAAAATCAGTTATTGTCTGTTGAACAGAAACTTGCATAATGGAGTGCACTTTATAATTAATCCTTTTGGTGAAAGGTAAGATGGAAAAGAAACCTTGGAATAAAATAGTCACCTGCCTCTGACTGCCTTAAACAATCATTTGTTTTACTTTTAATCACATAACCTGCTCGGAAATGTTATCTTCTCTGTACGTCAAACACTCTTTGCACTAGTTGAAGCCTTCTTTAGAAAGCAAACTCGCAAGTTATTACTGATTTTTAAAAAAATGTTCTCTTTTTCTCCTTTTTTGTAGTTGAAAGCCGAACGTGCCAAACGCTATAACACCGACATGAGTCCCCAACAGCCAACTAGTGTGAAGTTTGACGACAACCAGTTGCCGTATATTGATTTGGGTAATGCGGTCATCCGTCTGGAAAAGGAGGAGCCGCCCGCATGGGTGATGGAGAAGGCGCGCAACGAACTTCGTGAGACGCCAGAAGTCGTAGAGAAAGCAATTAAAGAACTCCGGGAATTGATTCAAAGTGAGTTGACTGTAATTGATTTAGATGCAGGTCTTCAATGATGTTGTTGTAGTCAGTAACGAATTTTACAAACCGCATTGCATTTCTAAGAACTGTTTACATTAAGAGGCGCTTCGCAAAATGTAAAAAACATTTTCTTGCGCACGGCAAACTGGTTTTTCTGCACTCGTTAGATAATAGCCATCTTAAGAGTTGACGCACATCTAAAGTTAAGCACATGTACCGGATTCTGCAGTTATGATGATGAGATTCATCAGGCCTTGTATATACTTTCAATAAACGATAAAAGCAAAAACTAGTTTAAAATCCAAACGTGGTTAAAAATCCGTTGAAGCGCTTGGCGGCAAGTGACCTTTGAATCTAACTCTTAAAGCATTCACTTGGCTGGTGGCTTAAGTGTGGAAAATTTGCCAATTTTTTGTGGCTCGCCATAAAGTCTTTGTTATGAATTAGGCAAGGTGTGTGGCAATAGTAATCCACTTTTGCAAATATGGCGCAAACTGAAATTGCTTGATATTTAAAAGGCTATGGTAAGAGAAACGGGTTTTGGAATTTTGTTTTCAATCAAAGAAAACATTCAAGCGTTTGTTGGAAAGAGTTAGTTGATCTATTATCTGTAGGAGAATTTAACTACTAAATTTGATTGCTACGTTGACAACACTATCACCAGATACAGATTCAGTCTGATTCTGTTGGTAAATTACCTACATACTTTCGAAACTCATGTTTTCCTTTAAATTAATTGATGGGTAGTACTTAATGTGCATTCACCACATTCTCATACAGTTATTGATTTCTTAATAAGCAATAATTTATGCATCATCCTCTCGAGACAGTTAATCATACAGTCATTACAACTTGAAGTTGCTATCAATTGGAAGCTAATTAACATGTGTCATACGCTTTTCGTAATTTAATTTAAAGTAATGAAAGTGACTGTAATTGTTGGTGGGTAAACGGGTAAATAGTTTAATCGCAATAATACATTAAATGCGATTACAATTTCCGAATCACAGCACAGCTCAACTTGAAATTAGGAACGGTGGCTATATTTAAAGATTTGTGAGGGATGAGCTGATACAAATAAAGAGTCATGGGATTTCTGGTTTTTTTTCTTATATCCATAAAATTGAATATTATACGATTACAATTTCATTTTACATTGATTTTGAAGAAGAAACTGTGCAGTGCAACCTTATATGATATTCACTCAAACCTGAAATAAACAAACAACTTAATCCGTTCATCTCCTTTGCGTTTGTATGATCGTGTGACTAACTGTAGGTCGCCGTCATGCTTGAATTGCATTCCAATGTCTACAAACGCAAATATTTGCCTGACATATCATTCCAAACAAATCACCAGTTATTAAGTGCTTTGAGGTCTAGGGTTTGATTAGATCATTACAAGGTTTTTGACATGCCATTTGTTTTGTACTTTATTTAATCTTAGCTTTGTTGCCTCAATAGCTAATTTTTTCTTCATATTTTGAAAGGTTTTCCATTTTAACTTTGTATCACATGTACAAACATATTAATTGTCGACCCGACATACAGTCGGAAGGGAATCTGAGCCTTAATCAACCTGTGTGCTGAATGCCTGTAGACTTATCCTTGAAGCCTGGTTGTTAAAACTTCGAACTTTAATTAGTTTCAGTTCCTAGCTTAGAACATTGAAATTGTTATATAAAATTTTGCCACCGGCATCGTGCACACTTGGTATTTACCTTGTTTCCACCAAAGCAGGTTTAAGTTTCTTTCCCCTTAAAGTTCATTACTGCAATACTGACAGTCCTTTGTGTTCATCTGGTTATGATAATATTATCGCTTATAGAATTCTTATTTATGCATATAAATTTGGAATAGAAACGTCAAAATGATTACTCGACAATTTACATATACAAAGTAAAGGTTTTAGATTAAATATTAATTTGCGAAGCAGTTCTTAATGTTCCAGTTTCCCGATATTTTTCCTAGCCAAACTATCAAACCACGCTCTTCGCTGAAGAATGAAGGCTTTTATTATCAGCCAATAAGTTCTTTTATAACTTACATGAGTATTCGCGTCGAGTTCACACAATTTTGATAGACAGAAAATTAATTTTGCTTAAATGGTTCGAAAAAATAAAGATTTGCGATTGTTAGGATGTATATCCGTGATTCATCATGTTGAAAGGTTTATTGTGAGTACATCTGATTGTCGCCTACAATGTCATAATAGTCACAATCTTCGCAACTAAAATATCATTGCCCTGCACTTACGTTTTTTTGATTCACTTAAGCGTGCTTAGTTTGCAACCATATGTCATGCGAGAAAGTGCTTAAATTTGGTAAGATTTCCTTAAAATTATTTAAATACGGTCATATCAATGACAAATGTAAATTCTATTGTGCAGTCACGCCATAATGACATCATAATTTTTATATCTTGTCGATCTTTTGACTTCTATCTTTCGGCGTCGGATGAGTAACTCCAGCATGGGCTCAGATTCTGACTACTTTATAAGCAAAAATCTAGCAAAGCACTGTTCGAGATGAAAGATGTCAAATTATATAGTTCCCTGTTATTTTGCGCATTTTATTAAACGGGACCGAATCAAGCTCTGCAATTTTAAACAGTCTGCCGACATTTTATTTGACTTTATTTTCCTATTGTGGTTTTGTGTTGATTTGCATTTCTTTGATTTAGTTAAACGCTGGTCAAAATTTCGCAAGTAGCTAATGAGTTGTCTAAATTTGATTTGCATTAGAATTGTTTGTATTCTTTGTGAGTTCAGTAGCATCACCTTGAAATTTGTGTATCTGATGAATGAACTGTGTCCATATGATTAGTGGAAAAGTCTAAAACAAAACTTGTTAGAGTAATTTCAGCTTTTCAATTGAAATAAGACACTTAAAGTATGAAACATAAGCCACCAGCATTTGAAAAGCCCAAAATAATTAAGTTGGCCAAGATTATTTCTCTGTTGAGTAGTCGCAAATCACTAAAATCAACAGTTAAGTGTACCCTTGAAAATGGTATGTTCATATAGCAAGATCAAAGATTTTTTTACTCGGGTAAGGAGTAGATTTGTTGATTCATAGCTCATAGGTCTCAGACATGAAATTAACAGTTGTGTAATTAAAGCAACTAGCGTGCAGTCATCGAAGTGCGCTCGCCGCCGTGGCGTAGTGGGTAGAGTGCGACACTCACACGCAAAAGGTGTGAACACCTCGAATTTTTTAACGGCACCACATCTTTCGAGGAGAAGCTTCTCAAACTTCGCTCTTCGGAGTCGACAAAAAACTGTAGGTCCCTTCTACTCGTGAGAGAACAGTAGCGCGCACAGCACGAGAAGTTGATGCGCAAGCTAGGCCCTGGTCCCTTGTAGACTGTCGCGCCATCCAATTATTATCATTATTATTGTTCTAAAATTTGATTTTAAGGCATCGCTACCCAACTGCAGAAAATCTAAAGCAGTGCTCATTTTGTAAACGTTTTCTAAATCATTCGGTGTCAAACAAGTTCTGGTATCATTTTGCATCAAATAAATAAAAATGACCAAAAGATGAGTCTATAGCTTTTTTTTCGGCATACATTTAATCGTAAATCAAATTCCATCCACTTGAAAATTGTTGGCAAAACAACTTTTTGTATTCGGGAATCTTAACACATGCAGAAGGAAATACTGGTTGCCAATATTGGTAACTGCGTGTTCGAATGTCATCATCATCAACTTTAACAGAAGATGAGATGAAAGTAAGACTTCCTTCATCCCACTTTGAGCTGAAATAACCAGATTTTTAAGATGAATCATTTGATCGTTATGTATTGCATAAGACACTATAAGTGGGTATTTTTTACTATAAAAATATACCAGATTTAGCAAAAAAGAAACTGATAATAGCATATAAATATATAAAGAATAGTGTTCAGTCCATAAGGCGAATGAGGCCTAGCTTCCTTATCAACTCCTCGTGTTGCACGCGCTACTGTTCTCTCATGTGTAGGAGGGAATTAAACTCTGACGAAGTTTGAGAAATTTTTTCTTCTTTACGCGACAGCGGTCACTGAAAATAGTATGGACTTAAATGTTTATACTTTTCTGTCAGCAATATCTTTCAGTAGTCTTCAGTTGTAGGGCTAAAGTGATAATGTGCTCGATATCGACTGGGTTCATTTTGAATTGCTTGACACTGATTTTAGAAATTTTCCTTGTGTTGTGCAAACCCCTCATTTGACATCCTAAAAGATGTACACGTTTGCGTCAAACTCCATCAATTCTAAAACAACCACCGAGAACTTATATCTAGAAAACACAAGCAGCTTACTTTTTAGACGTAAATGCGTATGAGCAGCAGCAGAGCAAAATTGATCGACGACGGATAAGGATATGTGCAGGGTAGGGAAATGTGCAGGGTAGGGAAATGTTTACTCTCTCTTAAGAGCGCTCATTTGACGTAAACCCCGTTTTTTCAGTATATGGGAAAGGACATTGTGTTGTTTTGTACTGTTTCGTGTTGTTTGTTTCGGGTAAGGGAACACATCTGTTGTGTTTTCTCTCAAATATAAGTTAAAATTCGTTTAGGACCTTCTTAACTCTAAGCTTCCATTGCTTCTTTTTCTTCCGGGGTGGACCTGGGTCTCAACCAACATACCTCTCCAGCCAGCACGATCTTTCGGCAGCTGCCTCCAGTTGCGCACTCCAATTGGTTGAGGTCCTTCTTCACTTGTGGGCGCCACATTAGCCTAGGCCGTCCTCTGTTATCCCAATGGCTTCAAAGACTTTCCGGGCCGGATCAGTGGTGTCCATACGCTCTACAGGGCCTACACATCTTAAGCGTTGTATCCGAAGAGGGTTGAAAAGGCGCATGTCGCTGTACAGCACATAGAGTTCGTCGTTTAATCTTCTCCTACAGATGCTACTAAGGCAAACAGGTACAGAATCTCACGAAAAACTGTTCTACCAAAAAGACTAACGGCTTCCTCATCCGCTATTTATAACGTCCAGGCGTCCGCGCCATAAAGCAGGACAGGGACGATTAAGCGATATAAAGCGAGCTTAGTCCTTCAAGAGAGGGCTTTATTACTCACTTGCCTCTTGAGCCCAATGAAACATCGATTGACAAGAGTGATTCTGCGTTTGATTTCGGTACTGACGTTGTTGCCACTGTTTACCGCGGAGCCGAGATAGACGAAGTTCTTGACAACTTCAAAGTTTCTGCTGCCAAGTGTGACACTCTGCCCGAGACGTCGATGTTGTGTGTCCTTCCTTGATGACAGCATGTACTTAGTTTTGCCCTTATTTACCGCCAGACCTATTTTAGACCCTTCCGCTTTAATGCCAGCAAATGCCCAATCGACGGCTCGCTGTGTTCGTCCATTCACGTCAATGTCATCAGCGTAAGCTAGCAACTGAACTTCTGGAAGGTCGTGCCTCTGGTGTTAACGTGTGAGTTGCGCACGATCTTCTCGAGAATGATCCATTGCTTCCGTTGCTACTGTTGTCTTAACAATTAAACACTAACGCAAGTCTTGTTTTTCTTGCAGAAAATGAATATTTGCACTTGCCAATGGATGATGACTACATGAAGATGTTCCTGAGGCCAACCCATTACTATCCAGAAGGTGCCCTGAAGAGGGTATGTAACCACTTCAATTTGACGCATAATCATCATATGTTGACCCCGAATATATTATTGCAGATCACAAACTTTTATAATATGAAACTGAAGTATGGCGATGTCTGTGACAACATTCTTCCATCAAATGTGAGAAACGTTTTCGAGGAAGGTTGCCTTGCTCTCTTACCAAATCGAGACCAACATGGCCGGAGGATATTGATTATTGAATCTGGAAGTAAATGCGTAGATTGAAGTTTATCTATTTATAGTGCTTCTCATCACGTATATTTTTTTTTTTCAGAGAAATGGAAACCCTCAAAGGTTCCACTGGGAGACATGTTTAAGGGCATTCAACTGACCGTCCTGGGATCAATGGCAGAGCCAACATCACAAATCTGTGGAGCTGTGGTCATCATCGACATGGAGGGACTCCCAGTGAGTCATGTAATGCAATTCACTCCATCGTTCGCCATGATGCTGCTCGATTACGTCCAAGACTGCATCTGCATGAGGCTCAAGGCTGTTCACATCGTGAATAACTCTTACATTTTTAATATGCTCTTTGCGATCTTCAAGCCCTTCATCAAGGAGAAGCTGCGCAAGAGGGTAAGTCGTCAAGTGGTGGTCCTGTTGAAACCCTGTTTTGACAGATTTCTTTTTAGATTTTCTTCCACGGCAAAGACTGGAAGTCTTTGGCATCACACATTGACAGGGACCGCCTGCCTTCCAAGTATGGAGGCACCACAACATGGGAGATTCCTCCTGGTTACCTGCTTGCTGACTTCTTTGACTGCTATCGCAAGGACTTCGAAGGTAAGATGTTCTACCTTTCAGTACACAGTGTTCACAAATTAATCAAAACAATTTCGTTCTAGTGGCAAACTCATACGGATTCACTGACGGATATGTAATGAAGAAGAAATGAGCTGCCCGACATTAAATCCGCGTCTTGCCGCGAATCCTCCTTATGTTAGTATTTTCTCCGTTTTGTGATACTATAAGTAGATTAGACATCTTCTAGTGCATACTGAAGAACAAAAAGAATTTTTATTGATACAGTATACTTAATACATCCGCACACAGACGTCGGTAAGAGTCTGAGTTGTTTGTTTGTTATTCGTTTTGTTGTACGAATCATTGCATATCTTCATTGTCAGTATATGACATTGATTGTAAATTGTTGTAGGACTTAGATCAATTATGTGAAAAGTAAATATTTTGTATTTTATAAGAATTTATAAAGTTTGGGTTTACATACAGCTACTGCGTGTTTATTTACTTAAAATGGTGTTTTCCTTTACTTTGTGGAAATTTGCCCTGATTCAGCAGCGAAAGCGTGCGTCAGAGAGCGGTAACTTTTGCGTAACGATTCTCTAGAAATTGCAATGACTTCGTTCGTAATTGTAAACATTTACCGGTGACGATATGCATTTGAAATGAGGTGCTATTTAAGTCGATTAACGCATGAACATTTTGCGGGGTGGTGAAAATTGCTATTTCTTGTTGGGGTAAATCTTCTTATTATTTGATATGCGAATAGGAGTTATCCATTAATTCGCTCAAGATATATTTTCGTAGGTAAAAAGGATGTTGTAATTGCCTTCATGATTTTATAAAAAGAGACTGAATATATTTGTATATGTCTTATGAATTTGATGTTTTTTGTGTATATGGACATTTCAGAAACTTAGCAGAATGCGACGAGTTAGCCATTAGGGACACAAAACTGCAAACAAAACAAAACCAATGAAAAGAAACAAATTGAAACACCCTACACTCCGCAATGGACCACAACTGTGTTTGATACTATATTCCCACGTGTAAAGAGGACATATGGGAACGTAGAGAAGCTTTTTTAACGACATGGAATAAACAAAGCAGATCGAAAGCCCTTATTGCCCACAGCATTACAAATGCACTGCCGCTTCGAATAAAATAAAGCAAAAAAAGTTTTTCCCTCCGCTTTTTTGCTCTTCATTCAATGCTTCATAAAAGGTGTGTTTGGATTTAGTTCAAATATGCGCCGTTTTGTTCGATAATCTGTTTCCATCCAAACGGCAACTTCATAATACCCCACTCGTAGAAGCCCCCCTCATTATTTGTGAAGAACTCGGACAGCCACTTTTCACAAGCCTATTTTGAGTTCACTTTACACCACCGACATATATATTCAACATATTTGAATGCATTATTGCGGGTAGGGATGACTGACTGAACTCTTTCGAACTGCTAATTACACTGAAAGAGTAAAAAAATGTAGGGTTCCTTTAATGGTAGGACAATTTTATTGGCAGAATCCTGTTACTGGTAGAATCCTGTTACTGGTAGGACCCTTTTACTGGTAAGACCCTTTTACCGGTAGGACCCTTTTACTTGTAGGATCCTTTCAGTGGTAGGACCCTGTTACTAGTAGTACCCTTTTACTGGTAGGACCCTTTCACTGGTAGGACCCTTTCACTGGCAGGACCCTTTTACTGGTAGGACCCTGTTACTAGTAGGACCCTTTTACTGGTAGGACTCTTTTACTGGTAGGACCCTGTTACTGGTAGTGCTCTTTAACTGGTAGTATCCTTTTACTAGTAAATGATGCGCACAACATAAGTAGTTAATGAGGAAGCTAGGCCCTTGTGTATATATATTGTTGCGTCATCCAGGTATTTAGATACAGAAAATAGAAGTTTATGAAAAAAAAAATATAAGACATTTCGCCTTGTACAATGTTAAACTAATTGTACGAAACTTTTAAAGTTGATACTTAATTTATATTAATATCTTTGTTTTATTCTTTTACAAAAAGGATATAAAATTATGTTGTACGCAATTATGGGCAAGGATATATAATTTGTCTGCACCACAAACGAAACAATTAAGAAAACATAGTTTGCCTTGGAAATATGTTATATAAAGTTAATTTTCAATTAACTTAAAAAAAAAAACTTGTCGCTCTACTCATTTTCAATGTGACTTGTTAAATCGATATTTTCAATGGATTCCATTTTTGTAGTACACTTACGGCTTTACATCTTTCAATGTCCATGGATTTATGCAAAGTATTCAAAGCTGTAAATATTTAACGTGCTGTCGTTTACTTGCACTCATTACTAGACTACAGTCTGCTCTGTCTAGTTCAAGGACAAAAGGTAAGCGTTTGTTTTTATTAATTTACAACAAATCACCGCTGATAAAATTGAACGTAAACTAGATTGAAGATAAAGAACAAAGGCTCTAATGCTATGTGTGCTAATGCTGTTTTATAACTTTTTACTTTCAAGCTGAGCCAATAAATGTGCTCAGTTTCCCAAAAAAAACTGTTACACTGTTCTTTTCTCCAAAAGAAATTTAAAAAACAATAATTGCTTGTGGTGATGATGCAAAATGACAGAAGCTCAAAAGTTTTCCTGGTCCATTAGAATCATACTTTATGCCTAAAGGATATATTTGATCTTCCCTTAGTTCGCTTCATTTATCGACTAAACTGCTTTAATCCTGGTTCATTATGTTTCAAAACGATTTGAGAGGCTGATAGACTTTTCAAACGTTTAAGAAAATTGTCTTCCTTAAATTCGATTCAACAATGCTTTCATTTTTTTATTTTATTTTTCATGCTTTATTAACCCACTGACAGTCTTCAAAACGATGTCAGCACAAATACATATGTAATTATCGTCAAACTGATAGAGTTTTTTGTTTTTAACAACTTGATATTATACACATATGTAACACATCACCCAATAGGTCCCGGGACTGACATATACGCAAACAAAAAAATCTATATTGTTTTTAAGAAGTAAAAACATTCAATTGATAACAATAATCATTGGATGGCGCGACAGTCAACAAGGGACCAGGACCTAGCTTGATTATCAACTACTCGTGCTGTGAACGCTACTGTTCTCTCACGAGTAGAAGGAACCTAGTTTGAGAAGCTTTCTTAGACAATTTCTCTTTGACTGCTGTCAGCAGCTAGAAAGATGTGGTGCCGTGAAAATTCTAGGTGTCCAGCCGGGAATCGAACGTATACCTACTGCGTGTGAACGTCGCACTCTACCCACTACGACACGGCGGCCACACATTCAAATGATGTCTGTCAAATTTTCATGACAATCGGATTGTAACATATGTTGCAAGCTACAGTGCTTCAAGTGACGCTACTTTTGCCATTTTTAAGACAATGGAAGAAATAGAATCTCGTGTGTTGATTAAACACTGGTTTTTGAAGAAAAAAACAAATGCCGTGCAAGCTCAGCAATGGCATGAAAAGTTAATGGAACTCTGCTCCATCAACTGTTTCTCGGTTGTATGCTGACTTTCAACGTGGCCATAAAGACACCAACTATGCTGAACGCTTTGGAAGGCCAATTGAGGTGGTAACACCTGAGAACGTCAAAAAAAAAAAAAATACACAAAATCGTTTTGTTAAAGCGCAAAGTGAAATTGCGTGAGATAGATGACACCTTAAAAATATCAGAACTGCCTTCTGATATTTTTAAGGTATGAGCTATGTGTTTACGCTATTTTGCCTGAACATTTGTCCATGAAAAATCTGTTTTCGAAGTGGGTGCCGCGTTTGCTCACAATGGACCATAAACAACAACATAGCGATGGTTATAAGAGCCTTTTGGAGCTGAATAAACAGGACTTTTTTGCGTCAGTATGAAACATGGACCACCACGACACTCAAGAGTAAAATCGGCAGCCAATGGAGTGGACAGCAGCCGGTGAACCACGCCCAAAGCGTCCAAAAACACAAAGGTCGGCTGGCAAAATTATGGCATCTGTATTTTGGGGGAGGCAAAAAGATCAACAGGGAATACTTTATGGCATTATTAATGCATTTGAAGGAAGAAATTGAAAAAAAAACATCCCCTATGTAGAAGAAAACAATTTTCTTCCACCAAGACAAAGCACAAGTGTCACAAGTCGTTGGGTGCTATGGGCAAATTGCAGGTATTGGGGTTTAAATTGCTTCCGCACCCATTGTATTCTCCAGATCTTGCCTCCAGCGACTTTTACCTTTCTTCCGACCTTAAAAAGATGGAATGAAAATATGGCGGTAATGAGTAGGGGATCGCCGAAATTGAAGCCTATTTGGAGGCCAAAGATAAATCGTTGCATAAAAAAAATGTATCGAAATGTTTGAGCGGAGTTGGACTGATTGTATTAGACTTGAAGGAAACTATGTTGATAAACATAGTAGAATTTTGTCTAGAAAATGTGTTTTTATTGGTTAGTCCGGGGACTTATTGAGTGATGTGTTACTTAAAGTATCAATTTGCACCTAGGGGAGGTAATTTTCTGATTCACATTGGTAGTTAGCATAAAATATATTTTGGATAGTTGCCAATTCATGTATTCAAATAGATTTTTAAATTTTTCGCGAATTTCTGCTGATTCATTCTATTCATTTATTTAAAATTAGCAGCATCTAGAAAAATGCAATTTGGGCGAAGAAAAATTGTTCATTACTTATATCTAGCGTCATGCCGATAGACCCCCCTCAAAAAATATGTGATTGTCAAATAGTGGTTCAAATATCACACCAAACAGCAACTGTTTGTGAACACAATGTCCCCCTTCAATTTTCCCATACACTCGATTATTTCCATTTGCCAAACGATGCCCAATGTGTGTGATCATTTAATCCATTTAATCAATCATTTTTATCTATGCGCGTATCAACAAACATGCCGCACGCATGAAAAACATGATTTTCATACAAAGAAGAAGAATTGTAACATTTGTATTCGTGACGTGCAAGTTGCACTCAAATTCTATTCATATATGAAAGAAAACAAAATGTAAGTCGAGACCACAACCATACTTTATTTGCAATACATGAATGCCCAAGAAACAAAGTATATATGTTTTCTTCTTGCCATTACCAAATCTCCCTACACTGCCCGGTTGGACCTCTTCTATATCCAGGTGGACAGCGTGGATCCTCCACAAAGGTTGGCTGGAAGAATCTGCCCTTGAAAACATTTCCAAGCACTCTTGGTCGTGCAAACATTGCCTTCATCGACTTCAAAGTAAGAATCTGTAAAAGATAAACAAATAGAAACCAAAATGAATCAAAAACATTCATAATGCGTACCTCATTCCTAGTCGATGGCTTCTCCTCATCCCCCACGGAACTCCCATTGGTATTCCCCATCACCATCAGGAGCACACAAATTCCAAACAAGAAACCACTAAACAACTGCCGCTTCATCTTCGCCCAATTGTTGAACTGATGCATACATTAGCCGTTATCGCCTTTATATATTCAATTCGTGCCTGTCGCAATGGAAGCCACACGTCTATGAAGGAATTTCCATAAACAGCAAACGGAGTTCCCTACCTGGGTGCCGGCAATCTTATCAGCTCTCCTGACTGATATGACTAAGCTTTGTAGCGTCACAAGCGTAAACAACATCGTCATATCCGCGGTGAATAACCGTCGACATGCAGATTTCTGATTTCGCCGCGGGACACCACAGTTACAGGCAAGTATACTTGTCTCTGACAGTACTGCCAGATAGAACATCTAGTAGCCGGTAGATGGCCACGCACACACTTCGCGTGGTTTGTGTATTCGATAACCATTTCTAACCCAACAATCACACACAAACTTTCCTTCGGAGTCAAACTTTCCGAAAAAAGCCTTTCCAGTGATAGAAACAAAAATGAGGCAAACCCCACCGTAGATAAGCCGAACCGAAACCATTCGATCATAGGCAAAACTTTTATCACGTATTACGGAAAATATTTCTTTTCTTGAGGAGAAGCGCGGTCTTGCATACGAAATTGGGGCTTGCTTCTTTCATTTGATCACAGTGCCCAACGTGGTCCGCACTGGCCACTGAAACGACCACGACAACGGCAGCGACGACGACGCCTCGGATCTTCATCTAAGCAACAAAGGGCCAAGGAAAACACATTCTAACGATTTGTTTCATGATTCTAGGAGCAATGTACGTGTTAGCCTCATGTACATATTAAGTAGGTAAGTCCCCGCTCGGGTTGGTACACTCTGACACACCGTAGTCACTTGGCCACAGTTAGGGGGTGGAGAACGCACAGCATTGTCAGGAGAACAAGTCCGGCTATATAATCGTCGAGGCATGTCGTTATGTGCTTTGGTTCCAAACGTGTACGAGCCGCTCTATTACCTGGATGCCGGCGTGAAGTTTGTTTACAATTTGAACATGAATTATGGCAGATACTCAAAAAAATGTGTTTTCTTACCTTTCGTTGAAGCAATTGAATGTTTTCAAATGATGCCAGTGCGGAATGTAATAGGTTGGGGGAGCGGAACAAAGGAAGCGCTTCGGATCAGCCACTGAACGTCAGACGACAGCTGGATCTGCAGGCAGCGCCTCATATTGTGTGAAGAACGTGGGAACGGCTTACGCACCGGCACCCAGTGACTCAATGTAACGAATGTGCAGTCTTGAAATTCTGGCAAATCCGCAACGCAGTTGACATGCGTGAGGGGAATTCTGTTCTATAAAGTGGGAATCCCGAGATTTGAGTTGTTGTCAGGAGTCATCTAATTACGTGGTGCTTGAAGTCATTCTTTGTGAGGCAGGGAGAATGATTTTCGAAATTGCCATCGCACGTATGTTCTTTTTGAAATCCACCGAAATAGATTTCGCAAAATCAATTTTTGCATTCAGTTTTATTAAGATCTGTCTGTTTTACGTGATTTTTGTGCAGCTTACGGTAAACTAAGATCTCCGAAAAAAAAAAACAAAAAAGGTGGGAACATTTATTTCAGTTAAATCCTAAGTGTTCCTATAAATAATAGTAAAAAAATAAATAATTCAAGGTTTTGATGCAAATTGTTTCATTAAGTCAATGTCCTTTAGGGACCAACAGTGATAAGAAATATTTGCAGAGCAAACAACCTATTACCGGTCAGAAGAAATTGTAGATAACTTGGTCTGTTCTTTGGTGTGTGAAAGGATATAGGAAGCTTACTTATTTTTTGTCAAACAAGTAGTTCTGTCTTAAAAAAGTTTTCTAAACGGGGCTCGAAAAAGACGGCCACATCGGAGTTCACTTCCTACCACATCGAAAAAAAAATTGTTTTATATTTGTATTTGAAGCAGGAAAAGATTTAACATTTTTGGACTTACATTGTGTCTTTCAAACCACTGAGCGATTTAACTTGAAGTGGATACTTAGCTGTCTGCCACACTTCGTTTTATAGAAATTATTTCTACTTCATTTCGTTCAGAAGTTTTATTTTTTCACAAAATACCTGTTTTCGATATTTGTTACTGAAAACGTCAGCGGTCACACTTTATTTGGTTAAATACACATTTGGGGTTCATGGGCTTAAGTGATGCATGCATGCTGGAAAAGAAGTGATCGGCTCGCATTCAGCAGATGTCGGAGGGAAAGTCTCTTCGTTTAACATGTTTTGTGCATTGAGAAATCGTTCTCCAGGGACTATGCTTCTATAGTTCCTCACAATTGGGTTTCGATGGGTTTCAGTTTCGCGTAGCTGCTTCTTTCATATTTGCATCAAGAACTGTTGCAGGGGGATGATGCGTGATTTTTGGTAGACCTTCTTGCTTCTGTAACGTTTCATCCTTCTTCTTCTTCTTCGGATGGCGCTACAGTCCGGGGTGGACCTGGGCCTCAACCAACATGCTTCTCTAGCTAGCACGATCTCTTGCCAGCTGTCTCCAATTGCGCACTCCAAGTTGGTTGAGGTCCTTTTCCACTTGTGTGCGCCATCTCAGTCTAGGACGTCCTCTATTGCGTTGTCCCTGTGGTTCGGATTCGAAAACTCTTCGGGCCGGAGCAGTGCTGTCCATGCGCTCTACATGGCCTAGCCACCTTAAACGTTGTATCCGTAGACGCTTGACTAGGCTCATGCCGCCGTACAGCCTATACAGTTCGTGGTTGAATCTTCTCCTCCAGATGCCATCATCGCAAACAGGACCAAAAATCGCACGCAGAACTTTTCTCTCGAAGAGACCAATGGCTTCCTCATCCGCTTTTAGTAGCGTCCAGGTTTCTGCGCCGTAGAGCAGGACTGGGATGATCAAGGTGTTGTACAAAGTCACTTTGGTCGTTCGGGAGAGGGCTTAATTACTCAATTGCCTCTTGAGCCCAAAGAAACAGCGATTGGCAAGAGTGATTCTGCGCTAACGTTTTATCCGGTTTTTGTCAAAGGTGAGACCGGTGCGAATGCGTAGTGTCTTCCTTTCGAAGATCGATAGTTGCTCCATGCTGGTCTTGGAGATGCAGTACCATGCAAGGAAGCCATACGCTATAATGGGTCGTGTGAGCTGCTTGTACAGTGAAAACTTCTTCTTCTCGGCAAGTCCGTTTTCACATCGCATCAATGGGTAGATGCGATATAAAGCGAAACTGGCCGTTTGAAGGATCACTTTGAAGTGAGGATTAAACCTCAACCTCTCAGTGAAGTTCACTCCAAGAGACTTTTCCTTGTCTGTTGTCGTTAGTTTTGCCCCGTTGGGTATTTCGGATGTGCCACCTTTGGAAATAGAAGTAGAACTTCTCCAGTTGTTGTTCGATCGTTGCCGTTAGTTCTGTCCCGTTGGGTACTACTACCTTGATGCTCCGGCATTTTCCGGTCCTTCGAGAGCCTCGTTGTGTTTGTCTCCGCAGGCACATGAGGACCGATTTGTTAGTGTTATTTCGGATGCCCCACCTTTGGTAATAGAAGTAGAACTTTTCCATTTGTTGTTCGATCTTCCGCGCTGCTATCTGCCGTGACAGCGATGTTGAATGTGTTAACTAGTCATTCGCAAACAGGCAACAGTTGACAAATGGCGATAATGGCGGTTGGTCTGCGGTGTAGATGTTGAACAGTATAGGCCCCAGTCACGATCCCTGTGCAACATCTGTCTGTATTGTTTTGATAAGCTAGGTATGTTACAAGACAAGAAAGCGGTACCCATCATTTTTCATTTCGCCCGTTCTGCTGTGGATGGGCGGCTCAACTACGACCGTTTCGTTGACCGACGAGCTGAGGACAATTTCCTCCGCTTCAGTATAGCGGTATCGAAATGAGATATGCGGGATGTTGCGAGGCAGCATAGATGGTTCTGATCGCTACGAGGCGAATCAAACCCTTTAGACGAACTTCCAAATACTGGGTAGGGAATCCAGTGGGGCGGTCGGCTATTGTTTTGCAACTGACACAATACCAGCTGCAATCTTTGGCCGACTTACATATCCTAGCTTTAGATTTTAGATTTTAGTTTAGAGTTAGATTTTAACATAATAAAAATTAAAAAAAAAATTGTACATAGATACACTTGTATATTGATGAACTATATGATGATGTACATGCACATGTGTGTACATAGTTTAAGTTAGAAATATAATAGTTTTAGTTTTAGTTTCAGTTCTTATTTTTAATTGTAGTCGTAGCTCTAGTTTCGTTTAGTTTTTTTTAGTAAAATGGTTAAACTTTTAAGTTTTTTTCTTCCTCCTTTTCTTAATAGATAATAGGTGTTAGTGTGAATTAATGTTTTTATATTAAATAAATAAAGATGTTAAAAAACACATACAATTCAGTTCATCTTAGAGAGCCTGTGAAGAGCCAGTAAGATTTTGATCATACAATGTTATGTAAACTAGTTTTAGGCATTTTCGTCTAGAATTTAAGTGTTCCTTTTTGATTATTAAATGAAAAAACAAAAAAAAAAAAACGCCTGCCTGGATGTTCCTTATTCTTGATTTACTTTCTTCTACTTTCTTCTATTTCTACATAGAATTTTTCTGGCGTGAATAAAATTATGGATAATCGCGATGAGGTTAGAGGGTAGCTCAGGAAGTCAAGATTATCAATTCCGTGATCGTGTGGTCCCTTGACGGAATGTTCTGTTTTCTCATTTCAATTGTTGAACCAAAATGCTCGGATACGAAGATGGCTGGGAAATTTGTTTGTTCCTGTGCATGCGCCTCATTATATGTCTTAAAAATCACAAGCATAAAAGCTTAAAATAGATTTTATTGCGCTCGCTCGTTGATATTTCTTACTTCAAAGTTCTTATAGCTTGAAATGAGGGTTGATTTAACATAAGAGGATCAAAAACAAACGAATGCGTTGGTTGCGGAGCTTACTCTGAGGAACTGAACCTTAGTCTAAAATTTAGGCTTCCCAATCATTGTAGCGTTTTCCAAGCTGAAGTAATTGCAATTCGCGAAGCACTGTCTTGGCTGAAGAGTTTATCCTCAGCCGATTGCCTTATTCTTACGGATAGTCAGGCAGCATTCAGGGCCCTGGAATCTGTCTCAACAAACTCCAAGACGGTCATGAACTGCCGCACATCCTTAGATGAGATGGCTGAGCAGTTCAACATTAGCTTGTGCTGGGTGCCAGGTCACAGAGACATTCCGGGCAACTGTCAAGCAGACGAATTGCCCAGGCTTGCCACAACACAACCACTACCTTAGGAACACGAACACCTCGGTATCCCTCTCGCCACATGCAAGTTAGTACTGCATTTGAACGCGATCCATCAGACTTATCAAAGATGATCCAACCATAACCTTTGTCGCGTCTCCAAGGAGGTGTGGCCCTCTCTTGAACCCAAATTCTCCAGACTGCTACTATCGTTCAAAAGATTAGACATAAGCCTGGTCAGCCATAACCGGGCACTTTCTAATCGGCGAGAATGCTAGCAGGCTAGGGGTTCCCTCAAACGATTTTTGCAGAAGCTGAGGGGATGAGGATGAACCAGAAACCCTCCTACACCTGTTATCACATGCTCGGCGCTCTCGCGCCTCAGACACAAACACTTTGGAAGCTATTTCCTCAACGGCCTACATGACGTCAATAAAACCCTTCCCGCCGACATTTTAAACTTTATCATCGGCTCCAGCTGGTTTTAGATTCTTCCCACATGGTGTGGTAGCACAACGGTCCTGTATGAGACTAAGTGTATTCAACAGCCACCTTAACCTACCTATCTAACATAAGAGTTATGCAACAACAGCTTTCTTGGGGACGACACAGTTAGTGTAACTACAACAATGAGTGCCCCAGATTCTAGAGCGTTTGCGGAATGAAGTGGAATTATTGAAAGGAGTCCCATTTTACTGCGGTAACTACTGCGAGATAAGTGTTCGTCTCAAACTCACCGAAACCTTAAATGACAAATAAGTTTTACACATTTCGACGCACTGATCTTAAGAAGGTCGAGTAAAACTCACTCGATATTCAAAAAAGCACGGTCTTCTCAAATAACTTACAATTACTGGTTTAGCGACATTGAAGCAGTTGTTCCAACACCATTAATGAAGGGTTTTAATTTTAAAGGGAGGTGACAAAATGACTTTAAAACTGAAAGAGGAAAACATCAAAGAATACATACTTTAATGCTAAATTAACATAAATAATTATACGTTGCCTTTAAAAAAGAACGCCCAACAGACCAAAACGCTACCATAGATAGAGAGATAGCAATGATCTTTGTCTAAAACAACCAAGCCTTTTTAAAAAGCATTTATATGCGACGCACTCTAGAGCAAATCATTTTCAGCTTTCTCTACCCATCCAAAGACTTTGTCACAAGTCCTTCTTACATTCGCCTTCATCTTCTTATTCACTATTTTGTCTTTATATTTATATTAAATATTGATTTTTAAGAAAATTCTGTTTCCGTCCTTGTTCATTTTTAAGCGAAAAAAAAATCATAAACTCATTGGACATCTATCTAGGCTGAAGCCCTTGAAGAGATTCTGTACATATCTGCATTCAGTCCAAAGAATACTCACAATCGCACGAGTGGGGCAACGCAAAAGAAAACGCCAAAGGATCCAGTGGCGCACACAATTGGAGGAGGATCCAACGCAGTTGGAGTGCAATATTTTAGCTAGCTTGCTGGTTGAGAGCTAGGTCTACACGGGATTGTAAGATCACATGAAAAAAGGTGTGAAGTGTTAATTTAAGATTACAATACTGAAAACGATGGCGTTTACAAATAATGTAAGGGATTTTGTCCACAATGGGACAGACTTGGAGAAGGTGTTTAAAAATCGGGGAAACTACAGAACATTATTAGCATTTGATCAGCTTTAGCTAAAATAAAATTTATTTTAATTTGCATGATAATTAATAATAATTGGATGGCTCAATAGTCCACAGGAGGGCCAGAATCTAGCCTGCTCATCAACTATTGTTCTCTCACGATTAGAAGAGACCTGTAGTCTTTTGTCGACTCCGAACGGCCAAGTTTGAGAAGCTTTTTTTCGATATTAATTGCTCTTTGAGTATTGTCAGAAACTCGAAAGAGGAGGTGTTCAGCCGGGAAAATACAATGAAATAAAGGTTCATAATTTAACGCACAAGTAATTTAATATAAGTTTGCTCTGTTTAGTTGGAAGTTTATTGCAGAATATGTCCATGTAAGATAAACTCTACACTGTTTAATGTGATTGTGATTTAACAAGACAAGGAGATGAAATAAAAGAGGTAGTGGGATTTGGTTTTACGTGACCACCTGCCTTTACGGCTTATATCACGGGGAACCTTTTTCCCGTCAGGAGTCGTAAGTAACGCAAGACTAAACGCCTTAGTTACCCAAGTACCAAACTGAGATCATGCTTGAGGAGCAATCACCCCACCTTGGTTTGATGCGAAGCCTCTCTAAAACCTCTTCAGCTCTCTGGGTCGCAGCGCCCGGTTGAGAATGCAACTCCACACTGAGAATGGATAGTCCCCTAACCGTCTTGTCTAGTTGTGTTTGAACAATGAACTAGACAAGTCAGCACAGTACACTATCCTCGACTCAACCCGCGATGTTAGGTGGTAAACCACAGACACCACGATACTTCCACAAGGGGGCCTTCCGCACGGTCAGGGTGGAACCGAAGTTCCAGGGGCCCCTGACCTTCCGTGGCACTAGAATATAGCCTCCGGTCAAGCTGTCACTATTAGTCAGGTTCCTTCAAAGCCTGGGTCTGTAAGCCGCTATCCCGCCACAGATGGTCTTTTCTCCATTAGTGATTCCATTGACACTATACATAGTGATACGGATGTGATTTTGAATCATGTGATTAATAAATCCAGTCACATCATCTGGAATGAAAGAGGTCGTGGAACTATATTATAAATATTGGGTGTTTTGTTTTTGCAATTTTAATTTGGCATCACTTTTTAAACTGGAGATCATTTTGTAAGCTGTGAAATGATTCATGGATAACTGACTTTTGAACGGGGCTTCCACTTTGTTTAAATTCGTCATTAAAATAGACTACCTTTCATTCCAACGAACGATGGGACAACATGTCACACAGTTCATGGCACAATTGATTTAATGATGGAATCATTTGGTACCCGCATAGTTTTACTCTTGTAAAGTCGATAGCCAAAGCGATTGACAGCTTGGAGGAAAACATTTGTCGCACTACGAATATTTTATGATTTCTTTCCGTATATGTATCTTACGGAAAGAAATCATCAAATATTGGATCACCAGATTAGACTACGTTCGAGTGGTCAAATGTCGCCTAAAATTGAATTTACCATATTTATCATCATTTCTCCCTAGTAGCGTTTTTTCTTCTCTATTCTTCATAACAAGTCGAAGGTTGACATGTATCGATATTGCAAGTGTAGACCATAAATCTGCAAAGTTTATTAGTTTACTGGTATTCTAATATTTGTCAAAGCATTTGCATGAAAAGGTTTCTACAGCTCAGAAGATCTCACTTTACAGCGATAATGTACAGGAAAATTCGATAAAATTCATTCTTCTCTCACTTGGTAAATTTTGCATAAAACCAAGACACACATTGAACAATACAGAAGTGGACACCGCAAAGAATGAAAGAGTTTTACCCCCTTGTCTATGTAAAATTTAATTTAATTTTGGCTTTCAGGATCTAAGAAGTCATAATCCGTACATACCACTTTTAAAAAAAAAAATTTTAAATTTCAAGTTTTCTTGGGTAAACATTGTTTAAAAAAATCGACCAAAGAAACCCAAGGGTAAATGAAATTAGAACTAGGTTAACTTAAAGCACTTGTTAAGAGTCAGTAAGCTGATTTAAGATCAGTAGATTACATATTAAGCTAGTTTCAAGCATTTTTGTCTAGCACATAAGAGAACAAAGAATAATTCATAAAAATACATTAAAAACAACAAAAAAAATTTCAAGAGAAATATGTTTTGTAAAACGTACTGATCATCTCCTATATCCAGAGTCATGCATAAGTCGTTTACCCTTTTGTCAATCTGTGTATAAGGGATGATTAAACCCTAGAGCATTTTTGGACACAAAGTTGTTGATTGATGTTGATCGATGAACCATCTTTGACGAGCACGAAACAAAACCATTTGAAAACTCAGAATGAATGGAAAAGCGGTCGTAGCAGTTTTAATACAGTACTGTGTTGGTGAACTCAAGTCGGAGACTTCTTTTAAATTTTGGAGAGTTAGTTCATTGGTCGGATTTATGTTTAAGTCAAGAATATAATTAGTTACAAACTAAACATTCCTTTCTAATTTATTGAGTTTTAAACAATTTTTCAACCGTTTAGTTAAAACCTGTATGTAATCCTTAGACCAGCTGTTGACTGCTTAGTAAAACAATACCATAAGATTATTATTGCGCGCTTGTCATGAGTCGTACGTTTAAGGTCTTCTTGGAGTAGTTTCTGATTGGTGCGAATCAGCACAGCTTGCAAGCACACATTTAGATAAAACTGACTATGTTTTCACTATCCGTGACCTAATCTAGTACAAATCATGTTTAAACCTTTTAGTCCACTGACTAGTTAAAAAATTGAACCCACAAAGCCTTCTTTTAGTGGCACCGCATTTTGATCAAACTAAAACTCCTCAATTAGATGGAGGATCTCCTAAATGTCAATCAAAGGGTTCCCCAGTACAAAGGAGTTGGGAACAAAAAAAAAAGTTAAAACTTGTGAACGCATCTATTGTTCAACATGAGGGTCACATTATTTATGTTCCCAAAGTAGTTCCTCCGAGTGGAAAAGTGCATTCATCCAAGATGTGGATTCGGCCGCCCTTAATTGTGTCCCAGCAGCAGATAACTAAAATCAAAAAGATGTCCATTTAGAGGCAGAAAAAGGTTAAAAAAATGTTTAAAAAAACTGAATTTCCTTTTGTGTAGCAATTTTGAGAAAAGGGGAAGCATCTCCTCGCACACATCAATAATTAGGAACGTATGTTGAGAGAAAATTATCCAATCCAGGTTCCTATTTTTACCTGCCGATGAGGTCTCGCAGTCTCAACCCTAAAAGTGAGGAAAATATCAAAGATTGAAAGGAGGACAACAGAATGGAAATCTCAAAAAAAAAAAAAAACACTGAAGAGACGAAGAAAGAACAGAATAGATAAAAACCAAGAGGATGAGATCGCAGGTACAGTTCTATTGATTTACAAGTGATACGCACTTACATCCTGATTGTATGTGTTCCTTTCTCGCAGTGAATGGATTTCCAGCGAATTCCCACTCTTCATCTCTCAGATACACACACTCGGAGAGTGACCACTTGAACAAAACCTCAGGGTTCCTTTTGGATGAAAACAAAAAAAATGTATAAGAGAAAAAAATAGGAACGGATCGCTTTATGTCCTTTATTTTTGGGAGTTGAAAGGCTAACGTCGATGGATGAACACTTACATAAACAAAACGAAGGGAATGAAAAAGAGGCGGGAAGCAAGAGATAGCGTCGCTCTTGGAAAAAGGATTTTCAGGATGTACCGCCGCCAATCGCACACAAATTGCTCTGAGACCATTTGGTGACAGTTTCCTTGAGGATTATGAATGACGGTCAATGGATTGTAATCGTTTTACCCTATTTCACGGGACTTCAAATTGGTATATTAATTTGATACTAAAATATGAGGGCGGAGACTTGAACAAGGAAAGACACATCGGATATATTGAACTTCTACGAAACCTTCCTTTAGAACTTGAAAGATTTAAAGCAAATAAGTGCAAGCAAATATGAGAATATTTTGCCAATGATCTTTGATGCCAACTTCAAATGGTAACAATTTTGGGAAGCTCTTATAAAAAATGTTAAAACGTGCTCAAGAAGCTTTTTAATGCTTTTGGTCACTTTATTTTCTATGTTTATAGCTTGGGAAAATTCATACATAAACACCAACTCTTTCGAATCGCTGAAAATATTCCATAAGAATCACTTAAAACTTGGAAATTATAAATATACAAAGTTGGTCACAAGCTTCAGATCCTTTCTACGCATAAGAGAGCTAGAGTGGTCGTCGTCGTGTACTTCTTAGACATAAATGATGTCGACTGAGCTGGTCTTCCCAGATACAGAACAATCCTTGAAAAGTTGGTGTACATAAGTGCTGGCAATTAAATGTGCTCCGTAGAAATGTTTGTTAGGTTGGTTGCCTTTTTTAAAACAAACTAAACAACTTTACAAAAATTCTAACGCAAAAGCCGTATAAATCACAAGCCTAACAACAAAACAATAACCAAAGTCGTGTGTGTCCAGCTTTAAATGTCTATCAAAGTGGTGAAAATGCGAGTTATTCAGAGTGACTTAAGGCATTTAGTAATGCATCAACTTTTTTTCAAAATTCATTGTTTACATCTGCCCTGCCCAATTGCAGTCAGAAGTTCAGGAGGGTAAGAAAACATCATCATTTGATAATGCAATCCACAGGCGGCTGCATTTTACTCGTAAACCCGTCTACGAAAATGAGCAACCTTACACTTGCCACTCAACCACCACCAACAACAATCCTTCCGTTGTGCCGCTTTTACATTCAATCCGCAACAGTGACGATTGCTCAGAGCTTCGTTACACAGCGATGCAGATCAAATTTGTCACCTGAAACCACGATACCCTATGGAAGCCACCCAAATATTTCTTTTCGTATGACAAAGTTTCGCATTGATCCTACAAGTAGGGGAGCAACGCATTAGGATGTGTAAGCGGTGGCGGCGGTAAACATACCTGGCGGGTATTCATATTCGCTTTCGGATTTCCTTACGACAAGTCCTGTGTACCCATATTTTGTGGTTTCAACAACCTGCACTCGTCTCCGAGGCGAAGGTTAAAAATCCTGCAACATGATTACAACCGATCAACGATCGCTTCCAATGCCGCGCCTCGTCATCGGCAAGGAGTATTGTGAAAACGACTGCGACGGTGACGATGACGACGACGGCAATGATGATGGCACAGAGGACGGCTGACACTTGTTCCCCAATCAAAAGAGATGTGCAGCGCCTGTTAACACGCTTGACTGGTCATTCACTCGGCCAGCGCTGACAAGATCGGTTACACATTTGGGGTGGCTACACTTTCAGACAAGCTTCCCTAGTCTGTCTCTTTTTTTCACAGCATTCCTCGCCCTCTGAGGCACCTCTCTGGTCATCGATCAAAGTCTCCCTTCATCGATTGGAACAGATTGATTCCATCGTCATTGTGCCCTTTTGGCAAGACAGGTCTTTGACACGATGAAAAACAAAGCGACTTCCCCGCCATCGTCGCCATAGGGGTTGGGTGACATCCGATAACCTTACACCATGTGAAAGTTTTTGAACCGAACCTAACCCCTGAGGACACTCAGACACCGCTAGGCGGCTGTCGTTTTTTCTCTGTCCACCCTTGGCCCGAACTGGCACAGATTTATGAACAGCGTGAAAAGTTCTCAGGCGTCGATTGGTATGGGAGTCAAACGAGCCCATAGTTATTCGAGAACTTCGTCATCGCCGCCACCGTTCCGCGTGAATCTTGTACGGAATCAATTTGGCATTCCTGTGCCACAATGAAGTCTGGCGAATTTATGTATGACATATCCGCTTATCATAATTTGGTTCCCGGCCAAAGTTTCATCCCCAGATTTTGGGCCAGAATATTAATGGGCTGGTTGCCGATGGTGTCCGCAGATCACAACTACACAAATGGCAATTATCATACTTGCCCGGACCTGGAAATTTAAGTCACATTCTACGGCCGTGTTGATTGCTATTCAATCCTTCGCCCGCTGATTTCCTACCGACTCGGGCTTGAGCTGAAGCCCGAACTCAGTCTCGGTTTCGGTTTCGGTTACGTGTAGGTGTGCTGGTCATAAATAAATTGCCGTCAATTCCACGAACGGTAGCACTCGGTATCTGTCCACTATCATCGGGAGGAATGTTCGCTAAATTGAATTATCAATTTGTGCTGGTCGCGGGGACAGCGGCGGCGGTGATGATCGGGGCCTGGTGAGGAATCAAATCAAAGGAATGGGATGACCGCTCTGTTCGCGTTCCGCGTTTCTTCGTCTCGCCGAGCTTGAATGGCTGATGCGGTGGCGGCGCGCGGCTGTTTGTGCCCCTTAACCAGCTACTGCTAAGCTGTCGTAGCCGACGTAATGTAGAATGAATTTGTGATACCTATTCTAAACAGGAAATCACACTTTCTGAATACCAAACATGGCCATAATCGATGAAAAGCTACCTCAGTGGCCTGTGGTCGTCATCAGCAGCCGGACGGACGACCAGCTGGCGTACGAAAGCTCACAGCTCCCTGCTTACTGTGTCTTTGTGATCGTTCCTCTTGCTCTGCAGAATACTCCTTTTTCTCTGCAACGCACGGAGAGTGGTGTGGGTAAGAACGCGAGGGGGGTCCGACTCTTGTTGATTTTCTTAGGTTTTATGGTAAAAAAATTTATGTCATTCCGGTTAAGTGGTGTATTAAAATAATTTTATTGGCGAAGAGGTGACTTTTGAGCAGCGAGTACGGTCGACTGATGGATTTCGATTGATGGCTCATCTAAATTTCGCTCACGATTCTGGAGGTAATAAGTTTTTATTGTTGGGGTTTGTTGCGGACGAGACGATCCCGCTGTCGCTGCCTCTGACTCTGTCACCGCGGTCATCTGGGGCGTTTGCGGGGGCGGAATGGACATTTCTTTTGCTTTTTTGTTGGTTTTTTGGAAAGATCACTGAACAGGGTTTTTTACGGAATGCGATGGGATTCACTTGGCGACGTAATTACATAGAATGGGATTTTACGATGACCGTTAAATTGTATTGTATTGGCGACACGATTTGTATCTCCGGGCAGACGTCTTGTTTCCGATTTGGCAATTCTAAGCGGGTTAGACAAAGAGAAGCCGGAATCGTTCAACTTGCAAATCGGCACTGATACGTGACATCCTTTTAGCCAAAAGTGAGATATACAACAGGAATAAAAATAGACTTGTTTTCGCTGCTAGCGCTTGGCAAACAGGAAACGGTCAAAGTCAAGAATTTTGTTTTGCCACTTTATTGGTACCGGCTTTTTATGAAGTTCCGCCTGAGTCTGTTTATAAAGTCAAAAAGGATGACAAGGAATAAGATCTTTTGCAATGAAGTTTATTTGTTCTAGGCATGTATTATTATGATTTTAAGTGTCAAATAATTATGCCTTAAGAGCATAATCCTTAATTTTATGTTGGATGGCGCAACAGTCTACATCAACTACTCGTGAAAAATGCGAGGTGTTCCGAGTGAGAATCGAACCTAGATCTTTGGCGTATGAGTGTCCCACTCTACCAACTACGCTTCCGCGGCCATGCAAAGAATATTATTAATATATATTGTCAAATGATGTGAAGCTTAAGTGTTTGTTAAACTTAGTACTTGGTTTAACGCGCAACGTGTGGTCAGACGCAGTTCAAGTTCTCACCATTTGCCCATTTTTGGTTAAAAAATCCATTAGTGTAGTCTGCAAAAATACCACTCTTTCCTAACCGACACAACATTGTTGAAATATAAGGTTGTCATATATCTTCCTTCGGCTTTTTTGCTCTTCATTCAATGCTTCATAAAAAGTGTTACAGTGACCGGATTTAGTTCAAATTTGCGTCGTTTTGTTTGATAATCTGTTTTCATATAGATGGCAACTTTATAATACGCCCCTCGTAGAAGCCCCCTCCATATTCGAAGAACTCGGACAGCCACTTTTCACAAATCTCTTTTGAGTTCAACTTCATATTACCAAGGGCGTTCGCCATGGACAGAAACAGATGATAATCACTTGGCGCTACGACCGGGCTATATGGTGGATGCGATAAAACCTCCCATCCGAGCTCCCGTAGCTTCTGACGAGTCATCAACGAAGTGTATGGTTTGGCGTTGTCCTAGTGGAACACTACATCCTTCCTTTTGGCTAATTCTAGACGCTTCTGGTCGATCGCCTGCTTAAAGCGGTCCAGTTGTTCGCAGTAAATGGTAGAATTAAGCGTCTGGCCATATGGAAGCAGCTTATAGGTGATAATTCCCTTCCAGTCCCACCAAACACACAGCAAAACCATCCTGGCTGTCGATCCCGGCTTGGCTTCTGTTTGGGACGATTCACCGGCTTTCAACCACGACCGTTTTCGCTTGATATTGTCGTATGTGATCCATTTTTTGTCGCCAGTCACCATCAGCTTCAAAAATGGGTCGAGTTCGTTCCGTTTCAGCAGCATATCGCAGGCGTTTTATCGGTTCAGACAATTTTTTTGTGTCAAATCATGCGGTACCCAAACATCAAGCTTTTTTTTCTATCCAGCCTTCAGCAGATGGTTTTAAATGGTTTAGTGACTAACTCCCATCTCCTAGGCGATGTCACGAGATGCTATATGCCGGTTTAACTCGATGATTTCCATGATTGGATCGGTGTTCGTCGTCACAGGTCTTCCGCCGGCTGGCTTATCCATGGTGTCGTTTTCACTGGCTCTGAATCGTCAAAACCATTTTTCCGCGGTTCAATGTGATAGAGTACCATCCCCCAAAACACTACTAATCTCACGGAACGTTTCTCTAGCGGATTTGCCTTTAATGAAGGAAAACTTTGAAATAGCGTGAATTTCAGCGTTAGTGAACTCCATGGTTACACGTATGACTGTTGAACGCAATATCCAAACTAATCATGGATAGAATCCTATTGTAGGTTATGTCAAGGCGTTTAAAGCGATGTATACTATTGTCAGATACGCTTTGTACATAGCCGGAGAATTCAAAAGACAAAAAGATGGAAGGGAGATATTTGGCAACCTTATGTTTAATAGAATGGTTTTATCAAACGTCTAACTAGAGTTCTTATGTTAAGTTGGTATGAATTCAATATCTCAATATCTCAATTGCTTTTTGTTTGTTCCACACTGAGTGGCGCGGCAGATAAGAGTTTGAAATGCATGCATTCACGTTGTTTTACAATGAGTCTTGTCATCGAGTGCTCTAATTTTGCACAACAGAGATGGAAATTTAGATCAACTTATTGAAAAAATATTGCAAAAAAATTATTTTTTGATTAGAAATTGGGAAATAGTTATAGTTTGCTGGTTATTGTTTTAACAGAAAACCTTTTATTCCACTAAAAACTCCCTTATTAAAATCCAATTTGCGATTTTTTCATTTTATTCACTTTTACGTGATTTTTTGCTAATACTTTCAATATCGTCCCAATAACCTAGTCTATACTTAGCACTGCCATCAACTTTTCTTAATAATAATTGGATGGCGCGACCACCAACTTTTCTTTAAGCGTCTTTAAAAAGCAGCTTAAGTATTTTCGCAAGGAATACAGAAAAAATTATAAGCAACAAGAAAAATTTAACCAAACGAAGTTTAAGAACATTCATTAATTGTTTCTCCCTGTTTAAAACAAAGTTAAAAAGTGGATTACTTTACTTATTATCATTTCTAGACGTCACCCAGATGAGTATGCAACAAATTGGATGGCGGTACAATCCACAAGGAATCAGAGGCTTACGTTTTCAGCAGAGGGTTACGTTGACGAATAATGTTTAGGTTTTATTACTAAGCCACTCAAAATTTAAGGGCAATAGTAACGTTGAAGTTGATTGACGCACTTTATGAAATTCGTCATGCCTCTTTTTTAGAACTTTTTTCAAACTACATATGCCTATCACACCGAATGATCTGTCAACTTACGCATATCTAAATTCTTAAGTGAAACCGATTTTGCGATATGTTATACCGATCAAAACCTAAAAACATCCCGTTCTTCTAATGTATTTGAACACACAAATCTTTCGACAGAGTTCGAGCTATTAACTTAACATCATCATATGATGAATTCAAATAAATTATAATAACGATAAATAGTTTGGTCTGTTCTGGAATCCGTCAGTCACTTATTTCTTTAACCAGGACTCATGTTGTGATGGCGTTTATTATTCTATGAGATTGAGTAATCAGCTGAGGACTACAGCATACACGTTTTCACCGATCCGTTGTTAAGATCTTGAAGAATGACACACGCTGACTTGAGAATGTCATATCAAAAGAGCAATTCATTTTAGAGGAAGAATCTACTCATTTTTTAACGCCTCTTTTCTTAAGTTGACTAACCATCCTTTTTAGCAAACCTGATACCAAACTAAGTGGTTGACTAATTTAAATTAACGTTCGTCATCGAGATTGACGGTTAAACCGCATGGTCATTGGCTCGTGGAATTGCCTAGATAAGAAAATGTAAGAGAATGAATGGATTTATTTATGCACTTGCCTGAGTCATCGTCTGTGTCTTCCAGGAATCAGGAACACCACGTACAACAGCAAAGACGTCAGATTTTGAATAATGTGGTTTTCATGGTGACACCGGTTCAATGACAAATTACTTTCGTCGAAATAAGTTTAAATTAAAGGTTTGTTGTTTTGCTTATGTATTGTGCAAGTTGGCACTAAATTTGTTTAAATAATACAAGGATTGTGGCCGCCGTGGCGTAGTGGGTAGAGTGCGACCCTCACATGCCGAAGGTCTAGGTTAGATTCCCAGCTCAGCACGAATTTTTCGAATTTTCCACTCTCCTTCGAGCTGCTGACAACACTCAAAGAGTAATAACTGTCAAAGAAAAATTTCGCTGTTCTGAGTCGGCAAAAAACTTTAGGTCCCTTCTACTCTTGAGAGAACAGTAGCGCGCACAACATGAGTAGTTGATGAGCAAGCTAGCTGTTGCGTCAACAATTATTATTATTTATACAAGGATTGTTGTATGAAAATAAATTAAATGTGGATTCAAGAACATTTAGTGGAAAATATGTTTGAAGTTCAATATCTTTGAATGAGAATCATGAGCGCATTTGTAAAAATCCAATTATTTGACCCGATTTCCGATCACTTTTTCCCATAAACTTCCGAATCGAATATTCCACCTGTATTATTTTCAATAATGGCACTGAATTATGAGTTATGAGTCTATCGTTGTCTGTTTGTTTATATAAATCAATAACTTTATTTACCCGAACGAAAAATTAAAGGCTTTAAATTAAATGAAGGGTCATGCCACGGGTTCTGGTTTTTGAAATTACGATTTAAGCTTACTCTTCCATATCTTACTGTTGAGACCATTCTACTAATCCCAAATATAAGGTAATCACTAACTTTGTGCGATAGCAATTTCTTACTTATACCTAGATTTTTTTCCGGACGTTATAGTACCTCCTAAGACATATCTGGATTGCAACAATATGCAACACGACTTATTTTTTTTTCTAAATGTTGTGGTTATTAGATGCAAATTTTGGTTCTTCATGTGAATGGTTCTTAATAACTTTCAAACAATCAATTATGATAAATTAAATATAAGTTAAAGCGCAGAAAAAAGACTTAAAAAGATATAGAGTTCTTATCGAAAGAAAGTTTGAGAGTCCCTTTTGGAAAACAATTTGTATACTAATGTTAAATATGAATTTTTTTGCACTACAGTTTATAAGAGCACAGCTTCTTCAGACCTACTCGATATATAATCCTTTCACAAGTAATCAGTACTCCTTTAGTGTTGTCAACAACTAGAGGTACATACAGTTATGGACAAAACAATAATACCAGCTTATTTTTTTTTTTGTGTTTTTACTGTGAATAATTGTGTTTCTAATATTTTTTTTTAAACCAATTCGCTTTAAGTATAGAAATTATGATATCTGTGCGTTAAACTGCATCAAATTAAAGCGGGCCGTTGCTTGCACTGCTCTGCAACCGAAAGGGACTTGATCCGAAAACTTACACAGGAAGGAAAGTCACAGCGGGAGGTGTCCAGACTAGTGGGAATTTCAAAGCCATTTGTTTTTAAAGTGCGACTTTCTATTCTTCTACTACTATTATTGATACAGCCACAAAAATCTCACATGCCAACAGGTCTTCCACAAAAAATATCTCCAACAGATGACGTGAATCTAATTTGCTAAAGAACATCTCGAACGTATAGGCCGAGAAAAAAAAAAAATGGCGAAATATTATTTGGTCGGATGAAAGTAAAATCAATTTGGTGCGATCAGATGGCAAGAGCTGCAGCACACCAGCCTCAGTACCCAAGCAAGAGCGAAAAACATGGAGGCGGAAATATTATGATTTGGGGATGCTTTTCTTGGTATGGTGTTAGTCCATTATATTGGTTAAAGCACACCGTGGCCCAGCATTTGTACAAAAAACTATTGAAAAGCGTAGAGCTTCCGTATGCTGAGTAAGAAATGCCAATGGCAGTTTATGCACGATAATGACCCGAAGCATACGGCGGGCAAACTAAAAAGGTGGTTGGAAGAGCATAATGTCGATCCCATGATTTGGCCTTCCAATTCTCCAGATCTTAAACCCCTGGAAAACTTTTGGGGAATCGTGAAAAGGTTTCTTGGAGCTGAAAAAGCTAAAAAATAAAGAAGAATTGTGAAGCAAAATTCAATCAGCGTAATATAATAATGTTAATTGTTGGCGCTATATTCCAAAGGGGGACCAGGGCCTAGCTTGCTCATCAACTACTCGTGTTGTGAGCGCTAATGTTCGTTAACGAGTAGAAGGGACTTATCGTTTTTTGCAAACCCGAACGGCGAAGTTTGGGAAGCGTTTTCTGAGACAGTTATAACTCTTTGAGTGTTGACAGCAGCTCGAAAGAGGTGGTGCCGTGAAAAATTCGAGGTGTTCAGACGGCAATTGAAAAGAAGACAGATTTAAAAAAGCCGCGAAGCAGAAAGAATATATATATAGGTTAGTTTAAATGACTTATGAAATATCAGTAAGTTAGAATTATAATCACTAGTTACAGAATTGTTTGGGAAAAATTATATGAACATTAATGAAAAAATTCAAAAACGAACATTCGAAAGGAATTTGCATTGATCTCGAAGACCGCTCTGGTGGAGCACCAAAAACTAGCTAGTGCAAGTTACGGTGGAACACAAAAACTGTTTTCGTTTTAGTTATACGAACATTTATACTTCTGGAGTTTTGTAAATATTCCGAATTGTCACTCGCATTATTGGGAACCCACCCTAAAGTAACACATCACTCAACAAGTCCCGGGATATATAGTCGCGCATCTAACACGAAATCCATAGATGACTACGGACTTATTGAGCGATCTGTCACTCTAAGCGTACTCACTCAAGTGAAATGTGCTTTTGTCCGATCGGATTGTGCTATGTCATGATTCCTAAGACATTTGATACAGAAAACAGCACTCCGATCGGCTAATGCCATTTTAATAAAGTCACTTGAGTCATGTGGAATGAAATAGATGTTCTTATCACCTACATCGTACATAGGTATATTTACACAAAAATACCCTTTTCCAAAATTAAGAACCATTATTCACTTTCGGCGTAAATTAATTTTGCAACGTCAGGCGTACAAGATCACAAAAATATCAAAACTTGTCAATTTTTATCAATTTCTCTACATCGGGACCAATCGCAAAAGGCACACCATGATGAAGGTTCAAAGACTAAAGGTATTTCTTTTTTACCAAATACTATGTATATGCTTTTGCGAAAATTTAATCCTATTCCTATTCCTATTATTAATCCCATCCTATTATCACTTTCTACTGATTTCATAAGCTCAGTTGTGTTATTTCCGCGCTCGAAATAAATTAAGTATTCTAAACTTTGGAATCCTATCAGTGTATAAAGTTTTACCGCACAGACGTCTAAGAAGTGACGCACTTTTGAAAAATGGACCTTTAAACAGTCTCAAAAAAGGGTGTTTCAAACTAAGAACAGACAAAGTTTCGATACTAATTTCTGATTTTACTAATTTTTTGAAATAACAATCAGAAACAGTTTATAAAATTCAATTGAACATTCATAATATTAAAAATAATTGTTTGGCGCTACAGTCCACATGGAGACCAGGGCATAGCTTGCACATCAACTACTCGTGTTATGAGCGCTACTGTTCTCTCACGAGCAGAAGGGACCTACAGTTTTTTGCAGACTCCGAATGCCGAAATTTGAGAAGCTTTCTAAGACAGTTATTACTCTTTGGGTTTTGTCAGCAGCTCGAAAGAGGTAGTGCCGTAAAAACTTCAAAGTGTTCACCCGGGAATCGAACCTAGACCCTTCGGCGTGTGAGCATCGCACTCTACCCACTAAGCCACGGCAGCCACTGTCAGTCAATTGAACATTAGCTATCCACAAACATGGAAACTCCACGGAATACTCCTAGTCTTCCGTCAAGTCTCACGATTCGATAACTCACTTAATTTTTTTTATTTCCCAATGATATGCATACATCTGTCTATTGACACTAATTACATTTTATAACAATTAATTTCGGGATTTAGGTTTGGGCTAGTATCCAGTATTCTATGTCCGTTTTTTTACATTTTATGAACATTGATACAATACAAATTCGACAGAATAAACTATTGACTACAATTTTTGAAGATACATACGTGTACATATTTTTATGTTTTTATTATGAAGATGAAATGCCTGCTATCAAATCAGTAGGCCCAGTTCTCTCTAGTCGTCGTTTTCCAAATAATTCTTTTATTGGTAGAGAGTTATTTGTATGGGTTATTAATTTGACATGAAGTCTTTGTTTGTAGTTTGATTTTCTTTTTCTACTGTTGGAATATTCGGGTCAGGATGAAATTCGATGTTAGGTATGTACCAGTCCGCGTTAATAATAGTTCGTTATATTTTTGATTGTTGCCTTTGTATTATAGCAATGTTTTTTGTAAGTTGCCCACAGTTGAATCCCATATGTCGAGATAGGTTTGATAGTCGATTTTTATATCAGTAACCTTGAGCTCCAGCGAAGCAGCCCGAGTAGCTCGTTATATTTGAATTTTATTTGGTCCATCCTTTGTAGATGGTATTTCCAGTTAAGTCTGCTATCCAAATGCATGCCAAGATATTTAGCCATATTGACTATTGGAATTGTTTTGTTCTTAATTGTTAGTGGGATAGTTGAGTTGTTTAATTTTGCTGTAAAAATTACTTGTTAAGTTATTTCTTCGTTGACCTCTATGCTTGAGTCGTAGTACTATTTCATCATTCTGTGGAGATGTAGTTGAGCTTGAGAGTGCTCAGATTTTGATCGGCTACCAGCAGAATTGTATTGTCAACAAAGGTAGCCATCATGGTTGCAGCAGCTTTAGGTTGGGGGATGTCGGCGGTGTAAAGGACATATATAAGTGGTCCCAGAACAGATCCTTGGGGTACTCCAGTTTTCTTCTCTAGGATGTTCGAGAGATAATCACCAAATTTAACGTAAAAATGACGATCACTAGGTAGGTTTTGATGATGAGATAAAAGTCTGGTGGGAGTAGGTTATGCGTACTTAAAGGGGGGCATACCTAGTGTAGGTTTGTGCCATGCCTTGTTGAATGCTTTTGCATTCATCCTACGTCCAGGAATATGCCTATGCAATATCTCTTTTCCTTGAAATCGTTTGCGATTTTGTTAATTACTCTGTGAACTTGTTGGGTAGTTGAGTGTTGATTGCAAAAGCCGAATCGATGGTCAGGTATTATCTTCTTATTGTTTAGTATTGGTAACAGTCGATCAGTTAGTAATTTTTCAAAAAGTTTCCTTAAGATATTAGGCAAGCGTATAGGTCTGTAGAATGATGGGTTACTTGCGGCTTGCCAGGTTTCAGAACTGCAGTTATTCCAGGTTTTGGGGAAATATTTAAGTTTGATTAATTCATTATTCTATTGGAAGTTCGATTAACAACTTTCCAGTTATGGAGTCAAATCCTGTTACTTTATTAGGATTAATCCTTTTCTCGATACATTGTTCGATTTCAGTTATTGTTATTTTTCTTACTTTTATGTTGGTGGAACGTAAATTGGGTCGTGGAGGTTTTGTGAATATGTCTTTTTAAGTGCTTGGCTAAGATGTTAAAATTTTTTTGATCCGACTTTGCCCAGGTTCTGTCTGGTATATGTAAATGAATTTGATGCGGTATTCTGGTCTCAAATTTCTTGGTGGCTTTCCAAAGTTATTAGTTGGTCTCAAAGTTTGGAGTTCAGATTTTTAAGTAAGTGTCTTCATTTAACATTGCTTTTTCACAAAGTAATTACAAGGCACAAAGCGTAGAACATAAAAAATGTTCAAATTAAGACATGAAAATATAGAGATCCAGCGCCGTTTCTTTTTAAAACATGTCTATATATTTCTTTAGTTTATGCTTCATTTTAAACAATATAATTGAGTAAAATAAACTTTTCTTATGGCTGTATGATATAAATATTTTTTTAATGTAAGAGTTCTTTAACTTTCCATTCAACAACGTCAAGCGTTCGTACTTTACTTCGGGTTATCCTTAACTTAGTGTGGTACTAGAATTAAACTTCCGCATTCTACTTGCTATAGATCCTTAACTTAGTGTGGTACTAGAACTAAACTTCCGCATTCTACTTGCAATATACCAACCAAGCAATTACCTCAACTTTAAACGGCAGAAATAGAACACAACAGCCACCATTTTTCAAAAACAAATATCTGGCGTAATCAAAATTTATATTTAACAGAAGTCTATTTCGGCACGATCCTATTGATTTAATTTCATCATCTCGTAACAGTCAGCCGAATACCATTTAGATTCCAAACTTGTAGAAATATTTAACTGTCAGTGGGCATTTCTTTTAGAAGTTATGACTGGTGCGTTGGCATCATCCATGTCACGTCGCAAGGGCAGTGACAGCTGTCATCTGAATTCGAATAAATCTCACACTGATTGCCACTCCAAAACCTCTGATTCATCTGTTTCCGTGTGATTTGTCGAGGTGTCATGCTTCATTTATTTGAATGTTAATGCCTTCGCCTTCGGAGCAGCCACCCCTTCCTTCAGTGATCCAGCCTGCAACACCTAACTAAACGTTCTTGCACTGCGTAATAACCTTCCGTGGGAAAAGAGTCATTCTTCGATTTTCGATGAGTTCATGTGTGAAGCAATAACGAAAAGGAGGAAAAAAGAAATGTTCCATGTGCATGGATCCAAACGCAGTCAGCGAGCCAGCTAACTCATATCCCTGCGCACACAAGTGTGTTCTGGTCGAGGTCCGGCGGAGATCCGGGATCATTACATGAAAGAGGCGCACACACATCTACCAGAAGTCGAATACTCGTACTCCACCCATAAAACAGTCCCTCAAACAGTTGCACTTGCATACAAAATGGTAATTTCGATGGACTCATCCGCATTCCGCGTTGGTCGGTTGGTCGAACAAACATGAGTGGAGGCACACCACGTGATTACACCGCTGCCACCGTCACCGTCACCACCGTCATCGTCATCGTCACCGCACCGTCACCATAACTACCACCGATCGCGGCTGCCGCCACCGCCACCGCTACCGCCACCACCGCTGCCGCTGCCGCGGCTCCCGATCTATTGCCTTCGCCTTCGCCTTCGCCTTAGCCTTACACGTACGTACCATTAGACGTAAGGGGCATCACAAGCAAAACATCAAATTATTTCCAGAATTGAAGCCTCCACCACTACCACCAGCACAACCACCATCACCAGAAACATTAGCGGCAGCGGCAACAACATTATCAACACTACCACCACCGGCGGAGACCAGTAGGTCTTCGAATGTCTTCTTCACAACAAGTACTCAGGAGACCCACAAAGGAGTGCAATGACACTGATCACCGCAGCGATGGTGATCATCATCATCATTATTGGTAACTCGAATGCGGACGACTACCAGTGTATGGCTTGTAGCGCAGTATACACGCATTACGAATGACTGAATTAACGTTCCTTCACGTGCCACAGAACTGTCTTGCACCCGTGAACTGCATACAGAGATGGCCAAGACTGCTTAAGAACTTCAATCTGACTCTGGCTCTGGCTGCAGCTCTGGCTTTGGCTTTGGCTCTTCGGCAGTTCGACTCCAGAAGACAATGACCAAAAGAAAACTGGCAACTGGCAACGGGGAACAAACAGTGCATCCAGGATTTAACCGGCACGGTGGCGGTAGGCGCATATGTGACTCGGCTTTGTTGATTATATAAATGCTGGTAAGCCGCACGACGTGACAAGGTTTCGCTATCACCACACCGCCGCACCGGCCAGCATTGTAGGAAATCAAATGCGCACCGTCGAGATCTTGTTGGCGTTTAGGATGTACCCATTTCTCAATTGCCCCGATTCCTCGGAAGTTTGCTCCGATACAGTTGTCCCCCATTCCACGGCAACTAATTGCGCCTTCACCTCCACATAAGCCGTGACGAACAGCGAACCGCGAACCGTGAGGCTCGGATATTCGGGAGAATCTGGGAGTTCTTGGGATGGCCGTTCAGGTTGTTAGCTACCGTGTATCGTCGCAAGGTATGACTGCACGCGGCGATACACAAAATCACAATTTCTCACTGGCCACTTCATTGCGGGTAAGACACGACGACCCCTCCACACGCGGAGTAAGCGACTCAGAGGAAACGCATCATGCTCCGCTACACATACTTCCTTTTCCTGATCAGTGCTGCGTGGAGAAGATGTCGACGTCTATAGGGAAAATTACCACGTTTAAGTAGCGCTGTCAGCTCAGGTGAAACGAGAACCTCATTGTCGGTCGTCGTTCAGCGGGCGCTCCCTAACTCAACTTCGCCTCACGGTGTGTCAAGGTATTTGGACCTGGAGTCGTGCAGGTCTTTCAACTTGGAAATTGATGAGTCCGGGTGGCCGTCGCTCTCATTGTTTGCCTTGGCTAAACTAAAAAAACAATCATTTCCTCGCTTCGCCTCCGTCTGAGGCATCAAAATGACACACCACCTAGTTCTGAAGGAACTGTCTTCCCACTACACCTCCCATCCCACAGTTCATACTGCACCGAAAGTTATTTTCGCAAAAGGAAAAGGAAGCAGAGCGACCTCATAGCCTACCTACCACACTAGTTTCCGTTCATCCGTTTCCGTAAAGCCCGGCACATATCCCCTGTGCGCATAAATGTATGCACTGCACAAGGACAAACAATCCTCCCTCCCCCACCGTGGAGCGTCGTAAACTCAACTCTCCGCCGGCGTTCTGGTTCTCATTCTCTTTCTCCTTTACGTTCTCTCGTCGACGCTGTTGTTGTTGCCGTTGTGTCGTCGCTCCGGAATAGGTAAAGTGGAAACGCCATTCATCCCCCTCGTCTGGTAATCAGGATTCCTCCCCCCGCCGCCCACGATCTGAGCTGTTTTTTGCGCGTTTTGTTAAATCGCATAATCGAGACTCAAGACACGGAGTATGTGGCGTGGTGGTTGAACATTTCAAAATGTGCCGTGAGTGCGTTCCCTTTGCGTGGTAGCACTAGCAGTCGCCGCTAAACTAAAGTGCTCCAGCACTGATGCCTCTCTGTGTGGCAGAACCGGCTCTGTCCTTGGATGAGCACCTACGAGTGAGACTACATGTAATAGTGAAGCACTTTCCTCGCAAGGGACACCTCACATCAGCACATTGCTGCGACGCAACTGTGAAAATGTCCTTCCGTAATAACCTGAAGCGAACCGTCGTCGTCGTTGTCGTCGCTCGCTTTCCATCTCGCAACGCACACCCTGTCTCCGATTTAGATTCACCAACCGGGAAGACTTCTTCTTCTGGAATGGGGGTTACCGCCGCTGCCAACACCCACCGGTACAAGCATGGAAGTTGTGCTATGCAAAACCTATAACGAGGTACTCGTCGTCCTCGCCGTCGTCGTCGTGCCTTTTGTGTGGCGGGAGGTCGGACATAACCCGGTGACGGTGGCACTCTTCACCCAGCCCATCCTCCTGTGCTCCTTATTGGCAGTGGGCGGTGGGTTCAGCGATGCCGAACGGGGGCCGGGAGGAGGCGATACGCCGGCATATCACATACAGGAAGTTGGGATGGCATCGTATTTTATTTCCTGAAAATGTCCTCGAAATATGAACATTTTATCCCGGAAGCAGGAAGATGAACATTTTCAAGGAAGAGAAATTTCAAAAGCCTTCAGAAGATGATTTGTAGACATTTTCATTTTGAACTTTCGTTGTTGTTGTTGCTGGCTGGTGCTGGCTGGTGGTGGCTTCTGCTGGTGCTGGGTGCTCGGTGCTTGCTGCTCATGACGAAGCTGGTGACTGGGTGGATGGACCAACTGTGGAATAATGAGGAAGTCACAAGGATGATGATTCTGCATTTAGTCTGTAAGAGCGACGGTGAATGTGTGAGTGTGCAAGGATTCCCTTGTGTTGTAACACAAAGGGAAATATATGTGGGGTAGGGCTGCACTGGAGACAGCCGTTCTCATTCCACCTCCGTTCTGGTGGGGTTTCGTAGCGAAACCACAAGCCTGAGTACAATCGAGGGTGGGCTGGATGGATGGATGTAGGGTTGATATCCTAAACCTGAAACTGCTCTGCTTCCTGCTTCCGTCGGATGCGACTTGGTAATGAAATGTTGCTTCCTTGTGTTAATAGACTAGGATTTTGAGAAAAGAGATCATGGGGTCGGGAAATGAGAGACTGCGGGAGAGGGCTCTTGATTCGGAATTGTGATAAGATTTTCAGTTTTCTAAAGCGGATGACCGCCGGTGAAGAGGTTGAGCGTAGGAAAATCGGAAATCGAATGAACATCAATCAGAATTGTTGGAGTTGTGGATCCCATTACCAAAGAGATCTGTTTACTGTTCCGTAGGCATTGGCAGTATGGTTAAAAGGTCGATGGTTCTCGTTGTGATAAGCAGGGCACGAAGATATTTGTGCTTTGGAATCGGGCTGTGATGATTTAGTGAATTACGAGAGCTTTCCTTGAATTCATAATGAAGCAGGAGATGGGAGGGATGTGCACATGAGTTTCTTGTCGAAAATGTAACAGTTGCCTTTTAATTAAGTGTCATTTAAGAGCAATGGACATCCAAACGCAACAGGAAATGGTTGGTTAAATTTCATGTCGTTTCGGTTTTAAAGGAATCAGAATGAAGTTGCGATATTTTGACAGTGTGTGTCAGTTGCATGTTTAATGCAGACAAATGCTTTTGCATGAAATTCTTCTGAGGCGGATATACAAGAACTGTCACTATGAAATGGTCACTGTGTATGTTCAAAGGAATTCTGAGCATTTCTATTTGAAATGTAGTTTGGGAAAACTGAGAAAAGAAAGGGAGCGAAATGAAGATTCAAATGAAGATGCTTAATGAAGTCGTTGTCTACATGGTCACAGCCAAATTGTGGTACACGCTGATTGCTTTAAAATGTTTCAAGTCTGTTGAAAGAAGGTTATTTTTTAGGACCGATAACTTTGAAAGTTCAGTGAGCACAATGTCTTCATTCTTATGTATAATTACTTAAATCGATCTTACAAGAAATGACAAATTACACAATAACTTACATATGTAAATAAAAGAGGAGTACTATGGCCGCCGTGGCGTAGTGGGTAGAGTGCGACGCTCACACGCCGAAGAGTCTAGGTTCGATTCCCGGCTGAACACTTTGAATTTTTTACGGCACTACCTATTTCGAGCTACTGACAACACTCAAAAAGTAATAACTGTCTAAGAAAACTTCTCAAACTTTGCCGTTCGGAGTCGGCAAAAAACTGTAGGTCCCCTTCTACTCGTGAGAGAACAGTAGAGCACACAACACAAGCAGTTGATGAGAAAGCTAGACCCTGGTCCCCCTGTGAACTGTCGCACCAACAATTACTATTTTTATTATTACTATGGCATATAATATATACAGTGATGAACAAAACAGTAAGACCAGTACGGAAAACCTCGAACATTTACCCTATTCTCACTGAAATTAAATGTAATTAGCGTCTGTTTGCACATTTCTGTTTGTAGGTAGCGGTACTTCCTTCCCAACAAAACAAATACAAGAAACAAGAACATTTGAAGAAAATTTGTCTTTAAATATTAAAGAACTTCCTCCACGTTCGGACAAAATAATAAGACCAGCTTAATTGTTTTTTGTTCTTTTAGTGTGAATAATTGTCTTACATTATTTTTAAGTGGCCTCTCACACGCCGAAGGGTCTAGGTTTGATTCCTGGCTGAACACCTCCAATTTTTCACGGCACAACACCCTTCGACCTGTTGACGACACTTAAAGAGTAACAACTGTCTAAGAAAGCTTCTTAAACTTCGCTGTTCGGAGTTGACAAAAAACTGTAGGTCCCTTCTACTCGTGAGAGAACAGTATCGCGCACAACACGAGTAGTTGATGAACAAGCTAGGCCCTGGCCCTCCTGTGGACTGCCGCACCAACAATTATTATTATTATATTATTTTGAAGCCAATTCACTTTAAGTATAGAAATGGCGAGACCATGGATCAGCATTTGCACACCAAAACATTGTAAGACGTGGTACTTGCGTATGCTGAGTGGGAAATGCCACTAAAGTTGTAGTTTGTGCACGATAACGACCCGAAGCATATGGCGGGAAAAGTAAAAAGTTGACCTGGCCCTCTCAATGTTTACCCTTAAGCCCCTGGAAAACTTGTGGGGAATCGTGAAAAAGTCCCTTGGAGCTGCATATTGACAATTTTTTATTATGACCTGAATAATTTTCAGCTTTTAAGGATGTATTTTTTTTCCTTTATTGAAAAAAATTATAAAATTAAATAGAAATGACAAAAGTTATAAAAAGCTTTTAGTTTTTCTATGAAAGTTAAAATCAAATTCAGTGGTCCTATTGTTTTGTCCGTAACTGTATCTGTCACGAATATGTCGAACACTTCGGTGCACAAGTCTGTGTTAAGCACTTTTAACTAGTTTGAGCAATTGAGTGGTTTTGATTTAAGTTTTTGTTTATTTCTTGTCTATGATAGGTTAGGTCTTAAAAAAAGGATTACTAAGTTGTTTGTACTTTTCTTGGAATAAAATTTACTGTACATATATTTAACACACATTTTACATTCAATTTTATATTTAAACTATAGTAGTTATATTGGGTTGGCAACTAAGTAATGACGGCAGTGTCAAAATTGGTTTGCCAAATGTATAGAAAATCGCTTAAAACAACTTTGCTATGTTGCTTACTTATGATCTGATAGCACGTCATTCAACACAACTCATTAACATCTGTTATATGTTAATGAAAATGTCCCTTTTAAAAACGACTAATAACTGATGAGGTAACGAAAAATGGGTTGTTTTCAAGAATGCCAATCGGAGAAGACTTCTCAAAGTCACTTCAATTGCTAGCTTACGGTAATGACCTGGACTTAATTAAAACCGGATGAAGAAGCCCTTAGTCTTTCTGTGTGTGATTTTTGGTCATGTTTGCGTTGATGGCATTTGGAGGAGAAGATATAAGGACGAACTCTATAGGTTGTACAACTACATGCGCCTGGTAAAGTGTCTTCGGATACAACGCTTAAGATGGATAGGCCATGTAGAGCGTATGTACACAACTGTCCCGCCCGAAATGTCTTCGAATCAGAGCCATTGGTACAACGCAACAGAGGACGGACCAGGCTTAGATGGCGCACATAAGTGGAGAAGGAAACCAACTGGGAGTGCGCAATTGGAGGCAGCTAGCGAAAGATTGTGCTGGCTGGAGACGCATGTTGGTTGAGGCCCAGGTCGACCTCGGACTGTAGCGGCACAAGAAGAAAAAGAAGAAGAAGAAGAAAAAAAAGAAGATGAAGAAGAAGAAGAAAAAGAAAAAGAAGAAGAAGAAGGAGTAGAAGAAGAAAAAGAAGAAGAAGAAAAAGAAGCAGAAGAAGAAGAAGAAGACGAAGAAAAAGAAGAAGAAGAAAATGAAGAAGAAGAAGAAGAAAAAAACCTTTGTATACGTATAAATAAAAATTCGATAAGTAATAAAAAACTAACCTACATATGTATGTAGCTTAATAAATGCCTTTTTGTGGGATAGACATACTTAAAATTAAATTTAGGTAAAAAGTGCGGTCATAGATAACACTAACCAAATGTTTTAACATCGAATAAAGGTCTTAAACTTTTGCCAAATTCCTCCTAATTCTACCTTCTATGTTTGTGTTAAATAGTTATATTCACGAATTTCGAAAAAAAACTGATGGCAGAGAGAATCTATCTGTCTAAAGTTTAATAGTCTACATTTATAATTATACTTCTTGAGTTTTTGTTGGTATTTGTCCTCACATTAACTTTAAACTGGAACTTAATGTATGAAATTGGAAAATTATTGGTAGGAAATTTCAATTATTTGATTCATATTTCATAGAACTTTTGCGCCAGACCTAATGTAATGAGCTTAAATGAAATAAATATTTTTAAAAATATATTATTTCAAATATGATCAAAAGTATAATTTGATCTAATTTGATAGTAGTTTATTTTTATTTTATTTGAAATTATAATAATGAGCAGTTAGTAGAACGAGGTATTTTTCTTGAATTTAAAAGAATGTGAAAATAAATAGCAATTCTGAAAAGAATGCAAATGATTTTAATTTGTACTACTTAATAAGAATTTATGTTTTCGTCCGTTATCTCATATTCTACTTAGCTTCCAATCTATCTAAGTTATACATCCCATTGAACTTGAACGATTTTTAAGTATTCGCAGTCAAATTTCAAAAAACCGGTAGCTTCAAAGTGCCATGCGTGATTTCCTCTAATGAATTACTATTTTGTCAGTTTGTATATGGGTGTTTTTTATATAAGGTTGCCAAATATCTTCCTTCCGCCTTTTTGTCTTTTAAATTTTCCGGCTATGTACAAAGTGCTACAGAGCTCCTACCTGGCCATAATATACATCATTTGAAAGGTCTTGGCATAAGCTACCAATGACGATATGCATGATAAGTTTGGATATTGCGTTCAACAGTTATAGACGTGTAAACATGGAGCTTACTTACGCCGAAATTCGCGTTTTTTTTAAAGTTTTCCTTCATTAAAGGCAAATCCGGTATAGAAACGTTCCGTGCGATTAATGGTGTTTTGGCGTATTGTACTCTATCACTTCGAACCGCGGGGAAATGGTTTCGACGATTCAGAGCCGGTGAAAACGACATCATGGATAAGCCAACCAGTTATATATATTATACGAAGCTTGCCTTTTATATTTCGGGACTGGGCAACCCTGGTGTTGCAATTTGGCAACTGCCAGCTCTATCGTAAAGATTGACATTTTTGAGGTTATACGTACTCAGAACGTTTTGACATGCGAGCGCTATTTGTGTTGTTTACATTAACATCAAAAATTCATATCGCCCAAAAAATGGAATTAAATCGTGAAAATTTTAGTGCGATTATTTTTTTACAACTTTCGACGTGGATTAACTCAACAACAGTGCATCGATGAACTTAATTCAACTATTAGCTATGAAGCTCCATCAAGGACCAGTGTATATCGATGGTATGGTGAAATCAACCGAGGTCATAGTTTACTCCAAGACGAATTTCGTGAAGGTCGTCCAAAATCAGTTGTTTTTCCGGAAACCTTTGATGCTGTTCGCCAACTGATATTGCAAGACATAGGCATTAGTGGATCCAGCATACATTTAATATTGCATGAACATTTGACGGTCAAAAAAATTTGTTCGCTTTGTATCCCAAATAATTTGTCAATCGCTCAAAATGGCTCGTGTCGATTGGTCGAAAGAAATGCTCCAAAAATACGATCGCGGAGCCTCAAAACACGTCTATGACATCGTGGCAGGTGGTGAGTCGATAATTTAGGCGTATGAGCCCGAAAGTAAACAGCAGTCGACTGTTTGGGTGTTTCGAAATGAGCCAAATCCAATAAAAGTTTCTCACGCACGAGGCACTTCCAAGCAAATGGTCGCCTGATTTTTCGGAAAAACTGGACATGTTGCAACCGTACCACTAGAACAACGCAGAACTGTCAATTCTGAGTGGTACACAACCATTTGATTGCCAGTTGTCTTCCCAGAAATCAGGAAAACCAACCGCCGAAGACGGATCACTTCTTTTATGAATGACTTCTTTTTATTCCCGTACTTAAAAAAATAAATGAGAGGTCAACGTTTTTCGACACCTGAAGAAGCTGTTGATGCGCTCAGAATGCATGTTTTGGAGATACCTCAAGCAGATTGGCAAAAGTGATTCGATAATTGGCTCAAACGCATGGAAAAGTGAATATATCTTAATAAAGAATATTTTGCAGAACAATAAAGCTATTTTCGATAATTAATATTTGTTTTTGTTCTCTAAGACCGAAATATAAAAGGCAACCCTCGTATATATATAGTACCTCACAAAATTGAGCATACACTCACAGCTTAAACATATTTTTATCTTTTTCGCCTTACAAAAAGTAGGTAATTAATAAAACTTAAATGCAGTTCGAATTGAAATATTTCAATTGCTAAAAAAGAATTGTATGTATAAAACGGTTACCAAAAATGTATTCAAGCAAATAGCAAGAAATTAGGTAGTAGTATATAGTATTAGTAGTTATTATGGAACTTTTTTGGAACATTTTTACTCAAGAAAGGCAGTCATAAGTTTCACGATTTCAAGTTTTTTTCAAATACGGTTAGGTTTGGTCTCCAGAACAACAAATGTATTTTTATGAAATTAATTAAAATTGCTTAACATTCACAGCACACTGTTGCAACCCCAAAGAATCAATTAACAAAAGATCTCATTGTGTTATCGAATTGGAAATTTAGTCTATATTTCGCCTTGCATTTATGTGCTTGGCAAAAAAAAACCTTTCAACCGCAATCACATTCCCCACGCCACCGCAAAGCGAGCCCTCATTCATTTTATAAGGTGTGAAGATACAACCCGAAAATTGACACAGAATTTATGAAATTTAGACGCGAGCGAAATAAAATATTCTTTTTTTACTTGTTTCTCCCTGCGTCCACTTGTCCGTTCACGTACGGTGCAGATGTCGTAAAATCAAACCAGAGCCAAGGCGAGCTTGTTTGTGTGCGATATTCACCCCTCCGGCAAAACATTACATTAATGCCTGGCAACCCAGCAATCGCACAACCTCCTTTAGAAATTGGAAATCTCAATAACGCATTACGCGACACACACCCTGCCAACGCCTCACCCCATTCACAGCCACCAACACAACCATCACCACCACCACCGGTGCCGCCGCCGCCGCCATCACCTTGCATTATCCCATTCACTTCCGAGTTCCGTATTTACACAGATGCTACAGTGAAAATTCTAATCGGGTGACATATGCAGAAAATGGGATGCAGGATGTTCCACCCCACGCGGACGAGATGTTGTTTTTTTACCCATCTACCTCCTCTTCCTTTTATTTGTTTATTGCCGCTTCGGCTGCGGGACAGGGATTCCTCTCATTAATGGAACAAACGACTCAAGGCCACAGGGGTGCACTTCAACCCACCCAGGGGTACGCCATTCGATTTGGATTGTCTTCAGTTCCCCCTAATGGCATTGAAGCCGCTTCCGTGATGGGCATCACGTGTTCGTGAAGGCGATCCCACTGTTTCCTACAGCAGCAAGTGCATGTGATGATAAGTACGTTCCTGTGGAAATAACACGGTTTTCGGAGATAGTGTGTATACCCACTTCGGCAGCTGAATTAATTTGATTTCAGGAGTTGGGGTATACTCTAAGTCCCTGAACGTCGCGGCAAAGGGCGGTGGTGGCCATGGCAGGGGTGCGGGCTTTGCTGAAAACGCAATAAGCTGTTTCATCAAGCGTGGCTGATGGAGACGATGATACTCGCATGTGCCTAGTTTTTGCCAATTTGACGCGTTTTAAAGTTTTTGGTTTCCGGAAACTTCCTCTAAGATGAACATCATTTACTTGTCCTATCGAGCGCTCTGCTCAACGAGGGTGGAAGCGCTGCCGAAAGAACACCGTCGTCAGTTCCTGCTGATGTGTGACACATGGGAACCGAGAGAAGCGCTATGTCATATGGTTACGGTTGGGGTTCGTTGTTAATGTCTCTGATTGTTCACGGTCTAAGGTATTTCTAAATTGTCGTTGCAAGAGTTAACTGCTGGTTAGTGGATGGGTGAGAAGGGTCAATGTTTGGAAAATGTCTTGAATTGTGGTAGGAATTCGAGTGAAAATTGTATTTTTTATATTCCCCAGCAATTGCTTTCAAAAACTATTTCAATTTGTGTAGGTGCCGCAAACTACATTTTTCTCTCTTATTTTGCAATTTACTGAAGTAAAGAACTTGTTTTCTGGAAGAACTGTGTGTGATTACAACAAGAAAGAGTCAATGACTTTGATGATGTATGGAAACTACTTTCAATACATCATCAAAGTCATTGACATCCGGGATAATACGATGAAGGGGCCATCGATGTGACAACAGTGCGCATAGAACGACTTAAAACAAAATATCCAAGCTTAGGGATTTGCGCCACTACAGCTAAATTTTACGTTAAAAAAATGAAATTAATTTATTGTGGAAGAAATAAAGCCTACCGTTTATTTACATTCAAGAACTGCATTTCTCCTTCACTGCAATCCATGGTGGATAAACTGAAAGCACTTAAAAATATTCCTGCCATTTTATTAATCCTACAAATTTGCAATGGCATCTCACATTCCAGACACAAGACATGCGGCCAAACTATAACAAAAAAACACAACGAAAGCAAAAAATATATATCCGCAAGAAGATCAGATAATCGCAGGTGTTCCTCAACGCAGAGACGGTTTTAAATATCAAACAAATTACGCAAGTGGATCATCACTCTGTCCTCAACAAAGCAAAACACACCGTAAAGAGTGGGCGCGTTGTTCAATGATCGAAAAATCTACATAATCCGAATTCCAGAGCCCGCATAACTGGCTGCAGTACCTACTGGAGAGCGCAAAAAACAACGCAGACATCGAGGACCTTTTCAATGGCGTAAAGGGACAGCGCATCGAGTTCAAGATAATAACCAGATACCAATAGGGTCCTTCAATTTTTTTTTGCTCTCTATCGTCTTCACTACACGCTGCTTAAGATGTATGGGGAGGAGGAAAGTGAACATCAACACTAAAAATGGTGATTATCCTGGAAGCAGGAGGGCAGGTATTTTATTCTTTTGTAATTTGAGATTTGTCTTCCCAATGTGCGATCCGTTGGCAATACGGAATTTAACGAAATCCTTTGCTGACAGTTAAATTGAGGTTTACCAAGGATTTTGTTTTGGTTTTTGAAACTAGGCGTATTCAAAATATTTTACGATCTCATTCGTGTTCTTTGGAATTTGACACTTTGATGGGGTGTGTTTGAAGAATTTGTGATATTTCAATTTGGTATTTCAATTTTGAATTTGTGATATTTTTTTTCCTTTTTGTTGGAGATTTGGGAAACACTGCACTAAAGAGCTGAGACTCAAAAACCGGCCCAAGCGACATGTTATTTCTTGATCTTCCGAAGGGAAACCAGTAAGCTCTTCTGTGATAGAGAGCCTATGTTATCGGCTTCCACCACCCGCAAACAGTCAACAGAAAATTCTCTGAAGTGTCTCCACCATATCCACAGACGTCGCATAGGGTCCAATCAGATTTAAGTGCTTATCGCAAATGAAGTGTTCCGTTTGTACGCCACAAGTCGTCTGCAGCCTTTTCTATCAAAACAAAAAAAAACGCGGAGCCTGCACTTAGTCAGCATGCATCCTGGAGAGCCATGTTATCTCTGGTTGTACTGTCGGCAAAATCAATCATCGACGAAGGCCAAAAACCAAGGACGCGGGTGTGTCCGGGCCTTACAAATGCCTCTGGAGTCCGGGCCTTACAAATGCCTCTTTTGATCCTTGCCTAATTCATCGGCAATCTCGTTTCCCATGATCCCATTGTGCCCCAGGAACCAGACAAGTCTTAGCAAATTTGAAGAAGACAGATACTTCGTCCCTTCTATATATTCTTCACAATTTAGTTAGCGGCTATTAGGATTACAAAGGTTTCGGCCTCGAAGACCTACGCCAAAATACCTAGAGAGGTATGCAGTCTAATGTTGTCGTTTTCCACGAAGGCCCCAGACGCATCCATAGTCTTAGAAACGCCCGTAGAAATCCGAGACCATTCCCTTCCCGATTCGTTTCTGCTCAAACACAGTCCTGGGCAAAACCAGTAGTGGATAGAACCAGTCCTGGACAGAGCCATTTCTGGACAGAGCCATTTAATGAAAGACCCATTTCTGGACAGAGCCAGTTCTGGACAGAGCCAGTTCAGGACAGAGCCAGTTCTGGACAGAGCCAGTTCTGGACAGAGGCAGTCCTGGACAGAGCCAGTTCTGGACAGAGCCAGTTCTGGACAGATTTAGTCCTGGACAGAGGCAGTTCTGGACAGAGCCAGTCCTGGACAGAGCCAGTCCTGGACAGAGGCAGTTCTGGACAGAGCCAGTCCTGAACAGAGTCAGTCCTGGACAGAGCCAGTCCTGGACAGAGCCAGTCCTGGACAGAGCCAGTCCTGGACAGAACCAGTCCTGGAAAGAGCCAGTCCTGGAAAGAGCCAGTCCTGGACAGAGCCAGTCCTGGACAAAGCCAGTCCTGGACAGAGGCAGTTCTGGACAGAGCCAGTTCTGGAAAGAGCCAGTCCTGGACAGAGCCAGTCCTGGACGGAGCCAGTCGTGGACGGAGCCAGTCCTGGACAGGGCCAGTTGTGGACAGGGTCAGTTGTGGACAGAGCCAGTCCTAGACAGAGCCAATCCTGGACAGAGCCAGTCCTGGACAGAACCAGTCCTGGACAGAGCCAGTCCTGGACAGAGCCAGTCCTGGACAGAGCCAGTTCTGGACAGAGCCAGTTCTGGACAGAGCCAGTTCTGGACAGAGGCAGTCCTGGACAGAGGCAGTTCTGGACAGAGCCAGTTCTGGACAGATTTAGTCCTGGACAGAGGCAGTTCTGGACAGAGCCAGTCCTGGACAGAGCCAGTCCTAGACAAAGCCAGTGCTGTATACAGGGAGTGTCGACGTTGTGCGAATAACGTAATTGGATAGTCAGTGACTCCACATTGGAGAGAGACTAGTGTCATGAGGATGCGGTGCGTAAGATCGTCGAAGATCCGGTGCGAGTTGAATCAAAGAGTAGACGTTTTCAGTTGAGATTCGGCCTTGATTGTGCATGTTTTATTCCACAACACTTACAAACGAAAATTTCCAAATCGATTTGAATACAACACCTTAGTTTGATTTTACATTACAATTTGATAATTGAAAAAGTCCAAGCTAACTTTAAAAATTTGGTGTAATAACATGCAGCTTCCAAACATAACTTTCGAAAATAGGCATATGCAAAACACATAAAATTCAATCAATCACTTTTGCCGCTTGAAAATTTTCCCTAAGGCACCACCCGGAAATGTGAACGCCTCCGCAACAATACCAACATCAGCCGCCCTGCCTCACAGCCCGACCCAACTCAAAAGTCGCGCCATACATCCACCGCACACACATCGACTAATCAACTCACTCTCGAAAGCGTTATTCAATTCAGCGAGTTGCTCCCCAAGATGTTAATTGGCATTTCCTGCATTTCCTCAGAGACCCATTAGCACCTGGACGCCCACACTTAACCTGCATTCGACAGCGCACGGCATCACCGAGGAGACTTGCGGACATAAGTCGTGCTCATACCTTGCGAATGTAAATGTCCATGAAACATATTACCGCTTAATTGTGTTGGAGCGACAGCAACTTGTCTTAGAGCACTAGCTAGACCCAGTATCACGATGCCGAGACCAGATAACTCAGCACCTCGAGATCCAACAGACGGCTCGACAGAAATGGCCTGCCTGCCCCAGTCCGCTACACCACGGGATGGTGGATGACAGCGCGTTGCGCTGCATCGTGCACCAGCAGCAACGTCCAGCGGACCGGCTAGCCGACTAGCCGAATGGCGGCTGAGTGCAATCGCACAGCGGTTGCCGCAATATACGGAACGATTACGTGAAAGGTGAAAGTTTTGTTTGATTCGAACCGGTAGAAGCGTCGAAGCGCCGAAGCACCGAAACCCACCGCTCATTACACATTTGCGAACGGAGCGGAGCTCCGCATTTATGGGGCATATGGTCCACAGTATTGCTACTCACTTCTGCACCCGCTCAAGCTCCCATCGACCCCACCGCGCTCACCAACGAATCTTACTATTTCTGCTGCTCTGTGTGCCTGCATCACGGACCTGTTTGGTCTCCGACGTCTTCGCCTTCTTCGTCGTCTCTGCCGTTGTCGTCGGCTTTGACTTCGTCTTCGTCGTCTTTACCTGCCCTGGTGGTATGTAGCGTTGCTTGGTTGACATGCTAGCCTAGTGCTCTACCTAGACGGCTGTGATGACTCTGCCTTGTCGTCTGGTGGCTGACTTGCCTGGTTGCTTGCTTACCTCTTGCCTTTACCGCGGATTACTGCGATTGAACCAATTTCGTTCCATATTTGTTGCGTTTCTTTGCTATTTGCAGATGACATAACGTTCGCGGTGTTTCCAGTTTCTCGCATGTGATCGCTCTGCTTCCCTTCCTCTCCGCTTGGTCTTGACGTAATAAAATAAATCACGATGCACCTATCGGTGGTTGCCAATTATTGGAAATGCTTTCCGAATCGGAATCAGTTGAACGCGCTGACGGCAACAGCGGCGACGGTAGCTGCAGCTAGTTTGCGGCTGCTCAGAGGCTGGTTTGTTCGGATTTTAATTTTTTTTGTGTCTTTTAATGAGGAAGATGGAAATGGCCTCTGGGACTGGTGTTGCCGTTGGCGATGAATCTACCACCAGCACAATATTTTTTTTTTTTTTTCAGAGAAATGCTGGTTTTGGGGAAAAAGAGGGGCAATTTGATTTTTATTTTATGCTCAGAGGTTGCTGCCGATGGAGGCGTGCAGCGTTTGAGACAAGAGTGGTTTAATCGAGCAGCTTTGAGATGATGTTGGCCGAATTGTGTCATGCAACTGCCAGGCCGTGCCGGCCGCACAACTTATATATGTCATGGGAAATTATTTGATGGGTTGTCACTTATCAGGCTTTTGATGTAAGGAAGAAAAAATTACTGGAATTTGGTGAATGCAATGCTGCGAGACGGTTTCATTAAAAAGATACTTGGGGAGAGGGATGCTTGAAAAATAGCTACCAGTATAAATATGCTTTCAGGCGAATGTAAACCGATTTTAATCAATGTCTGGGAAAGGAAGGCCGATTTAAGTTATGACATCTCATTTTTAATTTCAATCCCCGATTGGGCAAATGGTTGAGAATGAATATTTTCTTTTGTAATTGGCGCGCACTAAAGGAATCGTTTAAACCCTTAAGTGACTGGAATTCAGTCACAGCACGGGTCAAAGGTAAAAAGGAAGAGAGGGAAAGGAGGTACCGATGTACATTGGTTTTAAATGCCTGTGGACTGTAATGGGGGGAAGTTGGACTGGGAAGAGCATTCCATAAGAGCATATATGTGGTGCGACTGAAGAACGAATCTCTAAACTTAATTGTACGTCCAAAGCTGGGCTTAAGGATGAACAGGTGAGCATTCCTAGCGAGACAGATATTGGGGGTGAATTCTTGAAGGGGAGGAATGCAGGCTAACTTGTTAGAGCATTTTATGTTGAAATAGCGATAAAATAGTGATAGAGACGAAACATTTCGTCGATGTTCAAGCGAGTCTATTGACTTCGCAGCATTATTATATATTGTATCGCTGTATATATTATTATCGCTCGCTGTTGGATTCTATCTAGTAGGTGCAGAGAGTTCTTAGGAGCACCAGACCAGATACGAGCGTTATACTCAACCTTAGGACGGATGTACGTTATATATTGTTGCTATGGTCAGAAGGGGTAAAATATTTCTATTATCGTTTAAAGAAACCTAGACATTTCGCTGCATTTTTTGCGGTGTCGATAATGGAAAGTCGTTCATTTTCAGCAACGCAGGAGCCATTAATAGATAACGACAGGTTATTTTGAGAGCGCTTGAGTGACAGTAGACTGCACTGAGGTTGGGAGGCATTAAATTCCACTCTATTCTTTTTACCCCAATCAATTATGCTGTCAAGATCGGCATTTAATGAGCTTAACAGAGGCTGCCGTTCCAAGTCCATGGACGAAGAGGAGGATCGAGAGCCGAGGAACGCAAAATATGAAAAGCTGAGGGTACTGTCATCAGCGAAGGAGTGAATTGGATTAGAAGTGACAGACAGGAAATCATTTATAAATATGAGGAAAAGTTTAGAAAACAGAACGGAACCCTGGGGAACACGCGTTAATATGGTAAATATCAGACTTGAACCCATCTAATACAACTTGTATTGAACGTTTCGAAAGGATTTCAAATCCATTGAAGAAGAGATTCATCGACGCCGAAAGCACGCATTTTCGATAAGAGAGCCTGATGCCAGACTGTGTCAAATACTTTTGAGATATCAGGCGCGATGATTATGCTTTGTCCTACATTGTGCAAAGATTTGTTCCATTTTTCCATTAAATCACCAGTGGACCTGTTGTTGCGGAAGCCATATTGCCCGTCACTAAGAAGCTTCCGGACTTGAACATATTTCATAAGCAGACGATTTACATGATCTTAGAAAGTAGGGGCGTAAGTGCTATGGGTCGGTAGGAGGTTGGTGATGATGGTTCGAACTTTTTATTCACCGGCTGGACAAATTATGTTTTCCACCTACTCGGAAAGAGCTATAAAGAAAACGACAAATAGAAAAACTTACGTAGTGGTTTTGTCAACGTAGAAGAACACCGCTGCAGAAGAACGAGGGTGATACCATCTGGGCCAGCGGATTTGAGCATGTTTAGACCTCTGAGTACTCTTGCAACTGCACAAGTGCGGAAATGGACTTGTCCTAGGGAAAAATTTACGCTCTCGAGTACAGGCGCAGACAGAACACAATCTGGAAGTGTTGAGCTGGCTGCAAAATGTGCAGCTAACAGATTTGCTTTGTCCAAAGAGCTGACAGCTGGAATGTCATTAAAGTCGAGGCGGAACTCCTTACGTTTTTTACAAATGACCAAAAGTTTTTCTTTTATTTAAAATATTCAGAGAATATACAGTATGTATGAAATTTGACTTATTTAAATGTTTTCTTGTACGCAGGTACATGAATAGTCAAACTCTATTCAGCGAAATGTAATAAATTCTGTTAAAGAATTAGAGGAATTAGGTTCTTCAGCCACAAAGAGATTACTTTTCGCAGAAGGGAAAATTTCCAGTCATATCTTCACCTTTTACGAAAGCAATAAATATTGTCAGGGGCATGAGAACAATTTGTAAACGAAATTTTTCGAATGCTCGCGTTCAATTTGGAAAAAAAAACACCGACTCTTTGTTGATTCTAGAATATAAAATAAATAACTTATAGTCGAGCATATGTGCAAACTTTTTTAATTTGCTTACAAGCAACGAGAATCTGAGAAAAACCAGCCATTCAAGAGATTTCACCCTAAAACTCAAAAAGCTTTAAAACGAGAATTTCTAGGAGCGTAAGTGATATGGGTCGGACAAAAACCAAACCAAACTAGGGCCAGTCCAAATACTGTTTTTATAAGATCCCCAAATATACAATACTTCTTCTACTTCTTCATGTGGCGCTATAGTCTGAGGTGGACCTGGACCTCAACCAACATGCCTCTAGTTGCGCACTCCAAGTTGATTGAGATCCTTCTTCACTTGTGTGCGCCAACTTAGCTTATACCGTCCTCTGCTGCGTTGTCTTAATAAAAAATAAGACTTTTCGGGTCCAAGCAGTGGTGTCCATACGCTCTACATGGCCTAGCCATCTTAAATGTTGTATCCGAAGACGCTTGACCAGGCGCATGTCACTGTACAGCCCATAGAGAACGTCCTTATATCTTCTTCTCCAGGTGCCATCAACGCAAACAGGATCAACAATCTCACGCAGAACTTTTCTCTCGAAAATACTGAGAGCTTCCTCATCGGCTTTTAGTAACGTCCAGCTTTCCGCGCCATAAAGAAGAACTGGGATGAACAAGCTGGTATATAAAGCGAGCTTAGTCCTTCAACCCTCTCTTACTCTTTATTGCCTCTTGAGCTCAAAGAAATAGCGATTGGCAAAAGTGATTCGGAGTTTGATTTGCGTACTGATGTTGAGCCGTGGTAGGCGAAGTCCTTGACTACCTCCAAGTTTCTGCTGCCTAGCATGGCGCTCTGTCCGAGACGTCGATGTTGTGTGTCTTTCCTTGATGACAGCGTGTGCTTCGGTTTACACTCATTAACCGGTAGACCCACTGCCAGCAAACGCCTAATTGATGGCTCTCTGTTTCACGCCAACATCATCGGTATCAGCTAGTAGTTGAGCTGACTTTTGAAAGACCCTGTCCTTGGTGTTGACTTGTGAGTTACGCCTGATCTTTTTAGAATGATGTTAAAAAAGTCACATGACAGGGCGTCGCCTTGTCTAAAACCTTTTTTGACATTGAAGATCTCGACAAGTTCATTACTAACATTGACGGAGCACCTAGATTATTCTCCTGCACAATCTTACGAAGTCAAGCTCATTATTTAAACCTTGGGCAAAGAGGTTTGCTGCGTATATTTGTTTACCTCACAACGGGTATTGTGGTGGGTATCCAGGGGGCGCTGCAAGCAGGCTGTATGCAAACTACCAACGCGAGAATAGCACCTTGACGAACGCAATCAATGACATTTCACATTTCAACGCAAACTTTAGTCGATTTTGTACATCACGGTCTTAGTCTGCTTCTGATACGTCTCCTATTTTTATTTTATGTGTACGCTAAGATATTAATGTTCCTATAGTCGACAGCTGACTGCACTTCATTTGCAGTAAACGTTATTCCCAACGGTGCTTAAACCTAATTACTTAGACAAATAGCTGACTGTTGGCAGCCATAGTGTATCGTGATCATCTAATATTTATTTATTGCCTACACGCCCATGCCTGGAATCACTCAGTTTCATTACTTCGCTTGAATTGCCACTTGCTACCCCAGGTATGCTTAGTTTTCCCGATTTGTTAACCATCTTCAATTTATAAGTCCTCGAAATTAGATTTTAATTAATTGCGACTCACGCTTTACCTGTCTTTCCAAGCGACAACGACAGCAACCAGATTTCTGAATGCATGTTTATTTGATTAGCAGCTTCAGTGATTCCCACACTTTCCTGTTTATACAGACGTAATTCATCGATCAGCTTAGAAGCCTGGGCTGCACATCAACAAAATTAGTAAGCAGCACGTTCTACGTTCGTTCTCTGAAACCATTTACGCCGCTTCTCATTGACTATTCCAAATTTCGCAAACTTAGTCACATCATCCACAGTCAGACTTCCCCGATATTTGCGTGACTCACCCAGATGCTGAAAACGATCCAATCTTTCACTGAGTCAACAAACCACCCGACTCGCTGCTTCCGATCACCAGCAGTGAGTGAGAGCTTGAGACCGTCACAGTCATCATCATCGGGTGATAATTACTTGCCAACGCAAACACAAGTCGTTCCTGGCATTTGGTATACTTACTTGACATCCATGACAGAGATTGGCGCAGCACTCCATTGGGTGACGTAAGTCGTCAAAAACCTAACTCCCATTAAGTGAGCAACATTCATTTCTTCTGAGAAACGCAATAAATAAATCCGTATGAAATTGCATAACAATCCGCTTGAGCCATAAAGAACCCAGTATCCAGCATCAGTGGCAGCACCAACACGCGAGTAACCCAATTCCAGCGCTCGTGTCGCTTCTTCCTCCTTAGCGCTGGCTTGCCCCAGTGATGACGCCGATGATGATGGTGACGGAGATGTGTTGTCGGCGGCGGCGGTGGTGGTGTCTGCTCCGGTGATAGTGGTGGTCGTTTGCTTCCTCCTTCAATAACTTAAAACGCCGTAAACGAGCAGGAGAATGTGTTTTCAATAGACGCAGCCAACACTAAAATAACATTTCCTCACATATTTTTGAATCCATAACACACCCAACACAGGCACACGGGAATCAGAATACCCGAACACAATACCCCGTCTCGGTTTGAGGGGCGAAAATTCTCGACATGGGGCTATTTTTAAGTTCTACAGGTGCCAGTGGCACACTGGTATTCGGAAGACCACGACGATGATGATGACGACTACGACAGCGACCGAAGACAACCGACGCGGGGAGAGTGGGAAATAATTTATACCTACTTAGTGTTTACATGCGTTGTTTTCGGATAGCTGTGTAGCTCCCTGTCGGCTACGTTAGCCATCGCCCCCACCCGGTGTCCGTGTGTGTGCAGAGGTAATTTTCACTTCTGGTGGAAGTTGCGGCACACCATCATCAAAAGTCGCTCAATAGAGGTGTGGATCTGTCTGGATCGACCGACTGACTGGTCTATTTCTGGAGTGGACTCGCTAATGGGACTACCATGTGAGAGAGCTTGAACTCAACCTTTCGCACACCTATCATGCTGCCGATTCGAAATTAATTTTAATAAACGCGCCAGCTGTGGGAGGCCCCCGTAAATTCCGCCAGATACATCTCCACACCTCCAGATGCCGAGACCGAGTCCCGAGAGGAGATCTGCTTCGATCCCCGGTAAACAGGAAATATGACGGAGTGGATGTATTTTCAAACGTGAGATACTCGCGTTTATTTATTTATCTGCCGTGGGCACTGCGCTTGGCAGGAGATCTTTTTATTAGGCAGCCGGTGCTCAGTGATTGCTGCTCAGAACCCAGCCCCGTTCGCTGCGCGAACAGAGAGATCACTAGAAATGACTCTTCCTCGCCGATGCTCTTGATTTGCGATGTTTCCGAACGTAATTACTCATTAAACCGCCTTAATGACCGCCCGCCTGCTTTTCTCCAGGGATAATCGACGCTCCGATCTTCTGCGGCAAGATGCGATGCGATGATCTCCGCGTCGAATGTCGAACGCATCATCGCGATCGAGATGAAGACCAAGTGCGTGTAAAATTAATACCCCCAATTAAAAGCTCATAAATAAGCGATAGATGTGTCTCCTCACATACATATATGCCGCTTTTGACGTTGCGGCGGCAGGGGCACCTGGCTGTCGTAAAGCAGCCGACGTTCGCAGTCAGACCGAATCTGGCGAGGATCAGTGATACTTCCTGGCCGGTTTCGCCAGTAATTAATTAGTTTTCCGTTGATTTGATGCCAAATGAGCATGTGATTCCGCTGCCCAACAGATAAATCACACGTTCGGGCCCCGAAGTGCGTGTTTTCCCCATCTGGCGGCGGTGGCAACCGCGGCAAAATGGGGACTGGAAATACACACACGCTCCCCATCAGATTTATCAGTGGTTTTGTGGATAATTAAGTGTGACCGCTGATACGGGGTTTCCATATCTATTCTCAGCGTGCCCCACAACACTGCTAGCATCTCCGAGGAAGAGTGCTCTTCAACCTGTAATTTTCTGGTAAACTGATTGATTTCCTGAACTTGACTCGAGACCCTTGTCCAGTTTGAAATTCCTCTTCACAAATTACCAAATGGCAGGCGAACGCATCGCGCAACGCCGCACGAAGCGACAGGCGTGGACGAAGAAAAGGTGGGCGGGTGCTGATGCTATAGCTAGAATGGGAGAAATAGAAAATTATATGTTCCGTGATTTCCTCGATAGAAGTTCGGTTCTAGGAAATTGTACCGAAAATGATGTTTTCCTCGCTCTGAGTCAGCATTCTTTTGTAGATGCACTCCTCGGGTAGCATCGATTTCTTTGGAATTTGGAAACGATGCAACGCGGATCGTTGATATACATAATTGCACCAAGACGAATCAAGATTCCTTTGTCCAACAGGTATAATTAGACGACACACTGCTGCGGTGCTAGGAGTTCTTTAGGTGGAAAAACGGGTAACAGCTTTTGTATTTTAGATTTTGGAGTTTTCCTTTTCAATGCAAAATGTGCAGTGTGGTCTGTCAACATGTGGCGTCTGCAGTCAAGTATGATGCGTCTACAACGTGATGAATCAGAGTTTGGAGACAGCCACCAGCCAGGAATGTAATGGGAAACAATAACATGCCCTGAACTATTGCATTTCGGTGACGCAATAAAACAATTCGAGGAATAACCTCTTCTACAATCGTGGTTAAAAATGAATCGTAGGGCTTTTTTAAAAAGAGCGGATTGATGGCAAAAATATGTAGCGCGTAACTTGTTTAACGGTCGTTCTTCGAATATTTTGTTTATTATTCAAGCACTAATGTCGCATCAGAGTGGGATGTGAATCATGTGATGTGTTGAAACGCAGTGGTGTACTTAGTCAGACATAGTGGCATCACATACATCAATACTTTTGAAGCTGATGTCAAGTTTTGAAGATGATGCTTTTATAGAATGATGCTTTTAGTATTTATGCCTCTTAAGAAGATTTCAGCCCAAGAAAGTACAGCTAAGAGGATTCTTGTTCAATAAGAAGTCATTTAAGAGACGTCACATTGATCTTGTTGTCTTTTACCATACAGACAACCAGACAACTAACTCATGACTCCACCACAGAAGAAATATCTCCCAAAGATATAATGGGAAGGTCACCAAAAGTTCACGTTGTGTCCTTTAGAGCTGCCTGAAATCATTGGTAATGGTAACTGAGGAAAGTAAAAAAAAATGAAAAGAAAAAATCCACAAGGATCTTAATTTTCACAATTTTTCTTTTCAACACTGAAGTTCTGGCCTTTCTTCTTCTTCTTGTGGCGCTACAGTCCGGGGTGGACCTGGGCCTCAACCAACATGCCTCTGCAGCCAGCACGATCTGTCGCTAGCTGGCTCCAATTGCGCACTCCAAGTTGGTTGAGTTACTTCTCCACTTGTGTGCCCCATCTTAGTCAGGTCATCTTCAGCTGTTGTAAATAGTTCTGCGGGCAGTCCAATCGCCGAAAGCTTCGATATTGCTATCTTCACCTCGTCTATATCGGGGGGATGGAATTCTTGTCTATCATCGTCCAATCGGGCAGACCATTCTGCCTAACAGCGAAATTGGGGCCGTCATCGCCGTTAAGGAGTTACTAGTCTACTTTACCACAAGTTGTCCATTTTAATCCCGGCAGGCTTCGGTCCGAACCTTGTGTCCTCCGGATAGCTGTTTTGCCTTTCGGTAAAACTTTCGAAATTCATTCCTGACTTAACTCCTTTCCATTTCCTCGACCACGCGCTTCTCATGCTCCATCTTTTTCTCCTGAGAAGCCGGTGCTCTTCTCTTCTTCTCTGTTCATAGAGCTCACGAAAAGCCCTCGTTATTCGACGCTGCCTTACAAGCGTCTTGTTTGGCTGCATGCACTTGGTTGCACTCGTCTCAAAACAATGGGTTCCTTCTTGACAACGTTTTCAGTCTTCTTCTAAGGTTAGTGCAGGCAGTGTCAAACTCCGAGCGAGTTTTAGAGAGACTTGGTCGGTAAAGTTCCCAATGATAAGTTGCGATTGTAGCTTTACGAAGTAAAACCGTTCTGGTCGTTCGGTTCCTCTTCTTACCAGCTGGCGAATATAAACGGTACGGCTTTAGTGAGCATTTTGCGAGCATAGAAACATAGTTGAATGCAATTTCGCTGCCAACAAATAAGGTAAAATGAGTCTTTGTGCTGCGATCAAGAGGAACGCAAAACTTCGACGTCTTTGTCTAATCATGAAGTGAACAACACTTTAAGGAGTTTACTTCATTCACCTTCCCTCAATCAAGCTTAAAATTACTCCAGGTAATTTCTGTTTAAAAGAACTCTAAGCAATTTAAAATAGTATTAGCTTTTTTTCAAGGATCCTGGGTTTTTGATCTGTTCGAGAGAAAAATTCTTCGAGTTCTGTTTGCCTCGAAAGATCTAAACAAAAATGACTAGACTGTAAGTCGCCTTTTGTCTATTATACAATTGTTGTAGAGCCGTAGGACATGGTTTAGTCCAAATTGTCTTTATATCAGACCCTTTGGGACTATGCATTGGAGCACCCCCTTCGTTTGAAATGTAGCACGCAAGTGAAAAAGACTTGAAGACGTTAACTATGCGTCAGAAATAGGTTGCGAGAGATATATTGTAACATCAAGTCATCATAATTCAAGAAAAATAATAATAAAAATGAGAAAAACCAAAGCAAACGTTTTTTCAAAACAAATTAAACAGGAAGGGAGGATTCAGTTCGAGGAACAGTTTTCAGTGTTCTGGCCATCTTATATTTTATAAAATTGGATGTGGGCTATAACAATAAAGGTTGATAATAAGACCATTTGTGGCCGCAGTGGTATAGGAGGTAGTGTGCGAAGATCACACGCTGAAATTTCAGGTTCGATTCCCGGCTGAACACCTCGAATTTTTCACGGTATCAACTCTTTCAAGGTACTAACAACGCTCAAAGAGTAATATCTGTCTAATAAAAGCTTCCTAAATTTCGCCGTTTGAAGTCGGCAAGAATCTATTGGTCTCCTTGACTTGTGAGAAAACAGTAGCGCGAGTTATGAATCCCAACATGTATCGAACCGATATGCAACATATTGAATCTTCAACATTACACACAGACTCCCTTACCCATGACCCAGCAAAATGTAGCAGCACACGAATGCATTGAACATTCAAGAGAGACGAAACGGCAACAACATCTGCACATATGAGACGCTGATAGAGTCAACCGCACCGCCCCTAAATAACAGCCGGAGAGATTTTCTTAGCATCGCATACTCTATGCTCAAAATGTATTCAGTATAATGTACAGTCTGACTTAGAGAAGCTAATCTTAAAACAAATTTGAGTCACTATTGTAAGAGCAGTGAAATAAAGCAGACATTGGTCTATTATTACAAACGATAATTTTGTTTTAAATCATATTTATAACTCGCGCACAACACGAGCAGTTGATGAGCAAACTAGGCCCTGGTCCCTTGTGGACTGTAGCGCCATATAATTATTATTAATAAGAACATTTATTTTATGAGTCTCCATTTTAAACTCTCTTTAGAAGATGTGGCCAGGTCAAAGGCTAGCGGTTAAAATGATTTTCGGAGATGTGTCTTGCTTAAGCCGTTCCTTACTTTTAGTACTTCAAAGCTTTTCTTCGGATAGTTCGGTTTCCATCGTTATCCTACAAATGTTTATGGTATATAAATGCCTAAACTATGTAAAGAATTGCATAGGGCGATTGGTTCGGGTTTGCTCTTTTTCAATCATTTTTAGACACTGCGTAACCACTCACCACTCAGCACCTATTCGTCGACTTTAGGACCGCACATGACAGTGTGCATAGGGACGAGCTATACACTGCCATGTCTAGTTTTGGCATTCCTACCAAACTCGTCAAATTGTGTAAGTTGACGATTGAGAGCTCTCTCTGCTCCGTTAAGGTCGGTAACGAACTCAACGAGACTTTCAATGTCAAATAAGGTTTAAGACAACGCGACGCACTGTAATGTGATTTCTATAAAATCATTCTTGAGATGATCGTGCGTAGCTCACAAGTCAGCACGAGAGGCAAGGTTTTCCAAAGGCAGCTCAATTGCTAGCTTACGCTAAGGACATTGACGTGATTTGAAGAAATAGCGAGCCGTCAATGAAGCGTTTTCTGGCACTGAAGCAATAGCGGCTAAAATGGATCTGAATCCAGAACCAGTCTCAAGAGGCAATTAGGTAAAAAAGCCCTCTCTCGAAGGAGTAAGCTTCCTTTATATAACAGCTTGATTATACCAGTCCTTCTTTATGGCGCGGAAACCTGAACGTTACTAAAAGCAGCTGAGGAAGACCTTAGTCTTTTCGAGAGAAAAGTTCTGCGTGCGATTGTTGGTCCTGTTTGCGTTGACCGCATTTGGAGGAGAAGGTTCAAGGATTAACATAATGAGCTGTATGGCGACATGCGCTTGGTCAAGCGTTTCCGACACAAAGTGTAAGATAAAGTAAAGCGTATGGACACCACTGCTTCGACCCGAAAAGTTTTCGAATCTGAGCCAGAGGACAGCTCAGGCTTAGGTGGCGAACACAGGAGGAGGAGAACCTCAACCAACTTGGAGTGCGCAACTGGAGGTAGCTGGTTAAAGAGATCGTGCTGGCTGGAGAGGCATGTTGGTTGAAGGACATATCCAACTCGGAGTGTATCCAAAAGAAGAAGAAGATGAAATCAGTGGGAAGATATAATGAATTATACTTGTAGTCAGTCAAAGATGTTGTGATGTGCGATATCAAACCATTCAATCAAAAAATTCTCGTTATGCTGTCGTCGGTGTATAATTAGTTGCCAAAATTGGGTATATAGAATTTAACGTAACAAACTTTCTTCCGGACATAAGAGAACTCATTACCTTTCGTCGTAAGCTGCTCAACTCTGCTGTAAGCAACTGATTGAGATTTATCTGACATTAGATGAAAACTAGGTACAAACCAGATGGTAAAAGACCGTTCATGTCCCACCTTTATCTACAGACAGATGCTGCGCGTAATGTCAGATGCCTTTAACCCTTTGTCAAATCCTATGTACTGATTAGTGTGCGCCAGGACTACTGCTTGCCCTACACAATCACACCAATAAACACCAAATTCACCCCAAACACCATTCCCAATGAGCGCCTCAGTTCCAAGAATATCAGCGTTGGCCACCAGCAATGAGAGAAAGATGGATGCCGTGACATCATCTGACAAATAAACAATACACTCTCCCCCACGCATCGCTCTAATAGGGATGATATTTCCAATAAATTAATAAAATGTACCGAATCCGAGAGGAACAGACAACCAAAGAACCAAGTGCAACACAACACAATGAACAATGGAAACAGGAAAATGACGCAAAAGTTATTACACCGTGTGTGACCTCTTACTCCGGCATCCTTTTTCCATTAATCGCCTTGCCACATACCATCACCAAACGAAATAGAGTAGAGGGAGGATACAGAAATTGGAAACTGATCCTTATATCCTAGTCACCTGCGTATTGTTGGCAGTGGGTTCTGGGATCCCTCTTTTTCGGTTTGTATTATGGTGTGCATTGTGGAAGTCTGTTAAATATCTCGAATGTAGGTTATCCTTCGGCAGGAGAGCGAATAAGTGGTGTGCCTACCGTGGGAAAGCATCTTTTGAGATTTGAGCGCGTCGTCAGGAATGCAGCAGCACCATTGAATTTATTTTCATTTAGATTTTCTTCATCCATTCACGTCTCGCTCTCTCTTGCTAGCTTATGCGTTGATTAGGGATAATGGTTGCGCTGTCCTAGAGGCCTCCGGTCGAACTCCCATTTCCCTTTGTATCCGATATAGAATTGGATGGACAGGGAGAGGAGGAGGAAAAGGAAAACGCAGAAGGAGGAAAAAATGTTAACACACTTGCATCGACTTTAAGGAAGGTATCGAGTTTCATCAGATGTGCAGCACCGTTAGTAGTCCAAATAAATCTTTTAATGGATTTTCCTGCTTTTAGAAAAAAATCGTTTTTTTGGTTCGGAGAGGGCATGACTGTGACGTCCTGTACTCATAATTTCTTAATGGTGCGTGGTGCGTTATGAAGATTTGGTTTTTTATTATTTTAAACAGGTTCACATGCATGTACATATCTGTGCACACCCTCACTGTGGTGCGATTGGTGAGGGGCACTTGTGTTGATTACAGGCGTGTTATCTATGCCTTGGCTGTTCGGAAACACATGGTTCGTAAGGATTCACATAATGTGTGTAATTGGTTTACAAACGGAAATTGTGGGCGATATTTTTATCTTTGTTAATTAGATTTGTACAATTGGGGCACTAAGAGCGCCAATTTTGGTTAGCGTTTAAAACAATAAATAAAATAAAACCATTTTTAAACTTGACAGTACAGTATTGAAATAGTAACCACAAATTGAAAGTTACTTCAAAAAAAACTTTTTATCTCAAAAGTGTGGAATTAGTGTGTCCAATTAGAAGCGTTTTTTTTTTGCTTTCCTTTCATAGAGCTTTTCATGCCAGGGTTGAAAGTGTCTCCTCTCAGAAGCGCTTTGTTCGCTTAGTGTAGTTGGGAGTTGTTTCATCAAGCTTGGAATGCCAGGGTTGAAAGGCTCTTTAGGAGTGCTTTGATCGCTTGTACGTAGTAGTTGGAAGACCGTTCAGCAACCTCGACAAGCCGGGGTTGAAAGTTTTTCCTCTTAGAAGCGTTTTGTTCGCTTGGAAGTTCCCTCATCAAGCTTGTCAAGCCAGAGTTGCAGGGCGCTTTCCTATTCGAGTAGAGTAGACGACGAAAGGCTGATATGCATCACATTTAGATAGACAGCATCCTGCCCGTTGATTGCAGTCGGAAGGCCTCCCATCAAGCTTGACAAGCTAGGGTTGCAGAGCGCTTTCTTTACGGTACTACGGTACTACTTTTCCTCCAGTTTGCACGCGCTTTGGGCTCTTTGGTCAATGTAACACTCGCAGAAGATACTCAAAATTGTAAACGAGATGGAGCTGCTTATACTAATTTTTGTCGATTTATAAAAATCAACTAGTGTAACCATTTTTTAATCATATTGAGTGAAGGGTGAGTGACACAATTTTCAATCTGGAATCGTCACAGTCTCCTATCCTACAGTCGTTTTAAAGGTCTCAATTTAAACAGAAGTACAGCCGAATATTTTCTACAGTTATACAAAGACAAATTTCCACCCATTATAAGTTCGGATTAGGCTGTTATACGAAGTGTGTTTAAAAAATAAGCCGGATTTTCAAATTTCCTGCGTTACGTACATCGATTCTCGATTTTTAAATTTTGTTATGTTGGTGGCCGCCGTGGTGTAGTTGGTAAAGTGCGACAATTCCCAGCTGAACATCTCGAATATTTTACGGTACCATCCTGTTTCTAGTTGCTTACAAGACTCAAAGTGTAATAACTGTCCAAGAAAAAGCTTCTCAAACTTCGCCATTTGGAACCTGTAAAAAATTATAGGTTCATTATGCTTGTGAGAGAACAATAGTATGCACAACATGAGTAGTTGATGAGCAAGCAAGGCTCTGGTCCAACCCTGTACTGTCGCGCCATCCAATTATTAGGTCTGTTCCAACTCGTTTGTGCACAGAAATTCGTAGCTGAGTAGTTTAAGTAAAAATCTCTCTTGGAGAGAGTAAATCTGCCGAAGCTTGTTCAACGACTTTTCGCTGAAATTCGCAGAATTAAATTTAAACAGTTATCAGATATATGAAATGTCAAAGGTTTTTTATTTTCACTTTGACAGTCATCTGCTGCCCACAGAATTTTCTTCGGCAAAAATTCGTAGGCAGGGGAAATATTTAACTCTCTCATGAGCTCTATCTTCTACGAAAAAATCAGCAAATGGAACGCCTTTTGACAGTTTTTCGGCGAATTCCGTAGACACTTGCAGCATTTCATAGCAATTTGAACAGACCTATTATTATATAATTACTATGTTGGTACACTCGTCTCAAACATATGTTTACAGTTTCACAAAAACTAAAATTGTGTTTTCTCGGGTCCTCGACGAAATCATGTAGAAGTGAAAAATGCTAAAAAAAGAAACGTGTCCTAGTAAAACTTCATTATAACCAAAGTTAGCTCCTAGGTTATCCTTTCATCTTACCTTCAAGAGAACACTTTTAAATGTTGATGTTCTAGGTTATCCTTTCATCTGACTTTTTAGAGAGCAGTTTGTACTGTTGAAAAGACTAAAAAGGAAAGTTAGATAATGGTTTTCCAGTCCGCCTGAAGCAACATTCAGCGCGCATAAAAGTTAGACGTGTTTTGTGTGTTTTGTGATTTTGTGTTGTAGAAAAATATGGATTAAAATAAATTGCATTTAAATTTGTGCGTAAATGGAATTAAGCGCTGCTGAAATGTTGACAGCAGCTTACGGTGAGTGTACTCTAAGTCAGAAAAATATTAACAAGTGAAACAAGCTTTTCAAAGAAAGTCAAGATGTTAATGACGACGAGCGCCCTAGACGCCCCATCACATCAACAACCAATGAAAATGTTGAGAGAGTGAAGAAAATAACTATAGGTAACTTTTAGAGAAGTTGCTGAAGGTTTTCGCATTTCTCATGCCATACAATTTTTTTCGGAAATTTTGGACATGAAACATGTAGCTTTAAAGGGTCATAACTGGTTAGTTGTTACTGTAAACATGTGTTCGAGACGAGTGTACCAACATAACAAAATAAAAATAAACGATAATCAAATGTACGTGCTCCATTGAAGGTTTGCCTTATTTTTTGAACAGGCCTCGTATACCAACAATCTCTGTCATATCCAATGTTTAGTCAATGTTCGTAGCTGATTTGATTGATATTGCATGCCTCCAATTTTGGCTTGTTGGAAAATCAAGGATTCTGTTTAGGATGTTGTTGTGGAAAAACCAAACAAGAGTGCGTTCTGAATGCCGACTTAATTTCGGGTAAACGCAAATCAAAGCAGCATCGTGACGAATGTTCCAGAAAACAATAGACAAAAAAGATATAACCTGACAATCCTCAACCATCGCTACACAAGTGTCTGAGAACTTTAACATTTGCTTCCGAAGGCACCAGAAATCCACTTCAAAGTTTTGCTTTTCGTTCATTGCATTAGTGTCGGAAAACAGGCAAAAGTCAAATGTAAATCGTAGTGTTTACGCAGGTTTCAAAAGGTCACTTTCCGTGCTCTCCCACTGTAGCCCGTACTTTCGATTCAGTGCACTGACTCTTCATACAACCTCTTGAAATGATGGCGCGGTTTGTTACGAGATGGCGTAATTTGTATTATTACATTGTTATTATTCCCTTGGAACATGCGTTGGAAAGCTACTGTCATTGTACGTCATTTTAGTATATGTCATTCATATAAAGCGTAAACAACAAACAAAATTTCACTCAAATATGTCAAACTTTGTTCCTAAAAAGTGTTTTTGCCGCCAGTTCTATAACATTACTTTAATATAAAGAAAGTGGCCGCCTTGGAGTAGTGGGAAGAGTGCGACGCTCACACGCCAAATGGTCTGGGTTCGATTCCAGGATGAACAGCTCGAATTTTTTTACGGCACCACCTCTTTCGGGCTGCTGACAACACTTAAAGAGTAATAACTGTCTCAGAAAGCTTCTCAAAATTCGCCATTCGTTGTCAGTAAAAACCTGCAGGTTCCTTCTATGTACTCGTAAGAGAACAGTAACACGAGTATTTGATGAGCAAGCTAGGCTCTGGTCCCGCTGCGGACTATCGCGCCAACAATTATTATTATTATTATTATTATTATTATTAATATGTAGAAAACTGATGCTGCTGTTGTCATCGGGTGGCGATGAACGTCCCGGGTAGCCAAAAATATTTAAGGATGAGTGAACGGCGTATTGCGATGATTGAGGAGATACAAACCGAATCGCTAAGAGAGCTCAAGGGAATACCAAAAAGTGAGTGTCAGAACTGCTTCGAATAACGCTGGCACAAGTGTCTCTGATGGGAACTACTTTGATAAGAACGAAATAGAAATTGATGCGTAAATAAATATTATATTAGAAAAATGAAAATTCACCTTATTTGAATAGACAAAAAGATACCCTGATGCAGAAACCAACTGGCTTTTGATTAAGACCAACTTTGTCTTTAGGCTCACACCTTAGATTAGCCAATAGAACGTATAAAATCGAACTAATGATTAACATCACCGTTCTGCACTCTATTTCAACACTCTTGACACACAATTTCTCCTTCACATTCCAACAAATTTGATTACTTAACACAAATTCCTATCATTAACTTAGGCAGCACTTCCATCAGTCAGGATATGTAAGCCCGCATATGCAGACGTTTGCCCCTTTCGACACACAAACACTCCGAACCCTCGGGGCAGTACAATGCCCAGGAAAAGAATTCTTTCTGTTCGTCGCTGTAAAGTCATTCCAAATTAAGATAATGGCCACAGATACAAAGAACTCTCCACCTCCAGGTCCTGCATGACACTTTTTTTAATATCCTAATGCGCACACCTCATTAGACACAATAAGGTTCCCGGCGCATTGTAACCCTCCCACCAAACCGAAGGATTCATTCCATTGTAGGGGCTGCACCAGCGAGGGAGAAATTGTAAAAGCGCATTATAACCGTTTGAGTCTTTCATGATGCTGCGCCCTTTGACCCCATGCAAAGCCTTCGTCACTCCGTCACAATTAATATGAACGCGCACAGTGCTACGTACGCAGAATTAATTAACTGTACAGCTTCCGACAATACGCCACACATATGTTCGTACAAACTCTTAATCTCCATCTTCTCGAAACCCACAAGCAGTCATCAGACGCACACAGATGGCATCTAATAGCTGAGATGGGGGCGACGAAGACGGAATCTAGATCACCCTTCCGACAATGCTCCGCATACAGTATTGCGCTCACCGCATAAACTGATTAACATCGGAGAGAACATTCCAAAGGAAGACGACGACAAACAATGAGGAAATCACCCTGTTTAGGTGACCAAGACCAGCCCAGTATGTGTGCGCCTCAGAGCGGCCGGGTCGAACAGCGAAGACAACGACGGCGACAACGAAAGCACTATAACGCCTTCGACTGCGGGTTATTAACGCGGCCGCCGTCGCCGCCGGCATCAAGCACTCTATCAAGACTGCGATCGCTCACCGCACAGACATACATTTGTACGAGTACGAGCGGGCATCGTAAGTGTTGTCGTGCCAATCAAAGGGGTGTAGCCATCTCCATCTCCATCGCCGGGCTTTAATCAATTGCCGGATCCATTCCAGTAGCAATTAAGACAAATTTAACTTTTGATTGTCGTCAATTGATCGAAATGTTGGTCGGGCAATTGATATTCCTGAGGATCGAGAAATCAGAAGCGAAATCTCGACTCGATAGTAATTTGATTAGGCCGAGAGCCAAGCTAAATTACAAATCAATATTCCATCGATTATTGCCTTAAATTAAGGACTTCCGATTTGCGCGTTGCGTCGCGAGCAAGCGAGACTGGTCGGCAATTGATGCTAATTTAGCGTCAATTTATCGATACCATGTCGCATGTCATCTTGCGGCAGCCTCTTGCGCAGGCCGCTGCCACCGTCTGTGTCTGTCTGTGGGCCGATTTCACTGCCACCGTCGCCGCGTCGCTGAATGTGCAGCCGTCGCAATCGAATCGGATGCATTGCGAAATCCGAAATCTATTCTGGGACGCACCAAATCTAATGCCGGGTGAAATGAGGAAGGGAACGAGCACAGCCGCAGCATCGTCTGGACGCGTTAAATATAGTATGACGAATGATGATTGTCCCAGGAAGAGGAGGAGTGTGCACCGATGGCCAGCGATGGCAAACAACTGCGGAATGCAAATTTATCTTAATAATCGGCACATTCAAACCTTTGCTCTGTCCTTCTTTAGACTGAGTGTCTGGGTGAACTGCTGTCGATATACCTAGCTAGCGTCGAAGTCATTCGCTCATCTGGCTGCGCCGGTGGCTGTCACACACAAGGATGCCAGCGCCATCGGCCTCTTCCATGCGCACACCTTGCACCCGGTGGTATTCCGGGAATATTTTCATTTTCAATTACATGTGTATGTGCATATGTTACGTACAGCCGTAGACACTGCAGCTCTAGCTCGCCTTCGTTCCTCCGAACGAAGGGCTTAATGGACGTAAGGAATTAAATGTGGCGACAGAGACATGGCAGCACATGGCTTCCGCCATCGCAATCGCAGACTGCTTTGTGTGACAAATAAAAAGCTCATAGACTTCATGGAGTTTAAATTTGTTATGCGTTCCTGACAGCTTCAATTAATGTTACATCAACAATATGACAAAACGCTACAAGGAAGTCGCGTCGCAAAAACTCATACTCTCCCTCTCAGTGCCGCCCTCACTCTCTATCTCTCTCTGTCGGTGGTTGGTCTGGTGGGATCTGCGTCTGGGAGAGAGATTTTGCAGAATGTTTCTTGCCCTCCTTCGATTTGGTGCGCGATCTTTAATTGATCAGATATAAATCGTTTCTAATTAACATCTACTGCGGATTATTTTTGTCGGAGGGTACGCTCTGACTGAGAGACAGAAATTTAAAATATGCTCACCAGTCATCGGGTGGGCCTTATAAATGAGTGAACAGTTGCCGGTGACGTTGCGAATGAAAGAGGAGGAAATCATTAAGCTTGCCTCGTGTCTTTATTTTGCAGAAATAGACAACATTTCTTTGATCAGTACGATTAGAATGGAAGAGGTTGTCGCTTTTTATTTTGTTGAAATTTTAGTTAAACTAAATAATGACTATGCTCAGCTTGAACTGTGAAGTTAACAAGAGGGTGGTTATAACACGTAACGCGTTTCAAGGAGAAGGAAAAATTAAAAGATCAACCAACGATCAACAAGGGAATACGATGATCGCTTTATTTTACATTGTTCAGCAAAAAGAGGGACAACCTAATTATTACTGAATGTTTTCCAAGTGTTGCAGTAATCTATGAATGAATCATTTAGTCGTAAACCGAAACTTCACTTTCTGGCCAAAGTTAAGGAACGAAAGTAAATAATAATAATAATAATTGTTGACGCGACAGTCCACAGGGGAACCAGGGCCTAGTCTGCTCATCAACTACTCGTGCGCTACTGTTCTCTCACGAGTAAAAGGGATCTACAATTGTTTGCCGATACCGAACGGCGAAATTTCAGAAGCTTTCTTAGACAGTTATTACTCTTTGAGTGTTGTCAGCAGCTCGAAAGAGGTGGTGCCATGAAAAATTCTAGGTATTCAGCCGGGATTCGAACCTAGACCCTTCGACGTGTGAGCTCCGCACTCTACCCACTACGCCACGGCGGTCACAGAGAACGAAAATTCATAAGTTAAAAATATATGAGTCTAGGTTCCTATTACATTTCTCCTTTACAATCCCTGCCGCTTTCATAAATTATTCTTTTTTACAGACGAGGCCAACGAGCATAGTTCATACGATCGTCGACGCCTCTGTCTAGGGGTCAATACTTTAAGCGGACTTTAATGCAATTTTTACAACAAAGCTACGAAAGCAAAGTTTTAAAGGTTATTCTTTTTGAGACATGCAGTTCATTGGTGGCGCCGAGTAAACACATTTGTGCTGTTGTGTCAAGTGTTATCAGCAACTCGAAAAAGTGGTGCTGTAAAAAATTATGAAGCGAGATGAACACTCCAGGAACCGAAACCCTTACCTTCGCCACACAATCTACGATCTTACACACTACATTACATCTCCTCCTGATTTCCTTTTTGAAAGGCCAACAATAGAAACCTTGAACAATGTCCACTCAATTTGTTTCCACCTTGCCCAATATCCGCATTCATGACGTCCGACTTGTCGTTTTGCAAACTCATTCTCCATCAAAGCCTTCCATGCAATTGAAGTGTTTGGAAATCACTCAAAATAAGCCCCGCACTTGATTGGACTTCAAAACATCCGTTTTATAAAACCTGAAGTACCCGCATATTTCTGTGTGCCTACATATGTAAGTATGCACTCATTTCGGCGATCGTAAAAGCATATGCGAGATAAGACCGCGCTTATCATTCCAACGAGCACTCGTGTGGGCTTTCGGGTCTATTTCTATTTGTATCAAATTTTGCCAAGATAAGATTATTTACTTTAAGATACAGATCTGCATGTAGAGACGTCATACCTCGTGTCTCACGGGTAATTATAGAACTCTCACTATCTGATGTAGTGCGCAGAATTCATTTCAAAGGTATATTCACCGCGATGATTAACGCCTGATTCAATTCTTTTTAAGAAAGTGCACTCCCATCTCGGAATACTGAACTTCCTTCATTAAGCTAAAAATCGTTTTAACACACGTATGTACATGCTTATAACCGTGGATTCAATTTTTGATCATTTTCGTAAAGGATGGACACACACGCGCTGTCAAACAAAGTAATGAGTAATGTGTCCACCCAAAAACTCATCTCCACGCCCGAGAACCACTACCCATCAGCAGATAAGTGGTAAAGTCACGATGTCTACGTATTCGTTGTTTTCATTAACCGCACTCTTCAAGAGTACAAGAATAACAACTAGGAACTGGCCCAACAAAACGAACAGACCGAATTGAAAACAAATCCATAAGACAAGTATTGAAATCTTAGTGTATCTGTACGAAAAAAAAGGCAAAGAATCTTGTGGATATTTTTAGCGATCCACAGGAGCAGACGGAGCACACAACAAATTCCATCATAAAGATGGTTCCTCGGTGATACGATCCAACTGCTGCATTAGATAAATTTCGGATGAGCAAAATCTGTGAATTCACTTGAGGAAGGGATTTACGAGTCCCTTAAAAACAAAACAATTGCGATCCAAGCAGATTTTACAATTAATGCGCGGGTACGACATGAACGCGCGTGCGACTCATGGGCGTAGAACGAATGTCGAATTTGGCAAGAAACCAACAATTATTCTGGAAACTCTTCCGTATCGAAGAGGTTATAATTTATCACGCAGGTTTTTACGTGCCACTAGTGTTCCTGGCACAACAAGTGTTGGAGTAGATGCACAACACATGCACTTTGTACTGTGTGTAGATGCGGATTGTTATTCATAGATACTGCTGCTTTCGATTAAGTGAAAGGACACATGTAGTCTCACTTGTTCTGACTATTAACTGAATTCATTCTGACTTTAATGATAATAGGAAAATTGAGTGAAATCATTTTGGCATGGATTTCATCAGGTTATTATATGCACAAAGTTTCTGGATGGCGTAACGTTTGACTAATTGATGAAGCTTTGCTTTTTAAGGCTGGGATTAAATAGAAAAAATGTCACAAACAAATAAATAATTCCCATTCATCTCATCCAAACCAATCAAATCGGAACGAACGTCGTTTTGGCCCGTAATACTTCAATTGTCAATGATTTTTTTTTTAGTTTAAGGTGGAGCTACATTACGGGTTGGACATGGGCCTTAACCAACAAGCGTCTCCAGCCAGTTCGATCTTTAGCTAGATGTCACCAGTTTCGCACGCATAGTTGGTCGGGGTTCCTTTCCACTTGCGTGCGCCACCTAAGTCACGGTCTTCCTCTACTGCGCCGTCCCCCGGGGTGGATCCGAAGACTTTTCGGGCCGGAGCATTAGTTTTCATCCGCTCTTCATGACCTAGTCATCTCAATCGTTGGATCTTCACTCTTCTGGCTAAGTAGATGTCGCTGAATAGCCTGTATTGTTCGTCATTATAGCTCCTCCTCCACTCACCATTTATGCACATGGGACCGAAAATCAAACGAAGAATTTTCCTCTCGAAACAACCAAGAACAGTTTCATCCACTTTTGACAAAGTCCATACATCCGCGCCATATAGCAGAACTGGGACGATTAATGTCTTATAAAGCGTTTCCTTGGTAGTTCGCGGGAGGGCTTTGTTTAGCAATTGCTTTCTTAGCCCAAAGAAGCAGCGATTGGCAAGAGTTATTCTTCATTTGATTTCAGCGCTGGTGTCATTGTCGGATTTGATCGCAGACAAAGTGTTTTAATTACCTCAAAGTTATGTCTGTCTGCAGCATGTACTTGGTCTTACCCTCGATTACCGCTAAACCCATCTTCGCGGCCTCCGTTGCAATACCCACAGAAGCGCCACAGAAGCGCCACTGACATCACACTGCGTTCTTCCGATAATGTCAATATCGTCGGTATATGGTATGCGAGTAGTTGGACGGATTTCTGAAAATTTGTACCTCTGGTGTTGGCGTTCGAGTTTTGAACAATTCTTTCAATCAATTCGCATGACAGCGCGTCGCCTAGTCTGAATCCTTTTTTGACATCATTGGCCTCGGTTAGAATTTTACCGACCTTGAGCACCATGCATTCTCCATCGTCATTCTACACAAACGGACGAGTTTGGTAGGGCGGCTATAAAAAGGTTGACGGATAGGCCGTCAGCTCCCGCAGCCTCGTTGGATTTCAGTTTAGTTATGGCAATCCTCACTTCATCCGGGTCAGGTGGACGGAATTGTTTTTCTTCATCGTCCCTTTCATTTGGGTTGAATGGTTCGTTCTGCCTGACAACGGGATTTGGTTTATTGTCACCGTTATACAGTCTGCAGAAATGACTTTCCATATCCTCAGCATCGACTGTAACTCTACTACCATGTTCCCTTGATCTTCTTTACAGGCTTCGTTTCGAACTTTATAACCTTGACTGGTTAACTTTACCCTTTGGTAAAACTTCCTTGCCTCATTCCTGCAGTAATATCCCTCTATTCTGCCGATCGCGCGCTTCTCATGCTCCATTTTTTTTCTCCTGAGAAGCCTTTGTTCGTCTCTTCCTCTCTGCTCGTAGAGCTCCCAAGCAGCTCTTGTCCTTCTTTGCAATGCCGCTTTGTATGCTTCTAGCTTGGCTGCATTCGCCTGCCGACAGTCGTTGTCAAACCAGAGGTTTCGTTGTATTGGCAGTATGAAGCCCAGCACATCAGAGGCGGCATCTCTGATGGCTTTATGGCAATGCTGCCACTGGTCTTCAATACTTGATATTGGTGGCGTAGGATTTCTTAAGAGGTTAAGGCAGACACGAAAAAGGATTTCGCAATCTCCGGCTGACGTTCAACTTTCTCACAGTATTTCTTTGTTTTGGCGGTGTTTGGGATATCCGCAACCTTTTCTTGGCTACAACAAGGTGGTCATCCAAATAAGTGTTGGCATCATAGTACTGAAGGAGTGCCTTGCGTCTATCGCAATATGATCAATCTCATTGACGGTTGATTGATCACGAGATTGCCATGTTCCTTTGTGAATATCGAGATGTGCGAATCTTACACTAACTACTACAACATTTCGCACCGCAGCAAAGTCGATCAGCCTATGTCCGTTATGGGATGTGGTGCGTGTAGGCTGTGTTCTCCGACAGTTCCACTAAAGATGTCCCTTCCTCCTAGCTTTGCGTTAAAATCGCCATGAATTTTAATGTCGTAGCTAGGGCGTTGCTCATATTGTCCATGATCAATGCATTATTTACATCCTACCTCTTGCGTATTTCGCAATAAAATATATTGGTCCATATGCAGCGAAGTAAGGATATAAAGTAAAACTCTTTCCAGCAGTTTCTGAAATTAGTCCATGGCTTAATTATTTATTAAGTCCTCAACCTATGAACTCGACGTCTATGGGAAACCAATGATTTGAAACAGACGCCGTATCCCTGCAGAATGTCACACCCATTACTACTTTTAATCGCCTGTCTTTGATGTGAACATGTCAACCACCGCAAAGTGCTACCATCTAAGCGTTCCTTATCGCTGCATCTTTCTGCTCTAATGGTTACTATAAAGCCCACCATTTTGCAAGAAAAAAAAAGAAATAAATCCCTCACTGCGTGATCGGAATATCACGGCTCATATCCGCTTGAGGGTGGATAGATAGATACACATCAATCTTGACATCCTTTCGAAATCTCACTTCTTTCACCCCATTCTCGCTTGCCGCGGATAATCTGCAAATGATGACGGCACCCCTGGCGACCATTTGGCCATATGGCAATTGTGTTCACTGCACCATGTGGGTTGCTACTTTAACATTTGTTCTTGATGGGCAGCAATTGCCGTGCCCACAAAAGCAAACGTACACTGCTGCGTTTATTGAACACGAAGAATGCTCGCTGTCTGCAGTCGTACATATCGAAAGGTCAGCGGGAGCAATGTGCAGTAATGTAACATCATCATGTGATGGAAGGCTAGTTAATGATATCTAAGAAACCATATCTACCAATGATCGCGGCTTCTGAACTCCCATGCAAAACTGTCAAAGGTCCAAGTTCAACTGATTTGAATTAAAAAATAATTAGAAAATGTGCAAGTGAGTGCCACTTGGTTCTCTTCGGTGGGCATCCTTTTGGTGGCGGGTGGTTGGTGCCTAGTGGTCACAGTGGAATTGCATTATTGCGGCACAACGTCACTGTACCAGCTACACAAACCACAGCTGAATGTGCAACGCGTGAGTGGAAGAGAATTTGATTGATACACCTCCAATCTTATCACGTCATTCCCACCAATTTCAATGTACTAAGGACTGAAAAACATACATACACATATCACCAAGGTGTTCTGTGGAATGTGAATGAACGGATTTAGGAAAGCACGTATAACAGATTTGATTAGATACGAATCAGTTTTCACTTTCATTTGTCACAATCTATATTGATAACAAATCAATGTACAAATTAATATTCAATTCAAAATTTGATCCATAAGTCTGGTGGCTCCAACTGAACATACACAGAAGCACATGAAATGTGTGCAAGCAACTATGATATGAGTATGATTATATTGATTTTATACCTTATCGACTTCTTTGTTCTTTCCGTTGGACTTCAGAGAATTGTGTCTATTCTAAAACAGTCGTGCGAAACCCACGCAGGCACAATCTCCCAAAAGTTCTTTACTCTGATGAATATCATATGCTGAACAGAAGCGATATTCTGTCATCAAGAAAAGTCACACAACAATGAAAACACGGACTGAGGGTCATGAAAAACTTGGAGGAGTTTAAGGAATACATCTAAATCGGCATCGGAGTAAATAAATTAAAACATTGATACCGAAATTTAGCGTTCAACCCTCTATACATTTCTACAGCTACGGGCAACTTATTAGAAACGATGCATCGATCATTGAAGAACTTACCCTAAAGTCATGTTCCTTTATTTTTTAACACTCCCAATCGATCTATTCGTCTGGTTTTAGTCATATTGGTACTTCTGAAGTGCAAAGTTGATTATTCCGTCCCTTGGAAGTTATAACAAAATTTCTTTTTTTTTCCTAAAAAAACTTTTAACACAAGGACAAGGAGCTGATAATTAGACACAAAGAGTTTAAGAGTCATTGTTCGGTAAAAATAGTTTTTTGAATTTTAATTACGGTAGGTGTTAATACATAAGAACACGGTTATTTTCGCTTACATTCAATTTACCGTCAGCAGGTTCTTTTAAAGGGAAATAAACTGATAACAGTTCACCAGCAGATCGGAAAGCTATTTTTGAATTAAGATGGTCTGAAATTTCGTATAAAGAAATTGCTGATCACTTAAAGTGCTCAAAGAAAAAAGTATCTAACGCTATAAAATATTTTGAGATATATGAGACTTGCGACAACATACCGAGGAAGAAAAGATCACGAAAAACCACCATCCGAGACGATCGCAAAATAATAAGACTCTCCAGCAACGACCCAAAAAAAGCGCAAGGGATATTCAACGAGAATTGGATAATGGAGTAAACTCAACATTACCTGTCTGGACTATTGGGAGGCGATTAGTAAAAGCTGGACTTCATGGTGGTCTAGCGCGGAAGAAGCCAATGGCTACCAGCATCCAAAGGAAAAAACGTCTTCAGTTGGCTCGCCATCACTTGGATTGGACAACAGAACAATGGAAATTTGTTTTATGGAGTGACGAAACTAAATTAAATCATATAGGACCAGATGGTAGACGATTCGTAAGACGACCCAAGCGACGCGAATTCGATCCAAGATACACCTGACATGTTGTTAAGCATAGTGGAGGAATTGATCAACGTGTGGGGATGGTTGTCATGGAATGGCGTTGGTCCAATTCATCGGATTGATGGCATCCTCAGGAAGGAGACATACTTGGACATAATTTCATATGTGATGGAACCGTGGGCTGAAGAAAATTTACCAGTTATTTCAAAATCTCTTAAGGACAACGATCCAAGACACACTGCAAGGTTAACAAAAACATTTTTTGCTAATCAATCCATCGATGTTTTGAACTGCCCATCTTCAAGGGCAGATCTCAATCCTATCGAACACTTATGGAGTGTAAAACCTACCCTAAGCAAAAAAAAAAAAAATTCGAATATGTACTAACTGTTCGAAAAGATAAAGAAATTTTGGTATTCCATACCTGTTGAGCGATGTCGGTCTCTAATAAAGTCCCTGAAGCATCGTTGCGAATCAGTTATATAGCAAAATGGTTATCCTACCCAATATTGAACAAACGTTTTGAAAAAATATATACAAAGAATTTGTTTTATGAAGTTTTTTTTCTGACTTGCCATATCGTTTCTAATTACACGCCCCTTGAAATTTTTTTTATGTACCAACAAATTTTTAAAACTTGTTTACTATGAAATGTATACACATAAAAACAACTCCTCCTATTGATATATGTAACTATACTGTGTTTTATTTAAATGCGGTTTAAACTGTGCACTATAATCGTTTCTAATTAGTTGCCCGTAGCTGTATGTATATATAAGGTTGTCAAATATCCGTCTTTTGAATTTTCTGGCTACGTGCTTTGCTACAGAGCTCAGATCTATATATAATACTATACATCTTGACATAACCTACAAAACGACGCTATGAATGATTAGTTTGGATATTGCGTTCAACAGTTTTAGACGTGTAAACATGGAGTTCACTTATGCCGAAATTCGCGCTATTTTAAAGTGTTAAAGGCAAATCCGCCAGAGAAACGTTCCGTGAGATTAATTGTGTTTTGGGGGATGGTAGTCTATCACTTCCAACCGCGGAAGAATGGTTTCGACGTTAGACCGGCATGTGGCATCTCGTGACATCGCCCAGGAGATGGGACTTAGTCACCAAACCATTTTAAACCATCTGCAGAAGGCTGGATACTAAAAAAAGCTTGATGTTTGGGTGCCACATGTTTTGACGCAAAAAAACCTTCTGGAACGAATCAACGCCTGCGATATGCTGCTTAAACGGAACGAACTCGACCCATTTTTGAAGCGGATGGTGACTGGCGACGAAAAATAGATCACATACGACAACATCAAGTGAAAATGGTCCTGATTGAAGGCAGGTGAATCGTCCCAAACAGTGGCCAAGCCGGTATCAAGGGCCAGGAAAGTTTTGCTGTGTGTTTGGTGGGACTAGAAGGGAATCATCCAGCTGCTGCCATATGGCCAGACGCTTAATTCTACCATCTCCTGCGAACAACTGGACCGCTTGAAGCAGGCGATCGACCAAAAGCGTCCAGAATTGGCCAACAGGAGGGGTGTAGTGCTCCACCAGTACAACGCCAGACCACACACTTCGTCGATGACTCGTCAGAAGCTACAGGAGCTCGGATAGAAGGTTTTATCGAATCCACCATAAGGCCGGATATAGCGCCAAGTGATTACCACTTGTTCCTGCCCTGGTGTCCTGGTGTGAAGTTGAACTCAAAAGAGGCTTGTGAAAAGTGGCTGTCCGAGTTCTTCGCAAATAGGGAGGGGGGCTTCTACGAGGTGGGTTGCCGTCTAGATGGAAACAAATTATCGAACAAAACAGCGCAGTGTTTTCAGCAGCTCGTGATGCCGTAAAAAATGCGAACTGTTGAGTCCGGGAATCGAGCCACAATCCTCCAAACTAACTGCTTATTGTGACAATTTGGTAATAAAACCTCCTTCAAGGAGCCTTTCTACAAGCCCAAGACAATTCCTGTTACATGATATTTACATGAATTTATTTCTGCAAACATATGTGGCCGTCTGTAAATAAAAATTCAATTACAAACGCTGTAGGCTTAACGGTAGTTTATTCTAGTCCACGAGTACAATGCTTGAGATGGCACGGCCACATATGTACATATGTTCAACGCATAGATCGGGCGGGTCAAGTCAGAAAAATCTACGAATTCGATTCATTGGGACAGTGCAAGAAGGACTAATTTCATCTTTTTTAAAAAAAAATCCAAACGATAATTGTTTAAAATTGTCACCTCAGACAACACCACCGCTTCTGTTCATAAGCACTTTGCAGGAGAATTGCTAAATACCCCGAAACTTTATTTAAAGGACAATTCTGGTTGAGAAGAGAAAGGAAGGGAAAACAAGTCGGTCTGTTTTGTTCTGTTCTGTTCTGCAGAAAACAATCGCACCCGACCCTCGCGAAATTAATTATACTACAGAACAATTTCAAGGAATTCGTCGTGGATTTTTTATCACACACCTAATTACCTCAACAGTAGCAAATCTCATTTTCTTCGAAAATAACACTCACCACCAAGAAATTTCCGTGAACCTTAAAGTGTGTACCTGCCAATGGGATCATTTTTGCAGTAGAAAATACCAACACACGTTAGGTAACTACCAACAACCCACAGGCTCGAGGGCAGATTACTGTTATGCCTCAGCAGCAGTAGCATCCTCTTCAAAAATCAAATCAAAATTCAATTACACCATCAAATCGTCCATTCATCACTCGTAACATTTAAAAACACTCATCTCTTGGCGCGGTTATGCGCGTGTTGCGTACAATCGGCAAACCGTCAAACTAGTGCGTTGCACATCGATAACATTAAGTGATAATCCCATTGAACGAAGGCACGTATAAGCACATCTCCGTTACCCACTGAAAATCTTAGATTGAATAGTGCCTGAAATTATCTAACAGTACTGCCAATTGTTAAGAACTGCTATTTCGAATCAAATCGCACACATATAGCACTCCATAGAAAGAGCGAGAAACTGAAACGCATTCAGTCGCAGGGGCAGCCGCAAGTAACCACAGCAAGTGATTATCCCTGGGCGGCGTGAGTAGCGCGCTAAGCGCCTCCAACACTGCCCGCCTTACTGCCACTGTCCGCGTTTCACCGGCATCTCTCAAAGATGTGAATCTCATTTGCGCTACCGTACCCCATGTTGCACTCTCAACGCATGCACATACATATGCCCGACTGTATACACTTATAGTTATGATCGCCGGTGCCGTAAGTGACTTATGACGAAGGAACTGGGGGAAACAGAAAATCAGCTCAGCTTATCGATTCATATGGGTGTCTCTGCGCAAGCACTTTACCCGAAGCGGAGCACTAGATGAAGCCGTAAATCCAATGAGGAAAAACTCGCAAAAAACTTCCACTTGGCGGCATTACTGACCCCCATTCCGGGAACGTCCGCCAGCCGATGGGTGAAAATCGGTTTACGGACAAGCGACCGGTAACAACCGGCGAGGCGCGTCAGCGATACCGAGGAAGGAAAGTACTCGGAAACTGATAGCATGTTAGGCACACCATGACCAGCCACTTGCATGTGTGCCTGTGACTTAGTGGCTGTATCACATTCAACGTCTAAACGTCTAATCATCACGACACTAGGTCTGATTGCGGTAAATTCATTTCGAAAATCTCTTCCTTCCTCATAACAATGAGCGACTGTTCTGAATATATCAATCAGAATCACTTAAACTCATCGCACAATGGATGTAATTTTCTTGAAGACATTTCTCTCGGCTATTTCCGTTTTGTCAGCGGCAGAGAACAACAACGACGACGACGACGACGACGACGGCCGCCGGCCATCAAATCTAAACATCTCGCACATAGCAAGCCCAGCGACGGCAACAGGAGCCAAGACAGCAGCCGCAGTCAAATCTAACTCGGTAGCCACCACTGGCGAAACCCAAAGACAGTCTCTGACAACCAGTGGCATGTATCTAATATGATAATTTGGATGTCGAAGTATGGCAAGCACTTGTGGCGTGCTTGTTGGCCGCCACCACCACCACATCACAATTGGAATCTTTAGAAGCAATTGCTTCTTGATCCGGAGCCACAGTTTTCTGTTGTGGACGCTACCACCCTGCACACACTCTCGTCAACTCACTCACTCACTCATTTGCCAGTTCTCACTAGGGTGGAGCAGAGTAACTCTGGGGGTACCATTCGCCAATTTATACACATGATGTGTGCCCCAAGATGCTGTAATAAAATTCTGTCGTGTGCGGCGAGCCAGATCGACATGGATTCATGTGGCCGCCGACAACAATGACAGAGACGGAGACGGAGACGACGACCACAACGACGTGAGCCTCTGAAGTAGGAACGAGAGGAGTTGAAGAAACATTTCTGTTGATTCCTCCTTGATTGGCTCAATTGGCGGTATTTGAACTCTGACCACGGGCTTTTTTTGTTTCGCTTAATCGAGAGTAATCGTCACAGAAGTATGGTATTCCTCGATGACAGTGCACGATGGTAAGGGCGTTGGAACTGATACGCTCCTACACTCTGTCCCTAGGGTGACTTATATTACATCGTTCGCATTCTTGATTAGCTTGCCTAGAGGAGTATGATGAAGAAAGTTTTTGTTTTAGGCAAATGAGGTTTGATAGTGTTGAGAAAATGAAAATGGATGCATGTATCAATATAGTATTTAATGTCTTTATTCTTTTAATTATTATTAAGATTCCTGTTATAATAGCTTTACGGTTTGCTTCTCAGTTGTCTTTCTTTATATGCAAATATTGTTTTTATTTTATTTATGTCATTTATGTTATTTGTATCGTGTGATAGAGAAATCGGATCTTTTACACCAAGCTCAAATTTAAACATTCTAGAAAACCTTAAAATTCGAAAAGCAGAAATGATCAACATTCTGGGGAGTACAAATAAGTTATTTTTCTTATTTTAAATTTTTATTAAAAAAAAAAACTAATAAAGCGGAAGCGACTACTTTTTTCTATTTCTCTCGTAGTTTTTGAATACCATTTCGAAAAGAATAAATTTCTCCCCTCGGACATCGATCCAAGCATTAAATAATTCTAAGATTTCTCCAAAAGGCCCGAATCAGTGATCCGCCAAATCGTTTGGCATACGCCAGTAGTCGAAAGAAACAACGTTTGGAGAGTGCGACCAATGGAGTAAGACCCATTTCAACATTTGCAGATGATTTTTGAGCGCTACATACGCGTTTGGGCAAGCGTTATCATGTTGCACGACGTCTTGTCATGCCTTTCGTCCGTTTCTGGACGCTTTTTTTAGCTCAAACGCATCAGATGTAGTCGACGATGGTTTTACCTGGCTTAAGCAGCGCACCACACCCGTCTAGTGCTGCTGTAGAACATCATTGTAGAACACTATATGTAGAACATCATTTGCTACTATGTTGCCTCTGCGCAATGATCCTTTCGATGGGAACACGGACCGAAGTGAATTCATTCCACTGAAAACGTTCATCTATCTTGACCGTGTAAGCTTGCACCAAGATGCGGAGGGATATCCACCTCTTTATTTTGTAGTAAAGAGGACAGTGGACAAGGTGCTGCTTTACGAGAGCGGTAGGTACATTGCAAGCCTAAATAATCTCCGATTCAACTTATCCATTCCTTTTCGTGATAGATCAGAGTGTGATAGGGATCGGGGATTTTATTGGTGGGTGCAACCCCATCAAGTGTGCAGGTTGTCGTTAGCTTTTTTCCATGACATTATTCGTGCCCCATGGTCGCTTGACACTTAGAACTATTTAGAAAAGGCTAAATTTGAACAGATGTGGGATTGGGTTTTACGTGATCACCTGCCTTGACGGCTTATATCACGGGGTCCATTTTCCCAATAGTAGTAGATAATGTAAGACTAAATACCAAATTGAGATCATATTTGAGGGACAATCACCCCCCTTCGGTTCGATGCGAGGCCTTCCTAAATCTATTCCGCTGTCTAGGTTGCAGCGCACGGTTGGGAATGTAACCCCACACTGAACAGGGATAGTCCCCTAACCTCCTTGCCTAGCCATGGGTTAACAAATAACTAGACAAGTCAGCACAGTACGCTATCCTCGACTCTATCTGCGATGTTAGGTGGTAAACCACAGTAACCACGATACTCCCACAAGGAGGCCTACCGCGCGAACGAACCGAAGTTCCACGGGTTCCTGACCTCCCGTGGCACCAGAGTATAGCCTCTGGTCAAGCTGTCACCACCAGTCAGGCTCCCTCAAAATTTAGGTCTGTTAGCGGCCATCCCGCCACAAGATGGTCTTTTCTCCATACGTGTTTCCATTGTCCCAATAAATAGTGATACGGATGTGATTTTTGAATCATGTGATTCATAATTGTGATTGATAAATGTTATTCATAAATTTAGTCACATTATCTGGGCTGGAGTTTAACAAAAGAAATGACTAAAAAAAACAAATAAAAAAAATGTGGCTGCCGTGGAGCAGAGGCTAAAGCGCAAAAAATACGCTGCACCTAAAAAGTTGTTGGTTGTTTTTCTCTATTGTCTTTCCAGGACATTCTTTGGTCACATTTCAAAAGTAAGTTATCAATAAATAAGAATGTGGTTGTGTTTGTGGCTGCCGTGGCGTAGTGGGTAGAGTGCTACGTTCACGAGGTGTAGGCTCGGTTCCTGGCTGAACACTTCGAATTTTTCAAGACACCACCTCTTTCGAGCTGCCGACAACACTCAAATTGTAATAACTGTCTAAGAAACAGCTTCTTAAATTTCGCCGTTCGGTGTCGGCTGAAGATCCCTTCTACTCGTGAAAGAACAATAGCGCGCTCAACACGAGTAGTTGATGAGCAAGCTAGTCACTGGTCTACTGTGGACTGTTGCGCCATATAATTATTATTCTTATTAATTTAAAAAATAAGCAAATTAAAAAGAGTAAAAAATAGACCAGTATAAACTACAGTTAAATATTTATTTTATTTAGACCAGGCTTAGATTATGTTTTATTGTGCATATGTTATTGTTTAAAATACGAAGCTTGGGAAGAAAGTTTGGAGTCCATGTAGACGTTGATGGAATGGGTTCACCACGCTTTGCATGGTATTTTTTCCTCTTGGGGTTATCGTAGTTTATCCACTTTTCGTCTCCAGTTACAATCAAAAATTCCTTCTTATCTAGTCCCAAGGTTGATTCGTACCACACCGAATATCCTTGCTTATGAATTAACCCAAATTTCTTCTACCCAATTAATTTGTTGTGGCCGCCGTGGCGTAGTGAGTAGAGTGCAAAGCTCACACTCCGAAGGGTTTAGGTTCGATTCTGGGCTGAACACCTCGAATTTTTCACGGCACCACCTCTTTCGAGCTGCTGACAACACTCAAAGAGTAATAACTGTCTAAGAAAAAGCTTTTCAAACTTCGCCGTTCGCAGTCGTGAAAAACTGTAGGTCCTGTAGGTCCCTTCTATTCGTGAGAGAACAATAGCGTACACAACACGAGTAGTTGATGAGCGTGCTAGGCCCTGGCCCCCCTGTGGACTATCGTGCCAACAATTACTTATTAAAATTATTAATTTGTTTGCTGAGTCACTCACAATGTGTCTGCTAGTTCAGTTTGCATTTGACACAGATCTTGGTCCAGTAAAGCCTCCAATTCGTACTCTTTTTTAATTTTTTTTTTTAAGTCGCCAAGACACTTTTTCCTTCGACCCTAAAAAACACTTTCAAGGCATCAAAACCACTCTCTAGAAGGTGTTTTTGGTCGGAAATGGTTAAAAATTAACTTCTCGATGGGTAACAGCCGCACCTTTCTTTTAATTTAAGAAGAACATCAAAACACCTACCACTCGTAAAATATTTTAAAATAAGTAACTTGCAAGTCATTGGACTTGATATCCCTAAAATGAGACGTCTGTGGGAAGGTCAATCAACTATAGGACTTAATCATAGGCTGCCTGCTAAATAATAAAAAATCATAAAAACTTGAGCACAATTTAATTAGCCTTTAGGTACAACAAAAAGAAGGCCATAACTGAACAAAAAAATAATGCAACCATGCATATTATCTAAAGATAATAAACGTCCATACGTTGTCAATACCTTTTGGTCTTTTGAATTTTCCGGCTATGTACAAAGCGCTACAGAGCTCGTATCTGGCAATACTATACATCTTGACATAAACTACAAAAAGACGCTATGCATGATTAGTTTGGATATTGCGTTCAACAGTTTTAGACGTGTAAACATGGAGTTCACTTATGCCGAAATTCGCGCTATTTTAAAGTGTTCCTTCGTTAAAGGTAAATCCACTAGGGAAACGTTCCGTGAGATTAATTGTGTTTTGGGGGATGGTACTCTACCACTTCGAACCGCGGAAGAATGGTTTCGACGATTCAGAGCCGGTAAAAACGACACCATGGTTAAGCCAGCCGGCGGAAAACCTGTGACGACGAATCATGGAAATCATCGAGTTAGACCGGCATGTGGAATCTCATAACATCGCCAGGAGATGGGAGTTTTCACCAAACCATTTTAAACCATCTGCAGAAGGCTTGATACTAAAAAAAAGCTTGATGTTTGGGTGCCACATGATTTGACGAATCAACGCCTGCGATATGCTGCTCAAACGGGACGAACTCGACCCATTTTTGAAGCGGATGGTGACTGGCGACGAAAAATGGATCACATATGACAACATCAAGTGAAAATGGCCGGTGAATTGTCCCAAACAGTGGCCAAGCCGAGATCAAGGGCCAGGAATTATTATGCCGTCTAAATGGAAACAGATTATCGAACAAAACAGCGCATATTTGAACTAAATCCGATCACTGTAACACTTTTTATGAAACATTGAATGAAGAGCAATAAAAGGAAAGGAAATATTTGACAAACTTATATAGGAAAAGAAAGTTCTCAACATGCAGTATTTTGAACAAAGAATTAATCTATGGCAAAATATCACTTGAGAATTTTAAGCTAACCGCCAAATTCTGTCTGTTTGCTTCTTAAGTTTATTTGATTTTATTGGAAAGAAGGTGAACTCTAAATTTTACTCTATTCTATAATGCAATTATATTCTCCTCATTGCCGAGTGATATAGAGTGAGAAAAGACTAGGACTGTGGCTATCATAATCGACTACAATCACCGAGGATTGGAGCGACAAAGAAAGACCTCCATCACGCAACTGAATTTTTTCCAAAAATCACAGCCCTCGGCTATCCACAAGGTTCTCTTATGTACTTATTAAGCAGTGTGTGCCCTGAAACGTCATCAGACCACGCCCCTATTTAAGCACTTGATCGGTTTGATTTTTAGTCAGACTTTAAATTGAAGACAGATAACTCAATTCGGTTGACAGGTCAATTGAGTGTATCCATTATTTACTTTCCGGGTTACAACTACATCACATACGAGTACAAAACAGAATTTCCAATTATAATTTTTTTCTTATCGTCTAGTTCCCTTCCAAGTTTGCCGAATGGTTAGTTAAGCCTTTACACATTTCGTTTGTTTAGATTGGACGCATCGGTTCAATTTAATTCATTATTTTCATTTAACAAATCCTATGCATTTCATCATTTTTTGGAACTGCTCCCTGCCCTATAATCAGCACCTTACCAGCCCAAATGAATCATTCGTACTCGTACGGCTGTCAAATGGGTCATTCTGTCCATACAACGACCGCCCCGCGGTGTTCAAATACGCCACCAAGTTCTAGTCTTCATCCAGAACCACCAAGAAACAGAGAAGAAAGCTTTCTCTGTCCAATATCGCGGCAATCTTCAACAATCGGACAACTACAGCGCGATCTGTCATAGTCAGAATCAAGATAGCTCAGATCTGCTTGACGGCCAAAAACCTCCAGAGGCATGTTGTTAATGTCAAACTACCATGCACAACTCAACCGAAAACACATCGCTAATCTCAGCTAGAATCTAAGTTCAACATCCTTCCAGAGCGACGAACGTCTGCCGAGATCCAACCGCGATCAGACAGATTCGAATGTGTCGCTATGTGCGTGCCTGTGTGTTATAATTTACTCGTCATTAATTTGTCTGATCTCTCGAGGAGTCTGCCTCGATGCCGGAGTTGCCCATTGGTAACTGGATTTATTAAGATTCCAACAATAAACGTAAACTCGCTGAATATAGGTGAAGCTATATCGAGGAAACAAGTTCGTCGGTTGATTTGTCCGCTGACCGGTGTGTGCGGCGATAAAAATGGTATGATACCGGATTCGAAGATTCCCACAATCGCTGGTACATATTGGCCAAATACGGTCACACCACTGCGTTCGGTGGACTGTTTCCAGTGGCCGGCGGCCAATGGTCGGCGCAATAAGGACACCGGGCTGAATAAGTGTTGATGGTGATGCGACAGACATGATTGTTAGAGAATCCAACTTAATATCCGCCTCGTTGACATCGTCTTGCGGGTATCTCAGTTGAAGAACCGTAAAATATTTCCATTTTTTTCTTCTTCAATCGTATTATTGTTGGTGTCGTGTGTTGAGAGGCTGCGTTGTGTTCACGCATGTCTTTGTCGTGGCTATAGAAGAATTGCAGTTATGAGGCATAGTTTGTGGGACACTTATCACATTAGTTACGTTTGTTTCCCGTGGAACAGAATCTAGGTGAGCGTGGATAAACGATTTAAGGCCACAGGCTTCATTCCATGACTTGCACGCTTGGGGCTGCGGCCGTTGGTGGCCGTGTCGTTCCGGATGTGTAAAATAGATGAGTTTGGAGTTGCTGACATCGTGCCGGTTGGAACTCTTTAAGCGATACCAAAGTGTGACGAACAAGTCGTTGAATATACGAATGAACTGAACTTTGAATATTTGAAATTCTTCTCGTAATTAGATCTTTGAATTTTAAAGAAAGTACACAAATTTTGTTACTAAGTCTTTTGAGATCTGATTGCAGATTGAATAAACATAAAACGAAGCAGGTAATGGCGATATACATAGGATCTGGTCAATTTTAAAGCTATGGTAGAATTAATCCTGATCACAAATATACAAAATAATGTTTTTAGATTAACATAAGCTTCTTTCTGCTTTTCTCGATTTATGAAATCTTTTAAAGAAATAAGGCGAATTTTCATTTTTCTCAGAAAATGTTTAAGTATTCATCAATTTCTATTTTGTCTCTCTTAAAGTAGTCGCCCTCAGATACGACACACTTGTGCCACCGTTTTTTTCAATCCTCGAAACAGTTCTGATATTCACTTTTTGGCATGCTCTTGAGCTCTCTCAGCATTTCGTTTTGTTTCTCCTCAATCGTCGCAAGACGCTGTCCTATCTTTCGAAATCATAACCAAATACCCATCACCAGTTATTACCCCTTTCAGCAAATCTGCATCGACGTTGGCGTACTTCTAGTATTCCTAAACGATGCACATGCGATACTTGTTTGGTCAAAAATTAGCAAATTCGGAACGAACTTCGCAGTCATACACTTTATACCCGAAATTTCCCAAAAAATGTTATGACATGAACCATATACCGACATCTTTAACAACTTTTCGACGATTCTCCCTAACAGTTTTCTTCACTGTTTTCAAATTTTCATCACATTTTGGTGTGCTGGAGCATCCAGGGCGAGTGTTGTCATTCACATCTTTTCGGCCTTCCTTAAAAATCTGTACTTTTTGTTAAAATAGTCTGACTGAGAGTACACTCACCGTATACCATTGTCAACATTTCTGTCAACATGCTTATTTTTCACCCAAAATTGAATACAAAATCTTTGAACAATATTTTTCGACAACAGGAAATCACCGAAGACGCAAACCATGTCTAACATGTATGCCTCTCGCAAATTAAATGTGCTATCTACCTCAAACAATAAACACATGTTCAAGACGATTGCACCAACATAACATAATAAAAAAATGGTTAATCGTATGTACGTAGACATTGAAATTGGAAAATTCACCTCACTTTTTTAACAAACCGTACACGAGGTCCCAAGTTTTGACTATTGTGTTTAAATCTCCAACCCACAAAATATTTTAAGTTAGTATGAAATTAGAAGCGAATTTCCTTTCAGCAGTAGTCGTTGCTGCGAAATCCCAAAATCCCATTGTTATCAACTCAAGTAAGTGGGGCCTAGAAGGACGAACTCCATGTGACTTGTTAAATTATATTGTAATGCCCTTTCGTGTAAAATAAAAAAATAATAAAAGAATAAAAGTCGTTGTTTCTTTTATTTTTTTGTTTTGTTTTAGATTCTTTAAGACTTCATTGGAAAAAAGAAAGTTCCTTAATCACATTTATCAAAAGAAAGTTACTTATTTATTTAATAATAATAATTGTTGGCGCTACAGTCCAAAGGGGGACCAGGGCCTAGCTTGCTCATCAACTACTTGTGTTGTGCACGCTGCTGTTCTCTCACGAGTAGAAGGGACCTACAGTTTTTTGCCGACTCCGAACGGCGAAATTCGAGAAGCTTTCTTAGACAGTTATTACTCTTTGAGTGTTGTCTGTTGTCTTTGAGTCTTGAACTGGGAGTCGAACCTAGACCCTTCGGTGTGTGAGCGTCGCACTCTACCCACTACGCCACGGCGACCACTACTTATTTATTTATTAATTCTTTTTTCTTATCCCTTATTGAAGTAAAAGCAATACAAGATGATGATTCAATAATACAGTTCAATACGTACATATGTAAGAGAATAGTTAGTGACATTGAAATTGAAACAACGCAAAAGAGGAACTCTTATATCAAAATACAAACGAATACATAAATTATACGAAGGTTGCCTTTTATATTTCGGGATTATAGAACAAAAACAAATATTAATTATCGAAAATAACTTTATTGTTTTTCAAAATATTCCCCATTAAGATCTATACTCCTTTACATGCGGTTGAACCAATTGTCGAAGCACTTTTGCCACTCTGATTGAGGTATCTCCAAAACATGCATTCTGGACGCACCAACCGCTTCTTCAGATGTCAAAAAACGTTGACCTCTCATTTAATTTTTTACGTAAGGGAAAAACAACAAATCATTCGGTGCCAAGTCAGAACTTTACGGCGGATGACTCATCAAATCGATGTTTTGACTGCTCAAAAATGCAGTTGTTTGAGCCGATGTGTGAGAGCTCGCATTGTCGTGGTGAAGACTGATCCGTCTTCGGTGGTTGGTTTTCCTGATTTCTTGGAAGACAACTGGCAAACAAATGGTTGTGTACCACTCAGAATTGACTGTTTTGCGTTGTTTTGTGGTACGGTTGCGACACGTCCAGTTTTTCCGAAAAAACAGGCGACCATTTGCTTGGAAGTGCTTCGTGCGCAAGCAACTTTTGTTGGATTTGGCTCAATTTGAAACACCCATACAGTCGACGTGTTTCGAAGCACCGCGATCGTATTTTTGGAACTTTTTTTTAGACCAATCGACACGAGCCTTGTTTTGAGCGTTTGACAAATTGTGTGGAATCCAAAGCGAACAAATTTTTTTGACGGTCAAATGTTCATACAATATTGAATGTATGCTGGTCCCACTAATGCCTAAGGTTGTCTCAATTTCACGATAGGTCACATGACGATATTACAACATCCGTTGGCGCACAGCATCAATGACTTCCGGAACTACAACTGATTTTGGACAATCTTCACGAAATTAGTCTTGAAGTGAACTCGGTTGAATTCACCATACCTTCGATAAGCACTGGTCCTTGATGGAGCTTCATCGTCAATAATTGAATTAAGTTCATCGATGCACTGTTGTTGAGTTAATCCACGTCGAAAGTTTGTAAAAAATAATCGCACGAAAATTTTCACGATTTAATTCCATTTTTTGGGCGAGATGAATCTTTGAAGTTACTGTAAACAACACAAAGAGCGCTCGTATGTGAGGTTTTGAGTACGTATAACCTCAAAAATGTCAAACTTTACTATAGAGCTAGCAGTTGCCAGATTGCAACACTAGGGTTGCCCAATCTCGAAATATAAAAGGCAACCATCGTTGCTTCGTGACTGTCTCCCGGGTAAAATCAAATATAACGAGTAATACCTTTCTGTAAAGTTAAGAACAATTGAAGTTTTCTACGATATGCAAGTCAAAACAAAAGTATATCTTTTGCAGAAATACCCCTATGCAAACATTTTGGACCCTGCAAGCATCTTTCGGCGTTGACACCTCAACCTACGCTTAATAATCTTACTCCAATTAGCTATTATGTTGACTTCGATTCAGGGTGGAATTGCAGAGCAATTCTTCATTTGCCGACGGACTGAATTATCTGATTTGACATTCATATACTTAAGATCTTCTCTTCAAAGGAATTGACCTTAACCAGACACTAAAATCAATGAGGTAACTATATTCCACGCACCTTCAATAAAAACACTAACACATAATTTTCATTTATTCTCCGACTGATGCGTACCACAAGAGATCATTTCAAAAATTATCAATTTACACAAATTGCACAATTTCACATTCTTGGAGCGTGTTCAAAAATGTCTTTAATTTTGGCATTTCTTTTAAAGAGCGAATGCAGTTTCTTCCGACTACCGAAAGAAATTCTAAGAAATGTGAGGAAGAACTAAGTGTCCTCCACCAGTTGAATGTTCTCACAATCTGCCAATACTTTTCTAAACTCTGAATGCGTCCCCAAGTTACACGCAGGTCGTTCGAACGAAATTCTAGCACAAACCAATTCATAAGCTGCAGCCCCAAGCTATGGAATGCCCATGTGATTATTCAAATTTCTTCCTCCTATCACGTGAGAATATGAGAGCGAATAAGAACGAGCGATCAAGCCCCCATTTCAGTTAACTTCCACAAATGATCGCTCACATATTTGACCCACATACACCGTGCATAATCAAAACCAACATCAGCTTCACGCATTCTGGAAACAAATTCGTGAACCAATTCAATCAATCAGCATATGTTTCCTGTCATGCATGCAGCCAAAGAACGATCTGGTCCTCAGGACATTCGACCTTCCAGCAAGCCATCAAACCCCAGCCATTAGCTGTCGATGTTTACTTAAAAATCCACAGATGCATTGTTTCGCTTAGAAGGTCCGCATTCTTGTCCAAACAAATATTTACATCCATCTTGGTCGCATCGTCGTAGCCGCGTCTAGGGGCGCGTTGTCAAGGTGAACCTAACTCCGTTTGACACATCACTTGATCGTTTGCTCGCTGCTGCTGCCACTGCTGTGTTTACTTTGCGAGGAGACTTTTCAATTTGAACCATATGTGTGCACTGACTTCACTGGGATTGCCGGAAATGCTCAATCCCCAAAAATGGAAAATTATCCAGTCCGACGATGCTTTATGATCGGGTTAAGTAAACAATAGTGGTCGATGGGCTTCTCCTCTTGCCTAACTCGTCTCTTTTTTTTAATTATAAACAAACGGCAAATTATCTTTGACGAAACAAACTCTTTAAGAAGAATTGTGTACACAAGTTTGCCTCTAAATTTAGAAGCATGTAGGATTCCCATTAGGCCTACCCATCCGACCACCATCCATAGCACGGCTGGTATCGGCACGTCTTCGTCGTCGCCGTCGTCGGTCGTCGGTCGTCGATCGTCAGTCGTCCATCGTTCGTCGCTCGTCGCAACAAGTGCAATTTGACTGCACCACAAGGATATGCGATATGTTTTCTATTTCTATCGAGTGATTCGTTCCATGCGGTAACTATTCAGAGATGGCATAATTACCATCGCGTGCACTCTCACGAAAACCATTTTCATATCCATGACTATATTCTCGGAATTCTGAGTTGGTTTGTTGTGTGGTTACTAAACAAAAGACCAAGACCAGCGCACGCATTTAGCCAAAGCAGCTCCATTGGTAAACATCGGGGATTGCGGTGACACAGCGTTTGGGGAGTGCGTCCAAAACGGGCCGTGACGCGACAACAAAACAACCAACGTCTCTCCGGTTGTTAAAACCAAAGTTATGTTAATTGATGCTAAAACCAATATCGGACAATGATCGTTCTTGTTGACACTTTTCGACTTTTCGACGACATTCCGTCCGTATCGGTTGTCCTTCACATCTCTCATAGACGCAAGCACACCATTGCACAAGCCGAATCCCACACACAACACACACTCACAAAGGCTCTTATTTTTCATAAATTTTGAAGTGAAAGAGGTGGAGAATCACATTATTTGACGACCGAGTCAAGTCCGCATTCTCTTCCGAAGTTTGGGCCACCGTCGGCCACCGGGCAAAGTGTTAAAGACTGATGATGTATGGTGTGGATGTGCGTTCCTCACTGCGTCCTAAAGGTGTGTACACAAACGAACACACATACACATACACATACACATGTATTGCTTTCTACCATAGACGCAGTGTGTGCTCAATAATGCTCACCTCTCTCCAGCGGGCATTTTCTAGGAACTAACCGATAGACAAACAGAACAAAAGACAGCCGTCGCGCATGCGTATACTTCAAACAGTTAAGAAGAAGCACGGAGCACAGACATTCCGGCATACACACTTCCAATGCGTCCCTCATTCCAGAAGGAACGAACACATGAAAAAAAAGAAAAGAAATGGTAATGAAAATAAATCAAGTCAAAGAAGGTACCGGTTTCTTTTCTTTCATTTTTTTTTTTGTTCCACTCCCTGCCTCTTGTCCACTCACATCTTCCCGAGGAAGCAGAGATGAGGAATCAGGCATTACTTAGCAGAAACCCTAAGAGTTTTACATGTACCCAATTGACTTCTGCTGTAGAGTGCAAATGGACGCTGGGATTTAATTGCTGGCAATGGTTTAAAGATAAGCAGAGTACGAGCATGCTGCGCCTAGCCTAGTCTGGTATCCTTAGGATTGCCATTACGTATTCACACAGAGAGGGGTGGGGCTGTGGGACACACATACACGCGGAAGAGTTCTTTGACCAAATACGGGCCTAAGGTCAATTCGTATTGACAGCTTAAGGTGATTAAGAAAGCGTGCATGCGCCGACTATTGGTCGACGGCGGGCGGTTCGGTTTCGAAAGATCCGCAAGATCTCCGATGGGTTACGTGCGGCAATATGGGGCGAAGCGGCGGCGAACGACCGCGCGCCGAACGTGACACAAAACATACAAACGTTTCGACAGTGACATTCGTTTCATCATACCAACATTTGTTTTGTGCGTCTGCTTCGCTTCTTTTGCTCGCCTCTCTGGAAGTCAAACAAAGAGGAAAGAATTACTAATTAGCTATGGATTTGTAAAATAAATCGGCCTGCGTCATAGTTCGACCAGTTATCCAGATTTACGAGTTTATACGCGTTAAATGTTTTATGATATGCATGAATGCAAATGGTTTTATGAAATTATATAATTTGTGGAAATTGTGAAAACTTTGATGTCAACGACATCGCATTGACAACTATATGTTCGATGAGTACAGGTTCTTCGATGAATGACACTTTCTTTTTCGCTGGTAAATGTTGGTGAAGTAGTTTAGCTTAATTTTTTGGCAAAATGTTAGTCCTCCCTTTACGTAACAAATCTACGAGCAATCTGAAATGCAATAGAAACACAATGCACAAGCCTTAGTCAAAAACAGAAAAGGTGTGTAAACGCTTTTAAAAACAGCGAAAATGAAAACCAGCTGAAAATGTTGATACTCCTTCATGAGCAAATCGTACACAGTTTTATACGTTTTAATAAATTCGAAATATCATGAAAATCACTTGATTTGAACGTCATAAAAGCACAAAAGCGATTGCTTAGAAGAGAAGTGCAAAAAAATTAAAATACTGAATGAAGCTCAATTTTGAGAACCCCAGGAGTTAACACTTATAAACCTCATGAGGAGAATGGCCATCCCTAAGTGAAGTCGCAACGTCGACGTATATATTTTTAGCAAGGTGGTGGTGTATACGCCGAGCGAAAATGATGGTGTTCGAATCGTGGTAAGTGGACGGAAACAGTGACCAGGCCATAATTGGTTAGAAGGAAATTGTTGGCTTCTTATTTGGAATTGACCGGACAATCATCTACTCTAAGCTACGTCAAATGATGTTTGGAGAGATTTATCGCTCATAAGTGTTTTGTTTTGCTTAAGTAAGGATTTGTGATCCACCTGAGCAGTGGAAGTTCGGTAAAACTTCAGCTATTTATCAGAATTTTAGAGGGCTTTATTACGAGCTCTAATCATTCACCTCTAATAGTTTAGATCGCAAGGTGTTTTTTGTCCGTAATTGAACCTGTCAAACGATGATGACAATAATTATTATAATAAATGGATGGCGCGACAGTCCACAGGGGGATCAGGGCCAAACTTGCTCATCAACTACTCATGTTGTGCGCTACTATGAGCAGAAAGGACCTTCAGTATTTGCCGACTCTGAAAGGCGAAGTCCGGGAAAAATTTCTTAGACAGTTGTTGCTCTTTGCGTGTTGTCAGCAGCTCGAAATAGGTAGTGCCGTTAAAGATGCAAGGTGTTAAGTTCAGGAATCGAACTTGGACCTTCGGCGTGTAAGCGTCGCACTCTACCCAACAAAACCATGGGGGCCACATAAAAGGATGGCGATACATTTACTTAAAAAAAGGCTTACGAAACATGTTTCTGTTAAATTTTCACAATAAGTAATTAATGTTTTATAAGAGTAAGGGATAGCAGTGCTCCAAAAAGCCAAACATAAGGAATATAGAAATCTTTAAAACGCAACCTGATCGCTTCAGAAATAAGGTACAAATATGCTTTATGTTGCTCACGAGGTTCTGAAGAACGGGACAGAAAAGGAGAAACTCACTCAGGGGATGATGTACTCGTAGTCGTAAAAAATTGTATACATCAATCAAATCAAAGTGAACCGCCTTTCTATAAAAAATTATCAAAATGAGCACTATCTTTAGTCTATTATTATAAATTTTGATAAAATATGTGTATTTATATTCCTATCGATGCACGTCGTACTGTTTTTAATTATCAGCACAAACTTCACTTGTTCGATATAATTTTGGAAACATATGACAAATAAATCTCCAATTTAATTTCGGAACTCGATAGTGTCATACGTCAAATCGCCGTACATTGCTCAAACACTAGATTAGAATTTGGCGCCATCAAATTCTTACAATTAAAGTTGGCGTTTGCTGTTCCACACTCAATTTTGCAGTTTTAATCATATTCCTTGTAACTTTACAGTTAAACGTTTGTTTTCTTTTTTCGAACACAAGAAACAAACATATTTTTTTGTCAGGCAAACGAACAACTTTCAAATATACCTGTACAAAATAATAAGTAATAATGACTTGAGTGAAAAAGCAACCGCCTGATTTTGCAATATATTTTTTGGAGGTTAATAACGGTTAAAATAAGAATGAACAGAACAACATCTTCTTTGTCTACCACACTAGTTCAGAGAAGTTTATAGAAGAAAGTTAATATGATGTGAGCAAAATAATAAGCAAAAACAGCAGATATTTTATGTCGTATTCTTTTTGTGTAATTTTTCATTGTAAGTAAAAACAACTTTATAACAAACACTTAAATAAAAATTGAAAGTCTTATTGTTTGTACTGAAAAATTGAGCGAAAGAAGCATTGTTTACCGGAATATAGGAATATAGTAAGCCAGCTCAGAACTAAAGGGTGATTTTTTAGCTATAATCATTTTGGCAACACTGGTTTCAACAGCTGACGCACGTTTCATGTTTTATTTCACTGTCAAACATCTTCAATTTTTTCTATAACATAACCATGAATCGTCTTAAAAACAAACAACGTTTGTATCAAAATGCGTGGTCTGTTAAGAAAGTGCATCGAACGCTTCTTCCATTTTAAATCAAAAAAAGGTCAAAAATGGACGAAGCTCATTTTTGGCTCAATGGGTACGTAAAAAAGCAGAATTGTCGATTTTGGAGTGAATATCAGGCAGAAGTACTGCAAGAGCTACAAATGTATCCAGAAAATGTCACATTTTGGTGCGGTTTGGGTTAGTGGCATCAATGGACCGTAATTCTTCAAAGATGATGCGAATCGTAACGTAACTGTAAATGGTGAGCGCTACAGTGAGATGATATCCAACGTTTTTTTGCCCAAAATGCAAGAGCTTGACTTGCATGACATGTGGTTTCAACAAGGCGTTGCCATATGCCACACGGCACGCGCAACAGTGGACTTATTGAGAGGCGAGTTCGGTGAACATTTTATTTCACGTTCGGGACCGGTCAAGTGGCCCCCTAGATCTAGCGATTTAACGCCTTCAGACTTTTTTTTGTGGGGCTATGTTAAAGCTGATGTCTATACAGACAAGCCCACTTCAGTTGACGCTTTGGAAGGCAACATTGAAGCATTTGTTCGTGAGATACTATCCGAAATGTTAAAAAGAGTATGCCAAAATTGGACTAAGCGGATGGACCATTTGAGGCGCAGTCAAGGTCAACATTTGCATGAAAAAATCTTCAAACATTAAATTTTATGAACCGTACTATCGATTCAAATTAAGATTTCATGCATTTTTCTGATATATTTTGTGTTTTTTTTTTTTAAACTTTCCTATAGTTTTTAAAAAAATCACCCTTTATTTAAGGCAGCTGGAGGTGACCTGGTTGGGCGCATGCACCAGCTCATCTATAAGATATGGTTTGCCCGCTCCACAAGAAGGGAGACCCCTTTGACTGCGCCAATCATTGAGGGATCAGTCTTCTTAACATCGCATACAATATCCTCTCTGCCGTATTATGTGAGCGTTGAAACCCTTTGTCCATAACCTGATAGGTCCCTATTAGTGTGGTTACAGGTCAGGAAAGTCCAAGATAGACCGGATCTTCACTTTACGGCAGATCCTGGAAAAGACTCAAGAAGTGCAAATCGACACTCAACACCTATTCGTCGATTTTAAGGCCGCATATGACAGTGTGCATAGAGACGAGCTATACAGTGTCATGTCTAGTTTTGGCATTCCTACCAAATTCGTCAGATTGGGTAGAATGACGATAGGGAACTCTCGCTGCTCCGGAAAGGTCGGTAACCGAGACCTTCAATGTCAAAAAAGGTTTTAGACAAGGCGACGCGCTGTCATATGACTTCTTTAACAGCATTTTTGAGAATATCGTGCGTAACTCACAAGTTAACACCAGAGGCACGATCTTCCAAAAGTCAGTTCAATTGCTAGCTTACGCTGATAACACTGACGTGATTGGACGAACACAGCAAGCCATCAATGAGGCGTTTGATGGCATTGAAGCGAAACCGGCTAAATGAGGGCAAAACAAAGTACATGCTGTCACCAAGAAAGGACACACAACATCGGCGTCTCGGACAGAGCGTCACACTAGGCAGCAGAAATTTCGGGTACCGCGGCTCCGCGAAAATAGAGACAGCAACATCAGTACCGAAATCAAACGCAGAATCCCTCTTGCCAATCGCTGTTTCTTTGGGCTCAAGACCCAATTGAGTAATAAAGCCCTCTCTCGAAGGACTAAGCTCGCTTTATATAATAGCTTGATCATCCCATTCCTACTTTATAGCGTGGAAACCTAGACGTTACTAAAAGCGAATGAGGAAGATCTTAGTCTTTTCGAGAGAAAAGTTTCGCGTGCGATTTTTGGTCCTGTTTGCATTGACCGCCTGGTCAAGCCCCTTTCGGCACTAATTTTAAGATGGATAGGTCAAGTAAAGCGTATGGACACCACTGCTTCGGTCCGAAAAGTTTTCGAATTTGAGCCATTGGGACAACGCAACAGAGGACAGTGCAGGCTGAGGTGGCAAACACAAGATCAACCTCAACCAACTTAGACAGCGCAATAGAAAGCAGCTGGCGAAAGTCGTACTGGCTGGAGAGGCATGTTGGTTAAGTCCACCCTGGACTGTAGCGCCACAAGGAGAAGAAGAAGAAGTAAGCCAGCTCAAATCACAGAGGGTATTTTCCATAAACATTTCATTTCTCCTGGCATGGTAAAAAATTTAACCTGTGCTTATAATTTTGCACAGCAGTGTTTTCAATATTATACGTTTTTTTTATTTCTTAAAACCATGTTTGTATCTTGGGACAATCAAGAAGTAATAATATTTGCCCCCCTTTCTGTCCATGTTCTAATATCTTACTATATCTGAGCCGCGAGTTTAGTTGAATTTTGAACAGTTCTAAGTTCTAATCATCATTTTTTTAGAGATAATAAAATTAAATCTTAAAATAAAAACACTAGGCATTCTAGGCTCAGTATTTCTTGCTGCGATTTTTTGTCCGTGGGAATTTCATTCCAAGCTTTCTCTATTCTTGAGAAAAATCATCAAGACGATTTATTCATTGTTTTACAATTTCCCAAAGATTCTCAATGGGGTTTAAATCGGCCGACTGCAGTGGCCAATCCAAAACAGTGACATATTGGTTACTGAGCCACGATTTGACCAACTTTGATGTGTGTTTTGGGTCATTATCCTGCTGGAAGACCCAACGCAACGGTATTTCCCATTCTGCATATGGTGAGATGTTCTTATATCCGTGTTATATTATTATACCAACAATCTCAAACCATCACATTATTTCCACCATGTTTAAACGTTTTTAGGCAATAGCGACTTTGAAGTCGCTTGCCAAGTGGTCTTCTAACGTACAAAATTCCATCGATAGACATAGTATTGAATTTTGCCTCATCACTAAAAGAGAATGAGCTCCACTTCTGAATGTCCCAACACAGATTTTCTTTTGCAAATTTCTTCAAATACAGACCTTCAAAAGTATGTCAAGCTTATTGTGTATTCGGATAACAAGTATAATGAATTTTATGAAATTGCCTGGTTTCTGTTCGAGTTGCAAATGTTTTGTCCGTTACTGTATATGCACGTAACTTATCAAGCGTCTTCTGATAAAATACTTAGAAAAAATTGGACTAGGACTACGGAAGTCTTAAAAATCCGACGCAACGAGACATCTTCATTTGCAGCAGATCTACAGTCGGAGCACTGTGTCTAAACCAACAACACAGTATGAAAGGGGACCTGCCTTTCATTCAGTGGACTTCAAATCTCTGTGATGCTCAATTCCATTTTTCCATAATTTTAGAAATGCATTCTAGTGGCCGCTGTGACGTTGTGGGTAGAGTGCGACACTTACACGCAGAAGTTCTATGTTCGATTCTTGAATGCAAAGTCGTATTTGATAATTTTTGAACTTGATCTTACTGAAAAACGCTCTTTTTGTTGAACAATTTACTTCAATCCCCAATTTTTTTAAACAGCATCGAGATTGGTGAATAACTTCTGAAACTGCAACGAAAACTAACTTGTGTCATTAGTCATGAATTCCTTGCGCCATTTCGTCTCATCCGGCGGATCATACCATTCCGCACGTGTCACCTACATTAGGTCCTTCATTTACAAAAGAAAATCTCAAATTCTAAAGTTGTCTCGGAAATATTTTCGCAATACTCCGTCACAACAAACCGTTTCTCATTATTTAAATTATTTCCCCAACTAGAGCGAATCACCAGCAGAAACCTGGCATGTCTGACAAAAATAATAATTTCTTCCATGTCCCTCCCATCAATAGCCTCCCCTTCGAACACCTCAATACCACTCAATAGATCGTCGATCCTACGATTCGACGACCCAACTATTCAACAACTCAGCCATCCGCGGTACATGCAATATCGCGCAATCATCGCTCACCGGCTAATCAAATTGTCGATTATTTATAACCGAATCTTTCAATTCGTCGACTATTTTTAGCGGCGAACATTTGATGGCCGGTCCAATCGAATGGTGGCCGAACGCTACACCCTGATGACTCTGTGACTTCTTGCACATCTATGCCAAGTGGTATCTGTGTAGTCAGGAAAATGAACATGCACACAGTTCATCTCCACTTGGGCTGTTTCCCGACATAATGAATGCCCGTCTGCTTGCTCGCCTCGCCAATCTTCGAATTGCACTTACCTCACCGAACTCAAATGCGGAAATGCACCGTGGCCGCCGCCACTGCCGCCACCACCACCGCTGCTGCAGCCGTTGCCGCCACTGCTGCCGTCGTCGTTGGTTACGTGAACTCCTGCGGTACTCGTATCTATGTATTTTTTTTCTGAACGTAACAAAACAGTGCATTGCATGGCACACAAAATGCAAAAGAAGGAAGGCAGTGGCAACGCCAGTCACATAAGACTTTGGAGTAGCTGGCCGACTCAACGGCGGTACCTACTCCAGGGTTATAGCCAGTCAACCAGCCACCGCGTGAGCCTGCCTTTCCTTGCTGGATATCCACCGAATACCTGTACATCTGTGAAGAGTGGATATCTCCTCGCGCGGAGATTATGTGTAGGAACCCCTCGAGGATAATGACAAACAGCAAGAAGCTGTAGATTGGGAAACGCACCCGCCAAATCCATAATGGGATGTGTTTCGTTTTTTTTTCCTCTTTTGCCCCGTCACCTCTTTCTTTTGGCGCGCTGATGAGGAGGCTGGCTGGCTGGCAAGCGCACTCCAGGCGTACTTCACTCCAGAAATCTTATCCGTCCGACCGCGTCGTTGTCGGCCGTCTCCACTCCACTCGAGCCGCGCTTGTTGTCGAATTTTTGGATCGAGCTCCGCGATATGTGCGTGTTTGAGTTGTGTTATAAATCTTAGAATGGCGCGCATCTACCTGTCGGGGCTGGCAGCTGAGTATGTTTTATGATTTCAGCTCTCCGCGGTCGCAGATGATCTGAAAAATGAAAGGATGTCCGTTCTGCTCGGTTCACTTTCGCAGAAATCCCTTCGCCTTTTCAGAGCAGTAGACATTGATGAATATTGTTTTCTTCCCGAGGAATATGCCAGCATTAGAATTGTTCGCACCGCCATCCGCTACCAAGGAACCAGGAACAATAGATCCAGTGTGACGAAATCCCTTATGTAAGCCCGTTGCGCTCACACTTTCCATACGAATGTGCATTAACGGTTTGGGTTACGTAGCCGATGCACTGATTTTTAAATATAAATACTCGGAGTCGTCTCATGAGTTTTTTGCTTCTACCTTACAACAGGTTACACCGCAGTAGCAGGAAAGTAGCGATTCAGAAGGAGAGAGGGAGAGGGTTATTATCTAAAGCGGAGCGTAGCAATAAAACGCCCACGAAGTGTGCGTTATGATGATGACGACAACGGTAGAGCATAGTTGCCGCTCTTTCCGAAATGTTGCAGAGCAATTTTTGTAAACACCAATCCGGTCGAGACTTAAAAGAAGGTACACGCACGCACACAGTCACGCATTTACTCTCGCCGCTGTAGCATTCTTATCGGGAATTGCCAGATGAATATTCTTTGAAATTTGAGAGCACGAATGAGATAAGTGGTTCCAAAGAGTCTGCATGCTTGGCTGTTTTCTTTAGAATAACCAATGGATAATCGGTAGTGTGGATTGAGGATCGCTTAGGGGTGAGTTAATGCAATCCATTGGCAGAGAGATTAAACATGTACATGTGCATAATATATTTAAAATCAGTTATGTGACTTAGTTTTTGAAGTGAGCCAAATTCATTCATTCAATGTATTATAGGGTATTTGTATTTCCAATAAAGTTTAAATCCCTGTATCGGATATATTTTATTGTAAACTGCAGAATGTTGCGACAAGTTACATAATAATTGCAGATTTTCTAATGCAAAGCGGTCGCCAAGCATAGTCCCTAAAGAAAACTGACTCGATGAAGCATTTCTTTAAAAATTGGGTTCTAGCAAAAGCATTCTTCAGTGCAGTCTATTCTGCTCGTATAAAATTGTTACTGGGTTTCTAGTGGCCAGCATTTTAAATTTCGGAAAGAATGTGCCTACTTTTGAAGCAAGTAGACATATGTGATGATTATTGATTAAAATGTTAAAACTTCAGTTAAACCACGGTTCAAATTTGCGATGATGACATTAACGAAAATGTTAATAACTTTCGAGGCTTCTGACGTATGACACGTGTTCTTTGGTCACCTTCCAGTTGCAATAGCAAAAGAAGAACGTGCGAGAAAAATATTTTTTGTAGGATCTTTGACGTACTATATAAACTGCAATAAAACTAAACAACAAAGAATATGATGCAGAAACGTAAGTAAAGTTTAATAATCTTTCTCACTTAAGTTCGAAATAATTTATTGCTTAGATGCTGAAAAATTCGCAAGTTCACATTACTTGGCATTTTTTTAGACATTGATGCATGCTTTCATTTCTGTATGGATTCAGTAGACTGAGATTCATAAATACAATACCCCATATTCCAAACTTCCTGAGGGTTTTTTTCAATAGCAATCAAATAAAAACTCCGTTGAAGAAGACGAGTCTCTTGTTAATTTGTAGGTTAAAAAATGATGAACTGATCACGGGAAAAAATTATATTTTAATGTGTTTCGATGAGTATATTTCGATGACCAGGAAACGTTCAGTATTGTGAAACAAAGATTGTGATAAATATAGACACAACCCATGTCCGCCACATATCTTTAAAAAAAAATTTACCCTGTCTACATTTTAACACATATCTGACTTGCTCTTGTAGAATGTATTGTTTTTTGTTTGTCAATTGTTTTTTGTTTGTTTTGTTTGTTTGCCAATTGTTACATCCAAAAAGTAACGTTACCAAAAAGTTACTTTAACACGTTGAGGACGTCACAGTTTTTTCTATTCAGCATTATCTGGTGGCAGGACAAATCAAAAGTTGCATTATCAGGCGGCGCCTTGCACACATTTTTTTTAAATTTTGAAGAAAAACGAAATGTACACACATCAATATTGTGCTGTTTCTGCTGTATCCTTATTTCTATTACAAGCCCCAGATAACATTCATGTGTGAGCCACCGGTGAAACATGCCGCCCTCAACGTGTTAAATTACATCGTTCTTACTCCCATTCAAATCAATCAAGTGAGAGTTACTTTAAATTTCATCGTTCTTACTTCCACTCAAATCAATCTTAGATCATTCATATTTCTTCAAAAGTCCGGTGCACATTTAAACAATATACCCAGGTACATTCCTCTTTACCCACCTTCGAATACAAATCACCAATAAAGATCATATATTCTGGTTGTCCTTTAACAATGAAAACGTCGAAAACGAAAAAAGAAAATTATATGCAAACAAACAACTACTCAAAACTATAACGTACTGTGTGCACTACTTTATCTTCAAAAGAGAAAAGGAAAGATTTTTCGACCAATTGTCATTTGCAATTACCTAGCTACTTTTACAGCCGTCTGCTCTAGGTTTACATACAATAGTTAATACTTTTGTGTAGAAGGTGACATAATAAAAAAAATAAAACAACAAAAAATCATCCCACACGTTTTCATTTTGAAACAGTATTTCTTTTTTTTAATCTTATGCCCTGAAAGACAATCCTTTTCAAATATTTATTGCACCTAATAAACAATAATTAGTTACTTTTTGCAGACATTGTTCAGGTTTCGTCTGTCTAAAGTGACAGTGTAATAAAATTACGGGATTGAAAATTTGCAAGTTATAAATAACCCTAACTCTCTTAAGGTGCATGATTCCCTTCCGTAGGTAGAATTATTGACTATAATCGTAGTTTGCATTTTTATGATATTTATGAACTATCACTGAAGGGTTTTAACAAAAATTGACGCATGTAAGCGTGTTTGACATCACATGTTGTAACCTGTGCTAAGTTGTAGGACGATGTTTAAGTGAAAAAAAAAAGATTTCAGGGCGTGTGTATAAAATCCCTGCCTGGGTACAAAATTTAGTACTGCAATTTTTGCGTTTATTTTGTCGTTAAAAATAATAATAATAATAATTGTTGGCGCTACAGTCCAAAGGGGGACCAGGGCCTAGCTTGCTCATCAACTGCTCGTGTTGTGCTCGCTACTGTTCTCTCACGAGTAGAAGGGACCTACAGGTTTTTGCCGACTCCGAACGGCGAAGTTTGAGAAGCTTTCTTAGACAGTTATTACTCTTTGAGTGTTGTCAGCAGCTCGAAAAAGGGTGATGCCGTGAAAAATTCGAAAAATTGGTGTTGAGCTTTGAATCGAACCTACAACCTTCGGCGTGTGAGCGTTGCACTCTACCCACTACGCCACGGCGGCCACCGTTACCACCGTTTGTCGTTATAATTGTCCATATAAAATATCATTTGAAATGTCTTAATTTTATCAACACTCTGTAATACTTTTTTCGCCTTCAAAATATAAAACTCAGTTTACATTTAATAAGTACATATGGTAAATGCTCAGAATAAAAATTTCGTTTTAATTCTCTGAAGCTTACTATATTTCTTAAATACATAAAATATTTAAATTTGAATACCGACTAAAAAATAGTTCCTTTCTTAAGATTTGAAAACATTTGAAAATGATACCTTGAGAATATATTTTGAAGCGATCAGAAAAGTTGCCACAAAATAGTTTACTGCATCTATTTAGAATTCGTAAATGAAACAAAGATCTACTGAATCATATTTATGTGTATTAAGTGGTGTTTTACTGGCTTACCTAGTGCATTTAAGCAAAAGCATTTGTTATCATTAAAAACAAGAAAATTTATGCGGAGGTGGGTAGTCTTTAAGGACCAGTTTGTACTGTTGCACCGTTTCTTAAGGGTCGATTCTTATAATTCTTTGTAAAGCATCCACTCCAATGTGGTCATTGCATTATCTATAAACAAATAAAAAAGTATTTGTTCATTAAAATATTGAAGTGAGGATATGGTCCGAAAGCTTAGTGATACACAACAATTATGTTACCGAGAAATGTTTAAATTTCCAACGTTTTGCTCTTAAGTAACGTTTGAATATAAGTTCCTCTTTTCAAAATAGTCTATAGCGCTGCTATGCTTCGCGTTTAAACTTACTTAAGAAAATCGCAGGCTTTGTCTTCGAATAAATTAATTTCTAAATATTTTAATTTTCTTCAAAATTATATCTCAAAATCACTCTGTGATTTTAAAACGCACCCACAAGAGTTTATTAAACTTCACAGCACCCACCTTTTGAATGACAATCATCACACCACATCTACACCTTCAAGTAATTAAGGCGCGCACGACTTTGATCTATTTGCTTCAACACAAACTGTTTTTCCAGGATATCATTCCATCTAAGGGAGAGCACTCTTTGTGTTTCATCAAGAGTTAGCCTGGCAACACCTCGATTCTCTCTCAATTTCCTTACCCTCAACGTACGCCCGCGCTCGTAAACACTTCCACACGGAACTTGATGCCAGCAAGCAAACATATGGTCGGCCGTGGTGTGTTGGTGCGTTCCCGCCAGTCTCTGTGTGTGAGTGCTTGCGGAATTTGGTGTGTTCTTGCTGTTGCCGTTCCCACACACACACACCCATACTCAGAAGTCGACTAGCAGCACAAGTGTATTGGCGTCTCGCAGTGTGCTCTCCTCTCAGTTGCTCAGCTCAGTTGTTGTCTGTCGAGTGTCGGTTGGCGGCTGGCAGGCAGGTTCCGTTTGTTGTGTTTCGGATTTTTATTGTCAGTCGATGGTTTGCCGTCGATGACGTCGGTTTATTATTTAAGGTTGAGCCGAGTTCTAATTGGATTTACTTTTTTCTGTTAACTTTCTGTTGAAACATTTTATTTACACTCATACCTCTTGTTGTTTATTGAATGCGGATCTTGGACAACTTCAAATGCAAAATATTCACCCACTCGCACCGCAAGCAAGCATCCGAGAGCAATAGCCGAAATAAGATAATTACCAAACCAGTCGAGAACCCCGAAAACAGTGTTTCTTCCGTTTTGGTGAATCAAGTGTGTTGTGCGTGCGATTTATAGTAGTTATACAAAAAGTGCAGATAGCAGATACGAATTAGAAGGGCTGCTCGAAGGCTCGAAGAAATTGAAACGAATAAAAAACAAGAATACAGTGTTGTGTGTGAATAAGTGATTGGAGCCGAGTTAAGTTTGTCGTCGGCAACATTGTTTACACGAAGAAGACCAAATCGCAATCCACCAGCAGCTCTTCGGCTTCTGCTTCTGCCCCGGTTCGTGTTTTATCGGGGTCCGTTCTAAGGACTCACTCAACTCAGTCAGTTGTCAGGTGGCAGTTGTGCTCGTGAATCTCTGAGTGGATTTTAGTGATACTGTCGCTTAACTTGGATTACCAGTTACCCAGCTATTGCCAGTTGAATTTGGTTTGTGCGGCGTCAACGTTACGGAAATCATGGAGTACAACCGGAAAGCGTTTTAATCCGATACGAGACAAACAGACAGACGCAGAGAATACGGTGGAAGAGAATATAGCAGTATCAGAAAGCCCGCAAAACAGGTAAGATTTGAAGATTGTTTGTTTGTGGGACGTCTTGGGTGTGATTCACACTCGGTATGACACAATAGATGAAATATTTATGAATTTGATATTAGTGGTTTGGCTTTTGGTTGCGGTAGTGCTGGTTCGCTTGGGCTTTGGGTTGAACGGCCCCCGACCCGGACTTCCTTGAAGGTGCCAAATCATGATACAGCCACTGGCTGGTGCCGTCTGCGACCGTACCGTTTGTGCGAGAGAGGAAGCCGTGGGTGACATAAGTCAAACCTGTTCATGTAACAGCTTTTTCGATTAGCATTCCACTAATCATCAGCGCACACCTCGTAATGGGGTTGGGTTGCCCCCTCCTCAGTGCCCCAAGCCGCTCATATGTCAACGCAAGCTGTGTGAGAAGAGCACAAATCCACTGGCTCTTACGTTGTGTTACCTGTTTTGCGGAAAGTGGCTCAAGTTCCGCGTGCGAAATAACGAAAGAGAGGCATTACCGTATCCGCATGTGACATGACAAATAGGCGCGTATGTTGTACTCACGCTCTCGCACACATTGCTCCACACCGCACAAGGTCACATGAAAATTCGCGGAAGGAAAGACGTGCTTCACTCACGCACACATTCATGGCGACACGCTTATACATTACCTCCTCCTAATCTTATCGTAAATTCGCCCTGCAACAACTGAGACAATTGTTGATGTAAGCTCCCTCAAAGATGTGTGCAACTCGCTACCACTGCTATCGTCACCATCGCCGTCGTCGTTGTCGTCTTTTCCCGTCAGCGTCAGCGGTGAACGTTTAACGAGCTTAGTCGCACTGATTCGTCTTCCATCGCTCGCCCATTAAAATGTAAAAAAGCGCAAAATAAATTAAATTCACTTCCGCATTGCTCCACAAACACACAAACACATTTGCAGTGTCTCGCAGCAGTCGCCGCAACGCAACGCAACAACAAAAACAGCAGTAGCCGCAGTAGCAGCGGCAGCAGCAGCGCAGCAACGACGACATCGTCGGGAGTGTCGGCGGTTGAGACGACTACGATCGCGCGATGAAGCAAAAATGGCAACCTAAGAAAATCAAAATGAAAACACAGGGAACGCTAAACGTTAAACGCTCCACACCGGCACTTCGCCCTAGAGCCGTCTCAAGCAATTCGAAGTAATACAAAAGTCGTCTTCTTCCTCCACTTGGTTGTGGCTGGCGTTTCGCACTCAACGCTCCACCAGCAGCGACCAGAACGAGCCACATTTACAACACAATTACATTGTGTCGTGGTAAGCCGCGACGGTGCGGCGAATTGAGGTGATGTTGAAGGTGGCGGTGGTGATGACGGCAATACAAGGCAATGGCAGCGGTATGTTGTTATGTTGCAGTAACGGACTCGTGCATGCTGAATGAAGCGATTCAGCATTGCATTGAGATCCAACCCTGTACAGATTGCAGTGCCTCTTCTCGGAAACGAACAACTACAAAGGGAAAGGAGAGACACATAACTTGGTTTGCTTACAACCGGCTCACTTGCTGCGAACATCTGTGACAACTCGTCCTTTGATTTCAGGAAACACTTCCACCCTTGATTTAAATTCCAGGAAAAATTCTCAAGTAATCCCCTAAGGAGTTTGAGTGCCACCATCATACCCCAGCCACAGTCATCAAGAGCACATGTGTTCGGTTTTCGGAGAAAGGATGTTACATGCAGACTGCTTAAATCACCATCACCATCTCCGTCGCTCTCATCACCTTCGTCCTCCTTCGTATCTGGTCGTTCTCCTCCACCTCCTCGGCAATCCATCCATCAACCACCTTCGACTCACATCGCTGCCTCCGTCGCAGTCTCCTCTCATTGTCGTGTCGTTAAAGTTGTTGCAAAATAAGGAAGGGGAAATGTGGGTAAAATGTAAAACCAAAAGGAGGAAGAAAATTGAGACCAAGAAAGTTGTGAGAGAGAAAGAAGAGAAGAGACAACTGAAACACACGACCCAACGGCAAGCAAATCGTCGTTACTTTTGTGGTTTACTGTGCAACACACTTAACTGGTATACGAATGGCGAGCAAATCTCGGCACAAAAGCTGTAAGTGGTGCTACCGCGGCTGTCGCTATAAACAAGTTACGTGTAGTCTATGCTTCCTCCCGTGCTCAGTTTTATTTTTCTTTGCATCTTATTCTTCGTCAGCGCCGATGTTAACGACGACGACGACGATGAAGGCGTCTTACGACGAGCAGTGGTAGCAGTGGTAGTAGTACCCGTCGTTTTCATCTTCGTCTTGGCCGTAGTCGCTTCCCAATAGTACCACCAGCAAGAGCAACAGTTGCGGCGTGGGCTACAAAAAAAAGTGAATTAGTGGTGCACGTCGCCGCTGCAGGTCCCCCGTAATTTCCCTCTGAAGCCACACACAGACAGACAGACAATCCAAAAACATATCTAACCTGTTGTGTCGGGAGGGATTTGGTTACGTTTCGAAATAGGAAGTTGCCAGCAGACTGAGAGTGAGTGCATAAAGTCGATTGCTAGTTGTGTTACCTAACCGACTGACTCGATCGCGCGGCGTCCGCGTTGTCGTCTTTTCTTTTTTTTGTCGGTACCATATGCGCTCCTTGGCATGTTACATACATATTCATATATAACGGCGTTTAAGGTAAGGTACGTATACCTTCATAATTTGAAAACTAGGAAGTGCCGAAGCAACAAAGCGATAGGCATAAGGGGCATGCCATTTAAAAAATCTCTTCCTCTCTGCACAATCCGAGCGCAGTACCTGTGTTCATTGATTGTACTGAAGAAGTGTCAAAGGTAACAATTGTCCTCGAATTTTATGCAGATATCGAGCCACAGGTGGCGGATTATGGTTTGGGAACTGTTATGACTTGTGCAGGTGTCAGGGTACGAGCGAGGAAGAGCCACTCGAAAGTGCACTTGAATTCCGAAGCAAGGAACCAATTGAGGTAATAAAACGTTGTCATTGTTAATGAGTGGAACAGATTGTGAACTGAACGAAATATCCACACCCCCGACAGCTACTAGAACCACCTACGACGACGTTGTCTTCGGGCATGATTTACAGCTCGGACATGCGAAATGAGTGCGTACCTGGAGAGCAACCTCTTAGGGCGGATCGAATTTTATTTCCTTAAGTATCATATGGTCCTGCTGAATCCTTGGAGAAGAATTCATTAACAAACAACGGGATGTCAGAAAACAGTTGTTGATTTGGAAATTGCTTTGCCGGCGGACCTCCCAAGGAGCTGATGTCAAAGTCTTTCAATAATTTTCCCATTCGGATGGTCAGGGACAGAACAAAGTTCTTTTGTTTTGAGAAGTACCTTTCTCAAGTGGTACCTGGGGCATCAATTTTCCCTTTTGTGTTTCCTTAAGATGCAACAAATGACAGGCGATGCAATATACCTACGTACGTACTTGAATCTTTTGCAATCAATCGGTGAAGAGAGAGAAAAAGGGAGGTGCTGTCAGGTATACAGTAATACAGATGCACATAGAAATGTATCCTATTTCGGTGAATGGAAGGAGGAAAGGCGGAACGCAATATGAAGGACCACTCAACAGATCCTTAATGTGGTTTTATCTAGTGGATTTTGATAGTTTCTTAGAAAGGTTTCCAAGCAATGGAATGGAAAAGTAGGGACTTTTCACCAATTCATCATTTTGCGGATGGGTTTAGTGGAGAGAGTCTTAGAGACCTGCCAAAGAATTGTATATCCAACTTGTTTGGTTTTAAGTGTTGGAAAAATTTGAAAAATGAGAGAATATTTGTGCAAGGAAACAAAAGCGAAGACATCAAATGTATATTCCAGAACTTTTCATCAAATTTAGCACGATCAAGACTACTATTAGAAATTCAGAAGCAAAACGTTCTTTTAACTGAAGTCAATTGATTTTAGGTGTTTTTTATATTTTCATTTGTATCTTAAAAATATACATAAGATACTCATTTCTTGATTAAGTTAAGAAATCTTGAATTTTTACAACGCTCCAATACTATTTTTTTGGTGTCTGAGCACGCAAGCCATATTTTCGAAAAATATAAACGGTGTCTCAATCCCTTACGTTGCCGATCTTAACACCACTAGGCAGCAGGTTGGAAATGATACGGAAAAACGACGTAGCATCTTAAATCTCAGTTCTTAGCCTTTGTGGTTTATTCTCTCTGATTCTGACCAAGTGAGCAGTTCAGACAGGCAGTAAATGTCCCTTTTATGTATTTGATTCAAAAAAATCCCTTTTCATAAACTCCTTAGCTATTTATTTGCTAGTGATATGTTATCCATAATTTTTTTTCAATGCCCATATCTTTACTTTTTAATAATATTTTATTTCAAAATCCATGACTAATTGCTTGAATTGCGTAGATGACCAAAATGCTTGGCCAACGTTTATGATTCACGGCATTATCACATGCTGTGCATGCGATTACAAGTGTGAGACATGGCTTTTTCAAACTGCAGTGTTGTTGAGAACTTTTCTGTCAAATATGTACCAATTGCCTATTCGACATTTGGAAGCAAGAGCTTAAAGGTTATATTCGACTTCTGACGAATGCAATCATAGATCGCATTTTAATTGCTAATTTGAATTTAATTGTATGGTGCGACAGTCCACAGGGGGACCAGGGCCTAGCTTGCTTATCAAATACTTGTGCTGTGCGTGCTACTGTTTCTTCATGGGTAGAAGGGACCGACTCCGAACAGCGAAATTTGAAAATCTATCTTAGACAGTTGATACTCTTTGAGTGTTATCAGCAGCTCGAAAGAGGTGGTGCCGTGAAAAATTCGAAAATTCGTGTTGGGCTGGGAATCGAACCTAGACTTTCGGCGTTTGAGCGTCGCACTCTACCCACTACGCCACAACGGACACATTTTAATTGCTAAGCATATTCTAATATTTTGAACGTACTCAAAACCTCTGCCTTTACAATATGTGGAATAAAGTAAACCTTTAGACCAAACGTACAAAAATTTCTGAAAAATAATTCTAAATACCAAGTACAAGGAAATGTTGCAAATAATTGAAGCATGATTTTTGGAAATTGTAATTTTGATTTAATTTCAAAAGTGTTGGAACACTTCATTATATATAAATCCAACTTCACTTCATCAACTCTTAAAAGTCAATTCTAATATCCTGTTATACAATGCGTTGCGAGAGCATTATACTCAAAATAAAATTGGAAAAAACTTGACATAAATTTCGTTACACAAATCAACTTCAAATTTTAAAGTCAGACTATACCATAATGAAAATGTCAGTTTAACGACTAAAGGAACTGATCAGAGAAATGTTGACAAAACAGTATTAGAGACTGTAAATCATGGGATTAACCTGGAAAACCCTTCCAACTTAGCATGTGAATAGATTCAATCAAATGTGACTAATTTCTGAACAGAGCAGCGGCGTCTTTTTCTACAGATTTTTGTCTGTCTTCAGCTTGGATTACGAACGTTTGATATGTTCATGTCGCAGTTTTGAATTCCAACATGTTTCGATTCAAGTTACGAATAGCGCGCTGGCTAGTTGTGCGACTGCAGCAAAACACTGTCCAATGACATCGGGCAACATGCTGACCGAATCAATTACACCAATCGCATGGTGTAATCGTCAAAGTAGTGTCATCGTCTCTCCGACATTCAAGAAGTGTCACAAACAAAATAAAAAAAAAAAAAATGTGACGTATGACGCCGCGGTTCAACGAACCAATTGTTGTTACCCGAATCCATGAGGGAGTGACAGTATGGGAGAGGAGAAGTAAAAAAGGGTGAGGACTGCTCGTGCATACTCGTGTGTAGTTAAATCAGAAGAGGTAACAAATAAATCGAAGAATTTTTATCGATAATCACTGGATAATCATCTCCTGCTCGCACTGACTGAATATTTCCAAAGAAAATTCCAATCCCAGAAAGGCGAAGAAGACGAAGAAGAAGACGGATAGTAGGTGCGTAAAAGAGAAAGAAAGAGAAAAGGAAAGAAAAAGAAATTCAAGTCACGTACGGGAATGCACCTTAAGCACCCAACCTCCGCCCCTCTCTCGAGAAGCAGCAATATTTGGGACAGGCGCGCAATCACACAGGTAGGCGAGGTTGTGAGGCGGTAAAGATCTCGTTGAGTTTTTGTGTGTGCGCCCATAACATCAAAAGTGTGAGGGGCTTCACGCGGCACCTATTTATCCAACGTCTTAACCGGAAAAGGTGATATTACCTTTCATTGATCTTTATCGCACCTTTGTAATGCATATTGAGCAGGAATGAATGATGCAGCGGCAGCAGCAACAGCAGCAAACTCAAGTGTTTTATGTATGTGCGCATACCTAGTCGTCGTGGTGGTTGTTGTTGCTGGTCATGATGATGATCGACGACGGGTCTATGTTTCAATCGAATTTCATAAGAATTTTCAAAATAGCCCTTTATTCATTACTTTTCATCTTCTAAATGATTGTGCATTGTACGGGGGAGTAAAAAGGTGACGCTGAAGACGATGTGAAAAACGCCCTTTTATATTTTTGGGTTCTTTTTGCTTGATATGTGTACCTGTCCATGTGTATAAAGTGTCAAAAATTCAAGTTATGGGGTCCGTGTGCATTTTACGGTATAGGTCATAAATACTAAATCATTTTATTTAAATGTTCTAATAAAAAAATAAGAAGTTTTTAGAACCTAGTCCACAAACCACACATTTTTTAAGCAAAAGTATAGTTTTAGCATTCAACATTTTTTGCATAGCTCCTCCATTTTCCAACTTTCTTAGACCACAACCTCAGTTTTTGTTACCACAGCACACGGAACAGACGTCTTATTTCCATTATCTCATGCAAATGCCTATAAACTTATGCAATTCAACTACTTACAGTTTGTTAAATAAAAACAATCAAACAACCCAGAAGTGAACCAATAAATACGCCCTTTACTGTAATATTCTTGACATCAGCACGTCGCGCATACAGTCGTACTGTAAATACGACAATAAACCGAGTCTCGTATCGTAAATCAATTCGATCACTTTATGGTTCCACTGGTTATGTACAATTGTATCTAATTACGGAAGTGACGCAAAAGCTGATTATTATTTGCAAATAATACTCATAGATACTACACAGCTCTAGCTGCTGTGTCTAACGAGGAAACCAGCACACCACTTGCCAGGGTTCACGCATACTACTGCGGCAACCCGAGCTGCGGTTGTTGGTATTTCAATTATTATTATTGATCAAATCAAAATTCATTTTATCAGTTATGTACTTTAAGAAGTAAATACTGTATCTAAAGTTTCACGTTGTGCGTCGCCGTCGTCTTCGTCAGCCTCGTGGGGAGGAAGTTCCGAAAAAAAATAACGAAAACATGAGCCACCTAGTTATGAGTTCTGTGGATAAAGTTTCGAACTTCAGTCTCTAGCTTGGAGACTTATCGCTGTGGGTCTTTTTATTTTGGTAACCATATCGATAAGCTGTTGCAGATCTTCAGGCCCAGATTGTGACCGATTGACGTTGGAACACTGTCCAGCAATATGCATTATCTTCCCACCCCAGTGCCTAACCACCCAATTCTCTCAGAAAAACATATGCAGATGGTGTCTTGGTTCTTTATTCCGCGGCATCTGCAATGCACAAGATTTTTGGGTACTTCCTCGTTGAAACAGAAGCAGAGAACCGCAATTGTAGCCAATTATGAGAGCACATCATTCCCGCATAAAGTGCTAATACGTGCACCGACAACTAACTACCATGTCAGAATAGAATGAAGAAAAGCTTGTCCAAGATAATGTATAAACAAATTAGCTGGAGGGCTTGCGCGAGCTCTCAAAAAATCTCATTAGCGACAACAAAAGATACCTGCATAATCCTTCATGTGAAGGTGCGGAGGTGAGAGTGGGAGTGCGATAATGATGACGATGATGATTTCCTGCAAGAAAATGATTTTCTTACAATTGTATCCTTGCTGCGGTGATGCAGCACTGTTTCCACAGGGAGATAATGAAGAAAAAATTGTGAAATTGACACGGAGAGATGACACCTCTTCTCTTGGCTAGCTAGAGTAGTAAGAGTCGGGACAAACGAATGCAAATTAAATGAAGAGAAACGAAATGAAATCAACGAAAAGCAGGAAAACAAAACCGCGCTGGGGCACACACCACCCACACTTGGCGGAGGCACAAGGACCCAGAGTATTGCCTGTGGCCACTTCCACTCTTGGTAGAGATGACACAATCCTTCATAATTGTGATAATGCAGCATCATTGAGGTGCGTTGTCATTCTATAGCCGCGAACCTACGAATAGGCATCACCCATCCATCCAACTGGATGGTTGGACTGGGGAGGAAGATATACAAAAGTGTTGTTGTTTCTCGTTGAGTGCGGACAATTGTCTGTTGTCTGCGTGACTACATCCTTGCATCCTCCATGCGGTTATGAGAAAATGATCTCTAAAATCTCTTGTATCTATCTCTCATGCTAAAGTACTGGCTTGGATCGTGTCGTCTGTGCAAGGCTGTCGCGTGGAGGCTCCAACTTTTGAAGGGGGACATTAGTCCTGTTTTGGGATAAGAATTCTTATGCACAGAAGTAGGAAGAAGACCGTCAAGATTGTTTCGGAGGAGAGTTGTTTGTATTGTTTTAAATAAGACGCATTTTATGTCTCAGAGCTCTTGTGATCATTCAAAGTACATCTATCATCGTCTTAAGTTGTATGAAAGAATCACCGACGCGCAATTCATTGAAGTGTAGGGAGTAGACGTTATTTTTGCATGCAACTTCTAAGTTCTCAGTATTAAGCGACTCTATTTGTGAATTGGTTGTTTTGAAGAGGGGAAAAAATCTTTATAACTCCGCTTAGGATTAGTAATGTGTTAAATCTTTAAACGCAAAATTTTGTGATCATATTTCAGTATCGGAGTTTCTTATTTGTATAATTTTTTGCATCTGTTTACCATACATTCCTTAAAATTAAAGTACTTCTGACGAGCGTCTTAACACTTTAAATACGTTGCAGTTGATCGAGCCTCCGAGCTATGTATGTATATACAACTAAATTGCAACGTTTAAGCATGTATTACACATGAAGCAAGTTCTATAGTGAGTTATTTTCGAAACGTTGCATAATTGACACGAAAAACGGAAGTGTCGTTTTAACTACATATATATGCAAGGCTCATGAGGAAAAATTACAACCCAAACGATTAGAAGATAAAGCTTTCTCTAAGAAACAATTATTAATTATATTTTAACTAGTACCATAGAGACGAAGCAGTATCATCCAAGTATAAATGGACACCCGCAAAAAATATTTGTTCATATTAAGTTATCATACTAACCACTACTTGCTGGGAAAAAAATCCAATCATATTTTTATAAATGTTGTCATCATGTTATATCACTACGCTTTTCTGTCAAGTCACATATATGAATCCAAAAAGACCCTTTTGACGATAAACCTGTAGTAACATTCACTTTTCACTGTTGAAAGAGAGTGTAGCAGGTAGTCAGAAGGCTGTACCAGTATACTAAGAATCAGTTAAAAAATAAGTACTTCCCTGAAATTGTCATTTGCTTAGTCAGATTTTAGTATAAACACAATTTACCTACAACCTTGTTTGTCCTGAGAAGCATCCTTAAACTCGCATAAGACTTCTTAGCACCAATTTTCTCTCACAACACACTAGCGCCTCTCCCTCGTCTGACGCCACGTTATCAAAACAGGAAATAGACTTCAATCAGACATTCCAATTTTTCCCAAGTCAAAGGTTGTCTTTAATTTTCACGTTACCTGCATGTACACATCACCACAGTCGCAAACAGACTATGAAACTGCCGCCATTAACTCTATCTTGATCCCATCGCTCTAGGTGATGCTTAAAACCGTCTGTAAAATGTTTGATTACGTCTACATCCCCCACCGGGCTATGTAAGTCGAGTTGTGACTGTCTCATAAAAAAAATTAAACGAGAAAATCTAATAAAGTTCAAGTGAAGAACCTTCACCGGCCCGTTAAAAGTAGTAAGACCTCAATAATCGCAAGCCAATTTGGCTTGTGGGACTGTCAGCTAATTTATCGCTCTAATTGTTTCCATCTAGGAAGAGTTTACTCAGTATCTGTCATATCTGCCCAACACATTTGTGAACGAATATCTACATCTACTTCTTTCAATTTCCGTGCGAAATAATAAAAAACCGAAACGGTTTTACGTCAAAGTTCTCCCTCTTATCGTGTCCGCCTTTATTTTATCTTTATTCGCGACGTTCGCGTTCGCACTTGAGTCTTAAGTCTCGCATATGAAATTGGGTGCTTGGCAAGGTGTATTTGTCTTTATGGAACCAATAAATCACAGAACGCGCATTCTCAACTAACTACCGCAGAAGTTAAGCGGAATCATGTAGTTACATAAGCAGCGGACATATTTTTCTTTCCCTTTTGGTTGTCTGTCTCTCTTCCTCTCCTAATCCGCATTGAGGAAGTCTAGGTGTTATATTGTGTGGCGAGGTGAGGAGAAAACGACTTGCATTGATTTTAAGCGCCATAGCTTTTAAGTTAGACATTTGCCGGCGACGATGACAGTGGACTGAAATGACAAAACAACGAATGCAAACTGCCAACGGTGTACGGCAACAGCGGGCCACTTCACGGAAGAGATTGACTTCGATATGTTCTTATCCGCTTCTCGTGTGTCAGTGTGTTAAATGCGGAAAAATGGCTTCGTTTCTCGCGACAGTCGTTGCCGCCGCCGCGTATCGTATATGAGTAGAGTTGACTCCACACCACCTCTGCATCTAGGGTATCCGGCGTGCAGTGTAAGTGTACGCGAGAGTATCTGGTTGTACGTGTTGTTTTGCAGCAGTAGCTAGTTAAGTGGAACAAAATTCACAGAAGCAAGCGCTGCTTACTGCTGTAACTGAGATCGAAGTAAACATTTCCAGAACACGGAACTACTTCTCGTCTTCCAGCTCAATACAGACAGATGCAATCACGACAGCAGCCACGACGACAACGACGAATCCAGCATGTATTTGCTCTGCTTTATTGTCGAGTGAAATTGTTTATTTCCTACTAAGATAAGAATATCGACGTTATCTCCGTTTGTCGAGGCAGTGTTTCTTCAGGAAGAGAAAACTTTCGATATTCCCCATACCACCCCCTTAAAACGGCGGATATACGTATCAATTTACCAATTCCTCATCATCTGCATAGGGCAAGAATGCCATTAAATACGTAATTACAACTGCATCAGCTGCAGGCGAGAGGAGACTGATTGCTGGGAGCAAGTCAACCCGTCGGCTTTAAAGAATGAGGAAGCAGAGTGTCAGAACAATAACACAATTTCTGCCAGTTCTGATTTAATTGAACTTCGATCGAGTAATGTCAACAAACAATAACCACCCGTTGCATGTCATAAATTGCATCTGTAGTTGCATCTATTGACAGTGCTGCATAGTGCTTTGCAAAAGTGCAAGAATTTATAGGCTCCACACTGCAGCCACTTGTTGTTATCGCTTCCTTAAATAGTCGACTCATTTTTTATACTCGTACATATCGACATTGGGTTGCACTTGCCGCCACACTCTAGACAGTAGTAGATAGCGCATGTAGTTTGTCTATCTGCTGTCCAGTTGTCATGGGATGGCGCTTAAGCAGAATTTGTCTCCGCATTACCGTCTTTCCTATTCTTGCTGCGATTGGAAAAATAATCTCTCTCTCTCTCTTTCTGATCTATCTTTTGTTGGCGGGGGAAATAGAATGACTTAGCGACAAGCACCCACTGCATAGAAGCCGAGAACTAAAAGCAAATGCAAATCATTAAATGCGGAAATATTGTGATTTTCCCAGTAAAAATTTGGCATTTCGACTCAAACATAAAATCACATAATCAAGTTTAAAACGACTTGAAGAGGTTGGGGGTGCCCACAACCCACGCAAAGGTGTTGCCAGTTAGGAGTTTGTTAAGCACACAAATGAAAGCCGAAAAAACGTGACTTCTTACAAAGATATAGACGGTGAATTGACAGAGGCAGGAAATTTATTGTTCTACACACTCGAGCGATTAAGACAATTCAACCGCGATGAGGAAATATGTATTTTTTATACTTTATGCCTGTTTGTTTGTGGTGATCAATTTCAATTCCGCACAAACACATCACTAGTCCCCACACACAAATACCCAGTGACACGTTGGAGAGGGTAAAGCAGGGGGCAGCGCGAGCCAACATCGACAAACTCCTCAAGATGGGGGTTGATTGCTGAAGCGCCTGAACTTAAGACTCAGAACAAATTGCCGTGCGGCGACAATAACGTTGAAAAGCAGAAAGCAAAAAAAAAAATACACACAATCCACACACAGACATGATACAACAAGTTGATTACCTTGATTATCTGATTACTTCCTACTCGTAAAGCTGTGTCAGAGAGATACAGATACTACGTATCTCCCGTGTAAGAAACCGGTGGCTGTTCTGCAAAACCTGTGTCAACCGCAGAGACTTACAGATCAGCGGGCGATATCTATTCTTTGAGTGATTTGAGCGCTAATTGTATGTAAGTATGTAAATTTTTGAACAATAATCACAGCATTTGGTATTTGCCACTAAAATATCGCCGCCTTAGTCATCCGCACGTTAGCGCGTGGTGACGCATTTGGCTAGGAAATAAACAATAACAAACGAAAAGAAAATAATTTCTTGGCAAGAACCTGACAGCCTCTCGTACGCGACTATAATTGAATACTTCCGTATTTAACAGTGTTTAATGAAGTGGTCTTGTGGTAAAGAAATACATTTTTTTAAATGTTTAGTATGGTATTTGTTTAATTATGTCCGGTAGGAAGTCGGAAACGAAGTTCTCAAACTTAGTTATGAGAAGTTATCACTCAAAATTCCTGCTAAAAGTATATGTTCCTTTGAACTACTATTGCGTTGAACAGAAATTTTAATAAGAACTGATTTAGTAGTGTCACATGCAAGTTTTGAGTACCAGAAAAATAGATGAAAAAGAGCAAAACTTTATTATAAGGAAACCAAAAATATAGGTAAGAAGAGGATCGTTTAGCCACCATTGAAACTTTTAATTGGGTTTAATTGTTATTTTAAGCATATTCAAAATAATTTTAGAAAGTCTAATTAACGGATATCTTGTTTTTTGATTACGGATTTATAAGGAATGCCGTGGCGTAGTGGGTAGAGTGCGACACTCACACGACGAAGGGTCTAGGTTCTATTCACAGTAGAACACGAATTTTTCACGGCAGCACCTCTTTCGAGCTGCTGACAACACTCAACGAGTAATAACTGTCCAAAAGAAAGCTTCTCAAATTTCGACGTCGGCAAAAAACTGTAGGTCCCTTCTACTCATGAAAGAACAGTAGCACGCACAACAAGCAATCTAGGCCCTGGTCCCCCTGTGTCGCGCCAAACAATTATTATTATTAATTATAAATCCGTAAACAAAAACCAAAACATCCGTTGTCTGACAAAATTTTGCATGTACTTAATTCATGAAAAATGGAAAATAAGCATACTTTTGAACATGCCTCTTACATCTTCTTTTATATGCACACTTTAGAAAAATAAAGTTTACAAAACGAAAAGCTATAGAGCTCCCACAAGCGTAAACACATTCGTAGAATGTACATGCAATTTATGACTAAATATTTTTAAGGAAAGTAAATTAGTAACTTTTTCAATTAAATTTCGAAATAATTGCTCTGCAAACAAATTCCATTCGTCAAACTGATCTGAACGACTACTTGTAAACTGTTCTTTTTTATGTTTTTACTGTAAGTTTGCACTGACTGTTGTTATATTCTGAAAACAAACACATAGCTGGGGAACTCAATGAACTTCCAAAAAAAAGAAGAAATTAACTTTCTTAAAGTATTGTAGATCTCCGAAATTATGGTTCTAGAACGGACAATGTCCAAGAAAAACTTTGATAAAACCCTTACTCTACCTCACTTTCATGATGGTGTGTAATATTTTGAGTCATTGCAGTAATATTTCGCGTAAGAAATTCTGTGGACTCTGAATCACTTGCGTTAAGTTCCATCCAAATAAGGAACTGGTGCGCATATGAGTCATCGGTTTCTCTTCACTGTGCTTGAGCACGGCTACCAAATCAAATGCTTAATTGTACACTCATCTCAAATAGTATCTCTTAAAACTAGTATTACATGTAAACAATTTATATGCGTATTTTTCTAAATGATTTACCAACTTGTCATGTCACTGACACATTAATCTAATATTTTCTAATTTTCTCATTACAGAACAAATTGTCTGACACAAAGTTTGTACATATGACTGGTCTCAGGAAGCTGTCTACAAAAGGTACGTACACATTTGGAAACTATTTCTGCCTACACACCATGCTGAGATCAAAAATATACAATTTTGCGTAATCATTTCGAAAAATAAATACCATTGAGCGCGCAAGGTGTAAACAAAAAAAACATACCGATTAAAACCGCAAGTGGATTTTTTTTCTTGTGATTCTGTCGTTTACTGTGGTATTAGTCACACTGTCTTATCTTATCATCCCTATGTACAAGATAAATCACGTTTATAGCCAAACTTAGGTCAATTTATCGCGCATAGTGAGGGAGATAGACTGAAAGAATCATGTTTTGATAACATTTGTGTGTGCATTCGCATGTATGTACAGTAACGGTTGAAATTCTATGTACACGTGATTCTGTTTAGATTTTATAACCAAAAAAATACCTTTATTTTTCATTTGTAGAAAGTAAATAAAAATAGTTTATGCAAGGGCTTATGACAGTAAATTATTTTAAAAGCTTACTTTGAGATCTTATGCAGCATTTAAGAAACCAAGTGATTTTAACTTCTCTGGATAGAAAAAAATGTGTTAAAAACAACAGAGGGTGTTGAAAACTGTCGAGAAAAGTTGGTAAACAGGAATAATTGTACAATTATTAATTTAAACCTTTACCACGGAACTAACTTCATTTAGTTTTCTTTGAATTCAACTAAAGAAACGTATGTGAATGAATTTAAACTCGATTAATGACAATACCAACTTGATTAAGTTGTGATAATTTTACATGCATACAGATTAAAGTTTATAAGAATACATAATTTTAATTCATCCTAATAGTCAAATGCTAAAATGTATTCAAATGCACAAATGCCATTATACCGAACTGTATACACTTGTGTTCCAAGATCAAGTATACAAAGTCATAAAAATAATTTACAGGCCGCTGTGTGTGTTCGACTCTTCCTTCTCGTTTTTCTGCTCAAAAATGTGTTACCTAATGATAAATAAAAAACCACACTACTGTTACCTGATGTGTGTGTTCATTTCAATCAAAAATCATTCTCGAATGGCTCGAGGGCAGGGCCCCTTTAATAGAAACAGATTCCTTGAGGCAGATAGTTGTATGTTTTCCCGTACGGAAAGAGGTAATGACTTTGGAAAAAAAAAGAATTAAATAAAATAAAATCAAAGCTAATGTCCGTTTCTTCGTTCCACAAAGAATCGGAATTCAGATAGGCGGTACAACATTTGTACCGAATCTACGACCAGCTTCCATCGGTCATTGTGTCGTCGTCGCCGTTGTTGCCAAAGAGATGCTGATGTTCTGGTGATGATCATGATCGTGTCTATACCTAAGAAGCAACACAGCTAAGTAGCGACCAACATAAATGCGTAAACGCGAAAGGTTATCGAACGATTAATAACACCTCTTAAGTTTACCTATTATTTTTGTTGTTGTTTTTTTTTCAAATCTGTGTCTGCTTTTTTTCTTAGTGAATGTGGATGTGATTCCACCACTTCTTTCCGAATAACGAAAGTCTGAGTATAGACAATAATTTGGAAAACAAAAAAAAAACAAATCGAACAGGTATTCGGACACGGCACCACCTACTTCCAGCATAATTAAGCCAATAGCAGCGACAGCAGCAGCAACAACAACGAAATTCTGCGACGAAGAATGAGGAAAAAAAAACAAAAACGAACAAATATTCACTCGACAAAAGTGAATAAATTAAAGTTTCTTGTTTTTTTTATCGATTGATTTGTGTTTCTTAAGATGATAGAAATTTTTTCGAGTCTTAATAAGATTCTGCAATGGGGCGATATTGGCCAAAGAGCTTCCAGGTCAATGACTCTACTTCATCTCCCGCGCGAACTGAAGAGCCGAGTGTTGTCTACGTTTGTGTCGTTTGTTGTCTCAACCTCACCAAGAGTAGCAAGTTCTGGTGATAGTAGTTCCTGTTTAATGTTCCCAAAGAAGCAGAAGATAAGTCAGCAAAATATTGTCAGACATACATCCATTCGTACACATGCCGGTCGTTTGCTCGTGTGTTTTGAATTCGTATGTAGAAAAGATCACTACGTTTCGAATCCTTAAATTAGGTGTAGTTTCTTTGTTTATCCGTCGCAAGGGGGGTAACTGATTTGAATAGTGAAGCAAAAAAAAAAGAAACACGTTTATCGGTACCCGCAAATGTGTGTGATGTCATCATCAGATTTCATGATATTCACGTCATACAACGAGTTTGCTGGAAAATCCAGTATCAAATATCCAAGTGTTGCTCGCTTGGTTCGTGGCGTGCCTGTATAGTGCTCAAGTGTTTCTTACAAACAGACGCACACACAGTGACACTACCCGACACACGATTGAGACAGGGTGATCGTTAATTTAGATTCATAATGAAACTGCATTTTAAAAATCTTAAATACTTAAAGTATGCAAATGAAGTACATTTGTATTAAACGATTCAGAATTATGTTCTTTATCGTATTACAATGGAAAACAATATCGTCATTATCATATTACAAAAGTTACACTTTTATAGCATTGCTCTGGGATCCTCGCTGCCTCATTCCTTGGCCTCTTCAGTTGCAAAACTTTTTACTTCAGTTGGAAACGTAATACATGCCAAGGAATTTCTTAAACACGTTAACTGATTTTTATTACTTAATACAGAGAGTTTAACGTTTGAGGCGGCAATTGAAATAGGCATATTGATATTCTGAACTCGGTTCTCTTGAAGAATTCTCGGCACTTAAGTAATGAGTATATAAATATCAATTTCAAATATGTAAATACTTTTAAAAAATTAAGAACCATGACTCTAAAGTGTCGAGTATATTAAATTAAATTAAATTCACAACAGAATGGCAGGAATTACTTTGCAAATCAACTCATGAGCACGTTTTTAAGACACGTAGGAAAACTGCAACTTATACTTGTAATTGTAACTGCAGAATTCAGACAAGAATGTTTAAAGAGTATTCAAATGATTGTATTTCTTTATATTATTGAAGACAATTAAATTGTGCTGTTTTGGTTTAATTGCTATATATTTTTTTTTTTTTTGTTTTTTTGAGTAAGGGTTAATTTGATTTTATTATTTTCCTACATTATCAAGATAAGTTTAATCCCACTAATATCTTAAGAATTATATTGTCACATCTTTTGACTTTTCACGGTTGTGAAGGATAAGTCAAAGTTGACATGTTATACCCACTCTGAAAATAATTTATTTGCCAATCTTAAGGCTGGTTTAAAGTCGTAAGGACTGACTTGCGATCATAGTAGCTTAATTTCACTTGCATATCATAATTTCATTAAGAAACAAAATAACTGACACTTGATAAACAGAAGTTTATCCGTCATATCATAACTGTAAATCTTATATTATCACTGAACCGAGACAAATCTCACTGATTAAGCCGGCGTTGATCGCGGTTATGTGATTCATTGAGTTGTTTTCTCGGAATCTTGTGATATCTCAATCACCCTGTACATATTCCATGAGTGGTGATCATGTTAGTTCAAAAACTTGGTCAATTTAATCAACTTCATCACAATTCTACAGTAAGATGAATAAGGACGGGCGAAGGAGTGAGAGAAAACAGAAATTGATTTTCTTTTATATTTCTTGTTGTTTTTCCACTGACAAGTTGAAGACGACGCGCCCTATGTCTCCCGCTACGCACCCTCAATTCCAATTGCGGCATGTGCATTTTTTGTCTTCGTTTGGATTTTTTTTGTTCACTTTTTTCTGTCCGATCGCATCATCTTTCATTTTCTGTGTACAACCCTGGATGGAGTGGCATAAACGGCAGTCACACACTGTCAAAAAAGCAGATTGGAGAGAAGACGGAGAACTCGTAAAAGAATCGTTTTTTTCTTACACATGTTCTGAAAGATACTGAGAGACCAGTGCATGGTCTTCGTTTTGTGTCTGCATCGTAAATAGCGATACCTATTATTCACTTGGCTGGGATGGTGGCATAGTGGTGTGCCAGAGTGTGGAGCGAAGTGAAGTGGCTGTGCTTCAAGGAGGGCACAGGGAACGCACAGGGGTAAACAAACAAAAAAAGTCGATTTTCTGTATGGAATTTGGCCATCGTCGTTGTCGTTGTCGTTTCTGTTGTCGAGGTTTGCCGCTCGTCTCGTGGCTGTAGTCATCGTTTCCTCTATCAACGTGCTTCTGGTGGTGTTTCTGCTGCAGCAGTAAAATGTTGTGTAGTTTCCGCTTAAACCGGTTTTCTTTACTCACACAATTTAATACAGATACAAGGCAGCGGCGGTGGCGGTATGGAGTACTGAAATTGAAGCGCACTGCTTCCTCCTAGATTAGGGTTTCATCCTTCTCCTGCTACCCGAAAAGGAGGAAGAGGAAAAACCGTCCACGACGACGACGGTAATGATGAAGAAGATGTAGTGTGCAGCATTTGGTACTGCTGGCGGTGCTGCTGTTGAGGAGAACAACACATGAACAAAATAATGCTGGCTGAATCAGGAACGAATGCGAGGTCATTGCGAGCTTTGAAAGGGGCAGCAGCATCCGCAACATGATCAAAAGAGGAGGCGATCGGAATCGGCAACATGATGATGCTGAAGATCTTCGCAAGAGCACACACAGATTCCAGTTGCAGATTCATCGATGGTCTGACGGTGGGGCGGCCGGTGATGATGGGACGTTGTGGTGTGTTTTGATGTGGTGGTGGTGGCGGTTGGGGGATGGGGGATGGATGAAAACAAGATTTTCGTCTGGGATCCAGGAAGTGAATCTCAAGAAACATCTATACAGACATCGGGGATGTGGTCGGATGCCTGAACTGTGCGGGGAGGATAACTCCAGGAACTACTCCGCGCGGCTATGTAATTATTTCGGGAAGAAGTTCCATTCGTTTCTTCTCTTCAACCTGTTGCTTGTGGAACTGCGATGTCTGATGCTTGGAATGGGATTGACACTCGTCAAATAATACGCCGAGATTATGAATTATACAAATATTGTTCTTTGGCTTGTTATGCCTACTGCTGCTAGGTAAGCTTTATCCAGCTGCATGATTGCAATGAAACTTTAAAGACTGATCGATGAATGATTTGTTGAAATATCAGTACACTTATGATTCACGTGGAAATACTAGGAATTATTTTATTCCTTGCCTTACATAACTCCACCACAGATCGCAACAGTGGGAGACTCCCGACGCAAGAAAATGCGATTCCAAGCGAGAAGAAACGAGACGAAACGAAAGAGATGGCCAACAAACTTTGGAGAATAACAAATGGTTAAGATTGAGCAGAGCATGGAATCGCTTCTCTTGCTCATACTCAAATAGCGCCGCCACCGCCACTGCTGCCTTACAAACAGATACAGAAAAACACCGAAGCGTGTAGTATCTGAGAGCGTCTGCAATTGTTGTGTGTATATTAGCTTCCTACATGCAAGTCAAGCAGTACACTGATGTCTGCTCATCGCTTTTCTTAGAAGCCAATGTTTCTTGGTTCGGTTTTGCTTTTTTCGGCTTGGACATGACACCGGGAAGTGCCGCAGACTACTACTAGCGAGCTACTAGCTCCGGGCGTAGGAAACGAAACTCAGACAAACAATAACACAACTGATTCGCTGATTCGTTGGCAGTGTCAGTCAGTCGGTCTGTCTGTCCATCCGTTCGTCTGTTGGACGGATGAACGGGTTACAGAAAAGGGGGCAGGAGGGTATTTCGGAGGCGGACGTAAATGCGGACACGAGCGGGAGTCGTTGGACTTCCGCATCGTCCGCATGTACTCAGTGAATTTCGCTGTCAAGCGTTGTTTCTCTTCTTCTTATTCTCGTTCTTGTTCTCTGTGTATCTCCGCTCTGTTATCTAAATATAGATTTAGAATTTTTTGACGATTTCCGTATTTATCTTCTACACTTTGAATTCCTTTTCTTCATTGCGATTTGCCTTACTACATAAGTTTCGACTCTTTTGTCTAAAGCCATACGAATAAAGAAGGGGGAATGTAATAAATTTGCAGATCACCTAATTCGTACTTTTGCTCTCGTTCAATGTGAATACTTTAGCACCTACTCGTGAGAGAGGATCATATTTTGACTGAATATGGCGTATCGGACAAATTGAAACTTCAAAAGCTACTCCACGGTGAGGTAGAAATAATCAACAAACAATTCAGAAAAAAACTGTTCGGATCACCTTCCTACACCATGAAGAATATATGAACCAAGAAAGAGAAAAAGTGAGTAAAAAAGGAGAGAGAGGAAAGAAAAAGCAACAAGATGATGACGCCAAAAGAATCTGAATTTCCGCTTAAACTGGATTTGCCGGATACTGTTTGCATTTAATAAAGCAACAAAAATGTTATTATCTGGTGACCGGCATTCCTAAGCTTCGTGACAAGTATGCCAGAGTCTGAGCCAGAGATGCTGTGGGTTTTCGAACAGCAACAGCTAAAGGAGATGTGGGGTCGAGCGTGGGAATAGACGTTGGATACACGTTGCTCTCCATATATAAACGTAAGATACAAAACTGGTGGCGGTTTGATGCACAGAGAGTCACATGAATGTACGGAAAGATGAAACGATTAATTAATGTTTCCAGTAAATTATTGAAAATTAGTTAATATGAAGAACATCACGCTGAGCATTTATTTATCACGATTGTGTATAACAAGCAATAAATTAATTCAGAGCAGGATCGAATATGCGAGAAATTTGAATTCTAGACATGTCGGAGTTATCGCTTCCTAGAGACGGACACTACAAAAAGAACAACATGTCAAACGGCTTTTGATGAAACTAAACAAATTGTTAAAGCGAATATTAATTTGCCTATAAGAAGACAGTTTCATCCATAAGCAAACTGTTGCGTCAATCTTATTAAAAAGAAATAATAATGACTTAATCGAAAAATCATCCGGAAGTTATTCTGTGTCAAGATGTCTTCCTTTCCTATTAAACTACGTATTGCGGAGTTGTATCAACTTTAAGGAGGCTCATTGTGCTGTTACCATTTCCAATTGCTACGGCTTATTAAATCAATTTATACTTATTGGGTTTGGTTGGTTGTGTAGGGCCAGCCAGTATCCAAACCATCCAATCACAATTTCTGTTATTTTTGTAACAATCTTTCTTACATGAATTTAACAGCAACCTTATAGCACAATTAATTTTCATTAATTTTTATTTTATTTTCAGATTGATTCCAGACTTAAAAACAACAGACACACATCAAATAAACAATAGCAAACCAAAAGAAGAATTTTACAACTCCCAGTCAATCCAAAATGAAAATGTTACCAGTGCAACTGTCGTTGAATCCACCTCTAGGACTGTGGAGTGATGTGCTGTGGAGGTGTCCACCGGCTCCTCCCAGTCAATTAGCGGAATTGAAGACGCAGTTGCCATCATCATTGCCAGCAGATCCAAGGTTGTGGGGTAGAGAAGATGTGACGGTATTTCTTAGATTTTGTGAACGAGAATTTGATTTACCAAAAGTGGAACATGACCTATTTCAAATGAATGGTAAAGCATTGTGTTTATTGACAAGAGCTGACTTTGGACATCGCTGTCCCGGTGCTGGAGATGTACTGCACAATGTTTTACAAATGCTCATAATTGAATCGCATATGATGCATTGGCACCTGCCTAACAGTCCGGTTACACCGACAAGCAGGTATCCATTATCACCGCATAGTCATCCACCAACACCGACTTGGCCGCCTATCGTTCCACCCGAGAGTCCTTTCCACAATACCCACATGCATCATTTTATGCCCCCAAATTCGGTAACATTAAGTCCACCGCCTTCCGTTGATTCACAAGCCAGCAGTCCTCCCCAGGGTCAAGATCAGAATGCAACCAGCGGTAGTAGTAGCAGCGCAGCGAATAGCACAATGAACAATGGAAATGTGTTTAGCCAAAATAACGCGACAAGCTCAAGTAGCAATCAATCTGACTCTGACGAGGAAAGTTATTCGGAATCCAAAGCCGCATCCCGAGCAGCAGCTGTTGCGGCTGCCGCAGCTGTGGCGCAGTACAACAATACTAGTCCGCCACCCACACCTGTTCTAAAGGATATGCCATCAAGTCTAACACAACAGATTACCAATAGTTTTGTGAATTCTTGGTCGCAAAATCAAGCGAGTCAGAAGATACACAGCGCTCCAAGCAGCAGCAGCAGTAGTAGCGGTGGATCATCATCAGCGCCCACAACTCCAAGCTATATGCCATCGAAAAGGGAGTTCTTCCCAGAAAACTCAGAACCTAACACAAGTAAGTTTATATAAGCCTTCAAGTTGTGACCCACCTTAATAAATTGTTTTCGTTTAGATGGTCGCCTTCTTTGGGATTTCTTACAGCAATTGCTGAATGACAGAAACCAAAAATATAGTGATTTAATCGCATGGAAGTGCAGAGATACTGGAGTCTTCAAAATTGTCGATCCTGCTGGACTAGCTAAGTTATGGGGGATCCAGAAAAATCACCTTTCAATGAATTACGACAAGATGTCAAGAGCTCTTAGATACTACTATCGAGTGAACATCCTGAGAAAAGTTCAAGGTGAACGGCATTGTTACCAGTAAGTAAAAGAAAATGATTAATTTCTTGCAGACAAATTTATTAATTTCCTGTCTTATCTTTTCTTTAGATTCCTTCGAAATCCCACGGAATTGAAAAACATAAAGAACATTTCACTTCTGCGTCAATCAGTGGCAAATTCATCAAATGGCGGTAATAGCACAAATGCCAGCTCAACTTCATCCGCAGCAAATGGTTGCAACAGCAGTACAAATTGGCCAATGCCACAGCAAAATGCTCAAGTTCAAAATGGACAAAGCCAGCAACAGCAGGCCGTAGCACAGCCTTCTCAATCCCCGCAAAGGCCATCATCGCGGAGCAACAACAATCAATTGGGTCTACCCGGTTCGATGTCAACCGCTTCAGCGATCTCACCATCAACAGCGGCTGCTGTAGCAGCTGCAGCAGCTGCCTATGGTCCACCACCAACATCTCCACTTTTTATGCACGCAATTAACGGTGCCTTCCATTACCTCACATCCAATACACAACCGCCCAATTCACCTGTGCTTCCAGCGACTCCTAGTGAAAAGCTTCAATTTAATAATATTAAATTGGAAGCCAATAGTCCGGATGGTGATGAAATGAAACCAACCGACTTAAGTGTATCAGGTCAGTCGTCTTCTGAGAAGAGAACATATTCACAAGCATCAAGTTCTGATTGTTATCCGTAAGTACTTTATTTTATTTTATATGTTTTAATTAAAAATTTCTTATTGATATCACAAAAAAGAAAACAATTCTGTCTGAAAGCTCAGTTTCAAAGACTTGTTCATGTCATGTCCGAGTTATAGAAACTAGCAGATTTTAGACCATATATGAAAACCGAAAACTGAAAAAGAGTCTTATCATGTAAAAAAGCATTAGTTTATAGTTTTTATTTTAGTCATGAAAAAGCGATAAAATTAAAACGTATTTTCTTTATCTATTTACAGATTAATAAGAAATGCTGATGGTTTAACCACAATAAAGTTGATTCGGTACAATGAAAACAGTTCACCCGAATCCCCCAGCCACATGCAACAGAATCATGATTCATCGGAAGAAATGCAAACTTCCACAATGGAAAATGATAGTGTGAGCGACGTGAGTAACTATGATACCGCCATGCCAACAGATCTACGCAAATAATGGAATTAATTGCTGGATAAACTGTTACATCAACAGACAACAAAAAATCTTGACAATCACAAATCAACAGTTTGGATGAAAACAAAAATGAAATAAATATTGTAATAGCATAAAAGAGATATTTTTGTTAGTAAGTAATATTTGGAAGTCCAGTTTTCTGGACAAAGGATTGGAGTCTATGTAAATTATTCATATGCTGGTTATACATATATTATAGAAACAATATATATATATATACATGCATACATTCATTATATACATGATACTTTAAACAACACCAACAACAAATAAGGAAATATTTAATTTTTATTGTAGTAGGTTTAAAGATTTACACACACCCATAAATGATCTAAGACGATTCTCCAATCAAAAACAATGTAAAATGTGCCAATTTTAATGATAATTCAAATGTATCTTCTTTTCTGTAAAATTATTAAGAACTTAGTTGATAAATAGGTAATGTTTGTAAACCACAATGAAAAATGTTTTCGTTAGTGGCGATGGGCGATGTCGCCTCAACGTTTAGTGTTTTATATTTTACTAGTGTATAAGGAACCCTCTCCAAGCTTTACTCTTATTACATAGGAAAAATGGAATAATTCAATTTCACTTACGTATAAAAAAACGAATGAATTGGTAAAAAGCTTTGTGTTTATAAAAAAAAAGAAAACGAATGAGATTTTTTTATTTTTGTTTTTCTTTTTTTTGTTTTGTAATTCGTTGAAACAAATGTAAATATTGCATGCAGTTTATTTTATTTGTTTTTTATGAAAATATTGTGCTTCCTTTTTAGTTTTCTTCCTGAAAAAACGTAATCATAGAAATTTGTGATACGCTCGTCTTCTGGCGATATCGTACGGAATTTTCTTCTTTCTTTTTTTTAGTTTGTATTCATTGTTGATTTTTGTTTTACGATTTATGTGATACAGTTTATTTTATTTTCTGCCCATGTTCATGTTGTTTTCATCTAAGCGATTTGTGTATGCATTCGCACCTGCGAAGGGTCAACTGAACCAAAATGAGATACATAAATCTCTCAGATTTGTGCAAAGCACACTCGAACGTCAGTGCAACCCGTCCGTTGGTAATGCATACACCATACCAAATTAGAGAATGAAAATGAAAATGTACTCTTTTAATCCTAAAACTCAAAGACACATGGGATAAATCAAAACCCAATGTTGAAAACAAATTGGCTTCCATTTTAAAATACAATTCTTGTTTAACTAGATGATAATTTTTAGCTGTACAATACAAAACGTTTGTCGATAAGAAAACAATGACTTTAAAACAACAGAAATATATATATATATATATATATACATAAATTATATTACACATGCATAAATATCAACTTTAATTTAAGACAGCCAGCTGAATTCAGTGTAACATGTGAGGGGGGGTTTGTGTGAATACGCAACTTATTGTGTTTATTCATATGCACCGGTCTGTCTGTTTAATTTTTCATTTTAGTTTTCATTTTTTTTTTTAATTTGATTTAGAAATAAAGCACATACTGCCCTTATCATTAGGGCAGCAGAGTTAATAGTTAAACATAGAAAAAGAGAAAAAACAAATGTAAACAGCACTTCTATAGATAAGAGTGGAAGTGAAGCATCTCCTTTGTAGAGCTATTAAAGTGTTCAGCTGCACGCAGAAATATAAACATGAAAAATAAAAAATTACTTTCTCTGTACATATTAGGTAAATAATACAAAAAAAAATACTTATATATTTACATAATTATTAATAATTTTCTATTTTACATTCTATAAATTTTTATACAAAATAATATTATTTTAAAAAAAATAAAAAAAAACAAATAATAAAAATAAATAAAAATTTATTTGTTAATAGATAAAATTAAAAGTGTTTCGTTATATTAATACGCTTTTTCTTCCTCTATTCCGTTACAAATTGCTCACAGCCCAATGTTGTATGAACGATAATTCTTTCAAATTTTTCTATTGGTATGATGAAAATAAGTGGCACAAGGGTTTCTGTCTTTTTTCTACGTCTCGATATATACAGCTACAGGTAACTAATTACAAACAGTGCACCGATCATTGAAGGATTCACCCAAAAGTAATGTTCCTTTATTTCTTACACTCCCGATCGATCTGTTCGTCTGGTTTTTATACATATATATAGGTGCTTCCGACGTACAAAGTTGATTATTCCGTCCCTTTAAAGTTATAAGATAATTTATTTTTTTACAAAAAACAAAAAAAAAACGACAAGGAGCAGCTAATTAGAAACAAAGAGTTTAAGAGTCAATTTGAGGTTGGCAAGTCCTTGAAAATGGGAAAAACTGCTAACAGTCCACCAACAGATCGGAAAGCTATTTCTGAGTTAAGAAGGTCTAGAATGTCGTATAAAGAAATTGCTGATCACTGCTCAAAGAAAAAAGTATTTAACCCAATAAAGCATTTTAAACGATATGGGACTTACGACAACGTACCGAAAAAGAAAGCATAACAAAAAACCACCATCCGAGACGATCGCAAAATAATAAGACTCTCCAGCAACGACCCAAGAAAAGTGCAAGGGATATTCAACGAGAATATAAAAATAAAATAAACTCAACCATATCTGTCATATCACCCAAAGGAAAAAACGTCTTGAGTTTGCTCGCCATCACTTGGATTGGACAACAGAACAATGAAAATTTGTATTATTGACCGACGAAACAAAATTAAATCATACGGGACTAGATGGTAGACGAATCGTAAGACGACCCAAGCGACGCGAATTCGATCTAAAATACACCTTATCTGTTGTCAAGTATAGTGGAGGAATCGATCAATGTGTGGGGATGCTTCTCATGGAATGACGTTGGTCCAATTCATCGGATTGATGGCATCGTCACGAAAGAGACATACTTGGACATAATTTCATATGTAATGGAACCATGGGCTGAAGAAAATATATCAGTTATTTCAAAATTTCATCAAGACAACGATCCAAACACACTGTAAAGTTAGCAAAAAAAATGTTCGCTAATCATTCCATCGATGTTTTGAACTGCCTATCGAACACTAATGAAGTGATCTAGATCTAGCCTAAGCCAAAAAAAATGTCGAATATGAACGAACGGTTCTATACCTGTTGAGCGATGTCGTTCTCTAATAAATTTTATGAAGCATCTTTGCGAATCAGTTATAAAACAGAAAGTTTATCCTACCCCATATTGAACAAAAGTTTTTTTTAAAAAACATAAGAAGAATTGTTTGTATGAAGTTTCTTCCTGACTTCGCATTTCGTTTCTAATTATCATCAAATATTTTATTTCAACACTTTTAATGTTAATCTTATTTTTAAAACTTGTTTACTATGAAATGTATATATATAAAAACAACTTCTCCTATTGATATAACTGTACTGTGTTTCATTTAATTGCGCTTATAACTATGTACTATAATCGTTTTTAATTAGATGCTCGTAGCTATAACTTGTGAAGAAATAATAAATTGTAAGAATAGTCAAATTATGACCGTAAACTGGATTCGTTCACAAATCACCAAAAAAATCTGTTTTATTATTTCTGCCACAGCCACAATTTGTTAGTTCAATCTACGTTACAATTTAAACATCTACAAAAATAAAAACAAAAAATTCACTTCATAAATACATTGTTTTATTGTATATTTTTTTGAATTGAAAGTACCATATTTACAAAGCTTACTCTTTACACAAGTTGATACAAAAATTTAATTTCGTGTTTAATTATTCCCAATATGAACACTTACACACATATATATTTACAACCAATATCTGGCTTGATGCAGTTAAAACATTTGCATCCTTCGAAAGCACAAAAGCTAATTCCTCTCCGTTTATCATCAATTTTGAAGAAAACGTTGAAACCGGAAGTTAGACTCAAAGCGCTGCTTTGATGTTATGAAAATTGCGTTTCTTAATAAAGTGAATGGTAATTTTTTAAATTTAATAATGAACGATATGTAAGCAAGGTTTACCCAAATACGTTGTCTTCGAGCCCTTATCCTTACTTATTCTTATCACGGCGTCTGCTTAACAATAACTACGAACTAGGTTACAAAAGTGAGGTCATTATTTTCAATGCTTGCATTTACAAAAGTTTCTTCAGTCTTAAATAGATTATCGATCTTTGTTGCCACCTTGTCTAGAAAGATCATTTCGTTTTTATTGTTTTTCTCGAATTCCATTTTGATGAGCATGTCCGTTTTGACATCGACCAGCTCTGCGGTGGATTTGACAGCGATAGTCTACAAATCGAAAGTAAGGTTAAAAGTGTTCAGACAAAATTAAAGAAACACTGACGGTAGAATTATTGGTAGTCTTCGGTTCACTTGATGTTTTTGCATTTCGCTCATGTGTCCTGTAGTGACGTCGCAGATCGCCGGAGACTCTGAATTTCTTTCCACATACTTTGCACTCGTGTGGTTTCTCACCTAAAGGAAACGATTATTATGTGTTCACATCTGAAATCTATGCAAATTACCTGTATGGATTTTACGGTGATTTTGCAGATAAGAACTTGCTCGAAAAGATTTGGGACAGAATTCACACTTGTAATTGCGTTCACTTGTGTGTATCCGACGATGTATTACAAGTGAGTACTTACGGGAGAAGGACTTTCCACAGAATTCGCACTGATAGTTCTTTTCGTTGGAATGAATCGACACAATGTGGTATTTTAGATCACTCCATTGGCGGAACTTTCGAAGACATTTATCACATTCATATGGCTTGTCCCCTGTGTGCACTCGCAAATGCGACTTTAAAGCGCTCTGAGCAAAGAATTTCTTCTCGCAAACTTCACATTGATGAGGGCGTTCGCCGGTATGTGATAAATCGTGATATTTTAGAGCGTTACAAGAGTTGAACTCTCGATTGCACTTTGTACAGATATATCGCCGCCGATTAGAGTTCTCTATTTCAGCAGAACTATCATCATCTTCAGCCTTGGCCTCTGATGCATTCTTTTTCTTTTTTGATCCCTTTGGCCGACCTCTTTTCCTTTTTTCAGGGAGATCATTGCTACCTCCCACTTCTGGTTCGTTTGGATCGTCTGAGTCATCTTGATGATCGGGAGAAAAATTATCAGTAGGTTCCTCTGCGGGAGTGCAATCTTCATCGGATTTTTTTTCATCAGTTTCTTTTTGCCTTTGGATTGGGTCGGACTGCATGGGGATGAGGTCTGAAACTCTTTGAAATGACTCGTTGCTTATAGGTTCTTCCTTAAAATTCAGTCCACTGAAGGCACTATTTGCAAACCATGATTCTTTCGAAACGGACGGCGGGGGCATATCAAGATCGTCAGATGTATCATCCACTGACACCTTGTCTACCACACCGCGTAATCCCTCCAGCATATCCTCTGTATCACTGAACTCAACCTCGTCATTGGCAGTACACGCCTGCGTCGTGTCCTGTTGTACCACGTACTCCATACACTTTGCAATGACGTTGGAATTTAATATTTTCATGTCAGCATGTTCTGGTTCAGGATCTGAAACGTTTTGATGCTGAGTACTTAGCTCGACAACTTCATTGAAGCTGTCGAAATTCAACTCCACCTCGTTAAAAACTTGATGCTCTCCCACGACGGCTGTATGCGAAGATTGCTGACGGAACAGTAATCGCAGTAAATATGTGAACTAAGTTCTTTTGGAGTATTATATACTTACTGTTTTTCCGATCGCAGATGTGTCATCGGGAACTGTTATGGAAGAAGAATGTATTGGTTCACTAGTACATTTTGGATCCTCCGTTGTATTTGGCTCATAATGCCCTTTAAGGTGGGAAAAAAATTGTACTTGAGATTCTGAAACTGCTCCACAAATTTCACATTCAAACTGCGAACCATTGGACACCTAAAAGAATTTAAAAATTGGTGATTTATATATTAAGTCTCACACTTACTACTAGTCTTTCATTTCGTACGGGACTTTCTTCGTCAAGTTGATAAAGAAATTCGGACTTCTCCATTGTTTTGAGCTTTTTAGAAATTCGTTTTTTATGTGGCAGAATTTTCTTTGTACCAAGTGGTCCCATTAAATCAGATATTTGCTCCAAGGGCTCTTCATATCTTTCCTTTTTAAGCCATCGAATTGGGGTAAGGGGGGTATTTTGTACTGGTAAACTGGGAAGCGATGCAACATTCAGATCCTGGTTAAGAGCCTCCTGTGTCGATAAACTTTGTTGTCCACAGAAAATCTTAAAATTCTGTTCATTTAAAAGATTCCCATGCATAGCAAGAAACTCCGACTCGAACATCTCCTTGTGTGTGTGATTAATAAGGTGATCGCTTGAACTCTCCTGCAATTAACCAAAGGCATAACAATAAAAGGCAAGTTTATGCGAAATCAACGTACGGCACTCATGTTTGCTTGAGTTCTAATTTGTCCTTGTCGATTGACAAACTGCAAGATTGTGTGTAGCTGAGCATCCGAAGAAAATGAATCGTTTGGATTCAATGAATTTATGGGACAGTCCGGAGCAGGTTGTCCTTCTTGGTCAATCAGGTCAATAATGAAACTATTCGATATGGTATTCGAAATGTATTCTGGTGCTAAGAGTGTCTACATTAAAAAAAAATTAATTACATGAACATAAAGGCATCTTTCTGTGATACATACGTGATCTATAAATTCTTGTTCTCTCTCCTGCATGTTCATAAATTGCAGATTTCCATTTTCAACTCCTTTTAGGACACTTTGTGCGTTGGACTTTCTTACCTCCATCTGGAATTAGAATAAGTCATATTTTTTCTTTGTGGATTCAAGTTTGGTCTTACGTTTTCGCAGTTGTTGGCGAAGTTTCCCAAAATTGTTGGATTCAGATGATCATCCATGACGTTTCTTGTATTAAGCAGATGCTAGCTCAGGTGCTTGAGATTTCATATTCATTGATCCCAGTGGATAGGAAAAAGGGAATAATAATCTTGATTAGGAAGTCTCTCTAGAATTACAACTCTATTTACTTTTGTGATATTTTGCAACAAATGAAAAATTGAAAATAAAAAAAACATCTGAAAAGTTGACAACGCTGCGAGACGTTGACAGCGACAGCGACAGCAGTAAGCTGTCATTTTTTGTATCGAAAATAGCTCTCAAACTGTGTGCGAAAGAAAAGTTTTTAAGAGCCTAATTGTATACAATTGTATGGAAGTAATCGTTGACTTTGAAATTCAATTTGAATGGTAAAAAGTGTAAGAATATGAAAGCACACTTTTCTTAAATTTGAAGGGCCAACCGTTTGGAGTTTTAATTTCAGTACCTACATCAACTTTCCTGCTTTAACACACAGGATATTATCGACAGTGGTATTTGTACCTCAGCATGCTAAATTTGCAACTCAATCGGATAACGAGCAAGAACAAAAGAGGAATAATTAAAAACAACAAATACAATGAAGAGAGAATTCCACGTAATCATATATTTGTAACCAAAGCTGTAAATCGCGTGGTACTTTGCAAGTACCTAGAGCATGTATTTATTATTGTTTTAAAACATAGCAAGCGCAGCGTACTTGGTATTTGAAAAATTCAAGAACAAGTACATTTCCGAATGATTTTTTTTAAATACATACTGTAAACTGTTTTCTTTACTATTACCCACTTCATTATACTGTAAACTGTTTTGTTCACTATTACCCACTTCATTCTTAAGTGTATTTCCACCTTACTACTTTGATAAAAACCGCAATTAATTAGACGAAATTAAACAAAAATAACGAAAGTGAGATGTACTTGAAAAAAGTACATGCTCTATTTGTACTCAAAAAGATTCACTTTTCGATCTTAACCATAAGTGCATATACTGCAGTAATAAACATTTTACTTTTAACAACATAACTCGCAGAAACTTTTCTTGAGCCACGCACATATTGTATTAGGTGTTTGCGTTTAAAATGAAAAGTAAATAAAGCTTTATCAGATAATTTGGTATAACCTTAACCCACGAAGTAGAGCGATTGGCTATCGCTCATTTAACCTATAATATAACAAATTGACAAATGAATATATCTCTTCCTTTCATTTGGTGGTTGTTTTTTTATTCATTCTATTAAAACACTTCAAACTAACACTAAAATGCTGCATTTAATGAAATCAAAATTATAAATCAGAACACTCCCTTCTTTTTCAAATATATAAATAGTAAGCGACACTCTCAATTTGCATGGTGTTGCCCTTTAAATAAATATTATTATAAATATTTAATCAGTTGTATACGTTTTAGGTTGTTTTGCGATGAAATTCATATTAAATAGAGCCTTAAAAAATGAAAGGAGAAATTAAGATTGCTAATCTTTGCGTGGCCTGCGCTTTCGAGTGCCTTCGGTTGCTGGTGACGATGGCGTTGTTTTTTCCTGTAAAAAAATAGTATTATTAATGAAAAGTTCAATAAGTTTGTTATTGCACTTACTTCAGTCTCTTCGGAAGCTTCTGTGCTCTTTTCAGTTTCTCTATCTACAACTACCTCCTCTTCCTCACTACTGCCACCACTATTGGGTGGTGTTATTGATTCGGTTGTATCCTTCACTTCTAAATCAGCTTTCTTAACTTTTGGACTAGAATTTTGTTTGCTTTCATTGGTAATATCCTCAACTTTGTTATTATCATCGACCACTTCATCATCTGGAGTTGGTTCGTCTGTTTTTTTATTATCCTCTGACGAGTCCTTGAATGTCAATTAAAAACATATTAAGTGTCTTATTGTCAAAGTGAGTGATACATTTTAAAAGCGATATATTATGAAGCATAAAGTTTACCTTCTTGGAAGAACTAAAGAATCGATATAAAGAAAATACTAGCGGTGTTCCTATGAGAACAATACTAATGCGCCAAATCCATGGATTCTCAGTCAAATATTGCATCATTCTGTTTACAAATGTTTCCTAAAAAGCAAAAGCAAAAAAAAAATATGTTTCGTGGGCAATTCTAGCACATCTAATGTTAAATTAAATCTAGCGGTATGGGAAAAACAACATGAATTTCGTTTCAGTGGTACCTCCTTTACACGCTTCGAAAGATAGTACATGTAACAAACGAACGGTATAGCAAGATAACTGATGTACAAAGCCCACCATCCAGGCTTGTAATTCATTCGTTTCAAAATTCGATGCAACAATGTTTTCTTTTTAAAAATTCAGTTAAATATTTTACAATTGAAATAGAAATAACTTACCGACTCTTTGTCAATGTATTTACGTTTTATATCGAATGTCTGCGAAGCAAAGTCATCTGCAACTTCCACATCGTCGGTTATGATTAAGTTGTCGAACAAAATGTCGCTCGACATTGACCACAACTCAATGCCTACAGCTGCCTACAATTTTGCATATAACTATGAATATATCCGTTAGGTTTTAAGTTTTCAACAATGACTTACAATTGGAGTCATTCGGAATGGATTGAGATCTTCAAAGAAGTCTGGGTTCGGTATCTTTCTTGCACTCCATTTACCCTGATAATTTGGATTGTCAATAAGAGGTGCGCGCCATTTACCTTTGTACTTTTCATTTTGGACCAAGGGTGCTTTCCACTGTCCACAGCCAACTGCTTTCTCACAGATAGGATTATCAACTAATGGTGCTTCCCATTCTCCATCAATTTCTGTGTCCCAATCATCAGGTTTCTGTGCGTTTGGATCGGGCACCATTTCTGGTTCATCATCTAACCAGCCCTCAGGCTTTGCTGCAGTTGGGTCTGGAATTTGTGGTGGTGCATCTTCATCCCAATCCTCAGGCTTCTCTGCATCTGGATCTGGAATCTGCGCGAAAGCAAAAAGAAAAGAGACGTTTCAATTAAAAAACACACAAAATCTTCTACTATTCTAACCTTCTCACGCTCGTCCCATTCTTCTGGTTTCTTATCTAATGGGTCATCGATTTCCCGCGGAGGATTAACTGCCGGAGTGAAATCATTAAGTAACGAGCCCTCGTTTACTACCCGTCGATCCACACGTATTTGGAATGTGTTGTCCGGCTTCACCACTAATTGGTACAAATGCGGGAGTTTATCTTTAAAGGGCTCTTCCAAGCGTTCCCTGCAACATAAACACACGAAATATTTATTCGTGAAAACAATCAACAGTTGTCTTCAATTAGAGGAGGAAAATCAATAATGTTTAGTTTACTTTGGTTTCCGGCAGTGTTTCTCTTCAATGGAACCATTAATTGGATTTACGTGGCGGAAAATGAAATGCAGCTTTATATCATTTCCACATTTGTCTGGGCCAAACATGATAGTATATGGGGTCTTGTCATTGAACTAGTGGATTGGGTGATGAAATTTGTTAATTTTTACAGCAAGCGCACACGAAAGAAATATAATTGCAAATTAAAATATCAAGCAATCATGATGAGACAATGAATGAGTATACCTTCTTAAGGTCTTCAGTGTTTTTTCCAGCAGAGAGTAGTTTAATGTAGGATCCACCACATTCTTGACCGTCCTGTAAAATCAATCACTCCATGAACACAAGCGTCTTTAAAAAAGATATGAGGACATTACCTGCATAGTAACTTCATATTGCACAACGAGGGGCTTGGAATCAAATCTAAATGGTTTCTTTAGGAATGATGAGATCGCGGCGTGTTTGGCCTTGGATTTTAACACAAGACCGATGTCATTTTTCCAAACAATTCTTTGGGGTGATTCGAACTTCCATTCACCATCATATTTGGCTATTTCTTCGGCAGTATCGTCCTTCTTTGCCTGAGATCGAGTCCAGAGTTTCTCTGATGCTTCGATGTCATCGAAGTGATCGACAAAGTAAAACTTATCTGCATCATATTTGGGACTTTCATACACTAATTCCTCAGCGCTAGTATCGGCGGCTTCATTATCCTATTGAATGAAACATATGAACATTGAATGAATCATATTTAGGACTTATTTAACATTTATACATATATTCTACATGGAATATAAATAAATAGTAAATGGATTCATCGCTGATTCAAACAGCTTCACGTAAGATTGTAAAATCCAGTGTTTTAAAACGAATATATGTGTCATTAAATGTCTTAACATGGAGCGATTAATAAAAATAAAAATATTTTTTTTTTAATATTTTTAAACTGCAGAATGTTCAGGTTTGGTAGGATTATTATAACTTGTTGTTCTAACATCTTGAAAGGTACCGACCTTTATGTTTTGAATATTTATTGTTATAAAATAATTGATTTGTTTGAGGTTAAATATACTAGCATTCGTTTTTTCGCTCCCCTATATTTAAAAGTTTAGACTTTTTTCCTATTCAAGATACCAAATACATTTAGGAAAAAAACTACATATTCTCAGACAACCTATGTAGCCATGGCAGTTATGCATTAATTATCTCGTTATTATACTCTTTCAAATTCAGAGACCAGAAAATGTGTTAAGTGTTTATGTATACAACTAAATGCTGTTTGTATAATCAATTCCATATAGACATGTTAACGCCAAACATCGTAGATAGTAGTGAGGAAATGTATTTCAAATTTCTTCGTTTAAGATCAGTCTATTATAATCGGGATCATTAAATAATCCTATTTGGAAACTCATTGTATATAAAATAGAACATGGAAAAAATTATGCTTATCGTACATATGTATTATCCAAGTTATAACCAATCAGAAATTTGCACGACGTAGGTATGAGCCCGCGCAAATGAGACATAATAGATTATGAATCACACTGACCCCAGCTGGTGCATTGTCATTCTGCACTGACAATCATCTGTTTATGCGTGTGGAATGTTCCTTTGCTTTCTATCATCTACTATTATGATGATCTCATCATAATCTCGTTAATATTTTAAATTAATTATTTACCCATAAAGAGGGTTACCATTTATAACCATTTTTTTACTACCCACGGGAAACATGTGTTTCTTCAACCACACATTTGTCATTGGACCAATGAGTTATCAGTTTATTTTGTGGCATTAACAGATCTCTATTTGCTGATAAAGCTATCGCGTGCACTACAGCGTGTACCGACTTGTTACCTACCCGCTGTGCAGAAAGAACCTGTTATCTCTTACCTGAGTTTCTTCAGAAGTAATAGAGACTCCATCGTCGAAATCTTGTTCAATGGAAACGGCCAGATTAAGTAATAAGAAAACTGAAAGAATTCCTAGATATTTCCGTCTCATTTTGCTGCTATCTAAAATTGTGAACAAAAATATCCACTTTTATAGATTTTTTTTACACAAATGAAACGAGAAAACGTGAAAATTTCCTCAGTGTACGTACCCAATAACTTCTCAGTAATAACGTAGTGATAGTGGTTGATTGAATTTAATAGGGTCGATCACACCGTGCTTCAATTGATCTGAAAATCTTTCTTTTTCTTCAATTTGTTGGTAACACGTCAATGGAAAGGGGAACTGGAGTTTACTTTTGCATTACTGAAATACAAATTATAGCGTGAGACTTTTTACATTAATTTGTACTTAATTTTTCCCATGGGGAGGGTTTACTTGATGTAAATTATTTCGTCGTCGCCCTAATTGAATTTGTGACCACACGACACGATTCAGAAAACTTCAACTTATTAGCATTTGCCGATGAATTTTTATTTTGTTTTCGTAAGTTGGACAATCTGATAAGAGTCTCGAAGACTTGTTCGCTTAAAGTCTAGATTTAAAGATATTACTTTTAACAAAAACACTGTTGCCAAATAATTGGTTTCTGTTTGGAATACGATAAAAGTTTGACGATTTTGTCACGTTATGCTCTTACCATAAATAATGCGCACATCTTATCCCCTTATAAATAAAAGGTATGAGGGGAAAATATAATATTGTGAAATAATATATAAAGTTGTTCTCTTTCAATTTTGTACATATATCCGTAACGGATGCACTAATTGACTTTGAGAATATAATTCTATAGTGTTTATTGCACTATTGTTCGTATAATATAACATTTTGTGTGTAGTAGTAAACTTCTTAAAACAAAAATGCCCTTATTTTCTTTGTAAGACAGTAGATGATGTTGCAAAAGACAGATCCGAAACATTTCCATTCGAGTATCTAGATTCTTTAACACACTATCTGCGATAAGATTTCAAAGTGACATGTACATTTGTTGTGTTCGTTGCCAAACAAAGCAATGTTGCCCATAGACCTAAGTATTCTCACATTTAACGTGTGGTTTGTATTTTATAATTTCATCTTTATATCATAAAATAAATACTATTTTCAACTTGCATTAATCCAATTATAGGGGGATACCATACGTGTCACATGACCGCGATACTAGGATAAACTCAATAAGTACAGAGTTGGCAAGTGGCAAATATGATATCGTCTCATTGCAAGAAGTATGGTCGCAAAGTGATTTTGATTCCATCAGGCAAACATTGGAGGCTGTGTTACCCTTCTCACATTACTTCTACAGGTAAAATTTGAAGATCATTAAATCATTTACTAACAAGGGCCTCTTTAGTGGAGTAATGGGCGCTGGACTTTGTGTATTTTCGAAATTTCCCATAATAGGAGCATTGTTCCATGCATGGTCAGTGAATGGATACTTTCATCGGATACAACACGCCGACTGGTTTGGAGGGAAGGGCGTAGGGCTTTGTAAGATATTAGTAAATGGCCACATAATACATCTTTACAATGCACATGTGATTATTATTTTATAAATTTTGAATATTTATTAATTTAAATTTATTTGTAGTTACATGCGGAATACGACATAGAGAATGATGAATACAAAACGCATAGAGTAATACAAGCATTCGATACAGCTCAATTTATAGAAGAGACGCGTGGTAATTCTGTTCTTCAAATTCTCGCAGGGGATCTCAATACTCAACCACAAGACATATCGTATAAGTGAGTTGAACCCTTTCTTATTATTAGTCTTCATTTCATAATTGCCCTTTCGTGTTAGAGTTTTATTGTACACATCAAAAATGATGGATTCTTGTCTGAAAAAGAACATTGGAACCAACGAATGCCAGCAAAACTCGTATACCCCAAAATCTGTTGCTGAAAAAAATCCAACCGGCATTCGGATTGATCACATATTTATAAGGAGTGGAGAACTTTACGATGCACATGTATCAGAGTACTCTCTCCCTCTGCCAGAACGAATACCTGGCACAAATATAAGCTATTCGGATCATGAGGCAGTTCTTGCCAAAATTAAATTGACTTCCAGGCAATGCTTAGGCGAAAAAATTGATGAAATAAATGGGTATTGCACTAGAGAATCCCATTTGGAGGTTTCTGACTTAAAGACAATCACCGTCTTGCAAGAGTGTGTGCTGTTATGTGATACAAGTCTGGAGAAATTAAAACATGATCGCATCTTGTACTACAGCATAGCAGTATTTGTGAGCATATTATTGCTTGCTCTCGTCGATTATCGTGTACCAAGCGGATTTAAAACTTTATACCTACTGCTCAAGTTTATCCTTTTTGGAATAATATTGTTCGCTTTGTTTATGGGCTCGTTGTGGAATTACATGGAACGTAATGGTATCTTATCTGGGAAAAAGTCAATGGAGATAAAGTTGAAGAGGCTGGAACAATTGGAGCTAGAACTGAATTAGTAATGCAAAAGCTTCTATTGTCCGCTTTTAGTATTTGATATTATAATATTAAATAAATCTCATATAAAATGTTTCAATCTTATACTAAATACATGTATACGTATATTTAAACAAAAAAAAAAAACTGAGTATATACTTTAATTCTTCGTATCGTTCAGTATACACATTTGCGGTAAGCATTATCTACGGTTCTTTTGCAGACTGCACTAGTTGCTTTTAGTCTTTGAATGACGTATTAAATGAATACCCCCCTGATTCATAAAATGTTGGTTTGAAATATGGGCGACTCTTAATATCTACAGAGAATATTTAATAAAAAGTCTAATTTTAACATGACATGGCCGTTGCTGCTTTTGCTTTTTTAAATGACTAAATGACTGAGTCAAAACATGAATTAAATACGTCTATCTATATTCGTGTTATAAAATGTACCATATGCATTGGAAGTTGACTGTAAGTAGCAGTTGTAAGTAGCAATCAATTTCTAGGCTACAGGACGCTATTTGGTATTAACCTTATATAGACGAATTCGCCATGCAAAATAGTTGCCGACATAAATACCTAAACAAACAAAATATTTAACACTGATTCGGTGTACTATCGTTTCGACGTTGATCACATTGCGGCGTGAAATGTTAGATGAAGAACTTTCTCACCTGTTCTTTTTTGGAACTTCCGCTGTTGTGAATTCTGCAATGGATTGAAACTTTGTGCAGTACATGACATAGTCCTAATTGATTTATCCGCTGATGCTAGGCGACATTGTGAAATCGGTAAGACATAACAGCATAGATAATTTTCATTTAATTTCTACAGTAAATTAAAAACCCATTTCTTATTATATCTTAAGAGGTTGACACTTAAGATACACAATATTCTTTTTTAATAAATAAGAAGAAGCGCAGGTCAGCCAATCGCGATTTCTATCATGTGCCTAACCTAACAAAACTTTTTGACTAAATTAAACACACTTTCAAATTATTTACAATAGCATTTTATTTTCTAACAAGATTCGTTATTAAATAATGCTAATAATATAGATACACATATATAATTTGTTTAAGCTACGTATGTATATAAAAGTTTTCAACTTAAATGTTAAATAAATTCTCATATATTTTAAATACTCTTCTTTTACTAATTTCGTTTATATATACCTGAAAGAAAAATGTAAGTTGGCGTTTATTAAACAATGGGAGGAGAGGATACAATGTTTCCACAAACCAAATTACAATCACCGTGACAAGCAATGGGATGGACTTCAATAAATACAATGACCGATTGTGTTAAAGTGCAGAACATTAGGACCATACGACCACACTTGAAATGGACTTTTCAAGAGACGACCGAACAAGTTAAGAGAGCGAAAAATATGTACGTTAGTAATCGAACATGATATGGAAAAGAGATTAGTACCGAGAATGAGACCAACAGTAAAAATAAGACCAACAGTATAAATAAGCTGAATGATAATTTCTACGTAACAAATGAAAGTATCAACACTATTCTGCACCAAATCAAGGGAATATATAACACAACGGAAATTATATTTCGGTTAGTCTTTGGTAAAGCACAAGTAGAAGGATTAAATAAGGTATGTAGAAAAGCCCAAAAAACAAATCGATGTGGGCCAGCGGAAGTAGCCATAATAAAAACCATTACGTTAGGCCAAGCAACACCCATGAAGAGATTAACGATGATGGCAACACGTACCCTCGCGAAACACTGGAGATAGATTTAAGCCTTTGGATTACCCATATTGTACATTATGCGATCTTTTTCAACACCCCTCACATCAATGCCGAGCATTTCATCGGTGGGGGTGCTCAGCCAGTCTGAATTATTGCTATCAGATTTTTTTATGGTACCTCCGCCACTGTTTACAATTGAAATGGAATCGCTCTTCGATGAGCTGTCGTTGCGCGTTGTTGTATTGGAGTCGGAATTTGAGCCGACACCACCCTTTAAGTTACGCGCTTGGAGGAAATTACCCGATGTGGGCGCCCCATAATGTGGTGAGTATTCTTTTGTTTCTTCCCTTTTATTGATATTTATCGCAAAATTCGATGAGTGTTTCGACGAAGAGATTTCAGCTGCGGTTGAGGTGGAAGGCGCTTGAAGAAGATTATCTGTAGCTCCATAGCGATTTTTGGTTACCATCGGATTACTAAATGACTTTCTATTACCTGTGTCGGTGTCAGTCTGGTATGCTTGCCCGTATTGCGATGAAACTGCTTGACCGCTGGACATTAAGTATTCCGATTCGCTGCTCGAACGACGGCCACGTGATAGTGGCTGATAAGCAGCTCTCCCTTGAAACCTGCGGCTAAGTGAACTACTAACGACTCCAAAGTGCTCGCTCACATCTTCCTGCATGTCTGATATATCGATCATTGACAAGCAGGCACTAAACCAGTTAGTACTTGGATTGTTCCAATATTGTGGTAGGTTTATGTGGAATGGGTGATGTGGAAAACTGTAGATATGCGCTACAGCTGCAATAAACATTTCTATGCAAATGAGAAAATTCTGAAAATGGAAATTTTGTTTATGAGTGAATATTTTATCTTTCAATTTTTTAACTGACCTGCAACATGGAAGCTAAGTTTGTGAATCCATCTAAATCATTGCTGGCTCCAAAGATATTATTAATATATCCGTAATAAACCAGTATATTAAGCAAGACACCTTGGCTATAAATTAAGTTAAATGTACTTAATTTGTTTGATTACTGTTTTAAAACTACTTACAAAAATGAGAAAAACACAACGGCCTTTATGCACAAGAACTTTGGGATAGGTTTCATTGGTTTGAGATCGTCCTGTAGTGTACAGGGTTATTATTGAACATTGATGAGGGATAATATACACCTACCTTATTTGCACGGTAGAAAAGGACGAGACAGTACATTGCAACAAACTGTGATATGTTATTTATAACGACTATGTAAGGAAAAGCGACGTTAGCAGCAAAAGTTCCTTCTCCGTATACTCCACACAGTTCGCAAACCCTTAATTTAAGTAAGGAATAATACAAATATATAAAAATCTCTGCATACAATTTTCAAGTAAACAATTATAATAAATGAATGAATTGTATTATATAGAAGATGAAGTACAATTAATCTTATGGTTCAATTTTTGATGAACTTAAAATGAGCTGTAAAAATGTCTAAAGAAGGCTATGTATATGTTACACCAGTTTAGTTTCTGCAATATTTTTTTTGTGTTTATGTTTCCTGTATTTTTTGCATTCCATAAAGCGTTACAAATTTCCATTTCAAAAACACAGTTTATCAAGTTATGGGTCATAAAGTGTCAGTGAGTGTTTCTTTACGATGATTCAGTTTGCTTTTTTTTTTAAATTTTGTTTACGGAGATTCGTCTGTGTTACATAGAAAAGCATTTGGAAACGAGAAACGCGTATCGCATTACCAAATCGTTGAGTATATTGAATTACTCGCTATACGGGAAGCAAGAAAATAGTCCAGACAATAAGAAATTTTTATAAGAAAACTTACACTGAAATAAATGTTGTTATTGGCCGAACAACTGTGTATTGCAGTATGCCATGTTTGCAGTTGTGTATGAATTCTCTTCCCATTTCCCATGGTCGCATGCAACACAAAGGAAATATATGTTTCACTTGTGGTTTATGCTCCATTGTTGCTTCCAAATCCATTTCCAAATTTAAGTAGTTCAGAAGATACACCATAAAATTGTAAATGACATAGGCCTCGTAGCATTCACGTAACGAATCAACGTATATCGAGTGTTGCGGAAAAAGTAAACCTAACCACTGGAATAAAGTATGAAAATACATTTTATTTCATAAACAATACATTCAAATAGTGCAACCTACAGCATTTAATGCATAAATAGGCACCATCCATAGAATCCTTATGATGTGTTTTTGTAAAATTGGTTTCGTAAAATGTATAATATGCTGAATGATGTGCCAAATAGAAATTGGCACAGCCGATAAAACAAACAGCCCTCCAATTAATATTAACTGATCTTTTCGAGAAAATCCATCTTTTACCGAATTAACAATCAGGAGCGGCACAACTATTATAGCAAATATCACATATGTTACAATAAGCAAGGGACGAATCCAAATTCGCCATTCCTCGCAAAAATGACGAAAGTTTAATTTACACATTTTCGCTGTTAAGTAAGGTTTCTTCGAAATATGACATGCTTTCCCTAAGAATGCATGAATTTCGAATGCGGACGTTTAAGGTAATATAAATTATACAATTATATACTCTCCAATCAAAATATTTATGCCCAGTTTGATAAAAACATAAATTAAATTGAATAAGCTAAGACCCTATTTTGTCTTTCAGGCCACTGTTTACTACTTTTACGTCAAAAATAATCCAAGAAAATATCCAACAGCTGGTCGAGACTTGAACCAGACAAACTTCAAGAAAGAATTGCCAGGTTTAGTTGTTCTAAAAAACTGTGTCAACGTGGATTTTAGTTTAAACAAAATTAAAATTAATGTTACACTAACATGAAATAATTTAAATATTCTTCTTTGGTTTGTAAAGTCATTTTCAGGAAGCGAGTCTTCCTTTCGTTACGAAATTTTATGAAGATTATTGATAAATGCGCACCACCTCTATATTAACCCCGAGACTCGAAAATTTGTTTGATTTTTTAAAAAATATACAGGCACTCTTTGCTCTTATGCCTAACTATACTTAGAGAAACAGCTAGTTTTATCTCTTTTTATAATGACAATTTGGGTGAACAAATTACTCAATGACGTCAGGATGATATAAACATGGCCACCGTAAGTATCGAAACTGACTCGATTAAACGCTTTGCATGACACTGTTTGGTATCATCGATTGTTGCTTGTCAACATATTGATAAGATTGTCAAAAATAAATTTCTTGGTCGAACGATAGACGTTCTTGTAATCGATTTAGTTATAAAAAGATCGTTTAATTTAGATAATTTCAAAGTGTATTTCCTTAAGAATAAGTTCCTTAAGAATACGTTTTTGATCATCATGACAGAGAGCAAAAGATTCAAACGAAATGACCCAGAAATATCGTTTTCTAAAATTCACGTTCCTAAAATGAGAAGCGTTTTTTGGAAATACTTTGGGTTTCCGTCAAATGAAAATAATGAAATAATTACTAAGCAGAAAGTAGTTTGTACCCTTTGCAATGCAGTCCTCACGAATCACTATAATACCACCAATATTCGAGCACACATGCAGTCAACACACAAACAAATTTTCGCGGATTTAATAGAAACCCACGGGATTCAAGTGCCACCTAGGAAAACACCGAAGAAAATCAGAACAATATCGAAATCAGAGTTAAATACTTTTGAAGATTCTATACACGATGAGGAAGATCATCAGTCAATTAAGCAGGAGCAGATACGTTATTGTACCAGTAACGCTTTGCATGAAGAAGATTCTATTAACTTGCTTGAAGCCATACCTCTTACTTACGATGACACTGATCGCACTTCGAAGGAAGAATTTTCAGATGGGGATACTTCAAATAATTTTCTTGAGCAAACTAGCACTAACACAATCTCTCCAACTGATAGATCTCAGAAACACAAACCACTTGCCCCATTGAATATTACTGTTGATATAAATCCCATTCAAATGCCAATTGAATATGATGTTGAAGAAGCTCTCTGCAAAATGATAGTAAAGGATTTGAACAATGTTACAACAATTTATGATTCAGGCATGGAAGAGCTCTTGGTAGGACTTTTGAGTAACCAAGCATTCCCCTCAATGCGTAAAGTACGTATTAAGTCGTATTTGCTTTAAAATGTTCACAAATGTAATTTTATAAAAATGTGGTATGTTTTTTCTTTTCAGATTGAAGGTGCATTGAAGCAACATCATTGCGAAAAATTTAACAAACTTAAGGATAGAATTAAAATCCACTCACAAGTTAAACTATATTCCATAAGTTTTGATGTCTGGACTAATATTGAGGGCAAGCAATATGTATCTATATACTTTAACAATATTTCCGAAGAGTACGAAAATCAATTTTGTGATAACCTATATGTAACTGTGGAGCTGAACAATTATACAATGTTCGATCAAATCTTCGATGATTTCAATTTGGAAAACTGTTCTGCGGCGGTAATCAACTGCAATCATAAAATCCTGAACACATTTTTATCAAACAATGGTGAGATACAAATTTATCTGGATATAAACAAATCTTCAAATCTGTTCGTAATTTTATAAACAGATATTCCCATTATTCACTGTTTCTCATATATCCTCAACACCTGCATTGAAGAAGTTTTTAAAATCCCTGAAGTATGGGGCGTTTTGGACGAGGTTCAGGATGTTATTACACGCTATGCACCTGAAATATGTTCTGAGGTATGATCACTATTAGAAAATATATTTTATTTATTGGCGTTTAATTTGACCGTAAATATTTTTTTCGTGACTTATGAGTAATGCTTATTTTAAAGGACGTTGAAATACCGACGATTCACAGAGATTTCCCCATGACAAAAGTGAGCCTGTTAAAATTTTTCTGTGAAAGTGTGTCCTGGCCAGAAGAACTGGACTGTCTCATAGCGAAAGCAAAGAATATATTAGATGCCATAACCCCTCTAGACGTAATAAAATTCAATGTAAGAATGTTTTTATTCGACTTATAATTTGTGTAACATATTAAAGGTGACCTTAGACACGTTGAGAGAAGAAGACATACCCTTAAGCAGTTTGTTTCTTCCATTCGCGGATAAAATAATCAAAAAACATTTTAAAATTAATGAAGACGATGATCATGTACTCCAGGAAATTAAATCCATAGTAATTAGGGAGTTCAAAAGCAGGTACGAACTAAAATAATGATTAAATTTGAATAGAAATTTAATTGTTTTGATTTCACTTCTTAGTATATGTTCAAATAATCACCTAATCTTGACTGCACTTCTTGATCCGAGATTTCATAAATTTCTCACAATTAAAAACTTAAACACATGCATAAGCATTTTAGAAAAAAAGTATGCACAACTCAGCAAACAACGTGGTAATTTGCAAAAGTGTGAACCAGTAAAGACTGAAGATGTACAAAAAAGCTCCAAGAAGATACGTAAGTAGTTCAAAAGCATAGACTTTTTGATAGGTTAGAGAATACAAATTGTTTCTATTATATAAATTGCAGATCTCAAAATGTTTTTTGATTGTCCTGACGCTCCCGCCAAACAACCTAAAATTGAAACCCTTATTGAAAGTGATTTGCGTCGTTACCGCGAGGAAGCGTATGCAAGCCTTGAAGATTCTCCCCTAATGTGGTGGAATCAATGGGGAAACTTATACGGAAGTCTTCGGCATCTGGCGGATGCATACAATTGTATTTTAGGTTTTGTAAATATGAGTTTAAAAAATTCTTTGAAAGACCAAATAAAGTTTCATCAAAAGAGATTTACATTATCAGGAAAGCTGATAGATCAGATTATATTTTTAAATAAAAATTGTTGATAAGTAAAAATTAAATGAATTTTTATTTCATGGTTGGTTTTTAGGTTTATTAATTATCTGAATTATTTTCATTTGGTACAAGAAATGAAATGATTTTTGCTCAATTATTTCGATATGATATTTATGTTAAGCAACGTAAATTATAAAAACTTAAGCGAAATTCAATGTTGGTAAGTACAACTTTAAGAGCATTAATTAAATTTCCGGTCGTTATTCTCGCTCAAGCAGATGAAAATAACAAGCTAAGTGTGTGTACATAATTGAAGTCCGTTAATTCCACGGTGTTTACAAGAATTAGGAATATCTGATCTGGAGAAGGTAACCAAGGTGATGAATTTCACTACTAAATCATATTCCCTTACGAAGTTCTTTTTTGCCCAACGGATTCGTCAATAAGCAAAATTTGCGTTAAAACGAAAATCAAAGTTTTAATTCTACTTAAAGTTATTTTTTAAATATCCGAAATGGTACAACATATACAAATTACTTAAAAGCAAGTCAAATATTTTGCACTTATTACATTTAAAGACATTTTCCGTAAAATGATACTATCTTCGTTAGAATGGCTCTGTAGAAAGTTTGCGTTACAGAAGCGTCTCTACAATACCCAATACTGGTTCACCAAACAAACAAGTCATACTGCGTTTACACATTCAATGTCAAAATAAACATCACTCGCGTCCTGTCGAGTCTTTGACGTTTCTTTTTTTTAATAACATTTGAATTGTCAACAAGGTCCATTTTAATTTTTACTTACATTAAGTATTAATTTTAGTAAAGTAATTGAATAAATTCAATGAAATAAACCCACAATGGACAACAGTGAAGAAATGACAACTCAACACATTGAATATACTCGGACAATTGTCCCTTCCACAATGCGAAGTCCTTACTGGAAGTTTTTTGGTTTTCCTTCAGACAGTTCAAATAATGTGCTTACTAAACAAAAAATTGTGTGCTCACTTTGTCATGCAGTAATTGCATACAATAAGAATACATCTAATTTAAGGACTCACATAGTAGCTCGTCATCCGGAACTGCTTATAGAGTTGTATAACGAAAAAAACAAGAAGAGTGGAATAATACCTACAAACACCAATGAAATTCAAGAACGAACCTCAGAACCAGCAAGTAAGCGACAGAAGATGTTGTTTGTGGTTAACTCCAATGATACAAAAGGTGATATAGTTTCAAACTCACCGTATGTGTCTCCATCAAACGAAGCAGTCGATGGGAACTTAAAGCAATACGGCGAGGCTATAATTGAAGTGAATGAGGTGATCGAAAGTACGGACGATAAGACCGAAAACTGTGACTACGACGATTACGCCGGATCTATTACTAACAACGCAGAGTATACGTTTGAAGAAATAGAGGAGAATGCCCTTAAAGTCGCAGTGCCTTTGGAGACAAATCTTAATGCCAGTGAGCAAATTCTTGAAATGCTTATCACTGACTTATTGCCGCCGTCGCATATCGAGGATGCTGGATTTACAAAATTCGCAGTGGCCTTAGGCATTTCGTGTGGATCACTACAGAAAAATAATGTAAAATTTATTTGAAGCATTGCATCCAAAAAAATATTGTTTATATTTTATCGTTGTAGATAGAACCCCAGTTAAATAAGATGTACAACAGAAGCTTTAAAAAAATTCATCAAGAATTGAAGGCAATCACCAACACTATGCCGTACTCGTTGAGCATAGAATTCTATCATAACATCGAAAACAAAACATTTATGTGCATTTATTTCAATCACTTGATTCCCAGCGAGGTTCGGTTGCAGTGCATAGCTTATAAAACGATGGAATCTGCTTCAAGTATGGATTATGGAAGCCTTTTCAGTGAATTCAATCTTAGCAATTGCTCTGCGGTTATACTTAATGAAGAGAATGAAATGCTGGAACAATTTCTTGAGGCAAATGGTGAGAGAAATGACAAAGGCTATTTTGTCTGTTTTAACCGAGTATTCCATAGGTATTCCAATTGTACCCTGCCTTGAGACAGTTATAAACAACTGCATGACTTCGATATTTTCACATTCGTCTGTGAACAATGCGTATAAGAAGGCTTTGGAAGTTTTTGAAAAACATGACTGTGCTTTGGTAAGTGTGAATTCCTAGCTGAAAACCTGAATTAAATTTATGATATGAATTCATAGAGCCGAAAAAAAGTTAGAAATATTTTTTAAAAGCTTTATATATGCGACGCAAAACTAAGAAGTTCTTGTTTTTTGCGCATTGATTTTATTTGTTTCCTGTTTTTTGTGTCAAGAAGTCGAACAGTTGGTCTACGGTGTTTTCCAACAATAGAAAACAATCCAAAAGGCTAGAATTCGTCGCATGCAAAACATTCATTTTTTGATTGAAGCTGTTATGATTTTGCATTGTTTTGTTTTGTTTCAGTTAATACATGCTGAATTACTTAGCTATATCTGCACGTAGACTCTTGTACAGATCCTAAGACACAGTTAATAATGTCTTCTTCGCTGTATTTTCCCCCAAAAGCCCGAGTTTTTTTCTTTTGTGTAACCATCACATTGAGAAGTCCTCGCCAAAGTTTGCTAGCACATTCCTTATGTCCCAGGTGCTGCAGAAGATTTACAGCGGTTAATACACACCCATAAGGCGAAAGTCGTTCGTCACTTTGAATAGAGAGTTTAGTTTGAAGAGGCTTAAATATTGCATAATGATCACCAATTTCGCTTGCACTGAAAAGATTTGCTCCTCCACAAACACCACTGGCGGCAGATGTCACAAAAGTCCCGTATTTATCGTTTAAACACAAGACATCAAAAGAAGATGCATCCCACATTAGATTTCTGATTAGAGCGTTAATTGACATAAAATCAATGTTAATTTGAGGATATTTAGTAGCTTGCAGAATTTTTGCAGTTTTTATATGAAGACCGTCGCTTAGTGGCAGCTCTAAAGATTTATGCCCGAATGTTATCCGTTTTCTGTTGTTTTTAACAGCATATTTAAAAGCGTACTCTATGTAATGTTGAAGAACACTCTTATCGTCAACCTTTAATGTTTCTACGACACCTTTTACGGGCTCATATTCCATCTTGGAAAAATCTCCACGATTATTTTGCATAACTACTGCTATGTCTATATTTTTTTGTCTTGATTTAAATCCGGGAATGGTGAAGCAATTGACAACAGACGCATATAAGTCCAAATGTGTGTTCAGCATTAAGCTCTTCTTTTTTGCAGCTTCCAAATGAGTGGTTTCTATATGAATCGCAGTTCCATTTCGCATGGTTGAGAGCCTGAATTCGTCCTCGATTTGTGTATCGCCCGATAGTAACTCAAGTTGAATAGGTGCATTTATATGCTCAAAAATAGTTTGCATGAAGCAAGAACCGAGTTCCCCAATTTCATCAGTTCCTGTGAGTAAGGTAACCGTCGATTCACCTCCATATTTTGAGTTCGGCAAATCTATAATTTCTATGTCGGGTTCATCGTCTTTGGATACCACGATTCTTTGGGCTTCAGATGCCATATCCCCATATTTTCTATGTGCTAGAATCGTTATTTTTCTATATCTGTCGACAAAAAATTTAATTCTCCTCAACATTCTGACAAAAAAAATATAATTGTAGCTCTGAAACTTAAAGCAAGGATTAAAATATTTGAAAAATTGAATATTATAAAAAACAAAATTTAAATATTTAGTTGGAGCCTATTCCGGAAATCTATGAGGAAAACGTTTGGTCAAAGTTTAATTTTCTTCAGTTTGTGCAAGATCAATTATCACTCGTTGATGAGGAGTATACCCAATCACTGGAAATGTGCAAACATCTCGTTGCGTTACTTAGTCCTCTGAAGGTTTGAAATATGCTCAAAACTTTAATAACCAAATTTTAATGATGTATATGATTATTTGATAGATCACACTCGAAACAATAGCTGATGAACCATTGCCCTTATGTTCACTTATGAAACCGTTTGGAAGAAAATTGACTGAGGAATATTTTTCATCGTTTTATAGTGAATCTGAGGCATTAACTGAGATTAAAAACATTGTCATCAGTGAACTGTCACAAAGGTAATTCAATTTCTAGGCATTGAAATAGTGAAAAATAATACATTTAATTGCAGAGTGTTAAGTAACATATTTTTATCTGAAGCAGCGTTCTTTGACCCGAGATTTCCAAGTGTAATAGTTGAAAATGAAAACTTACAAGAAATAAAGGAATCAGTTGCGAATCGATTCGAACACTTGTTAGCCAATAACATCGCTGATGAAAAGCCAATTAAATTGGAATCGAAACCTGCTCAAAGGAAATCTTGTAAGTTTATTATAAAGATTGAACAAATTGATAAGCTTACGAAAGAAAAATTCTTTTCAGCTCTTAAGTTATTTTTTAACCGCGGCAATGAGCAAGAATCAAAGCCTACCCAGAATAGTATGAAAAGATCACTAGATTTTGAGATTATGAAGTATTCGGCCGAAGCATCTGCAGACTTAGAGCAGTGTCCTATGAAGTGGTGGGATGAAAATCAGTTTATTTTCCGTAAACTTCGTAAAATATCAGACTATTACATGTGCGTACCGTGCTGTTCAACATCACTCTTCAAGCTCCCATTGAACGATCGAGTGAGAATAGCAAACCGTCGATTTATGTTGCGCAAAAACATTACGAATCAACTATGGTTTCTACATTTTAACAAGGATTTAATAATTGAGTTGAAGCCTGAAACACAGTCAAAAAAATAATTTGAAATTGTACATTCTATTTCATAGTCATATTTTAGTGCACTTACATACTTCATGTAAATTATGTATAATATATTATGTGTAATTTTTGTACTATTTTTCGCAAGTCAAATTCAAAATTATTAGGCTTAAATGAAAAACAGATCTTACGACCCTAGTAGTACACATGAATAAATCTTATCTTACAATCATTAATATGTTTGATATTCTTAACAATCGTGAAAACATTAAACATAAAAACGACCGTCAATGTGTTATGGAACAATCCAAGTTGACTACATAATTAACTAGCTCAGTTTGCTTCTTGTGATAGTTACATTATCTTAAAAAATTTGGAATTAAGGTTCAGTCAAGTCAGTTCAATTGGTTCAGTTCGGAGTATTCAATTTTAGGTTCGTTGAAAATGACTCATGGTTATATCACTTAAGCTTAACATTTTATAGAGCTTTTGATTCATAAGAGATGATCCTGCTCACCAGCTGAAAACAGCATTCTTGTTCTAATACGAGTGAAAAATTTTCTTGAATCGGAAAATTAAATTTTAAAAGGGAAAATATACCTAGCGCCAATTTTATCTAACTTGATTATTTGTAGTCCCAAACTCTAATATGTGAGTATTGTTTCTATGTGCACATCAGAAATCAAACAGAAAATTGCCTCTGGCAAATGCATCCAAAAAGTTGTTTATTGGATGTCTCCGTTGTGCAAGTTGACTGAATGTACCCATTTGTCGACTAAACATGCAGCTGTCAAAACGTCGCTGCCGCCATATCTGCAATCGCGATTGTGTTGTCAATTCTATTAAAATTGTTAATTGTGTGAATGTGATCTAATTTCGAATAATGACTTCAAATGAAGAAAATAAAATACCTGAAAAGCAAACTGAAAAATCCCCGAAAACATCGACGTGTAAAGAAATCGCGACAGGAGAGGTTTATTTAATCCGTCGCGCAGATGGGGACGTTTACCCCGCGCAAATAATTCAATCAAGATGCAGTGAAAATAATCCAGCAAGCAGTGAATATTATGTTCATTATGTTGGCCTAAACAGACGACTGGATGAATGGGTTCGACGAGACCGAATTACAGATGCCACCGCGGAGACGGAAAAAAACAATGCATCTACACCATCGAACAACAATGCAAAAACATTGCAGCAATTAAGTAAGGAACAGATAGCCTCACTTGAAAATCCTATTTCGGTTGAAAACAGTGACCGCAAATTGACACGAAATCAAAAAAGGCGGCATGATGAAATCAACCATGTTCAAAAGACGTATGCTGAAATGGATCCGACAACAGCAGCTCTTGAAAAAGAGCATGAAGCTATAACCAAAGTGAAGTACATTGACAAGTTAAGAATTGGAAAATTTGAAATAGATTCTTGGTATTTTAGTCCGTATCCAGATGAATACGGTATAGTTGGAACTCTGTTTGTTTGTGAATATTGTCTAAAATACATGAAACTAGAAAAAACCTACCGATATCACATAACAGAATGTAGCCAAAGACAACCTCCAGGCAATGAGATCTACCGCAAAGGCACAGTTTCCATATTCGAAATAGACGGCAAAGATCACAAGCTATATTGCCAAACATTGTGTCTCATGGCAAAATTGTTCTTAGATCATAAAACTTTGTACTATGACGTAGAACCATTTTATTTTTATGTACTTTGTGAAATAGACAAACGAGGAGCGCACATAGTCGGCTACTTTTCCAAGGAAAAAGAATCTCCCGAAAGCAACAACGTAGCATGCATTTTGATTTTACCCCCATATCAGAGAAAAGGTTATGGAAAACTATTAATTGCTTTTAGTTATGAACTCTCTCGTAGGGAAGGTGTCGTCGGTAGTCCGGAGAAACCACTAAGCGACTTGGGTAGACTTAGTTATCGCAGCTACTGGGCATATACTCTGCTAGAGCTAATGAAAGACAACCGGACAACAACACAAAGTATTAAAGAATTAAGTGAGCATAGTGGAATCACACAGGACGACATAATATATACTCTGCAGTCAATGAAGATGGTTAAGTATTGGAAGGGACAGCATGTAATTTGCGTTACTCCCAGAACAGTTCTGGAACACCTTCAATTGCCACAGTTCAAGAAACCTAAGCTTACTATTGATCCCGCATACTTGAGATGGATGCCACCAAAACGGACCAGCACTACGGGAGCAAAGTTCAAGAAGACTCTGTAATTCATTTATAGCTTAAGACGGTATTTAAAACGTATATATGTAATAAAGTAGATTTTATAGGTAATAAAAACTCAAGAAACCCAAAAGCCTACAAATTGTTTTTTCGAATACAAATCTAAACATGTTTTTGAAATTAGAAAACATTTATTTACATTAACAGTAATCTTCAGCTCCCAGTTATTTCTAGCTTCTAATTATAATCTTTCTAAAATAAATTTCTACTACGCGTCTTTAAGTAAATCCTCCTCTATAGCCGTGCCTTCGTAAAGCGCCTTGTTCTTCATTGCGGCTTTAAGTTGCTGATATTCGAATTTCTTTTGAGACCATTGGTATCTGAAAACATATATATATATATATATATATATATATATATATTTATATATATATTTTCTTTGCTCCTTGACTCTATTTCCATACCTGCATGTAAACCAGTAACAAAGTGTACCACAAAAGAATGATCCGAATCCCACATTTGAAGCAAATTGCACACGAGATGTCTTCAAAAATGTGAGCGCACCAATTACCATCCCTCCTCCGATTCCATAAAGAAAAGAGTTCCGAAAACATGGAATTTGAGCTACATCTCGACCAAATATAAAAAGGCTCTGCAAATTTACAAACATTTCCGTTTTAGTAAAACCCGAAAAGTATAAAATCATCATTAACATTAATTTCTTATATTGAAGTTTTTGTGAAAGTCTTTCAACACTTAATTTCACAAGTGTTATGAGACAGAACTATTATATCGATGGATTGATTGTCTCGCATAGCAAGATAGACCAATGAAATATACTAATAGTCATGGATTTTCTGTTGGCGGTGAGGAATAAGCCGAAGGATGAATAAGAAAGCACAATAATTTAATCAAGCCTACCTTATTCGGCTCCTCGTCAGACATTTTCTACAGAAGTACGCAATCCTACACCAACAAGACCAATCAGCTGTTTTGTGACAGTTCTCTTATTTCCCATTGTAATCGAACTGTATTACCCAAGGTCTAAGCATTTACAGCGGGAGCCAGTAAAACCTACAGTCACAATCAAATGTTAGGTAAAAGGCATTGGCAAAGCTATGTCAATAGACAACTTCAACTAATTATGAAAAATGAAAACAAATGATAACAAAGTTTAAAAATTAAATCGATTTGTATTTGGTAGTACGTATTTTGAAGGATGAATGTTTGCTATTAACATAAATAAATATAATAAAACTAAATATTTTGTACGGAAGTACTATAGTACTAAATTTAAATTTAATAAAGTATAACCTTTCTCCAGTTACTAGTGCCTATTCGTTTCTACTACATGTTGATAACCAAGAACTTTCAGACTATTTGAAAAGGTGGATTTGTCCCGCTTTGTTTTAATTTAAAAACCTTAAACGGGTACTAAAGTATAATTTTTTTTTAACAGTTTCCTGTTTTAATAATTACAATCAAAACTATTTTTATATGATGATGGTTTTGATATTGAGTAATAGTTAAAGTGAGAGAGGTCATCCGGTAACGCGTTGCCTTATTTTGCGTACCTTAACGTTGAATAGAATCACACAACTTGCTTATTGGAACGATTTGATTTACTTTACTTCCTATAAGAAATCAGACAAGCTCCCGGATAAAAAAGAAATCACTTCGCTTACAATTTGTTTTTTAGTTCCAAAGTTTCTTCATGAAATGACCTGAAAAAATTTTCCAAAAATCGTGCTGAGTTATATATACCAACATTTATCTAATTCTTTTCAAAGGCTATCATATAAATGGACCATAGTAAAAAGCATTCTCATTCATCTACAGAACACCAATTCCTTCATTAGGGCACTATCAAAGTAAACAAAATACTTCTTATTCCATTTAGCAAAAAAAAAAAAAAAACACACTTCTGCACGTCTGGTCGGGAAGCAACAATAAAATAAAAGGAACTAATATCGTTTCATGTGTTTTATTTTTATTATATATATAGAATCTTCTCACTTTACATTATTATATTTCAAAAAAGATTTACTTTTAAAGTTTGTGTGCACATATAAATTCAACTTAATATTCAATTTTAGTCTTTCTTATAATACACTGTTAACAAATGTAAAAGAAAACCCATCAGGTTATGCGCACAGCGACGCCCCGCTTTATGGTATAATGTTCTTTCTTTAGTATTTATATCATATTTGCGTAGTTTATATTATAAAACAAACGAGTCAAAATTAGTGAGAACAAAATAAACAAAATATTATAGGCTTCTCCGCAAATTGAGGGCAATCTTTCTTAAGAAAATACGTAAAATAAAGTAATTTGAATTACTTTGTGTTTAGAGCATAGCAGAGGGGACTATCGGCGGTGCAACAAGTTAGACAGAGTTCTAATTTGTGATTGCAGTTCGGAATCCATTTTCATTGCCTCTTCGTCGAAGCGCAGCTTGATATCTAGCAAGTTGGGTAATATATCCTGACTTTTTATGTTTAACATACTTCCGAAGAAATCAGTCCAAACGTGTTTTTTTAGATAGCGCGGTAATTTCTGTTTGATATCCCATGTATCGAATTTTTTCGCTATCTGCATGTATTCTCCGAAGAGCATAACGTGAACAGTGCCGGCGACGCAAAATAAATCAGTTTCGTATGACCAGGGACGACCTTCCTGCATCTCGATGCATGTAAAGCCATCGGTTTGAATGATTTTGCGAAATTGAGTGCGCTCCGGAAACAGAGTCATATCAATTGCACAACCAAAATCTATCAGTCGCAATGATGGGTAGTGGAGATCAGTATTGGGCACTCGCATTAGCAAGAAGTTATCTGGCTTGATGTCTGCGTGTATGATCTTGCTTTTATGAAGGCTATCAACGATGTTTAAAATTTGGCTGCTGAAGTGCATAACCAAACTTTCGTGCATCACTTTTTTCGTAGCTTGTCGGATCTTGTTGTTAATGTCTAGGAGAGAGCCGTATGGGGAGAATTCCGTTGCAATTATGCTAGCGTTGGGAGCAATGACTGCCGATGATATATTCATTACACCTGGAAGAACCCGTTCGCTACGTATTCGTTCACGCACCTGGTGGCAAATGTAAATTTCCCAAATATTTGGCGGCTTCTGATATTTGAGTGCCACAACCATGCCCGTTTTGCAATCGATTGCTTTGTACACTGAGCCGTAAGATCCCCGACCCACCTCCTTCTCGATGTTGAATCGACTATCTGCAAGTGTTATCACCTTAGTGTTGGCCAACTTTGGCAGAGGAGTGTTTACAACTTTGTACACGTTGTCCAAAGCCTCGTAGGACGGAAAATTTAATTTAGTCAAGAAAGCCTTACATAGCTCGTTATTGAACGGGTCGATGGCTGGCTTTGATAAGTGGGTCTCAATTACACTCATCGCTTTTTCAAGACGTTTTTCTTGAAGTTCTTGGTTGTTCTCAGATGCGAAGAAACTGTTTTCAGCGTATGTTGAGAAGTCATCGCGATGCGTATCGTTGAAGTGCAGCCGATCCACCGCTGAACTCACCGAGCAGTTAGAGTTGTCCATGTAGGTGCTTTCGCTAAAGGAGAAGTTGGCGTTATCGTTTGCTGTGTAATGTACGGAGTCACCATTCTTTTGTCTTATCTTTATCGGCGTCCTTTGCTGCGTAGTTGTTGTATTCTCTTTGGCAAATGTAAGCAAAAGATTGGCATCCTCATACTGGTACTGTGTTTGCTGGAACTGGTTGCTGCCAAAGTCCGAAGAATTACTGTCTCCGTGTGCTACTCCGAGATGCTTGTTGAAACTCTTAATCTTTTTTGGCTTTCTGGCTTTTGGAGTAGAGGTCTGCATTTGATAAGGATGAAAACCGTTGCCGCGGCTGAAGCAATCGTCGGTGGTAGCTGTTTCTGGCACATACGTATTCTCGATCGTGTAGTTGTACTTATTGTGTCCATTAGATGAACTAGTGGAAGTGTCTAAAGTGCTTGCTGACGGCTTTTCTTTTTTGAACTTTATTTTAATAGATTTGCTTTTGGTTACACCGTGCTCCTCTTGTGTGTTGAATCGAATTGTTGAGGCTTCGATTTGATCTTCGATGTCTGGCGAAGTCACAGGTACCGGATTTTGAGAATCGTTATTTTCGATGTGTGGCGCCTGAATTTTGCTTTTCCATTTTCTAGCTCGAATCTCTTCTGGGCTATATTCAACATCACCGCCAGGGTAGACTAAGTCCTTTTGATATTGACAACGCCGGTAGGGATCTGCAGGTTCTTCCAGAAACAAGGCCGGCTTCCAAACTTCATAGTTGTTCCGACAGTAGGTGGCGAACTGGGCTGGCAACTTCACATTGCCTATTGGAATTTCTATCTGCTGGACACTGAAAGTGGATTCCTGTACATATGGGCCTGGTACCAACTGCTGTTCATTGTATATGTAATTCAATGACGAGGATATGGCAGTTGCAGTTGAATTTTGTAGCTCAGTGTATTGGCAGTTAGTGCTAATAGGAGCCTGCATTTGGGATTGAGCCGGTGTTTCAACAACAGTCTGCAATTGCTGCGGTTGTGCACGATCACTCTGATGTATTTCGGCAGTTATCGGCCTTGCTGCCTTCAGTTCATTGCCGGATTCATAAGGTCGCTTTATTGAGGGTTGTGCTTGGGGTGCTGCATGTTGACGCTGCTCACATGTCTGTTGTAATTGAATGTTTTGCTTTTTTGCGTTGCTATCATCGTAGATCATACGCTGAGAGAGCGAGTATAGGAACTTTGTATGAGCGTTTTCTAGTTCACTATAAGGTTCAGCTTTAGCTTGAAAGCCAAGGTTATATATGGACTCGGCTTCCTTGAACGCATTTGCTGAGTCATAATAATGCGCCCAATTGATGTAGAAACAAGCACAATCTCGACCAATACCTCTCTGATACAGTATCTGGTAGAAGTGCAGTGGATTCGACTGGAGATCAATATATTTTACCCACAACTTCACCATACGAGGATCTTGCTTGTAGTACTCGTTGTGTTCATATTGAGTGAGGCACCTTTCCAGAGTTTCGCGAAATTTGTTTTCCGGATCGCCTTGAATGTTGCTGTTGTACCAACAAATATAATTATACCAGTGCTCTAGAGGATCAGGACCATTGTACATGGCAATAGCATTTTCCCAAGCCTGTTTATCATTGAGGAAACTATGCATCTGTTCCGCTGTCATATTCCTTCGCATGTAGGAATTCATCTTTGCTCAAACTAAAATATAAATTAAATTATTTCTTAGAAGTATGATGCATTATTCACTTTTCATATGCAGCACTTCCGAATAGCAATCAATTGACAGATGAATAGTAGATTTTTTCAACTAGATGATGTTCTAGCCATGAGCACAAAAGTTGTATTATTTGAATACTACCGGAGCAACAATGTGAAAAAAGACACTCGTGCAGGTAACTACGAGTCGTACCTTCGGAATTATGTTGTCGGATTCACTTCAAAAGCCTGCACGATTTTTTTAAAGACACAAATAAATATACCCAAACAACCGCGACAAAATAAGTTGGAAAATTTATCCGTACTGACTTGACGTGTGTGAAAATTGAAAATGGTGGACTTTGACTGACTTTAAACGATCAGGGTTGTTATAACGTTATCTGTTGTGGTTATAATGTTTTAGTAGATAAACTAGACATACGAATTAACCCGCTATCCTTTTCCTTGTCTTTACTGTCAAATCATGAATATATAATAAAATGGTAATTTGCAGCAATTCCTTCCCATGCGCTGCCGCAGTGTTAATTACTCAGAAATAGGGTTAGGTATGGGACAACATAAAACTCAATATTTGATAAAAGGCAATACAGCATGCATTTACCTGTTATTCTTTTCCTCGTATTTCAAATACACAACTCAATAAATGAAAATATTGATCGCAATTCAAATGAAAATTGTGTGCCATAATAATACCGCAGACATATAATAAAAAATATATAGATTAATACATTTCCTGTATAACGACCGTGGAAAAATAACCTTAGCACCCTTTAAAGTTTAAATTTATCGATAACAGTTGGAATCGACCAATTCACATTTAACATTATAAAGAAAGAGATGCAATTATACAGCTCCAGTGTTATTTTGGTAATATACCATTTGTAAGAGCAGAAAACCCATATAGTTGATATTTTTCTCTGATTTTCACTTCTGAATACTGTCATTGGCAACACAAGACAAGAAAATTAGCTGCACACTTGGTATCCCGTGAAATTGTGTGTACAAAAACAAGAGAAAAGAAAGAAAAAATATATGTGTATATATTTATTTTTATTTATGCTTTTTGTGTGCTGTAGTTGAAGAAGTTCTTACTGGAAACATATAATTACACTAATTCATGATTGTGTGAAGTATTTTCTCAATAGCTCACACCCTACCTTACACATGGAACAATATTTTCTCTTCAACCCAAAAAAATTGTATACTTACATTGATTGATATACTGCTTATTGAGAGTAATCAATTGCTTCGTGCTGTGTGAAGAGAACAAAAAAAATGGAAGTGTCGTCAGATCCGTATGAACAAAAATTATTTCAAATGTTCACTAGTTGTGATATAAATCGAAGTGGAACACTGGATGAAAGCGCATTAAGTAAATTATGCGAAATGCTTGAGTTACAGGATCGTGGCTCCGTTATCATCAAGAATCTTATTAAAACCCCAAGGTCA